>OY728132.1:459021934-461521934 GCA_963277665.1 Viscum album
TATCATGTATTTTCTGTAATTTTAAAATTGATTATTTCTTATTGTCCTAATAATCCTTTTTATTCTTTTAAAATGGAATATCTATTATTCTGTCTACAATCTGGGTTTTCATTCAAATGTATCTCAAAATATTTTCCACCAAAATTTCTTTAAAAATTATAATCATTTTTAGGGAATAATTTTATAATGAATATTTTTCAAGGTAAATGTTTTATAACATTCTAGATTCACCTTTAATTATACTCATAACTGATTCATTTCAGGATTATGTTGTAAATGAATTCATTTAACATTTTCAATAGATACATATCCACTTTTCACCTTAGTAATTTCATTTAAAATTTTACTCATTGTTTTACCGGTTTCTAAAATATTTTTTTTCATATATTAAATATATATATATATATATATGATTTTAAAATATAAAGGAAATTTTTAAATTCAAATATGATTTTTTAATAATGCATTAAACGTATTTTTCACAAATTTCATTTTTATTGGAAATATCATATACCTAATAAATTACATTTTTAAAATGTAAAAATCCATATTCTTTATCTCGATTGATTATTTAATGTACTCCCATTTTAGAGAAATGATCCATCACTACCTTTTCCATTTCTAATAATATTTTTTATTAAACTATAATTTTACTTTTAATATCTTTCCTCCATGAATTCCATATTTTTATATCTTTGATTAAATGGTGTCCTCATTGAATCTATACATCAATTGAATTGGTAAATTGTTGAATTAACCATATTCCCATTATTTATATGGTGTCGATACCATAATCTATATCATCATTATTGAATGGTATTCATGTTAAATTTTAAATAGTATCTTTGGATACAAATTTTTTTTGTATTGGTAAATCATGAAATGATAAATAATTGATCAATGATTGTTTTTCTCATATAAATCCATCTAAAAAGAATATATAATCCCATTTATTTTAATGGATTAATTATGATAACATAAACGATTTGATTTTATGTGTCACTCATATGTATGGATGATGGTACAATGGGTCCTATATAATACTCTAATAAATTATTAATGGTTTCATATCATATGATATGGTGAAATGTTTCTCGAATGAGGTTCAATAATATTTATTCTAATGTTTTTGTTGTTCGTGAGATTTAAGAATATTTTTTGACATGTTTGTGTGAAAATAAGAAGCAAGATGATTTATTCATATATTTTCATGTGAATGAGATGTGAAAATTTTTTGTAACAATTTCAACATGAGAATGATAGTCATAAAGACTTATCGAAAATGTGATTATAATAATGAGATATGAGATGCTATGTCCCCAATTATTGTGTAAACATTATTTTGGAATATATTTTCAAATGATTATCTATTCTTATTTTTCTTCCAGAAGATTTTTGTTATAATAATAATAAATTTAATTCCATATTTCTTTGTTTATATGATTATTTTCTATGACTAATGATTTTTATCCCCTCATTCCACAATTTTTTTCAATGGTATATTTTTTTAATTTCAGATTCCATGTCCTTGTATAACGACTTATAGAAAACTCATATTATTCAATGTTCGTTTAATTAATAAATATCTCCCTAATCTATGTTTTCTCATATTATTTTTATATAACAATTGGTGTAATGTTGATATGTTTTACCTTACTGAGCATTTGAGTTCACACCTTTATTATGTTTTCCTTTCTATAGGTTATAAATATGAGTATAACATTGGAGATGTTTTGAAGTGGATATTTTATTGATTAGAATGTAGGGAAATGTTAAAACATATGATAAAATTATTTTATTATGTAGATGACATTCAAAAACACTAAATATTAAATTTATATTATTGTGATGTATTTTATGAGTTTGAATGATTATTATATGTTAATATTGTAAAATAAAGGTAGGTTGATTTTAATTTTTATAAAAGATAGTTTTTAAAGAAATAGTTCTTACCACTATATCTTTGATACAGGATCTGTTGGGGGAGAATCCCGAATCCGGGCCGAAAATTGCTTGCCAAAAATATTGTGAGAAACCCATCGAAATATGGAAGCGATATGAGCAGAATAAATAAATCAGCACACAGGTTTTTTAACATGGAAAAACCCTCCCATGCGGAGGATTAAAAAACCACGGGACAATTCCCAAAATATCCACTATGAATCAGAGAGTACAAAGAATCCAAGTAATGCCCAAACTTGAATTACAAAAAAGAGAGCGTAGAAAACCTGTGTGAAAATGACACCCCGATACGCCTCTTCCTTCTCTCTGATAAACATCACGTTGACGCCATGTATCGGAAGATAAATCTGTGACAAAATGCCACCCTTCTGTCGACGAAACACCACTACCTCGGAGATCTTCACCCGAACATGCGTCAACCTCGTACCAGCTTGCGACACCCGAATGATCTCTCCATCATGATGTACTGCCGATCTCCAATCAGGGACACGCCACCTGATCACCGCTATCAGGCAGACTTTCGATACGCGACCCCGATCATCAATTTCGTAGCCGCTGTTCTGCACCTGTAAAACGCCGACGCGCCATCGTCATCGTGCCACACAGACCACCGCAAACGCGACAACCCCTTCCCGGGTCTCCCTTGCCGACTACATCTTGCTGGCACACCCTTTTTCTCTTTTTCTGAAATATGTTTCTGCATCCTCCTTATATAGACACCAAGTCCATAATAATCAATTAATGCAGTCAACATCCATTATTCCATCCATTAATATTGAGAATTAAATATCCATTAATGTTGGGAGAAAATCTTCAATTAATGGTGATATAAATCTCCCCATTAATAATTTTCATCTCTCATCAATAAATGTGATGAATCCCTCCATTAATGATTTTCCTCTCATCAATTAATGTGATGAATCTCAACAATCTCCCCCTTCATCACATTAATGAATGAAACCATCCAACAAACTCAGTTGGAAAGAAAGTATGTCGGTATCACACCAACCATCATCAATTGCAGAAAATATGACGACGTCCTTTTGCACTTCTGATAAAAAAAATATCAGCTCCCCCTGCAAAAAGAAAATCAAACGCCGAAATCTTCGTCACATTTGTATCTGCACCATCCTGCTGAACAAGACCAGAACCAGAAACATCTGGCTCCCCCATAATCGTGATCACCACATAATCTGGATCATCTTTCTCAACCTGCTTTTCAAAGAATATTCTGCCTGATGCACGCGACATCGATCCTCTCGAAGCTTCCAAAATCTTCACGTTAAACTGCAAGCACAAACCAACCTCCTCTGATACCACTTGTTGGGGGAGAATCCCGAATCCGGGCCGAAAATTGCTTGCCAAAAATATCGTGAGAAACCCATCGAAATATGGAAGCGATATGAGCAGAATAAATAAATCAGCACGCAGGTTTTTTTAACATGGAAAAACCCTCCCATGCGGAGGATTAAAAAACCACGGGACAATTCCCAAAATATCCACTATGAATCAGAGAGTACAAAGAATCCAAGTAATGCCCAAACTTGAATTACAAAAAAGAGAGCATAGAAAACCTGTGTGAAAACCACACCCCGATACGCCTCTGCCTTCTCTCTGATAAACGTCACGTTGACGCCATGTATCGGAAGATCAATCTGTGACAAAATGCCACCCTTCTATCGACGAAACGCCACTACCTCGGAGATCTTCACCCGAACATGCGTCAACCTCGTACCAGCTTGCGACACCCGAATGATCTCTCCATCATGATGTACCATCGATCTCCAATCGGGACACGCCACCTGATCACCGCTATCAGGCAGACTTTCGATACGCGACCCCGATCATCAATTTCGTAGCCGCTGCTCTGCACATGTCAAACGCCGACGCGCCATCGTCGTCGTGCCACACGGACCACCGCAAACGCGGCAACCCCTTCCCGGGTCTCCCTTGCCGACTACATCTTGCTGGCACACCCTTTTTCTCTTTTTCTGAAATATGTTTCTGCATCCTCCTTATATAGACACCAAGTCCATAATAATCAATTAATGCAGTCAACATCCATTATTCCATCCATTAATATTGAGAATTAAATATCCATTAATTTTGGGAGAAAATCTTCAATTAATGGTGATATAAATCTCCCCATTAATAATTTTCATCTCTCATCAATAAATGTTATGAATCCCTCCATTAATGATTTTCCTCTCATCAATTAATGTGTTGAATCTCAACAGGATCTAGGGTGTCTTGGTTTGTGTCTGAGTAGGGATCAATTGTTTGTAGGATTATCATCATTTTTTGGGACAATAAGATAAGATAACATTAGTGAGAACCCAAGGGATAAGCCAAAGGGAAATATATAAATATATAATATCATTTTTATGTTCTGGTAATGAATAAATTAAGTGGAACTACAATATATTATATATCTATCTAGATTCTGCAAGTGTATAAAGGATCTAGAACAGATGTAACAAGGGGTAAAAACCCCTAAAAAGGGATGTTTGTTATTTACTCAATATTCATCTAGTGGACAACAATGAGTCCTAACTGCACACCTTGTTTTACATTCTTGGGTGAATATTCTTTGGTCAATCACATTATATTTACTGAACCATTATGATAAATTTTCATAATCATGTTAACAAATTATGTTAGGAAATGTTATATGATATGACTATGGATAACCAAAGATTAATAAAAAGAGACAATTTTAACAAAAAATATTACTTGTTAAATACGAATGTGTGATGGGGGAAAATATATTTAGATTTAGGATTCAATATTAATATTTTAGATATTATTATAACCTTCTTGGTTTTAGTTTATGTTTAAAAGAATATCTCAAAAATGATATTGAGAAAGTATGTATCTTGAAAACAACTATGTCTTATAAAACATTAATGAGTAATACTTAAATGGATGATAATATTTGTATATTCATATTGTGATAGAATATATAGTTTTCCAAGTCTTATCTAAGGTACTTGGGATGATATCTTAATAGAAAATATTTATTATACACATAGAAATTTCCATTACTGGGTGATGTATTATAATGATATTACGGTATATTATAAATGTTATTAGGATTATTTGAATCTCAAAAGCATTATTTTTATTATTTTTCCTTTGATGGTTTAGAAATAATTATAAAATGGTATCAATAACCATGAAATGTTATCTTATGGAAATGTTTTAACTTTGGGGATAAATATTAAACAACGCATGATTTATGTATGGATAAATATTTACTTTAATACAAACTTGATATTTTATAAATAATGGGTTTAATGATATTAAAAAGGTTGGTTAGAAAGAATTGGTAACCTCAGGATTGAAAAATGATTCATGATATTTTTGGTGAGGATTGTCTCATTTTTTTGAATTATGATATATATTTACATGTTTTTGATTTTATTACATTTAAGGTTTAAAGATATTGTTAATTTAAAGAAGGAAATATGTATTTAATATGGGTTAATTTCTTGGATATTCAATTTTTTTAGGAAAAGTATGTTATTACGAGGGTATGAACATACTTGGGTATAAGATGGTATACCATATAATGCTGTTTAAAGAAATAGAATTAAATTTATATATCCTAAGAGACTAAAATAGAATCTAATTTATATGTTATACCCCAAATGATGAGTATGTTTAGAATAACCTCACATGAATTCTTTAATTAAAATTGTGAGTAAACAATTTATTTATGGGGAGAGAATGAGATGACTCAAAGATATAAACAATGTAAATATGATGTTATGTTTGATAAAATATGTAACAAATGACACCAATATTTAAAAACAATTGTTTTATGAAATTTATTAATAAATTTATATAAATAAATTATGATGGTAATAATTAAAATATATTAACTTTGGGAATAAATGAATAATAAGGTTTAACATTAAAAATATTATTTTCAATTAAATTACATTTCAAAATATCTTGTATTTTATATTAAAAAAATTAATTTTTAATTTCCAAAAATAAAAAACATTTTTAATTTATCCACATAAAAATATACTTTGTAAAAAAAATTTCTAAAAATGTTGATTTTTAGTAAATAAAATCATGATTTTTCAAAAGATATTCATTATTATTTCTTATTATTTGAAGCATATTTTATAATATTCAAAAAAATTAAGTTGTAAAATATTTTTTTAAGGAATAAAATTATTCATTTTAAAATATTCTATGTACTTATAAATCCTATGTCCAACATTTTTAAAAGTAAATTAAAATTTTACATTAATAAAAATATGTTTTTTCTCTGCTACTAATTTAGTGTTTCAATAGTGAAATTTAGTTTTCGATTACATTAAAAGACATCAATATTTTTTTATAATAACCGCCTTTATTCCCTAAAATTTAGTATCAATTATAATTTTATCTTGTGAAAAAAATGAAACAAAAAACCATAATTTGTCTAAAATTTCCATTTTTCATGATATGTGCATTTATAATAATATTATCATTTAAAAATCCTAACAATTTTTTTAAATAATTTTTTAAAATATAGAAATTATAAGTTTAAAATTATACAGATGGTTTCAATATTATTTTTATCATTAATATTCATTACTAAGGTGAAAAATTAATTTCCAAGGTCAAATTAACTTTGCGTAAATGTTGAAAAGGTTAAAAAAAAGCCTAAAAACACAAAATGATTTGTCAAATATGAGTAGATTTGATGAATCTTTACACAAATAGACTTTCAATCCACTTTTGGCCATTTTTAGGTAATTTAACATTGAATATCGACATTAAATTATTTAAAATGAAAGGGTTACTTCCACAAATTCCCTTATCTTCACTTATAAAAATTTATCACTTATACTACTTCAAAACTCACCTCTCTTTAATTTTTCCTTGGTATTATATAGATTTTCCACACTAAAACCCTATATAATATCTATAATATTCTGGCCACCTTTATTTTTCATAAGGACATCATTTACCATTTTTTTCTATGATAAAACTAAATCTTTCAAAAAGGATAGAGTGTAGTTCGACTAAGAAAAAATAAATATAATGTGATTCAAATGAAAATCATGTCTTTGAGACTTGTTTTGTATCATGCACCCAATATATTTTATGTTTTTTATATTATACCTAATTATGATTATATATCATTAAATACAATTTATTCATGATAGTTAATGTTCTTTTTAAATCTCTCAGTCTCTCTCAAGAGGTTTTGAGTTAAATGTTACTCATTTTTTGAGGGGGTTTTTGTCTCTAATTATAATTTGATGATACATGTGTTTATTATAAATCATGTATTGTTTTTGATGGTGAAATAATAACCCAATTTTAGTTCCTATCAAGATTACATTATGTTTAATGTTTTTACTTATTATATTTATATAGAGAATGTCTATTTTCCATCAAAGCATACAACATTATTATTCACCCAACTAAAATTATAGCATTATCAAGAAAAAACTATATATCTTAATTATTTTTCTCGTACATGTTCATATTTTCCTTCCAAAAAATTCTCCCATATTTTTCTATAAAAACAAATTTTTATTAGTTTATATTATTATAATAATTCAATTCCGCATTTGGAAAATTGAAATTAAATTCTATTATTTAAAAGTGGATTATCAAACAAAGGTATTATGAAAATAATTTACACCAAAAATTTCATGTGATAATATTTTTTATTTTTCAAGAGATCATTTATTGATGACTTATATTAATGGTATAATTTCTCAAATTATTAAATTCATCGTTTAAAAATAATATTTGACATCTAATAATAATTTTTACATTTAATGAACATTCTGATAATGAAATTTTCTAATGTTTTCCATGGGTACACGCCTTTTTGTTTTTATTAAATTTTATTTGAAAAATTCTCCTTAAATTTAATTTATTTCTTAAATGAAAATTAATTCTAAATATAGATTAATATAAATTTATATTTTATAATTATTTCCAAATATCAAGGATATTTCATATTTCTGAAGTGGTTTTTTCAAAACACTTTAAATTTTAAGACCAAAACTTCTCAGACATAAATATTTCATATTTTAAATAAATATTAATTAAATTACTCAAAAAATTCCTAAATATTATAATAGTTTAGTCACATTGGATTGAAGACCGAAATTCCCCTTATTTGGAAAAGGATCTTCAATATCTCTCATAATATTTGATCCTTTATGAATACTTCCTGAATATACCATACATAAATAACTTCATCATAACCTTGGAATGGAATAAAAATATCGGATGATCCTAGATAATAAGTAAGGGTAATAATGTTAGGAATGTAAATATAATTTGATCATAAGGAAACTAGAACATGACAATAACATATGAAAACCATACCCTTCACAACAAATTTCAAAATCTTATGTCATGGCATAAATATTGGCCATTAATCAGACAATAATCATAATCACTGAAAATAACATGATCTATTAGATCAGAAAATTAGCATAAGAATTATATTTTTGGCATACACATAAGTATATAAAATTATTACATTAGTAGTTCAAGTCTCATTTCTAAGACTATTATAGATGAATGAGTTAACTATTGAATTCAAAGTCACCGTCAAGGTTCACATCCACGACTATCCTAGTTGTCAGAGTCACTTACAGAATGGGGTTGACTCGCTATTATATTCCTATTATCTCATGAGATATCAATATTTACCCAATATAATGGTGGGTGATATATTTCACACTTGTTATATGATGAAAATCATACAGTTGTGTACTAGAATATCATAAAACATTCATCATATTAGAACCCACGAAAAGAAAGGGGGCTCATAAATATTTCTTGATTACACAATCTATATTGGATAAATAAGTTTTATAATCATTTACCCATTTTATTATATCATATCCCATGGAACCATTAGCAGGTTTCATATAAATGTTCACATGGTTTAACCCCTGAAAGATAAATGAGTTTGGAAAAAATATTTTAAATATAAACCTAAACCATTTTTATAAGGAATAAGATTATTATCATGGGATTGTATCCCCATTATAGCATAAGTAAAATCAAATTATTTCAACATAGATAGAAAATGATTTTCAAATATCACATTGAACATTTTTTGAGGAAAATAGAATTTTCACTTTCAAAACACATTTTAAAATAAAAAATGAAATAATTATCACCAAATATGGACATTTTAACATTATAATAAAAGTATTAAAGATAATTTAAAACATGTCTTGATGAAAATATACTTTAAACTATGATAAATAAAATTTTAATACCTAAAAAAATTAAAAAAAAAAATCATTGAAAAAATCATTAAAACATACAATCAATGTTTTAAAAATAATGAAAGAAAATTCTTGATGAAAATATCCCTTCCAAATTATAAAACCATTTTTTAAACACAAAAAATTATAAAAATCCTTTTTTATAATAGTCTTAGAAATATTTAAAATGAATATTTACAAATTATTTAAAAAAATTTATGAGGAAAATATCCTTTACACTTTCTATTTTTTTTAAAAATATTACATTACTAAAATTATTTTCCTTAAAATAACATTTGAATAGTTATAAATTAATATTCAATGTGTAAAATGGCATTACGGTTTAGAACATGTTCATGTTATACACATTTAAACAAAGACTTCTCTCACATTTTCGATAAAATCCAATCATGCCTTTTTTAAAATTTTCATGCATATTCATATTAAAGAATTTTTATAGGTAAAACATGTGTAGTAATATCCTCAATAATTATATCAACTAATTTTAATTTTTCTTAAAAAAAATTATAATACAAGGATATGGAATAAAAATTGATTTTGACCAAATATATTTGTTGGTTTTCATTAGAACATTCTTTCAGAATCTTGAGTACATAGGGATAAGAATGTGAAAGGAAACATGTATTCTAATGAAATAACCATTGGAGAAGAAACAAATGAGTCTCTTGGGATATTTATGATAATATTGAATCATCAAAAATATAAACACAAAAATTCTGAATAAACTATGAGATTGTATTATAAAAGTCGTACTACTTGGGTAATTTTCAATCAGAAGCCCTAAGAATAAATAACATGACACAAATATTGAATATCAAAATAATAAATATATTCATGATATAACCTATAAAATTTAATTTATATTAATATCATAAAATAAGATAGGTTTATAACATAACTTCTGTCTCAAAGAATTAAAATTGAGAAAAAAAATTCTTACTGCATTGGTAACTCTTGAACTATAACCCCCATGAACGACAAATAAAATAATATGTTTGAAAATAAAAAATTTAAGTATAATAATAATAAAATAAATTCATGGGAAATATATGAATCTCATTAAATAAACATGTGGTGTAAATTAATTGTGTCCCACAAAAAATATAAGTGAGATAGAAATTCTTTACCTTAAGTCTCGACTTTTTCCATTTACAGTCAATCCTCCTATAAAATAAAAATAATTCGATTATAAATAAATTAAAAAAACATAATTATATAAATCATACCATATAATATTTACTTATTAATTTTTCTTATATATTCAGTATATTTGTATTTTGAGTAATCTACGAAAGTTGCTGATAGAACATGTAATGCATCGTTCAAGGAGGCGGTGAGGCATATGTACACAGTATCATTGGTTATATTTTCTCAAGGTATTTAAATAAATAATGGTAAATAATATATTACCATTGTTGAATAATTTTTTATTCTATATATGTAACATATGATTAATAAACCATGACTATTATTTTCCATTAAAATAATTAAAAAATCACTTCACTTACTAGGTTATAGTCCACCATACAAATTAGCGACATTATCATATACCCAAATAATGTAATGGTTGAAGATATGTGTGATATAATAAATAAATAAATATTATAATATCATAAATATAATTTATAAATATTATATCCATCATTATATCCAACTATGAGAGGTGGTGAAGGAAAAATAATTACATCAGTTCGCGAGGAGGCAAGTCTCCATACACTTCAATGATGATTTCACATCCCACTATAAAGAATAGGATAAGGATTAAGGTTATGAAATTATAATAATAAAATATATTTCTCTTAATGATATTGAGGTTTTATATCATCATGTGCTATAATAATTTAAGGTGGTGGAGGAAGAAAAAAATAAAACGTTGTGTAAGGTATGTTACCACTTCTTCATAAAATGTTTTCAGATTAAACAAAAATAATTATTAGGATTTATTTATGACCAAAATAACACTTATAAGATGATATAAGTTATTTAAGGAATTTATTTTTTTAGTTATTTTCCAAAACAATTTATTTTGGACGTGTGAAGTGGATAGAACATTTTTTGGCCATTTATAAGTGAGGTGAGTGGTGCGGTTGTAATTTTTGAAAATAAAATTGTGTACCCACAATTCACAAATTAAAAAAGGATAAAAAATTGTAAATTATCAATAATAGAAGATATATGGTCAAATTATGTCCATCTTATGAGTGATGGAATAGTTTTGGATCATTTTTAAACCTTATCCTTTTGCTTAACCCCAGGTAAACCCATTTTTACCTTAACCACAATAAATATATTTTTACTATTTTTAGAATAGATTATTATAAATAAATATTTTAACCTTATTATATGATTTATCTCTTTATAATTCCAAATTTGGAATCCATTCTTTAAAATTCCATTCACAAAAGAACTAATATTAAGTATAAAATTAATATCATAGTCGTGATGAAAAAGAATTTTTCAAAAGGGAACAGTTTAAAAACATTTTATAAAAAAAATAGATATTATAGAGATTAAAATGAAATAAATTTGATTAATAGATATATAATATAACTTATTTTATTTTTAAAACCATATTAATAAAATTTTATGTTTTAAAATTTATTAAATGAAATGAAATTTATTAATGAAATCTAGTATTTTTTACTATTAATCAAGAAATTATCATTTTCGAAAATTAAGAAAACATTACTCTAATAAAGTTTGACCTGGTGATTGAGAAAATTTAGTTTATTTTCTAAAATTAATATTCTATAAATGTACAGAAAATAATTTTAAAATATTTCTTCTAAATCTGATAAAAATTATTTATAGAAAAATGAAATTTTCAAGCATAATATTCTATTTATTCTTGTCACAGATCTGGAAAGAAATTAAGTTGATTGTTAAAAGATTTATTGAATATGATATATTTATTTATTTAAATAAATCCAAGTGTATTATTTTTTAAAATTTATTGATGTAAAACATGTTTTTATGCACAATGTTTTTTCAAAAAAATATTTCCTTTATTTTCAATAATTTTTTATTTTCATTTATAATTAATTAGTAACTATATTATTAATTTTATATGAATGTATAAGTAATATATTTTCTTAATTTATTTAATAATATTCATAACCATTATTCCAATGGATAGATGAAAACTTTCATATTAAATAATAAAATTTCAATAGTATATCACATTTCTTTTGAACACCATTTTTCATGTAATGAAAGATAAAATTAGAGTTGGGTGTAATGAAAGATAATATCTATGTTGCATGTAATTATAAATATCAAAATGATTAAATTTATTTGAAAAAAAATATTTCACAAACAATCATGTTGTGACATTATACCCCCATAAATAAGTTTCATTCTAACAATTTAAACATGTTTTTGGTAAATAGTTATTTAACATTTGATGACAACTTTTTGTGATACCCATGGCATGAAATGGGTTGATTAAAATTACTCTTGAAAATAGTGAAAGTTATTTGTGTAGATCATCTGAAAACACACACATTGGTTTTCTAAATGGGATAACATAGGTGGGAAGTGGTTGTTTATACATGGAATAAAATCATAATGTCTAAATAATGGTGTAGAGTGACATAGATCATTATTCAAAGAATGTTAATGAATGTTTGAATGTCAACAAACACAATACCAAAAACCAAAGTGGTGTGAACATGTTCATTGATATCATCAAAAATTATTACAATAAGTAACATTTTATTTCCTGATATTTTCATAAGGCTGGATAATTTTCAAGTGAAGATATACTTACATGATTTCATCAAATTTTATGATAATAATATCTTCTTTTAATTATTAATCGACCAATTTCCACATAATCTCTTACATTAATCAATTAAGATGTTTTTTTATTATCCTAGTAGTAGTGTTTAATTATGTCAATAAAAGAATGATAAGATGTTAATTCTTTCAATGACCAAATATAGAATTATTAGCACATGTTATAAAATAAAATCCAATTGTTTACTTATTATTTTTCTAGTTTAGTATTCCTTAAGCCTCCTCTATGTTAGACCAAAAGTTAAACCCAAAAATGTCGAATCAAGGACAAAAAATTAGGAAACTAATCTAATCATTAATCCACCCAACAACCTGAATCTTCTATTAATGTCACATATCATATTTTGAACATGTTGATCATATATTTTCTTGAAACAAGATAATGACTAGAATTACTATAAAAACATAATGAAAATATCAATATCTCATCATTTCTTGAAAAAAACCACAAATTTGTTAATAAATTCCAAAAATAAAATAACGTTTTAAACTAATAAATGATAGAATAAATCACTTTTTCAACAAATCATTTATCAATTATGAGTTTATAAATACCATCGAATATACTTTATCTATATCATTCATCTATTTATCCAAACTAACCAACATTTTCTCAATATTAGGAACTTATTAAGGGTTGCATTCACTTAATCACAAGTTTTACAAAAAATATAACCGTATCTTAAATCACTTTTCTTTTTCGTAATTAATATTCAACATATTCTTGAAAATCCTTAATGTAAAACTATTATATAACAATAATTATATATTTCATGATTAATATTACATAAATCCTTAATTATTAACCATTGAAACTTAATTTATCAAACATTATTTCTAAACCTTTAATTATGTTTCATAACAAGTAACTTAATAACATAATACTATAATATGAAATATGAATTGTGTATTAACATCCATCAACCATAATTTAGACCCAATTTTTATTTTTAAGAAAAAAATTACTATTAGAAAAACGTTTTAATTTTATAATCCCATATAGGTCTTTTTATCAAAAAAAAAAGTATGACCATTACTCAAACCACTTTTCTAATTATCTTCGAAAGAAAATCCTCTTGGTAATTAAATTTAAAAAATCTCATACCTTACTTATAAGGCCCCAGCCTTAAACCTTACTTAATCTTGAGTTATTTCATGATTACACATTAAGGATCTTTTCAGGTTTAGAGTTTTAGAGAATTAGATCATGAAACTTTCATTACATTCCACATTTAAACAAAGTGGTTACATAAAAGACAATATTCATTATTCCCATCAACGGAAACATTTTTAAAATAAAACATGGATTCTTTCTTGACGCATCCTTCACACTATCATCACATCATGTACATTTCCCTTGACCTGTGAAAAACATTTCAAAAACTTAGGATGAGCATAAAAATCTCAGTAAGGGTTATAAAAATATGGAAAGGAAACATGAGTTCATATATACATAAGAATGAAATCATACTTTACCCATAAAACATACGCACTTTAACATACCTCATCAAATCATGAATAAATCATATAAGTCATTAGACATAAATGTAACTTGTGGCATTCATAACATTCTTATGTAGGGAGTAACCCTCTTGGTTACGTTTGGAATACCCATCATAGTATATTCCCTAAATCTCTTTGGACAAACCATAAAATTTCACTCCTTCGCATTACCCAATGCATTGGAGACCTATATCGGGCTCACCCGCACTTAGTTTATCACGGAACCACCCGTCTTCATAATAATACCCAAGAACCTCAATATAATCGTATCACATAAAACATGAATAAAGGAAACATAACATTTACACCTTTCAATCACAAGATATCAATACAACATATTGATATAAAAACATTATGAAAACCATTTTCAATACCAAAATAAAAGAAAAGTAAAACATGATATTTATTTTTCTTATTAAAAGAAGGTATGGCTTGTAGAGGAAGTTGAAACCCAAATAACGGTCACGTCAGCGGAGAAGTCGTTGTCACCGCATACGTACGACAAAAACATTCCCTTTTGTCATTTTGTAAAACGCTTCGTATAAAAAATATTCCTTTTGGATAAACGTAAAAGTCAAAGGGGTTTATACAACGTATAAAAGAAAGTTGTGTATAAAATAAAAGATGCCTCAATGAAAGGAGTTTGAGACGAAGTCCCATACAAAGACGGTATCCTTGGTTTAAGGATAAATCAATTACATAATTATGTGTGACAAAAAAATACACCAAATATAAGTGGATATTAAGTGTAAAATAATCAATGGTCATTCACACATATTCAAAGGATGACATATTCAATAACTACATGTTGAACCCAAATAAATCGAAATTGGGTTAAGAAGTTCCCTTGACAGCCTAACGGTGTCTCATCAAAATGAGTTGATGAGAGATAAAAGTGTATCTCATCACTTGGACATAAAATTTACATCAATAAGGATATATTAGAACATATCCCATCATAAAAATAAGTAAATTAAATGACCCAACAAAAGAAGTCTTTTAAAAAAAGAGGAGGGTGAAAGGTTCCCTTACCGACTTGGGTATCTTTCAAAACATACACCCCATTAAATAAGGACAATAAATCATTGATGTAAATACTCATAAATTAAAGTATATTACACAAAGAGTAGAATAATGGGCAGTACATACACCACTCAAAGGAAATTGTGGCAAATGTAGCATAAATCTCACGGGAAAAACAGTGAGATGAAAAATCCCTTACGAAAACTTGGCAGCCTAACAGCGCCACATGAAACTTACAAAAATGGATTGATGATATTGAATATGGTATCTCATAATATTAACTTAATGTTTATAGAAATAGGAATATAAAATAACATCCCCCAACATAACAAAGAGGATCTTAAAAAAAGTGACACAAATGAGATTACTTAAAAAGAAAGAGAGAGGTTAGATCTCTTAAGAAAATTCGGCAGCCTAACGGCGCCACTCAAAACTTCCAAAATGGATTGATGAGAGAGAATAGGGTCTCTCATCACATGAACATAAAAATTATAGTAAGTGTAATATAAAATAACATCCCAATAACAAGAAAGATGAGATTTATAGGGAATGACATGAAAGAGTGTACTTAAAAAGAATGAGAGGAGTAAGATCCCTTACCTAATGTCAAACTTGTCTTGTTCGTTTCTTTATATTCCTGAATAATAAACTTTAGTCAATTAATAATTGCCTAAGTACCTCCTTTATAGATTATTATTCAGTTCATATCACATATTATAATGTTATAATAATTGTTTAATAATGTTAGTTCATATCAGACGTTTTTGCCGATGGTTGGTACATGAGTAAAAAATGAACTTGTTTGAAAAAAGATTGCGCTTGTAGTTATAAGTAAATAATTCCCAAAATAGTATTAATGATTAAAATATCATATATATCCAGTAAATATTCATTTCATACTATTCCATATCATTTGTAGATAAAAAACAAAAAGCACCGTTCATGGAAACGGTAGGCCGTATGTACGCATGAACGCTACTTTCATTTATCGTCATATTAATGAAATTAAAACAAAATGAGAGAGATATATATATGTTATAATTCCAGAATTATATCCATAATTTTGATGTAATATATTACATATATATCCATTATATATATGTACTTATAATATTACATAACATTTTGAGATAAGAAATGAAATGAACCGTTCATAGAGACGGTAAGCCGTACGTACGCATGAACGCTACTTCCATTTCTATTTCATATTTAATGGAATTAAAACATAATTATACAGAATAGTATTTTAATTCCAGTAAGGTATCATATATAATATTATTAAATATATCCTTTATACGTACCACATATGGTATTAACGAAGCAAATCACTTTGAGGGGGCGGTAGTCCGCACATCCTTAAATGAAGATATCGTGTTTACCCATAATGGAAACCATAAAGGTATGCCCAAAATAAAAAATACAGAAGATTATGGAAAACATAAACATATTATATATCACATATAAATATAGTTTCATCTTAATGGCCACCTTTGAAGGTGTTAAATGAATGTTGAACAATCATCATTTCAGGAGGCCGAAATTCGCCATCCACGGAAACAGTATGTTCACTAACCATTAGATGTAGGTGTGTGAATGTGTAGCTCGAATACTTCTTATAACAACATCCTAGTATATTTATGAAACTGTATTTGTTACAAAATAAATTAATAAAAAGATTTTAGGGGGTTGGAGAAGAAAAATAAAACAAAAGGACTCCAGTGAAGACATTACCTTAAAATCGGGTAAATCCCTTTGGTTTGAGCTCAAAGGCTTCCTTGGGAAGACTTCTGCCCAAAGTGAGGCTTCAAGGAGTAATATAGGGAAGTGTATAGACAAAATGGGCAGAGTTTGGCCGAGACAAAGGCTTTGGGAGTGTGGGTAAGGAGGTAGAGGTGGGGGCCTTTTATAAGAGGAGAGGAGGGGCACTCTTGGAAGGTAATGAAAAGTCATATTATTTTAAAATGGTATTCGGATTTAAGAGGTCCCAAATTGATGTGTTTCTAGGATAAGGTGATAAGGGTTATAAATTTACTCAACCAATAGGTTTTGGACATGTGTAGGTCTTAGATGTTACATTATCTTTCCATTTTATTTAAATCGTTAAATAATGAGGTCATCACCGCATCATCATGATGTCATAAATAATTTAATTTATTTAATGTTTAAAAATTATAAACAAAATACTATGATGTAGGAAATATTTTTATATTTCCAATTAATATTTATATTAAAAAATATGATTTGTATAACCCCATGTAAAAATTGTTTTAGTAAAACATTTCATGTTTGTCTCATTTTTACTTTAACTTTAAATAAAAAGATATTAATGTCATTTTCCAACCAAAGTGGCTTCATGGAGTCCCCAAGTTGACACATGGGTTGTCTTGGTCGGCCATGACACATCCAATGAGGTTATTACATGTGTTCAGTTCATTTCATATTATTAAAACATTATTTTTACCTTAAACTACACTAATTACCTCTAATCGCGATTAAAAACTTAATAAGTTACTATTCACCAAAAAATTATTTTTATCTCATTGAACCACATTATACTTCTTAATTAAAACCATGTATGTCGGCTTTTTGAAATTCAAAACACAAAGATGGAAAATTTTCATTTAAACAGAAAAATCAGTTTTTATAAGTACCACTTAGTGGTTTCACTATTCATCAAAAATTGATGTTTTTCAGAAAAATCCCAAAAATTCACCCTAAGATATATTTGATATTCCAAATTCCAAAATGAAGTCTATTTTACAAAATTCAAAACATATAAGTCACATTAATTAATTTAATAATTAATTCCCGCTGTCATATCAAATAGCGTGTCTTTGTGAAACAATAAGTATCCAAAGATTGACACTAGTTTAAGTATGATTTCAAAGTGAAATTAATTCCAACGACCACTATTGGATTTAATGGTAAAAATATATTCTAATTTAACTTTAAAACCAATTAAAAATATAATCTAATCATAAAAATAAATTATATTAAAAAGAGGTTTTGAATTAAAATACAACATTTTACACTATTCATTTTAAAAAAATGAACTTTATCAGAAAGATACCAAAAATTTACACAAAGTAAATTTTGATGTCCCAATTCTTCAGAAGAGTTTTATTTGGTCCAAAAGGATGTATAAGAGTGAACAAAACTATATTTAATGACAGTTCTCCATCAAAAGGCGATAACTGAACCTTTAGTGAAAACTAGGGCATATACGCCTAAAATCGAATTATTTCCTTATTTTATGCCTTTATCTTTTATTGGATAAATGTAAAAACTTTAAAAACATATATAATCATATTTTAGTTTTTTCTATCCATTCCCGCCAATAAAACGGCTACATGTTAACTACCATTTAAAATAATATTATTTTATTATTACTGTGTAACGTAAGATTCGCAAGAAACTCGTTGTTGCGTGTTGGGTACGCCATCGAGCACATCATCCCCTTTAAATTCATATTAATACTTTATTCACAATTATGGATTAATATGAAAAGGTCATATTCTTTATTTACCTAGGGTGTTACATCCTTTCTCCCTTTTGGGAATTGTGTCCTCGCAATTTTTAAAATTGAGCTTGGAAATATCCTTGAAAGTCCCACATCAGAACAAGAGTCGGTAAAACAATCACTTTAAAATAAATAAAGATAAGTACAGAGGTCACCCAAGTTAACCCATACTAGGACTCCATGTAGGAAAACATGGACATGGAGGAGAAAACATAGGGTCATGTTCTGATGAAGAGTGATAGAAAACATGTTTAGGAGAAAGTTAACAATAAAAAAATCACAAACTTGTGATGGGTTAAACGGTGTTGGGTTCCCCAGTAGGAAAAGTTAATAGACAACATTTTTGTTTTAAGTTACTTTTTATTGAGGAATTTATTCATAAGGAAACATAATCACTTATCATGTTGTCTTTCAAATTTTACTAGATTCCTTAATCAAACTCATATTTTTTCCAAAAGACGAGTATTTAGGGAGACTTGTTCGCATTAACAGTACTATAATCAACTTCTAGAGAATCACCTAATACACAAAATAGAACTATATACATCCCATGTCTTTAGGCTTTAACCAAAACCAAAACCAGAAATGTTAGTACAAGGTCAGATAATCCAAAAAAGGATAACTCTTTAAAAAGAAAATCTATGCTTAATCTCCAAAATTTGTCCAACAAAACCAAAAGTTCAACGAGGACCATCCGATAAACAATTTGTCTACAAAAGTATTCAAAGTAAACCAATCTAATATTGAAACACAAATATTTGAAGGATTTAGTCACATAGTCTTCCATGTTAAATCGTAACAATTATCTCCAAACAATATCAGTTGCTCCTACAGTCTCGTATTGAAAAGTAATTAACCTAATCACATATCCTCCATGATAGGTTAATCATTTTCATAAATAACCCAAAATCAACTTACTCCTAATTCATAAAATCATATAAATAAAAATAATCAGTCAAACTAACCAGGGACTTCACATAGTCCAGTGGTAGGCGATAAATACCAGTCGCAATTTGGTTGTGGGTTCGATTCCTGCAGCTTTGTCCGACGCGACGGGTAGTAACACGGTCTGCAAGTTGTCTTTTTTCCAAAACTATATAATTCTTAAATCATTCCCCAAAAAGAGATAAAATGATCATAAAATATTTTAACCTCAATTTTATCTCATGCCTTTCATTTTCCATCATATCATATAATAACCCATAATTACCTCAAAAGTAAGGATCATATAAACTATAATGGTTACCTTTATAATTATTACCTGAACTTCCACATAGATTTGTCATCTCGTACATGATGCATTACAGAACATACCAAGGTTCAAGTGGTTGATCATGACTTCTTGATATTTGGTTTAGAACAACCACGAGTTTCCTCATTGAATCCTCCATTTTATCTAGTCTCTTAATCAAAGAACCACCACAGTTTCCTTCAAACCTATTGTCTCTTTGGTGCCTGCTAGATCCATCCATTCACTAAAAATAGAAATGTCAGTGTGAGTATATCAACAAAACCATCATGTACTAATGAGGAAGGTAAACACTAAGATATACCTACTCATTCACTTTATCTAAAACTAGGACTCTTTCTGAAATCCAAACCATTATGGTAATTCCACTTATGCTTAAAGAATACCCTAACCTCTAAAGTTATCTAAACCGACCTTTGATACCAAATATAAGGCCCCAGCCTTAAACCTTACTTAATCTTGAGTTATTACAAGATTACACATTGAGGATCTTTTTAGGTTTAGAGTTTTATAGAATTAGATCATGAAACTTTCATTACATTCCACATTTAAACAATGTGGTTACATAAAAGACAGTATTCATTCTTACCATCAACGGAAACATATTTAAAATAAAACATGGATTCTTTCTTAACACATCCTTGACAATATCATCACATCATGTACCTTTCCCTTGACCTGTGAAAAATATTTCAAAAACTTGGGATGATCATAAAAAGCTCAGTAAGGGTTATAAAAATATGGAAAGGAAACATGAGTTCATATCTACATAAGAAAGAAATCATACATTACCCATAAAATAGAGGCACTTTAACATACCTCATCAAATCATGAATAAATCATAGAAGTCATAAGACATAAAAGTAACTTGAGGCATTCATAACATTCTTACGTATGGAGTAACCCTCTTGGTTACGTTTGGAATACCCATCACAGTATATTCCATAAATCTCTTCGGAGAGACCTTAACGTTTCACTCCTTCGCATTACCCAATGCATTGGAGAGCTATATCGGGCTCACCCGCCCTTAGTTTATCACAGAACCACCCGTCTTCATAATAATGCCCAAGAACCTCAACATAATCATGTCACATAAAACATCCATAAAGGAAACATAACAATTACACCTTTCAATCACAAGATATCAATACAAAATATTGATATAAAAACATTATGAAAACCATTTTCAATACCAAAATAAAAGAAAAGTAAAACATGATATTTATTTTTCTTTTAAAAATAAGGTATAGCTTGTAGAGGAAGCTGAAACCCAAATAACGGTCACGGCGGCGGAGAAGTCGTTGTCGCCGCATACGTACGACAAAAACATTCCCTTTTGACGTTTTGTAAAATGCTTCGTATAAAAAAGATTCTTTTTGGATAAACATAAAAGTCAAATGGGTTTATACACCATATAAAAGAAAGTTGTGTATAAAATAAAATATGCCTCAATGAAAGGATATTGAGACGAAGTCCCATACAAAGACGGTATCCTTGGTTTAAGGATAAATCAATTACATAATTATGTGTGACAAACAAATACACCAAATATTTGTGAATATTAAGTGTAAAATAATCAAAGTTCATTCACACATATTCAAAGGATGACATATTCAATAACTACATGTTGAACCCAAAGAAATCGAAATTGGGTTAAGAAGTTCCCTTGACAGCCTAACGGTGTCACATCAAAATGAGTTGATGAGACATAAAAAGTGCATCTCATCACTTGGACATAAAATTTACATCAAAAAGGATATATTAGAACATATCCCAACATAACAATATGTAAATTAAATGACACAAAAAAAGAAGTCTTTTAAAAAAAAGAGGAGGGTGAAAGGTTCCCTTACCCACTTGGGTATCTTTCAAAACATACACCCCATGAATGAAGGACAATAAATCATTGATGTAGATACTCATAGACGAATGTATATTACAAAAAGAGTAGAATAATGGGCAGTACATACACCATTAAAAGGAAATTGTGGCAAATGTAGCATAAATCTCACGGGAATAACAGTGAGATGAAAAATCCCTTACGAAAACTCGGCAGCCTAACGGTGCCACATAAAACATACAAAAATGGATTGAGGAGATCGAATAGGGTATCTAATCATATTAACATAAAGTTTATAGAAAGATGAATATAAAATAACATCCCCCAACATAAAAAATAGGTGCTTAAAAGAAGTGACACAAAGGGGAGTACTTAAAAAGAAAGAGAGAGGTTAGATCTCTTATGAAAATTCGGCAGCATAACGGCGCCACTCAAAACTTCCAAAATGGATTGATGAGAGAGAATAGGGTCTCTCATCACATGAACATAAGAATTAAAGTAAGTGTAATATAAAATAACATCCCAATAACAAGAAATATGAGATTCAGAGGGAATAACATGAAAGAGTGTACTTAAAAAGAAAGAGAGGAGTAAGATCCCTTACCTCAAGTCCAACTTGTCATTTTTGTTTCTTTATATTCCTGAATAATAAACTTTGGTCAATTAATAATTTCTTATGTACCTACTTTAGATATTATTATTCAGTTCATATCACATATTATAATTTTATAATAATTTTTTAATAATGTTAGTTCATATCAGACGTTTTTTCCGATGTTTGGTACATGAGTCAAAAATGAACTTGTTTGAAAAAAGATTGCCCATGTAGTTATAAGTAAATAATTTCCAGAATAGAATTAATGATTAAAATATCATATATATCCATTAAATATTCATTTCATACTATTCCATATCATTTGGAGATAAAAAATTAAAAGCACCGTTCATGGAGACGGTAGGCCGTACGTACGCATGAACGCTACTTTCATTTTTTGTCATATTAATGGAATTAAAACAAAATGAGAGAGATATATATATATGTTATAATTCAAGAATTATATCCATAATTTGTATGTAATATATTACATATATATCCATTATATATATGTACTTATAATATGACATAACATTTTCAGATAAGAAATGAAATGTACCGTTCATGGAGACGGTAAGTCGTGCGTACGCATGAACGCTACTTCCATTTCTATTTCATTTTTAATGGAATTAAAACATAATGATACATAATAGTATTTTAATTCCAGTATGTTATCATATATAATATTATTAAATATATCCTTTATACGTACCACATATGGTATTAACGAATCAAATCACTTTGAGGGGGCGGTAGTCCGCACTTTCTTAAATGAAGATATCGCGTTTACCCATAATGGAAACCATAAAGGTATTCCCAAAATAAAAAATACATAAGCTTAAGGAAAACATAAACATATTATATATCACATATAAATACAGTGTCATCTTAATGGCCAACTTTGAAGGTGTTAAAATAATGTTGAACAATCATCGTTTCGGGAGGCCGAAATTCGTCATCCATGGAAATAGTATGTTATTTTACCATTAGATGTAGGTGTGTGAAAGTGTAGCTCAAATACTTCTTATAAAAACATCCTAGTATATTTATGATACTGGATTTTTTACAAAAGAAATTAATAAAAAGAGTTTAGGGGCTTGGAGAAGCAAAATAAAACAAAAGGACTCAAGTGAAGACATTACCTTAAATCGGGTAACTCCCTGTGGTTTGAGCTCAAAGGCTTCATTTGGAAGACTTCTGCCCAATGTGAGGCTTAAAGGAGTAAGATAGGGAAGTTGATAGAAAAAATGGGCAGATTTGGGCAGAGCCAAAGGCTTTGGGAGTGTGGGTAAGGAGGTAGAGGTGGGGGCCTTTTATAAGAGGAGAGGAGGGGCACTCTTGGAAGGTAAAGAAAAGTCACTTTATTTTAAAATTTAATTCATATTTAAGAGGTCCCACATTGATTTTTTTCCAGGATAAGGTGATAAGGGTTCTAAATCCACTCATCCAATAGGTTTTGGACATGTGTAGGTCTTAGATATTACATTATCTTTCCATTTTATTTAAATCGTTAAATAATGAGGTCATCGCTGCATCATCGTGATGTCATAAATAATTTAATTTATTTAATGTCTAAAAATTATAAAAAAATACTATGATGTTGGAAATATTTTTAGATTTCTAATGAATACTTATAGTCAAAAATATGATTTGTATAACCCCATGTAAAAATTGTTTTAGTAAAACATTTCATGTTTGTCTCATTTTTACTTTAACTTTAAATAAAAAGATATTAATTTCATTTTCCACCCAAAGTGGCTTCATGGGGTCCCCAAGTTGACCCATGGGTTGTCTTGGTCGTCCATGACACATCTAATGAGTTTAGGACACGTTTCAAGTTCATTTCATTTTATAAAACATTATTTTTACCTTAAAATACACTAATTACCTCTAATCGCGATTAAAAATTTAATAAGTTACTATTCACCAAAAAATTATTTTTATCCCATTGAACCACATTTTACTTCTTAATCACAACCATGTATGTCGTATTTTTTAAATTAAAAACACAAAAATGGCAAAATTTTATTTAAACAGAAAAATCAGTTTTTATAAGTACCACTTAGTGGTTTCACTATTCATTAAAAATTGAAGTTTTTCAGAAAAATCCCTAAAATTCACCCTAAGCTATATTTGATATTCTGAATTCAAAAATGAAGTCTATTTTAAAAAATTCAAAACATATAAGTCACATTAATTAATTTAATAATTGATTCCCGGTGTCAGATCAAATAGCGTGTCTTTGTGAAACAATAAGTATCAAAAGATTGACACTAGTTTAAGTCTGATTTCAAAGGGAAATTAATTATAACGACCACTATTGGATTTAATGGTAAAAATATATTCTAATTTCACTTTAAAACCAATTCAAAAGATAATCTAATCATATAAATAAATTATATTAAAAAGAGGTTTTGAATTAAAATACAACATTTTACACTATTCATTTTAAAAAAATGAACTTTATCGGAAAGATACCAAAAATTTTCACAAAGTAAATTTTGATGTCCCAATTCTTAAGAAGAGTTTTATTTGGTCCAAGAGGATGTATAAGAGTTAACAAAACTATATTTAATGACGGTTCTCCATCAAAAGGCGATAAGTGAACATTTAGTGAAAACTGGGGCATATACGCCTAAAATCAAATTATTTCCATATTTTATGCCTATATCTTTTATTGGATAAATGTAAAAACATTAAAAAACATATATAATCATATTTTAGTTATTTATATCCATTCCCGCCAATACAACGATTACATTTTAACTACCATTTAAAATAATATTATTTTATTATTAGAGTGCAACGTAAGATTCCCAAGAATCTCATTGTTGCGTGTTGGGTACGCCATTGAGCATAGCATCCCCTTTAAAGTCATATTAATACTTTATTCACAAATATGGATAAATATGAAAATTTCATATTATTTATTTACCTGGGGTGTTACATTACTCATTTAAAAGATTCATATGTTGATAATAAATTAGGGAAATCTATATTACCATCCATTGTATTTATTGCACTTTTCATTTTTCCCCTCGAAATTAACTTCTTTGAGTACTTTTTTTTCAATACTCAAAACTACTTCTTCTACCAATGAGATATTACCTTGAGTTACTCTTCTTGCATTCATGAAATATAGAAAATTGGACCTTATTTCCGTAATGCTCTCCTATACCCAAAATCTCAATGAACTCTATCCTTCACTTCATTGTTGAGTTTTAGAGTTGAATAAGGTTGACATTAATAATAATATATTAGGAAAAATGATTAGGCATAACAAAAATATCAACCAATTGATCCATCAGCCAATTTGGTTTCTCATTAACATATTACCTATCACATTCAATGTTAACCAAGTTCAATTTATTTTCCCTCATTGAATGAAACAAAAAAAATTATAGTGAAAGGAAAAATAATCATAGTAGGAAAACAAATAATCATAAAAAATCATTCATACGATAACTAAATAATGAAAACCAATTTTAAATCTATATAACCTTATGTTTAACTCTAGTAATTATTTAAATTATTCATGAGGGTTTATAAAGTGTTTGTTAATTTCCAAAGAATATCCCATAGGGTTGTCAAAAAAGGTGGGGAGCTAGGACCATTTTCAAGCACTAGGCTATGAATGTTTCATTACCAATACAACATTTTAAAATTTATTACCCATATGTACCTTTGTTTCATAGCCACATTCACTTTTATGATCAAGATTAGGGTGTAATTTCATTGAAACCACTCCCTCTTTCATTTATAAGAATTCTATGAAATTTTCCTATAATTTTAATCTACCTTAGTCTTATCCTTATAGATATCCCTAGATATATTCATATAAATATCCCTAGGGAACTCAATAAATTTTTCCCATCCTATTTTATAATATTTAACTAGAAATTTTCTTTGATACCAACTGTATAGAACCAATCGTCTCACACATAGATATAACATCTTTTAGATGAATATTCATTGCATTACACAAAAATAAATCTGACTAATATTAATTGCCTATTACCTTTGGATACTAGGCATGGTATATTATTATTTATTTAAGGATCATCAAATTCTATCATAGAGATCTTCCCATTTTTTACACTTCTTAAAAATAACCTACTTAAATCTTTTCTTCATCACATGATAAAGGAAAAATAATAAAGGGTGAGAGATTATGCTCTGTAAGGGTAATCACGAGAAATATAAAAAACTAATATGTGCATAAGGGTATGTGAACATTAGCATGAAATTTTAATACCGTACACTTCATATCAATTATCAAAATATTGAGCCATTGAATAATGATTGGAAGTTCATAAGATAATAATCACAAGGAAATCGAAGAATAATATCCATGATAATATAAAATTGGAAAAATACATAGATTAGTGGCATACACATAAGAATATAAATTCATTAACATAGTAGTTCATAGATCATTTCCAAGACTATCATAGTAGAATTGGTTCAATCCAAAAAACATTATTGTCACGAACCAACCCGGGTCGACCCTAAACCGGTCACCCGAGATGATCCGCAGCAAGTCCCGACGGGCGTTCCCGATCCCCCCGGGATGGCAACTAATGCCGGGCATCAAAACAAACTAGTTGGGAATGGTTTGGCACATGAAAAAGATAAGAAAACATAAACTGAACAAGCATATAAATAAAGGAAAACAAACTGAACGACGTGGCAGCAGAAAAAGAAATAAACAAGAGACGTGACATACCTTAGGTGACCCCATGGATCACCACGGTACGACAACCACACTCGCTCCCAAAAGCGATCCAAGACTGAAACCTGCAACTGAAAAGTAATGTAGGCATGAGCACCGAGATGCTCAGTAGGAAAGCCAAAAACAACCACGTCCTATGCCTCCGCCTTTATTAAGAAATCCACAATGCCAGTTTGGAAATAAGATGTAATATAATAGTGTTTCTCCTTTTCAAATTTAAGTAACGAGTTTGCATTTTCGGGTAAAGCCTTTTACTTCCACTACATTTTTAAAATAGGTTTCAAGCATGCATTTAACATTTCAAAATGAAAAGAAACCAGTTTGGATTAAAATATGGTTTTCACAAACAAGGCATCAAGTATGAAACAACTGAAAAGAAAGTTACATCGTTTGCAGCATGACAGAGATGAGCACCATGGGTAATCCCTAGAGGCAGCTAAAACAAGTGGGAAACTAAAGACCTCGTACCTCAGTGAAACGTGGCTTAGAAGGCCGCAACCCTCAGAAAACGTGGCTTAGAAGACCACGACCCTCAGAAAACGTGCCTTAGAAGGACACGACCCTCAGAAATTCATATGTTTAGTTAGTGTTGTTGCGTCAATCCTGCTAGACAAACCGGGACGAACCCCTGCAGTGTCATCTAGCATACTAGTCCTGGTCACCCACTTATATACCCGGGTTTACCATTGTTCTCAATTCCAAAAAGGTGGTGAGATTTTATCAAAAGGAAAGAAATGAACGTCACACTTTCTTTATCCGAAAAAACTCGCTAAACCTCTCACCACCATTCTCCCTCCTTAAGCGCATTCCCCTCTTCCACATCACATAAAGAATAAGCTCCAAAATTAGGCACATATTCGTACACTCAACATACAAGTCAGTTTCTAAAGCCAAGGGGTTTTCCTTAGGAGGGTTTTTTTCCAATTTGACAAACCATTTCAAAAGGGCAAAATAGGCTTTATGGTTTCAAAAATAATAGTTTTCATTTTTAAACATATAATCATCTAAACTCTTTGCAAAACCTTTTAAAAATCTCAATTTAACAATCTACATGTTACATAAAAAAAACAAGTTTGAACTCTTTCTTAAAATGATGCAATTAATTTATGAAAGTCCAAATGGAATTTGTAATACATTACATTTTTTCAAAACAAATGCATAACCATTATTAGCGAATGCACCCAGATTTCATAACCTATAAATATAACATATATATACATATAACATATTTTTAAAGAAAGCAAGCAATTATGAAATTCAAACTAAAGGCATAGGCATAGGAAACCTACCTCAATCATGTCATTATTGCCGACGACCACTCGAATTGACACTTGGCGCACACACACATGCATTTACATATATATATATATATACACCCATAGGTTCATTGCACATATATATATATATGCTTAACTTTATTGATGTGCATGCAGGGTACCTCGACACCCGCGGCCCAAAACCATTGTAGCGGGGTCCTGCGCACTCCACAAAAAATGTAATAAATTAAAAGAACAAATTTTGCAATACATCAAAGTTAGTACCACAAAATTTACACAAACGAAACACACCCAAACTACATCATAGCGCCACTTCAAAAACACGCGCACGTCAAAATCATTGTAAAACATGAAGTGCATAATTTGTACAAATTAAATAATCCATCTGCACCACTTATAAAACATTTTAAAAAGACATAACAGAACATAAAACAACAACACACCTGAAAACCTCTTCTAATGCCAAAAGCACACTGAAACAGACTCCAGCAAAATAAAACGCAGCCCTTGCATCATTTAATAAACTAAGTGCACAGTTCATACAACACCATTAAATGACACATTGTGGGTTTTTATAAATAAACACACTCGATATCACATCACATTCTACAAAAATAATAAATCAAATCATAGTAGTCTTTCTTCAAAACCAAGTTCACACAAAAAAAATTAATTGAAGAACATGCTAAAACAATTGGACAAGAAAAATATTTTAGCAAACAACGTTTATACACGAAGCCACCTCCCTCAGTGTCAAAAACTCCACAACTCGGTGCAAAGCATCAACCATGTCCAATCCGCACGACAAGAGAACCAAAATATAATCTAATTCATTAGATTGAAAAATTAAACCACAAATTAAGACCCCACTTTAACACTCTAACTGCTGGAAACCTAAAAACCCAAAAAAAACAAGAACCAAAACTTAAACGAGGAGGCAGAAAATTCTACCCAGGGTTTGCGCTGAAGGTGAGCAGCGCTGATAGGGAGGGAGGCTGGGACGGAGCGGGGTTGCACAAACAGGGAGATGGGGTGGCCTTCACGGTAGTCACGGCCGGGAGAGGGGGTCAGCATTCACGGCGGTTGCGGGTCTCGACGAGCGCGGATGGCGAAACGGCGGCCGGAGGTGCGGCGAGCAGGCCGGACGGGAGGGAGGTGGCGCGAGCAGGCTGGACGGGAGGTGCCGGACGCGGGAGGTCGGACGGAGGGAGGCCGCGTGATCGGGAGAAAAGGGGGAGTTCCGCGTAGGGTTTCTGCGCGACGGGGGGGAAAGAGAAGAGGCCGAGCGAGAGAGTGAGGGAGGAAAGAAAAGGAGAGAAAAAAAAGAAAATGAAAAAGGAATAAAAATAAATAAGTAAAATGAAATAGAAATATAAATAAATAAATAAAATGAAATAGAAATAAAAATGAATAAATAAAATGAATAAAATGAAATGAAATAAATAAATAAAATGAAATAAAAATAAATAAATAGAGTGAATAAAATGAAATAAAATAAATAAATAAAATCTGAAAGAATAACAAATCCCTAATTAAAATATTAACCAAATTAATAATAATAAAATTATCACCTGAGAGCGGACACCGCACACGGTCTCACGCGCGGGGTCGCGCGCATGGTTGCGTGTCTCAAAAACAGCACATTCAATAACAAACAATCCCTTAACAAAAATTAGGGGCTGTGCAGGGCGCGCATACGCTCGCGCGTTCGTATAAAAACGAGATTTTCTTTTAATTTAAAATCGGTTCAAAACAAAAATTCAAAAACGAGACCCAAAATAATTAAGTTAAAATAATGCATTGGTCAGGGTGTGACAATTCTCCCCACCACAAAAACTTTCTTCCCCCAGAAAGTCACCAAGCCAAACGAGGAAACAAATTTGAGTTCAAAACTGAACGAGGACAACAAAATCACGAACTTGGTATGACTTTTCACTCCATTAGTCACACCCGACCATCTCTGAGGGAAATTGAGAAGAGAAGGACCATCAGAAAAAAGAGGAGGGTTCTCCCCACCACAAGAACCCGACTAGCACAACCGAAATTGAGGCTCTTAACATGAAATAACTCTGGAACTGCTAACTTGATCCAAGAGGAAACCTCCACATAGACCAAGCCTTGAAGAAGGCACTTCAAAATTCATGGTGGGTCTTCCCACCATTTAAAAACTGACCAGCTTCAACCAGTGATCACAGACCAGTACGAGAAACCCAGCACAAACCGACCCATGAACTCTCCGCATAAACTAGACCCCCCACCACATGGGGTCATCGCCGAAAGACCCCAAACTGCGTAGCGGACCAACCCCTATTCATTATTTCCCAAGACGCAAGTGTCTCCAAAACGAGAACATCCTAAAACAAGAACGGGTCACCGAAGGAGCTAGCCACATGAGAGAGATAATCATCTTGAGACTCACAACCATAAAGAGACAACTCCAAAGCTCATATTTGAGGAGGCGCAACCACTAAAATCACAAGAAAATGATTCCACCACGCCTCCTTACTGCGAAAGTGGGGTATTCAAGGAACAAAGACCACAACGAGGCAACGAGGCCTCTACGCCACTTACATCAGGACAAAACCTTCAAAGACGGGAGAGTTACAACAAGGAAATTCACACTGTCCCCATTTCAGCATTGGAGACAAAAAATTAAACCATGGTTCCCCACACCCAAATATTCCTGACTGCGTGAAAGGCTTCGCTCCGAGACCTGTGGTTGGAGCTCTGATGTCTTGAAACATATTCTGCCCTGCAGTCAGGAGCTGACATTCTCTTGTCGAGATTCCTCTTGACGAAGCCGCTAGCAGAGCCTCTCTAAGTTTCCCAAATGGACACACCGACAACAAGTCTTCAATGGATGATGATGACAAGGCGGCTTAAAGTAACCAAACTGAGCACACTAGAAGCAAACAAGGGGGGTGGTCCAACTAATAGGAGATGGAATTGACAAGAAGACTTGTCTGAGATGGGTTCCTCCGGCTCGCTCTCACAGAATGGGGAACCATCCCCAACACCAAAGGAAACTGGTCCTCGAACAATAGACAAAGACCCCACACAAGAGAAACTTTAACTGATTCTGCGACATTATCTTTGGAGGATAGGGAACCAACTTCATGAGATGCCCAACGTAGGCCTTCGCTACTCGTTGGCCTTACTCGACACCCACTGGCTCTGCCACTTTCCTTGACTTCACTTCCTTGGGTATGAACCATCTGACGAGAGTCATCTTAAACACCTTCCAAGACATACCATCATGCAATGACGCTGGGTTTATCTCCTCCACCAATCCAAAGTTGCACCTTCAAACGGACCTGAACCAACACAGACTCTCTTAGCTTTGGGGGTTTCCAATAACCTGAAAACACCCACGATTTCACCAAGCCAGTCCGCTACCTTCGATAGATCACTATCACTAGACATGCTGGACAGCAACCGAAAAGAATTCAATTCCACCACTCTGCTAAGAGTCTGGGTAGAACCAACTACTAGAAGAGGCTCACTAGGAACTACTGGGACTTTTCTGGGCAGCATACTCAAAACAAGAGGCACGAATTCGAATCAAAAGTTGTCATAAATCAAAATCCCACACCACAATCACAAACGAAAGCACTAACTCAAATCACTATTCCAACCACAATTCAATACGTCAAGACCAAGAACTCACGAAAAAGAATTCCCGACACGAAAAGAGAACGCTAAACAATTCCTCGCTCACTTTTCTAAACATTTGAAAAACCCATTTTGAAGACCATTTTTCAGCAAACAAAACCACTTAAATATCCACCATTGATATCCCATGAAGTCTCACACATACATATCCATGTGCTAGCTCAAGCACCCATCCACTCACATCACCAACTTTCCCACTTGCCACGTGCGCACCTCAATGTATGTGATCACTCATAAAGATACCAAGGGTCAATCCAAGACACTTCTCATTTTCAAAACAGATCATTCAGCATAAAGCACAAATTCCCAACCAATTTGTGAAAGTGACTTATCGTCAAAGTAATACATTTCCAATTTCCAAAACATTTTCCAATTCACATTCCAAAAAGTGTAACTGAGATTCCAAAACAACTTCCGAAACACCTCCCATTTTGCATTTTGAAACCACATATTTGTTAAAAGGAAACAATTTCCATTTCAAAACCACTTTTCCACTCTAACACCACATTCCCATTTGAAACCACCTTCACAAAAATCCATTTTCTTTTTTGAGATGTACTCACACCAACCAAAATGAAGGTCAACACAACTCACATCAAAACATCCAAAAATAAGGGACTAGTGGTTGCACCAACCCAGTAACATGGCTTAGCAGGCCATGCTCCAAGCGAGCATCAACCATAGGAAGCATCTTGAACCGTGCACTCGGGCTGTACATGGGTCGCTACTCCATGAAAGTTCGCCGCGTAACACTGTCTCACTTCCTTGGTCATCCCTCATCCACACATACCAATCCAAAGAAGAAAATTCAAATCCCGAACTACCCCTGGCAACTCGAGTCTTGGGATGGGAAAGGGTTCATGACGTCCTTCCCGCACCTACCTCTCGAGTCCCAACACACCTAATCACCAAGCTACATGACACCCCAAATAACAAGGGCACCCTCTGATACCATTTTGTCACGAACCAACCCGGGTCGACCCTTAACCGGTCACCCGAGCTGATCCGCGGCAAGTCCCGAGGGGCGTTCCCGATCCCCCCGGGATGGAAACTAGTGCCGGGCATCAAAAAAAAACTAGTTGGGAACAGTTTGGCCCATGAAAAAGATAAGCAAACATAAACTGAACAAGTATATAAATAATGGAAAACAAACTGAACGACGTGGAAGCAGAAAAAGGAATAAACAAGAGACGCGACATACCTTAGGTGACCCCGTGGATCACCACGGTACGACAACCACACACGCTCCCAAAAGCGATCCAAGACTGAAACCTGCAACTGAAAAGTAATGTAGGCGTGAGCACTGAGATGCTCAGTAGGAAAGCCAAAAACAACCACTTCCTATGCCTTTGCCTTTATTAAGAAATCCACAATGCCAGTTTGGAAATAAGATGTAATATAATAGTGTTTCTCCTTTTAAAATTTAAGTAACGAGTTTGCATTTTCGGGTAAAGCCTTTTACTTCCAGTACATTTTCAAAATAGGTTTCAAGCATGCATTTAACATTTCAAAATGAAAAGAAACCAGTTTGGATTAAAATATGGTTTTCACAAACAAGGCATCAAGTATGAAACAACTGAAAAGAAAGTTACATCGTTAGCAGCATGACAGAGATGAGCACCATGGGTAATCCCTAGAGGCAGCTAAAACAAGTGGGAAACTAAAGACCTCGTACCTCAGTGAAACATGGCTTAGAAGGCCACAACCCTCAGAAAACGTGGCTTAGAAGACCACAACCCTCAGAAAACGTGGCTTATAAGGCCACGACCATCAGAAATTCATATGTTTAGTTAGTGTTGTTGCGTTAATCCTGCTAGACAAACCGGGACGAACCCCTGCCGTGTCATCTAGCGTACTAGTCCTGGTCACCCACTTAGATACTCGGGTTTACCATTGTGCTCAATTCCAAAAAGGTGGTGAGCTTTTATCAAAAGGAAAGAAATGAACGTCACACTTTCTTTATCCGAAAAAACTCGCTAAACCTCTCACCACCGTTCTCCCTCCTTAAGCGCATTCCCCTCTTTCACATCACATAAAGAATAAGCTCCAAAATTAGGCACATATTCGTACACTCAACATACAAGTCAGTTTCTAAAACCAAGGGGTTTGCCTTAGGAGGGGTTTTTTCCAATTTTACAAACCATTTCAAAAGGGCCAAACAGGCTTTATGGTTTCAAAAATAATAGTTTTCATTTTTAAACATATAATCATCTAAACTCTTTGGAAAACCTTTTAAAAATCTCAATTTAACAATCTACATGTTACATAAAAAAACAAGTTTGAACTCTTTCTTAAAATGATGCAATTAATTTATGAAAGTCCAAATGGAATTTGTAATACATTACATTTTTCCAAAACAAATGCATAACCATTATTAGCGAATGCACTCAGAGTTCATAATCTGTAAATATAACATATATATACATATAACATATTTTTAAAGAAAGCAAGCAATTATGAAATTCAAACTAAAGGCATAGGCATAGGAAACCTACCTCAATCATGTCATTATTGCCAACGACCACTCGAATTGACACTTGGCGCACACACACATGCATTTACATATATATATATATATACACCCATAGGTGCATTGCACATATATATATATGCTTTACTTTATGCATGTGCATGCGGGGTACCTCGACACCCGCGGCCCAAAAGCATTGTAGCGGGGTCCTGCGCACTCCACAAAACATGTAATAAATTAAAATAACAAATTATGCAATACATAGAAATTAGTACCACAAAATTTACACAAACGAAACACACCCAAACTACATCATAGCGCCACTTCAAAAACACTCGCACGCCAAAATCATTGTAAAACATGAAGTGCATAATTTGTACAAATTAAATAAGCCATCTGCACCACTTATAAAACATTTTAAAAAGACATAACACAACATAAAACAACAACACACCCGAAAACCTCTTCTAAAGCCAAAAGCACACTGAAACAGACTCCAGCAAAATAAAACGCAGCCCTTGCATCATTTAATAAACTAAGTGCACAGTTCATACAACACCATTAAATGACACATTGTGGGTTTTTATAAATAAACACACTCGATATCACATCATATTCTACAAAAATAATAAATCAAAGCATAGTAGTCTTTCTTCAAAACCAAGTTCACACAAAAAAAATTAATTGAAGAACATGCTAAAACAATTGGACAAGAAAAATATTTCAGCAAACAACGTTTATACACGAAGCCACCTCCCTCAGTGTCAAAAACTCCACAACTCGGTGCAAAGCATCAACCATGTCCAATCCGCACAACAAGAGAACCAAAATATACTCTAATTCATGAGATTGAAAAATTAAACCACAAATTAAGACCCCACTTTAACACTCTAACTGCTGGAAACCTAAAAACCCAAAAAAAACAAGAACCAAAACTTAAACGAGGAGGCAGAAAATTCTACCCAGGGTTTGCGCCGAAGGTGAGCAGCGCTGATAGGGAGGGAGGCTGGGACGGAGCGGGGTTGCACAAACAGGGAGATGGGGTGGCCTTCACGGTAGTCACGGCCGGGAGAGGGGGTCAGCATTCACGGCGGTTGCGGGTCTCGACGAGCGCGGATGGCGAAATGGCGGCCGGAGGTGCGGCGAGCAGGCCGGACGGGAGGGAGGTGGCGCGAGCAGGCTGGACGGGAGGCGCCGGACGCGGGAGGCCGGACAGAGGGAGGTCGCGCGATCGGGAGCAAAGGGGGAGTTCCGCGTAGGGTTTCTGCGCGACGGGGGGGAAAGGGAAGAGGCCGAGCGAGAGAGTGAGGGAGGAAAGAAAAGGAGAGAAAAAAAAAGAAAAGGAAAAAGGAATAAAAATAAATAAGTAAAATGAAATAGAAATAGAAATAAATAAATAAAATGAAGTAGAAATAAAAATGAATAAATAAAATGAATAAAATGAAATGAAATAAATAAATAAAATGAAATAAAAATAAATAAATAGAGTGAATAAAATGAAATAAAATAAATAAATAAAATCTGAAAGAATAACAAATCCCTAATTAAAATATTAACCAAATTAATAATAATAAAATTATCACCTGAGAGCGGACACCGCAGACGGTCTCACGCGCGGGGTCGCGCGCATGGTTGCGTGTCTCAAAAACAACACATTCAATAACAAACAATCCCTTAACAAAAATTAGGGGCTGTGCAGGGCGCGCATACGCTTGCGCGTTCGTATAAAAACGAGATTTTCTTTTAATTTAAAACTGGTTCAAAACACAAATTCAAAAACGAGACCCAAAATAATTAAGTTAAATAATGCATTGGTCAGGGTGTGACAATTATACTAGTAAAGGTTCACTCCCAATACAATAATAGCATCCAAGACCCTAGTATCCTAAATCTAGTGTTATATTTTTAAATTTTGAATAATATAAATAAAATAGTGCATTGACTGATTGAATATTATATTTTACTTGGTATATTGGATACATACTTAAAATTCACATTATATTTTAAACATAAAATACACTTTGTTTTTTCTATGAGAACTCCATTGTTTCCCCTTATCATGTCCCTATATATAAATAAAAAAATACATACTAGTATTTTGAGGAAAATAAAACATTAGAATGGGGTGAGATCATATGCTCTCTAAAGGTATGCATATAGCATAATATATGAATAAATATGTTATAATAAAAATGAAAAACTAAATAATCGAAACACATTCCATTTACTATATATCATGACCTTCATATAGTAAGAATTAAATAATATAATAAATCATACATAAATAATCACATGAGTTTGAAACGTATGCATTGATATTTTAACGAATCAAATAATCACATGGAATATCAATAACTGAATTACTAATGAAATATTATATAGTTCCAGATATCTTAAACAGATCAAAAATGCCTCATTTTAAGTCCACTTACTCTAAATCCCTTATAAAAAGAAATCTCACATAAATGGGTAAGGCCTCAACCCAATAACCATACTAATTTTTCTAATGTGACATACTGGTGTTTTGAGGGGTATTATAATTATGGGTCACCAAATTACATAATAATTCCAATATATTCTTAAAATTAAAGGTGTGAAACATAATAAATGTAAAAAATTTCATTAAAAAATTAATATTTTAAAAGGAAATACATACGCCAATCAAAAAACATAAACATAAATAATCTTGAGTAATATGGGGAATAATAATAAAATACTTCATCCACTTTAAAACATGTTATAACCCATAAAAATAATAATAATAATGGTGTAAATAAGAAATATACCTATTGGATAATAATTATAATAAAAGTTTGATATCATTGATGAATAAAAATATCATAAAATCACATTAAAAACATTTTTTCAGAAAAATATCTCTTTTAATGTGAACTTATTTTAAAAAATTCCCTAAATTATTTGAAAAAAAATTCTTTGAAACTTTACCTAAAAAACCTGTGGAATAATATTTTAATTGTTTAGGGGTATATAAATCTAAAATTTAAATTCACGTTGTACGTGGTAAAACAATGGTTCTTTTTAAAATTGTGGTAAAACCAAATGAGTCTTGTTTTGAAACTGCCATGAATAATCCTTTAAAAACATTTTTAAATAGTAAAAATAGGTAATTTTTTTAATAAATCAGTTTTAAATGTATGAATACATGTTTTTAACCCTCTAAGACAGAATGGAATTTAATGAAAAAATAATTTCAAAGGAAGAGAGAAATAATGTTACATTTTACTAAAATCAATTTCTCCATAATTTTTAGTACCAATGAATGAAAAATGGAAATATTAAATGAAAAATATCATGAATAACCATATGAGAATAAAATATAGTTATTTTAATATAAAAATAACAAATAATCCCTCCCATGGGTGATTTTAACAGAAGTAATCAGAAAAATTAAGGAGATTGTGAAATAAACCCTTAATACATTGGTAACTTTTGAATCAAAAGACCTATAATATAAATAACATCAAAATAAAATAAGATACCATGAAGAAAATTATATATTAATGGTATAACATACAATAACGGGAATTATATACACCATGGAAAGGAATATGTGGTAATTATGGCATTTGTCACATGGAAGAAAAAGTGAGATGAAAACCATTACCTCTTGATAGAATTCCATCATCTGTGTTTGAAAGTCATGTATAAAAAATTTATTTTTATTACACATATATTATTGATCCATTATAATATATCTCATACCATATATTATACATTTATTGTCTTTTTTTCACTTTTTACCAGTAATTATTTGCAAAAAACAGTTTTTTGTGCAATAATTACTTTGATTTTCATTCATTTTTTGTTCTAAAATTTTATTTCTTCTAATTTGATCATGGTGAAATAATGTAGAAAATTTTATCCATGATATATATTTCATATATATGAATTAAATATGTTTCTATAGTAGTTTGTAAAACTAATAGATAGAAAATGGATTACACAATTGTTGGACATAGTATGTTATATGTACACACGAATGATGATTCCAATTTTCTCAATGGATGGAATAAAAGAAAGAAATTTTAATTCACCATTAAAAATAATTATTAGTTTATATAAATCATTTATATTAATTAAATCTATTCTTATTATGATTCATGTAAAAATAAAATGAAAAATATCTCACATCGCCAAGTGGAGGTTGTAGCCCACAAGGACGCATGAGCTATGTTAGATTTTTCCAATTGATTTGAAGATAAGAAGTTGTATGTGATATTATATTTATATAATTATTTAATGGTCTAAAATATAAAATATATTAATTAATTTTTATCATTACTACCTTATAATACATAAGATAAAAATAGATAACATTGCTTTGTGAGGCGGTAGTCTTTCATACACATGATTGATGTTATCATATTCCTTAACGATTATAAATTAAGAAGGTATATGTGATATAATAATTTAAAAACTATAATAATATCATAAATATAATATTCATATTTTTAATCTAAAATAAAATATAGCTTTTAAATGTATTGATGGAAAATGAACTACATTCATTTGTGAGGCGGTAGTCCGCCGTACACATGATCGATCGTTTAGTTTTTAAATTGATCAAAGTGGAGATGGATATGGGTCATTACATTAACATATTAACATATAAATATATATTATATAATTTTTTTTATTTTTTGATTGTTGTATAATATGTTTTAGGAATTATAATAAAAGTAATATGAAAATGCATAGTTAACAACATTACCTCTTCTTCGAAAAACTACTTTAGGATTAACATAAAAACTTTAGATAATGGATTTAGTATATGGACAAGAAATATATTCTCTATGATGGAATTTTAGGAATATATATTGGTATTATTTTCTTAAATAAATGGATTTTGGGGAGTTAAGAGGGGAGGAGAGGTGGTGGAATTTTATAATATTGGGAGAGGACACAATTGGTATTTTTCAAAAGAATCTACAACGTCCTTGTTTTGGTCAATTTGAAGTCCTCCAAAATGGTTCATAATAGAATAATATATATTATATCATCCAAATATGTCCATCCAATGGGTTTTTTACAATTTTTAGGTCATTTTCCCCTTATCATTCTAGTTTACCCCCCCCCCCCCCAATAAACCCATTTTTAGCTTAATCTTGGTCACTTATTTTTCCCATTTTTACTTATGATAATTATCAAAAATTAAGTTTACCTTATTAGATTAAAATAATTATAATGATTTAAAAAAATGAAAACAATTTTTTGAAATTCAATTTCTAGATTTGTTTGAATCCAATTCAAAATTATACCCACAAATATAACGAAGTGGTGTGTTTCCAAAGGGAAAATTAACTTCGATGTAGGATAATTTAGTATCTATATTCAATATGAAAAATTATTCAAATGATCCAAATTAGTTAAATTTTAATATAGCTGAACTAATTTTACTGTAAACAAAATTTAAAATATAATTATATACTATAAATAATTTAAATTAAAATGTTGGTTCAATTAAATTTTACCATATTTCATTATTTATCAAAATTTTAATCTTTACAAAAACTATCAAAAATTAAAAATACTATAATTTTGACCAGTATATTTTCTAAATGATGGTTAGTTTTAAAAATAAATTTTGAAAAACTGGTAATAATTTATATAAAAAAATGTGCACAATGCACGACTAACACGCAATTCAGAAAAAATTGTTTTTCATCAGAAATTTATTTCTCTATAAAATAGATGTTGTTTTATTTATAATCAGTATATGACAATTGAATTTATTTCCATACACATCTAAACGGTATAAAATACATAATTTGTTCAGTGATATTCATACTCCCCAAAAAAATTGTTGGGTTATAATGGTCCTGTTTAAATAGTATTATTTTGATAGTGTTCCATGTTTCATTCAAACATGGTGTTGCGTGTATTGAAAGGTATCGAAGAGATTTAGTTTCCTTAAAAATAAATTTACAACAAATTATTGGGGTATTATATTTTCTTCTATTATTGGTGTTTTTGTAATATATGATATATAATAGGATACACCTATTTTAAAGTCATTAGGTGTTATACATTACCCAGTTAAATAATTTGTTTCCTTGCAATTTAATATTTATCTTGATAAACAATTTTTTGTCATTTGAAAATATCCTTCTTGAAATCCCACATTATAAGAAGGGTTAAATAAACATCCACCTGATAAAGGATAATGGTATTTTTTTGGTTATCTAGAATAGTCACATAACAAGTATTCTATATCGGATAACATAGCTGAAAAGTTAAGATGTAGAAATTTAAGAAAGAAGTAATTACCAAATAATAATGGAGGGTGAAATAGTTTATGGATCACATGATTTTGAATGAAAATGATAAATTAAAAAACCATAAAACTATAAATCCGTTACGTGTTAAGGCCACATTTGATTCCTCAAAAATGAATTCACTAGGATAACATTTATTTTTCAAGACCCTTTTCCTAGTGTTTAGGAATTCCATTATCATCTTGACTGAGAATATGTGAAAATATATTTAAGTGATATCATTTTATTTTATATGAACAGTTTAATCCTATGATTTTTTATCAGTTCCCACATCATTTATTACTCTTATAAATGAATATTGAAAATGAATTTTTATACTCAAAGTACGTTTAATAGATTATTTTAAGGATAAGTATTTACTCCCATATTTCAATATTTTCAAAAACCTAAATAGTTACAAAAAGTTATCTAATAACAACACAAGTTCAACATAATCCATTCCAAATATAGTTGACAATATAAGTCATAAAAAATAATTTCTTCTAAATTCAACTTTAAAAATCTTAAAGGAAGGTCACCAAATCAAAATATATTCCTCAGATAGTATAATGTGGCTCTAAATGTCATATTCCAAATATGTAAATACCCTAATCTCAATAAATCCATAATAAAAACATGAAATAAACTCTAGAAAAGATAATAGAAACCATAAACTAGGAAACCAGTTTCATGGTCACCAATACTATCCCATAAACATAGCTTTATAATTATTATATCATAATCAAGAGCATGTTAAGGTTTATCCTCCCTCAACCATGTGTTCTATTAAAAGACAAACTTACCATTGAAACACTTCTCCTTGTCATCGGTATAATTCAACAGTAGATATAAAGTATTTAGACTAAAATTACTAATGTAAAATCAATATACATTTCATGATTTATATAACATGAGTACCATTGGTAAAAATACATCTACAAAATTATTCATGAATCCAAACACATAAAAACTATTATCATTCCACTTCAACCGTAGTAATATCATGATATTTAATTTAATCCCAGAACATCGTGAAGGGTTTATTCTATTCGTAATTAGTGTTTTATTTAGTGTTTTAGGATAACCTCATTGTTCTACTATTAGATATACATTCATTTTATGGATTATTATGTAAACATATTGTTACATATTATTAATTTTCCCTATGGGATTAATGTAATAATATCCTAGAGTAAATGTTTTAGTAAATAAGGTCATAGATATTCCCCAATATAAAGATAAAATTGAAGTGCTATGTAAATATTCTTTGTTTATTTATGATGCAGGATAAAAAACTTTTAAGGTACATATAGTATTTAGAACATAAAATGAAGGTACTATAAATCCAATGAGTCTTCTTCACATGATGATTTCACATGGTAATATATAATATAGGTGATTAAGATAGCTGGTCTGTATGTTGTAATTATGAATTTTTTGGTCACATTGAGTATTTGTTTCTCTGAGTGTGTGTAGTGGTACAAAGAATTTTTGATTATTATTAATTATTGTTACAAGTCATGGAATTTGATATATTTCATAATACATGATTATAATACTTCATGGATAAGTTGGATATGTTGTGTGATTGAAGAATCACATGTCATTAATGGATAATTCAAGGAAGGATTTGTCCCTTCCATATTTCTGGAAGCTAATATTCTGACCCTTTAATAGGAATAGAATCACCACATTAAATTCCATGGACATGGTGTAACGACGTGTGTATTTTAGATCGTAAAAAATGTCGTATTGAGCTTATAGGTTGCTAAAACCATCTGAGAACCTTATTGATGAGATATTTTGACAAAGTTATTGTATTACATAGTGACAATTCATATTTGGTTGTCAATTTTGTGGCATTATGTTTTTTTTGGGTTTATTTTACCCTTTTTTAGATAGTAATATAGAACATTAGGAAAAATTGAAAAATGTGAATGAGATGGAATTTAATAGGGTCACACGCTAAATTTTTTCGTTGATCTTCATTAAATTATATTTTAATTAAATTAATGGGATAAATATTGTACTCAATACCTATGAATTATTTTATTCAAGTTATATTGATCGCAAAAATTAAAGAAATATTTATTTTCTAACATGTGATTAAAAATATATTTGTTTATTTTACTAAATATTCAATAAATATTTTTTTCTCCATAATGTGAATTAATTTTTTTAAAATTAAACATTTATTTGGGTATTCCATAAATATCCAGGGTTTGAATGAATGAAGAGAACGACCTATGATAAAATAATTAATTTAAAACTGGTGAATATTTTTTATCAATATTCATAACATTATGCACAATTTTTTTTTATTATTGTTTCAAATAGATTTTATTAAACTGTATAAATGTTATTTAATAGTATAAATTTAATTTTATAATATTTTAACCAATACATTGTCTCCATAAACAGATGACTATATATATTGTGTAAAGAATATAATTAAAAAATTTAGTATAAACAATTTTTCACATAACAAATTTCCTTTCGACTCCTACTTATCTAACCCTCTTAAGAATGTGAAATGAAAGTGATACTTCATAAAGACCAAATAATGAGTAATAAAGATTGAAAAATGAAACACATTAGATTCACCAAGCTAACACTAAATGTTTGAGTGACAACTCTTGATGATTATATGAGCTTGTGTGGATCCCTGCTAGAGGGTTTATATCCTTGGATCCCCATAGTAAAATTAAGGAAATCTAAAAGGGAATTTTAAGATGATCAATATTTATCAACGATGAATGTTCATAAGCCTGACTATTTATTTATTTAGGTATTAAAATAATTTATTTTAAATTTTATATTCATTTTCCTCACTCATGGTTTCATGAAACCATTATTAAATAAAATTTAAAATTTTTCCCACCTATAAGCCAATCCGTAGCACTAGGAACAAACATGTGGTATCATAGCATCCATGTTTAAAATTATAAATACTTAATTTGTTATTAATCTATGAGAAATTGTAGTTATATTTTTATTTCATATTTTTAATTCATTAATCTATATAGGATTAATATTATTCGACATATTAAACATATTTGTGCAGTAGTTCATTTTATAATAATCTATGAACAAATGAAGAATGATTGGAGGATACATCAGGAACTGCCTAATCATGGGATAAAATTTGCAATGTTACACACCATATTCCCAGGTGTACTGGTCATGTACCCTAGTGAACTGAATATATATTTGTAAAAGGAAAAACAGTGTGACACATAGTAACTACACATGGTGTATGTTGTGTGTTTGTACCACCCCATGGTTTTGAAAAAATAAATTGTAATAAATGAAACAATGAGTCTATACATAATGAAACATTATTTTAATGATATATTTATAAATTGGCCTTTAAACATAATTTTTCCACTTCTATGATTTGAATTTAGAAAAATGGACATCTTTAGATGTGATCAATAGTCATCTGGAGTCTGATAGAACCAAATGATTTTTTTGGTGAATAGTAACACATCCTTATAAATTGTAAAATTAATAGTAATAAGACCCTTATGAATATTAAATCATGTTTTTATTTTATATTCTTATGGTTATATGATAATGAGATCTTCATTAAATTTTTAGTGTGATATAAATTGAATTATAATTAAAAAATTTATATTTATAGAATAAATTATGATTTTATTTAAAAAAATTATGAATAATATATAGAAAATTATTTTTAAAAATAGACTTCATATTCTAATTAATCTATTTGAAAATTGGTTGGGCAGTTTTTTTGTATTTTTCTGGGATAGTTGAATTTTTTGCGAATGGTAAAAATACACTTTTATGTTTAAGGTGGGTTTAATGACATCGAAATGATGTAATAATGATGGAATCATTCTGTTCAACTCTTGAGGATTAATATATTATATGAGGTTTTCTATTTGTCCAATAACATTATCAAACCATGGGAAAGCCCATTGTTTTCAAATACCACTAAAGAGGTGTCCTTTGAAAATAATTAAAAACTCCCTCACCATCAATATAAATACCACCCTCACCCTCTCTTCCTCTCGCACCACTCAAGCTTTGCGAATTTTATAAATTCTTCCCAATCTCCTTACCAAGTGTCTTCCCCACGTCCAAGATATATTGGTCTCACCAAAATTCCAAAACCAAAGGCCTTAATGACGATCTCAAGGGGAAGAGATCAGGAGGTAAAGATCTTCATTCATTTTCTTGTGTTTTCTTTTAAATTCAACTCTTTTCATAAATTCTCTTATTCTACCCTTATCCAAGATCCATTAAATAAATAGTATGATATATATTCTGGATTTTTATCATGTTTATGGAAAAATTCATCATCATTTTCCCCTCTTCCTCTTATTCAAAAAGTAAAAACATCATCCGTGATGTGTTGATTTACCGATGTCGTTGATGATGTGTCTTCAGTTTCCTTCCAGTTCCTTCAAAGACTGTTTTAAAACCATTTTAATGTATAATTATTTTTAAATTTGTAATATATAACCTCTCTTATATTCTTTAATTAACTTATATTCATAACATTAATGATATATTATGAAACAAGTCTGTGACTATCTATGAATCACCAAAATGATCTAAACAAAAATCAATAATGATTTATCTAATAATTTATCATCGAACCGTATAACCAAAATGTTTTATGAAATCATTAAATACTCTAGAATATTATTATAACCATTTCATTCCACTTTTTTAGTTTCACTACCATTCATAATGAAAATAATTTTCAAACCAACCATGGAAATCTTTAGAATCACACACCCAAAACAATGGAATTAAAAAAAATAATATTTAAAAATATATAAAATTATGTTACAAAATGATCATATAATTTGTTATAAACGTGGTTATTTTTTTAAAAAAATATTAAAAACACTATTTTAACCATTTTAAATTAGGTTTAAACATGTTTTAATTATGTGGAACTTTAGGTAGGGGAATTCATAACCCAGTTTTTAATTTTTGGGTAAACCTTCTATTTGATTACTTATATGGTACTAAGATCATTTGGGAAATGAATTTAATACATATTACTTTATATTATTTTTATTTAAAATTTATACACATACTCATTTCATTCTATGAATTCTCACTTCCTTTATATAATATGTGTTTTGTGACTTTTCTTTAAAAATTCTCTTTTAAAATTCTGCTTTACAGAATTTAAAAGAAATGTTTTTATGAAATTATTCATGTTTTATGATTATGTATTGGGAATTAGGAATTGTTTATAATGAATTATGTGACCTATATCTCCCTAAAATTAATTGGTTATGTGTATGTTGGAGGTCACCCATTTGGTTATTCCTAGTGTAACTATTATGGTTACACCATAAGTTTGTCGTGAGTGTTATATTGTAGGGTCATTGTGAGGGTTACAAATCATAAGGTAAATATGAGGGTTATAATATAAAAAGTACCCAAATATTCCATTATGTATTTATATATGTTCACGAATGTTTTACAGAAAACCCATGATTCATAAATTAAGTATATAAGGGTGAGAAGTATGTCTTTATAGAATTGAATTCATATGCTTAAAACTTTTCATGGACTAATGGTTTCATTGTTTTTTATATTTGATTACTCTAATTTATATACTCATCCCATTTTTTAAATGTTCATAATTGGTTATAAATTTGTGTATGGAAAATAAAGAAATCATGTTAAAATTTATGATGTTTTGTAAAATAAATCATGTTGTTGTTTTGTGTTAAAAAAGTTTTATTTTGGAAGAAATGGAAATTGTTTTCATGGTACCCAATTTTCATTCTTGTGGTTGATATGCATGAGTTTTATCATAAATTTTTAATAATCTTACTTGATAATATATTTCAGATTATAAAGATGTGAAATCAAGTTGAAATAGCCAGATTATGTAATTCTTAAGTCCATATCCTTATAGTTGGTATCAGAACACACATTGGATAACACTAAGGGTTATGATGATGTTAATAAAATACAATAAATGATTTTTTTTATTATTATTATGTTGAAATGATATATCATTTAAATATTAACATATTTATTCAACTAAAATATGTCGGTTTAGAATGGTTTTCCATAGAAGAAATAGGGAAGCTGAAGTAAAAATTAACTAAGATGTTGATATCCTTTCGAATTCAGATATGGGAATTATGGGAATTGGAACAGGGAATATTGCGACCATAATGGTTCAACTGAGACAAGATAAAAATCGTTGTGGGTTCTTTGAAAGACAAAAACATGATCTACTACAAAGGAATATGATGATAGTGTAAAATTTTATAAGGAACCACCCTCCTTATTTTAGTGGATCTGTTGACCCATTAATGGATAAATGATGTATTAAATACCTTGAAATGATATTCAATGTTATTGGATCTTTAGATAATCAAAATTATATTCTTTGCATTTATCGTTTGGAAGTTTATGCTGAGCAGTGATGGTCAATGGTCAAGAATTTCATGGATAGAGATGATATTAAATCTCTATAGTAGGATGAATTTAAAAGTCTTTTCCTTGAAAATTATTTTCCTATGGTGGTTGACATAGAATTGAGAAGAAATTATATGAATTGAGAGAAAGTATAAAGATTTTATGGTTTTGTATGAATCAAACATCACTCAACTGGTGGGATGTTCTCTAAAAATTATTCTATATCTTGATTGAAAAATTAACCATCGTTACTTATGATTGAAGCCAATATATCGAATGGAATTGGCCTCCTAAAAATTTAAATATTATAATAAACTATTACAATGTGCTGAGAGGGTAGAAATAGATTTCAATTATGGTGATTGGTACATTAAGAACAAATAGAATAAGTGGTCCAGATGGAAAGTGATGGGTAAGAATCAATCAATGAAATCTGATGGTAAGAATGAACTGTTTCTATTTGCTGAAAAGTATTGTTAAAACACCTTGGGGATTTCCTTAGTAAAATTACGAGCTACTTTCAAGGTTGTATATTTAGAAACATGGCCCAAGATTTTAATTAAAATTATTTTAAGGTCAATTTTGATAATGAAATTGTAATTTGTTTCAAATGTGGTGAGATGGGTCATTATGCAAATAGCTACCCAAAGAAATATCTGAATGATGGGAAGTAGCTAGACTATAATAAAAAAGGTGTAGTGAAATCATTTGTGACTATGTTGGTAGATATCATTCCATCCAATGAAGTTGTATCAGGTACTTTGTTTGTTTAATCATGTTTTATAATGTCTTGATTTCTATTTGGTCTACACATTTCGTTATATCTGAAAAAAATTCTGTTAAATTGGAAATATCACCTCAATTAATTAGACAATAACTTTTTTTCAAAATACCGGGGGAAATTTTACCTAAAAATGGAATGTTAAGGATCTTTATTTTTTTTATCTATGTAAAGACATTACCTACACAACTTATTGTTTTCCCCTTAGTATAGTTTTATGTCATTATGGGTATGGATTGAATTTTTGTTTATCATGATACGTTTCATTGTAGAGATAATGATTTTTTTTAAAGACATTTAGTTTGTGTATAAGAAAGACCAATACAATTGATAACATATTAGGAATCTAAGAAACTATTGAAAAATGGAAGTGAATGTTATCTTTCGCATATTGTTTAAAATAGTGTAACTGTTCAGATTATTAATGTGCTAGTGGTAAATTAATACATTGATGATTTTTCCAAATGACTTACCCAATGTTATACCTAATTAAGAATTTTAATTCATAATGGACTTAGTTCATGATGTTAATTCAATTTCTAAACCCCTTTATCGTATGTCCCAAATAGAACTTATTGAATTGAAAATTTACTTGTAAGAGTTTCTTGATAAAGGTTTCATTCATCCTAGCACTTCACCATGGGGATATTCTGTTGTGTTTTTTAAAAATAAATATGGTTCCATGAGACATTGCAATGATTATAGATCATTGAATAACGTTACTAATAATAATAAGTATCATTGTCCTTACATCAATGCCTCGATCAGATCCATGGAGCTCAGTAATGTTCAAATATTGACTTGAGATCCGGGTACCGTCAGATGAACGTCAAGGAGGATGACATTCCAAAAACAGATTTTTGATCTTGATATGGTAATTAGTAATTTTTTGTTATCCCATTTAGGTTAACTAATAAAACTATTGTATTCATGGATCTTATGAATAAATATTTCATGAGTCTTTAATAACTTTATGGTTGTGTTTATAGATGATATTATAGATTATTCTAGAAGTAAAGTGGATCATGAAAAACATCTAAGGGTAGTTTTTTATACCATGAAAGAAAATAATTTGTATTGAATTTTTTGAAAATGTGAATTTTGGTTGCAAAAAATTTATTTCCTTAGTCAAATTATTTCAAAAGATGGAATAAATGTTTATCATACTAAAATAAATGTTGTCGAAGAGTGAACAACACCCACAAATATAAAATAGATTCGTAGTTTTCTTGGTTTATAAGGATATTATTAGAGGTTTGTTGAAAATATTGCATTGTCATCTAGTCCACTAACTATATTAACTCAAAATAGAGGTCAATTTACATAGAAAAAATAATATGATTATAGTTTCTAGGAATTTAAAAGGTGATTGGTCAATGCTCCATTTATGACCCTACCTTCAAAAATTGGTGAGTTTTTTCCCTACAATAATACTTCATTAAAAGAATTTGTTCGTGTTCTAAAGAATAATAATATGGTAATTTATTATTCTTCAAGATATTTAAAACCTCATGAGTTAATTTTTTCCACACATGATTTGGAATTAGCAGATGTGGTTTTTTACTGTGACATTTTATAGGCATCATTTATATGGTTCCAAATGTGAAATTCATACTAACCATAAATCCCTGATGTATATATCCACTCGACATGAATTAAACATGAGGTATAAAATATTTATTGAATTGATAATGGATTATGATTAAAAAATCAATTACCATTCTGAAAAACTATCTAAAGATTCAGATGAATTGAGTTGAAAATATCAGGCACCATTAACTATGTTATGGATAGAACAAGACCCTTTGATTAAATATTTAATAAATTTTTTCATGGAAGTTGTTAGTCCATGAAATTCTTCTATTTTCACTCATGATTCAGGGCATCCATCTTTATAAGACAAAATTAAGAAAGTGTAGAAGTAAGACACATAGTAACGGAAAAAGGTTGAATTGGATTAAATTGGTATATTACTATAATTTATCCTTGATAAATATAGTGTTTTATGATTTGGAAAGAGATGGTGTGTGGTTTAGGATTCTCATATGACGAACTAATTTTTTTTTCTGAAACTCATAGTTCCCCATTTTCAATTCACCTTGGGAGCCCAAAGTTGTACACAAACCATCAGGAGTATTACTTGTGGATAGAAAAAAATAGATATTGTAGATTTTAACCTTAAATATTCTACATGTCAACATTATAAATCATATAGGATATTATAGAAGGGGATGTTGGATCCTTTACCAGTTCCATAGTGTAAATTGGAAAATATATCCTTGGACTTTGTTGTGGGACTACAAAAGACATCTCAGGGTAATAATAAAACCTGGGTTATTGCTGATTAAATAACTAAATCATATCATGTTAATTATATTTGATATAATATGTATTTAGATCAGATTTTTTGACAGTATCTCAATGATACTGTCAAGATTCATAGAGTTCCCCTTTCCATTGCATCTAAACGTAATCCCAGGTTCACTTCAAAATTTTGGAAGGGACTTCAGAAGTTGTTGGGAACATAATTAAATTTCAATAGGGCTCTTTATCTTAAATCTTATAGGTAGTAAGAATAGACGATTCAGATTTTGGAAGATATTCTTCGAGCTTGATCAATGGACTACCAGGGAATTTGGTATCCACAACATTCATTATTTGAGTTTTCTTATAAATAACAGTTTTTAATTTCAGAATAAAGATGGCACCTTTTAAGGTATTATATGGGTAGTGGTGTCAAACTATAGATTTATGGGCTGAAGTTAGGGAAAAGAAGTTTATGTGACTGGAATTACTATAGGAAGTGGTTGAGAAAGTGAAGATGATCCAACAAAAGAATGGGACAGCAAAAAATAGGTAGAAAATTTATGCAGATAAAAAGTGGAAAGACATTTCTTTTGAGGTATGTGATTATGTTTATCTTGGAATCACACCATGGAAAAGTGTTACGATTTTTGGTAAGAAAGTTAATCTTACTCCATGGCCCATTGGACTTTATAAAATCTCTAAGAAAGTAGGTCTAGTTTCCTACCGAGTATATTTTCCTTCACATTTATCATTGGTACACAATGTTTGTCATATTTTTATATTGAGAAATTATGTTCCATATTCATCTCATGTTTTGAGCCCAAAATTAGATTAGCTTGAAGAGAACCTTACCTATAATGACAAACTTGGTCAAATTCTTCATAAAATAGAACATATATAGAAAAATATGGTAATCCTCCAGGTAATTATTTTGTGTAGAAACCACATAATTAACGAAGAAACAAGGGAATCTGAAAATTGGATGAGGGAATGGTGCCATAATTTGTTTAATATGTAAATAAAATTGTGGGGACACAATTTCTAGAAGGTGGGGAGAATGTAACACCCCATGGCTTTGAAAAAATTAATTGAAATTAATGATACTTTGAGTCCCTACATAATGAAACATTTTGTTTAAGGAGATAGTTATAAAATATCCACTAAACATAATTTTAAAACTTCTATGATTTATATTTTTATAAATGGACATCGATGGTTGTGATCAGTATGATGTTTAGAGTCCGATGAAACCAACTTGTTTTTATGTGAACGGTAACATACCCTTATAATTAGTAATATAATTAGTAATATGACCATTATGAATAGTAAATTGTATTATTATATTATTTTCTTATGTTTATAAGGTAATGAGATCTTGATTAATTTTTCAATGTGATATAAAATGAGTTATAGTTTTAAAATTGTTATTTTCCTAATAAATTGTGATTTTATTTAAAAGTAAAATTATACATATATAGAAAACTATTTTCAAAAAAATGGAATTCGTATATTAATTATACACATAGAAAAATCATTAGGGTGTTTTTTGGTTTTTTCTATAGCATTTGAATTTTTGGTGAATAGTAAAAATACATTTTAAGTAGTTGGTGTGTTTGATAACAGAAAAATGACATAATAATGATGTAATAATTCCGGTGGACTCTTGAGGATTAAAATATGATATTAGGTGTCTGATGTGGCCAATACCATTCAAAAACAATAAAAAATTCAATGGTTTCTCAAATACCACGAATGATGTTTCATTTTAAATTAATTAAAAACTCCCTCATGTTCACTATAAATATCACCCTCACCCCTTCTTCCTATCACACCTCTCAAGCTTTGAGAATTGTCTAAATTCTTCTTAATTTCCTTTCCTATGGATATTTCCCATGTCCATGACCAGATGGTCTCACCTAAAGTCCAAAACAGGAGGCCTTAAGGAGGATCTCTGGGACAAAAGATCAAGATGTAATGATCCTCTTTCACATTCTTGTGTTTTCTTTTCAATTATTTTCTGTTATTATAATATATTCTCACCCCCTTATCCAAGAAAAAATAAATATCTAGTGATATATATTCTGTATTTTTATCATGTTTATGTACAAAATCGTTATCTTTTTTTTCTTCGCCTCTTCCTCTTATTCTAAAAATAATAACATCGTTTGTGATGTGTTGATTTATAAACATTTTGGATGATGTTTATTTAATTTCCTTAAATTACTTATTATTTGGTTGTAAAACAATATTAATGTTTAAAAAGGTTTTAAATGGGTATTATATGACTTCTATTATGAACTATAATTAAAATTTATGCATAATATTAAAAGTATATGATGAGACAAATTCATGATTATTGAAGAACTGCCAATATTATCTAAAAAATATTACTAATGATTTATCCAACGATTCATCCTAATATTGTATAAAAATGATTAAATAAATAATTTAATATTCTGGAAACATAATAACACCATACCATTCAACTTCTATAGTTTCTATTCCATTCTATAATAATATCCTTTATAACCCGACACTGAAAATCATGTGAATAATTCACCCGAAACAATGGAAATAACAAAATAATATTTTTAATTATATAGAATCATGTAATAAAATGATCATATAATGTGTTATAAACATGAATATATTTTTTTTAAATATTAATGCCACTCTTTTAACCATTATATAGGAGGATTAAACAAGTATTAAGTTATAAGAACTTGATATAAAGGAATTCTTAACCCAATTTCCATTCCTTGGATCAAACTTCAATTTCATTAATTATATAGTTCTATGATAAGTTGGGTAATTAATTTGAGTAATAGTATGTTCTATTTTGTTTATTTAAAATGGGTAAACTTATTCATTTCATTCTATAAATTCTCACATCAATTATATGATCTTTGTAAGGGACTTTTCTTTATAAATTACATTTAAAATTCAATTTAAAAAAATTCCAAAGCAATGTTTTCTATGAAATTATTCATGTTTTATGATTATGTTCTAGTTCCTGATAATTATTTATGATGAAGGGTGGGACTGATATCTCCCTCCAATGCATTGGTTATGTGTAAGATGGAGGTCAGTCGTATATTTAGTCTAAGTGTAACTGTGATGGTTACACCATAAGGTAGGCATGAGCATTACATTATAAGGTAGTTGTGAGGGTTACAAATCATAAGGTAGCTGGAAGGGTTGAAATATAATTATGTAATTCCAAATTCTTTATTAATGTTCTTATATATGTTCTCGAATGTTTTATAGAAATTTCATTTTTCACAAAGTAAGTATATAAGGGTGAGAAGTATGTCTTTGTTAAAATGATTTCAAATTCTTGTATTTTTTTATAGACTAATGGTTTATTTCCTTCTTTTTATTTCCATTACTATGATTCTTAGGCTCATACCATGTTTTTAAATGTTATCACAGGTTATAATGATGTTTAAGATAAATAAGGAGGTCATGTTAAATGTAATGATGTTTTCTCAAAGGAATCATGTTGTTGTTTTGAGTTAAAATTTTTATGTTCTTCATGAAATGGATAAGGTTTTAATGGTACCCAATTTGTATGCTTGAGGGTTTATATGTATGATTTTTGTACTATATTTATAAAACCCAAAACTTAAAATATCGTTGGGATTATAAAGAAGTGAAATCTAGTTGAAATAGGTTTATTATGTAATTTTTGAGGTTGGGTCCTTACAGTGGTGATCGACTAGGGGGGGACATGTTTTTTAGGATTACGTAGAGTGTATTGTTTTACATATTGTGTAGTATACATGGGTTAGTGGCATTGATAATCTAATAAATTTGGTCATAATACACAACCATAAAAAGATTATACTTAAAATCGAGAGAACTTATGATACAAACTATGTGTATATGGTGTACACAATTCTTTAGTTCATCAATCCTACATCCGATGAACATGTTGAGTGATTGGGTGAGAAGAAAACTAATGAATCAAAGAGATTCAAAAAGCATAGATTTTTTTACACAACATGTATTCTATAGAGACACATGCCGAAGACCCAAGCATGTATCTCAAACACTTCGTAAGTGGATCACTTGGCATGTAGCTTGTCTACACCTAATGTGTAGTCTCGAAGATGTATATTCCCAGACCTATTTGTGTACCCTTGATACAAGGAAACTAAGATACACAACACGTAGCTAGATATACACACTATGTATTCTCAGATTGATGGAACAAATCATAAACTAAATTAATTTAAACAATTATAACATTAAAACCATACTTAATTCATTATCACTCTCTTATATGATAGAAAATTTAATAACAAATTTAATGAATTTAAAAGGTCTAATTAATTTATTTTAATGAATATTTAATTAAGGGTTATGGTGTAAATTTTCCATAAATCCCATAATTTATGGGGACCTCCCATTATATTTGGTGTATCATTAAGATGAAAGGAAATTAATTAAATCATTTATTAATTAATCTAATCATAGTCTTCTTTAATAATAAACAATGAATAATGATATGAATTTTATCTAGTTACTTTTTTATTTTCATTTTATGAATGACCATTCATGAAAATTAGAAATATATGAGTACGTGTTGGATGTTTTAAATTTAATTTGTTTCATGAGTTTATAATTTTGTAATATTAAATTAAATGATGGCCTCCAAATCATCCCTCTCACAATTGTCATGTTAGAAAAGCATATCCAATGATATTTATGTAATACCCTTTAACCAATACTTTGGATCCCCCACCTAGGTGTGAGTAAAAAATACTTGTTATAAATGAAGAATCATAAGGTGTGTAAAGGCAGTTCATAACATAACCATTATGATTCCAACTTGCTGGTACGTAGGTATACAAGTGTAATGTTGTGTCTCATGCCAAGACCAAAAAATGGAGTTATTATCCTTGGTTATAAGTTAATTTAATGTATTCTCAAAAAATGGATAGTTTTAAAATCTCATGATCGAGAAATATTTTTATATTAAATTATTTATTTTATGGACATAAGACTATAATCACCTAAATAAATGAAAAATGTGTAAAGTTGAAAATCAAATAAATAAATTATGTGTAAATCTTTTTCCCAACATGGTTAACTAATTAAGTAACCACATCATAATATTAGAATGATTTTTCATGTAATAACAAAGATAAAATTTGTTCATAATAAATTAAATTCTCTAAATTAAATATTATATCAGACTAAACCTTCTATTACATGATTGGAAATAAAACCATATAACTAAATGTATTACATAAGTTTGTAAACATTATTTTTGTAGGAAATTCCTATTATGTCTTTGGAATGACTTAACTGGACTTTTATTGATTTTAACATCTAGTTTCTATTCAATAGAAATTTGGAGGAATTTTTTTAAGAAATCCAAGTAAGGATTTCAGGATAGGGGAATCCACTCAATAGGTCAAGGGGCTGAAAACCCATAGTTGGAATGGTCACCTACCTAATTAATTTCATTTCATTTTCGTCGAAATTTCTTATATCATTAGAAAAAGTAATGGGGAAACATTATATAACACCTTGATATTTGGTGAAATATTTTTTTACTAATTTAATAATTTCTATATTTTTCATTCACATAGAACTTAATATAGTTTATGTAACCTGAAAGAAATAACTTTATCTTGATTTCTATAAAACACAAAGTTAATTTTGAAATAATCACAACAATTAGATTATATTATTGTATAAAACTATGTTTTCATTGTGTTACATACAATTCTATATTCTTTCAATATATTTCATTACATGCATGGTCAAGATTTACAAAACTACAATATAAAATTAATATTGTTACTAAAAAATCATTATGGTTACCTCATATATTTTTCACTCTGATTTATGAATAGGATTAATATAATTATGAAACTAGGGTTTATACATCTATGTAAAATGAGTTATTTGGAAATAAATTAGTTTGAAATGAATGTTTGAACTATTTGGAAATAATAAAATAATTTTTCTATGAAAACTACATACAAACACAATTTTATCTAAATAAATTAAAAAACCATTATTGGTGAATTTTTAAAATTAAATTTATATATTATATAATCAATAAAATTTGTTATCCCTCATCCAATAGTTTCTATATGAATAAGTTATGAATAAATAAAATTTAATGAATAAAAAGTCGTATATTTCTAAAAATAAATTTTACCACCTTTTAATAAAGAACCCATTTGAAATATTATTTTTTACACATTTATAATTTTATTTTAAAAATTAAACATATTTTTTTGAAATCATGATATCAAAATTCAATTTGAGTGAATTTGTTTATTTTTTAGAGAATATTTTAAATTTGATGAAGATTGAAAATAGTGAATTTTAATTACAAACTGAATTTTCATCTAATTTGAATATATAGTTAAATTATATTTTAAATTTGTTTAAAAGAATATTTATATCAAAAATAAATCAATTAATCCAATTTATTTAATTTAAATCATTTTTAAATTGTAATTTCATATAAAACATATCATATTCCTGAAATATTTTTCATTAAAAACATGATTTCTCATCACATTTACGGGATTAATTTTGAATTAATTTATTCCACTTATGTGATTTGAATTTGATAAAATGAATTACATATTATGAATTAGAATAATTTATAATATGTAACATTGGAAACTTATTTTTTACCAAAAATATTAGTGAATGTAATTAAAATTAATTAGTAAAATTAAGGTAAAATGAATTTACTTAGCAGTTGAACATTAACTTAAGTGGTGATATAACCTAAAAACATTTCAAAATTAAATCATATAGAAATATTTAGACTCATAAACCTATTTTATATAATTTTTACAATTATTTTAGCAAAACAATGTTATGGAGACCGCTAAATAGCATTTTCCTTTTTTTTATTCACTAAAATGTCATTCCTCGTCCACTATAAAAGGTTAGTCACACCATCACTTCTTCACACCTATAAATCCATTTGGATCACCCAAAATAATCATGTATGATCTTATAATTTCTATCCTTTATACCTAGAAGCCTCAATTTGGGCATAAATCCCACCAAGGTATCCCTTTGGTGCATACCAAAAGTAGTTACTCAAATAAGATGCAACATCTTTTCAAAATATATTTGGTTTCGTATCCAATATACACCCCTATAATACAATTATTCCATGATTATATAATAATAAAAATATCATAAATATACTAATATTTTATAATTCTAATTTTTAGACCTATACCAACACAAACTTCCATCAAATGGTTAGAAAACTTAACATTCGTTTTTACTGTGGATTACAACCTTGTGAATTAATGTTGTTCATTTTTTCCACTACCACATCACATGGTGGGAATTTATTATGTAAATAATGATTTCTATTGGATGCATATTATATTTATGATTTCATTATGTTTTTTAAATTATTATATATAACATAACTCAATTCTTTCCCTTTTTTGGAAATATAATAACTTCGTTTTTGGGTGTGCAGACTACCGTATCCTCAAAGCAATGTGATTCGTTCACACTTTACTTAGAATGTATTAAGGATGGAATTAGTAAACATATATGATATATATGATTTAATATTTATAATTTAATGATAATATATATGTGTAATTATCTTTTTTCAATATGATAATAAAACAAAAATAGTGTTCATGCGTACGTAATACCTACCATCTCCATGAATGATGTATTCCATTTCTTATTTATATATTTTATATATTATTTTAAATATCTATTTACTAAATATATATGTTCTTTATATCATTTTTTAAATTATTGAATGTATTAAATAATTATCAAATAAACTGGACTATGAATAACTTGTCAAGGTGAATACAATAACAATTAGGATATTACCTTAAATGTAACATTAACATTGAATAGTTAATTAACTGGTAATATAATTTCAAAATAAATTAATTTATGGTTTTATATATAATAATATGGTTTTGATGTATATTTATAATAAATTAATATGTATTATATTGTGTTTTGAACATGTATTGAAAATTCCAGACTTAATGTAATAGTTTTCTCTTCTCACTTTATATTTTTGAGATATATTCCATGTTAACCACTAATTTATTTTATGTGATGTATATAATAGCTATGAATTTATTATATTATTCATATAATTATATTTCATGCTATTTAATTATCCATTTTTTTAATATTTCTTTCATGTTGTTATGGTTTTCGAGTTACCAAATCAAAAATGTAATTTTTGTCTCAATTTCCCTTCATTGAGATACAAGCAATGTTATTTATCTATATTTTTCTATGGGGTGTATATATATCCCATTTAAATTTTATATACTAAATATTATTCTTTTATAGATATTTTAGGTATCATTTAATGTTGTTATTTTATTATGTATTATGATTCAATGTTACCAAAGTTATAAAAGTTTATTTTTACAGTCTCCTCATATTTGATGATTATTTAAAATAATTCTTCTATTGATAAAATATTATAATCCATATCTCAATAAATATCAATAATTTTATTCCATTAGGTTTATTCAAGTTGCATCCATGAAATTCTACCATTTTCCATTATTTTGTACTTAAGATAACTAAGAAAATATTTTTATGAAAAGGTGAAATTATTTCTCATTTTTGTTGGAAATGTGTGTTCATTCAAAATCATATTTTCTAAACAATTATTTCAAAAATATTCTACTAATACACTATGACCATTAAAAGAAATATTTATCCATGTTTTACCCATTTAACAAAATTGTTTTAAAAAATGATTCTCCTTGATATTTTCTGATCAATTCATTATTCTAAAAATTTTATGGAATAGATGGAATGTTCGTCATGTATATATTTATCCACCATCATGACCATAATCTCTTTAATCTTATTATATATATTTTTAATTTTATTTTCTAATAATTTTTTTTTTCAAAACTAATTTATTTTAAATAAGTGTTTTAAATTATATTCTATCATTATAAATAATTTTTTAAATTATTTTCAAGTAAAATGTTTTTCAAAATAAAATTTTAGCTTCTTATATATGATTTCAAGGAAAAAAAGTTTGGAAAATAGATTTTAGGATTCCATTATAATTATTAAATGGAAACATTCTTAAAAATATTTCTTATATTATTTTAAATGTTTATAATGTTATTTTAGAAGAAAGGGTTTTATAAATGTTTTATTATTTAACAAACATATATTCAAAGAAGAAAATGTTTTTTTTTTATAAAATATTTAAAATAAAATTTTAAATGTTTCATTATATGAAAAGTATTTTTCAAATTTTTTTATGAAGGGGATTTCAAATGAAATGGTATTTTACAAAATATATGTTCAATATGATCTTTCATAATCTGTCCCCATATATAATGACATAATTTATTATAGTATATGAATTAATAGGGATATGTTATGAGAATACCATTCATATTCTTCCTTGAATTTTTTATTGTTTGATGGAATTATGTTTATGGAACCTTTTCTGATTTCATTGGTAATATGATTTGGAAACCCAATTGTATTAAAAGGTTATGAATTGATAAAATAATTATGTAACCTATCTATTTTTATAGGTAATGATATGATGAAATTTTTATGATACCCATTTTATTTCCTGGGGTCTGATATGATGTTTATGAAACCCGTCAATTTTAATAGGACATGAAATGATGAAAGTTTTATTATCATGTGGCCCATATATGTATGATTTTTTTATGTGATGTTTGTGATATATATCCCCCTACAATGAATTAGATACTGATAAATGTTTTATGAGCTTATAGGGTACATGGGAGGGAATCCCAACCCTAAAATAAGAGGTTAAATCGAAGGGAATTCCAAACCTGAAACAATAGGGTACATGAGTGGGTATCGCAAGACCAAAACAATAGGGTACACTGTAGGGAATATGAATCCCAAAATAAGAGGGTAAATTATGGGTAATCCTAGGCCTGAAAAAAGAGGTTACATGGGAGGGAATCCCAATACCAAAATGAGATGGTACATGGAAGGGAATCCCAATCTTAAAACAAGATGGTACAATGTTGGGGAATCCCAATAAGGAAGAATGTAAATAAGTGATTATCCCAATCCTAACAAGATATAAAGGTCTTTTTAGGTATCCTTGACATAAGATTTTATATTTCTATGTGTATGCTACCATTCCTTTTCCTATTCCTCTATTATTCTCTTTATTCCATTATGGTTTATGTCCTCTAAACATCCTTTCTATATTCCATGAATCTTTATTAAGATCTCATATATATCGATTATAATCTTGTAATATTATGATAATGTTATAATACCCTTATGTTCATGTTATGCATAAATACCCCTTTTTTACCTTTACTGAGAATTTGAGATCATAAATTTCTTATATTTTCTTTTCCTAGGTTATAAATAATTGTTTTTTAAGTAGGAGTACAAAAAATTGAAGATCATTAAGGGAGATGTTGATGATCTTTAACCAAGTTAATATATTATATTTCCATGTTACCATAACCACTAAAATATTATGGTCCTTAGGGATGTATTCTTTAAATGAATTTAATATTCATTTAAAATTATGTAATATCCATGTATGATAATCTTGGGTTGCTATATTTGGTATCAAATGAAAGGTTTAGTAAACATTTTGAAACCAAGATGTGAAAACATTATGGATAAACATTGGGATATTTTTAATGATTTTTCTATAGATTTTTATATTTATAACACTATGTTTTTAGTTATTTAAAATATGATTTCCAGATCCTGGAATCCTATAAGTAAATTTTCATGATTATGTGGTTTTCTTGTATGATAAGTGCCTCTCACATTTGGCCTTTTGGTCTTAGTCAATAGTGATAAAAATATAGAACTGTATAAACATTAAATTTCAAAGATTTGGAATTTGTGGTCATTATGATAATCAATTTCCTATTGGTAAATCATGTGAAGAAAATGAAGAAGGTGGAATGGTTATTGGTTATACTATTGAAGATAAAGGGACCACAAATTACCTGTGAAAGGTATGGGTTGTTCTAAAAATGTTTTTTATAGTAAAAGGAAGATGAATAATAAAATTTTGGATGATATTCCATAAAACATGTTTCATATTTTATATTCTACGAAATGGGTATTAGTTGAGGAATCCTATGTATTATTAAAAAATAATAATGGTTTATTGAAGTGTAGATGTATAGGAAGTAATGATTTATGTTATATGAATCAAGATATATATATATATATATATTTCATTTTGTATTTGAAAAATATATTGAATAGGGATGATGACCAAGAAAATTTATTTAATGGAATGGTGATATCTTGATCTTGGGAACGTAACCCCTAATGTGTTCCGGATGTTGGGAAAAATAATTTTTTATTGGATAAATAGAAGATTGATATGTATAATGTAAAATGGACCATGATGATTACCATGGAACTGACTATAGATGTGTTGAAGAATTAGTATATTTTATTATGGATGAATTTTTCACCTTCTAATATTTATGGAATATATCCAATATACTTCAAAATAAAGAAACATGGATGTTCTGTAGGAGGAGTTTTAGTAATTCGGGTTATTACCATGTTTTAAGAGAATATATAATGAATTTATTCACATGTTTCAAATGTGAAAACCAATAGATACATTTTGATATATAGGAGATCATTGTTTAAATAATTTAGAGAAATTTATTATACTTATTTCTGATGTATACTATTTTCATCTTTCAGAATTGTTACAAGGATAACTATTTATGTAAGGTTTATGTTTATATTAGGATTAGGTTTCAGAGATTAATGTATTTTCTCACCACATGAGTGTTTATACATATCAGATAATATTTGAAAATAATTTTTTTCATTGATAACAAAATACATATTTTATGGATTATCATTCAATGTATAAATCACATGATCAGTTAGAACATTAAGAATGAAACACTCAACTTCATTACTTGGAGTAAGAGAGGAACTAGAAATCATGAATGGCATAACCAAAGAGTGATAATTTGAGTATGAAAATGGAAAAAATCATGTATGTATATTTAATTATGTTCATGGAAAATAATAGAATTATATAACTATAGGAAAAGAATATTGAAAAAATTATTCTAATACCTTCGTTCTTATTTAACCGTTGGTTATTTAAATCATCATAGATTTGCGGATTTTAATCCCTTAACTTTACATATATCATTCAATTGAATTTTATCAGTTATATTTATCGCTCTCTATAATTATTTAAACATTTCATCAATGTCCTCTATACACTCCCAACCAATATTCTATTCTGTGGAGACCTAGTTTTGAGTTACATTGGGTTACTCCTATGGAACCAAATTTCATTTTTTAAAAGATGTTTTATAATTAATTCAAACGATGTGGATTTCTATGAAAGGAACTTTCAAGTATTAATTCATTAATATCCGAGATGAGTTTTGAGGGTGAAATTCAATTTAAGGGGGGGGGTTTAATATAACACCCTGGGATTTTGTGAAAGAATTGTTTTTGAATTAATTAAATCTTTTTGATATTTTTCATTTTACACAACACCAAATATATGTTGTATTATATGAAAATAGTATGTTTAGATTTAATTTCACACAAAACCAAGTTAATGTTTCACATCATGAAAAAAATATATTAATGTTTGATACTTGAAAACCCATTTTTGAATTTTGTGAAACAGAATTCCAAGTTCCTTCGATATCTTAGGTTATACCCAAGGTCGAGTAATGGAAAAATATAATATACTATTGATAATGTTAATAAAATATCATTATAGTTTCCACCCAAATTTTGGAATGATATTTAAAGATATAATTAATTTAATTATGGAAATATGTATTTCACAATCATATAAAATGAAACTTTTTTGTATCAATTAGTTAAAAATCAAAGAAAGAACTAATTGAAAATAATGAAATGTCTTTTCTAAGAAAATTGTCTACCAACACCATTTTCTCTCAATAAATTATAAAACCCTATTGATGAATGATATTAATAAACTTTATACACTATATGTTTAATAAATTTTTTTACACTCATACAATAGTTTTTATCAGAATAATTTTATAATAAATCCAAATTTATGAATAAAATGATATATATTTCTAAATGGAAATTTTAAGGCCTTTTAATGGAGAACCTGTGTAAAATATAATTTTCAAAAATATAAAATTTATAATTTAAATAAATAATATAATTCCATGAAATCAGTTTATCAAAATTTTCTTTGCGTGAATTTTTGGTATATTTTAGAGAATTTTCATATTTTGATGAATAGTGAAAACACAGTGAATTTTAAATGAAAACTTCTTTTTCATATAATTTATTTAAAGTGAAAAATTGAATTTTTAACATTTTTTAAAGTATATTTCGATCAATTATAAATAAATTAAAATAATTTAGGTCATTTTAACCAATTTTTCATTGAAATTTGATATAAAACACTTCAATCATTTGAAATTTTTTCTTTTAAAAACCCATTTTCCCGTCACATATCCCTGATTAAATTTAAATTAATTTATTCTATTTATGTTATTTTAATTTTTAAAAATTTATTCCATATTAGTAATAATGATAATTAATAATTTTTAACAAGGTTAGAATTTTTTACTCCAAAAAATATTAGTGAATGTAAATAAATTTAATTACAATTATTAAGGTAAAACGAGTTTACATACTGATTAAACATTAAGTTAAGTGGATAAATAAACTCATCATGTGTACAATATCTAATAAAATGAAATATTTAAAAAAACTATCATATTTTAGAAAAAATTAATAATTATTGGTGGAACGTTATGTAATGAATAACCATTAAATAGTTACAATAATGTCACATCTTATCCACTATAAATTGGCACCCCCCACCTCACTTATTCACAACACTCTAGCCTTTTGGATCACACAAAACCTTGAAAAAATAATATAAAAATTTACTTATTATAAACCTATATGTTGTATGTTGGTAATTGATACAACAATAAAATCCCATTGGTGAAAACCAAAAAGAGTTACTGAAAGAAGATGTAATATACTTTCACATGAACTTTTGAATTATTTTAATTCTCCACCACTTATACTATTCTTATTATTTGTTTATATAATAACATATGTTTCATTAATTCACTAAGATTTTTTATTATATATTTTTACGTACACCTATCCACCCATCTATGAAATGCGTAACAGACATAACATTTATGTGATTGGTGGAAAACCGCCTCGCGAAACGATGTTGTTAATTTTTTGAATACCACCTCTCAAGGTTGTGAATAATTATGGAAATTAAATTTTATATGATATATATGATATAAATTATCTATTTATTATTTATGAATTATTATATAATACATACCTTTAAGATTTCAATTTTTTTGAAATATGGTAATTTCGGTTGTGGATGTGTAGAATATAACCTCCTCAAAGAGATGTGATTCATTCACACATGACATGATATTTATTAAGGATGGGTTTGTAAAAAATATATGATATATAGGAAATACTAATTATACTTGAATTAATATATATATATATATATATATATTCATACATGTCATTCACTTTATTTCTTTCCATATGATAAAAAACAATTATAATGTTCATGCGTACATTCAACCTACCGTCCCCATGAACTGTGTATTCCATTTCATATTTATATTTTTTTAGATTATAATAATTATTTATTTACTAAATATATTTTCTATTTATATCATGTTTAAAATTGGGTAGATATGTAAATAATTATCTAAGAAAGAGGATAAAGAAAAACAAGTCAAAACATATATGAAAAACAAAGAAAATATTACCTGAAATAAAACATTATAATGGAATTATTATCAAATGTGTAATATAAATTCATAATAAAATAAGATATGATGTTATATATAATAATAATGTTCTATGTTATATTTTTTAATTTATATATACTTATTATACTTGAGGTTTTAAAATTTATGATGAAATTCAGGACATAAGGTAATTGTTTTCTCATCTCAATTTTTATAGTTTTGAGATATATGTAATGTTCACCACTACATTATTTTGTGCCGAGTATATAATTCCCATGAATTTATTATATTATTATTATTATCAAAAAATTTGGGTATTAACATATACATGTTGTATTCATTCTTTCATAGGACTATGTCTCAAAATTTAGAAAATCAGAAATGTAATTTATTTCTCACATTACCTTCTTAGAGGTACATGAAATATTATGAATATATTTTTAATATGGGATGTATATAGCCCCTTATGAAATGTAATAACATAAATATATTTCATTTCATGATATTTAAGGCTTCATTTAATGTTTTTATTTCAAGGGGTATTATGTTTCAATGTTTTTAAATTGGAGAAGGTTTATTTCAATAATTTCAATATTTCTTAGAATTTTATATGATTATGCATCCATTCATAAAATATTATGATTAATATCTCAAGAAATATCATTAATTTTTTTCAAAAAAATTTTATTCACGTTACATACAAGTAATTGTAAAATTTTTCACTCTTTGGTACTTAGGATAATAAAATTGAAAGTACAACTTTACTTCTATATTATGCCAAAAATATTTTTTTTTCAAAACCATGTTTTCTAAAAAAATCATAAATGTTATAATAATAAAATATGATATATAAAATACATTTATACCTATGTTTTAACTTTAATAAAAAGGTTTTTTAAATCTAATCTGTTTTTCATTTTCCAATCTACGTAATTTTATTATAATTTTACAATGTAAAAGGAATCTTCTCCATTTATATATTTATCCACCATCCGGAACTTAATTTCTATGGAGGTTATTTTTTTCTAGGTTATTTTTGAATAAAAAGGTTTTTAAAAATTATTTATGTTTAATAAGTGTTTTAAATGACATCTCAGCCTTCATTATATATTTTCAAATTATTTTCATGGAAAAGGGATTAAAATGATTTTTAAGCATCCATTACAAGTTTTCAAGGAAAATAGTTTCAAAAAAGAATTTAAATATTTCATTATATTTTTTCTTGAACAAAGTTTCTCAAATTTTTTTAGCCTTCCATAATAATTTTTTAAGGTAAATTTCAGGGACAAATGTTTTCAAAATGTTTGATGATTTAAAAGAAATTAATGTTTATAAGATAATTTTATCGAGAAATTTTTAAATTGTTATTGTAAATCATTCATCATTAGAGAAGTATTTTTAAAATGTTTTCTATTAGAGATATTTTCAATGAAAGAACATATTCCTTTTGAAATTTACTATTTTATATTTCAAAATCCTTCTGTGTGTGAGATGAAATACATTCTAATAGTTTTTTCATTATCAGGGACATAATCCAAGAACACCATTTACATATTTTCTTGAACAGTTTATGATTTGAAGGAATGATTTTTATAACACCCATTTCTCTTCCATGGGTCATATGCTTTTGTAACACATTTCATTTCATGGGTAATTCTTGGATGAAATTATTATAAAACCTACCTATTATCCATAGTTAATGGTATAATGAAATGTTTAAGATACTAATTTAAACTCATGGGTTCTGATATGATGTTTATGAATCCTGTCACTTTTCATGGGTCATAATATGATGAAGGTTTTGTTATAATGTGGTACATGAATGTATGATTTCATTATATGGGAGGCGAGACCTATATTTATCTAATTCATTTGGTAATGATAAATGTTTTATGAGATCATAGGGTACATAGGATGGAATCCCAAACCAAAAACAAGTGGGTACACAATAGGGAATCCCACACCCAAAACATACTGTTCATGGGAGTGCATCCCAATCTCTAAACAAGAGGGCACATAAGAAGGCATCCCAAACCTAAAACAACAGGGTACATGAGAGGGAATACCAATACTAAAACAATAAGGCACATGGGAGGGAATCCCATGCTTGAAACAAGAGGGAAGACATGAGGGAATCCCATGCCAAAAATTAAAGGGTATGTAAGAGGGAATCTGAATCCCAATGTAGGTACACTAGTGATTAGTGAAATCCAAACATGTTATGATGGTCTTAGTATGTATCTGGGATATAATATTTTCTATGTTTATGTGTATTCCAAATTCTATGTTTAATTCATATATTATTCTCTAATATATTATGATATTGATTTCCGTGTGATTTATTTATTATGGACATCCAATCTTAGCCCCATGACTATTGGTTATGATTTTTGATATGAGGGGAATGATCATCTACTATTATTTTCAAGTTATCATTCCATTATAGTCATGTTATTCTTAAATTCCACCCTTATATACCCTTACTAATAATATAACCTCACCCATTATGTTTTCTTTCACCAGGATACAAAGAAAGGTTTAATGTTGGAGTAAAAAAAGGTAAACATTTTAATATATATGTTGATGATCTTTCACCATGTTAGAGGATTATGATTCTAAGTTTCCAAGTTCTCTATACTATTATTGTCCCCAAGAATGTATTATTTTTAATATGATTAATATTTATCTAAAATTAGGTAATATCTACGTATTTTAATCCTGAGCTTCTATACCTTCCACTAGAATGTTAAAGAAAATATACATTCCATGTTCAATATTGAGGGCTATTGGGACCTGATAATATTTTGAGAGAATTAATAAAATGAATTGATTTGTTTTTTCTTACATAATTTGTAATCAAGAAATGTACTAATAATTTGCCCTATTAATTTTATAATAAAATGTATTTCTCATCATGAAAATTATCCCAATGATTGATATTTGTGAAATATAACCTCTTAACAGGTACTAACACCCATGCATTTTTTAGATTCCTTTGATTTTTTCTTCGTCATGAATAAAACAATTACATTATATAATCCTAAATTCATGATCCACCTTCTAAAGAGGTGAGTGTTAAAGATATTATTATCTATGAAAAAAATTAATTACACAACGAACATTCAATTTTTGATTATTTCATTGATTACTAGTGAAATATTGGAGCCTCATAAAAAATGGATGATTTTATCATGCATGAGACTCTAAATGGTCTTTAATGAGAGTGATATAGACTGGAATTGTGTGATAATTGAAAGGTGATATTTCAAATAAATATTTGAGAATGTTACCCAATTAGGCCTCACAAAGTCATGATCATTGGATACATTGAGTGTCTAGTGATTATAGCGCTTAAAATTCATTAAGAAATGGGCACTAAACACAATATGGAATCAATTTTTTTTATAGTTTCTCCATATTTTTTGTGAAATTTAATCTAAAAAACTTGGATATTTCCTTTATAATCTTATCACACTTCTTCACTATGTAGATATGGACACAAATAGTGGATTTTCTTCCATCCTTATTTTGAAAATGGGAATGTAATTTGAAGATATTTAATCTCAAAGATACTTAATTACCATATAAGAAGATGAAGATCAAGGGGAACAAAAGAGAATATGATGTTTTCTATTTCTCATGTGGAATGAAGGATAACTGGATGAAAAATTAAACCTAGACAAAGAATCTAGGGGATGTCTCATGGGAATTTATTATAGAGTGCAATTTATCTATTTATACAAATTAGGTATTAGAAACAATATGTTGTTATGATATATGTATTAAAATATATCGACATAGTTGATTCATAATTATTAATATAGGTAAGATAGATCTATGAGAAACCCATAGAGCTAAATATCATTTTTTTAGCTATCAGGGGCAACCACTAAACATTTATGATTAGAATGTTACTAGTTTTGAATGGTGTTTATTACGTTCCATCATTACCAAAAATATTATTTCTATATCCTATCATAATATGGATCTATTTAATATAATATTTTTTTAGTAAAATTTTATTATTTTATATAGATTTCAATTTTAATGGTAATGAAAATTTGGATAATGGTCATTATGTGTTGGAATTCACAAACCAAGTAATAGAAATTGATAAATAAACAAACTCGCATGAATCGTACCACACCCAACACTGCCCCCCCCCCCCATCTTGGCCATGTAAATGAAAAGTGTTATACTAAATTACATCAAGAGGGAAATTTATATTCTATTCAACTAAATCAACTAGTTGTATACCATGTGTGTAAATAAGGACAAATAACTAAAGCTCTATTTAGTGGGAAATGTGAAAGGGATAAATATCTTTTTGAATTAGTTCATACCAATGTTTTTGAACCATTTATTATTGAAGAAAGGGTGAATACTCATACATAATAACATTTATTGATGATTTTAGTATATAAGGATATGTCAACTTAATGAGAACTAGGTTATACTATTTTGATAAATTCAAGGATTATAAGAATGAATTTGTGGTCTAAGTTAGTAAGAATATTAATAAAATACACTTATACTATGGTGGATAATATCTTAATCAGGAATTTAGTGGTTATTTTAGGGAGTTCTAGATAATATCTCGACTAACTCATCTTTGTAACGACCCAACATTTTATCAACAAATTTTCATTTCATATAATTTTGTTATATATAATAAAGCATATACATCCCATAGATAAACCAAAAAACATTATTATTAAACATTAATAATGATAGTTTAGTAAGAAAAAATTATAATAATCTCCTATACTATAGTAAGTCAATAAACCGAAAATAAGCTAATAAGAACTGAAAAAAAATTTGATATAGTCAATCCACTAGAAATAATGCACCCATGAAAAATGTTGACAAAATAAAATATAATTTTAATAAGAAAATATTAATTTAAAATTTCTAGGTATTTATAACATTGTAAAAAATTTACCAGTCATTTATTAATGGAATTATAAGAATTTATAGTAATTTGTAAACCCTTATGATTTTTAGCAATATGATCATTCGTATAGTAACTTGATAGTTTGAATAATAATTTGATCATTACAAATATGAATCTAGATAATATAATTATAATGTCACTTATGAATTTATATATAAAAAATAGGTATCTTATAAATTAAATATGATATATTTATATCATGGAAGAAGTAAAATAATGTTTTTAAAATGAGAAATTATGTGATTGTATTTTTGTGAAAAAAAAGGATTATTTAAAATTTTAAAAATAATATAATGATATTAAAGGAATTTTCTTTTAATAAAATAGATTCAGAAAATAATATCATTATAGTAATATTTTATGAGATGTTAATTAATGTTTCAACGGGTTATGAAATCAATTATAATATTAAAATCATTATTTTTCAAATAAGTAAAGCTTTTATTTAATAATTACATTTACCATATTTAGTTATTTAATTTTATAAATTGGATTTTTTATTTGAAATAAAAATTTTGAAAAATGGTTTGGTTATAGTTTTTGTATTTTTCCAAAATATTTAAATTTTTAGTAAATAGTGAAATATGGTAATTTATGTCATTCAACTATATAAGCCATATAATGAATTTTTTATTCATGAATGTTGTAATAAACCATTAGTTTAAAATAAAATTAACTATTTTCAATACTTATTAAGAATAATCAACATTGTTGATGGAATTTATCAAAAATTATATAATAATTAATAAAATAATCAAAAACACCCCTCTCCTCCACTTAAAAATACCACCCCACATCATATATTCTCATCAAACCTTCTATGATTTGGATAATGAAACTATTTTTCAAAATTAATCTCCTAATACCATTTTACATGTCCTTGTATTTTTTTCATGCCAAAAGATCAATTCAGTGTTCATGAAGGTGGTTCTCATGAAGACGATATTCAAGAGGTAATATCCTCTATTTTTGAATTTTAATTATTTTTTTATATCCTACCATAGACTCACCAATCCAAAAAAAATTATTATGACACTAGAATCATATATATAATATAGTTTTATTTTTAAAATTTTTTATCAATTAGAAAAATATCTTATCATCCGCTTTTATCTTAAAAATGATAACATCATCCATGATGTGTCGGTTCACTGCCTTCATAAACGATTATTTTTTGGGATTCCATTACTATCTTCAAGGATGGTCATAAAACCAATTTTATAGTTAAATAAAATTATAATATTTAAATTATAAGTGCTTTCATGTTCTTTAACTAATATATATAAATTAAATTAAATAATAACTCAAAATTAGTTCGCGATGATAGAAAAATCTCCATAACAAACTAAAATTTTATCATTGATGATTTTCAAATGAATTGTACTTATATCAGAATATATATATGTGTGTGTCTTTGTGTGTGGAAATTTAAGATTATGTAATTATATTAGTACCATTTCATTCCAATAATGTTTTTTCCTTCCATTTTACAAGAACTTCCACATGTATACTCAAGAGAACCGAATATAAAACTGTGATGGGAACACTCCCAGAATGAAAAACAATTGACATTATAACTCATAAAAATTATAATAAATGAACATGATAAAATAATAATAAATAAAATATAGATGGAAAATTTTATTCATTATATAATTAATAATTCAAATTTTATTATCTTGGAAATTATGTGCAAGTTATAAATGCATTCGGACATAATGAGAGGAATCTCTCTGAGACTCCAAATTACATTTCGGTTATGTTTTCTCTCTCATTAGAGAAATGTAAATCTTCATTATTCTCATATTATTATTTTAAATTATATGTATATATTCCTAACTAATATATCCTTATTAAATAATCCTTCTTTAATTGTGATATACATGTCTCAAAAAGGATATTGACCCAATTCCTTTCGATAACCAATCCTTATTAAAGGAACTTCATCATTTATTACGCATTTTAAAGTACATTACATAATCTATTTTAGGACACCATTATTTTATAAAATCACTCCTTACACCATGAAAGATTTTCTGGGATCATTTATAGTTTTACACAAATAATTTTCCCTTTTTATATTTAAAACTCTTTAATATTTTTAATTAAACAACCCTAAATTGGATTTTTTCTAATGTTTCTAAAACACTATTTTCATATGTTTTCACTCCAGTTGGAGATCGTTTATGATTATCTATGACTATTTTACCTTAGTAATGTACAATTATGATATCAATATATTATTTCATTGACACCATTTTGATAGACACATTGGTTATACCATATGGCATGATTACAAAACCAATTTTTTTACAAGGATAACCCTTATGTTTAAACATTATATTTGACTCTTTATGTAAAACACATATATATGAACATTTTATAATTAATGAACCCATATAGTGATCAAATAAATTGGGTAATGAATTTTCTCAGGGGGGGTTATGTATGGGATTAAGGGTAAACCTAACATATCATGGGACATTGTCCACCAAGAGATATTGTCCTTGTAGTTATCATTGAGTCATGTTTATGTCATGTAATATGTTTCTTAAAAATTCCTATTTTTTCTATGATAACATGTTATATATGTTATTATTCCATATTTTTATTCTTACTTCGTGACTTTTTATGTCATCATGTTATTTCTTCTAACTAATGGGCCATGATTTATTCCTATATTTATTCACTTACTAGACTTTCATGATCATTCATTTGTCTCTATATTACATAGGTTATCATATGAAGGTTTTTAAGGTAAAATAAATTTAATATCTCAATATGAATGAATAAAATAAAGATGTTCTATTCTATTTCAAGTTTTTCAATTTTATGTACATTGTCTTCAAAACACACTAGAAATTACGATCCTTAGATTTTATTTAATAGATAAACATTATTAAAATCATGTAATAATATATTTTAAAGTATAGGGTCACTATAGTTGGTATCAATAGATGGTCTAGTTATTTTTTTAGATTAAGAATAGAAAACTTTAGTAAGAACCCTAAGGATAATTTTAATATAATGAATAACCTAGATTTGTACATATGGAATAAAATGTTAGGATATAGTTTTTATTATAATTTTATCCTTTTATGTTAATGTTTTGTTTTTATAATATTTTCAGCTAAGTATTCAATCCCCAATAATTGTATTTTAGTTTTCATAGTTAATTTTATCAAATTTAAGAACTTGTTCAAACAATAAATTTTTTAGGAAATGGAGTTATTTCCTTAATGAAATTCAAAATTTAATGGTAATGGGATATAAAAACACCATTAAAGTACTTGATAAACTAGATTAAGTTACGAATAATAACTTGAATCATTTGGAATACTCTCCATAACAAAGAATGATAATGTTGTGTTTGAATCCTTTATAAGAAAATGGTCTCCAATAATTATTTCATCATCTCATCCCATCAACACATAACAATGTATTAACAATATAAAAAATATATTCTCAATAATCCAATACAAAAAAAGAGAAAACATTGTGTTTTAGTTCTATCATTTTGATGGTAAAATTGATCAGTGGTGGGTACTCATTAAAAAGACAAAGTATATTGATTAAATTGATTCCAGGGAATGTGAAAGATTTTAGAAATTATTGTTCAATAAATATTTTCTACGAAATATCTATCTTATTGTGGATAGGGAGTTCCTTGGACAGAATTAAGAAGAAGTTGAGTCTATTAGAATATATAATGAAAAAATTACAAGGCTCATATGATACACCTCTATAATTGTCATTAAAACTAAATGAAAGGTTGATCAATTCTTTATATCATTGAAGACAATTCTATGAAAATATTTTAAAAATAGAGACTTTAAAATCTTTTAGTATATTGTTCATTGTCCCATTTGTGTAGAAATGGAGATCATAGAATCTAAGTGGTCTCGTGGGCTTGGAGAAAAAAATGATTAAGTGAGATTTAATATGGGGGGATCAAAAAATAAATCCGATGATTGAATGAAAACCCAACATACCACATGTCAAAATTTTACCAAGAAGCAAACTAGGTACTATCCAAATGGAACTAGAAGATGATCCAAATTTAGAACTAAGGGGAATAAGTATAATTATAACCAAAGGGATATAAATAATCACACAAATTCAGGATAATAAAGGAAGGATTAGATCCACATTCATTATATAGGGAAGTGTTTCAACTACAAGGAACATGGGAATTATGCAACCCAGTTCTCTAATATAAGGATTTTTAGAGGAAATAAACAACAAAAACCTCAAAGGAATAAAATAACGCCATACTCTTTCAGTACTACCATGTAGGAGCCCACAAATATTGTAGTGATAGGTACGCTGGTTATTCATTCATGAATAGAGATGATACTATTTTGATTATGGTTCTACATATTATTTAATATTTAGAATGTTAAGAAGAACCATTCCAACACCACCTAATAATATGAAGGTTGAGTTATCTATGAGAACATATAATTGGAAAATTATTTCTTATAAAGTATATAACTCCTCCATTGTTAATTTTTTTGGACTACTCCTCTCATAAAATACCATCTTACTTCCTCTAGTGAATTTTGATGCTTCATTGGTTATGGATTTTCTATCATTATATAAATCCAACATTAACTCTCAAGAAAGGTAGATCACTCTCCACATCCCAAGGTATCCTCCAATTATATATAATTCTTTTTTTTTGAGATTAATTTCCTTCAGAATCATTATTTCGACAGTTGAAATTATTTAATTATGAGTAAGAATATCTAGCATAAATTATTCATAAAAGGAGATAATCATACTCGATGACATACCAATTTTGATGGAATAAAGTTATGTATTTGGGGATTTGATTCTTGGTATTCCTCCATGTTGAGTGGTTGAGTTCTCATATGAACTTATTCTTAGGTCTCTACCTATAATATAGAATCCATAGAGAATGTTCACTATTAAGTTGTAATTCCTGATGAATTAGTAACAAGTTAATCCCAAAAAAGTGTTTCATATGATCGAGTGCTTCACTGTGGGGTGCACCAATCATATTCATTAAGGAAAAGATGATTAAATTTTGAAATTAATTTATTATCATGATCTCAAAAAATCACGATAATGAAAAATTATTCCCTTCCATGGACAGATGGCTTATTCGATCAACTACATGGGGTTATCTATTTCTATAATGTTTACCTTAATCATGTATATCAATAATTAAAGGTTAATAAGGAAGATATTATTAGGAAATCATTTTATACAAGGTATGGAAATTATTAGTTCCTAGTAATTCTCTTTGGACCTCATAATATTGCATCAATTTTTCTGGACTTAGTGAAAACTGTCTTTAAAGATTATCTCAACTAATTTTTGTTAGTATTTATCAATGATATTATGATATACTCTTAGAGAAAAGAATATCATGAGTGGAATTTGAATATTATATGAACAAAATGTGATGGGGTATACTATATTAAATGTATAGAAAATGTGAGTTCTAGAAGGAGGAGGTATTAATCATGGGGTATTTTGTCACTAGAAAATGAATATTCATAGAACCATAAAAAAATGGAAATTGACGATGGACATGACCAAAATATATGATAGATATCCATAGTTTTTTAGTTTTATCTTGGTATTTTCAATTATTTCCAAGAACATATTATGATTTTAAAACCCACTAAAAAGGTTGAATCAAATGGGAGTAAGGAATTTTTAGACTAATGAATGGGAAGAATTCTTCAAAGTGTTGAAAAATATTCTTATCACTACAGTAATAGATACACTATTAGAAACTAGGTTACTCTTTCTGGTATTTAGTGATTCTTTAAAGAATAAATTAGTCTCTATAAGGAATAAAACTGAAATTTTTATGTCGTAATTTCTAAGTTGAATGATCTAGAGAAATACATTCCCACTAATAATATAGAATTCAAGGATGTGATGATCCCACTAAAAATATGGAAACATTATCTATATGGGGATAAGTGTGAGATATATACTAATCATTAGATCCAAAAATAAATATTCACATATAAGGATATTGATATGCACCAATGATTATTGTAAGATCTCATAATGGATTATGATTTATCAATGCACTATTGTCCTGATAATGCATTTAATATATCATATACTCTAAGTAGAAAAGATCCTACAACTTTATCAATGATAGTATTTGAAAAGGATCCAGACTTATTAGACTCCTAAATTATGGAAATTTGAATCCTAAGGTAAGGAACATCATCATTCCTTTTTCAAATGATATTAAAATAATCTTTTATGGAGAATATAAAGGATTCTCAATGAAATGATTCAGAAATTTAGAAGAAGGTATAGGCTATCAGAAAAGGGAAATACTTAGAGTTAAATATTAAGGAGGAATTATTCATTTGTTTTGGGTCTTGAATATGTAAACCATTCAATCCAGATATAAATAATTAGTATCTAAATGATGCACATTTCTCAACCTTCACTATCCACTCATGGAGAACAAAGATGTATCATGATCCCCAAGATCACATTTGGGGATCAATATGAAGAAAAATATATCTGGATATACATAAAAGTTCAATTTATATCTACAAGTGAAGGATAAAAGGAAAAATCATAAGCGGATGATGAATCCATTACACATACAAACATGGAAATGGGATAACATCACCATGTACTTTGTCACCTAACATCCAAATACATACAAATAAAATAATGTTATATGTGTCATTATGGATTGGTATCAAAATACATATGACTTTATTACAATTAGATAAGACTTATCCCTTGATCACCATGCATGGATATATATCAAGGAAGTGGTTAGAATACACGGAGTACCTCAATTGATTATATTTGATCGAGGTCTTAGATTTACCACCATGTTTTATGAAATTATCCAACATTCTCTAAACATTGATTTTAAATATAATATTTCATATCAGCCTCAAACTGATAGATGATATGATCTAGCTATTTATAAACTAGAATACAAACAGATAGAATGCTCTATATGCTTTAATGGAAATAGGACCAACATCTACCTCTGGTTGAGTTATCCTACAAAAATAGTTTTCAATCTAGAATCCAAATCACACCATATAATTCCCTTTATGGTAAATGATGTATAGAACCTAAGTTATGGTATGAGTTTGGTGAACATAATAAGGTAATAATATAAATGGTCATGGAAATGGAAGAACAAGTAAATACCATCCAACAGTATATCCCGGCTTCCAAAAGATTAAGAAAGAGTTATACTGATATTCGATGACAAGACTTAGGTATTGAGGCTGGTGAAAATGTATACTTCTTTATATCTTCATAGAAGAGATTCATGATATTCTTGAATTAAGGGAAGCTACTTCCCAAGTTTATCGGCCCCACCAGTGTTCATAATTTTTTCAATGTTGTGGCTTATCAACTGGAAGATCCACCCACAATGATTTAAGTATATGATTTATTTTATATATCCTTCTTGAAAAATTACATACCAATTCTAAAATAGGTAATAAATTTAGACGTGGTATATATGGAACATAAACTCCCTTATGAGGAGAATCCAATGTACATCAATAACTATATTTATAAAGTTGTATGCAACAAGACTGCTCACCTAGACAAGGTAATATAGAGAATCCATAAATATAAAGAGATGAAATGGTTACTAGAAGAAGCGATGAATGAGAATTTCCCTCATTTACAATCATCTTTATATATAGAATCAAATATCAAATATTAAATTTTATAAGGAAAAATAATGTAATGACCAAAATTTTTATAAATTAATATTTCCTTCTTATAATTATGTCATATAGTGTAAATATTTTATATAACATAGATAAACCAACAAAAAAATATTAAAAATGAATAATGATATTTTATTCATAAATAAACCAATATAAATGAAAAAAATCTAGTGGTAATGAAAATAGAAAATAATATAATAAGGATAAGAAAATTTGGATCAGCTTAATCCACTTGAATGGATGCACTCATGAAAAAAGCTGTAGAAACAAAATTTATAGTGAACAGTAAAGTATTTATTTAAATAATGAATCTATATATAACCGTGAGATAAAATAGAAGTGATTAATGAATGGAATGAGTGGAATTTATAGGATGTTTTAAACCATTATTACTGTTATAAATATGACAGTTGGAATAATAACATGATCATTAAAATAGCAATGTCAAAATGAGGAATAGTAATATAACCAATAAAATAGTATCCTCACCTATAAAATTATAAAAAAATTAAGAATCTCATGGATGAAAATATTATATATTTATAACAAGGTATAATTAAATAAATGTTTTTAAAATGATAAATTAAGTGTTGGAATTTTTATGAATGGTAAATATTTATTTTCAATTCTATAATAAATAAAATTATTTAAATAAAATTATATATTCACATAATTGGTTCATAAATTATTATTTTTATTAGAATTATATGATAATTTTATCACACTTTAATTAGTTTTTGAGAGTGTCATAAAATCAAGTATGATATTAAAATTAGTATTTTTTGAGAAAAAGATGATTTCATATTAAAATTAAATTTCTTATATTTTTAATTTTTTTCATGAAATGTAGTTAAATTTTTAAATGTAAAATTTTTAAATTTGTTTATGTGATTTTTTTGGATTTTTTTAAATAGTTAATTTTTTTGGTGAATAGTGAATTGCGACAATTTACGGCATTTAAAATTATAAGACAAATACATAAATTTTTGAGTCATAAATGATGAGATAAATAATTAGTTAGAACTTAAATGAAATATTTACTATATTAAATCAAATTAATTAATATTATTGAATTAATTGATGAAAAAATAATAATTTATAAATAAAATAATCAAAAACACCCATACCATCCCCTTACAAATACCACACCTCACATCCTCACATCCTTAAACCATCTAATAATTGGATCATGCTATTGTTCAACCCTGTTGCTTTCATAATAATCTTTAACATGATCTAAAAATTCTGGTATCTCCGAATGACCAATTCCATGTGTCATAAAGTTGTTATCAAGGAAACAATATTCAAGAGGTAAAATTGTTCTTCTTTTTCTTGAATTTATTTTATTTCCCTATACAAAACTCACCTACCCAAACCAAAAGAAAATTATAAATAAAATATCATATTTATAGTGTAATATTATTATTTTTAATCAAATATCCATAATTATATCTATTATCTTCCCGTTTTACCTTAAAAATGAAAACATTATGCATGGTGTCTTGATTCACTATCTTTATGGATGATGTTTTTTTCCATTACATCTTCCAAGGATGGTAATAAAAATATGATTATGTTTAATTAGATTAAATTTATTTGATATATTTGGATTTTTGTTCCAGAAGTAATATATATAAATAATATTAAATAATAAAATAGAACTAGTTTGTGATGATCGAAAAATAGCCAAAATAGTATAAAACATTATTTTTAATGAATTATCAAATTAATAATAAAAATATCTGATAAAAAATGATTTATGGGGTCAATTTATAACTATGTATGTATCTTAATACCATTTAATTCTACTTTTATAGTTTTTCATCCATTTGACAAGAAATTCTATAAATATACTCAAGGGAACAGGAAAGAAAACTATGAAATGAATACTCTCTGATTGATGATATTAATCATTATAACTCAATGAAATAACCATAAGTAAAACTCATAAAATTATATTAAATAAAATATATATAGAAAAGGTACATAATTTCCTAAATAATGAATCTAATTTGATTTTTTAGGACATTAAGTGGAAGTGAAAAACAAATTCAGACATAAGGTAAATGATCTCTCTTAACATTTCAATTACCTTTGGGATACACTTTATCCATCATTAAACAAATGTATTTCATTATTATTATTATTTTATCCTTATATATGCTATTTATATGTTCCAAAATTATATATCCAAGTCAATTAAAACATCCTTGATGGAAAAATGCATGTTTGAAAATGGCCCCCATCTCAATTCCTTTCTATAAGAAAACCCGATTAATGGAACTTCCACATTTCTTACCTACACACCAAAGTATGGTTTAAGAAACCATTATTTCATAAAATAAATTATTTAATCATTAAAAACGGCCATGTTTTCTTTCTAGTTTTATACCAACATTTACTAATTTTCTCTATCTGAAGACTCATTAACTTTTCCCCCTAAAATACACTAAAATGGATTACATATAATGTTTATTAAACACTCGTTTTTCATGTTTTCACATTGGATGGGAAAATTTATCATAATCTATAACTATTTTCCCATATTAATGTCTAATTGTTTTTTAAATTCATTCATTCATAGACACCATTATGATACATCTATTGGTTATTCTATATGACATGATTATGATGCCCATTTTTTTCAGGGGTAACCCTTATGTTTATTACATATGATTGATTCTTTATGTTGTGAACATATGAATGAACATGTTATTATGGGTGAACCCAGATAATTTTCCAAACCATTAAGTTATTTTTATTCTCTTTAGATGTCCTTTATGGGATTTGGGAGTAAACCTAATCCATTACAAGACTTTTTCCACTTTGTGATATTGTCTGGAAAGTTATCAATGACTCACATTTATGTCATGTTATATGTTTTTAAAACATTCCAATGTTTCCATTATTACATGATATATATGTTATGATTATATAAGTTTAATCATGACAAATACCATTTTATTTCATCATGTTAATCCTTCTAACCCAATTGTTACACATTATTTCTATGTTTATTAATTTACTAGGATTTTTAGCTCATCCCTTTGTCTGTATATTCCCCAGGTTATCCTACATAGATATATGAGATAAAATAAAGTTATTATATCATTAGGTAAGATTAAAATAATATTTTTTATTCTATTTCCATGTTTCTAATTTTATGTACCTAGGCTTCCAAATACACTAGACATTCAGATCCTTGTTTTTTATTTGATGGTTAATCCTGATCCAAATCATGTAATAATATGTGTAATATAATAGGTTATTGTAGTCCTTTTATGCCTTAGTGTAATGGTGAATGTTAAAATAAAAAGGATTCTTTTTTGGAAATTTTGAGTACAATTATGATTTAAGTTAATATTCCAATATACTTTTGGGGAAACAAATTAAAAATAGAAGCATATGTACTAAAAATGTTGCCAGAAAAAGAGACCAAAAGATTACTATACCAATTATGGAATGTAAAGAAACATATTTTTTTATATACATGTCTGGGGTAGTGAAGCATATATTAAACACTCTTTAGGTAACAATAATGAACCATTTAGAACAAAGTGTATCTTTATATGATATCCAAAAGAACCAAATAATACTACATGAAAATTCATTCATCTAAAATGTTTACAGTTCTTAGATGTACCAAATTTCGTGAGGAGGATCATATATATAAATAAAATAGTGGGATTCGGATATAATTTAATTATTTTTAGGCTCAATAAATATAATACTTGGTACATGAAAAAATGTTACAATGCCTAGTGGAAGAAGAAATTCTTCCAAAGACACAATTACAATATAGGAGTATTAGGGAGGTAAGGGAACTAAAATGGTATTTTTTTCTCATTACCAAGGATGGTAACTCAGAACGTTTTTGATAATAATGATCCTATAACCTATAAAGAAGAATTAAGTAGACCAAATGTTTCTATTTGGAATGAAACCATGAATTCTAAAATGGGTTCCATATAACTAACCAAGTATAAATTTTAGAAGATCCTCTAGTGGATGTAATGATAATTAGTTTCAAATGGGTATGTCGAAAGAAATATGAAATGGAAGGATAAGTTACTAAATATAAGGCATGATTGGTTGAAAAATATTTTAAACAGTATCAATGTGTAGACAATGGTGAAACCGTTTCATCATGGGAAATAATGAAATCATTCAAAATTTTAACTTCCATTACAACTTACCATGAAAATTTGATTTTGAAAATTGATGTCAAAATATCCTTCCTTAATGGGATCCTTCATGAATATTTCGATATGAAAAAACTCGAAGTGTTTTCTACTCCAATGATTTCCAAAAATTAATTCATTTTTAAAATATCAATTTATGGATTAATGAGAGAATCCATGTCATGGAGAATTCATTCTGATGAGTCCCTAACAAAATTTTATTTTATAAAATAATAAATGGAATCTATGTATCTATAAATGGTTTAGTGGCAGTGAGGTTGTTTTCTTGGTAGTATATTCCTATAAAATATTACTTAATGGAATTAAAATTCTAGTCATAAAGTTTGATAAGGCATCATTAAATAAATTACTCTTGGTTATGGACATTGGTGAGGCATCATATATTCTTGGGATCAAGATCCATCATGATAGATCCAGGAGGTTTCTCAACCTATGTCAAAGTACATACATTGAAAATATATTTAAGAGATTCAATATGGAATAATCCATGAGGGGATAGTTATTTTTTACATGACATTCATCATTACATGAAAATGATTTATAATAGACACGATGAACTAAATAGTATGGAAAGGATTCTATACGGTTCAATGATTTGGTCAGACATGTATGCTATGCTATGTACTGGGATAGATATTTCATATGCATTGAGTGTGGTAAGAATATTTCATGTTGATAAACATGACCACAATTAGATGACATTCAAGACAATCCTTGTGTATCTAAGTCATGCTAAAGATATTTTCTTCGTCAATATTAAAGATGAGGAACTAGCCCTTAGAGAATAAGTATATTCTAGTTTCCATAATTATTAATATGACCTAAAGTCACAAACATGATATACCTTCACCTTGAATAAAGGTTCTATGAGTTGGATGAGCTCAATGTAGGATATAGTTATAGATAATATAGTAGAGTATGAGTATATTATTGCTTCTATGGAATATGGATAAGAAATATAGTTGGAAAACATTATTGAAAAGATTAATGTGGTTCTTGAAGTAAATATCAGATCACACTCTACTATGATAATACTATAGTGTTGCCTATTTCACAATAGACAAGGTCACATCAGTTAAAAAAACATACTCTATTAGTATCATATCTTGAAGGAATTTTTCATATATAGGAGAGGTTATAATGAGCATTATTTTCCAAGATAACTATGTAGTATACCCCTTGACTAAATTCTTCACTCAGCAAAAACACGATTATCTTGTGAGGTATAGAAGAATAAATGTCATTTGAAGATGGATCTAAAGTGGGAGTTTGTTGGATTCAGAGTCCTTAGACTAACTAATTGTACTTTTATAACAACTGTATTCATGGTATTGAAAATTAAATAAACATCTTGTCACATATTTTTCATTTTATATCATGATATTAATGTAATAGTGTTATAGAGTATTAGTCGCATAAATAAGGTTATAATAGTTCCTCATTATAATGATAAACATGATGTGTTATGCCACTATTATTGATATAGTTCTGCATTTTTATTATTTTCTATAATTGGAAAAAAAAAATATTTATAACATCTGATGTGAGTATACATAAGATTATGATTCTTCATCTCATGAAGTTTGTACTATGTAATATCCAAGATGATAGATTATGAGAACAAACCCACCCAAAATAATTCCACATGTTTTTGTGTCATTATATATTCCTAAAAATAAGCATGTGTAATGGTCTTTATACATTATGATTATTATTAATTAATGTTACTAATCACGTAATTATATATATTTCATATTCTCGGATGATAACAGTTCATGTATAAGTTGGATACATTGGGTGCATCATGTGTGACATGTCATTAATATATAAGTTGAGTAAGGATTTGTACTTACTATCATTATGAACGAGGATATCTTGACCCTTTTATTGGAATATAATCATCACATTAAAATCTTTTTTCATAGTGTTACTATGTGTTACTTTTTTATAGTAAAATATACATATTTCACATTAGGTTTCTATAACTATCATGGAACCTTCTTGATAAGTTATTTTGATAATATTATTGTATTGCACAGTGAGCATTCATATGTGGTGGTCGATGCTGAGATATTTTTTTTTCTTATGTTCCTGGACCCATTAAAAGACAGTAATATTGTACATTAGGGAATCCCAACAAATAATAGAGAAAAATATCCCTAGAGGGTCACAGACAATGTGTTTCCATTTATCACGGTTAAATTAGATTTAGATTTAATTTATGGAATAAATTTTATTCTCAAGATTGAGAAATAATTTAATTCAAGTGTCATAGATTTCATAAATTAAATAAATATTTATTTTTTATCAAGTGAATAGAAAATAATATTTTTAAATTTATTTAACATTTAATAAATATTTATTCTCTAATAAGTGGATGAAATATTTATTTGTGAAAAAATATTTATTTGGAATTCAATAATTACAAAGTAGTTCAACAGATAATGACCATGTCTGGGGATAAATTATTTAGTTTAATACTGGTAAATATTATATATCAATTTTCACATGTTTTCATAATAACAAATAATATTAATAATATTATTTTATTATTTAATGTTATTTATTAAAGGTCTTATATTTTATTTAATGAATTAAATGGAATTAAATAATATTTTAACCTAAACCCCAGTTCTATAAATAGATTACTATGTCTATTATGTAAAGAATAAAAACAAAAAAAATCAAGAATATAGAATTTTTTTGCACAAGGAATTATATCTCGAATCCCCCTCTCTCACCCTCAAGAATAAAAATTACCAAATACATATCTTCAAGATTGAATAATGAGAAATAAAGAAAAAATTACTTATAGAATTTTATTTGTCATGAAATAACACAAAAATCATGTAGTGTTTTTCAAATTTCATAGGAGTATGTGTGCATCACTGTTTGAGGGATTCTATCCATGCATCCTCGTATGGTAATTAAGGAAATCTAAAGAGTATTTTTGGATAATAAAGATTCATCAACAAATATATTTCACAATCCTATGTATTTATTTCCTCAGATATTAAATAATTTAATTATAAATTTAACATTCAATATCCTCACTCATTGTTTTGGAAAATAATTGTTAAATTTTATTTTAATATATCTTATACAACTGCATGCTTCTTTTGTTCCCTGAACAAAGAATTTGGTCCATAATTTTTAAAGTTACCCACTTCTTTGAAATTAAAGCATTTAACTATGGAACTTTATTTTATACCCTTTAAATTATGGACATAGGTTTCTTGATCTCCATAGTTTTAGAAAACTACCATTCCCATCATGATTGATCCAGGGTTTTTCTTTCTACAATTATCACATCAGGAAAAATATGTCTTTACCTTATTACCTTTATCTTTTATTTGGTAAATTGTCCTCTTCTTATCATATTTCCCTTTTAAGCCATATGAATTAGAGAATTTATTTTTTGTTTTGAGCGGGCATTAAATTATTTCTCCATATGATGATAATATATAGAACACCGATTCCCTTAGAAATATTTCCTTAATACCATTTATGAAATGATTTTTGAAATAATTTGGGTTAAATTCATTTATATGGTTCATATTCCATCTAATAGGTTCCATTTATAACTAATGGAATACATTATTTTAGATCATAACATTATATAACATAATGTATATTTCCAAAACAAGTGAACCACATAACATAAATGGAAAAATTTATGAATGGACAATCTCATAATCATAATACTTTTTTCTTTGGGAATGTTTCAAAATAAGAAAAATATTTTCAAATCCTTCATAATTTATTGTAAAGTAAATGTTAATTAACCTATGAATATCTCTTGGTATTTTGGAACTAGATTCACATTAAGGCCTATTTTCATGTACTAGGTGCTTCTTGAGTGAAAAATGATATTACTTTTTTTGGATTTATTACACCTAGGTACATCTTTAACAAAAAAATAAAATTGAACTATCCTAGTAGGGATGTATTCCTATGTAAAACAACATAATATATATCATTAATAAACATTATAATGTACTTTTACACTTATTCTCATAGAATAAAATATGGGTAAGTTTCTTAATATATATTTCTCTAAATCTAGTTCCCAATGTTTCGAAAAAAGTTCCCCTGATACCAACAAAAGAAACCCAAACATCAGTAGCCAAATTTCAGTGTTTTTTTAATTACAATGGAATAAGATAAATTGAATTTTATATAGAATAACTAAATAGTTTATTAGTCTCAGTAAATGAGATACATGTTTTAAATTGACATTACATTTTAAACATAAAAAAATATTCTTTCATTGAGAAATCTAATATCTACCCCTAGTATATCCTCATATATTAATGAAAAATGACTTCCCTATTTCTTTGTGAAAACAAAACAAAATAATTGGGGGACCTATGATTCTTCATAATGGAATTTTTATAATGTATGTTATGAATAAAAAAGGAATAATCAATTTGGAAATATAAATGCCTAAAACAAATTCCATTTAATAAACATGATGGGCATAATATGTTTGGAATAAATGATGATCAAATAATTCCATATATATTATGACAGTACTTTGAAACTAAACCATGGATATACCAAAAAATAAAATAATTACATTTAATATAAATAAATATATTAGTAATGATGAAATGAATGATGTCAGAATCATAAACATATCCCTGAGGCCTCATGCCAATACATCTTTCCATAATGTCATCATGTGAGGACATCATACATAATACGGTTAGGCCTCATCCAAAAACCCAAATATAACATTCAACATGATAAATATCAATGCATCAAGGGACTAAGTAATTTTGGCCCCCAACCATCAATTAATAATTAAAATTCATTCCTCAAAATATAAATGGTGAAGCATTATCAATATAAACTTTTTTATTTAAAAACTAATATAAAAAATTTTAATACTTACCATATTGAATATACATAATCCAAAACCATTAAGAGTACTATGGTGTATGGTGATATAATTGTACATCACCAGTCAATTGGATCGTAAAACATTTAGATAAATAAAAATAATGGTATCAATAAAATGTTTCCCCAATGGATGATAAGTATAATAAATTGTTAATGTCACTGAAAAATTGAAATAACATAAAAATTTCATTAAATTTTTTTTGAGGAAAATAACCTTTTCACATTGAAAATATTTTTAAAAATAAAATAATAAAAAATTTATTTTAAATAACTATTATATGAAAATAAAATTTTAAAACATGGAAAATAATATATAAAACATTGAGTGTTATTTAGGGTGGAAAATTCATTCACACCATACATTTTAAACCATAGATTCCATTCACATTTTAGTAGATGTCAAACATGCATTATTTTAAAAACAATATGAAGATTACATTAAATTAATTTTTTTATATAGTAAAATGGGTAAAAATTTCATTAATAAATTAACTTGAAAATGGTTAAGACATATTTTTAATGATTTTTAAAACATATTTATTTTAATGAAAATGTATTTTAGATAGAAGAGATAAAAAACATAAAATTATATTGAATATATTTTCTCAGTCATTTTAAGAAACAATGAGTAAAAAATATTTCTAAGGTAAGAAAAATTAATTCATAATAAATAGAAGAAGGAAATATAATTTTTTTAATATAGATAAAACATATAATTCCTCTAAGGGAGACTTAAATAAAATAATCTTGAATAATGAAGGGATTCTGAAATAAACCCTTACAAACTTTAAAATATTTTAAATAAAAACTCCATGTATGAAATAACATTAAATTAATCATTAAATTCAATTAATAGAAATATATTCATGGTATAACATATCAAAAAGGATAGTATATACTCCACACAAATGCATAATTGGTGATTATTGTGTATGTCTCATGGGAAAAAAGTGAGATGAGAAACCCTTACGGCTTGTTTGAATTTCTTGATATTTTCTCAAAACACTTATATAATTAATATATGTTTTTAGGAATAAATTAAAAAACCATACTGTAAATACCTAGAAATTTCAAGGAATTTTATTTAAATAATTTGAAATTTACGAGTCTGCAGTTTCTGACAGTACTTGATTCTGAGGCCCGGTGTGCCTGGAATCAATTTCTGAAGCTTTTTTGGGTAAGTTCAGTAAACATACAAGAGGGTTTTTCTATCTTTTGAAACGATGCTTGGAATTAAAATCCTTGGACATTGTTGAACTCACAGCACTGGTATTCTCTTAAGGGGACCTTCACAGCAGTTGCGTTTTATGCGGGTTGATAGTTAATTATTGGGGATTTAGAATAAATTAAATAAAATTGTTGTATACAATTTTATTTATTTTTGGTAGTTATAAATTATAAGAGAAAGTTAATGGTGTTCCCACACCCCACATAACCTCCCCTGAGAGAATTTAGTGTGGGGGGACCCAGAAGAACTTGAACCCTCCCGCCTCCCCTAAACTCCCAATTAATTCCCTGCTGTTTATCTCTGAAAACTCCTCATATTTATTATGGTGGAGCCTCTCCACCTCTCGCCCATTAAATGTGCCAACCCATCATTTTAATATCAGCATTAATTAATTGATGCATCTTTTGAATTAATATGAATTGCATGAAAATTCTATTAATTGGAAAGTCGTATTTCTTTTTGCGTTGGAAAATCTCTTTTGGGGAAAGACTCTGGAGAATTAAAGGAGAGGTGATCCCTCTTCGATGAAGAACACCTTTCTTCAACGAAGAACAACCCCGACAAAGAATGCAAAGGACTTATTCCAATGACGCTTCTTCCTCAGATTCAACTCGGCGTCAAGGATCTTACGTCACCTACGACAATGACTCATCCTCCATCATTGACGGGACGACACCATTCTTCTGCGATGCCCGACTTCCGTGACGCTCCTCTTCTGCAGCTCGGTGACGTGCGGAGTCTTTTGTAAGGTAGGGGTTTTGTATATTCATTGAGTGAATAAATTGTACACCATTCCTTGTTAATTTCCTGAATTGACATTGGTCGATTGTAACCGCCTAAAGCAGAGGGCGCGGGCTGAACGAACACGGCCCGACGACCCTCCGTTGTTCGTGATTTTTTTATTCATAATGGGAAGAGGTGACGATCAGAAGCGGTGGCCATGCACTAGCTGTTTGTAGAAGGACCGCAGCCCGCAACCACAGGCCGCACAGCCAACGAAGAATCGGCTGGCTAAATCCGGTCGGGCCAGAGGGAGACCGCAGTGCCACAAGGGGCACCGCGCTGTGGAGGACCGCGACCTGCGGACGCGGGCCTCTCGGCGGACAAACCGGCAGGCCAGCTGGCTGGACAGGCGGGGAAGACCGGTGGTGCCAGGAGGGCGCCGCGCTGGAGAAACCAAGGTCAGCCAGTGCGGTCTGCGTGTGCCAGGAAGGTCGGCCGGCTTCGACCGGCCAGTTGGGAGGGTAGCGCCGCTCGGTATCCCCGGTTCGGGAAAGCAGGCCCCCACACCTCGGTCCGCATGGTCCTTCCGGTCGAGCCGCAGTGAGTCGGGTCGTGCCCCTTTAGGCTGGACTGTGCCCCTCGGGCCAGGCCGCACGATTCATCAGACCCGCTAAGACTGGGTTGACCCGACCTGTCGGCCCACTGGCCTTAACGGGCCGGGCCCGTTTCCACTTAAAGGTGAATATCTTGAAGACCACGTGTCCAACCAGCGCGCCGTCTGTGGAACTAGGACCCTTGCAACGAGGTGGTCCTTTCATGATAATCTAAGTGAGTTTTCAATTAATTTGGAAAACAACTTGGTTAGGAATGAGCGTATTTCCAACCGGGCCCCTGGAATGGAAAAGTCCATATCTCTCAGACCGGGTGTCTGATTGACGCACCGTCTGTCGTGTTGGGTTCCTTTTGACAAGATGTAACTTCGGGGTACATAAACTCTAGACTTTGTGATAGTTGATGTATTGACCCCCCTTTTGCTCGAGGAGCGGACACTCCCGAAATCGAGCGTGTTATGTGTGGGAACCCTAGAGCTGGTTGTGATGACATCGACTACTGTACTGGATTCCTCCATGTGTTCGACAGAAACGACTACCGTAATAGAATCCTCTGTGGGTTCGACGGCGATGACTACTGTTTTTGAATCCTGTGTGGGTATGGCAGTTTGACCGCTGTACTTGTTTCCTGCATGGGTCTGGAAAAGTGGCTTGTCTTGTATCCTGTGTGGGTCTGACAGATTATATGAATCAGTGACTACATCTGATCATCTCTATTACTCTCGAGATAGCTGTTCTTGTATCATTGTGGGTCCAACATCTTAGATGGCCCAGTGGCTATATCTGATCATCTATATCTCTCTACTATTGTGGCATACCTGTGTGATATGAGTCTTGAATTTCAATCATTATCATCGATGTGATTGACTTCTTTCGTGTGTGGACTAGGATGTGCTTGGGCTTGAGAGTTGGAGCCGATATGGAATTGATGACTTAGGTATATGTATTGTAATATACCTAAGTAGAGTTGGTTGATACTTTGTGATTTTATCTTTTCGTTCTGGTTTATCCTTCATGGATTCTGGGAGACCTTTGGGGGTCTTGGGGTCCCTACTGAGTATCGTTATACTGACCCCTGCATGGGCTTTGCCGGCACTACATTGTATTAGTTGCAGACGATGGACAGCACTGATCGAGGTGGAGACTTGTTGATCTGGAGATACTCGGAGGTAGACCACTTGGTGACTGGTACATGGAGCAGACGGACAGACTTGAGGTGATGAGGAGGCCATCTGTACCCACCCTTTGGTTGGGTTTCCTAGAGGATGACTTGGTGGTTACTGTTTTACATTATTTTAGTTGTACTGTACTTTCAGTTGGGTTTGTATACTGGACCATTTACCTTTCAGCACTTACTTTTGTACTCAGTTTACTTAGTATTTTCCTCAGTTGTGTACTCTGTTGTGTTGTTTACTTTAATAAAGGAAATGCCTTCCATTTTTATCTATATTTACACCTTTGGTGCTAGTCGCCAGCCCCAGGCCTATGGAAGGTAGGCTTGGAGTATTCACGGCACGGAGCCCGAGGATGGTTCATGACAAATTGGTATCAAAGGAGTCAGTTCTACCATAGAACTCAGGACTCTGATTTTTTCCTTTCTGTGAAGCAATAGTGTTAAGAGTATTTAGTATGGTTTTCGGTCTAGGGAGTCTAGTGTTGGTGCGGAGGCTGACATATCAATACACCAGGATCCTGACCCCTGATTTCCGACTCAGTGCATGAAAAAACTGATTGCATGTGTGTTTCAAAAGTTTTTTTTGTGATTACTTTGTGTCAGCTCACTAGGTATACTGTTTTAATCGTGTCACACCTGTTTCTTTTCAGGATGGCCCCAGGAAGGCATCTAGCTAGGGTTCTGAGTCGCGTTCGAGATGGCAGCCCACCGAGCGACGAGACCTTTGTTCAGGGCCCCATCACAGCGGAGGTACCAGCGGTACCACTACTTGCTGAGCCACTGATACTACCAGCCCCAACAGTAGAGAGTGCACGCTGCCTGAGTATGTTGCATGAGTTTTAGCGACAGAGACTGCCCAGTTTCCGTAGACAGAAGAACCCTCAGGCAGCCGAGGATTAGCTGGAGGCTATCTTCAGAGTCTTCAGATTGGTAGGGACAACATCCGACCTTATGGTGATCCTTTCCATGAGTCTCCTTCACGTAGCAGAAGGTAGATGGTGAGCATGATGCACCAGGTGCACAACGAGGCATCACTTCATTAGACATACTTTGAGAGTCTCTTTTGCTCGGAGTTTGTTCCAGCACCCCTTAGTGCGGTGCAGATTCATGAGTTACTGCATCTGCAGCAGGGCAGAATGTCAGTAGCTCAGTACTCAGTGGGGTTTACTGACCTCTCACACTACTCCATAGATATGTTACGGGACCCGTTCTTCAGGACCCAAACCTGTGAATAGGGACTAAGGCACGAGATAAGGGCTTCGATGATTCCCCTCAGCATACCGACATAGGAAGGGGTTTAGGAGCGAGCCCTTCTAGTGGAGAGATTTCTCGCAGAGCAGTCATCAGCATTGAGACCCACCGCAGTGTGACACGTTGCAAAGTCTTCTGCAGCCGGTAGTAGACATATGTCGAAAAGGTCTAAGCAGACCAGACCATCAGATGGGCGACCTCAATATACAGGTTCGGTTTTCCAGGGCACCCGAAATGGTGCCAACCTTACGAGGATAAGGCAGTTCTATGCATGCGGCGGGCAGGGCCATGTGGCTCGTGACTGCCGAACCTGCCATGCAGATGATTGGAAGACAGTAGAGAGACCTCCCAAATAGTGGCATAGGTTTAAGGATTGTGGTCCTCCAGGAGCGGGAAGATGATGTAGAGGAGATGGCCGAGAAGTGGGTGGTGGATGATGTTCTGAGGCTCTACCACAACCACCACCAGGAGGTCCACCTCGACCACAGGATGTTGGATGATAGAGGTGGGCACAGCTCCAGGCAGTCGAGGCCTATGAGAACAGCGCACCAGAGATGATTCTAGGTACTATCTTTGTTTACTCTACCCATTTTGAAGTTCTTATAGACACATGTGAGAGTCATTATTTTATTTTTTCTACCCTTATTTAGATCTCGGAGATTCCGACAGATCCATTGACTTAATCCTTACAGCTAGAGACTCCTACGGGAGTAGACTCAACGATTACGCACTGGTGCCGGCAGTGTGAGCATACTCTAAGAGGAAAGAGCTTCGGCTGGGATCTTCTTGTAGCGGCATCGAGGCCTTACGATGTCTTCTTGGGGATGGACTGGTTATCTACAGTCCATGTTCAGATCGACTGTATTAGGCGCAAGGTGCTGTCTATCCGCACGGATGGGAGCAGGTCCACCTTTACCGGTGAGAAGGGAGCCTTTGCAGTGCAGTATAGACTTACGCGGAGGAGAGGGAAGCCAATCACACATTAGTTAACTAGTATCATCCTTGGAGCAGTTGATGTGTTGAGTCTGAGTTTTCCTGTTGTGGTGGATCAGTAAGCTGACGTTTTTCATGAAGAAGTTCCAGGACTACCTCCTCGCAGAGAGGTAGACTTCTACATTGACCTGTACCCTAAGACAACATCGATATCTACTCCAGCATATTGGATGGCTCCCGCTGAGCTCCATGAGATGTGGGTACAGCCAAAGGACTTGAAGGGAATGGGATTTATCTGAACTAGTGTTTCACCTTGGGCTTCTCCGATTTTGTTCGCCAAGAAGGTGTATGGGAGCTTGCGACTGTGTGTTGACTACCGTCTCCAGAATCAAGTGACTGTAAGGAACAAGTACCCACTTCTGGGGATTAACGACCTCTTAAATCAACTCAAGGGGTCACTGTAACACCCCGACATTTTATGAAAAATATTCTTTTAATTTTATTAATGTCTTGTGTTGTATGCTACACCAAGATTACCTTGTGCTATACGCAACACCGTATTAGTTTGCAGTATACGCAACACTATTCGTGGATTGTGTTACACACAATTTTGATAATAGTTATTCTACGCAACATTGAGTATATATATATATATATTCATTGTATAAATGAAATATGGTTGGATTCTGTTATATGAAACAACAAAGGATTCTTGCACAACACATAACCCTGACTTGGCTTGCATTACACGCAATCACGACCTTCCTCGATAGCGTGTGTTGTACGCAATACAATGTTTTACTAAACAACGATATATTATTATAATATTGTTATGAACTAGACATTATGAATAGAATTAACTAAATTTTAAATTTTATAACATTATTATCCATCTTACACATTTTATAGAACATGTTATAAGAACAAAATAAATTTTTTGGGTAAAAGAAGTATTTTTCAAAAAATGCAGTTTTTCCGCCTTTTGATGGCGCACCCACTCTAAATATACTTTTTGACATGTTTATAATTTAAATTTGACAAAATAAAATTCTTCTTTGGAATCAAGAAATAAAAATTTACTTTGGATAAATTTTTCATATTATTCTGATAACTTTCATATTTTGATGAATAGTAAAAACACGCTATATTTTAATTAAAAACAACTTTTTTCATCGCAATAATTTATATGGTTAAATTATAATATTGAATGGTTTTAAAGTATAAATAGAATATAATTTTACAATTTAATATAATCTATGTCATTATCAATGATTTTACACTAAATTCGTAGGTTAAATCAATTCAATCTTTTGCAATGTTTTAAAGAAAACCCCGTTTTCTTTCGACAACGGGATTAATTTTAATTTAATTTCTGAAACTTTTGTGTATTGAATTTGGAAAAATGGATTCCATATTTGGAATCAGTGGGTCCAAATTATGTTAATAAGATACTTCTTATTTTTGGGAATTATGAATAGTAACTTCGGTAAATTTTATTTACCAAAGTTAAAGATAAATCAGGTAATTAAGGGTAAATGTAATATTATAAAATTACCCTAACACATACCAAAATTCTTTTGGGTGGCTAAAAGTAGACCAATATATCCTAAGGGTCGGATTAGATTCATTTTATGGACTTTTGACCATGAAAATAATTTAATTATTATTAAAACCAAAGAATGTGACAACATGTCACTCTCTTAAATATTATAAGTATAATAATTTTAATTTAGTGATGAAAATAATAAAACTTAGAACATGAATAGTCTCCAGAAAGATAATAAAATTATATACGTCATGATAATTTATTTAGAATTTTTAGGGATTAAATAATTGTCATTAATGGTGATACATTAATGATAGAGAAATTATTTATTTAGTGGAAAATAAGTAATATAGTTTTTATTTAAATAATAATACCCATTAAAAGGCCCACAAACCTGACCAAAACTTATTGGTAGTGTATATCAAAACCTTAATCATCTAATGACATAATATATAACCGTTTGGAGCCTTATAAAAGGGATTATGACACTTATATTATTTTATTTTAAATGATACCAAAGTTGTCACCTTCATAATGTAATAAATATAACAGTTTAAATATTGTGATTTTAAAATGATAAATTCGAGTAAAAGTATTATTGTGAAATTTAATAGATTTATCTTCATCATAGGATTTTATTTTTAATTTCTATGCAAAAATCAGTATATTAAATAATTATACAAAAATGTTGTAGTAATTATTTTATTAAGAGATAAACCAAATAAATGGTTTTAAAAATAATAAAATAAAAATTATATTAACTATTTAATGTGATAAAATAATTTAATAGATACATATGACCTTTTATGAATCTATTAAAGCTTTTAGTTCTGAAATTTATTCTGTATATATTTTATTTAAATTAAAATAAATGAATAGTGTCAAAATTGCCACTGTTGTTATTTTATAAAAATAACATATTATAAAATTGTTTAAAAATCACAAAAATATTTAAAAATTATAAATTATAAATTTATATGGTCTATAATGTTATAAAGTAACAAATTATGGAAAATTCACAACAAATAAGTAATTATTTGTTCTAATTTAAAATTTAGAATTTTATTACCACAAATAAACTTAAATAGATTAAATAAGGATAAATCAAAATGATAGGGTTTAAAATAAGATCCAAACATGTATAAATTTGATTGTTTGATGATATTACAACCCTATCTCATCTAATATTCTAATATGAGTCATTTTTGGTGGTTTTTAACTGGGGTTAGATTTATTATAAATTAATATTTTTAATAATTCCAAAGGTGGTCCTCTCCTCCCTTATAAAAGGGAACCTCCTCCCTCTCTTCCTCACACCACATTTAGCCTTCAAGATTGGCCAACCCCTGCAAAATTCTCTTCTCAACTTCCCTAGAAACATCATAGAGGTCCTGGTATTCTTCAAAGTCCAATTTTAGTGCCCCAAGAGGAGGTCTCAAAGAGGCGCTTCAAAGAAGAGGTAATGTCCGTTACTGATTCTTTCACCATTATTTCTTATTCCACTTATTCTTCTTAGGTTGTTTCATTATGAAGTAATAACATAATTATAACTCATATACTTATATGTTATTATAATTATGAAACAACCCTATTTCCCCATTTATCCATCCTACGGAAAATGAAATCACCGCGCGTACGTACGTACAGAATACCGTCTCCACGCTGTGGTGTAATCTATTTTCCACCACCACCTTACTTGGATGGGTATAATGGTGTAAATAATAACTATATATGATTATTTTAAAGTGATATTGATTCTGTAATAGTATACATACACTCCAATAAAATTCCACGATCATGGGAACGATATCATCGCCCGTGCGTAGGTACGGAATACCGTCTCCACGACGCGATGAGATTCATTCTCAATGATTAACCATTCATAAATTATTATAAAGTATATATAATAAGTAATAATGAAATATATGAAATAATAATGATACTGGATTTATGTATATATATATGTATGTCATCCAATTAATTCCATTCAATTTAATGAGGAAACGAAAACAACGTTCATGAGTACGTACGGCCTACCATCTCCATGAACGGTGTATTTCTTTCCATTTATCAATATATTATATATATGTATATTCTGAATATATATTATATATAAATCATGTTTTATATTCTCTAATTAATTAATCATGATCTAAGTAATCATATGAATAATTACAAGTCAAAACACGGACAAAACATGAAAGGATTTTACCCAAAACGCTCTTTAACATGGAATTTACAAAAGAAAAGGTAATATAAAGTCATAGGTGAACCATATATGATATCATAACAATGAATATGATTCTATAATAAGTCAATGACATTATTTAAATCATTATACAGGAGGTTCGGATACGTCCGAAGCATATCGGACCTAAGGTAAGGGATAAATATTCCAATCTCATTCTTATCCGAGATTGTTTATTCATAAGTATTTGCTAGGGTTATTGCTATTATCCATGTACATGTTTTATTAAAATATTTTAATGTATTTTTAATGTCCTTTTTACCCATTCTTGACTTTTACTACATGGTATGTAAGGAATCTTTCTTTTGTTACGAGGTACTTTTTGACTTTTCTGGCAAAAGTATGAGAAAAATGTTTTTTTAACTTATATAGTACAAACGGATTTTTATGGTTTTATAAAGACTTATTTTCATGAATCTTACTACAAAATATTTCATTACTATTTTCAACAAAATCTATTTCTTTTAAAATTAGATGACATTTTGTGAAAATAAATTGATTTTGAAGAAGAAAGGATATTTTCCTAAAGAATTCATTTCAAGTGTTTTATCAAAACCATTTTCCATCTAAGATGACATTATTTCATATGTGTATGTTTCAAGTATAATGTCTCTATGACTTACATGGTTTCACATTCCTAATTATGAAACGATATCCATTTCTTTTATATGGATTATTTGATGATGAGATTATGTTTATGAAACCCGTTTTATTCATTGGGTTATTATGAATGATGTATGCTTATTTTGTGGCACAAGTAAGAATGAATTCATTATGAGATGGGTGGGACCAATATATCACTCCAATTCATTGGGTAATGATTTTATATCTCATGAGATAGACATGGATGGAACGGTAATTTAATCCGTTTAAGTGTTACAGGACTGAAACGAGGAGTGAACTCGATTCAGAATGGGACTTTTTCCACTAAGATGGTCTTGGCAGCAATGCCTTGGCTACTATGGAAATCATTACATGTGCTTAATGGATGTCATAGTTACATGTTTTATTCCCATGCTATTTTATCATGGTTTATGTTCTATTATGATCTATGCCTTATGTACTTCCATGTTTTATGTCGTTGCTCAAGATTTTTATGTTTAAACATTATGTTCAAGTTTTTAAGTTCAAATGTATATGGTATGTTTTATATTATCCATGATTACCCTTACTGAGAATTTGAGCTCACCCTTTTTATGTTTTCTTTTCCCCAGGATATAAAGAAAGGTTTTAAGTAAGAAAAAAAAGGGGAATATCTTTATGGGATATGTTGAAGATCTTTCACCACGATTAGAAGATTACGTTCCAAGTTTCCAAAGACACTAAACTATTACAATCCTTGTCTGTCTGTTTTTGTTATGTATTAAGTATTCTTCTAAATTAATGTAATGTCCATGTACGTCAAGCTTTGGGTCTCTACAGTTTGTATCAGAGGAATGTTTTAGTCAACCTTTGGAAACTAGGATGCGAAAACGTTAGTGAGATCCCTAGAGATATTTCTAAGGTATGTCTAGGGATGTCCCTAATGATAAGCATACGTAGAGGATATAGTCCTTGAACTACGATAACGATCATAGAATTTAACCTTAGATGTTAGATATTGAGGATACTCCCCCTTTACTATGTTGTTTTCTCTATAATGATTTTTGCCTCTCACACTATTCTTTTTGGGTTTTAGAAAATGGAATGAAACAAGAAGATTCACGATAATGGAGGATATGACAGACAATGGAATGATATTCATCATGAGAAACCAAATGAAACGGGATCTGGATGTCCAAACATCATTATTATGCCTAATCAGTAATCTCATAATATGATCAATAATATCAACTTTGGTAAGTTTCCCGACTCAGATAATAAGAGAACGATGGAGTTTCATGATGATCATAAAGGAAAGAAAGTTCATTTTCCCTCATGTAAATTATGTGGGAAGAGGCATCAGGGAGATTGTTTCAAAGGAACTGGAAGATGTTTTGGGTGTGGAAAAGAAGGACACAAATCCAGAAAGTGCAAAGGAAAAGGTTCAGTTAACACCATGGACAAGGATAATGGTTTTGCTATGACATCAACAATGATTAGATGTTTTAAATGTTGACTGTACGGGCATTATGAAAACCAATGCCCTAATGGAAAATCTCATGAAGAGAATTAGCATGGTCATATGGGTAGTATTTATGTGGATGATGATGAGGAGACTACAAATAATATATGAGCTGAAAGAAGTGTTGAAGCTCAGTCAGTTGTTTGAGAAGGTAGTGGAATGATTGTAGGTTTATTGAGAGTTATGTTGTATAGTTAATGGTACTATGGAATAAAGAATCATCTATGGATTGTTAAACTATTTTTCCCTTAAATTAATTGAAAGTATATTTTGAATGGTACCAGTAACCATGGAAGGTTATTCAGATATTTTTGTAAAGTAGATGATATGCATATAATGAAAGAATAAGAAGATAATAAGATGTTTGATTGTATTCATGAGCTCATGATTGATATAAGGACTAAGTGATATCATGGTTTGAGTCTATAGAATTTTGAGGGTTTTGGTATGTGGAAAGTGTTAACTTTTAACTGCATTCATGTTTTCACTAAGGTTCAATGGGTATTCATTTTTCAAGAGAATACATGATTAAGGCCTTCGAATGTTTGGAATGTGACCAACAAGACATATCTAATGATATATGGGGATCAACGATGGTATTAAATCTCTGGTAATCGTTTTCACTATATTATATGAGTGGACTGAATTATTATGGATAAGCCTAAATATTGGAAAGGATTATGTTGGACATAAGTTAGTATTGTTTAAGGATTGAAGTTTTTTCGATATTATTGATGGAATGTTATAGTAATGTAGTTTTAAAAAAAGGACAACCTGCAGGACGGGTGACAGCCCATCGCATCGGAAAAGGCTGTGGGAATCGAACCCACAACCGAAGTGCGACTAACCTTTATCACCTGCCACTGGCCTACAGGAAGTCCCTGGTTAGTAGAAACTAGTTTTATTTTATTAAGTGGTATGATATATGAAGTATAAGTTCATTTTTGGAACCATATATGATTAATCTAACCATAAGATGGACTTATAACTTTTGATAACCTTTTGTTTGAAAGAGATGGAATGACCCATCATTCTATCACATAATCTGCTAACACATCACGAATAACAAATTCAACTTCATTTATTTAAGGTAAGAAGCGGAAATTTTTCAATTCACGAACCACAGTGAGATTATACCAAAATCATGTAAGTATTTATTTTAATTCATCAACTTTAGGGAAATGATCTTGAAGACCAAAAATGTTGTCCATGTTCCCTAATATCTGATTAATCAGATGGTACCTTAGATCATCACAAATCTATAGCTTTGTTATTGTTGGCTTTTTCATAGCCATGTTCTCTACCACTCTCCATCAGAACTTGATGGTTAGATTTTTCTTCCATATCCATATTTTCACCTTTGTTCTCCTACGTGGAAACCCAATGATGAGTTAATTTGGTTAACCATTACATTTAATACTTTAGTTTTTAAATCCATGTTTTGGTATTCCTTTTTACGATGTGGGTTTCTATTAAACAAACTTTCAACTAGTAAACCATTTATAACACCGATGAATTTCGAGGGCGAAATTCATTTTAAGGGGGGTAGAATATAACACTCCGAGATTTTATGAAAAATATTCTTTTAATTTCATTAATTTCTTGTGTTGTATGATACACCAATATTACCTTACTCTATACGCTACACCGTATTATCTTGCAGTATACGCAACACTATTCTTGGATCGTGTTACACACAATTTTGATAATAGTTATTCTACGCAACATTGAGTATATATATATATATATATTCATTGTATAAATGAAATATGGTTGGATTTTGTTATATGAACCAATGAAGAATTCTTTCACAACACACAACCCTGACTTGGCTTGCATTACATGCAATCGCGACCTTCCTCGATAGCGTGTGTTGTACGCAATACCGAGTTTTACTAAACAACGATATATTATTATAATATTATTATGAACTAGCCTTTATGAATAGTATTAAATAAAATTTGAATTTTATAACATTATTATTCATCTTACACATTTTCTAGAACATGGTATAAGAACAAAATAAATTTTTCGGGTAAAATAATTATTTTTCAAAAAATGCAGTTTTACCGCCTTTTGATGGCGCACCCACTTTAAATCTAGTTTTTTACATGTTTATAAGTTCAATTTGACAAAATAAAATTCGTCTTTGGAATCATGAAATAAAAATTTACTTTGGATAAATTTTTCACATTATTCTGGTAACTTTCATATTTTGATGATTAGTAAAAACACGCTATATTTTAATTAAAAACAACTTTTTTCATCACAATACTTTATATGGTTAAATTATAATATTGAATGGTTCAAAAGAATAAATAGAATATATTTTTACCATTTAATATAATTTATTTCATTTACAATGATTTTATATTAAATTCGTAGGTTAAATCAATTCAATCTTTTGCAATGTTTTAAAGAAAAACCCGTTTTCTTTCGACAACGGGATTAATTTTAATTTAATTTCTGCAACTTTTTTGTATTGAATTTGGAAAAATAGATTCCATATTTGGAATCAGTGGGTCCAAATTATGTTAATAAGTAACTTTTTATTTTTGGGAATTATGAATAGTAACTACGGTAAATTTTATTTACCATAGTTAAAGATAAATTGGGTAATTAAGGGTAAATATAATATTATAAAAATACCCTAACACATACCAAAATTCTATTGGATGGCTAAAAGTAGACCCATATAACCTGAGGGTCGGATTAGATTCATTTTATGGACTTTTTACCATGAAAATAATTTAATTATTATTAAAACCAAAGAAAGTGACAACATGTCACTCTCTTAAATATTATAAGTATAATAATTTTAATTTAGTGATAAACATCATAAAACTTCGAACATTAATAGTTTACAGAAAGATAATAAAATTATCTACATAATTATAATTTATTTATAATTTTTAGGGATTAAATAATTGTCATTAATGGTGATACATTAATGATACAGAAATTATTTATTAAGTGTAAAATAAGTAATATAGTTTTTATTGAAATAATAATACCCAATAAAAGGCCCAAAAACCTGAACAAAACTTATTGTTAGTGTATATATACACCTTAATCATCTAATGAACTAATATATAACCGTTTTGAGCCTTATAAAAGGGATTATGACACTTATATTATTTTATTTTAAATAATGCCAAAGTTGTCACCTTTATAATGTAATAAATATAACAATTTAAATATTGTGATTTTAAGGTGATAAATTCGAGTAAAAGTATTATTGTGAAAGATAATTGATATATCTTCATCATAGGATTTTATTTTTAATTTTTATGCAAAAAATATGTATATTAAATAATTATACAAAAATGTTGTAGTAATTATTTTATTAAGAGATAAACCAAATAAACGGTTTTAAAAATAATAAAATAAATATTATATGAACTATTTAATGTGATACACTAATTTTATAGATACATATGACCTTTTATGAATCTATTAAAGCTTTTATTTTGGACATTTCTTCTGTATATATTTTATTTAAATTCAAATAAATGAATAGTGTCAAAATTGACACTATTGTTATTTTATAAAAATAACATATTATAAAATTGTTTTAAAATCACAAAAATATTTAAAAATTATAAATTTACATTTATATGGTCTATACTGTTATAAAGTAACCAATTATGGAAAACTCACAACAAATAAGTAATTATTTGTTATAATTTAAAATTTAGAATTTTATTACCACAAATAAACTTAAATAGATTAAATAAGGATAAATCAAAATGATAGGGTTTAAAATAAGATCCAAACATATCTAAATTTGATTGTTTCATGATATAACAACCATATCTCATCTAATCTTTGAATATGAGTCATTTTTGGAGGTTTTTAAGTGGGGATTGATTTTTTATAAATTAATATTTTTAATAATTCCAAAGGTGCCCCTCTCCTCCCTTATAAAAGGGAACCTCCTCCCTCTCTTCCTCACACCACTTTGAGCCTTCAATCTCAGACAACCCCTACCAAATTCTCTTCAAAACTTCCCTAAAAATATCCTATAGGTCCTGGTCTTCTTCAAAGACCAATTTTAGTGCCCCAAGAGGAGGTCTCAAAGAGGAGCTTCAAAGAAGAGGTAATGTCCATTACCGATTCTTTCACCTTTATTTCTTCTTCCACTTCTTCTTCTTAGGTTGTTTAATTATGAAGTAATAAAATCATTATCACTCATATACTGATATGTTATTATAAGTATGAAACAACCCTATTTCACCATCTATCCATCCTACGGAAAACAAAATCACTGCGTGTGCGTACGTACGGAATACCATCTCCACGCCGTGGTGTAATCTATTTTCCACCACCACCTTATTTGGATGGGTATAATGGTGTAAATAATAACTATATATGATTATTGTAAAGTGATATTGATTCTGTAATAGTATACATACACTCCAATAAAATTCCATGATCATGGGAACGATATCATCGCTCGTGCGTACGTACGGAATACCGTCTCCACGACGCGATGAGATTCATTCTCAATGATTAACCACTCATAAATTATTATGAAGTATATATAATAATTAATAATGAAATATATGAAATAATAATGATACTGTATTTATTTATATATATATGTATGTCATCCAATTAATTCCATTCAATTCATTGAGGAAATGAAAACAACATTCATGCATACGTACTGCCTACCGTCTCCATGAACGGTGTATTTATTTCCATTTATCGATCTATTATATATATGTATATTATGAATATATATTATATATAAATCATGTTTTATATTCTGTAATTAATTAATCATGATCTATGTAATCATATGAATAATTACAAGTCAAAACACGGACGACAAATGAAAGGATTTTACCCAAAATGCTCTTTAACATGGAATTTACAAAAGAACGGGTAATATAATGTCATAAGTGAACCATATATGATATCATAACAATGAATATGATTCTGTAATAAGTCAATGAAATTATTTAAATCATTATATAGGAGGTCTGGATACGTACGAAGCATATCGGACCTAAGGTAAGGGATAAATATTCCAATCTCATTCTTATCTGAGATTGTTTATTCGTAACTATTTACTCGGGTTATTGTTATTATCCATGTACATGTTTTTTAAAAATATTTTCATGTATGTTTAATGTCCTTTTTACCCATTATTGACTTTTACTACATGGTATGTAAGGAATCTTTCTTTTGTTACGAGGTACTTTTTGACTTTTCCGGCAAAAGTACAAGAAGAATGTTTTTTTAACTTATATGGCACGAACCAATTTTTACAGTTTTATAAATCCTTATTTTCATGAATCTTCCTACAAAATATTTCATTACTATTTTCAAAAAAATCTCTTTCTTTTAAAATTAGATGACGTTTTGTGAAAATAAATTGATTTTGAAGAAGAAAGGATATTTTCCTCAAGAATTCATTTCAAGTGTTTTATCAAAACCATTTTCCATCTAAGATGACATTATTTCATATGTGTATGTTTCAAGTATAATGTCTCTATGACTTACATGGTTTCACTTTCCTAATTATGAAATGATATCCATTTCATTTATATAGATTATGTGATGATGGGATTATGTTTATGAAACCCATTTTATTCATTGGGTTATTATGAATGATGTATGCTTATTTTGTGGCACAAGTAAGAATGATTTCATTATGAGATGGGTGGGACCTATATCTCCCTCCAATGCATTGGTTAAAGATTTTATATCTCATGAGATAGACATGGTTGTAATGGTAAGTTAATCTGGTTCAGTGTTACAGGACTGAAACAAGGAGTGAACTCGATTCAGAATGAGACTTTGTCCACTAAGATAGTCTTGGCAGCAATGCCCTGGCTACTATAGAAATCATTACATGTTCTTAATAGATGCCACAGTTACATGTTTTATTCCCATGCTATTTTATCATGGTATATGTTCCATTATGATATATGCCTTATGTACTTCCATGTTTTATGTCGTTGCTCAAGATTTTGATGTTTAAACATTATGTTCAGATTTTTAAGTTCAAATGTATATGGTATGTTTTATTTTATCCATGATTACCAATACTAAGAATTTGAGCTCACCCTTTTTATGTTTTCTTTTCCCCAGGATATAAAGAAAGGTTTTAGGTAAGAAAAAAAAGGGGAAGATCTTTATGTGAGATGTTGAAGATCTTTCACCACGATTAGAAGATTACGTTCCATGTTTCCAAAGACACTAAACTATTACGGTCCTTTTGTGTCTGTTTTTGTAATGTATTAAGTATTATTCTAAAGTAATGTAATGTTCATGTATGTCAATCTTTGGGTCTCTACAGTCACGATGGTTCTCGATGATAGACCTCAAGTCAGGCTATCACCAGCTCAGAGTTCGAGAAGAGGATGTGCAGAAGACGGCCTTCAAGTGTCGGTATATCCACTGAGAGTTCTTGGTTATGCCCTTAATCCTAACCAACACTCCAGTAGTGGTCATGAGTCTCATGAATACGATCTTCCAGCCTTACCTCAATCGTTTTTTTTCATAGCCTTCATCGACGACATACTGATTTACCAAACTAATGAGGAGGATCACGCCTACCACTTGCGAGCTGTACTGGATGAACTCTGAGAGCACCAGCTTCATAGTAATCTCTCGAAGTTCCAGTTCTAGATTTGAGAGGTTCACTTTCTGGGACACGTCATCTTGGAGGTGGGATTAGTAGTGGATCTAGCGAAGATCGAGGTGGTACTTTCTTGGGAGCCACCCAGGAGCATGACGGAGGTGCGGCGTTTCCTATGTCTAGCTGGTTACTATAGGATATTTGTTCCAGACTTCTCCAGAGTTGCGGCATCGCTTTTAGCCTTGACGAAGAAGGGGAAACCCTTCGTGTGGTCAGATTGATGTCAGTAGAGATTTCAGGAGATGAGACAGAGATTGAACAGTGCGGAAATCTTGAGGCTACCAGAGGAGGGCGTTGGGTACGTAGTTTACTACGACACATTAGGAACCGGACTCGGGTGTGTCCTGATGTAGGAGTGAGCGGTGATCACTTATGGTTCGCAGCAGTTGAGACAGCATGATCAGAACTATGCTACCCATGACCTAGAATTAGCATCAGTGGTGTTCGCCTTGAAGATGTGGTGGAACTATCTGATGGGCGAGCGCTTTACAGTCTACTCTGACCACCAGAGTCTCAGGTACATATTTTTGCAGAAGGACCTGAACCAAAGACATCAGTAAAGGCTCGAGTTCCTCTAGGACTATAACATTGAGATAGTCTATACTCCTGGGAAGGGGAATGTTTCAGCTGATGCTCTCAGCAGGCGATCAGGCATTCAACTGCTTGGAGAGGCGACGGAACAGCTAGCCGCGTTGCAGATATCCTTTGTGGATAAAGATGGAGCAACCTTTATTCAGTCTCTCACAGTCACTTCTCCACTTCTTCAGTGAGTTAGAGAGGCATAGCAAGGAGACGATGACTGCGAGACATGACGTGCTCAGATATCCTCCGGGATGGGACCTGATGGATTTTTTGAAGGAGGGGAGCACGTCATCCTATTCAGGGGACGTACCATGGTACCAATTTCACTATAGGAGGATGTGCTGAGGGAGTTCCACACATCCCCTCTAGTTGTACATCCATGAGTGGTGAATATGTATTAGGACCTCAGACGACAACACTGGTGGTCGAGTATTAAGAAGGTTGTAGCAGAGTTCGTTTCACGATTCCTCACTTGTCAGCAAGTTAAGGCAATTCACCAGGTCTTATTAGCCTTGGTACAACCCTTAGAGGTCTTAGAGTGGATGTGGGATGGGATCTCCAAGGATTTTATGACAGGGCTTCCACATACATCTAGAGAACATGACTCTATCTGGGTGATCGTAGACCGACTCACCAAGTCAGCCCACTTCCTACTGATCAGAGAGCAGGGCTCAGTAGAGAGTGTGAAACGCTTCTATGTATAGAAGATTGTAAAGCTTCATGGTGTGCCATCGATGATCGTCTCCGATCGAGATGCACGCTTTACTTCATGGAATTGGAAGGGGTTGTAGGAGGCATTTGGGACGCATCTATGTCTAAGAACCGCCTTTCCTCCTCAAACAGATGGCCAGACTGAGAGGATCTTTCAGAATCTCAAGGACATGCTCTGTGCATGTGTCCTCGACTTTGGTCGTAGCTGGGAGGATCACTTAACCTTAGTGGAGTTTGCGTACAACAATAGCTACCACTCCACCATCGGGATGGCCACTTACAAGGAACTATACGATCGAACTTGTAGATCACCTCTGTGCTGGACTGACCCCGGGGAGTCCAGCACTTCTTGGACCAGAGATGGTGCAGGATACGAATGAGAAGGTACAGATCATCCAGGAGAGGATGAAGACATCACAGAGCAGACATAAGTCTTATGTTGATAGGAGATGGAGACCATTGGAGTTTGAGGATGGCGACCATGTTTTCCTACAAGTCTCACCTCGGCGAGGTCTATAGAGATGTGGCTGGTGCTACAAGTTATCACCATAATTAATAGGACCTTTCCAGGTCCTCATCAGAGTGGGCGAGGTGGCTTACCGCCTGGCCCTTCCACCTTAGATGCATCAGGTGCACGACGTCTTCCATGTATCTCAGCTAAGGAGATACGTGCACGACCTGAACCACATCATAGATCACATGGAGCTAAACATTGATGATGGGGATACATTCAAGGAGGTCCCGGTGGAGATCGAGGATCGATTGGAGTGGGTCCTACATGGATGGTTGATTCCTCTGGTGCGCATTCGCTGGCAGCATGGAAACCTCCAAGAGAGCACTTGGGAGTAGGAGGCTCAGATGCGTGCTCAGTACCCCCATTTGTTTCCCTTGTGTGTGTTGTAGCTTTATGGGTCTGTAAAGCCCTGAGATGGGAGTAATGTAAAGACCCAGAAATTTCAAGGAATCTTTTTAAAATACTTTGGAATTTTATGAGTCTGAAAGTTCTGACGGCACCTGATTCCTAGACCCGGTGTGCCTGGAATCAATTTATGAAGTTTTGTTTGGGTACATTCAGTAAAAGTACGAGAGGGGTTTTCTATATTTTAAATCAGTGCTCAGAATTGAAATCCGAGGACACCGAGGGACTCACAACACCCGTATTCGCTTAAGGGGACCTTCACCGTAGTAGTTTTTATGCTGGTTGAAAGTTAATTATTGAGGATTTAGAATAAAATAAATAAAATTGTTGTGCACAATATTATTTATTTTTGGTAGTTATAACTTACATGAAGAAGTTAAAGGTGGGCCCACTCCCCACATAACCTCCCATGAGATGATTTTTTGTGGTGGGACCCACACAAACCCGAACCCTTCAACCTACCCTCAACTCCCCATTAATTATTTGATGTTTATCATTGACAACTCCTCATATTTATTATGGTGGATCCTCTCCACCTCCCACCCATTAAATGTTCCATCCCATCTTTCTAATATCAGCATTAATTAATTGATGCCTCTTATGAATTAATAGGAATTTCATGTCAATTCTATTAATTGGAGAGCCTTATTTCTTATGTGTTGGAAAATCCTTTTTGGGGAAAGACTCTAGAGAATTAATAGAGAGGTGATCCTTCTTCAACGAAGAACATAGTTCTTCAACGAAGAACATCCCTGACAAAGAACGCAAAGGACTTCTTCCAATGACGCATCTTCCTCGAATTCACCTCGATGTCATGGAGCCTACATCGCCTATGAAAATTACTCTTCCTCCATCGTTGATGGGATGACGCCGTTCTTCCACGACGCCCGACAACCGCGACACTCCTCTTTCACACCTCGGCGACGTGCGGCGTCTTTTAAAAGTTAGGGGATTTTTATATTCTTTGAGTGAATAAATTGTACCCCATTCCATGTTAATTTCCTGAATTGACATTGGCCAATTATTACCGCCTAAAACAGAGGGTGTGGGCCCAACGAACACGGCATGATGACCCTCCGTTGTTCTTGATTTTTTGATTCGAAACGGGAAGCAGTGAAGATTGGATGCGGCGATCGTGTGCCAGCCGTGTGAGGAAGGACCGCGGCCCGTAATCGAGGACCACTGGGCCGACGAAGAAATGTATGGCTAAAGCCGGCTGGTCGGAGGGAGACCATGGCACCCCAAGTGGTGCCGCATTGCGGAGGACCGTGGCCAGCGGACACAGGCCGCTCGGTGGAAATACCGGCCGGTCGGGTGGGGAATTCCCACGGCGCCAAGAGGGTGCCAAGCTAGAGAAACCGCGGACCACCCATACGGGCAGCGTGCACCAGGAAGGTCAGTCGGCTTCGACCGACTAGTTGGGAGGGCGGTGCCGCTCGGTGTCATCGGTTCGGGAAAGCGCCCCCCCCCCCCCCTCTGACAGCTTGCCCTTCAGGACGACCCACGGTCAATCGGGCCGCGCTACACCATGCCGGGCTGCGCCGCACAATTTATTGGACCTGCCATGACCGGGTTGACCTGACCTGTCGGCCCACTGGGCTTAACGGGTCGGGCCCGTTTCCACTTAAATTTGAATATCTTGAAGACCGCGTGTCCGATCGACGCGCCATCTGCGGCACTAGGACCCTTGAAACGAGGTGGTCCTTTTATGATACTCTAAATGAGTTTTGGCCCATTTTGGAAAATAGCTGTGTTTTGAACGAGCGTATTTATAACCGGGACCCTGGAACGAAAAAGTAAATATCTCTCAGACCGGGCGTCCGATTTACGCACCATATGTCGCGTTGGGTTCCTTTGGATGAGACGGAACATCGGGGTACATCAAATCTAGACTTAATGAAATTTGATGTATCAAACCACCTTTTCTTGAGGAGAGGACCCTCCTAGAATCTAGTGTGCTATGTGCAGTAACCCTAGATCTAGTTGCGACTGCATCGACTACTGTACAAGAATCCTCTGTGGGTTCAACAACGATGACTACCGTACTAGAATCCTATGTGGGTTCGACGATGATGACTATTGTTCATGTATCTTATGTGGGTCCGGTAGTTTGACCTATGTACTTGTATCCTGTGTGGGTCCGGCAGGGTTGCTGTTCTTGTATCCTGTGTGGGTCTGACAGCTTAGCTGGTCTTGTATCCTGTGTGGGTCTGACAGCTTAGATGAATCAGTGACTATATATGATCATAACTATTACTCTATAGATAGCTGGTATTGTATCATGTGTGGGTCCGATAGATTAGTTGGTCTTGTATTCTATATGGATTGAGCCATTTTCTTCTGTGACTTGGACTAGATTTCTTAGGGTTCGTACCCTTGGTCTTTTCCCTGAAGGTTTCTAGTATCATTTCCTATATGCAGGATTATGATCCCTTCAGCAGGACTTCTTAAATAGATTTTTTGGAATCCCCTCTATGAGACTTATAGTTGGATCCTCTGTTCCTTCCTGGAACCCAAGGTAGATTTCTTAGTATCGACGTGACCTCATTTACCCAGGCGACGATCCAATATTAGCGGATTAGTTCAGACTGAGTTGTTGGAATCACCCCATAGCTATTAGTTGTGATCCTCATCTGAGCATTGTATTCTTGCGTACTTGTGCAGTGATTTCTCTCAAAACGAGTACTTTATATCTCTCTCTTTAGACCTAGGTGTGTGTTCTCCCTGTTACATTATTAGTGGAATCTTTGAGATGGATATTAGTTGTGGTTTGGAGATAGTTGATTGTGTATGTGTATATCTGGATATTCTTATTATATGTTTTTTAAACATATACTATGTAGAGATGACTGTATCATTCCTTTATGGTATTTCCTTTTTTGTAATCCTTTGTGGTTTTCGGGGTGTCCTATTGGGTATTGTTATACTCACCCCTGCACGGGCTTTGCTCGCATGTGTCATGTCTTGTCCAGACGAGCGAGCCTTTGACAGGATTCTAGGTGGACCAGGACTGGATGGTGCTCAGTGAGATCAGGCAGGCCATGGTGTGTTCCTAAAACTATGGATTGGAGTCCCAGTACCTTTTTTATAGGTTGGACTTTGTAGCAGACTCTCTTTTGGTGGGCCTGTACTTTTGGCCTAGGGTTTTACATTACTATACTTTACTTTCCTATCATACTCTGTTGGTTGAGATTTTAGTGTATGCATACATTTAAATTTTTATTAGTTTTTACTTTTCATCTTTGTGGGCTTGGAGATGTGTGTGTCTGTACAGGTTTATAGGCAATACCTCCCATGTTAGTGGCATGCCTACTTGGTGCTAGTCACCAACCGCTGGCCTATTGGAGGCGGGCTTGGGGAGTCGCGGCACGGGCCCCACTAGGATGGGTCGTGTCATTTACCTATGAATGGAACCATTTCAATATTGAAAATTTATTATTTACTTCCATAACTACCCTTCACTTCACTTATAATAGGTAATACTTCCACCACATCAAGACTCACATATCCTTATAATTTATCCTTGAAAATATATAAATTTTATCCTTATGGAATCAAATAGCACATCGATAAGATTTTTTTACCATTATATTCATTAATACCTCTATTTCTAAGTATTTTTCAAACATAAAACTCAGGTATCTAATTTGGTAAGAGCATATTTTATCTAGGTAGAAATAAAGGTTAGGGTTCTTCATCCAAAATTCCACTCTTCCATTACTCACCCAATTTATTTTAATAAGTGTATATACTAAATAAATAACATGTTATATCCTGAAGTAATCATTACTACTTTTAATTGACACTTTATCATAATATCTCTCCCATTCAAGAGTTTTTAGTTATATTATCCTCACGTTCTAGGGTGTATGTTTCCTAAAATTTAAATTCCTTGATATATTTATATGTTACACGACATGTTTTTATTTTCCATTTTGAAAATATATCCCCATTTTAATTCATTATCATAACCCTCTTATATTTCATGAAGTTCCTTTTAAAATTTAGAAGGAGGATTTCACTTTTAATTAGAATATTTCAAAATGACTTTTCTCTTACATAAATGTATAATGTTGTCATGAATGAACACACATATCTTAATTTCAAAATTTATTTAATTATGTATTGTATTTACTTACCAATTTCTATTATATTTTCAGGAAAGATTATTGGAATTATTTTTTATAATTATAATTATTCTCTTTATCAATTTTAGGAAGGAAAATATAATACTCATTATATGGTGTAGGTTTTCAAGAAATAGAATTTCAGACTATTTTACACCCAATTTTTTGGATAATATTTATGATTTTTCATGGAATCATTTAATGTAGTAAAATTCCCAAAGTAAATGTATTTGAAATTTGTTACTTAACCTTTTTGAAAATATCTTTTTAATGTTTCTCAAAACATCATCATTTTAAGAATAATTTTAAAATGATATATTTTAACATATTCCTAGGAAATAAATATATTTTTTACCTTTGGTATTTTACATTAAATATTCCATCTATGTTTTTAATTTTATAAAATAAAAAATATTTCACTTTATGATTTAAAAATGCAACTTTTAAATTTATTTTAAATGATAACCTATTTTCCTTATTTAGAATGTGATTTTTTCAAAACTCTATAGAATTATTTTTCATCTATGTCATTTCCTTTTGATATATATTCTTTAATGTTATACTATGTTTTTTAAATTTAAACATACATATACTTTCATTGGATAACATATATAACATCCTACATTAATTGATAAATGATCTAGCACTACCTTTTTATTAACAAATCATCTTTAGTGTATGAACATAATTATTCATCCAATGTTGTTCCTCAATGAATAACCTATTTCTGATTATTTTGAATCATTGGACTCTGTCTGGATTCTATGCATTGAATGACTAAGTATATTATTGAATTATCTATATTCCCTTTATATATATTGTTCCAAAACCATAATATCTATATTTATTATGAATTTTATTTACTTATAATGATTGGGAATGTATTATAATAACTTTTTATTTTTCATAAATATATCCTAGTATGATTATTAAAGAAAAATCGATTTTTTCTTTATATGATTCCATTATAATGGTATATGAAACCTCTTTCCCATAAATTATTTATTTATGATAAGTGTAACGATTTGATTTTATTTGGCACAAATAAAAATGGATATCAAAATATGGGGTCCAATATCACCCTCCAATATATTTTTTGTGGTTTTATATCATAAGAGATGATTAAATGTTGTATGAAAGGGATATGTGAATATTTATTCTGGATTTTGTGGTGTGAATGACATATGGTAATATTTTATAAAAAGTATTTGGTGTGAATGGGATTCCAAAATATTTGTTCACATGTTTTTTATGTGAATCATATTTGGGGATATTATTTCACATGTTTATTTTGTAAATGGGATATAGAAATATGTATTCATTTGATTCTTGTGTGAATGAGATATGAGAATCTTTGTGCACAAGTTGTTTTGTAATCTTGATAATCAATTATTTTATCGTAATACTTTCTATGGAAAGGTTTTTGAAACGTTGTTATTATTAATATATGATAAAATTAAATACCTAGTCATTATAGTTATAGAATGATGGAACTGATTTTCACTATTTATGGATCATATGATCCATTAGAAGTGAATTTTTATACTTCTGTTATGAAAAATACATTTTTTAATATTAATTTCTTGGATTAAAAGGAAAACATGGAAATTGATTAATGGAAAACAAAATGATGTAAATTTTCTTTTGAAATAATGATATGTCATGTAATATTATTTCTATAGATTCATATATAGTTAAATAGTTCATCAAAATTTGGAAAAAATAATTTGAAACAAAAAAATTATACTATTAATTTCATATCTGATGAGTCAGATGGCCTTTTAAAAAATCACATATTTTTTGTTTTAATTCCCTTAACTATTAATTTAAAAATAATTTTTTATAATGAATGACCATAATCAATCCATATAATTATTTACCCTTTTTTACAATCCCAAATATTCACTTACCACAAATTTTCTCTAACATCAAAACCTAAAAAATGTTATACTATATGACGATTGCACTTCCGTTTCTCTCGTACCAAGAGAATGTTTTATTAAACCTTTTACGTTGCTATGTTTCCTAAAAAATAATTTTGAATTACCAAACCTTGTATTACCACGATGAATTTTAAATTTAGAGGATGCATTTTATTTAATTTTGGGAGAATATAACACCCTAACATTTTTTAATTTGAATATTCTATTTGATAGTGTGTGTGACCCACAAGACCATCCATAGAAGGGAGTAAAAATCCCAAGACAATAAGATATATATTATATTTATAATTAATTTAATCTTTGATATATATTTCAATGCAAGAAATAATGAGTTTACATTTCTTTATATGTACAAACAACTTTCTTCGATATATTTATTTACATATGAGATCAAGTTTTTCTGAATTGTAATATAATATTTATAATATTGTTTAATAAAACTGGTATCAACTAGCTAATGGAATAGAGTGTATAAATAAGATTAGCACACTTGTAAAAAATATATTTTTAAAATTTATATTATCTATCTATTTATTATTAATACAAATGAATAATTTAAAAGAAAAAGAAATATTTTCTGAAAAAAATTAATTTTTCTAAAAAATGATCTATTTTCTTTTTGCGCACATAATTTTAAATTAATTTCTACAAACTTTATAAATCTATTTATAAAAATAAAATTTATTTTTGAAACAGTAACCCAAAAATTATTTTAGGGTGAATTTTATTTTTTTACTATAATGTTTCATTTTTCAATAAATAGGGAAAATATTAAATTATAGTTGAAATATTCCTTTTCATTATAACTATTTATATTGTAAAATTACATTTTTAATTTTATATATATCAATAATAATTAAATTTATTTTCAATTAATTTAATTTATGTTAATTTAATCATTTTCATATTTAAAATAGATATAAACACTTAGTGTAATTTTAAACATTTACTCTTTCAAAATCTTCTTTCTCATGACATCTATAAGTATAATTTTGAATTAAATTTTTTAAAATATGGAACTACATTTTGAAAAATGGATTTCATTTGTTGAATCATAATAATTCATTATTCTTAATAAGTTCATCTTAAATTTTTAATAAACCTAATAGTTAAAATAGTCTATATTATTTACTATAGTTAGTGTTAAAATAGATTTATTGCGGGGTTCATATAGAGTGATAAGAGTGATAATGAGATAAAATATTGTCTTAATTTTATTTTACAAGTTATTTATTTATTTATTATAAGTTTATATTAAATATGTAAATTAATTTTCATTTTCCTTTAAATTTGACACATATAATATCTTAAGTAATGAAAAAGACAAAAAATATACTTTTCTTACTTTTAATGTCTATAGGGATATGGGATATAGGAAAAACATTGTTTTATTGGTTATATAATCAATTTTAAGATATAATTTTTTATTTTCATGATAATTTATTTTAAATTTTTTGAGATAAAATAATTGATTTACCAACTTAAGAAACACAAAAAAAATTAATTATTTAGTTAAAAATTAAATAAAATAACTGATAATGAAAATATTAAAAGTGAAGTGAATTGAATGAATTATTTTATTCAATTAATATTCTAGATTAATATATCATTTTAAATTATTGTGGGAATAATATATCAAATTCCAACATTGTTATGATATTTTTAAAATCAAATTAAATGAATAATGTCAAAATTGATATTAATGTTATTATATTATAAATGATATTTTATTAAAAGATTTAAAATTACTAAAAACCATATATTATGAAAAGTAATTTTTAAATTTTAATAAATACAAAATATGTTCCATTAATTGACCATTTTTTCTTTTATAATCAATATATTTACCCCAAAATTGTTGAAACTCTATTATCACTGAAAATGTTAAAGGAGTGTTTGTTCACATTATATGTTCTTATGCTAAAATTAATTTTATCCACATATATGATTATTATATGATAAATTGGATTTAATATTTCAAATATTTGGCTCTATATTATCTAATAATTATAAATTTAATTTAATATTAATGAATAAATTACCTATTGTAGAAAAATTATTACCTTAGTGAAAACAGAAAATTGTAAAAAAAGATAAATTTGTATGTTAAGGAGACTAATATTTAAACCATGTGTTTTATTGTGTCTTAGTGGTGTTTTATAATTCATATCATTATAAAACAGAATTAATTATAATCATTTGAGTAAATTGAGTTAATATTGACCTCCCAATTGGGAATAATTTTGGGTATTTATAAGATTGTAACTTCTTGTCATCTATAAAATAGCACTCACTCACCTCAATTATTCACACATATCAAGAAATTTAGAACATCCAAAAATAAAAAAAATAACTTAAAAATTACCTTAAGATAATTTAGGCCATATTATATACATAATTTCAATATAGGATAACATTAGTGCAATCATAAAAAAGATACATGAAGAAGAGGTAATGATCTACTATGAGCATCTTTATTTTACATCTTTCTACACCTTAATTTTTTTATTAATTCCTGAATATAAAATAAACTACATATCATAAATATATTAGGATGTTTTTAAAATAAGTTAATTACTTTTATCCATCCCCACTTCCACTAATTGGGTTATGAAATCATTGTTCTTGTGTATGGTGGACAACCGCCTCACGAATCGATGTCTTTCATTTTTTCATTACCACCTCTCACAGGTGGATATGATGATGGATCTAAATTATCTACCTTATATTAATAAAGTAATAATTTCCATGTAGTAACTATATCATATATTTCTTTTTTAACATTCTATTTGATAGGAGACATGATCACGTAACTTGTGTGAATGACAGACTACCAGACCGTGAAGCGATGGGATTAATATTTCACTATCTCTTTCCATGGATGTTGTTAAGGGACATATTAATTATTATATTCTATATTAATGACATAATTATTACATTCAATACATATTAATCATTATATAAGGATAATATATATATATATATCATTTCCTTTAATATTACACAAAATTAAAGATGATAACATTGTTTATGTGCATGTAGACTACCGCCATCATGAAAAAAACACTATTTTTATCACCAATATAATATTTGGATGATTTTTGAAGGATAATATATTACTTAAATCTTTTCCATAATTATAATTCAAAAATTAAAAAGTTACTCAATCGTATATATGTCATGTTATCTTTGTGATCATAATGTACTCCATTTTCATTAACATCATTCATGATTGGTTTTAAAAGTAAAAATGATGTATAAATATCATAATTATTTCAGGATTGTTATCTTGTATATGATATAACTATATAACATCTATAGGATCTGGATTGTTCAAGATGAAACAAGCATGGGAAAACAAGACAATTGGCACGCGATATAATGAAAATAATGATTGATTACTAATGAATGTGACATAATATATTATAAATAGATCTTATATGTTATTATAAACATTATTATATTTATTTTATGATTTAATAACATGTTTCAAACCACTATAAATAAGGTTAAGCCCATATTGGACAAAATTAATCATATGGTATGTTATTTTCGTCTCACTTATTTTTTTGTGAGACACAGGACTTATTCAGCATGTATTTGTTTGACGTGGTGTACATAAATCCCATAAATAAATTTTATTATTCATAAAATTAATTATATGGGTATTTTAATATCCATATTGGGATCTATATTTCATTGGGTTTATGGTTTCAATATTACAAAAGTAATAAAGGTTTCATCTCAATTTCATTTCAAGGAGGTATATTCTAATTTTATGAACCTGGTTTCATTTATATAGTGTATATAATATCCCTCTTACATGTAAAATAATTAATAATAAATTATTAATGTTATTTTATGTTTAAACTTTTATTATTTCATCAAAAGTTATTTTTATTATTATTTAATAACTAGTATGAAATTTTAGAACACAATTTCGTTTCATTGGATTTTATTACTCATTCGTTGTTTTAAAAAATATATGATTACATGTGTAATTAATTTTAATATATATTGTTTTATTTAAACTTTTTTATGTTGATTTATAGTTTTTACTCCTAATCAATTCATTGATTAATCTTTATGTCTACATTATAACCATTTTATGGGTTTCTTTCACAATCACATTCTAATCCATATTTTGTATGAATGAATTTCAATTAAATGAAATTATATGATCATTATTTAATAAACCCATTAATACTATTATCCTATGGTTTGTTAATGGTTTTTTTAAATTGATAGTAAAGTTTTCCATATATTTTGAAGATAATTTTATTTAGAAAAGACGATTTCTTTTCTCTCTTTAGTGGGGAAATTTTTTTCTTCCAAAACCTTGTTTTTTAAAAATTATTTCAACGTTTTAAATTTTATAATGATTTATCAATGGATTTTCCCATTTTTAATAATTATAATAAATATTCTATGTAATATTATGTTATTTTCAAAACAATTCCTATTTTTCTTTCTCTTAATATGTATATAGAATCTTCTTATCGTTTTCTAAACACGAAACCTTTAAAACTTTTTACAATGAAAATGGTATGTTATTTTTTACCTTATACAACATGTACAGAAAAACCAACATTCATTTATTTTTATTTTACATTCAAATTTTAGGATGGCATTTTTAAATAAAATATTTTCATTAAAATGTTATTTTAAAAAAATAACATTCAAAAGAATTTTCAAAATAAAGAAGATAATTTCCTAAATAATGTTTTTAAATATATCTACATTTTATTTCAATTCATAAATGGAAAAAGTATACTATTTTTACTGTATGGGGTATATGTTCATACAATACTTATTTATCCATTTAATGGTTTATGATTAATTTCACCAATGAAAATATTGGAATTCGCATCCTTGTTTCATTTTTGTAGCCATTAAATTCCCCTTGAAATATTTACATTATTGTGATCATTAGAAATTAAATTACACTAAAATAACCATATTATTTATCATAGATATTCTTATATCTTAAAATGTATCTTATTCCCACATATGGTGTTTTACCTTGAAAGTTATTTGATTGACTTTTGAAATATTGATAAATATGCATCTTTAACTCAATATAGACATTTTTTGTTAAGGAATATTGATTCATGAATTAAATATATTGTTCTATAGATGGTGAATTATTTGGAAAAATAGTGATGACTGTACTTAGAAATTGTATATCGCTTTGATGAATCAGAAGGTCTCATGAGAAAAATTAGTAAGCTAGAATTAATTAGGATTTTAGTTTTAGTTTAAATTATCTATTGAATGGTCTTAATAGTACATGAACAACTACAAAAATAGTCAACCGAAGCACCACCCTTTATGAGTTCTAAAAAAGCATTGATAAAGGGGGGACTTTATCAGTGCTAAAAAAGAGCTGATAATGGGGAACTTTTAACAGCATTTTTTAGCGCTGTTAAAAGTGACTGTTTATCAGTGCTTTTTTAGCGCAGATAAGGCCCCCCCTTTATCAGTGCTTTTTTTAGTAGTACTGATAAATGGGGGATTATTCACCGCTTTTTCCTAGCACTGATAAAATTTATATTGAAAAAAAAATATGAAAGAAAATATATTGTTATATAAGTATATTTATATTGATATAATATATAATATATATTTTTAAATACGTTTTAGATAAGTATAAATATACTATTATATTTTATATATAAGAAATTTAGTGAAAATGGATTTAAAATATTTTAAAAATATTATCAATTAAAACTTTCCTAATTATAATAAATTAATGATCATTTAATAAAAATATAAAGACAAAAAGTCAAAAAAAATGAAAAAAAGATCTAAAATAAGTTGAAAATGTAACTCAAACTTCAAACATACATAACATCTTATCCGGGTGTCCGTTTGAGCTCTACATCATATTAGATCAAATCTTGCGATGAGCTCTACGTGCTAGTGATTGAAGGGAACCTTCACTAACATTTTTCAAGTCCCAAAGTGGCCTATAATTCCTCCAAAACTGAATTTTTAATCGGGATAACCAAATTGTTTAACATTCAAATAGGTATAACTTCTGATCCGTATGTCCTCTAGGCCAGGACCAAGTATCATATCGAATATTGTTTCATTTTCTTCAATTAAACTAGTTTTAGAGTTGAAAAAGACATCTAGATTAGAAGTTATGGTCATTTTAACATTCTATGGCTTTTAAAATACACATATATATGAATTTATTTGTAAATATATATATATCTGTGTGTGTATGTGTTGTATATATGTATGTATGTATTTATATATATATATTTATTTATTAATAAACACACTTAAAAAACATAATGTATAAATGTATTTAAAACTCATCTTATAAATATATATATTAATATACAAATAAATGTATGGGTAACAAATTATAACTAAAAATATATATAAATTAATCTAAATATAAATTAATATACGAATAAATATATGTTTACTAACATATGAATAAATATATACATATTGATATAAATAAATTTATTTATATTAATATGAATCTATATTAATATTCGAATAAATATAAATATATATTAATATACGAATAAATTTAACTATATATATATAGATATATCATTAAATAAAGAAAAAAAGAAATGGCTTAGTGGTAAAGGTACAGGCCCGCAAGGGGGGAGGCCACAGGATCGAGTTCAGGTGGAAGTAAGGAGGGGTAAACATGCATGTGGGGGATAGCACGGGCAAGGGTAGCATGCAGGAGAGTCACAGGGGTCCGCCTAGTGCTGATAGGCGGGTCAAGCGATGATTGGGGTCAAGCACTGTTAAAAGATCCCCCACATTATATATTCTTTTTAAATTTTTTTAAATTTTTTTTGACTATTATCAGTGCTAAAAAAAAGAACTGATAAAGGAACCCTTTTATTAGAGCTTTTTTTAGCGCTGATAAAGGGGTCCCTTTTATCATCACTTTTTTAGCACTGATAGAAGGGTATTTTATCAGTGCTTTTATGAGGGTTGATAAAAGGGACCCCTATCTTCGCCTTTATTAATAGTAGTTTTTTTAGTGATATTAATGCACTTTTCTATCGCTGATAAAATCCATATTTGTAGTAGTGATGTATCATGAGCCTAAGAAATTAAATCCAGATATAAATCATCTTCTTTATTTAGAATTTATTTATTATTAACCATGAGGTTTTCACAAGGATATTATATATCGAGGTAGTTCATTTTCAGTTTGTTTATTAAATGGAATGTGTTTTCAATTATAAAACATTTCTTATTTACTTTTCCTTATAAAATTGTTTAAATATAATGTGTTTTTATTTATTTAATTTCCATATTAATTATTCCTTGTTATGTTATTTTAAAGAAAATGATGTTCATTTATTTACTTTTCCATGTTGATTATTCTTGTTGGTTCATGATAGATTCAATTGTACTTAACTATTACTAAGAATTTTATCTCAACATTATTATTTTTTAAATTTCCTTAGAATTCCATGAAGTTTTATGTGACTGAAATTCGGGGATATAATATATGAAATATTTTTATTCTTTGAAAAAAATTATGTTATAATTTGTTGTATTCAAATGTAATGAAAGACTCATGTATGTAAATAGTTTACCTTTTTACTAAACCATTGATTCTTTTGGGATTCAGTTACTTATATCTTATAAAAAATTATTGATTAAAGAAATCATATATGTTATTCTGAAGCCAGGTTGTCTACACTATTCCTCTAATGAATATTTAAATACTAACATCATCTATATTAGAAAAAAATACATGTGTACACCACAAATGATGTATAAATCTAGACAAATCCCTCCAGATCGAAGTTATCCAACTGTACCTTGAGTTCCTTCTATTTGGTCAGTAACATACAATAAGGGGGTTTCAGAATGGGGTTCACACCAGATATGATATCCAACTAAACTTTCACACATCAATTGGGATGGATTCATATAAACTGATATATGAAGAATTCCAAATAGATATACCAGAATCGAGTGAAAAGTTATGGGCTATTATTGATCCTATAAAAAGATACAATCCCTCTTTCTATACTATGATTTTCTAAAGGTAACTCATGTCTGACCCAACTTCAACTATTATATGTTCCCACTCTCTAGTCATCACACACTTATATCATTTTGGGTATGTGGATGACATGCACTTCTGAATGTAGTCAACATGGTATTAGAGGATAGTTATCCAACACATGTTGTGGATCACATAAAATTCCATCATCTTGAGAATATTGAACACCAATATATGTACAAAACAATTAAAAATTATAGTAATATTTAGAAGTTTCTAGATATAGTTCACCTTAGTCCCTACAACATATCGACTGAGATTAATTATAAAGAAATATTGAACTGTAAGCCATGAATAGAATCCATTTGAGCATATAAAAATGAATGAGAAACCCCATTATCCAAAAAAATATGAAGATAAAGGGATATAGTGAGAACCATAACACAATTTTATATGCACCCTTGTAAGAATCGATTTTAATGTATACCATAGTGTGCACATGGTTTTTCTTAGCTTCACGATTCTATCCCGAAGGTGCATGAAATGTTTGGTTCTACTGTGGATATTACCAGTTTTACCTCTATCTCTATAGTCATTTCTATCTACACCTATTAGTAGATGAAATTTTGGAAAATGGAGGAATTATATTATATTTCCACATTAAATTAATTGGATCTAGGGAACTATACACACCTGAATGTAGTTTTTAAACTTACTACACTTGAAGAATAGTGGATCACCTCTAGAAGGAACTGAAGAGACTATTCTTTTTTGAACATATATAACACTTAACTATAGAAAGTATTGTATTCATCATCTTTCTACCATATGATGGGTACATATGGTAGAGGTTGGAGGTATTTCTATCCTAGTAGTGAAGGGTTGTAAAAATCCAGCTGTTTTTCTATCCTCTAGAATCCTCTCGATGACCAGGGACCTCTTTAAAACCTCTAGCTATGATGATGTGATGATGCTATGAACTGGATATATACAATTGAATTAGAGTCATATTTCAAACATTCTAACATTATGAACTTCATTATTGACTATAATTAGTGAAAAACACAGGAGCTCACCAAATTGTGTAGAGTACCAGAATACCATCATTATGGATTGCTAAAATTCTATGTACTCCAATGCTTAGTAAAGATTCCATGATTCGTTGAAGAACTCTACATAAATAAGATACATGAAAGCCTCCCAGGTGACTCTATTATAACGACCCATACTTCACATACATTGTTAATACTTCAAAATTGAAGCACACTTATTACAACATATGACAAAACCACAAAGGACCGTATAGGTATAGTGTCTTTAGAAACTGGGAAACATAAACAACTGGTTCATAAATCTTCTACAGTTTCTCCCATTTATTTCATCATATCTAGGGTCCCTTTTAGCATATTCTACTTAATATCCATCTTCCTGACCTGGGGAAAAGAAAACATAAAAGGGTGAGCTCAAATGCTCAGCAAGGGCAAATAAAGGAAATAAAAATCATATCATATCTTTTTGAAAATCATAACCTGCAAAAGAGATCATAATATCTTAACATGGAATAAATCATAGAATTGAGAATGAGATCCCCATAATCATAACATGAAACTTGAAACTTTTTGGAATGCACACATAATCATGGAAAATCATTTCTTGTTAGTCATGACTCATTGCCCAGACTATCTTAGTGGACAGAGTCCCTTTCTGAACCAAGTCACCCTCGTTCCAGTCCTGTTTCACTGAACCGGTATAACCTACCATTCCAGCCATGTCTATCTCATGAGATATAAAATCTTTACCCAATGCATTGGAGGGAGATATAGGTCCCACCCATCTTATAATGAATCCTTTCTTATGTGTGCCACATAATCATAAATCATACATCATCGCATTACACATGTAACAAAAATGGGATTCTTGAAACATCATGACATCATAAAACAAATCATATACGGCAAATGACTTCATAAAAATAATTCCCTCACAACATAATCAAATCAATGTAATTAAAGGGATAAAAACATAACCCTTTATTATCTTAGATGGAAAATAATTTTGATAAAACATTTGAACTCCATTCTTGAGGAAAATATCATTTCTACTTCAAAAACACTTTTCTTTTCTTAACATGTCATACAATTATAAACTAAAATAAGTTGATTAAAAATAAACTTGAAAACATGTAAAGGAAGATTCTTGGAAATAATGTTTTAAAAATCCTTTTATGTCGTATAAGTTAAAAAAAACATTCTTCGTACTTTTGTCGGAAAAGTCAAAAAGTACCTCGTACGAAAAACGACAAAAGATTCCTTTCATACATATTACTAAAAACTCAAAAAAGGGTAAAAATAGATTTAAACAATTTTAGTTGGATGGAAATAATATTACATATTGATGAAACATGGATGTGGATGATAAAATACACCCCAGTAAATACTTACGAATAAACAATCTCGGATAAAAAATGAGATTGTGATATTTCCCTTACCTTAGGTCCGATTTGATTTGTACGTGTCCGAAGCTCCTGTATGATGGTTTAAATAATGTTATTGACTTATTCCAGAATCATACATATTGATATGATATCATATATGGTCATATTCTTAGCTTCTTGTTAGTAATATTTCATTGTTACTTGTTACTTGGGTCTTTATTGCCTTTTGTTCTTATGCGTGTTTTGCTGAATAAATTCTTATTATTCTTTTATGGTTATAGATACCTTATATACAGAATGGTATTAGTGTAACATATATAACATTTATTCATTCAATTCATTTATATAATTACTATGTAATGATGATCATGTAGAACGAGTCGCATCACATCGTGGAGACGGTATTCCGTACGTACGCACGAGTGATGATATCGTTCCTATGATCGTGGAATTGTATTGGAGTGTATATATATTATTTTAGTATCAATATTACTTTATAATAATCATAAATAGTTACTCATTACACCATTATACCCATCCTTGTAAGTTGATGGTGGAAAATAGATTACACCATGGCGTGGAGACTGTATTCTGTACGTACGCACGCGCGGTGATTTCATTTTTCCGTAGGATGGATAGAAGGTGAATTAGGGTTGTTTCATATTTATAATAACATATCAGTATGTAAGTAATACTTATGTTATTACTTTATCATGAAACAACTAAAGAAGAAGAAGTTGAAGAAAAAAGAAATTGAAAAGATCGGTAATGGATATTACCTCTTCTTTGGAATGCCTCTTTGAATCCTCCACTTAGGGAACTAAGATTGGTCTTTGAAGAAGACCAGGACCTCTAGGATTATTCTATGGAAGTGGAGAGGATAAAATGGCATGGGTTGGCCGAGCTTGAGTGCTCAAATTGGTGTGAGGAGGAGGGGGAGGAGGTGCCCTTTTATAAGGGAGGAGAGGGGCACCTTAGGAATATCTCAAAATATTATTTTATATTAAAGTCAAAATCGGTTTATAATGGTTCCAAAGGGTCTTATTTCGAAGCTAAAGTGGGGAAGGGTCGATATCATATCGACCAATATGATTTAGACAAGTTTAGGGTATTATTTTAACCTTATCAATTAGATTTAACTCTAAATTAAATAATTTAACTTTTACCGTGTCTTTTTGTTTTCTTTCACTATATGGTTAATACACTTACTATAACATGCCAAAAGAACCCCAAATTGTTTATTATTAATATATATATATCCTTATCTAAGTCATTTGTCCAAACATTAGATTTTTAGGAATAAAATAACATTTAGTAATATAATATTTGATTTAAAAACTATTTTGTGTCAATTTTGACCCTATTTGATATATGATTTTTGTGAAAGTCATAACAGGATTATATGTTCGACCCATGTTGATTAAATCAACACTAATATATCATAGTAACCTATAAAATTATTGGAATTCATAAAAGTTCTCAAATTACATTTATTTTGGTGTTTATAACATCAATTATGTCAATATTTCATTAATAAGATAATTACTGCATCATCATTGTGTCATAAATAAATTAAATTATTTAATGTCTAAAAATTACAAATAAAATACGATTATGTAGGAAATCTTTTTATATTTCTAATGAATATTTATAGTCTAATTTTATCTTATGTATAACCCCATATTAAAAATGATTTACTTATTAAACTTTGATTTTAACTATTTTAACCCTTCTTTAAATAAATTAATAATAAATGTCCTAATCTAACTCAAGTGGGCCTAAATGGTAATATTTTATTCCTAAGTTTGTTTTTGGTCGAATTAAACTTATCCAATAGAATTAGGACATGTGTTAGTGTAATAGTAATATCATTTTTACCCTTAGTTACCCTATTTACTATTAACCGCGGTAAAAAAAGTAAAAGTTACTATTCACAAAAAAATTATTTTTATCTCATTGAACCACATTTTACATTCTGATATCAACCGTGTCTGTCGGATTTTCTAAATTCCATTCACAGAAGCGGTAAAATTAAGTTTTATGCAAAAATTCAGTTTTTAACCTACCACTTAGTGGTTTCACTATTCATCAAAAATTGCAAGTTTTCAGAAAAATACCAAAATTTCACCCTAGGCTAATTTCGGTATTCCGAATCCAAAAATGAAGTCCATTTTGAAAAATAAAATTTATAAAATTTCAAAAAGTGGTTATTACTATTCATAACGACTAGTTTTAATAATATTTTAATAGCATATCGTTGATTAGTGAAACTCGGTATTGCGTACGACGCAAGCTATCGAGGAAGGTTGTGATTGCGTGTAAAGTAAGCCAAGCAAGTGTGTAGTGAAATATTCTTTTGATGATATATAAAAACAAAATATTACTCATAAAAATCTCAGGTGTTACATTCTACCCCCCTTAAAAATAATTCCACCCTCGAAATTCGTCACTTTGTAACAAACAGATGAGGATACTTCTCCCTCATCATATCCTCAAGCTCCCATGTAGCTTCTTCAAGTTGGTGGTTCCTCCATAAAACTTTCACCAAGCGACTGGTCTTGTTTTGTAGGACTTTTTCACTACGATCCAGAATCTCTATCGGTTGTTCTTCATAAGAAAGATCTTGCTCCAGCGGTAAAACTTCTGAGCTGAGTACATGTGAAGGATCTGGTATGTACTTTCTCAGGAGAGATACATGGAACACATCGTGAACTTGAGAGAGATTCGGTGGAAGCGCCAATCGGTAAGCTACCTTCCCAACACGATCCAGTATTTCGAAAGGACCGATATATCTAGGGCTCAACTTCCCCTTCTTTCCAAATATCATAACCCTCTTCCAGGGAGATATTCGTAAGAACACTTTATCACCCACTTAAAACTCTAGGTCTTTTCTTTGGTTGTCGGCATAACTTTTCTGTCGACTCTGAGCTGCTCTTATGTGTTTTTGAATAGATCTGACCTTTTCTGCCATTTCATCAACGAGATCAGGTCCTAATAGCTTTCTTTTCCCAACTTCATACCAGCAAGTTGGAGTCCTGCATTTCTTTCCATAGAGAGCTTCATAAGGAGCCATCTGAATACTGGAGTGAAAGCTATTATTATAAGAAAATTCCACCAAAGGTAGGTGTTTATCCCAACCTCCTTTGAAATCCATAGACCAAGCTCTCAACATATCTTCTAGGGTTTGAATTGTTCTCTCAGACTGACCATCTTTCTGGGGATGATAAGCAGTGCTGAAACTCAACTCTGTATCCAAAGTATGCTGAAGACTTCGCCAGAACTTTGAGGTAAATCTCAGATCTCGATCCGATATAATAGAAAGTGGTACTCCATGCATTCTTACCACTTCCTTTACATATATCCTGGCAAGCTGATCTAGATAGAAATCCTCTCTAATAGCAACGAAGTGTGAAGACTTTGTAACACGATCAACTATGACCCAAATAGCATTATTGCCTTTGGATGTTTTAGGAAGTCCTGGGACAAAGTCCATAGTGATGTTTTCCCATTTCCATTCGGGTATGGGTAATGGTTGTAACATCCCCTTAGAATTCTGTCTCTCAGCTTTAACTTGTTGATAAACCAAGCATCGAGAGACATATTCAGCAACATCTCTTTTCATGCCATCCCACTAGAAGTACTCTTTCAGGTCCCTATACATCTTCGTTCTTCCAGGATGAATAGAGAATGATGAACTATGAGCCTCATCCAGCTGCTCCTTCTTTAATTCGGGGATGGGAGGAACACAAACCCAATTCCTGGACTTTATTATCCCATCACAATCAAGGTTAAATTCAGGAACATTTCTCACCTTCTTTTGTAACTCGACATCTTCTTTCTGTGCCTCTTTAATCTTCACATGTATAGATGGTTGAACATTCATTTGAGAAAGATAAGATTTTTCCTCTTCCATTAAAATTCCAAGATCCATCTTTTGTAAATCCATAAATATTTGATCTTTTGTGATCCTCATCATGGATAAACTAGCATGGTCTTGTCGACTTAATGCATCTGCCACCTTGTTTGCATTCCCAGGGTGGTAATGGATTGAGCAGTCCTAATCCTTAATCAGCTCCAACCATCTTCTTTGACGCATATTCAACTCCTTTTGTGTAAAAATATACTTTAAACATTTATGATCAGTATAAATATCACACCTTTCACCATAAAGGTAATGCCTCCAAATCTTTAATGCAAAGATTACCGCAGCCAACTCCAAATCATGTGTTGGGTAATTTTGCTCATGGATTTTCAACTGTCATGAGGCATAAGCCATCACCGTATCATTTTGCATAAGAACACACCCCAATCCCTTCTTGGATGCATCACTGTAGATCACAAACCTTTCTCCACTACAAGGAAGTGTGAGCACAGGTGCACTGGATAACCTTCTTTTCAACTCCTTGAAATTCTCTTCACATTCCTATGTCCAAACAAACTTAACTCCTTTCCGAGTCAACTTGGTGAGTGGATTAGATAATCGTGAAAAATCTTTTACAAAACGTCGATAATATCCAGCCAAACCAAGAAAACTTCGGATCTCAGTTACTGTTGTTGGTCTCGACCATCTTTTGATAACCACTATTTTTGCTGGATCCACATATATCCCCTCTTTTGAGATTATGTGACCCAAATATGCAACTTTTTGAAGCCAAAATTCACACTTGGTAAATTTGGCATAAAGCTTATCCTTTCTCAGGGTCTTCAATATAATTCTCAAGTGATCTTCATGCTCTTCCTTGCCCTTTGACTAGACAAGAATATCATCTATAAAGACTACAAAAAATTGATCAAGATAGTCTCTAAAGACTCTATTCATTAGATACATGAAGATAGCAGGGGCATTAGTAAGACCAAATGGCATCACTATAAATTCATAGTGTCCATACCTTGTACGGAAAGTCACCTTTGGCATATCCTCCCTTTTGACCCTTAATTGATGATACCCTGAACAAAGATCAATATTGGAAAAGTATTGAGCTCCGCGTAGTTGATCAAATAAGTCATCAATGTGTGGGAGGGGATATTTGTTCTTGATAGTGATCTTGTTAAGTTCTCGATAATCAATGCAGAGTCTCATTGAACCATATTTCTTCTTAACAAATAGAACAGGTGCTCCCCAAGGTGACGCACTAGGGCATATGAATCCCTTATCAAGATTCTCTTGGAGTTGCTTCTTCAATTCCTGCAACTCAATTGGGGCCATTCTATAAGGTGTCTTTGAAATAGGCAAAGCACCCGGTATGAGTTCTATTGAAAACTCAACTTCACGATTTGGTGGAAGACTCGGTAATTCCTCTGGAAAGACATCATCAAACTCCCGTACAATGGGCATATTCTTAATCGTGAGTTTATCACCAACCATTTGAGATAAAAAACCTTAATTTAGTGGAATCAATACCCATAAGATGGAAGGAATTTCCACTGGAAGGTCATATTCATCCTTGCATCGATAGACGATCGTAGATTGATCTGGAATATGAAATGTGACTTCCCTTCTTTGGAAATTGATAAGAGCTCCATGTAGAGAAATCCAATCCATGCCAAGAATCACATCAAATTCCACTAAAGGAAGGATCAAAAGATTTGCAGGAAGCACTTTCCCACAAACTTCGATCGGAGAATAATTATAAACTTTTGATGCGACTGTTGTGCCATTAGGTGTTGTCACAGCTAACTCAAAATCTAATTGTTGAGGTAATACGGTGATACCCTTATAAAATTCTTCAAAAATAAAAGAGTGGGTGGATCCAGAATCAAATAAAACATTTGCTACTTTATAGTGGATTGTAAGTGTACCTTTCACCACTTCGTTATCGTACTCCACATCGCTGATAGAAATTGCATGTGACTTTCCTTTGTCTTTAGCCTTAAGATTTTGTTGACGTCGACCACCATCATCAACCCTTGGATTTGGGCATTGATTGGCATAATTCCCCATCTCCTTGCACTTGAAACATTGAAGTGTAGTAGGTTCATTCTATGTATCCCTTCCTTTGTTTGCATCATTAAACATCTTCTTCCCATTATCGCGGCATTCAAATGCCCGATGAACTTCCTTTCCACATTTGAAACATTTACTTGTCCCTTTAAGACAACTCCCTCCAAGTTTCTTTCCACACTTTGAGCATAAGGGAAAGATCATCTTCTTTTCAGTGTGCTCTTTATATTTTCCTTTGAATTCCATCTTCCTCTTCTTATCAAACCCATGTGACTGATGGGTTACTCCAATCTCCATCTCGACTTTGAGAGCACATCAAACGATTTCCTCATAGCTATTGAAGTCCCTTATGGCTAACGCCCTTCGAAGACTTGGTTTTAAGCCACTAAAGAATCGATCGATCTTACTCTCAGGTTGGATAATAATACCAGAAGCGTACCTTGCAAGTCTTGTAAAATTTTCTTCATAGGTACCAACAGATTCATCATCCCTTTGCTTCAGTTCAACAAACTCTTTCTCCATCTTTGTTCGGAGAATACGAGGGAATTACTTATTGAAAAATAAGTTCTTGAACTCATCCCATTCCATAGACTCAATTTCATCCCTTTGCCTCGTATTATTAATAAGATTCCACCATTGATCAGCATCTCCTTCCAAACGATACACTGCTAGGATGAATTTATCATGTTCAGAACATTGAAGAACTGAAAATATCTTTTCAGTAGTACTAATCCATTGTTCAGCAACTAATGGATCAGTAGACCCGCTGAAAGAAGGTGGACGCTGCCTCATGAAGGATTCAACAGAATGTTGCTCCTTCCTTTGCTCGTTTGGAAGTCTTGTATGATTCATAGCTTGAGAAAGTTGTGTGAGCATGGCTACAAGATTTTGCATTCCAGCTCCCATATCGTTTGGTTGCTCAGGGGGACAATCATTGCATTGCCCATCGCATTCCGCATTAACACGGTTCCTTCGGGTTCCAGCCATTGACTAAATCCAAGAAGAATAGTGTGAGAAACACTAATTATAATAGGAAAACCACATAATTCAAGAATAAAATTTTCATGCTTAAGGTCTTATCCTAGGTTATTCATGGCCATTTCTAAAACACTAAGATTGTGTTCTATACTTAGACTTATCCTTAAGGTTCTTACTAAGGATTTCACATCCTAGTTTCCAAATGTTGACTATACCTTTCCTCTGATACCAACTATAACGACCCATACTTCACATACATTGTTAATACTTCAAAATTGAAGCACACTTATTACAACATATGACAAAACCACAAAGGACCGTATAGGTATAGTGTCTTTAGAAACTGGAAAACATAAACAACTGGTTCATAAATCTTCTACAGTGTCTCCCATTTATTTCATCATATCTAGGGTCCCTTTTAGTATATTCTACTTAATATCCATCTTCCTGACCTGGGGAAAAGAAAACATAAAAGGTGAGCTCAAATGCTCAGCAAGGGAAAATAAAGGAAATAAAAATCATATCATATCTTTTTGAAAATCCTAACCTACAAAAGAGATCATAATATCTTAACCTGGAATAAATCATAGAAGTGAAAATGAGATCCCCATAATCATAACATGAAACTTGAAACTTTTTGGCATGCACACATAATCATGGAAAATCAGTTCTTGTTAGTCATGACTCATTGCCAAGACTATCTTAGTGGACAGAGTCCCTTTCTGAACCGAGTCACCCTCGTTCCAGTCCTGTTTCACTGAACCGGTATAACCTACCGTTCCAGCCATGTCTATCTCATGAGATATAAAATCTTTACCCAATGCATTGGAGGGAGATATAGGTCCCACCCATCTTATAATGAATCCTTTCTTATGTGTGCCACATAATCATAAATCATACAGCATCGCAATACACATTTAACAAAAATGGGATTCTTGAAACATCATGACATCATAAAACAAATCATATAAGGCAAATGTGTAACACCCCAAGCTTCCACGGTACGTTTCCCTTCGAATAATACAATAGCGTGTGTTGTACGCAACCTCGAGCTCTAACACACACCACAACTAAATAAACTAGCCGTTGTGAATAGTAATACCTAATTTTTGAAATTTTATAAATATTATTTATCAAAATGGACTTCATTTTTGGATTCGGAATATCGAAATTAGCCTATGTTGAATTTTTGGTATTTTTCTGAGAACTTCTAATTTTTATGAATAGTGAAAAATACTTAAAAACAACTTTTTTAATCAAAATAATTCATAGTGATAAATTATACTATTTAGTGGTTTTAAAGTATAATTAGAATATATTTTTACCATTTTATCCAATGGGGGTCATTAGAATTAATTTAACATTGAAATTGGACATAAACAATTGCTAATCTTTTGATATAAATTATTTCTTAAAAACACGCTATTTGTTGTAACAGCGGGAATTAATTATAAAATTAATTAATGCAACTTATATGTTTGTAATTTTGTAAAATAGACATCATTTTTGAATTTGGAATATCAATTATAGCTTAGGGTGAAATTTTGGCCTTATTCTGAAAAACTTCAATTTTTGATGAATAGTGAAACCACTAAGTGGTTGTTAAAAACTGATTTTTCGTTAAAATGAAATATTACCACTTCTGTGATTTGATTTTCAAAAATCCGACATACATGGTTGTCATTAAGAAGTAAAATGTGGTTCAATGAGATTAAAATAATTTTTTGATGAATAGTAACTTTTAAGTTCTTAATCGCGATTAGAGGTAATTAGTGTAGTTTAACGTACAAATAATGTTTTAATAATATGAGATGAGCATGACACTTGTACTACTCCTATTGGATGAGTCATGGCCGACCAAGAAAACCCATGGGTCAACTTGGGGACCCCATGGAGCCACTTTAGTTGGAAAATGACATTAATATATATTTATTTAATGTTAAAATTAAATTGACACAAACATGAGTTGTTTTACTAAAACAGTTTTTAAGTGGGGTTACAAAAGTCCAAATTTTGACTATAAATATTCATTAGAAATATAAAAAGATTTCCTACATCATAGTATTTTTTTATATAATTTTTAGACATTAAATAAATTAAATTATGTATGACATCATTATGATGCAGCGATGACCTCATTATTTAACGATTTAAATAAAATGAGAAGATAATGCAAAAGACAAGGATTACACTTGTCCAAAGCCTATTGGATGAGGAGATTTCGAACCCTTATCACATTATCCACGAATTATATAAGTGTGGGACCTTTAGAATCCGAAAATCATTGTATAATAATGTAACATTTCAATCATTCCAAAAGAGCCCCTCCTCTCCTCTTATAAAAGGCCCCCACCTCTACCACCTTATTCACAGTTTAAAGCCTTTTGGTTCGGCCAACCTCTGCCCAAATACTCTCCCAAATTCTCTCCCTTCATCCTAGAAGCTTTAATTTAGTCAGAAAGCCATCCTAAGGAGTCCTTTTGATCAAATCAAAAGGAAGAACCCGAAGAAGAGGTAACATTTTCATCACCCTCTTTCAAGTTTCTTTCTTCTTCCACTCCCTCATTGTTTATTATTTCAATTATAAAATTATAACTCCAGTATATTATATATAATGTGATGTTATTATAAATATGGAACAACCATATTCAGTATTCTACCCATCATTTGAATGACATGTCACCATACGTGCGTACGTACGACTTACCGTCTCCACGTCGTGGTGTAATTGTTATTCAATATATTATTATTTAGATGGGTATAATAATGATATGTAATTAATGTAAATAATAAATATAACATGATAATGATTCTGTATATATGATATACTATCCAATTATATATTATTTTAATATCTAAATAATGATATTGTCGCTCGTGCGTACGTACGGACTACCGTCTCCACGAACGCGATGAGATTCATTCTCTGTCGTATCCATTCAAGTATAATTATCATTAAATGATCTAAAAATAATGTTTAAGGACATGATATCATTCTGGATATAAATAAGATACAACCTATCCAAGAAAACACGTCTTACGAAAACAAGTAAGTTAACACCCGAAACAACGATAAATCTAAGATATTGATAACAAAGCAATGTTAAAAGATCATATATGATATCATATGAATGTATATGATTATTGTATAATTTAATAACAATTATTTCACCATTATACAGGAGGTTAACCTATCCCAACCAAGGAAATGTACAAGGTAAGGGTTTACTTTACAACCTTTTCATTATCCAAGGTTGTTTATACATAATTATCTACTGGGACCTCGTTATCATCCACATCTATGTTTCTTAAAAATGTCTTTCAAAACATTTTTACTATTAAATTGAAAATGGGTTAAAGTCATTTATACCCTTATACGTTTTTCAAAGGAATCTTACCGTCATTTTCCAAACAATGTACTTTTTGACCTTTTTGACAAATTTAAGGTAAGAATGTTTTTTTTAACTTATACGGCGGGTACGGCTATTTTCCGCCATTATAACTTTGTCGAAGCTTCCCTAACAAGCTTATAAGAATATTTTCAAAGTAAGTGAATTATTTTATAATTATGGGACTTTTAAATGATTTCAAAAAGGAGAGATATTTCTCTCAAATAGCTTTGATTTCATCTATGTCAACATCCTTTGATGGGTTTTACGTTTAATTGAAATTGATTTATGATACAAAACTTCCATTGAACATTTTGTGAAATACTTGACTGTGGATGTGTTATTTTTATACCATCCATAGTTTATAGAGAAATTGTTGACATTTCATATGCTAGTTTTAATACGAATATTTATGTTATGTTTAAACCTATTCATATGAGGAATGTATTGGACTTAATATGTGACGGGTGGAGCCCGCTATAGCTCCTCGATGCATCGGTAGGTCTCATGAGACAACTAGATGTGGAATTGGACGAGGCTCTTTCCCAATTTGATTTATGGTTTTGGCTGAGGCCTTAATCATTTTAGACGTCTTGGCCGAGGCCTTGACAAAATGTTTTAGAATGTCCGGCATTATACATTCCCTCATTATGAAAGTGGTTATTGATATTTCATGTGATTATTCGTCTAGTAGAATATCCATGTGAGTAAGTAATGGCATTATTTTATTTTTCTTTTTCCATATTATGCTGAAGTTCATGTTCAATAAGGCTTTTGTTTTAGTTATACATTGCCTTAAATGCTTGTGTTTTCTTATGAAAGTTTCTGCTATATTGTTATCCTTTCGGAGCATTTGAGCTCACCCATTTCAATGTTTTATTTTTTTCCCAGGATGTGAAGAAGTGTATTATGACTGACTTGCAAGAATAGTCAGTGAGGATATGAGTGTGGACTAGGGAGACCATGTTATTGTAGTTTTCATTTTTATGATGTAATGTAAGACTTATGAATGTATCTAGTGTTTCTGAGGCTACTAAACTAATCGGTCTTTCGAGACTTGATCTTTTGTGATCATGCCAATGTTACGAATTAATGCACCGACTCTGGGTAGCTGGGGTCGGGGCGTTACAATTGGTATCAGAGGCAGTTTAGTACTAACCTTGGAAGCTAGATTTAGACAAACTCTGATTAGAGCACGTAGACCTAAGATGAACTTTGAGGATTAGTATAGAAGAACTTCCTAAAAATTTTGGTATTGTAGAGATTTTGTGAGTTTTCCGAGCAATACATCCCTGTCTGGATACGAGCAGGTAGAGGCGGCTCTGGAAAAGATGTACCTAGGGGTAAAACCCGAAAACACCGCTTTGAGCTAGACTCGAACGGGAACTGGTGCACGACAACGGGCCTTGCTGCACTCTTGGTTACGACACTCCCGGGGGATATGCTTATGATAATTCCCATTTTCTTTACAAACCACTATGAAGGGTTATGAGTATATACTTCCTCAAAGAAATTTTTTTTTATAATTATGGATTATATCCATAATTAGTTCAATTTATGTAAAGTGTTTTACAAATATGGAATTATGTATTTTATTTCATAAACTAATCTAGTTTATGCCATTGTTTAGAAATGGCGCCTAGTGGAAGGAATGGAAACCGTATCAATGCACGCACTCTGTGTAGGGATTTCCCTCCTACTCAAGATAATTATGTTGGAGCTAGTGATACAACTGGTGCTGATCAGCTTCTCACCGTACTGGGACAACTCACGCAGGTTATGAATAATAACCTTACTCATATGGAGCACCCTGATCCGCAACGTGGAGGATCAATGCTAGACCGTTTCATGAGGCAACAACCACCAACCTTCAATGGGATTACAAATCCTATAGTAGCTGAGCAATGGATAAATTCCTTAGAGAAAATATTCCATGCCTTGGGGAGTAGTGAAAGGGAGAAAGTTGTCATGACAGTTTACTGCCTCACTGGAGATGCCGATCAATGGTGGTCACTAATTCAAAACACAATGGAAGATGAAGAATTAAAAAACATGGAATGGTCGGAGTTCAAAGAGCTGTTCTTAGAAAAATACTTTCCTCGAGACCATCGAGCGGATATGGAAAGGCAATTTCTGAGTCTGAGGCAGAAGGAGGATGAGAATGTCGCAAAGTATGAGGCTAACTTTACAAGGTTAGCGAGGTATGATTCAGATTACATAAGTAACCCAAGAAGTAAGACTGATCGTTTCTTTGATGGGTTAAAACCATTTCTCCGTCGAGCTTTAGTATCACAAACCTTCTCTTCATACGAAGGTATTGTCTTGTGCGCTATCAAGAGGGAAAAGGAATTCTCTAAGTCTTATGACTTTAAATCAAAGCAAGATAAGAAGAGATCCGCTTAAAACTCTAGGAAAGGAAATAAGGAAATAGGGAAGAAGGGTTGAAATGAATTTCCACCCTGTGATAATTGTGGTAGGAAGCACCCTGGTGCCTGTCTAAAAGGAAAAGGAGTATGTTACAAGTGTGGTGAAAAAGGCCACCAAGCTCATGAATGCAAGGGATAGAAAGCGGTTGTCAACGTGGAATGTTATAATTGTAGAGAGAAGGGACATTATGCAAATGAATGTCCTAAGCGTCAGGGGAACTTACCTCAGAAGAGGCCAAGGGATCAAGGCCAGGATTATGCTATCACTACTACTGAGGTGGAAGCTCCGAAAGACGTGGTGGCAGGTAATTTAATGGTTTCCTCAAGTTTAGCAAATGCATTATTTGATTCTGGATCATCGCATTGTTTCATATCTTCCCAGTTTGCTATGAAAATTAGATATTTCCAATTTTATTTAACAAGGGAGTTTTCGGTCAAAACCCCTAAGGGAAGTATTGTTGCAACAAAGTTTTGTCGATTAGTTCCCATTAGAGCACCTAAATGTTCTTTACCTGCTGATCTCATCGTCATACCCATGATTGAATTTGATATAATCCTCGGTATGGATTGGATTTCGGACTATGATGCAAAAATTTATTGTAAGAGGAAAGAGGTTACGATTCTTGATGATGATGATAAGGAACACCTTATCTTTAGAGCAGAATCGTCGCCACATAATTCTTATCTAGATCCACCCCCAGTAGCTCAACTAAATTCAATTATTGGGGAGGAAGAGAAGGAAACTACCGAGGGTGAGGAAAGTAATATTCAAATAGAGGATGTACCTATTGTGAGAGAATATGTTGATGTGTTTCCGGAAGATTTACCTGGACATCCTCCAGAACGAGAAGTTGAGTTTTCCATTGATTTAATTCCTGGATCAAGGCCCATATCGAAGACCACTTATAGAATGGCCACTGTGGAATTAGTTGAACTAAAGAAACAACTAGAGGAATTGAGTAATAAGGGATTTATTCGCCCTAGTGTTTCTCCTTGGGGAGCCCCTGTTCTTCTTATTAAGAAGAAAGATGGATCTATGAGGTTGTTCATTGACTATAGGGAGATCAATGCTATAAAAATAAATAACAAGTATCCCCTACCTCGTATTGATGATTTGTTTGACCAACTGCATGGAGCTCAATATGTTTCAAAGATTGACCTTCGGTCTGGATACCATCAGTTGTGTGTGAAGAAGGAATATGTTCCAAAGACAGCATTTCAAACAAGGTACGGGCATTACGAGTTTACAGTAATGCCTTTTGGATTGATTAATGCACCCTCTATTTTCATGGATCTAATGAATAGAGTTTTCAAGGAATATCTTGATGACTTTGTAGTGGTATTTATTGATGATATCTTGGTATACTCCAAAAGCCACGATGATCATGAAAATCACTTACGCATTATCCTGAAGACTCTTAGAAGATATGAATTATATGGGAAATTTAGCAAGTGTGAATTTTCGCTTCATGAGATTTCTTTTCTTGGAAATATTGTTTCTAAGGAAGGAATTTCCATTGATCCTTCTAAAACCAAGGCAAATCAAGAATGGCCAGCACCGACAAGTATAACTGAGGTACGCAGTTTTATTTGTTTAGCAGGTTATTATCAACGTTTCGTCCAGAATTTTTCCAGATTGGCTAACCCATTGACAAATCTCACACGTAAAGGGATTAAATTTGTCTGGAAAAAAGAGTGTGAAGAATGTTTTGAAGAACTAAAGAGAAGATTAGTCAATTCCCCTGTATTGACTCTACCATCGGGGAATGATGGGTTTGTTATTTATAGTGATGCATCGAAGAAAGGACTTGGTTGTGTCCTTATGCAGAATGATAAGGTCATTACCTATGCATCATGATAGCTAAAAATTCATGAGAAAAACTATCCTACTCATGATCTTGAGTTAGCAGCTGTGATCTTTTCTTTAAAGATATGGAGACATTACCTCTACGGTGAAAAATGTGAGATTTATACTGATCACAAGAGTTTGAAGTATATTTAAACACAAAAAGAACTCAACATGAGGAAAAGGCGATGGCTTGAACTACTCAAGGATTATGATTGCACGATACATTACCACCCGGGGAAGGCAAACAAGGTGGCAGATGCTTTGAGCAGAAAAGATCATGGAGTTTTGAATGTGATGAGAATTGAAAGGGATCCAATTTTCTTGGATCTAGTGAAGATGGACATGGGAATAACTTGGGAAGGTGAGACATCAATGCTTTTTCAAATGGTTTCCAAACCGTCATTACTAGAAAGGATTAAGAGTTCTCAGACCAATGATGAAGAATTCCAGAAGAAGATTAAAGATGTGAATGATGGAAGATTGAGGGACTTTGTGTATGAGGATGGAATTTTGAAATTCGGGAAGAGATTTTGTGTTCTCGATATACCTGATCTAAAAAGGGAACTGTAGGATGATGCTCATAGTTCCAACTTCTCTATACACCCTGGGAGCACCAAAATGTATAGAGATTTGAAGGAACATTTTTGGTGGGACAATATGAAGAGGGAGATTGCTGATTTTGTGTCAAGGTGTATGGTTTGTCAACAAGTGAAAGCCGGAAGGCAACATCTTGGTGGAGTATTGCAACCTCTTCCCATACCTGAGTGGAAATGGGATAATATTACGATGGACTGTGTCATGGTACTACCAAAGACTCCTAGAAGGAATGATGCAATATGGGTCATTTTTGATCGACTTACTAAGTCAGCACATTTTCTGGCTATGCGGGAGGATCTACCACTTGAACATCTAGCAAGACTATATATTAATGAAGTTGTAAGACTTCATGGAGTACCCTTATCTATTGATTCTGATCGTGATCCTTGTTTTACTTCAAGATTCTGGAAAAGTCTTCAAAAGGCCTTGGATACTGAACTTCATTTGAGCACTGCCTATCACCCTCAAACAGATGGACAATCAGAACGGACTATTCAAACCTTAGAAGACATGTTGAGATCATGCTCTCTTGACTTTCAGGGTATGTGGGATCAATATTTACCACTGGTAGAATTTTCCTATAACAATAGCTTCCATTCAAGCATTCAGATGGCACCTTATGAAGCGTTATATGGAAAGAGATTTCGTACACCAACCTGTTGGGATGATGTTGGTGAAAGAAAACTTGTGGGACCAGAACTGGTGGAAGAAACAATGGAAAAGGTGAAGGTAATCCAAAACCACATCAAATCAGCTCAAAGTAGGCAGAAGAGCTATGCCGATAACAGAAGAAAAGTTTTGGAATTTCAGGTGGGAGATCATGTTTTCCTAAAAGTATCTCCATGGAAGGTAGTTATATGTTTTGGTAAGAAGGGTAAGTTGAGTCCCAGGTACATCGGACCTTTCGAAATTCTAGATCGTATTGGGGCTGTAGCTTATCGTTTGGCGATGCCGCCAAATCTCTCCAAAGTTTACGATGTTTTCCACATATCGCTATTGAGAAAATACATGCCCGACCCAACACATGTACTTACCTATGAGGAATTATAACTGGAACCCGATCTATCTTATTGCGAAGAGCCCATCAGAATTCTTGATGTGAGGGAGCAGGTGCTGAGAAACCGGACGACTCGTCTGGTAAAGGTTTTGTGGAGAAATCATAAAATGGAAGAGGCAACGTGGGAACCTGAGGAAATTATGATGAAGAACCACCCGAGTCTTTTTATGAAGTAATACCCTAGAAATTGTGAGGACGCAATTTTTTGAAGGAGGGGAGAATGTAACACCCCAAGCTTCCACGGTACGTTTCCCTTCGAATAATGCAATAGCGTGTGTTGTACGCAACCTCGAGCTCTAACACACACCACAACTAAATAAACTAGCCGTTGTGAATAGTAATACCTACTTTTTGAAATTTTATAAATTTTATTTATCAAAATTGACTTCATTTTTGGATTTGGAATATCGAAATTAGCCTATGTTGAATTTTTGGTATTTTTCTGAGAACTTTTAATTTTTATGAATAGTGAAAAATAATTAAAAACAACTTTTTTAATAAAAATAATTCATAGTGATAAATTATACTATTTAGTGGTTTTAAAGTATAATTAGAATATATTTTTACCATTTTATCCAATGGTGGTCATTAGAATTAATTTAACATTGAAATTGGACATAAACAATTGCTAATCTTTTGATATAAATTGTTTCTTAAAAACACGCTATTTGTTGTAACAGCGGGAATTAATTATAAAATTAATTAATGAAACTTATATTTTTGGAATTTTGTAAAATAGACATCATTTTTGAATTCGGAATATCAATTATATCTTAGGGTGAAATTTTGGCCTTATTCTGAAAAACTTCAATTTTTGATGAATAGTGAAACCACTAAGTGGTTGTTAAAAACTGATTTTTCGTTAAAATGAAATATTACCACTTCTGTGATTTGATTTTCAAAAATCCGAAATACATGGTTGTCATTAAGAAGTAAAATGTGGTTCAATGAGATTAAAATAATTTTTTGGTGAATAGTAACTTTTAAGTTCTTAATCGCGATTAGAGGTAATTAGTGTAGTTTAAGGTACAAATAATGTTTTAATAATATGAGATGAGCATGACACTTGTCCTACTCTTATTGGATGAGTCATGGCCGACAAAGACAACCCATGGGTCAACTTGGGGACCCCATGGAGCCACATTAGTTGGAAAATGACATTAATATATATTTATTTAATGTTAAAATTAAATTGACACAAACATGAGTTGTTTTACTAAAACTGTTTTTAAGTGGGGTTACACAAGTCCAAATTTTGACTATAAATATTCATTAGAAATCTAAAACGATTTCCAACATCATAGTATTTTTTTTATATAATTTTTATACATTAAATAAATTAAATTATTTATGACATCATTATGATGCAGCGATGACCTCATTATTTAACGATTTAAATAAAATGAGAAGATAATGAAAAATACAAGGCTTACACTTTTCCAAAGCCTATTGGATGAGTAGATTTCGAACCCTTATCACCTTAGCCACTAATTATATAAGTGTGGGACCTTTAGAATCCGAAAAGCATTGTATAATAATGTAACATTTCAATCTTTCCAAAAGAGCCCCTCCTCTCCTCTTATAAAAGGCCCCCACCTCTACCACCTTATTCACACTTTCAAGACTTTTGGTTCAGCCAACCTCTGCCCGAATACTCTCCCAAATTCTCTCCCTTCATCCTAGAAGCTTTACTTTAGTCAGAAAGCCATCCTATGGAGTCCTTTTGATCAAATCAAAAGGAAGAACCCGAAGAAGATGTAACATTTTCATCACCCTCTTTCAAGTTTCTTTCTTCTTCCACTCCCTCTTTGTTTATTATTTAAATTCTAAAATTATAACTCCAGTATCTTCTATATACTATGATATTATTATAAATATGGAAAAACCATATTCAGTATTCTACCCATCATTTGAATGACATGTCACCATACGTGCGTACGTACGGCTTACCGTCTCCACGTCGTGGTGTAATTGTTATTCAATATATTATTATTTAGATGGGTATAATAATGATATGTAATTCATGTAAATAATAAATATAACATGATAATGATTCTGTATATATGATATACTATCCAAATATATATTATTTTAATATCTAAATAATGATATTGTCGCTCGTGCGTACGTACGGACTACCGTCTCCACGAACGCGTTGAGATTCATTCTCTGTCGTATCCATTCAAGTATAATTATCATTAGATGATCTAAAAATAATGTTTAAGGACATGATATAATTCTGGATATAAATAAGATACAACCTATCCATGAAAACACGTCTTACGAAAATGAGTAAGTTAACACCCGAAACAATGATAAATCTAAGATATTGTTAACAAAGCAATGTTAAAAGATCATATATGATATCATATGAATGTATATGATTCTTGTATAATTTAATAAAAATTATTTCACCATTATACAGGAGGTTAACCTACCCCAACCAAGGAAAAGTACAAGGTAAGGGTTTACTTCACAACCTCTTCATTATCCAAGGTTGTTTATACATAATTATCTACTGGGACCTCGTTATCATCCACATCCATGTTTCTTAAAAATGTCTTTCAAAACATTTTTACTATTAAATGGAAAATGGGTTAAAGTCATTTATACCCTTATATGTTTTTGAAAGGAATCTTACCGTCGTTTTCCAAACAATGTACTTTTTGACCTTTTTGACAAATTTAAGGTAAGAATGTTTTTTTTAACTTATACGGCGGGTATGGCTATTTTCTGCCATTATAACTTTGTCGAAGCTTCCCTAACAAGCTTATAAGAATATATTCAAAGTAAGTGTATTATTTTATAATTATGGGACTTTTAAATGATTTCAAAATGGAGAGATATTTCTCTCAAATAGCTTTGATTTCATCTATGTCTACATCCTTTGATGGGTTTTAAGTTTAATTGAAATTGATTTATGATACAAAACTTCCATTGAACATTTTGTGAAATATTTTACTGTGGATGTGTTATTTTTATACCATCCATAGTTTATGGAGAAATTGTTGACATTTCGTATGCTAGATTTAATACGAATATTTATGTTATGTTTAAACCTATTCATATGAGGAATGTATTGGACTTAATATGTGATGGGTGGAGCCTGCTATATCTCCTCGATGCATCGGTAGGTCTCATGAGACAACTAGACGTGGAATTGGCCGAGGCCCTTTCCCAATTTGATTTATGGTTTTGGCCGAGGCCTTAATCATTTTAGACGTCTTGGCCGAGGCCTTGACAAAATGTTTCAGAATGTCCGGCATTATACATTCCCTCATTATGAAAGTGGTTATTGATATTTCATGTGATTATTCGTCTAGTAGAATATCCATGTGAGTAAGTAATGGCATTATTTTATTTTACTTTTTCCATATTATGCTGAAGTTCATGTTCAATAAGGCTTTTGTTTTAGTTATACATTGCCTTAAATGCTTATGTTTTCTTATGAAAGTTTCCGCTATATTGTTATCCTTACGGAGCCTTTGAGCTCACCCCTTTCAATGTTTTATTTTTTTCCCAGGATGTGAAGAAGTGTATTATGACTGACTTTCAAGAATAGTCAGTGAGGATATGAGTGTGGACTAGGGAGACCATGTTATTTTTGTTTGCATTTTTATTATGTAATGTAAGACTTATGAATGTATCTAGTGTTTCTGAGGCTACTAAACTAATCGGTCTTTCGAGACTTGATCTTTTGTGATCATGCCAATGTTACGAATTAATGCACCGACTCTGGGTAGCTGGGGTCGGGGCGTTACAAAATGACTTCATAAAAATAATTCCCTCACAAAATAATCAAATCAATGTAATTAAAGGGATAAAAACAGAACCCTTTATTATCTTAGATGGAAAATAATTTTGATAAAACATTTGAACTCCATTCTTGAGGAAAATATCCTTTCTACTTCAAAAACACTTTTCTTTTCTTAAAATGTCATACAATTATAAACTAAAAGAAGTTGATTAAAAATAAACTTGAAAAATTGTAAAGGAAGCTTCTTGGAAATAATGTTTTAAAAATCCTTTTATGTCATATAAGTTAAAAAAACATTCTTCGTACTTTTGTCGGAAAAGTCAAAAAGTACCTCGTACGAAAAACGACAGAAGATTCCTTTCATACATATTACTAAAAACTCGCTGAAGGGTAAAAATGGATTTAAAAAATTTTAGGTGGATGGAAATAATATTACATATTTATGAAACATGGATGTGGATGATAAAATACACCCCAGTAAATACTTACGAATAAACAATCTCGGATAAAAAATGAGATTGTGATATTTCCCTTACCTTAGGTCCGATTTTCTTTGTACATGTCCGAAGCTCCTATATAATGGTTTAAATAATGTTATTGACTTATTACAGAATCATACATATTGATATGATATCATATATGGTCGTATTCTTAGCTTCTTGTTAGTAATATTTCATTGTCACTTGTTACTCGGGTCTTTATTGCCTTTTGTTCTTATGCGTGTTTTGCCAAATAAATTCTTATTCTTCTTTTAAGGTTATAGATACCTTATATCCAGAATGGTATTAGTGTAACATATATCATATTTATTCATTCAATTCATTTATATAATTACTATGTAATGATGATCATGTATAACGAGTCGCATCACATCGTGGAAACGGTATTCCGTACGTACGCACGAGTGATGATATCATTCCTATGATCATGGAATTGTATTGGAGTATATATATATTATTTCAGTATAAATATTACTTTATAATAATCATAAATAGTTACTCATTACACCATTATATCCATCCTTGTAAGGTGATGGTGGAAAATAGATTACACCACGACGTGGAGACGATATTCTGTACGTACGCACGCGCGGTGATTTCATTTTTCCGTAGGATGGATAGAAGGTGAATTAGGGTTGTTTCATATTTATAATAACATATCAGTATGTAAGTAATACTGATGTTATTACTTTATCATGAAACAACTAAAGAAGAAGAAGTTGAAGAAGAATGAAATTGAAAAGATCGGTAATGGATATTACCTCTTCTTTGGAACGCCTCTTTGAATCCTCCACTTAGGGAACTAAGATTGGCCTTTGAAGAAGACCAGGACCTCTAGGATTATTCTAGGGAAGTGGAGAGGAGAAAATTGAAGGGTTTGGCCGAGTTTGAGTGCTCAAATTGGTGTGAGGAGGAGGGGGAGGAGGTGCCCTTTTATAAGGGAGGAGAGGGGCACCTTAGGAATATCTCAAAATATTATTTTATATTAAAGTCAAAATAGGTTTATAATGGTTCCAAAGGGTCTTATTTCGAAGCTAAAGTGGGGAAGGGTCGAAATACTATCATCCAATAGGATTTAGACAAGTTTTAGGGTATTATTTTAACCTTATCAATTAGATTTAACTCTAAGTTAAATAATTTAACTTTTACCGTGTCTTTTTGTTTTCTTTCACTATATGGTTAATACACTTACTATAACATGCCAAACGAACCCCAAATTGTTTATTATTAATATATATATCCTTATCTAAGTCATTTGGACGAACCTTAGATTTTTAGGAATAAAATAACATTTAGTAATATAATATTTGATTTAAAAACTATTTTGTGTCAATTTTGACACTATTTGATATATGATTTTTGTGAAAGTCATAACAGAATTATATGTTCGAAAAAAGTTGATTAAATCAACACTAATATATCATAGTAACCTATAAAATTAGTTTAATTCATAAAAAGTCTCAAATTACATTTATTTTGGTGTTTATAACATCAATTATGTCAATATTTCATTAATAAGATAATTACTACATCATCATTGTGTCATAAATAAATTAAATTATTTAATGTCTAAAAATTACAAATAAAATACCATTATGTAGGAAATCGTTTTATCTTTCTAATGAATATTTATAGTCGAATTTTATCTTATGTATAACCCCATATTAAAAATGATTTACTTATAAAACTTTGATTTTAACTATTTTAACCCTTCTTTAAATAAATTAATAATAAATGTCCTAATCTAACTCAAGTGGGCCTAAATGGTCATATTTTTTTCCTAAGTTTGTTTTTGGTCGAATTAAACTTATCCAATAGAATTAGGACATGTGTTAGGGTAATAGTAATATCATTTTTACCCTTAGTTACCCTATTTACTATTAACTACGGTAAAAAAAGTAAAAAGTTACTATTCACAAAAAAATTATTTTTATCTCATTGAACCACATTTTACTTACTGATATCAACCGTGTCTATCGGATTTTTGAAATTCCATTCACAGAAGCGGTAAAATTAAGTTTTATGCAAAAATTCAGTTTTTAACCTACCACTTAGTGGTTTCACTATTCATCAAAAATTGAATGTTTTCAGAAAAAATACCAAAATTTCACACTAGGCTAATTTCCGTATTCCGAATCCAAAAATGAAGTCCATTTTGAAAAATAAAATTTATAAAATTTCAAAAAGTGGTTATTACTATTCATAACGGCTAGTTTTAATAATATTTTAATAGCATATCGTTGTTTAGTGAAACTCGGTATTGCGTACGACACAAGCTATCGAGGAAGGTCGTGATTGCGTGTAAAGTAATCCAAGCAAGTGTGTAGTGAAAGATTCCTTTGATGATATATAAAAACAAAATATTACTCATAAAAATCTCGGGTGTTACATCCATCATGTCATTTTACTTGACCCATAACATCCCACCTATACATAGTGGATCCTTACAGCATAAAAAATACTTTGACACCTTTATATCCCTCATTATCTTGATGTGTTAAAACATGGTCCTAATTATTCCCATACAGTCCTCGGAATCTCATGTTTTACATGTTTCATGAATGTATAGAGGATGTTAAAACTCTAAATCTAGGGTGAAATAAACCATGGATCTCAGCAACATATTGGAAGGGGTCACTACCTATAGGATGAGTCGAGAAGCTTAGATGTTATTTGTAATAACATTCACAGTCGGTGGTACCAATAACCTTTTTTGAGGTTGGTCCTTATACAATAAAAGTAAAATTATGAATACATATAGGTTTCATTAATTCTATGGGATCATGGAATTTCCTCCCAGGGACTACCCTCATCCCTAGGTATAACCCTCTTGAAACTAACTCTAGTCTCAATACCTAAATGTTTTTTCAAAATAGTAATATATATACTTACATAATAACATGCTCATTTAAATTAATTAATGTTAATAAATACCTATCAGAATAACATGTAAATATATATATATATCAAACTATAGAGAAACTACCCCAATAAATAGCGCAAATAAAGGAATTTAATTAAAGATCCACTATGGTGTGTAATAATATATATATATATATATGGAATCTAAACCTATGTTCTATGTCTTGATTGATGAATTCACTTGAAATATCAAAAATCACATATCAACATTATGTACATTAGATAAGGGGAATTTAAACAATGTTAATAGAAAAATAGAATCCTCCTACTTTATTGAAACTCATCAGTCCATTATAATGTGTTGGATGGGAACTTTCATAGTTCCCATTCTCTAGTGATAACCATCTGATCTCCTTCCTACAATATCAAAAATAATGGAAAAGAGAAGAAACTTTATAGGTATCCTCATTATGCTCTATTTCCATTTTTTTGATACCCTGACCTAAACCACTGGGTCCGAACTAGAGTGTCACGTGACCTCATCTACCCCTCCTCATATGAAAGAGGCTGATGACTTGTAATGAGTATCTAAGTCCATTGGTTGGGAGAATATATTCTCAGTATCATTTCATTTTGAATAAAATAAGAAAAAAATTCCTTAGTAATATAATATATATTCATAGTAAATATGAAGAAACTAAATAAATCGAATACATGTTATATAAATAAAATAGATTCCACTATGGAATAATTTCATAGGGTAATAAAATATGATAAATGAAATAAAAGAAATTTGGTGTCATTAATAGTATATTCTAGTTTAATACTATCATCCTCCACTCACTTGTCCACCACATGGCCCTCACCCTTCACCAGATCCATCATGTAATCTATAAGATAACTAAAATGATGAGTAGGGTGTGATTAAATATGTCAATATTTCACCACTAAGTCATAATTAATCTATTATTGTCAGTTATAATAATTTTATTTCAAAATAAGTATAAATTTAAAACTGAATAGACATAAAATCTAGAATATGTTGTTTGTGTTCTAAATAAGCCACAAAAAACCCCTAGACGTGCATGTTTCATCACAATATCTGAAAGTTATAGAATATGTTTGTAATAATGAATATAGTCCCCATACGAATTCTACAGAGTCATGTGAACATACAACCCACTTCCCTCTATCCATCAAGATGGTTGTGCTACTTGACATCTTCTAGTTATAAACGAGTCTACCATAATGGCAAGATACTCAGTAAATTATAGGATACCTCTAGTCTAGCTTTAACACAGTCTTCAGGGATACCTCAAACCTCAACCATTTTCTCAGGTCCCTTATCACCATCGCTTTATGTCAAGAAAACTCTCCCTATAAAGGATAAATAATTTCATGATGGCTAACATATATTATGTTTCTATATTAAAAACTATGTCATAATACCACATATACATGTTGAATCATACATGTAAGGAATAAAATTTTATCATTATTATATAGTTTCACAAATAAAGTGCTGTAATCATAATAAATCATGAATACATTCTACTATAGTATCAAACCTCAACTGACATATCTCAAAGGGTCTTAAAGGATATACAAAAAACCTCATATGATCACAATCAAGAATGGTTAAAAAATTTAAAAACATAAATAATCATTATTAAAAGGAGTTTAAAAGTGATCGAGATAAGGAAATGAACTTCTTAACTCAAGAAATTGATGTACTCTCAATGTTCAGTCAGAGGTATTGATTACTATACTACACTTACACAGCATATCAAACATGATCACCCATCATGGTCTCCCAAAACTCATTCCAAATTATCATTAAAAGTTTTATTTTCATGTATCTAAAAAATCAATTCATGTGGTAGAATCAATTATTACTTGGGGTTTATCATCATTGAGGAGTTCCAAATATCAGTCCATGAAGGGATTGGGAGTGCTACTAAAAAATTTGAGGTCCCCAGGGAAAAAATATTTTATTTTGGTGTGGAGGTTTATAGAAAATAATAGCACTATATAGAATAACACACTATGGCATGGAGATTAATAGATAATGAACTCTGTAGTATATGTTTTTAGGACACAACATGGAAAAAATGAACTTCAACTCCAATGATGTAGAAGGGGTAACATCAGCATAATACTTGGTTGGGATACATCCCACTACAGAGTAGGGGGTGAAATATAGTGTGGATTCTAGTTAACAACCACTTGAATATGTGGAGGCATGTTTGAGGTCATGTAGCACTCTAGATCGGACATGGTGGTTCAGGTTGGGTTGTGACAACTAATATAAATAAAGTAGGGAAAATAATATATTAAAACACATAGAATATTTTGGAATCATGTATAATTTTAACATAATATAATTTTTTTCCTTCATTAAAATAATATTATATAACATTATTTACTTATTTTTTACATTTTTTTTCAGTATAGACACCTCAATTATCATGGTTTTTACCCAATGAGAAACTTTTTTTAGTGTATTTGAATTATACATAATAATACATTCTTTCTAGTGGTGTGGGTTTGTATGTGTCACCTTAAGAATATTTTTACAAAGAAAACAAACAAGGAGATACAAATTTGAAAATTAAAGACATTTTATCACAAATATATTCTATAAAATGTTTGTTATAATCTTCATTTAATATAAAATATGATTTAAAGGGATCAATGAGATGTAAAAACAAAAAAAAACTACATTAAGATCCACATCCCAATAATTTAGGCTATATATTCTCCCAAAGTCCTTCATTTCCCATTGTTATCAATATTTTTATAATGGGCTTATCAAAATGAAAATCGAATAACTTCTAACACATATGTTTTGTTGTAAAATTATATAGGGTGAGATTGTTTTTGATTTATATCTATCAAAACACACCCATAACATTACTATAAGGGGTATAATATATAATATCCAAATTGATATTTTACATAATAAACCTCATCTGAAAGATCATTTGAGAACAAGGATTCACATTTATTATAAGTTGTGTGCCAAAATACTTGTTACACATGATTTTTTGGATGTTCACACTGATTTTTTTTATATATTTATTTATAAGTTTTCCATTCAATATTATAATGATACATGATGATAATGAGGTATGACCATTATAAATTATTTTCATTAAAAAATCATTAGTGATTAATTGAAAAATTTATGAACTTATATATGTTATTACATATAAATAAATATAATGAGAAAATTAAATTTGATCTAGGAAAATCTATAGGATCAAACAGTAAATAAGACAGGCCTTCCAATAGTTTATTTACACCAATGATTCTTATATAAAATTTATTGTAATTACATATTTTTTCTGATATAACATTCAAAGTTCAAAATATATAATACATTGAATTTTGAGGAGAACTTTTTTTGATTGTCTTTATAGACACAATTCATCATGTGAATGTAAATGAAATTCTCAATATTGAATGGCCAAGAGCCCAGGATTCTAATCTGTAAATGAGACAAACATTTATAATCCTTATTTTTAATAATTGTTCTAATATATGCATTGAAATTTAATACTATTAATATTTTTTATATGTGTGTATATAAATTTAGAGGGAAAACCCTAAAAAAATTAGACTCATTATTCCTCTTGTCCCTTATATATAAAAATTTTCAATGGAAGAATATAACTTTAAAAAATAAATTCTAGTATGGAAATTGTTTGAAATAAATATAATAGAATAGAATAAATTTTTAATGCCTAGAATCCATGGATAAAATTATAATCATATAAAATTTATTTCCTTTTTTTCACAAACTATTCCTTTTTAAGATAAACTCAATGACTGTTGTGATAAATTTTGATACTCTAAAGATTTATTTTCAAGGTCAAAAGCATTGATATCAATGAAATAAACCACAAATAAAGCCCCTTATGAATTTTTAATAAAATAAGTTAAAAAATTTATAAAATAACACAAGGTTATAGTATATATCAATTAAAACTTTTTTGTGATATGGTGGTAAAAATCTGTAACATCTTATTCTTGTTGTTAGGTATTCTTAAACCACTCTTTCTGAGCTTTCACTCATTGGGATTTGATTGTGGTTGCTTTGGGATAATTTTTAATGTTTTTGGAAGTTTCGGGTTTAGTGCATGGTTTTCCAAATGTGTACCCTAATATAAAAAAATGGATAAAATGGACATTGGGGTTCACACAGATTTCACAGAGTTTACCTAATCATGTTCCCTCCCTGAAGAAACCATACGACCGATTTATAAAAGGCACACGACCAGTTCACGTTTTAAGTAAACGATTTTATTATTCAAAGTAAACCATGTGGATGGGTTTTAACATAATTTTATTTTTAATTAAAAATTCATTAACCCTCGATTTAGGTTCTATAGGGACCTCCTCCCACCCAAACTCCTTTCTCCCATCCTCAGAGCTCCCAAGGATGACTCTTGGTTCCTCAGATCCCTCCCAAAATAGATCCAAAGCTAGATGAATTCCCTTCTATATTCTCACGGTTTCGGTACTCATTTTCACAGATCCAATTATTTTTTCTAATCATTGGAAATCCGGATTAGGGTTTCATGATTTGAGATCTAGAGGCTCTGAGGTTGGTTGTTGAATTACGATACCTAATTTTCATTTAATCAAAATTTCATTATTTATTTTCATCTATTTTTAATTAAATCAATTTTTTATTTATTTATCAAAAGGATTTCAATTATTTTGTTTGAAAAAAGCCAATTACATTGAATTGTGTGTTTTTGGAATGATAGGTTTTTGGAATGATATTGGGAAATACCTAATTCCATTGAAATTTGGTGAGTTTATGGAAATTGTGGAATATTAATTTTTTAATTTGGATTCTAGTTTAGATGGAAAATTATCCAATTTAATTATTGGATTTAATTGTGAGAAAGGTTTTTATAGGAATTGTTTTTAAAAAACCCCATTTCCATAGAATTGGGTGTCTATTATGAAATTGATAGAGTTTTTTAAAATATTAAATTGTCAAATTTCATTGAAATATTGGATGGTGAAATTTAATAGTGAATTGGTTTAAAATCCTAATTTTTTATAAATGTATTAAAATTGATTTTGATAGAAACCTTAAGGATTCCTCTTTGTAGAGAATAATTTTTTTTATTAAAATCATGTATTGGTTTTTAAATGTAAAATTTGAATATTTGAAATTAAGAATGGTACTTAAATGTATTTTAAGAAGTTTTAAAATAAATTTATCTTCATCGATTTTATACTAGAGAACATGAATTCGTTAGGTAGTTATTGAGTTATTTGGGAAAACATTATGAATATATCATATTCTAAAACATAATATCAGCCCAATACATCACTTAGGTGATGGTGATGAGTCCTCTTGACCATGGTTCAAGGGACGTATGTACATAGTTTTCCATATTCACAGTATTGGGTCCCTGTAGCATGAAACTATTATACCTATTTAGAACATGATTGTGTTACTAGCTTGTGTTTTCATTGTATATATGACATTGTTGTAAAATGTTTTACATACCTTGTGAATTTAGATAAACTATTTTATATAAAAGTATTGGTTTATAAAATCTTAGAAATGATCCATTTTTTGTAAATCATCCTTTGATTAAAGGTAGATTCTATAATATGAAATGTATTTCCATTATTTTAAATGTGAGGCATGAATTGCTAAATGTATTTCCATCTTTGAAATATAAAGCATTATTTATTTAAATATAATTTTGAAATGGAAAAACTATTTGTTTTTAATTAAAATCAATTTAATTGGATAATTTTATAATGGAATATATTAGGGATTATATAGTAAAATCATTTTATTCTTTGTCTCACACCCTATGTGTGTATTTGTGTGTTTATAGAATATCTCCATCTAGGTTAGAGAAATGGAAAATGATCTCTTGGAGGTGGAACAGGCTATTGAAACTTGGACTTGGTGAATCGTGTCTGAGCTGGAACTTTTGAAGTTTTTCTTCCTGTTTTTGTAGTATTGTGTTGTTGTAAAAAGTTATAGTATTGTTGTCTTTTTTGTATGTCCAAATTTCGGTACATTACTCCTAGTGTAGTTTAATTTTATATTCATATTGTATTGATTCTTTTACTTCTACATTTTTAGTTAAAAAAATTATTACCAAATTCATGTTGTATGATTCCATGTTCAAGTCACCAGCCCATGGGGACTGTGAATTCCCTTTAGGCTATGTAATTGTCAGCTTAGTTATAGGGTTTCTAGGGTTTCCAGGCTGGTTTGCGACAATGTGTCATTTGAGGGAGGTTGAGCTTCTATATTGAAGTGAATATACATTTGTCTAAACATTCCGGTACTTATGATGTAGTTTTGATGGAGTTCCCGGATAGCTCTCACCAAAATGAACCTTAAGTCTCAATGTTTGGTAAGGGAATGACATCTTGTGGAATATTTGAATCCTATTCCGTTTTTTTGAGAGATTGAAATCCAAATCATCATTTCCTTATTATTTGGGATTAATTTTTTAGGTTTCTCAGTTTGAGTGTTAATATGATGTCTTCATTATTTTTTGATGATGTTTTGTTGCATCATGACTATAAGAATATGTGAAAATAAGATCCAGGAGGAATCTACTACTGAACCTCAGTGATAAAATCCTATTTTGGATCCAATCATGGATGGGGTGATTTTTCACACTATCCATGTTCTGGGATAGGACCCACCTCTAGTTCTAGTTCAAGCTCTAGCTATAGAACCTCATAGGGACATTCTAATTTTTTTTCAAGAGTTCCATTACTAGAAACCAGAATCATTCAAGGGCCCAAATGATCTTTAACAGGTCAAGGAATGGTTGATCAGAATTAATCATTTTTTTGGGTTTGTAGACACACCCGATGAAAACAATGTGAAGTGTGCCACCTTCATTTTGAAAGGTCTATGTCAGAGATAGTGGGACGTGATGGTAAAAATGAAGAAAGATGAGGGATTAGAATGGAAAGACATCAATGTGCACTTCAATGGCTAGTTCTATCTAGAGTTGATGTTGTTATCCAAATCCTCTGAGTTCTTCCAACTTGAGTAGGCTGAAGGGACTATGATAGAGTATGAAAAAAAAATTCCTGAGGTCATATATTTCTCTCCCTAGATAATATCAAAAGATAAGACGAAGGATATATGTTTAGAGTTGGGGCATTGACTAGATATTCATTATCAGTTAATTTTGTGAAATTTCATTCTTCAGATGAAGTTCTATATAGAGTGACAATTTTCACGATGGACATGACTAGAAATTCAGGGTTATTGAGGGCTTCATTTTAATCGATTGTTAGTGAGATTTCAGTAAATGTAAAACATAATTGTTGTGGTTCTTACCATAGTTCTCAATAGTAGGGTAATTCAATACCTATTGTGGGGTATGAAAGATGTACTTTGGTTTTTTAAAAATAGGGGGAGGCATGAAATTCAGTGTGGTTTTTCACTAAGGTACCCAAGAGTTATGGATACTATGAACATTCAAGGAAGTTAGATAGATTCTACCATACCAATTCAACTTTTCATAGTGTAATGGGAGCATAAAATCCTCCTATAATAGTGGGGAAATCAAATACTCCCTGATAAATATAGTTCCATCCACAATAATCTATAATAAAGAATCTATATGTAAAGAATGAGCCTCTAGAGAAATATGATATTGGTCTACATAATGTTAGAGGTACCATTACTATAGATTCTACATTAATGGATTCTCTATTTGACACATGTTCTTCTAATTAATTTATTTTATCGTGTATCATTAATATTCTAAATATTATTATATTTCTTTTATCTTGTACAATGGATATTACTACCCTCATTGGTATGAAGAAAGAGTAAGGTTAACATAGCCCCTCTTGTATTTTCTCTCTATCAAATATTGAGCTTTCATAGACATTTATGGTTCTCCACATAAAATACATTGACATCACTTTTAGAATGGATTCTCTCATTCCCAATAAATCCTTTATTGGTTTTTATCTTCGATAGATCTCATTCACTTCACCTAGTGGTGTGTGATGTGTACTTCCAGAAGAATATGACCCAAGTCTGGGCAAAGACAGACCTTCTTATCCAGATTTGGGGAAAGTGATATTGATTTTTTCCTTTGATCTATATTATGAATATTTTATTGGTGGTCTCCCTCCAGTTTTCATCAAGCTTTTCAATGTCTTTCCTTCAAACTTCTTTGGTTTTACACACATAAGGGATGTTGTGTTTTCTATTGACTTGATTCGTGGTCCTCAATCACTTTCTATTCTCTCATACCATATAGAACCAATTAAAATTGATGATTTGAAGTCCCAGTAAGATTATCGTTTATAGAAAGCCCTCATATTCCTGATTGTGTCACCTTGGGTAGTGCCGAATCGCTTTTCAAAAAAAGCGGATGGTTCCCTTCACCTATATTTTGATTATTGAAAACACAATCAGGTTATGATAAATAACAAGAATCCACTTCCATAGAGTGATTGTATGTTCAATAATTTGAAAGGGGTTTATTGGTTATCAAGGATCAACCTTTGGTATAGTTACCATTAGTTGAGGATAAATGAAGTTGAAATTCATAAAAAAGACTTTTGGAGTAAGTATGGTCATTATGAGTACGTTTTCATGCCTTTTGGTCGATCCAATGCTCATACAGTTTGATGAATAGGATATTCCAGAAGTGTCTTGATACCTTTTTAACATTATTTGTGGATGAAATTATCATTTACCCTTTGCTTGGGTAGGATCAAGTGCATCATCTGAGATTAGTTCTAGGTTTGATAGGAAATTACTAACATTATGCCAATACTTCAAAATTTTATATCAGGATTTGGGAAGTGATGTTCTTGTGGAATGAGGTGTCGGATCATGGATTATAATTTGATCATGAGAATTTCAATCCATTATAACATGGTATGAACTACACAATGATTTCAAGATTTATATACTATTACATCTAGATGGATACTATCACCGATTTGTGAAAGAATTCTCAAATTTGTCTCCTTTGATGACTAGTCTCACTCATATGGGAGTAAAGTTTTCTTAGCATGAAAAAATTCCTAATTATTTCATAGATCTAAAACTTATTTTGACTACTATGCTGGTGTGGAAACTTCTTGTGTATGGTAATGACTTTGTGGTTTTTTTATGCATCAGGTTCAGGCTTAGGATGTGTTCTTATGCAGGGGAATCATCTGACATTTTATGGCTTTTGTTAGCTTAGTGATTATGAGAATAATTAACTAGCTTATGACATGTAACTTTTAGTTGTGATTCACTTGCTTAATAGTTGGTATCATTGCCATCATAGTGAATGGTTTACCATATTTTATGACCATAAAATCTTGGGTTATATCTTCTCTAAAAAAATATGAATCTCCATCAGAGGTGTTGGGTGGAATACCAACAGTCTATTGACTTTTAAATAACCTATACGTTGGTTAAATGAAATGTCATTAAAGATTATTTTAGTAGGAAACTTTTCACCCTGACATTGAATGAATCATCCCAAGAGTGGAACATGATGGATCTATTTGCACAGTTTCATATTAGTGTCCAGGAATTTGGGGTCAAGGTTTCCTTGGCCAGTGTTCAGCTGACATCCTCTCTTTATGAATTGATTTTGTAGGATCATCATCTTGATAATGAGTTACGTAGCATTAGAGACACTCTTGAGGGCTGGGAGATAGTTTTCTAATGGTCATTCTCTAAAGAGGTCATTTTGTGCTATCAGGATCATTTTGTGGTACCATTTTGGTAAGAAAATATATGAGGGGGATTTTCATAGATCCCAGTGGGATGTACCCTCAAGGTCTATGATGATGTTATATGACATGTGATAGATGTTTTGGGGGTCAGGTATGAGGTAGGTAATTACTGATTTTCTTTCTTTCTTTGCTATATATATAAATTGGTTATGCCCAAGCACCAGTAGCATTCAGGTTTTCTTCTTCTGTGTCATGTATCTACATGGGGGTGGGTTGAGATCTTTATAAAAATTTTGGTTGGGTTTCCATGTACCCATAGAATGAATAACATGATATGGGTGGTGATTGATAGGTTAAATAATTGGATCACTTCTTACCCATTCATGATAATTCCAAAGTTGAGGAGTTATAAAATCTCTATTTGAAAGAGATTGTTTGGTAGTATGGAGTTCTATTTGATATAGTCTATGATAGGGATCCTCAGTTCACTAATAACTTTTGGAGATGAATTTAAGAGGCATTAGGATATCATGTCCCTTTGAGTATTGAATAACACTTATAGTTGGATGGACAGACAAAAAAAACCATATAGATTCTTGACAATATACTTCGTGCTTTTGTTCTTAACATTGGTGGAGTGTACGATGACCACTTGGGGATGGTTGTGTTTTCTTATAACAATAGTTACCAGACCTTAATTAGGATGGATCCTTATAAGTCCTTGTATACACAGCCTTGAAAATCTATATTTTGTTGTTTTTTTATTGGTGAAAGTTCCTTGGATAGACCGAACTTGGTGTAAGATATGAAAAAAACCCATTTAGTCGATTCACTATAGAATGTTGATGGAACAGAGCTGATATAAGTATAATATTTATCATAATTGTAAACTATTGGAGTTATTAGTTGGTGACCAGGTGTTCTTGTGAGTTTCACCCCATCTTCATCATCGAAAACATGGGAGGCAACAGAAACTTGATCCTCATTTTTTGGGACATTTCGTGGTTGTTGAGAAGGAGGGGAATGTTTCATATCATTTATCACTTCCACTATAGTTCACATAAATGTATAACATGTTTTATATATCTCATATATGAATGTATTTATCTAATAAATCTCAGGTTATGAGTTGGAGTGATCATGAAGTTAAAGCTGATTTATCTGTGACTGAATTCCTGTAAGAATAATTGATTATAAAAACAAGGTACATCGGGAGAGGATGATACCTCTGGTGTGTGTGTTATAGCAGTACAGTTCTGATTCTCATGAGACATGGGTGAGAGGGCGCTGATGAGAGATCAATGGCCTCATAATTTTGTCTTGGATGTTTTTTTTTGGATTTTTGGGGGACAAATTTTATATGGTTGGGATGTTGTAACATACTATTACTATTTTTAGGTATTTCTAAAACCCTCATTTTGATATTTCTTTTGTTGGGATGTATTTATGGTTTCTTTGTTTAATATTTTAATGTTTTTTGAATTTTATAATCTAGTGCATGGTTTTTTCAAGTCCGGTGAAGTGTTTTCCATCCTATAAACCGTGATACAGAAAAATGGAAAAATTCAAACAGTGGACTTTGTAGGCATCTCACATGATTTACCAAACCATTAACCCTCTCTAGAGAAACCATTCACTCCATTTATCGATGGTGTATGGTTAGAACATGATTTAACTAAATCATGAACATCTTCCTAGGAAACCATGAAAATGAGTTTTTACATGATATAAATTTTAATTAAATAATCATGAACCCTCTTTCTAGGTCCATGATAGAACTATTTAAACCCACATTCATTTCTCCCTATCTTAGAGCTCCCAAAGATTATTTTTCCCATATGATCCCTCTTTAAAAGTGATCCAAATCTAGAATAAAAACCATATATCGTCTCATTATTATGATTCCCTTTTACCCAGATTTCATTATTGTTGTTCTTCCTAAAAAAACATGGTTAAGGTTTGACACTTCGAGAAATCATGACTCTAAGGTAGGTGGTTTCGTTGCGATTCTAGATTTACATTAACCCTTAATCATTTTTTAAAATTTAAGCCATTTTAAATTAATAAAAATTGTTTAATTTTTATGGAATGGAATTCAATTATTATGTTCGATAAAAATTAAATTCCATTGAATTTGGGGGATTATAGAAATATATGTTTTTGGCATGAAGATGGAAAACACATAATTCTATTGAGTTGGGGTCTGTTTTGGAAAATTGTGTTAATTTAATGTTTAAAATTTAAATTATGGTTTTCATTGAACATTATTCAATTAAATTGTTTCATTAAATTATGAACATGGTTTTGAGGGAAATATTTTAAAAAAAACCAATTCCATTGAATTGGGAGTTTTTTGAAACTGTTGGATTTAAAAAAATGATAAATTTATTAGTAAAATTGGATTGTAAAATTTTATGGTGAATTGGTTTAAAATTAATATTTATTTAAAATATCTTAAAATAGTTTTTATATACTACTTAGGGTTTCATAATTATGTAAAATACATATTTTTTATTAAAATACATTTATAGTTTTTAAAAATAAAATTGAAATATTTGAAATATAGAATGGGAAATAATTATATTTTATGGTGTCTTAAAATAAATATCTCATTGTTGATTTTTTACTAGACCACATGCATTCCTATGGTAGTTAGTGAGTTATTTGGACAACACATTATGATTTTACAACATTCTAAGACATCATATCAGAAGATCACATCCCTTAGTTGATAGTGATGAGTCCTCCTATCATTATTTCATGGGATGTATGTACATAATTTTCTGTATTTATATTGTTGGGTCCATATAGTTTGGAACAATCATACCTATTTCAAACACATCCATGTTTTTCTCTTGTTTATTGTTTTAAATTTATATATTCTATTTTTGTAAAATGTTTTACATGCCTCATGAATTTATATTAACAGTTTTATATAAAAGTGTTAGTTTTATCCATTTGTGAAAAGTTCTATTTTTGTAAAGAACCCTTTTGATTAAATGTAGATTCCATCATATGAAATGGGTTTCCTTAATTTAAAATGTGGAGAATTAATTTATAAATTTATTTCCATATTAGAAATTTAAATAAGTATTTGTTTATATATTATTTTGAAATGAACAATGTGTTTATATTAAATTGATAGCACTTTACATGGTTTATTTGATACTGTAATATTTTTGGGAATCATTGGTAAAATCTTACTGGGATTTGGATCACACCTTACTTGTTCCTCTGGGCATTTTTAGACTATTTCCTTCCTATTTCGAGTAAGTTAATGTGATCAATTATAGGTGGATCCAGTTTCTGAACCTTATACTTGGTCTGCTGTGTCTGACTTTAGAATTGGGTAGTTTTTCTTCCTATTTTTATAGTACAATATTTTGGTATATAGTTGTAGTACTTTGGTCATTGTTTCTAATTTTACTTATGGTAATTTACTCCCATTGGAGTTTCTTTTGATGTGAATACTATCTTGTTTCTTTTATTTCAACATTATTAGTGAAAAAATGTTATCACTTTCTTATTAAATGTTTACAGGTACTTTTCACCAACCCATGGGGATCGAGAACTCAGTTGGGGATATGTCAGGGAAAGATTAGTTATTGGGTTAACAGGTACATTGAATTGTTTATGAAAACATTTATCAATAAAATCATTGTATGAGGATTTCAAATACAAATTAGAAACCAATGAATTTTATGAATAGTTATTTATCAGGGTTTATGTAATAATATTCCACTATGAAAAAATATCTATAAAAATACTGTTAATTTTTTTAATTTATTCTATAGTTTATGACAAAATTTAATGGAAAAAATTATGATTATTACTTTGTTAAATATTTGAATATTATCAAATTCTATCAACAAATGAGCATCCTTGAAGTGGTATATATGAATGTAACTAAATTTTCATTTAAAATATGTTGTAATCATTTTGGTTCGAATTATTTTCTAATACTACAAGGAATTTCAAAATTTAACATGTTTTAAATATGAAGTATATTTAATTTAGAAATGGGAGGCAAACTTACACTGGCCTAAAAAATTATATGTAGAATAAAGAGGTGATTTCCTATCATATTTATAAATATTTTTATTTCTCCCATATCATGCTGAGTTGATTTATCTTATTATTGTTTAGTAAATTTTAGTACCATTTTAAATTTGATAATTTCATAGAAACATTACAATAAAAGGGTTTCCATTTTTCACTGAATAAGATAGAATATTTGAAGTATCATTTTAGCATTGGATTGTACAATTATTTGATAGATGTGAGATTGATTGAAAAATTATTTCAAAATTTATTCATTTTAAAAATGTAGGCTAATATCTAGATTTATACTAATATCTAGTACTCATTATGATGTATATGAATTAATATCACACCAATTTGACAGACATTGTGGGTGAATTGACTAAAAGGCAATGTTCTAAATTTTAAAGTGACATTTTATTTGACAAAATAAATCACATACTTAAAAATGAGATAACATTTTCATATTGTATTTACACTTGTGGAGAAGTACCCATGATTTATTTTTTATGTTTCAGAATTAACCACAGTTAAATCGAACACACATTGTGATTAAAATGACTCAATGTCCATGTTTCTTATATATAAGTATCATTTTAGTCCAAAACATGCATCATATAATCAAAACTAAACAAACAAGATCATATTGTCTTGATAATTTCAAAAAATGGACTCTGATTAATTTCGAATGTGTAGGAGTTCACCTCATATCCATATAATACAAATTATGGCTATATTGAGTGAAATTGGGTGTTTTAATATTAAATGTAATATTTTAGGACAAAATGTGCATTATATAGTGAAAAAAATAAAACATGTTCTAATAGTATTTATACTTAAGGGAAAAAGTAGAAAATTAATTTTTGATGGGTAGGTGTTATCTCTAAGAAAAGATGTCACATGGTGTGGATGGTATATCTAAGAGTGCTTGTTTCATTTAAAATTGACATTTTAGTTCAAGTGTTTGTTACACACAAAAACCTAGAAAATTATCATAGATTGTCTTGAATATATATTGATAATATTCTATATTTATTTTGGACGTGTAGGAATGAAATCATTTCAATAAAACACACAATATAGTTGGATTAATGGAATGTGTGTGTTTTTTATTTAAAATAAACATTTAAATCAATAACATATATCACATACCCAAAAATAAACCAAAAATACATATTATCATAATAATTTTGGAAACTGTTCTATTATTAATTTTTATCATGTAGGAATTATCTTAACATTATTCTAACACACAATGAGTCCATTTTTATTGAAATAGTATGTTTTCAATTTTAAAAAAAAATTTGAAAAAAATGAATTTCACATTTTAAAAAAATAGAAACATACCCATTTTTTCATGATAATTTATGATAATTACCTATAAATTATTTTTGACATGTATGAATTAACCACTAATTAATTTGATATACTATTTGTATAATAGCATTAAAACTTCATGTTCTCGGTTCGAAATTTATATATTAAACCAAAACATATGTCACAGAAAAATGAGAAAATTAACTTTGTTTATATTAGAACATTAAAAAATAATCCAATACATTTTATAGGAATTAACCATATATAAATAAAAATAATATGTAGCCAAATTAATTGAATGTGTAAGTGTTTATATTAAAAGTGTCATTTTAGTAGAAATGTACACATTATATTTCTTAAATAATTAAATTTAACTTAAATTTTCTTGATACATTATAAAAAATATATTATAAGTCATTTTATATGTATAGTAATTGACCATGAGTAAATTTTATATATGGTGTAGTCGGTTTTCCTGAAATCACATGTTTTTATTTAAATAGAACATTTTAGTTCAAGAAATAAGAACCATACCAAAATGAAAGAAAATACACTTAGGTTGTCTTGATATATTAGTAAAAATATATGTAATTCATTTTTTGGAATATAATAAATAACCTCATTTCAAACAAACACATGGCTTTGTTAATATGAATTAAAGTTATTCGTTTCACTAAAATGTTACATTTTTATTTAAAAAACTTGTCCAATACATGAATCCAAGAAAACATGCATAGATTTATTTGATAATAAAATAATATAATACATGATTTATTTAAGAAATTTATTAATTAATCTCATATCATTCAATCACAATGTGTTCTCATATTGATTAAAACTACATGATTTCAGATTAAAAATGACAATTTATGCCAAAATGCTCATCATATACTAAAATTGAGAAAATATTATTGTTATATCTTTGTAATTTATGATACCAATTCATGATTTACTTATTGGTTTTGTTTGTGAATTAATCACACACTAATATGGAACACAGTGTGCCTAGTGTGACTCAAATTTTTTGTAGTCTATAAAAAAGCATCATGTTATCTCCCAACACACGTAACAAAGTAATTTCTTTTTAAAACATCCTTATATTTAAATTCTAAATTAATAAAATGCTCTATGATTCATTTTTGATGTTTTTTAATTATCCTCATGTTAATATAATATAGGGTGTGGAAAATCGAGAGAAAGAAGATGAATTTTGTTTAAAAGTCACATTTTAGTCCAGAACAAGTGTTTCATAATAAAATTTAATAAAATATTTTCTTATTTTTTTGAGACATTATGAAAATTTCTATTGATTCTATTTTAATATATAGGAATTCAGCTCAACTAAATCAAACACAAGGTGCATCTGAATTATCTAAAAGTGCATTTTCTTATTTTAAAAGTGACAATTTAAACTAAATCATGTATCACATACTCCCGACCAAGAAAATTATCTCTTATTTATCATGATACTTTAATAAAAAAATATTTATAATTCAATTGTGACATCTATGAATTTACATCAAGTCAATTCAATACATGGTGTGATTGTTGAGAATGAAAGTGAATGTTTTCATTTAAGTGTTATTTTGTAGTAAAAATTGAACATAAGATCCACAAATCCCATAAAAATGATCTTATTTTCTTGGTAGTTTGTTAATATTATTCATGTTTCATTTTTTAGTTATAGTAATTAACCAAATATCAATCCAATATAAGGTATGAACATTATATATGAATGTTTGTGTTTCCATTTAAAAGTAGCTGTAATTTCAAACCACACATTACATACTGAGAACTAATAAAACATGATCATATTGTGTTTTTACTTACTAAAAACTATCTATGGATCAATTTTCATTTTTAAAAATCAATCGGACACCAATCTAGCACTAGTTGTGTAAGGTATGAATAAAACTGTTTGTCTTTTATATAAAAGTATAATTTAACTCGCAATAGTGTCCCATAGTTAAAACATTTAATAGATACTCATTTTTTCATGATAGTATAGTGATATTATTTGTAATTAATATATATATTATATAAATTAATCTCTTTTTAATTTTACACATAGTGTTGAATGATTAAAAAAATGTGTATTTTTTTGATTAAAAGTTACAAAATTTTTAAAACACATGTTTCATACATAAAATTTACAAAATGTTCTCATATTGTTTTGATAAATTAAAAAAATATGAGTGATTAATTTGTAACATCTTGGAATTAACCTCAATTCAATCTGAAAAAAAATTGTGGCTAGTATGACCGTAAGTGATTATCTTCATTTAAAAATGACATTTTAGAGAAAAATGTTTATCACATAGTAAAAATAATGAAAAACACTTACATTTACATGATATTTTTTATTGAAAATAGGTAATCATTATATATATATATATATTAATAACTTGTCAATTTGATTCATTTTTTTCCAGTATGACTGAAACTATGTTTTTTCTATTTAAATGTGACATTTATGTTTAAAAAAATGTCACATACTCAAAATGTAGAAAATTTTATTGGATTGTAATCATAATTAATAAAAAATGATCCATGATAAATTTATGATTTATTGTAATTAATATGACATAAATTGAACATTTTCAGTATGAAGGATATATTTTAGCTCACAATGAATTACACCAAGTCATAATTGAGAAAACAAGCTTGTATTGTCGTGATAGATTATAACAATAACCAATTACTTATTTTCTTACTTTTAGGAAGTATCCATATACCATTCCAATTTAACATTCTTTGATATTATATATTATTTCAATTATTATTTTTTATTAATTTATTTGATCTATTAATTAGAAAAAGTATTTTTTATTATGGGCACTGACTTTTTTTTCATGTGGCTCAGTTGATCATTTGATATGTATTTAAATTATATTTCTTTATTGTTTATAATTATTATTTATTATTAGTGAATTTTACATCAATTTAATAGTATTGTAATGAAATTATTTACTTTAATACATGTATTAAAATTGCGGTCAAATGTAAATGTAAATTATATTTATGTTTAATGTAATATTTGTACAATAATATATATATATAAATATTTTTATATTTATATTTATATTTATTTTTTCATCAGTTTTTTATAGTTTTATTTATATATATAAGAACATTATGTTAGAAAATATTGTTTTTTATCGGTGCTAGTTTCAGTATTGATGAAGGCCTTTTTTAGTAGTAAATAATTAAGCGTTGATATGAAAATAAGATTTCAACACTAATAATCGTGTAGATAAAGGAGGCCTTAATCAGTCATAGAATATTTTATTTTCAAGGCCCCACTTATCTATCTATTTTATCATTGATAAAGGATATGTTTATCAATTCTTTTTTATCTTTAATAGTACATTCTTAATTTTAAATGTCCACAAAAAATTAGTTATTTTTACTAATATATGTGGTTTATAGTTTTATTAAGGTCCTTAACTATTATAATTGTAGAAGAAACCAATTAGGGACCTTGATAAATTTTCAACCGTTATTTATGAATATTATAAGGTTAGATTTATCACATTATTCTAATTTCGTAATGATAATTAAATAATAAAAATATTTTTTAATAAACATCAAAATGAACTATGTATTGTGATTCTATTTAATTAATTTAAATACACAAATGAAATTTATATGGGTGATTTATCTAATCATGAGAGAACCATATCTCTTGTATATCACCATCTATATATCATCTTCTTGAATATCATGGGAAATGATTGATAAAAAATTGGAAAATCTGTATTTATAAAAAATCTGTAGAGTTTATCCCAATCAACAAATTTAAATTATGTTAGCATTTAATAATAGACCATAATTTAAAAAATACTACAATTATAGTTTCTCAATCTAAGATCCAGATTGTATAATATATCAATTTCTTCCAAAAATATAAAAATCAAACACACGTCATTAATTAATTAATTAAATCCAAAATACCATTTCTCTTATGTATCAAAGAAGACTACTACTACAACTTAAATTCCCTAGTATGAGATTAGTGAATCCAAAAAAATATTTATTATATTCAATTTCATATTTAAAATTACTATAATTCCATTCAGTTTTAACAGTTCCAAAATTCTTTTCAAAATTTGCTAACATGAAAAAATAATTTTTTGGACCAATGTAATAAATAAACCTTCAAAACATTCCTTCCTCACAAGTCCTAACACATTATTATAACCGTAGTTCCTCAAATAAATTTACATTCAAAAATCCATCTTCTGGAATTCTATAAAAGATACACCTTGAAAAAGAACAACCCATAATTCATGGGGATAACTAAACTCCAATTACAATCCACAATTACAAATAAAACAAATAACCAATAAAAAATATCATATCCTAAAATCATATCAAGATGAAAAATGTTTTAAGAAAATATTTGAATAATTTACCCCAACATAGGATTCCAAATATTGATTGACTATCTCAAAAACCTTTTTAATTTATTAAATATAATAAAATCTTCTAACCTCATAAAACAAATAGGTTATCGCTCATACACTTCTTCTATTGTACTCAAACAAGATTAAGTATCTCAAATGGTATTACAGACCATTGTAAATAATTACATTTTCAATAAATCATCCATTATAAATATGGATTCAAATAGACATGTTTATTATGTAGAACCATTAATAAAGCACCACACTACTCATTATATAATCCTTAATAAACCTCACCATGCGAAAATCAATAAAACAATTCATAAGACAAATCATCTACAATTTGACTAAACGTACCACCAATTAAAAATATATGACGTTTCCTTAGATGAAAATAAAAAAATCCCAATATTAAAAAAATAAATTAAAACCTCCATCCTTTATTTGGAAAGGTAGTAAAAATTCATAGAGTTAAACCACTAAATAAAACATGATAAGAACGTATGTCATGTTATTTCATTTACCAATTCTAAACTAGTGCATGTTTTCTACTACCTCTACACCATATGTTTATGATTTTTTAGATAAAAATATATATTCATTTTGTAAGATCATTTACTATGAATTTACCTCATATTCAAAAACTATTTATTTCGTGACTTTACTCAAGATAGGACCTTGAATCCTATTAGAATTTTTCTAATATATAATATTACCTCAAAATCACGTGGTTTAACCTCATGGAACATAATTATAAAAATAACTAGGGCTTTAAAAATAGAAAAATATCTCTATTAATATCTTGATTTAGAATAAATAGATCCAATTCAACAACATTTGAAAAATTATTTTCCTGTATATACTTGAAAAAAACTAATATCCTTGTCATCTATTTCATGGAACCTTTATATTTTTCAACTCAAACATAGATGCATGATCTACTCAAAAATGTAATGTAATTCATGGTAAAATATATTTTATTTTCATAAAATTATCCCTATAATTCACCATTTATTACATACAATAGTTATTAATTATATACATTTTCACAATCTCTTAAGATATCATATGTCTCATGTGAAACATTGTTCAATATTCGTTTTGGATCATGTGAATTTATTTATAGAGAGAACCTATGAAACAACATGTTATATATTTACCATCACAAAAATAATATATACTTATTCCAAGATAACATTATTCATGTATGAAACCTAGGATAAACACCACCATAATCCAAAAAAAATCAAGGTCATGGTTTCCCTAGAAACCTCAAAATATTTTACATATACACATGGGAAGAAATTAACCTTAAAAGAGACTCTAACTAGACTTTTTTTTACCAAAATAATATATTAAAATTAGTTTTTAATTGTGAATAATTATAAATAATCAAAAAAAAAAGGTGAAACTAGAACCTCAGTAAAATTGACCTTATAAAAATTGACTCAAAATTTACATTGTTACAAACACTCAATACAGTTTAAATTATAAAAAAATGATCACACATCTCGAAATGAGATTATTTCAAAAATAATTCCTATATATTATGTTTATAAATAAATAGGTTAAAATAAACTTTATGAAAATGAAAAATGTGACAAATATTGGATGGGGAAGTACATATAACTACCCCCATCAAGAAAGAAAATCTTCAACAAAGAATTGAAATGGAAAACTTGTTTAGCCCAACAATAAGGATGTCATACCCTTTTACATAACATATCTTACTACCATAGTATCCCTCCATAATCATTGGATTAATCACCATAATCATATTTAATATCTATAGTTTTAGATGTAACATCCCAAGTAAGTAATGAATAATAGATATTTTTATCTATGTCTATTAATAAACTAGATAGTGTTTTAGAGGCTTAAAATGAAAATAAATCCAATCTTAAGCATGGAATACACTAATATTTTTAAAAGATTATTTTACTGCCTTTTGATGGAAAACCATTTTTGAATCTATCTTTTGAAAATTTTATAAACTATGTTTGTCAAAATAAACTTATTCTCTATGATTGGGACATAAAAATTTACTTGGTGTGAATTTTTGGTATTTTTCTGACAATGTTCATTTTTTTAATGAATAGTGAAAAATACTGCATTTTACATCAAAACTGCTTTTTAATATAATTTATTTATATGATTAGATTATGTTTTGAATTGTTTTTTAAGTGAAATTAGAATATATTTTCACCATGTAATCCAATGGTGGTCATTGGAATCAATTTCACTTTGAAATTTGACTTAAACTGGTGTCAATCTTTTGATACTTATTGTTTCATAAAAAGACGCTATTTGTCATGACAGTGGGAATTAATTATTAAATTAATTAATGTGACTTATATGTTTTGAATTTTTTAAAATAGACTTAATTTTTGAATTCAGAATATCAAATATATCTTTGGGTGATGTTTTGATATTTTTATGAAAAACTTCAATTTTTGATGAATAGTGAAATCACTAAGTGGTAGTTAAAGAAACTGATTTTTCGTTTAAATGAGACTTTGTCACTTCTGAGATTTGAATTTCAAAAATCCGACATACATGGTTGTCATTAAGAAGTAAAATTTGGTTCAATGAGATTATAATAATTTTTTGGTGAATAGTAACTTATTAAGTTTTTAATCCCGATTAGAGGTAATTGGTGTAGTTTAAGGTAAGAATAATGTTTTAATAAAATGAAATGACCTAGAAACATGTACTGCCCTTATTGGTTGTGTCATGGCAGACCAAGAAAAGCCATGGGTCAACTTGGGGACCCCATGGAGCCCCTTTGGTTGGGAAATGACATAAATAACTTTTTATTTAATGTTATAGTAAAAATGACACAAACATGAGTTATTTTACTAAAACAATTTTTACATGAGGTTATAAAGATAAGATTTTTTATTATAAATATTAATTGGAAAGATAAAAAGATTTCCTAAATCATAGTTTTTTATTATAATTTTTTGACATTATATAAATTAAATTATATATGACATCATGATGATGCAGCGATGACCTCATTATTTAACGATTTAAACAAAATGGAAATATAATGTAATATCTAAGACCTAAACATGTCCAAAACCTATTGGATGAGTTTATTTCGAACCCGTATCACTTTATCCTCGAATTATATCAATGTGAGACCTTTTGAATCCTAAACTCATTTTAAAATATAGTAACTTATCTTTACTTTCCAAGAGTGCCCCTCCTCTCCTCTTATAAAAGGCCCCCACCTCTACCTCTTTTCCCACACTCCCAAAGCCTTTGGCTCGGACAACCCCTGCCCATTTTGGCTCTACACATCCCTCTCTTACTCCTTGAAGCCTCACTTTGGGCAGAAGTCTTCCCAAGGAAGCCTTTGAGCTCAAACCAATGGGAGTTACCCGATTTTAAGGTAATGTATTCACTTGAGTCCTTTTGTTTTATTTTGCTTCTCCAACCCCCTAAACCCTGTTTATTCATTTCTTTTGTAACAAATCCAGTATCTTCAATATACTAGTATGTTATTATAAGAAGTATTGGAGCTACACTTACACACACCTACATCTAATGATTAACGAACATATTGTTTCCGTGGATGGTGAATTTATGCCTCCCGAAACGATGATTGTGCAGCATTCTTTTAACACCTTTAAAAGTGGCCATTAAGATGAAAATATATTTATATATGATATATAATATGTTTATGTTTTCCTTAAGCTTCTGTATTTTTCATTTTGGGCATACCTTTATGGTTTCCATTACGTGTTAACGCGATATCTTCATTTAAGGAAGTGCGGACTACCGCCCCCTCAAAGTGATTTGATTCGTTAAATACCATATGTGGGATGTATAAAGGATGGAACTATGATATTATATATGATATTATACTGGAATTGTAATATAACTTTATATAATTATTATTCCATTCTATAAAATACGAAATAGAAATGAAAGTAGCGTTCATGCGTACGTACGGCTTACCGTCTCCATGAACGGTGCATTTCATTTCTTACCTCTAAATGATTATGTAATATTATAAATGCATGCATGTACTGGATATATATGACATATATAATATCTACATCATGAATACCATTCTGGATATAATGGATACATGAACAACTTGTAATTATAAATGGCTTATTTTGACTCAAGTACCAATGATCGTTAAAACGACCGTTATTAACTTAAATAATTACATAGTGTTCATGACATGGCAATAAGTGATATAAAAGGAATAATGAACTTGAAAAAGGTTCTTAAGAAAGTATAAATTAACTCAAGTTTATTATTCAGGACATTAAAGAATGATCGAGTCAAGTCGGACCCGAGGTATGGGACTTCGTCTAAATCTCCTTTCATTGAGGCATATTTTGTTTTATACACAACCTTCTTTTATACGGTGTATAAACCCCTTTGACTTTTACATTTATCCAAAAGGAATATTTTTTATACAAAGCGTTTACTAAATGACAAAAGGGAATGTTGTTGTCTTACGTATGCGGCGACAACGACTTCTCCGACACCGTGACCATTATTTGAGTTTCGGCTTCCTCTACAAGTCATACCTTTTCTTTAAAAGAAAAATAAATACCATGTTTTACTTTTATTTTATTTTGGTATTGAAAATGGTTTTCATAATGTTTCTATATCAATGTGTTGTATTGATATCTTTTGATTGAAGGGTGGAAATTTTATGTTTCCTTTATGCATAATTTATGTGATACGATTATGTTGTGGTTCTTGGGCATTATTCTGAAGACGGGTGGTTCCGTGATAAACTAAGGGCATGTGAGGCCGATATAGCTCTCTAATGCATTGGGTAACGTGAAAGAAGTGAAATGTTAGGGTTTCTCCAAAGATATTTAGGGAATATATTGTGATGGGTATTCCAAACGTAACCAAGAGGGTTACTCCCTACGTAAGAATGTTATGAATGCCTCAAGTTACCTTTATGTCTTATGATTTCTAGGAATTATTCATGATTTGATGAGGTATGTTAAAGTGCTTATGTTTTATGGGTAAAGTATGATTTCATTCTTATGTATATATGTACCCATGTTTCCTTTCCATATTTTTATATCCCTTACTGAGCTTTTTATGCTCATCCCAAGTTTTTTGAAATGTTTTTCATAGGTCAAGGGACTGGTACATGATATGATGATAGTGTCAAGGAAGTGTCAAGAAAGAATCCATGTTTTATTTTAAATATGTTTCCATTGATGGGAATGAAGAATACTATCTTTATGTAATCACTTTGTTTATATGTGGAATGTAATGCAAGTTTTATGATCTAATTCTCTAAAACTCTAAACCCGAAAAGATCCTCAATGTGTAATCTTTTAATAACTCAAGATTAAGTAAGGTTTAAGGTCGGGGCCTTATAGTTGGTATCAAAGGTCGGTTTAGATAAATTTAGGATTTATAATTCTATTAAATGATTATCCAAAAATATTTTTTATGGTCAAATTGAAGTTATATAGTATTTGAAGATGACCATGTTGCTTCATCTAAGACATGTTTTTTCAGAATGGTTTTCCGCAGAGGAAATAGGGAAGAAGTGCTAGGAAGTCATACAGAAGGAAATAACCTTCCGAATCAGCATCCTGAGATGGTCGGAATTGGAACTGAATAGTTTGTTGCAGTGATGGCATAGTTGACTCAGGCTATAAATGGTGGTGGTATCCATGCACGAGATCAGCCAGACCAACCGCAGAGGAACATGTCAGTGGTGGAACATTTCATGAGGAAACATCCCCCATCATTCAGAAGATCATCTGACCCTGTGTTAGCTGAAGGGTGGATTAAATCATTGGAGAAGATTTTCGATGTCATGGGGTGTTCAGGCAATCAAAAGGTTAGTCTTTCTATTTACCGTTTGAAGGGTGAGGCAGATCAGTGGTGGTCGATGGTTAAAAATATCAGGGATGCTAATGAGATTGATGCTCTCGACTGGGATGAAGTCAAAGGTATGTTTCTTGAGAATTATTTTCCTAAGGCTGTTCGACTTAGGATGTAAAAGAAATTCTTGGAATTGAGGAAAGAGGAAGACTTAGTGGCTACCTATGAAGAAAGGTTCACTCTATTGGCAAGGTATGCTCTAAATTTTATCCGAGACCTTGATAGTAAAATCAATCATTTTTACTCAGGATTAAAGCCAAAATATTGAAGGGAATTAGCTTCTCGTGAGTTTAAAAGTTATGAAAATCTTGTTTGATGTGCTGAGAAGGTGGAAATGGAGTTTTCCGATGACCAAGTGTTCTATAACAACCAGCAGAAGAAGAGACCGAGGTGGCAGGAGAAAGGTAAGAATTCTTCAAAAAAGTCTGATGGTAAGAAAACTAAGTTTCTAGTCTATGATAAATGTGGAAAAAGGCATGCGGGGGAATGTCTTCTGAATTCTGGAAAGTGCTACCAATGTGGTAAGATGGGACATAAGGCTCGTTATTGCACTGAAAAAGATCAGGGTAATGGTAAGAACAAACATGATTTACAGTTAGTGAAATGTTATAAGTGCAATGAGATGGGTCACTATGCAAACGAGTGTCCGAAAAAGAGCTTGAGTGATGGGAAGCAGTTAGACTACAAGCAGAAAGGGGTGGTGAAATCTTTTACAACTACTTCAGCAGATGTCGGGCCATCAGATGAAGTTGTATCAGCTCCAGGGAGCTCAGTTTTTTTCAAAGATTGACCTGAGATCGGGGAACCATCAGCTGAAGGTAAAGGAGGTAGATATTCCGAAGACCGCATTCCGTACAAGATATGGCCATTATGACTTTGTAGTAATGCCTTTTGGGCTAACCAATTCACCTTCTATATTCATGGACTTAATGAATAGAATTTTCCATGAGTTCTTGGATAAGTTTGTGGTGGTTTTCATTGATGATATTTTGGTGTTTTCTAAAGGTAAAGAGGATCATGAAAGACATTTAAGGGATATCTTGAAAACCTTATAAGAAAAGAAACTGTATGGAAAATTCAGCAAGTGTGAGTTTTTGTTGCAACAAATTTCATTCATTGGTCATATTGTTTCTAAAGATTGAATAACTGTTGATCCTGCAAAAACAAAAGTTGTGGATGACTGGACAAGACCCACAAATGTAACTGAGATTCGTAGCTTCCTTGGTTTGGTAGGGTATTACCGAAGGTTTGTTAGAAATTTTTTACGGTTATCTAGTCCAGTGACTAAGCTAACTCGGATGGGTGTTAATTTTATCTAGACAAAAGAATGTGATGATTGTTTTCGGGAATTGAAAAGAAGATTGGTGAATGCTTCAGTTCTGGAACTTCCTTCCAGGAATGGTGAGTTTGCTATATACAGTGATGCTTCATTGAAAGGACTTGGTTGTGTCCTAATGAAGAATAATCAGGTAATTTCTTATGCTTCACGACAGTTGAAAACTCATGAGGTAAATTACCCTACACATGATTTGGAATTAGCTGCTGTTATTTTTGCTTTAAAAATTTGGAGGCATCATTTGTATGGAGTAAAGTGTGAAATATATACTGATCAAAAAAGTTTAAAGTAAATATTCACTCAGAAAGAATTGAACATGAGACAAAGGAGATGGATAGAATTAATCAAGTATTATGATTTTACAATTCATTACCATCCAGGAAAAGCAAATAAAGTGGCCGATGCTTTGAGTTGAAAAAACAATGCTTCATTAGAAATGTTGCGTTTGGAACGTGATCCTATAGTTAAGGATTTGATGAGCTTTGGCATAGAGGTTGTTGGTGCAGGAAGTTATTCTGTTTTGTTTCAGGTATCAGTGAGATCATCTCTATCTGATAGAATCAAGCAAGCACAGAAGCAAGATAGTGAGTTGCAGAAAAAGGTAGAGCTAGTTCAGAAAGGTAAGTTTCCTGAATTCAACGTTGATAGTGATTGTGTTTTGAGATTTGGGAAGATATTGTGTGTGCCTTGTGATTCACAGTTCAAGATGGAGTTGTTATGTGAAGCTCATAGTTCTCCGTTTTCAGTTCATCCAGGTAGTACTAAGGTGTATAGAGATCTGCGGGAGTATTACTGGTGGGATGGAATGAAAAGAGATATTGCTGACTTTACTGTGAAGTGTTTGACTTGTCAACAGGTTAAAGCAGAGCGGCAGTTACCGAAAGGGATTCTTCAACCTCTACCAGTTCCAGAGTGGAAATGGGAGAATATATCCATGGACTTTGTTGTGGGATTACCTAAGACATCTCGAGGTAATAATGCAATCTGGGTTATTGTTGATCGCTTGACCAAGTCTACTCATTTCCCTTCTATACGAGATACTTTTTTCCTGGATCAACTTTCCCGTTTGTATCTTAAAGAGGTAGTCAGGTAACATGGATTTCCTCTCTCCATTGTATCTGACCGTGATCCCATGTTTACTTCTAACTTTTGGAATGGCCTTCAGAAGTCGTTGGGTACTGAATTAAATTATAGTATAGCTTTTCATCCTCAATCAGATGGGCAGTCAGAATGAACAATTCAGACCTTGGAGGATATGCTATGTTCTTTCTCTATGGATTATCAGGGAAGTTGGGACCAACATCCTTATTTGGTTGAATTTTCATATAATAACAGTTTTCATTCCAATATAAAAATGGAACCATTTTTGGAATTATATGGGAAGTGGTTTCAAACTCCAGATTTCTAAGATGAAGTGGGTGAAAGGAAGTTGATGGGACCAGAATTGGTAGAAGTGATGGCAGAAAAAGTTCAACTGATTCAGAATCACATGAGAACATCTCAGAGCAGGTAGAAGAGTTATGCGGATAACCGGAGGAAGGATCTATCTTTTGAGGTAGGTGATCATGTTTTTCTCAAGGTTTCTCCTTGGAAAAGTGTGATGAGATTTGGTAAGAAAGGAAATCTGAGTCCAAGGTTCATTGGACCATATGAAATTCTGGAGAGAGTTGGATTAGTTGCTTACCAAGTGGCTTTACCTCCAAGCTTATCTCAGGTACACAATTTTTTTCATGTTTCTATGTTGAGAAAGTATATGCCAGATCCATCTCATGTTTTGAGTCCAGAGGTAGTTCAGCTGGAAGAGAACCTATCTTATGAGGAACAACTGGTCAAGATTCTTGACCACAGGGAGCAAGTGTTACGGAATAAGGTGATTCACCAGGTAAAGGTTTTGTGGAAAAACCACATGATTGAAGAGGCAACATGGGAATCTGAAAATCCAATGAGGGATAAGTACCCCCATTTATTCGATAAGTAAATAAATTGCGGGGACGCAATTTTCTAAAGGGGGGAAGGATGTAACATCCCAAGTAAGTAATGAATAGTAGATATTTTTATCTATGTCTATTAATGAACTAGATAGTGTTTTAGAGGCTTAAAATGAAAATAAATCCAATCTTAAGCATGGAATACACTAATATTTTTAAAAGATTGTTTTACTAACTTTTGATGGCAAACCATTTTTGAATCTATCTTTTGACAATTTTATAAACTATGTTTATAAAAATAAACTTATTCTCTATGATTGGGACATCAAAATTTACTTGGTGTGAATTTTTGGTATTTTTCTGACAATGTTCATTTTTTAATGAATAGTGAAAAATACTACATTTTACATCAAAACTGCTTTTTAATCTAATTTATTTATATGATTAGATTATGTTTTGAATTTGTTTTGAAGTTAAATTAGAATATATTTTTACCATTTAATCCAATGGTGGTCATTGGAATCAATTTCACTTTGAAATTGGACTAAAACTGGTGTCAATCTTTTGATACTTATTGTTTCATAAAAACACGCTATTTGTGATGACAGGGGGAATTAATTATTAAATTAAGTAATGTGACTTATATGTTTTGAATTTTGTAAAACAGACTTCATTTTTGAATTTATAATATCAAATATTGCTTAGGGTGAAGTTTTGGTATTTTTCTGAAAAACTTCAATTTTTGATGAATAGTGAAATCACTAAGTGGTAGTTAAAGAAACTGATTTTTCGTTTAAATGATAATTTGTTACTTCTGTGATTTGAATTTCAAAAATCCGACATACATGGTAGTCATTAAGAAGTAAAATGTGGTTCAATGAGAATATAATTATTTTTTGGTGAATAGTAACTTATTAATTTTTTAATCGCGATTAGAGGTAATTAGTGTAGTTTAAGGTAAGAATAATGTTTTAATAAAATGAAATGACCTAGACACATGTCCTACCCTTATTTGTTGTGTCATAGCCGACCAAGAAAATCCATGGGTCAACTTGGGGACCCCATGGAGCCACTTTGGTTGGGAAATGACATAAATAACTTTTTATTTAATGTTAAAGTAAAAATGACACAAACATGAGTTATTTTACTAAAACAATTTTTACATGGGGTTATAAAGATCAGATATTTGATTATAAATATTAATTGGAAAGATAAAAAGCTTTCCTACATCATAGTATTTTTTTTCTAATTTTTAGACATTAAATAAATTAAATTATTTATGACATCATGATGATGCAGCGATGACCTCATTATTTAACGATTTAAATAAAATGAAAAGATAAAGTAATATCTAATACCTACACATGTAAAAAACCAATTGTATGAGTGGATTTCGAACCCTTATCACCTTATCCTCTAATTATATCAATGTGGGTCCTTTTGAATCCGAAACTCATTTTACAATAAAGTAACTTATCTTTACTTTCCAAGAGTGCCCCTCCTCTCCTCTTATAAAAGGCCCCCACCTCTACCTCTTTTCCCACACTCCCAAAGCCTTTGGCTCGGCCAACCCCAGCCCATTTTGTCTCTCCACATCCCTCTATTACACCTTGAAGCCTCACTTTGGGCAGAAGTCTTCCCAAGGAATCCTTTGAGCTCAAACCAAAGGGAGTTACCCGATTTTAAGGTAATGTATTCACTTGAGTCCTTTTGTTTTATTTTACTTCTCCAACCCCCTAAACCATTTTTATTCATTTCTTTTGTAACAAATACAGTATCTTCAATATACTAAGATGTTTTTATAAGAAGTATTCAAGCTACACTTACACACACCTACATCTAATGGTTAACAAACATACTGTTTCCATGGATGGTGAATTTATTTCTCCCGAAACGATGATTGGTCAACATTCTTTTAACACCTTTAAAGGTGGCCATTAAGATGACAATATATTTATATATGATATATAATATGATTATGTTTTCCTTAAGCTTCTGTATTTTTCATTTTGTGCATACCTTTATGGTTTCCATTATGGGTAAACGCGATATCTTCCTTTAAGGAAGTGTGGACTACCGCCCCCTCAAAGTGATTTGATTCGTTAAATACCATATGTGGGACGTATAAAGGATGTAACTATGATATTATATATGATATTATGCTGTAATTATAATATAACTTCATATCATTATGATTCCATTCTATAAAATACTAAATAAAAATGAAAGTAGCGTTCATGCGTACGTACGGCTTACCGTCTCCATGAACGGTGCATTTCATTTCTTACCTCTAAATGATTATGTAATATTATAAATGCATGAATGTACTAGATATATATGACATATATAATATCTACATCATTAATACCATTCTGGATATAATGGATACATGAAAAACTTGTAATTATAAAGGGCTTATTTTGACTCAAGTACCAATGATCGTTAAAAGGACCGTTATTAACTTAAATAATTACATAGTGTTCATGACATGGAAATAAGTTATATAAAAGGAATAATGAACTTGAAAAAGGTTCTTAAGAATGTATAAATGAACTCAAGTTTATTATTCAGGACATTAAATAACGATCGAGTCAAGTCGGACCCGAGGTATGGGACTTCGTCTCAATCTCTTTTCATTGAGGCATATTTTGTTTTATACACAACCTTATTTTATACGGTGTATAAACCCCTTTGACTTTTACGTTTATCCAAAAGGAATCTTTTTTATACGAAGCATTTACTAAACGACAAAAGGGAATGTTTTTGTCATACATATGCAGCGACAACGACTTCTCCGCCACCGTGACCATTATTTGAGTTTCGGCTTCCTCTACAAGCCATACCTTTTCTTTAAAAGAAAAATAAATACCATGTTTTACTTTTCTTTTATTTTGGTATTGAAAATGGTTTTCATGATGTTTTTATATCAATGTGTTGTATTGATATCTTTTGATTGAAGGGTGGAAATTTTATGTTTCCTTTATGCATAATTTATGTGATACGATTATGTTGTGGTTCTTGGGCATTATTATGAAGACGGGTGGTTCCGTGATAAACTAAGGGCGGGTGAGCCTGATATAGCTCTCCAATGCATTGGGTAACGTTAAGGAGTGAAACTTTAAGGTTTCTCCGAATAGATTTAGGGAATATACTATAATGGTTATTCCAAACATAACCAAGAGGGTTACTCCCTTTGTAAGAATGTTATGAATGCCTCAAGTTACCTTTATGTCTTATGATTTTTATGAATTATTCATGATTTGATGAGGTATGTTAAAGTGCTTAAGTTTTATGGGTAAAGTATGATTTCATTCTTATGTAAATATGTACCCATGTTTCCTTTCCATATTTTTATATCCCTTACTGAGCTTTTTATGCTCATCCAAAGTTTTTTGAAATGTTTTTCACAGGTCAAGGGAAAGGTACATGATATGATGATAGTGTTAAGTAAGTGTCAAAAAAGAATCCATGTTTTATTTTAAATATGTTTCCATTGATGGGAATGAAGAATATTATCTTTATGTAACCACTTTGTTTATATGTGGAATGTAATGCAAGTTTTATGATCTAATTCTCTAAAACTCTAAACCCGAAAAGATCTTCAATGTGTAATCTTGTAATAACTCAAGATTAAGTAAGGTTTAAGGCTGGGGAATTATATTAGAAGCATTATTTCATCCTTTCCCATCCCCTTTCTATTATCAGAAGAAATATGTTCAAATGGTTTGTGTATGTGAACATTACCTATGACTTTATTATGCTCTACCTTAGGAAGAATTGTAACAACATTAGGTATAAACATAGGTATATTATAATCATGTCCCTATTCTGGATCCAATGAAAAACTATTTAATATTTTAATAAAGGGGTTTTACACCATAAGATTAATAGTTATTGCTAGAATACACTCAAATTTTATTACATGAGGGATCACAAAACTCTACACTGCTACTGTAGGAAATTTTTTAACAAAAATATTCAATTATGCTACAAAATTATTTTTAGTTTTAGAAGGATACTAAAAATAATGATGAATCATCACTATTTTTTAGGATGACACAACACCATGGCCAATGGATGCAAGATCTTTTGAATTGTTTTTGTTCTTGATTGTCTTAGACAGGTCAGATTTATAGTTCTAAACAGTAACAACATTTAACTAGGACAAAATTTATTTATTCAAGATAATATACTTACCATTATCCATTCAAATATAAGAATCCACCAACAATTTTACATTATATTCCCTTGAATCCCCACCCTCATGTGACACTACAGATGACACAATTCAAGGAATAACTTACATTGAATTGTTGATGGAAATCAAATTATTACGATAAATGAGCTTAGAAAAATTACTAGATCTATCCTCATACATATTTGGTGGTATGGATAATTATGTATTCATTTTTCATTTTCAAATCCTTTAAAAAATTAGTTTGGAACCTTCTATAATTGGAGGTTAGCGACTTTTTATTATTTAAACATTTAGTCAGTCTAGTTATATTAATCCTCACTAATTTTTACCATTATTTTTTCATCATTAGTGGAATAATTCTTAAATAAAATGTGATCCTAAGAAATTATTGAGTTATTCAAAGAAAAATTCCCAATCCCTTACCCCTGTAATGAAATATTCTACAACATAAATGAGTGATGATATCCTTAAAATGAGAGTAACATAGATACATAGATACATACTGAAAGTTTATCCAATTATTCATAGAATCAGGTGATAATGTTTATATAAAGAAAAACGAAAATGGGAATTATTGATGTTCAATCCTTGAACCTTTCCAACGAACTATTTCGACTCACACTCTATCAAACTCTTTCCCTTAGATTTTCTTCTACAGAAAATGGACATGTGTCCTCTTGAATTACAATTGTCAAAAACTAAAATATTTTGGCATTCCTCTTTATAATTCCCTACCACATTAAAACCCATTAAATAATGGGGAAATTTATAATATTCTACACATAAATGAATATATTGACTAGTTTTTAATGAATTGCCTTCTTAATAAGGGTTGATATAAGATCCAACTCTACTAACATCATTGAAAATGATTGAATTGTACCTGTCTAGTTTCTCAATAATGTCTAATTGAGTCTCACAGTTTTTTATAAATATCACATTGAATTTTATAGGATATACGATGTAGTTGAGCCTACTAATCAATTTCAAATTATATGAAAAATAAGTCATGAAATTTGAAAAGATAAAATCCAAATACTATTTATGAAAAAGAAGAGTACCGGGCTTAAGGTACATGGATATAGAAATCCATGTATGCTACCATATTTTATTTGAGGGGAATAAATTGTTAATAGTTACATGACCAATTTAAACACATTTCTAATCTTATGATCCTTAATTTTTTGAAACCATATGGAATGAACCCTCAAGATAACATAGTTTTTAACCTTTATGAATAGTAATCATCGTAATAAATGAATTAATTACCCCTATAGAATCTTAAAAACATCCTTTAAATTAGAATAGATGAATGTTAAATAACCCTTCATGAAAATAAGACCTATAAAAGAATATATGAATGTGGATGTAAGATTATTACCAGATTCAATAACTGATACAAAACATCTATCAAACCTTTAATTTATAAGGATGAAATGGAGAATTTATGAATATTAGCCATACTGAGATCATTTTCCTCTTTCGAATCACCACTACCTGTAGTCACAGTGAAGATGAACCCATTCGTCTATATTATATCATTTTAGATGAATATTCAAAATATAAAATTATGATCAACACTATAAATACGATTTTTTAGTGTTATTTGAGACAAGATAAATTAAAATCTTATTTAGGTATATTTTAATCATTACTCGTAATTTTCCTCTCATGTAATACCCTTATAGACATACTGTACATAAAACCATTTTTATGACCTATGGAAAAGAAACATATGAATGAGTGAGATTGTCCTTTTAATAAGTTTAGGCATGTTATATATCGGCCGTTTGACATATGAAACCATAAGATAAAAATAATAGTATGAGATCGTGATAATAATATACAATGTTCCTACCCAATTAATCGTTGATCAAAATCATGATTCATGGAATAAAACTATATCATATCAAAATTAAAGAATCACGAAGGTTATAGAAGATAACTAATTAGTCATGGACCATGAGTTGAAATAATATACATTAAAAAATTTCACAAAAGTGTGACACCGCCATTTCTCTAGAAACTAGTCATATATGAAGGTCAATTACTGAGACCATAAAATCATAGGGGGTAAAGAATCAACACCAGTTTCCCATATCATAATGGATAATCCCTCACCACATGTTTACTATGGTGGATATAGAATACCTAACTATATCCCTTAGAGGATGAATCAACTTGACTTTTTTTAATAGTAGATCAATAATATCAATATGATTCCCATAATTATATCATGATATATATATAAATTACCACAATATATTATAGGTATATATAATTTTTGAAGCACACATAACATAATTATTACTTTATATATGTGTAAGAAAAGATCATTGAACATTTAACTTATCATTATATCACATCCCATTTAAATAAAAATTATTTAATATGCCTTATAAAAATTTATCATAGAAAAACCTATGGAAGAAAGATGTGTTTTACCGAAAAATCTTCATCAAAATCCCAAAACATCCAAGGAAAAACAAATATGGTATAATTGGATAGTAACTTTACTAAATCTTAAGTACCATCAATGATCATTATCATAGATGAAAAATATATTCAAAATACAATAAGAATATTTATCTAGTAAAAGAAACTTTATTTCAAATTACATATTTAAATTACTTCAAAAATATCTTGTAAAAAACTTCTAATAAAAATTACCATGGAAACATGTAAATGAAGATTCATAACATTGAAATTTTATAATATTGGTAAATTTGATTCATTTCCTCTCTAAATATTCTTTTCACATTTTTGGTAAACAGTTAAACATACCTCATTCATAAATTTACTAGAATATTCTTTTAATTTTCTAAAAAATTCCAACTTGAAAAAAAAATTATTTAATCATTTTTATAACAATAGTAAGATGTTCTTGAAAACACTTTTTGGACATAGAAGAAATATACTTCGGGTTGAATAGTAAAACATATTTTGTTTTCATTAAAAAAATTATATTTATCTCATTTTTATTTAAATTACATAATAATGAAATAAAACTATGTATTCTCGCAAATAACCATAACAGAATAAAAATGAAATAATTTATTAGATAAAGATCATATGTTTTTTTAACTGAAATTCAAGCAAAAATAGTTCGGAATAAAATGAGGTTGAGGCATAAATACCGTACCCCAAGTCACATATTTCATTATATGCATTCAAACCATCTAGAAAATAAATATAGTTTTATTTTACTTCTAATATAAAAATAATAATCATATATATATACATATATGATTTACTTATAACATTTTATCACCAATTTATTGATAATTTTTTATTAAAATCACTTTGTCGAGTAATAATTACTTCATTATTCAAACAAGTTTGGTTCAGTAATCCTGATCCTTATACATTGTTATTTGTTAAGTAATATATAAAATTTTAATAATGATATAAATATCCCATATATTTCTTATATTTATATTTATATTTATCTATAAAATTTTGATATATAAAAATGAATTACATCATTTTTAGAGACTATGGGTCGTACATATATATGAATTCTTTGTTCACATTACAATGGATGGAATGAATGTGTAATGTCCCAAACCTCTCTAGTCCATTCCCTTTCTAAAATCGAGTACCTGAGGTGTTCTGAGAGGTCAAGCTGTCATATCCCTAACAGTTTTCCAAATATCCAGTTCTATGAATAGTGTTTCTAGTTTTGTGAACAATGCAATGGTAGCTTTATGTGAACAGTGTAATGGTAGCATTATATGAATGGTGCAATTGTAGCCTTATTTGAACAGTGCAATGGTAGCCTTATGTGAATAGTGAAATGGTATCCTTATGTGAACAGTGAAATGGTAGCCTTATGTGAACAGTGAAACAGTATCTTTATGTGGACAGTGCAATAGTAACCTTATGTGAACAGTGCAATAGTAGCCTTATGTGAACATTGCAATAGTAGCCTTATGTGAATAGTGAAATGGTAGCCTTATGTGAATAGTAAAATGGTAGCCTTGTGTTAATAGTCTTTCCAGAATGGTGAGGTCCAACGGTATCCTTTACTTTTCCAAATTTTTAGTTCTTGAACAGTATTTCTAGAATGGTGAGGTCCAACGGCAGCCTCTATTTCCTTTTCCAAATTCTGAGTTCATGACCTATTTTTCTAGAACGGTGAGGTCCACCGATAGCATATATATTCATTTCCAAATTTTGAGTTCATGAATAGTGTTTCCAGAATGGTGAGGTCCAACAATAGCCTCTATTTCTTTTTACAAATTTTGAGTTCATGAAAAGTGTTTCCAAAGTGGTGAGTTCCAATGGTAGCCTCTATTTCTTTTTCAAAATTTTGAGTTCATGAACAGTTTTTCCAGAATAGTGAGGTCCAACGGTAGCCTCTATTTTTTTCGAAATTTTGCGTTCATGAACATTATTTCAAGGACGATGTGGTCTAACAGTATCCTCTATTTAATTTTCCAAATTCCATGTTCATGAACATTGTTCTATCTTCCTTTAATTTTTTCCCTTTGTTTTTTCCTTTGACTAAAAATGCATCTCAAGCATTTTTAAGGACTCTAAGGCTGATTTAAAGGCCCTAACCCCTATATTAATTTTTCCCAAGTCTCGAGATTCTTTTACATGGTTAAAACATGTGGTTTAATGCAATCCACTTTTAATAAAAATTTCAATTTATCTTAAACCATTACTCTGTTAAATATTTTAATGGGACAAGATATCCTCCTCTCTAGTTATTCCTCCTTGTTATCAAGTGTGAGATGGTCAGACCTTCTGTTCCTTCTCGTAGGAGTTGTGCGATTAAAATTTCATCCTTGGATTGGTTCCCCTCTGTTTTTGATGCAACAAAGCAGTATCAATCAATATTTGATATATGGTATGATATATCTTCATTCTTTGGGGTTCATCTACTTCTATTTCTCCTTTCCCTTTTATGGAATTCTATATCTATGTTCCTAATGGAATTTTCTTGGGTGTTGACCAATGTGGCGGTGTCTCTGCATCCTCGGGTGGATACAGTTGTCATGGGGGGGGGATTGTAACCCATTGTGTGTCTCATTCTCGTATAATGAACATCAATAACTATTTGAGGTAGGGGATTCATTGCTTCTCTACTCTATTATGTGAAACTATATAGTTAACATTTTTTAGCTCACTGGATCACAATGTAATTGGAATATTAAATATTTGAACCGGATGAATAAATTGATATAGGTCATATGTTATTGCCTCTTATTTTTGATAGTGTGATATCTATTCTTTCTTTTTTTAGATTTTCATTCTTTATGTAAATTGGTAATGAACATAAAGCAGTAATTAATTGATAATTGTTTGGATAAAGAGAAGGAGGCTTGTAAATGAATCTGTTATTTGTTGTTCTAATTTGATGTTTATTAAATTGATGCAGTAAGAATGTTTAATAAATTTGTGATAAATTACTGTTTAGGTTACCCATTTTTGTAACCTGAAAATAATAAATCAGTTATTTCCAGATGGATTAAATGATTTCTTTTTGGATAAAAGATAAGGGCTCGTAGGGTTCTGAGTTACCCTATTGCTTGCTTAGGGGCTAAGATCCTAGTTGATATGATGTTTTTTTCCTGCACCTTCTATTGTGATGTGATCCTAGAAGGATGTTGTGATATGTGGGGGTATGGAGGCTTATTGGTTTTGGAAAAAGTTGACTTCTAGAGTGGTGAGATGCATCGGTTTATGCATGTGGCTATTAGAGAGGACACTAGAGATTATAGAACGGGTTGTATGTAAATGTTTGGTTGCTTTCTGTTTCTTGTTTTTTGATTGACTACCACAATTTCCCTATTGCTCAAGGAATCTAGTTTTCTTACCCTCATTACAAAAGGTGTAAATATGTGCAGGGTATGCCATGTGCTTTTAGTGTTTAGATTCTGGAGGGAGGATGGGTCTATGCTCTTGTTATTGGCGGCGAAGACTTGACGGGTAGTTCATCTACTCACCCTATTGATCCCCCTTGTGTTTAGTAGCTTAGAATGTTTTTCTAAAATTCCTAGGAATATGGGAATGTAATAATGTTGTTAATAAATGATTGAATACATGATATCAACCCATGGGGTTAGAGCATGTTGGGACGCAATGCTGAGGTTTCAATTTAAAATAACAGAGAACTTTTGGTGTGATGCTAATGAAATATAATGTTGAAATAATTAATGGTTATTTAATGTTTAAAAAATTAATTAACGTAAAGTGAAACTGATAAAAAGGGAATGAAGTAATGTGTTAGAGATATTTAAATGGTTGTGTTCTGATAGGAAACCTAGTCTTGGAAGTGGAAGTCTGGAGTCTAAGAGACGTTAGCTGCAGTGGATTCTAAGACTAGTTTATGCCCATAGTGTGGTAGTGAGATATAGTACATTGTATACTTTTTGTGTTTCTATATACTACACCACCCCATGAATTAGGTAAACTGACACCCTAGGGATTCAAATCTCTATGGGGGGTTTTCCCAAACATTCTTGTGGGAGGATGGATAGCTAACTACCCCCTTTGGAACTGCTCTTTTATCTTGGTGTTTACTTGTGCTATAAGGTACAGTGGTTAGTTTTTCCTATATATGTGTGTAGATGGTTGTAATGGGTAGTGGTTATTCACACACACATATTCTTAATATTGTTTCCTATGGACTACTATAGTAGTAACTTGTATCGGCTGTGATGGATTGAGGATCCTTACTCGGTGTGTGGGCTGTAATGGCTTGAAGTATAATTCCTGACATATGATACACATCATACGAGCTGTGGGTGCTCCTAGAAACTACCTAGTTACTTTTCTTACATGGATGTGGTGGTTTTATCATACAAGGTGCATGTTGTGGTGCTTTTCCCAAATGTTTGCGTGCAAGCCTTTTTGGAGAGAGATTCTTAGGACATGTATTATTTGGGAAAATGGTAAACCAATTGGGTAGTAGTAGCGGGGTTCCCTGGATTTTATTTATTATATTGTATACTCTTATATGCGATACTTGGTGAGAGTATTTGTATTGAGGCTGGGAACTTAGTATACCGCTTTAGGAGATGATTTAGTGTTACTTGTTATTCACTATGCTTTAGCATGATTTCATTACTTTTTACCAAGGGGATCTATGGAGGATCCTATTCAGTATACTATTTTACTCACCCAATGTATATACAAACTATTTTTCAGGTCACGTGGAGAAGGTTGGAGATCAAGCTGGTTTCTACTAGCTTGGGGTTGTAGGAGCTGTTTAGGCTTGTGGTTGTTGCTATTTTTACTTTTGTTTGCGTAGTTTCAATTTTTCCCCTTCTAGTTGTAGTGGATTTTCATGACATTAAATATGTGTACGTGGGAATTTCTTTTATATTTATGTTTGAGTTGGAGTAGGTTTGTGTCTATCTTTTCTCTCTCTTTCTCATGTGTTTCTCTAAGATGGTAATGCATACCATTTGTGTGTTTACTATACCCTCGGTTATACTCACCAACCTGGGCCTACTACGGGTGAGACTTGGGGAACCCTTGATGGGCTCGTAAGGGGCATCTCTCATCATTCTCTCCTCTTTAGGGTCTCTGTCGCCTCCTCCGCGACAATGAACCCCTCCTTCTTCCCGTGTTCTCTCTAGATTTCAACTTCTTCTTCTTGGCTACCGAGAAGTCTGGGACATCTCAGATGGCGGATTCTTTGCTTGGTCTTTTTTATGATGGAAGATTCTAAAACGCAGTGATTGAAGGATGGTGGTTTGATGATGAGGAGAAAGATGGTGTTCCACGTTTGCTTTAACCCTAATTTCAAGATTCGCTTCATCAGAGGTTCTGCAAACTTCCTTGATGGTGGGATTTGGAAGAAAATTTTGGATCTTCTTGTGGTTAACCTGGATCTAGTAGTGTTTCAGGCTCTCATCTCTTGTTTTGATGAGGTGAAATTTGTTGGCTTTGTTTTGGGTCTGCGGAGGCATGGTATTGAAGATGTTTTAGTTCTTTTATTTGTGTAGACATGTTGTTGTCGTTGTTTTGGTTAATTTTGGTTCTCGAAGGACTATCGTTGTTGTTGCTTTGGTCATTTTGGGTTCTCGAAGGCATGTCTGCACTGTCTTCTATGATGTTATGTTTGTGATGGTGGTGGATTCTTGATTTTCTTCCCTGTTAATCCCTGGCGTGTCTCCGGGAACATCAACGGAGGCGCTGATGGTGTGGATTCATGAGGTGATGTTGTTTGAGGTGTGAACGATTTAGAACGTTGGAGAAGAAGGTGGCGGGGCCGACTATTCTCGACGGCGACCTTATCAGAGGCGATGTTGGGGTTACGCAATGACACGCAACTCGAGGTGGTGGTGTGGCTTGAGGAGGACACGTGGTTCGCTTGAAGTTTGAATTTGGAATTTGGAATTTGGAATTGTATTTGGAAATTTTGGGGTTCCGCTAGACCCACAGTTGATGTATTTTGGTGTTTGGTTGTATGGTTAACGGTTACCCTAAATCGTATTTTTTCAAATTATAAAAAAATGATTTCTAGCAGGTGAGACTTGGGGGTTATTATCTCTCTTCTCACATCGCTGGCCCAAGAGTGGTACACCTTGTGGGGAGGGGGTCATGACAGAATGCTATTAGTGGAAAGGTTAAGGGATAGGACATATTCTGGTGTTAGTCACATGTGAGGTTTCATGGTTTGGTAGGGAAATTGTGTCAGTCAAGTTTAGAAAGTGACGTAAACAATAGATATCAGCTGAGAGATAGGCGTTTAGGGTGCCCTATGATCTGATGCACGAACCTTTAAATTTACAATGACTACTAAACGAGGTAATACTAGTTTTAGGGGGGAGGCCTAGAAAATGATCAGGAATCATTATTCTTTGGGCCTCTTTCTGAATGGGTAGACCTTATGATAGGATAGCCTAAAATGAATAAAATAAAACAATTAATTAATTAATGTTTATCCTTCCATGCTTCATGTTTAGTTTCTCTAACTATTTGTTATTTTATAGGTATGGATGCAGGTTGATGTCCTCATCAGGATAATATAGAATATGTCTAGAAGGTTGTGCCAACATATTACTATAGGTTAGAGGTTGAAGATGATGAAACATAGAATAGGACACACATAGAGTTTCAGCGCCAGAGTCTGCAGAAGTATGAGGGATTTTTTTCAGATGAATTCAAAGAATACTGGTTGTAGGAGGTCAAGATATGATTCATTTCAATCCATGCTCGGAAGGAGCACTGGGTGAAAGTGGTTGTGACAATGTTTCATGGAGCAGCGAGGTGGTGGTGGTTCATGTTCCTCGAGTATCATGAGGAATCAGCGATCTCATGGGAGGAGTTTTGAGACAAGTTTATAGTAGAGTTTCTTTCTTCAAACATGAAGGCATCTAATCTCTATGAGCTACTTATCCTTATACAAGGGAGATCCAGTTTGAGAGAGTTTGGAATAAGTTTCCTCAACCATTTACGATATGCTCCGTACCAGTTCCCAGATGGGAGGCTAGGGCAAGGCATTTTGAGGAGGCTTTGCATCCACAGATCTAGTGTCGCGTCACCCCATTTTGGTTGAACACGTATCTTGAGGTGCTAGAGAGGGAAGAGGTCATGGAGGGGACATTGGCTATAACTAGATTATCACGAGAGGGGAGTATTCATGATTTTTCATGAAGTAGAGCGGTGGTCTGGGGTTCCCAATTTTTGGGGCAGATGAGTTTCATTTTAGCTAGGGGTAGGTCCTAGTCCTTGGCATTTCATTTCTCTAGGGGCAGCGGCTCTCAGGCCTATGCCAAGGGATCAGTCGCTTGTTTTTTCTTATGGTGGTAGAGGTCATCATCAACGAGAGTGCCCGACCTTTCAAATCAGTCATCATACACTAGGTGTTCCACTCTAGGTTCCTCTATTGAGGTAGTTCTAGCCGAGGGAGAAACAGAAGGTTGCACTAGAATTGGACATACAAAGGGTAGATGGGTCGGGAAAAGGACAGCCTTGTGATGCACCCCATCCTCCGAGAGCAGAGCGCGACCATGGTGGGGGTCATCATCAAGGTCATAGAGATCGTGGAGGAAATCTTGGTTGGCTTCTTTCTTTAGCGTTGCAAGATCCAGGAGATCCATAAGTCATTCAAAGTACCATTTTCTTGTTTTCTACCTTGGTTTATGCCTTGTTTGATTCAGGAGAGACACACTCCTTCATATCACCTACCCTTGTCCATTCATTGGGACTTGAGGTAGAAAAGATTCTACTTTCATTGGCATTGACTACACCAATTAGAGGTCAAGATGACTTGTTTGATGTATGTTGAGACTATGAGCTAGTGCTGGGGAAGTACCACTCTTGGGGAGATTTTCTATATTTACAGATACCACTATATGATGTCATCCTTGGCATGAATTGGTTGTATTTGGTGCAGGCTATCATGGATTTCTTTAGGAGGAAGGTTTTTTTCTTTGATACGAATAGAGAGCCATTGGAGTTTGTTGGAGGGAAAGACCCTCAGATGGTTTAGAGGCGTGTTTTTTCCTTATCATCCAGGATGGCTGAGCTGATTCATAGTTCATTAGAGGTTTAATAGTTGGCAATTCCTAGGTTCATAGAAGAGTAACCTGATGTCCTTCCACAAGAGGTTGTATCATTACCCCCTCGATGAGAGATCGATTTTGGGATCAAGCTACAACAAAGAGTGTCTCCAATATCTATGTATCCATATAGGATTTCCCCTTTTGAGTTATGAGAGCTACATATGTGGCTTGATGGTATATTATACTGCAGTTTTTTTTGGCTGAGTGTGTCACCATGGGGCACACGAGTATTGTTCTTGTAGAAGGATGATGGAATTTTGCGGTTGTGTATCGATTATCATCACATAAATAAAGTGAAAATAAATAATCTGTATCCTCTTCCACAGATTGAGGATTTATTAGATCAAATGTAGGGTGCATGTTGGTTCTTAATGATCAACTTACAGTCAGGATATCATCAGATTCTTGTGAAGGATGATGATATCCTGAAGATTTCCTTTCATTGTCATCATGGAAATGATGAGTTTGTTAAAATGTCATTTGTTGTGATTAATGTCCCATTTTTATTCATGGGACTGATGAACGCTTTGTTCTGTGAGTTCCTGAACAAGTTCTTGGTGGTTTTCATCGACGACATCCTTGTGTAATAAACATCTAAGGAGGAGCATACCGAGCATCTACACACCATTTTGTGTGTTCTTTGTCAACATCATCTATTTGGGAAGTTATCGAAGTGTGATTTTTGGGATTGAGAAGTCTATTTCTTGAGGCATGATGTATCCTAGTAGGGAGTAGATGTGGATCTATTGAATATAGATCCATTTTTTTCTTGGTAAACCCCTGAGACAGTGTCATAGGTACAACGTTTCCTTAGTCTCACATGCTACAATAGGAGGTTTGTAGCCGATTTCTCTCGAGTTGATACTCATTTGAAATCATTGACCTGGATGGATTAGTATTTCATATGTAATGATCAGTTTCAGGAAGCTTTCGAGTTTCTAAAGTAAAAGTTAGTAAGTGCTCCAGTTCTTTTTCATCCAATAGAGGGAGTTTAGTTTGATGTTTTCTGTGATGATTTGCATCTGGGGTTAGGTTGTGTTCTGATGTAGCATAGATCAGTTGTTTCTTATGGGTCTTAGCATTTGTGTCCCCATGAACATAACTATGCCACCCATGATCTTTACTTGGTATCCATGGTGTTTTATCTGAATTTTTGCATACATTACCCCATTTGAGAACACTTTGTGGTTGTCATCGATCATAAGAGATTGACGTATGTTTTCTCCCTACGTGACTTGAACTTACCATAGTGTCAGTGGATGGTGTTCTTATAGGAATACGACTTCAAAATATTGTATACACATTGAAAGGTGAATTTTGTAGCTGATGCGCTAATTCAAAAGTCGCGTAGTGAGTAAGTGCATGAATTTGGTGATTCTTGGTGAGTAATGGAATAATTGTCAGCATTTCATCATGATATGGGAGAATTTGGGGGAAGAGGTTTTCTTTTTCATATGAAGATGTAGTCATCTCTGGTGTATTAGGTGGAACAGTCTCAGTTGGGGGATCTTGAGGTGGAGATCTAGAGACACTGAGTTGTTTGCGCTGAGGCCCCTGATGGTTGGTCTGAGGATGAACAACACTGAGTGTTGTATCATACAAGTCTATTTTCTCCTTTGGAGATGCGTGAGACGGTTTTCAGAGAGTTCCATAGTTCACCTTTAGCTATTTATATTGGTGTGAAAAATATTTATTAAGCCTTGAGGAGTCAATTTTGGTGGCCTGGGAAAAAGAATGTAGTTGTAGAGTTTGTGTCTCGATGTTTGGTCTTCCACAAGGTGAGGTCGAACACCATGTTCCTGGTGGTCTTTTTCAGCCGTTAGATATTACTCACTGGATTTGGGAGTACATCTCAATGGACTTTGTTACAGTTTTACCTCAAGCTCAGGGAAGACATGACTCTATTTGGGTGGTATTTGATCGTTTAAAGAAATCCTCCCACTTAATAGAGATCTAGGAGTCAAGCTTTGTGGATGTTTTGTTAAGGCAGTATCTATGACAACCCTGCTTTTTATTACAACATAAACATGATTTATTACATAAAACATCACTTGATACAACAAAGTAGATTGAGAGGTTTAGTTTATTTGGGGCTTATGATCATTACATAAAAACTTAAAACAAGAAATACAACATCTTTATTGAAAACATCCTTTACATGACTACTACATTCTCTCGTACTTATCATTTCATGGGATAACCTGAGGACATGCATAAGAAAAGGGTGAGCTATAAAGACCAGTAAGAGAATACACATGGAATAACATGAGGAGTAAAATACATGTTAGACATTAGGAATATCAATAGAGCACAAGAGAAACATGAACATAAAGGCATGATAATGCATGATAATCATAACAAGGAAATGTGGCAACAACACTTAACATGGAATTAGTATGAGCCAAGGCCCATTGCACACAGAGCATGAGTAAATCCTCATTGCACATAAAGAATGAGTAAACCCTCGTATCAATTGAATTAGTATGATTCAACACTCATTGCACATGACTTATCATGATACTATACTTTACCCAATTCATTGGAGCTCTATAAGGGCACACCCTTCTTAAACATTTCATTTCATGCATAAGTGTGCCACATGGATCATAAAACACGGATTCATAAAACATAACAATTTCTTCCATTATAAAGAAATGTGGAATTCATACATGAAACTTTACAATCAATAAGAAAATGTGCATAAAGGTGAATACCCTTGATGGAGAAATGGGCGTGGTATTCACTACACAATGACATTGGCTTAGAAAATCGGTGCGATTTCGGCAGCGTAACGGTGTGACATAAGAATTCCTAAAAAATGGTTGATGAGAGATAAAAGGGTTCCTCATAATATTTACATGTAATGGAAAGTAATGAGTTCATATAGATACATGTCCTATAATTATAATGGAATTTAGATTCATGATACAAAAGTATTGCTTGAATGTAAAAGAGGAGAGAGAAGTTCCTTTCTGAATTTCGGCATAGTAACAGGTGTACATGGGAGGAATTTAATGAGAGAGAAAGGGTCTACCATCATTAAAACATAAAGAGGTCAGTATTAGGGAGGTGAAAATCCAAACCCCAACATTTATAATTGAAATTAAAAGGGAAAACAACTTAAAGAAAATTGGAAAAAAATGAGAAAGGAAGAAAAACCCTTACTTGGAAGTGTGCTTCCAAAGGCTAGAGAGAGGCTTGTGAGGGGATTATTGGGAGCTTGGGGAACCTTGGGGGATTATAGAGAGTGTAGGGCAGAGATTGGATGAACTTAAAAGGCTTTGAGTGAGTAGGAAGTGGGAGCTTGGGTGGTTTTATATAGGAAATGTGAGGGAATTCTTTATTATTTAGGTTTGGGACTCCTTATATTAAATTAATCCAAACCACAAACCATCCCATGGTTTTTGCCCATGTTTTTTAGAAAAGGGAAGATAAAAACGTTATTTTATAAGGCCAAAGTCCGAAATTCTTAAAATAATAGGGTTGCTTATGTGGAGGTGAGTCATACTCCCATGGAAATTAATTTAAAAAGATAAGATGTTTAATAAGTCTTGAGGGGTCCATTAATGCTTTGAAAAGTAAGCCAAACAAAAATTAAATCACATTATTTTAATGTTAAAACATATATTGGCCGAAAATAATGATTATAGTATTTTATTACATCACTATTGGGTCATTATGATGTCATAAAACACATTATATATTTAAATGGTATTTAATTTTTACTAAAAAATTTGACTGTCTCATAAAATTATGAAAAATTCACCGTTGGATAATTTCGACATCCTGATTCAAAAAATAACCTTTATTTTATCAAAATAATTTTCTAAATATGTGAATTTTCACTTTTAAAATAAAAACAGACATTTATCGAAAATTCACGGGTTTAGACAAAAATGGATTTCAAACCTTAATACAAATTATAATTGAATTCATAAAATTATATGATCATTTATATATAATAAAATTAATCTAATAAAAATAAAAATATTTTATTAAAATATTATTTAATTCAAAAAACCCTTAATTTAATAAAATAGATTTCTTAATTAAATAATAACTAAAAACACCGTTTGTACTTTATAAACTACTTACAATGTATCAATAATGACAAGAAATTATATTCATTATTATATACAAAACAATAATGTACATGATCATAGTATTAGCGATTTGTAACCTAACCCCTTAAAACATCCATATAAGACCTAAGGGTAAGGTGTGTGATGGTGATAGACTCTTGGGGTGGCTCGGATAACATCGTTTAAGGGGTAATTTCTATCAACTTCCACTTCTCCAATAGACGGTCCCATCCGAGGTTGACATGGTGAAGCCTAGATTGGGCTTGGTCAAGAGTGAAGCCCAAGGATGCCACCTGTTTTCCGAGATCTGATAAATGGGCTTCATATGGGGAGATTCTGCTGGATGAGGCCATCACTTCCTTTGTCTAAGTAAAATTGGATGTGTTAAAGCCCTATATTTATACTAATCATGTGATCACTGTTCAACGGCTATAAAATGAACGGTCATAATTCTTATCATAAAACCAATGAAGCTGAAATTTTATAAAAACATTTTATATAAAGAGTCATTTAATAAGATCAAGAGGGATTTTCCATTGATGAAACTTTGGGTCGTTACAATATTCCCCCCTTAAGAAATTTCGCCCTTGAAATTTCCCTTTTTCTACACTAAAACAAATGTGGGAAACTCTGCTTCATCATTTCCTCCAATTCCCAAGTCGCTTCTTCAAACTTGTGGTTTCTCCACAACACCTTGATGAGGGGCATTGTCTTATTTCGTAGAACTTTTTCTCTACGATCTAAGATCTTCACTGGTTTCTCCTCATAAGAAAGATCATCTCCCAATTGTACCACCTCAGAAGAGAGTACATGTGAAGGTTCCAGTATGTACTTCCTTAAGAGGGATACATGAAAGACATCATGTACATTGGCCATGGTAGGTGTAAGTGCTAGTCGATAAACCACAACCGCGACACGATCAAGAATCTCGAAGGCGCCGATGTACCTTGGACTTAACTTCCCTTTCTTTCCAAACCTCATGACCTTATTCTACAGAGATATTCATAGGAAAACCATATCCCCAACTTTAATCTCATGGTCTCATCGACGATTATCTGCATAACTCTTCTGTCGACTCTAGGCTACCTTGATATGCTGCTGAATGGTTTTCACCTTCTACACCATTTCCTCGACTATTTTTGGTCCAAGCAGCTTACGTTCACCGACCTCATCCCAACATACCGGTGTTCTACACCTTTTCCCATACAGGGCTTTATATGGTGCCATTTTGATTCTCGAGTGGAAACTGTTATTAAAAGAGAACTCAACCAGAGGAAGATGTTGATCTCATCCTCCTTTAAAGTCCATTGAGCACGCACTCAACATATCCTTGAGTGTTTGGATAGTCTGCTCAGATTAGCCATCAGTTTGAGGATGATAGGCCGTACTGAATTTCAGTTCAGTATTCAAAGCATGTTGAAGACTCTTCCAAAACATAGAGGTGAATCTTGGATCTCAGTCAGACACAATAGATAGTGGTACTCCATGCAACCTTACCACTTCCCTGATATATATCTGTGCCAGTTTATCCAATTAAAAATCCTCCTGAATAGCAATGAAGTGTGCAGTCTTTGTAAGACAATCCACAACAACCCAGATTTCATTGTTGCATTTGGATGTCCTCAGAAGTCCGGTGAAAAAGTCCATGGTGATGTTCTCCCATTTCCATTCTATAATGGGCAATGGTTGCATCATCCCCTTAGACTTCTGCCTCTCTACCTTCACTTGCTGGCACACCAGGCACTTTGATGTATATTCAGTAATATTCTTCTTCATATTATCCCACCAAAAGTTTTCTTAGAGATCTCAATACATCTTTGTGCTCCCTGGGTGAATAGAGAAATTTGAACTATGTGCATCATCCAAAAGATCCTTCTTCAGCTCCGATTTTGATGGAACACATATTCTTTTCCTAAACTGCAGAATTCCTTCTTCATTAACATTAAACTCTAAGGATTTCCCTTTTTGGATATCTTCCACTTTTTCTTGAATTCCCACATCATCATTTTGAGCATCCTTTAAACTTTCCAAAAGAGATGGTTGAGCAATCATTTGCGAAAGGATTGACGATGTTTCCATCTCTATGATTCCCATGTACATCTTCATCAAGTCTAAGAAGATTGGATCCTTATAAATTCTCATCATTGATGGAATCGCTGGATCCCTTCTACTCAGGGCATCTGCCACCTTGTTTGCTTTCCCAGGGTGGTAATGGATTGAACAATCATAATACTTGATGATCTCTATCCATATTCTCTGGGAAATATTAATCTCTTTCTGTGTGAATATATATTTAAGACTCTTGTGGTCAGTATATATCTCACATTTCTCTCCATAGAGATAATGACGCCAGATTTTCAAGGCAAAGATCACCGCTGCCAACTCCAGTTCATGCATTGGATAGTTTCACTCATTAATTTTCAACTGCTTTGGGGCATAGGATATCACTTTATCATTCTGCATCATCACACATCCTAAGCCCTTCTTTGAAGCATCACTGACTACCACAAAAAGTTCCCCACTTGTGGATAAAGTGAGCATGGACGCAGTCATAAGCCTCCTTTTCAACTCCTTGAAGCTTTCTTCGCATTCATCACTCCAATAAAACTTTACTCCCTTTCGAGTTAGCTTGGTAAGAGGGATGGACAATCGTGATAAATTTCTCACAATTCGTCGATAATATCCAGCTAACCCCAAGAAGCTACAGATATCCATTACCGATATTGGCCTCGGTCATCCCTCAATTGCATCTATTTTGGAGGGATCCACAGATATCCTATTTCTTGTGATGATATGGCCCAAGAATGAGACCTCCTTTAAACAAAACTCACACTTTCTGTACTTTTCATAGAGATTATCCTTGTGCAAAGTCTCTAGTACAGTTCTTAAATGCTCCTCATGATCCTCCTTGGTTTTGGAGTATATTAGAATATCATCTATAAAGACTACCAAAAAATTGTCTAGGTAATCTATAAAGACTCTATTCATCAAGTCCATGTAGATTAATAGAGCATTGGTGAGTCCGAAAGGCATTACTATGAATTCATAGTGCCTGTATCTTGTACGAAAAGCAGTCTTGGGTACATCTTCCTTCTTCACCCTTACTTGATAATATCCCAACCGCAAAACTACCTTGGATAATTATTGTTCTCCACATAGATGATCGAACAAGACATCAATTTTTTGGAGAGGATACTTTTTCTTTATCTTGATTTTGTTAAGTTCACGATAATCTATGAAAAGCCACATTGACCCATCCATCTTCTTGATGAAGAGGACTGGTGCACCCCACGGTGAAGCACTTAGGCGTATAAACTCTTTATCCAGATTCTTCTGTAGTTGTTTCCTCAGCTCTTCAAGCTCTACAATATCCATTCTATATGGAGTCTTGGATATTGGTAAAGCCTCGGGTATAAGTTCAATTGAGAATTCAACATCTCTTCTTGGAGGAATACCAGGGAGTTCCTCAGGAAACACTTCAGTGAATTCCCTCACAATAGGCATTTCTTCAAGGATGGTTTCTTCCTTGGACTCAATCATCTAAGCCAGATACGCATGCTCATAAGGCAGTAATATCCATGATTGAGATGATTGAGCTAAAGGAGATTAATCTTCCTCCTAACACTTGTAAAGAATCGGGGGTTGATTCTCCATATGGAGTGTGATTTCCATCTCTCGACAATTTATATTGGCTATATATAAGGAAAGCCAATCCATGCCAAGAATTGCATCAAATTCCACCAAAGGGAGTATGATGAGGTTCTCTAAGATTTTCAATCCACATATTATAACAGGGGAGGACTTATATTCATGGGATGCAATGATTTCCCCATTTTCCGTACTCATCTACATCTTCACTTCCATTATTTTGTGTGGTGCTGGGATTATTCTACTAATATTTTGAGATATAAAAGAATGCGTAGAACCTGAATCAAAAAGTACATTCGCTATTCTTGAATGAATAACTAGCATACCTATCACCACTTCGTTTTCGGGGTTCACTTCAGTAGATGTGAGGGAAAAAGCTCTTCCTTGCTGCCTTAGAGGTTTTGGTTGCCTCCAAAAACCCTTGTATCAGGGAACTCATTTGAAAATTGACCCGATTCGTTGCATTTGTAGCATTGAACAACGTGTTGAGGTTCGAATTGAGCATTCTAATCCCCAGTCGTAGCCACGGTTCTTTCTTGTTGACAGTTAACAGCTAGTTGCCCTTATTTTTCACTCCTAAATCATTTCCTTGTCCCCTTGAGGCAATTTCCAGGGTGTTTCTTTCTGCACTTTTGGCAAGTGGGGTGCTGGATCTTTTTAGCACCGTTGGATTTGTCCATCAGACCACCAGAATTGAAGTCAACCTTACGCTTATTGTCCCCATGATACCCATGTGATTCTCTGATCTCCATTTCGACCTTGAGGGAACATTGGACAATTTCCTCGTAGCTGTCGAAGTCACGTATCGCCAATACTTTCCGCAGGCTAGGCTTCAACCCACCAAAGAAGCGGTCAACTTTGCATTCTGGGGTAACGATAAAGCCAGAAGCGTATCATGCAAGCCTTGTGAAGTTTGCCTCATACGCTCCAACAGATTCTTCATCTTTTTTCTTGAGAGAAAGGAATCCCCTTTCCATCTTAAGCCGGAGGGTGCGCAAAAAATATTTATCGAAAAATATTTTCTGGAAATCCTTCCATTCCAACGCCTCGATCTCCTCCTCAGGCTTTTTATTTTTGATCAACATCCACCATTGATCAGCTTCACCCTCCATACAATAAGCCTCCAAGAGAACCTTCTCTTGTTCATAACATTGAAGGATGGAGAAGATCTTTTCAATGGATTTGATCCATTGTTCAGTGGTCGTGGGATCAGATGATCTACTGAAAGTAGGAGGCCTTTGTCTCATGAAGCTCTTGATTGTGACTCGTTCTTTCTTAGGGGGGGTTGAACATTCTTCTTGACCCGTGTTTCTATTCAAAACATGATTTAGATGAGAGAGAAGCGTGACAAAGTTCACGATTTCTTCTCCCATTGGATTGGGCATCTCATTAGTACAGTCATCACACTGATCTTCACAACAGTTGTTAGCCCGAGTCCTCCTATTACCAGCCATTGGCTGGAATAAAAGGAAAGTTAGGGGTAATAAATAAAGGGTAATCCGAAAAAAAAAGTTTATGAATTATAAATAAACTTTCATTTCCTTAACTCATGAGTCTATAGGCTTCAATCTAGGCTTTTCATAATCTACTTTCTAACATATATTCTTAGGGTCATTTTTTTAATTCCCTTAATAAGGGTTCATACTAAGCTTGTGAATATACCAAATCATATCCCCAAAGAGTGTCATAACCTAGAGTGAATCAACGCTTGTTGTTGTGCACCAGTTCTCGTTCGAGTCTAGCTCAAAGCGGTGTTTTCGGGTTTTACCCCTAGGATACATATGTTCTAGAGCCGCCTCTAGCTGCTCGTATCCAGAAAGGGATGTATTTTCTTGATAACCCACTTACTCAATACTCAACAAAACGTAGAAATGTTTTTATTATACTTAGTCTTGTATCTATGGCATTACTAGGGTTTTCTAATCCTAATCCCAAAAATAACAAAACCTATCCTCTGATACCAACTATAACAACCCTGCTTTTCATTACAACTTAAACATGATTTATTAAATAAAACTTCACTTGATGCAACATAGACGATCAATATGTTTAGTGTATTTGGGTATTAGGATAATTACATAAAATCTTAAAACATGAAATACAACATCTTTATTGAAACCTCCCTTTATATGACCACTACATTCCCTCGTACTTTGCATTTCATGCGATAACTTGAGGACATGCATAAGAAAAGGGTGAGCTATAAAGCCCAGTAAGGGAATACGCATGGAATAACATGAGGAATACAATACATGTTAGACATTAGGAATTTCAATAGAGAACAATAGAAACATGAACATAGAGGCATGATAATGCATGATAATCATAACATGGAAATGTGGCAACAACACTTAACATGGAATTAGCATGAGCCAAGGCCCATTGCACATGGAGCATGAGTAAATCCTCATTGCACATAAAGCACGAGTAAACCCTTGTTTCACTTGAAGTATCATGATTCAACACTCATTGCACATGGCGTATCATGATACTATACTTTACCCAATGCAATGGAGCGCTATAAGGGTGCACCCTTCTTAAACATTTCATTTCATGCATAAGTGTGCCACATGGATCATAAAACATGGATTCATAAAACATAACCATTTATTCCACGATAAATGAATGTATAATTCATAAATGAAACTTTTCAATACATAATTAAATGTACATAAAGGTGAATACCCTTGATGGAAAAATGGGCGTGGTTTTCACTACACAATGACATTAGCTTAGAAAATCAGTGCGATTTCGGCAGCGTAACGGCGTGAGATAAGAATTCCTAAAAAATGGTCGATGAGAGAGAAAGGGGTTACTCATCATATTTACAAGTAATTTGAAGTAAGGAGGTCATATAGATACATGTCCCAACAATTTTAATGGAATTTAGATTCATGATAAAAAATTATTGCTTGAATGTAAAAGAGGAGAGAGAAGTTCCTTTCTGAATTTCGGCATAGTAATGGGTGTACATGGGAGACATTTAATGAGAGAGAAAGGGTCTCCCATCATTCAAACATAAAGAGGGAAGTATGAGGGAGGTGCTAAACTATTACCCAACATTTTTAATTGAAAATAAAAGGGAAAACCAACTTAAATAAAATTAGACAAAATGAGAAAGGAAGAAAAAACCCTTACTTGGAAGTGTGCTTCCAAAGGCTAGAGGGAGGCTTGTGAGAGGCTACTTGGGAGCTTGGGGCACACTGAAAGTATTCTAGAGCGATTAGGTCATAGATTGGAGGAACTTAAAAGGATTTGAGTGAGGATGAAGTGGGAGCTTGGGTGGGTTTATATAGGATAGGTGAGGGAATTCTTTATTGTTTAGGTTTGGGACCCCTTATAATAATTAATCCAAACAAGAAACCATCCAATGGTTTTTGCCCATGGTTTTTGGCAAATGTAATATGAAAAAATTATTTTATAAGGCCAAAGAACTAAATTCTTAAAATTATAGGGGTGATTATGTGGAGGTGATTCATACTCTTATGGAATTTAATTTTAAAAGACAAGGTGTTTAATAAGTCTTGAGGGGTCCATTAATGCTTTGAAAAGTAAGAAAAACAAAACCAAAATCACATTATTTTAATGTTAAAACATATATTGGCCGCAAATAAATATTATAGTATTTTATTACATCACTATTGGGTCATTATGATGTAATCAAACACATTATATATTTAAACGGTATTTAATTTTTACTCAAAGATTTGACTGTCTCAGAAAATTATGAAAAATTCACCGTTGGATAATTTCGACATCCTGATTCCAAAAATAACATTTATTTTATCTAAATAATTTTATAAATATTTGAATTTTCACTTTTAAAATAAAAACTGGCATTTATCGAAAATTCACGGGTTTTGACAAAAATGGCATTCAAACATTAATAAAAATTATAATTGCATTCATACAATTATATGATCATTTATATATAATAATATTAATATAATAATAATAATAATAATAATTTATTAAAATATTATTTAATTCAAAAATCAATTAATTTAATAAAATGTATTTCTTAATTAAATAATAACTAAAAACACCATTTGTACTTTAAAAACTATTTACATTGTATCAATAATGACAAGAAATTATATTCATTATTATATACAAAAAAAATAATGTACATGAACATAGTATTATAGATTTGTTACATAACCCCTTAAAACATCCACATAAATCCTAATGATAAGGTGTGTGATGGTGACAGACTCTTGGGGTGGCTCGGATAACATCGCTCGAGTGGTAATTTCTATCAACTTCCACTTCTCTCATAGACGATCTCGTTCGAGCTTTACATAGTGAAGTTCAACTTGGGCTTGGTAAAGAGCGAATCCCAAGGACTCCAGCTCTTTTCCGAGCTCTGATAAATGGGCTTCGTATGGGGAAATTCTACTGGATGATTCCATCGCTTCCTTTGTCTAAGTGAAATTGGATGTGTTAAAGCCTTATATTTATACTAATCGTGTGATCACTATTCAACAGATATAAAAGTAACGGTCACAATTCATATCATAAAACCAATTAATTTGACATTTTATAAATACATTTTATATAAAGATACATTTAATAAGATCAAGAGGGATTTTCCATTAATGAAACTTTTTGTCATTACAGTATCGGGAGGAGGTAGTGAGACTTCATGGAGTCCCAAGGATGATCATTTATAATCTAGATCCTCATTTTACCTCTAGGGTGGGGAGAGGTCTCCATCATACCTTCGGTTCTCGTCTATGCCTTAATGCTTCTTTTCATCCTCAAATGAATGATCAGACATAGAAAACCATCCAGACTCTTGAAGAAATGTTGTGATCTTGTGTCTTGGATTTTGGAGGTTCTTGGATGAGGCACTTACCCTTGGTGGAGTTCACTTACCACAATAATTTTCACTATACCATCGACATGGTTCCATTTGAAGCCTTGTATGGCCAACTATTTCATTATTTTTTGTGCTAGACTGGGGTTGGAGAGTCAGCAATTCTCAGACCGAAACTAATTCAGAATACAACAAAGATAGTTTAGGTGATTCGTGAGAGAATGAAAGTAGCACACGATTGTCCGAAATCATATGTCAATCAAAGAAGGAGACCCTAAGAGTTTGAAATTTTGGATCCGATGTTTTTTAAGGTGAATCCCCTTCATGGGAGGTGAATTTATGGTCATTGGGTGTAATATTTCTTCATGGTTTGTTAGGCCTTTTGAGGTGTGGCTCAGGTTGGATTTGTGGAATATTGAGTAGCACTTCCCCACAGATGAGTCGGATACATGATGTTTTCCATGTATCATAGCTTTGTCATTATCTTCATGATGAATCACACATCATTTATTGGGGAGATTTCGATGTTGATAATGATGTGACCTTAAAAGAGAGGAATGTAGATATCTAAGACTGCAAAAAGAAGGTGTTTCATGGGTGTTCTATCATCTCAGTTCATGTGTTGTGGAGACACAGTTGCATGGAGGAGGGTGCATGGGAACCTTCATCACAAATACGTGCTTAGTACCCCAAGTTGTTTGATTTTTAACACTTTCCATGTAATGATGTCCCTTTTATGGTTATAGATCATTTTTGTTTATAAGATGTATTTCTTTTGGTTACATCTTGGGGCTTTATCTCTTTTGAGATTTATCTTGATGGGTGGTTGTTCAGACCCCATTTCGGTTTCCCTTTAACTGTGCTTTGAATTCTCAAGGATGCGAATGTTTTGAGATGTATCTGATGTAATTGGAGAGACCTCTCTAGTCCATTCCCTTGATGAAATCTAGTGCCTGAGGTGTTCCAGAAGATCAAGATTACATATCCTCAACACTTTCCCAAATTTCAAGTTTTATGAATAGTTTTTCCATTTCTTGGAATAGTGCAATGGTAGCCTTATGTGAACAGTGAAATGGTAGCCTTATGTGAATAGTGCAACAATAGGCTTCTGTGAATAGTACATTGGTAGCCTTATGTGAACAGTGAAAATGTAGCCTTTTGTGAACAGTGCAACGGTAGCCTTATGTCGACACTGCAATGGTAGCCTTATGTGAACAGTGAAACAATAGCCTTATGTGAATAGTGAAATGGTCGCCTTATGTGAACAGTGAAATGGTAGCCTTATGTGAATAGTTCAAATGGTAGCCTTAGGTAAACAGTGTTTTCATAATGGTGAGGTCTAATGGTAGCCTCTATTTCCTTTTCCAAATTAAGATTTTATGATTAGTGTTTCCAGAAAGGTGAGGTCCAATAGTTGCCTCTATTTCCTATTCACAATTTTGAGTTCATGAACAGTGTTTTCAGAATGGTGAGGTCCAATGGTAGCCTCTATATCTTTTTCCAAATTTTGAGCTCATGAATAGTGTTTCCAAAATAGTGAGGTCCAGTAGTATCCTCTATCTAATTTTCCAAATTTTGATTTCATAAACAATGTTTCTAGAACTGTGAGGTCCAATGGTAGCCTCAATTTCCTTTTCCAAATTTTATGTTCATGAACAATGTTTCTAGAACAGTGAGGTCCAACGGTAGCCTCTATTTCCTTTGCAAATTTTGAGATCATGAATAGTGTCTCTAGAATGGTAAGGTCCAATAGTATCCCCTATTTCCTTTTCCAAATTTCATGTTCATGAACAGTTTTTACAGCTTCCTACAATTTCCCTCCTTTGACATTTCCTTTGACAGAAAATGCATTTAAATCCTTCTTTAAAAGGAGTCTAATTCTGATTCAAAGGACATAACTCCTATATTAATTTTTCATAAGGCTCAGGATGCTTTTACTTTGTCAAACCACATGGTTTAATGGGATCCTCTTTTAATGGAAATTCCAGTGTATCGTAAACCTCTATTCTATTAAATATTCTAAATGGATGATATATCTTTCTCCCTAGTTCATCCTCTTTTTTATCAGGTGTGAGACACTCAAACCTTCTATTCCTTCCCGTATGAGTTGTATGATCAAAATTTTCTCCTTAGATTCGTTCCCCTCTATTTTGATGGAACGAAGTAGTATTGATCAATCTTTGGTATAAGGTATGGTCTATCATTATTATTTTGGGTTCATCTATTTATATTTCTACTTTCCCTTTTATGGAATTATGTATCCATGTTCCTAATGAAATTATCTTGGTTTTTGACTGTTGTGGTGGTGTCTCTGCATCCTTAGGTGGATATAGTTTTCATGGGGGGAGAAAATTGTCACACGTTGTGTGGATTGTTCTTATATAAAGAATGTCAAGAACCATTTGAGATAGGGAATTAATTGATTCTCAATTATGTTATGTGCAAGTATATAGTTATCTTTTTTTGTCCCACTGAATCACAATACAACTTTCATATTAAATATTTTTACCAGTTAAATAAATTGATATCGATCATATGTTATTGCCTCTTGTTTTTCTATATAGTGTGATATTTATGCTTTATTTGTTTATCTCTTCATTCTTGATGGAAATTTGTAATGAAAAGAAAGCTATAATTAATTGATAGTTGTTTGGGTTAAAGTGAACGAGTCGTGTAAATGAATATATTTTTTGTTTTTGTAAATTGATGTTAATCAAATTTATGTAGTAATCATGTTTAATCAATTTGGGATAGCTTACTTTTTAGTTTTACCAATTTTGTAACCATAAAATAAGAAATCCGTTATTTCCAGATGGATTAAATGACTGGTTTTTTTATAATAGAAAATTCATCATAGAGTTTTGAGTTTTCCTTTTTCTTTCTTAAGGGATAAGAGCCCAATTGATATGATGTTTTTTCCTGCTGCTTGTGTTGTGATGTGATCCTGGAAGGCTGTTGTGATCTGTGGGGGTAGGTATGCCTTTTTTTTTGTCAGAAGTTGATGTCTATAGTAGAGAGATGCATCAGTTTATGCATGTGGGTGTCGGTGAGGACACTGGATATGGTGAAACGATTTGGATGTGAATGTTTGGATGCTGGCTATTTCTTATTGGTCGTTTATCTTCCTTACATTCCCCACTACTCAAGGTATCTAGTTTGCTTACCCTCTTTCCAAAAGGGGAGAAGACGTATGGGGTATGCCAAGTGATTTCTGTGTTTAGATTCTAGAGGGAGGATTGGTTTATGCTCTAGTTATAGGTGGCAAAGACTTGATGGGTAGTTAATATACTCATCGTGTTGAGCCCCATTGTGTTTAGTAGCTTAGAATTTTTTTCCAGATTGCCTTGGAATATGAGAAGGTAATAATATTATTAATAAATGATTGAATAAATGATGTTAACCCATGGGGTTGGAGCCTGTTGGGATGCAATGATGGGGTTTCAATTTAAAGTAACAGTGAACTTTGGGTGTGATGCAATTGAAATATAATGTGGAAATTATTTATGGTTATTTAATGTTTATAGAATTAATAAACATAAATTGAAAATGATAAAAAGGGAATGAAGTAATGTATTAAATCTCTTTAAATGGTTGTGTAATTATAGGACACCTAGTCTTAGAAGTGGTAGTCGGGAGTCCAAGAGATGTTAGTTACAGTTGAGTCTAAAACTAGGTTATTCCCTATAGTGTGGTTGTGAGCTATAGTATATTCTGTACATTTTGTGTTTCTATACAGTAATCCACCCCTTAAGTTAATGAAACTGACACCTCGAGGATTCTGAGCCCTGGGGGTGTTTTCCCCAACATTATGGTGGGAGGATGGATGGCTGACTACCCCCTTTGGACCTCCTCTCTTCTCTCGGTAGTTACCTGTTCTCATAGGTACAACGGTTAGTTTTTCCCATATATGTGTGTAGAGGGCTGTAATATCTTGTTCTTATTCACACACATATATTCTTGATATAGTTTCTATGGACTACTCGAGGAATAATGTGTATAGGTTGTGATGGATTAAGGATCCTTACTCGTTGTGTGGGATGTAATGGATTGAGGTATAATGCCCTACGTATTATAAACATTATTCCAGCATTGGTGGCTCCAGAAAACTAATATGTTACTTTTCTTATGTGGATGTGTCGGTTTTGTTGCACGAGGTGCTTGTTGTGGTGCTTTGTTCAGGTGTCTGTTGGAGAGCCTTTTTGGAGAGATATTCTTATGACGTGTGACATTAGGGAAAAGCAGCAAACCCATGGGGATGTACTAGTAAGATACCCTTGATTTTCTTTATTATATTATATACTTTTATATGCAATACTTTGTGAGAGTAGCAATGGTGTGTCTGGTAATGTATTATACCAATTTAGGCGATGAGTTAGTTTCACTTGTTTTTTAATGTGCTTTATCATGATTTCTTTACTTTTTTTTGAGAGGCTTCCAGGAGGATCCTACTGATTATACTGTTATACTCACCCTATGTATATACAACTGGTTTTTTTAGGTCACTTGGAACAGGATGGAGATCAAGATGTTTTCTACTAGATTAGGGTTGTAGGAGATATTCAGGCTTATAGTTGCTACTATTTTTACTTTCTTTTGGGTATTTTCAGTTTTCCCCTTCTAGTTGTAGTAGTTTTTCGTGACATTACATATGTGTACTTGGGAATTTCTTTTATATTTTAGTTTGATTTGGAGTTGGTTGGGGTCTATCTTAACTCTCTCTTTCGTATGTGTTTCTCTTAGAGGGTAATGCCTCCCATTTTTTGTTTATTATACCCTTTGTTCTAGTCTCTAACCTGGGGCCTACTAGAGGAAAGACTCAAGGTTCATTATCTCTCTTCTCACATCGCCGACCCAGGAGGGGTACACCTTTGGGAAGGGGCCATGATAGAAAGAAATGTAAATAATAATTCACATCAAAATAATCATTATAATATCATATATATCATATATATTAACATATCTTTCCAAATTACCATCCATTTAAATTATAAATGAAAATTGAATCATATCTGTTTTTGAAGGTGGTATTCCACATGTATGCACGAGGGACATTATTATTTTACAGCGGATGAGAAGAAGGTGTATAATAGTTTTTACATCATAATTAAAACAAATATATATATTTGAATACATAATTCATTATATTAGAATTCATTCCGTAGATTTAGAGGAGGTATTAAACTAATTAAAATTGAAAATTCTCAATTAAGAGTTATACATCCTCATTGAGAAAAATTCTTTAGATTACACATTAAGACATGAAAGAATGGTATTTTGGATAGAAAATAAACTAGAGGTTATCGTAAAGGATTATTGAATTATTTTATAGTCTTATTGGTAGAGTATATAAATAAATAATTATGAATAATGAAGGAGAGTTGGTTCCCTTTTATAAGTGAACGTTGAGACGGTCTTGGAAATACATACTATAATAAATTAGTATAAATTATTTCTGATAAAAATGAAAAAAAATGATATAATTCCATGATAAAATTTTTACAGGTCAAATTATTCTTATAAATTAAATGTTAACATGTTTTGGTAATGTTTTTCCCCATATATTTTAGTTGTAACCCCCCGTTAACCCCTTTAAAAATTACCACAATATCAATGTTTTATACATTTTATGGTTTAATAATGATAACACAAAAGGAAAAATAAATAATTTTTAGAAAAATGGATTGTATTTTAAAAAATAAACAACTAATTTCAATAAATATTTTATGTTTAAGTATTTTAAATCCTTAATAAAATATTATTTATTATAAAATATCCTTATTGTCATTTTTTGAACTGTCCATTTAATTTGATTTTGAAAACATAATTACAGAAAATTAATTCAAATATAGACCTCTACCCCCCCCCCCAAATATGATATATATATATATATATTTTTTTTGGAACTATAACTCAATCAAATTAAATTACTTTTAGATTTTTCAATACAATTTAGCCGATTTTTCTACTACATGTACAAGCACTATGTGGGTGTTTCAAAATAATTTTTTATAATTATATTTCTACTAAAAATTAAAAATATACTACTATATTTAAAAAATATTTAATAAAAAAAAATTCTGATTTTAACCTATCCTATTTTTCTTATCCCTATCACAATATGTTTTATAAATTAAATGTATGAAAATGATATTTTTAACATTATCTTTTATTAAAATATTATAAAGTTCAAAAGTAAGTTATATCGAAAGGGCATATTTTAGATTTTTGGATGAATATCGAAGAAATATAACCATCCAATGAAATAACTAAAATTTTTCAAATTAAATTTAATCCATATCACATTTGTTTTATCTATAATTAATTCATTTTACTTTTACCATAGTAATAAAATTTCTTTATGGTTTAAATTAATTTTTAAAATTAATTAAAGGGACTAGTATACTAAATTTAAAAATTATGATTAAATATTTGGAATATATTTTTAAACATTCAATTTCAAGAATTAGTTCAAATTAATCGAACAAAATAACACAAAGTAGAATAAAAAATGTTTTTCAGAAAAAATATTTATTAAAAAAATTTAATTAAAATTTCATCGATATAATTGATTAAAATGAACTTAATTAGAAAAATAATTATATGATAGAAATAATTTTACTTGTAAACCATTTTATGATTAAATTTAACTTATTAATTTATTGATAAAAAATATAAAATTTTAAATAAAAATCAATACTTTTTACTATTCACTAAAACAACAATCTTTTTAGAAAAATCCAAAACTTTCACCCAAATATTTTTTTGATATATTGATATCCAAATGATAAATTTTTTATCAAATACATTTTCTAAATAATTTATAACTTTATTATAATATTCACCCACAAAAATAAATAAAAACAACTTTTGATGAAAAACAATTTACTGAGTATAAAATGACATTACTAAAAATTTAATGATATTTCATAAGAATTAATTGATAATTATATATTTATTAGGATGTAACAAAGAAGTTTTTATTAGTTATTATTTTCATAAAAAAATAAATTTATTTGACAGCATTTGTTAAACACAGCATTGTGTTCAACTAACATTACACGCAACACCTCATTTAAGAAACTAAGATATATTATTAATATTATTATTTAAATGATAATATAATAGAATAGATGTTAAACATAATGATATTAATCGTAATAAATATTGTTAAAATAATAAGTATAGATGTTTTATATAAAAAACATATTGACAAAAAGTGCTTTTTATTAAGATAAGTTTATATGTTTTAAAAATATGATATTCTTAAAAAAAAATTATTTTAATAATACTAGTTTTTTTTTACACATTTTGGAAATTATATTTATTCAATGAAGTAAATTATTGAAATCGTCTGGTAAAAAAATTATTACTTTGAGTTTTTATATTTTTCTTAAAAGATTACTTTTTCAATAAATAGTGATAATTACTGGTTTTTATATAAAACATCCTTCCCATTTAAAAAATTATAATGTCAATTTTTTTAAAATGTGAATAAAACTAAATTAACTCAATTATATATCAATTTATTCAATTTATTTCATTAAAATCATTTTTATATTTAATTTTTATATAATTTTTTTAAACATTTGAACATGTTCTATGTAGAAAACTGCTTTCTCATCTTATTTATGGGTTTAATTTCAAATTAAATTTTACTACGTTGGTAAATTAAATTCTTAAAAATGGATTACATGTTTGGAATAAGAATAATTCTATATTATCAAATAATATGAACATTATTTTTTTATAAAAATGAATTATAAACAATGTAAAAATTATTTACCATGGTGAAGGTAAAAATGGGGTTTATGGGGTTTAAACTAAAAAGATATAGGATAAAAATTAAACAATTCTTTTACAATTCCAATTTTTGGAAACATTTTTACCTTATGTTATCAATTTATTTATACTATTATATCTTATATCCTTTTTTAATGTGAAAAACATGGGTACACCATTTTATTTTAAAAAACATACAAGTGTGCCACTCACCTCGTGTATAAAAGGACACCCATATCCTCTACACTACATACATACAAAACACTTTGGTTCACAAATACCAAAATTGAATAACTTAATCAATTAACTAATTCATTATTATAATCCTTATTTTTCTCATAAGTCCAACCTAACATTCCTTTTAGTGGAAATTCAAATAATTGTTTCGAAGAAGAGGTAAAACCCCCAACAATGAATTTTATTTTCTTTATGCTCCATATAATTCAATAATTATTAAACCATTATGATATAAAAATTAATTATATTCTATATAATTATGTTTTTTTATTTTATGTTCACAAACTACAACCATCATCTCTTCTATCAATTGGGATTCAAAATTGTCACTTGTGTGTACTACGGACTTCCCCCCTACGAACCAATGTTTTTATTTTTTCATAACCACCTATTACAGATCAATATAATGATATATTAAATATTTATATATTATAATTATGTTATTATTATACTCATATAATTATTATATCATATATACCTTTATACATTCCATTGTGTTGTAATACGATAATTCCACTCTTGTGTACGGCAGACTACTACATCGTGAAGCGATGTTCTCTATTAACACTTTATATATAATGTAATAAGAATAGTTTCAATGAAAATATATGAAATATATGACATAAAAGTTTATTTAAATTTAATATATTATTTATCTTTCATTCATTCAATTCATCAATTAAATGAAACAACATTTATGTGTACGTGTGACCTACTATATATATGAATAATGTATTTCATTTCTTATCTCCAAATATTATAGATTAAAATGAAAAATATATAAAAAATATATATGATATTTATATCATTTTTAAAATTATTTATATGATTTAATCATGATCAATGTAAGTGGACCAAGAAAAAAAATCAAAATATACATGAAAACCAAAGTATTTATTTCCCAAAACATGACTCTAACAAGGAATTATTGATAAATAGGTAATAAAAGGTCGAAAGAAAATAATATATTGTATTATATATATTTATGGTTCTCTAATAAACTATAATAAAAATATATTTATTATATAAGTTGTTTTAACGTGTATGAATGATGTTAATAATTAATGTAATGAGATTTTTTCTCAGTTTTCAATCAATAAGGCATATGTTATGTTATAAATATAACTTATTTTATGATGTGTATAAACATTAGAAAAGAAAATAATGTCATTAAATTATTTATTCTCATTATATTTTATGTATCATTAAATTTTATTACTTCATGGGTCTTACAATATAATGTTACTAATGTGGTAAATATTTTATGTTACGATGTCATCGATTATCAGATTGTTTATGATTATATTTTCAAAGATAATATCTTATTATAAATTTCTCAATAAACTCATCACTTTTATTATACATTAGTTATGTCATGGAAATTTATATTTTTCCCTTTATTCTCCTCCATTCATGATCTCAAGAGACTAAATAAATTAACAAAAATAATCTTTCTTTTTCACTTCGGTCAAAAACTCATTTTTCATCACAAACCATGTTTTATAAAACTATTTTGAAAAATATTTTTAACATTATAAAAATAATTTATTAATGAATTATTTTACCATTTTTGAGTTTATAAAATTAATTTTGAATGGTAATTGATGTAAATTTATAAACATTGCTTATTTTTCATTAAATTAAAATGTAGAAGGAATCATTGTTTTAACATGTGCGGCATGAATGGACTTATATGTTTTCTTAATAAAAAATTTATTTGAAGCTTCCTTTATAATATTACAATTTTATTTTTAATGAAATTTATTATTTTTAAATGTTTTATATTTTAGATTGTTTTTTCATAGGGGAATGGATATATTCCTTAGGAAATTTTTAAAATAAACTTTCAAAATTATTTTTCGTCAAAGATTAAATTTATAAATGTTATTTATGAATTAAACGGGATAGTATCCAAGGATACCATTTTTATTTTTTCTCTGAATGGTTTATTCATATGATGGAATGAATTTTTAGGAACCTATTTCTCTTCCATAGTTTATACCATGAGAAAATGATTATGAAATCTGCTGATTTTCATGGGTTATGCTTTGATGAAATCAAGAAATGGTTATGAAATTTATATCTTTTTCATAGTCTATGATATAATTAAATGTTTATAAAACCCATTTCATTTCGTGGGTCATGATGTGATTATTTTAATACAGTCTTATGGAACACGTACATATTATTTTCAATATGTGATTGGTGGGACCGATATGTCCCTCTAATAAATTTGTTAATGTTTTATATCTCATGGTATAAAAAAGAAATAGGGAGTGTACCTAGTTTAATAAGGGGTTTTTTTCCTCTATTGTTTTATTGGGATTGAACCCTGACTGCTATATTGGTTTGAGGAGTGACCTCATACACAATGATAACTATGTAAGTAATCCTTGACAACTCTGGAAATGATTATATATATATCTGTGTGTGTGTGTGTGTGTTCTTGCTACAATTTTATTAATTATACCAATTTTATTCTCTCAATTATTAGGATCATTGATTTCATTATGATTCATGCCTTATGAAAGAAAAATAATTATTCCATGACTCAAAATTTTGATATTTGTTATCCATGTAATGGTTTTAATAATTTATTATCATGTTCACATACTCATATGTTCATGTAATGCTTATATATCCCACTTTTTACCCTATCTAAGAATATAACCTCAACCATTCTTATATTTAATTTCCCCAGTTTATGAAGAAATGTCCTATGTATGATATTTCATAGAAGGTTTTTAGTTATGATGATCTCAGTAGTAGATGATGAATTTAATATTTGAACTTGTTGTTTATGTTTTGATGATTCTATAGAAACTATAACTTCGTGATACTCATGGGTGTATTTATAAAAATTAACCAATTTTAATGAGAAATATGTAATATCTATTTATGAAAATATTATGTCACTATAGTCAGTGTCAAATTATAGTCTTAGAAAACCATTGGTAAATATGATGATAAGATGTTAGACATATCTATAAGGAAATGTCTAAGGACAAGTATATGGATGATTCAAATTATAGGAAAATGTACTAGAATATTGGTATTGGATATAGAGAGTGGTTTCTAAGAAATTACATTAGAATCATGATCCTAAATGATGATTCAAATCTAGTGAAGAAAATCTTATGTGTGATAACTCCAAAAAAGGGCACAGTGAGTTGTACTCAATTGTTAACTGGTGCTTAAAAATGATCCATGCATCACACCTAGTTTGACACTCCCAAGGTATATACAATGGAATTTTAAAAACTATTTATAAACCATAATTAAATATTTTAAGAAGATAATGACTAAAGTTGACCCAAGATAAACCTAAGGTGTCATAGATTAAAAAAATCCCCTGATTTTGATAACCCATAAATGATTGTTTTGTGATAATGTGGTTCCAGAATATATTTATCATTACTTAAACGATGGTTTTTGGTAATAGCATGGGGATATAATCCAAAGGAACTATGTCAATGTTGAGTGTGATATAAAGTTTAATGATCTTATTCCTGAATAGACAGACGTTATGATAGATCAAAAAAAATCATTATTAAGACCAAAACACTTTTTCAAGGAATTAATCATGCTAAAATACCAAATGGGAAAAGGAGGGAACAACATTATATTGATCTATTAATAAGGAAACTTCCACCCTCCCCTAGTGGAATTACTAATTATTTAGTTTTTGGGAAATGGATTTGTACCAGTGAAAATATATATTTCATTATCTAGTGTTAAACACATTAAATTTTTTCTGGATGTCTATGATTTTGTAGGCGAATATGATCACTGCTTGAATTCCATCAACAGTACAAGGAAATGCAACTAAATTGAATTCATGAATAAGGATGAGTTCAAACCCAGTCTTTAATATGTTTATTCCTCATATTATTTATAAGATGATACAGAATGAGTTCTTAGAGATAAATAAAAAGAATAATGAATTTGTTTGTACCTATAAAGAAAACCTTACAAGTCTTGTGAGTTATGCCTCTAGTATTATTATCCAACATGAGAGTAATGTTGATCAATTCTTCGATGTCTTGAAACTAATTATTCAATGGAATTTATCCATAAGAGACTTCAGTATCTATGAAGATATTTTTTGATGTTCTATCAAGGAGGAAATCATGGTTGGAGTCACATATCAATATCATGGTTTTTATTAGAATAGAAAATTGGAATTCAAAGTAAAATTTAAAATCCTTAGAGACTAGAAGATTCAAATTCCTTTATGCTCAAAGTGTTAGAAGAAAAATGGAGGATGTAGTATTAATGGGACTAGTTAATTTATTAAATATTTAAGGAAAGTTCATCAGGAAATAAAAAGATTATCCAATGGGAAGAAGTTATCTAATGATGAAAATAGGGAAAATGCTCTACCAGATAAACCATATAGACTCTAGTGTTTCAAATGTATGAAGTATAAGTATTATACTATGTTGTTCCAAAATATGATGGTTTGTGATGATGATTGACATCAACAACCTCTTACAATTTGAGACAAAGGGAAATATCATTCGATCACTCTTCTATAGAAGGGGTGGGACAATAATGTTGTGAATTTTACTCTTACTATCAACTATGGAACTAATAATGTCTTATTTGACTAGGGATCTACATGTTAGTAAATATATGAAGTATTTTATAAGGTTATTAAGATGCCACCCCAATAATAAGATTTATAATTAGTAGTGAAAACCCCAAATGGTATGATAATATCATCTCAATTTTATTAATCTTCTCTAGTTAAACTTTGTGAAAATGTTCTTCCATAAAATATTTTCAATTATTCATTTGTTTAATTTTATGTGATCTTGGTAAAGTAATTTCATTCAATACATAAATCCCACATAATGTTTTTTATGATTTAATGTGGGGTTTTATATTACAAAAAATCTTATGAATTCTGATCAGTGTGATGATAAATTTTAATATCTGATGTAAATTTCATCCATTGTATGGGTTTTTATTTCTATTCAAGATGGGTGTTATTATTATATGGTAGGGGAGAAACTCAACATCAATGATATGCCTATTTCATGGGATTTTCTTATGTATTTCAATAATATTTTACTATACTTACACCAAAACATGAATTAACGCTCTCAATAGAATTCATACATCTTTACCCACCAATTTCAAAGGCTCCTTATAGAATGGTCCCAATATAGATGTAGGAACTATAATTGTAAGTCTAGAAGAATCCTGAAAATGGATTTATTAAGGCAAGTGTATCAACCTGGGGTGCACCTTTTCTTTTTTTTAAGAATGATAGATCGATTCAACTCTTCATTGTTTATCAAGACATGATTAGGATCATGATAATGAAAAGGTATCCTCTACCCCATACTGATAACCTATTTGGTCAACTGCGATGAGCTCAATAATTTTCTAAGATTGAACTTCATTCTGGATATCATCAATTGCTGGTTAAAAGGAAGTATATACCATGGGAAAAAATTTCTTATAATTTATGGACACTATGAATATATATTTATTCCATTTAGTCTTACTGATACCCCTATTATCTTCATGGATTTTATGAAAAGCATCATTAGAGATTAACTTGATCAATTTTTGGTTGTCTTTTTAGATGATATACTTATCTATTCAATCTAAAAGTAATATAAAGAATATCAATTAATAATTATACTGAAAATCCTATGGATAGAGAAACTACGTTTGATGTTTATAAAGTATGAATTTTGGATGCAAAGGGTTTCGTTTTTTGTTCATAAAATCTCAAGAGATGTTATATAGGTTGATCCATAAAAAACAGAGGCTTTTGTTTCTTTCCCAGACTATACATAGTGAATGGGAACTATAGTTTCCTTATATTTTCTAGATATTATTAATGTTTTATGGATAATTTCCCATTATTACATAAGTCACTCACTCTGTTAACTTGAAATGTAGCCAAGTTACTCTAGTAAGATTAGTGTGAGAAAAATCTCATGGATCTAAAGAGAATATTAGTTAGTTTACCTTTTCATAAATTACCCTACATTGGATAAGGTTCTGTATTCTATATTATTACATTCATGAAGGTATTGATATGTGTTCTTATGAATTATTTAATGGTTAAAGTTTACTCCTCCAAACAATTAACTATTTATAAGAAAAACTACCCAACTCAAGATTTGGAGGGTGTTATGGTAATTAATTAAATTAAATATTGATAGGAATTATATTTATGAAGAAATCCATGATATATATACTAATATCAAAAGTATAAAATATATATTCTTACAGAGGTAGTCAAATATACCCCAAAGAAGATTCTTAGTGATGTTTAAATATTATACCTACTCAATACATTACCATCCTGGGAAAGTAAATATGGTGGTTAATTCCTTTAGTTTAATTGATCTTGCTATTTTATACATGAATATGATCATAAAAGATCCAATATATATTTATTTTCAATGGATAGATATGGAAGTCTGATAAGAAGGGGAGAAATATTATCTTGATCAATTGAATTTTAATCTATATGTAAATGTAATTTTTATATAAGCATAGATGGAAGATAAGGATCCACAAAATAATGTTAGAATTTTTTTTGAGTTAATCCATGATCATAATAGAATGATGAGATTTAGGAATTTTGTTTTTGTTTCATAATAATCATATCTAAGGAAACATATTTGAAGAAGGATTTGTTAGAGGAAGAAAATAAGTCTTTATTTTATATTCATCCTAGAAGTAAAAAGATGTATATATATTTGAAAGAGTGTTTCTGGTGGTTTTATATGAAGAGAGAGGGGCAAAGAAAATGAATAAGCCTTTGAGCAGCGGATCTCTTTCTCCCTCGCATGGTTAGGGTTTCCTCTTAGAAGCTTTCTCCTCCCCTCCTCTGAGATGGCTCGGTGGTCCTGGCGTCGGCTGCTGGATCTTGGTGTGATGTCAGCACACCTCGACGGTAACCCTATTGGGGTCTGGTTTTGAGATCTCGGCTCAGGGATGCACACATTGGCTGTCACAACCCGAGATTTTATAAGATACATTATTTTTAATTTCATTCATATCTTCAATTGTACGACACACCAAGATTATCTTGTTCTATACGCAACACCGTATTAGCTTGCAGTATACGCAACACTTTTCTTGGCTCTTGTTACACACAATTTTAAAGTTCGTTTGATAGAAGATATTTTACGCAATATTGATTGTATATATATATATATATATTCAATGTATAAATAAAATATGGTTGGATTCTATTATACGCAACAACAAAGGAGTCGTGCAGTACATGCAACCCTGACTTGGCTTGCATTACACGCAATCGTGACCTTCCTCGATAGCGTGTGTTGTACGCAATACCGGGATTGACTAAACAATGATATATTATTATAATATTGTTATGAACTAGCCGTTATGAATAGTGTTAACTAAATTTTGAATTTTATAACATTATTATTCATCCTACACATTTTCTATAACATGGTATGAGAAAAAAATAAATTTTTTGGGTAAAATTAATATTTTTAAAAAAATAAAGTTTTGCCACCTTTTGATGGTGCACCCACTTTAATTATAGTTTTTGACATGTTTATAAGTTCAATTTGACAAAATAAAATTCTTATTTTGAATCAGGATATAAAAATTTACATTAGATAATGTTTTGATATTTTTCCGATAACTTTCATATTTTAATGAATAGTAAAAACACGCTATATTTTAATTAAAAACAAATTTTTTTATCGTAATATCTTATGTGGTTAAATTATAATATTGAATGGTTTTAAAGTATAAATAGAATATATTTTTACCATTTAATATAATGTATGTCATTAGCATTGATTTTACCATGAATTCGTAGGTTAAATCAATTCAATCTTTTGCAATGTTTTAAAGAAAAACCCATTTTCTTCGACAACGGGATTAATTTTAATTTAATTTCTGCATCTTTTGTGTATTGAATTTGTAAAAATGGATTCCATATTTGGAATCAGTGGGTCCAAATTATTTTAATAAGCTACTTTTTATTTTTTGGCATTGTGAATAGTAACTACGGTAAATTTTATTTACTATAGTTAAAGGTAAATCAGGTAATTAAGGGTAAATATAAGATTATGAAATTACCCTAACACTTCTAAAAATCCTATTTTATAGCTAAAAGTAGACCAATATAACCTAAGGGTCCGATTAGATTCATTTTATGGACTTTTGTCCATTAAAATAATTTAATTATTATTAAAACCAAAGAATGTGACAACATGTCTCTTTCTTAAATATTATCAGTATAATAATTTTAATTTAGTGATAAACTTCATGAAACTTCGAAAATGAATAGTCTCCAAAAATCTAATACAATTATATACATCATAGGAATTTATTTATAATTTTTAGGGATTAAATATTTATCATTTATTATGACACAAAGATGATGCAGTAATTGTCTTATTAATGAAATATTGACATAATCGATGTTATAAATGCCCAAATAACTGTAATTTGAGACTTTTTATGAATTAAACTAATTTTATAGGTTAATATGACATGTTATTGTTGATTTAAGTAACTGTTTTCGAACTTACCATTCTGTTATAAATTTCATAAAAATCATGTACCAAATAGTGTCAAAATTGACATAAAATAGTTTTTAAAAAACAAATTATATTAGTAATTGTTATTTTATTCCTAAAAATCTAAGGTTCTACCAAATGACTTAGATAAGGATATATATATTAATAATAAACAACTTGGGGTTCGTTTGGCTGCTTATAGTCAGTTTATTAACCTTATAGTATAAGAACACAAGAAGACACGGTAAAAGTAAAATTATTTAACTTAATGTTAAATCTAAATGATAAGGTTAAAATAGGAACCTAAACCTGTCTAAATTCTATTGGATGAGAAGATTTAGACCCATCCACACCTTATCTTCGAAATATATCTATTTTTAGCTATTTAAAACCGAAATTGACTTTATAATAAAATAAAATTTTAGTTTTCCCAAAGGTGCCCCTCTCCTCCTTTATAAAAGGGAACCTCCTCCCTCTCCTCCTCACACCAATTTGAGCATTCAAGCTTGGCCAAACCCTGAAAAAATATCTTCTCCACTTCCCTAGTATCATCCTAGAGGTTCTGGTCTTCTTCAAAGACCATCTATAGTTCTTTAAGTGGAGGTTAAGTGAAGGCGCGTCAAAAAGAGGTAATATCCATTACCGATCTTTTTCTATTTCTTTCTTATTCAACTTCTTCTTCTTTAGTTGTTTCATGATAAAGTAATAACATCAGAATTTCTTATATACTGATATGTTATTATAAATATGAAACAACCCTAATTAACCTTCTATTTGTCCTACGGAAAAAGGAAATCATCGCGCGTGCGTACGTACGGAATACCGTCTCCACGCCGTGGTGTAATCTATTTTCCACCACCACCATAATTGGATGGGTATAAGGTGTAATGAGTAACTATATATGATTATTATAAAGTTATATTGATACTTAAATAGTATAAATACACTTCAACACAATTCCACGACCATGGGAACGATATCATCGCTCGTGCGTACGTACGGACTACCGTCTCCACGACACGATGAGATTCATTCTCCACATTAACCATTCATGAATGATTATAAAGTATATATAATGAATAATAATGAAATATATGACATGTTAAATCTACTGTATTTATGTATATATATATATATATATGTATGTCATCTACTTACTTCCATTCAAGACAATAAGGAAAGGAAAACAGCGTTCATGCGTACGTACGGACTACCGTCTCCATGAACGGTGTGTTTCATTTCATTTATCTGTATATTATATACTGAATATATATGATATATAAATCATGTTTTATATTCTGGAAGTAATTAAATCATGATATAAGTAATAATAATGTTAAGAACAACAAGTCCAAACACCTACGATAAATGAAACGATTTTACCCAAAACGCTTCTTTAACATAGAATTTACAAAAGAACGAGTAATATAAAGTCATAAGTGAACCATATATGATATAATAACAATGAATATGATTATGTAATAAGTCAATGAAATTATTTAAATCATTATACTGGAGGTTCGGATACGTACAAAGCATATCAGACATAAGGTAAGGGAAATATCACAATCTCATTTTTATCCGAGATTGTTTATACTTTGGTATTTACTGGGGTGTATTTTATCATCCAAATCCATGTTTCGTCAGTATGTAATATTATTTCCATCCACCTACAATTTTTTAAATCCAATTTTACCCTTCGGTGAGTTTTTAGTAAAGTATATGAAAGGAATCTTTTGTCGTTTTTTGTACGAGGTACTTTTTGACTTTTATGACAAAAGTACGAGAAGAATGTTTTTTTAACTTATACGGCATGAATGGATTTTTAAAACATTATTTCCAAGAAGCTTCCTTTAAAAGTTTTCAAGTTTATTTTTAATCAACTTCTTTTAGTTTAAAATTGTATGACATGTTAAGAAAGGAAAAATGTTTTTGAAGTAGAAAGGATATTTTCCTCAAGAATGGAGTTCAAGTGTTTTATCAAAATTATTTTCCATCTAAGATAATAAAGGGTTCTGTTTCTATCCCTATTATTACATTGATTTTATTATGTTGTGATGGAATTATTTTTATGAATTCCTTTATCTTATATGAATTGTTTTATGATGTCCCGATGTTTAAGATTCCCATTTTTATTACATGGGTTATGCTTTGATGTATGGTTTATGATTTTGTGGCACACAAAAGAATGGTATCATTATGAGATGGGTGGGACCTATATCTACCTCCAATGTATTGGGTAAATATTTTATATCTCATGAGATAGATATGGCTGGAACGGTAGGTTATACCAGTTCAGTGAAACAGGACTGAAACGAGGGTGACTCGGTTCAGAAATGGACTTTGTCCACTAAGATAGTCTTGGCAATGAGACTTGACTAATAATTTATGATTTTATATTATTATGTGTGTATGCCACAAAGTTTCATGTTTTAAGTTATGATTATTGGGATTTCATTTCACTACTATGATTCATCCCATGTTATGAAATTATGCTCTCTTTTGCAGGTTAAGATTTCCAAAAGTTATGTGCTTATGTATATGATGTGATTGATATTTCTTTGTCTACCCTTACTGAGAATTTGAGCTCACCCTTTTATATGTTTTCTTCTCCCTAGGATTCAAATATAGGTTTTAGGTAAGAAAACAAAAGGGGAAGATCTTTTTGGGAGATGTTGAAGATCATTCACCATGATTAGAAGATTATTTCTACGAGTTTCCAAATACACTAAAATATTACGGTCCTTGTGTGTTTGTTTTAATTATGTATCAAGTATTCCACAAATGTAATGTCATGTCCATGTACGTCATGCTTCTGGTCTCTACAGTTGGTATTAGAGGAAAGGTTTAGTCAACCTTTGGAAATTAGGATGCGAAAACGTTAGTGAGATCCCTAGAGATATTTCTAAGGTATGTCTAGGGATGTCCCTAAGGTTAAGTATACGTATATGTTATAGTACTATAATTACGCTAACAATCATAGAATTAAACCTAAGATATTAGATATTTAGGGTACTCCCCCGTTACTATGTTGTTTTCCCTAGCATGATTTTTTCCTCTCACACTATTCTTTTTGGGTTTTAGAAAATGGCAGGAAACAGGAAGATTCATGATAATAGAGGATATGATGGACAATGGAATGATATTATTCATGAGAAAACAAATTAAATGGGATTTGGAAGTCCAAACATCATTATTATTCCGAATCAGCAATCTCATAATATGATCAATAATGTAAAATTTGGTAAGTTTCCTGACTCGGCCAATAAGAGAAAGATGGAGTTTCATGATGATCGTAGAGGAAAGAAAGTTCAATTTCCCCTATGTAAATCATGTGGGAATAGGCATCAAGGAGAATGTTTCAAAGGAACTGGAAGATGCTTTGGGTGTGGAAAAGAAGGACACAAATCCAGTAAGTGCAAAGGAAAAGGTTCAGTTAACACCAGGGATGGGGATAATGGTATTTGTACGACATCAACAATGGTTAAATGTTTTAAATATGGAATGTATGGGCATTATGAAAACCAATTCCCTAAGGGAAAGTCTCATGAAGAGAATCAGTATGGTCGTATGGGTAGTATTTATGTTGATGATGATGAAGAGACTAAAAATGATATGTGAGATGAAAGAATTGTTGAAGCTCGGTCAATGGTTTAAGAATGTAGAGGAATGATTACATGTTTATCATGAGTAATGTTGTATAAGTAATCTCATGGTACTATGGAATAAAGATACATCTATGGATTATTACACTGTTGTCTTTCCTTGAGTTTTGAAAGTGTATGATTAATGGTACCAGTATCCATGAAAGGTTATTCAGATATTTTTGGAATGTAGATGATATGCAAATAATGAAGGGATAAAGAGAAAATTAAATGTTTGATAGTATTAATGAGCTCATGACTGATAAAAGGAGAAGGTTATATCATGGTTTAAGTATATATAATTTTGAGGATTTTGGTATGTGGAAAGTTTTAACGTTTAACTGCATTCATTTTTTCACTAAGGTTCAATGGTATTCAAGAGAATACATGATTAAGGCCTTTGAATGTTTAGAATGTGACCAACAAGACATATCTTATGATATATGGGGATCAACGATGGTATTAAATCTCTAGTAATCATTTTCACTATATTATGAGAGTGGACTGAAGTATTATGGATAAGCCTAAAGATTGGAATGGATTATGTTGCACATAAGTTAGTATTGTTTAAGGATAGAAGTTTTTCGATATTATTGATGGGATGTTATAGTAATATAGTTTTAGAAAAAGGACAACCTGCAGGACGGGAGACATCCCATCGCGTTGGACAAGGCTGTGGGAATCGAACCCACAACCAAAGTGTAACTGGCCTTTATCGCCTACCACTGGCCTACAGGAAGTCCCTAGTTAGTAGAAACTAGTTTTATTTTATTACGTGGTATGATATATGAAGTATAAGTTCATTTTTGGAATCGTATAAAATTAACTTCACTATAGATGGTCTTATGTATTTTGTAACCTTTTGTTTGAGATAGATGGAATGACCCATCATTCTATCACATGATCTGCTAACACATCACGAATGACAAATTCAACTTCATTCCTTTAAGATATGAAGTAGAAATTTTCCAAAGAATGACAAACGGTGAGACTATACCAAAATCACGAAAGTATTTCTTCTAATTCCAATTTCATCAAATTTAGGGAAATGATCTTGAAAAACCAAAAAAATTGTCCTACTTCCCTTATATCCGATGAATCAGATGGTACCTTAGATAATCACAAATCTATGGCTTTGTGATTGTTGTCTTTTTCATAGCCATGTTCTCTACCACTCTCCATCAAAACATGATGGTTAGATTTCTCTTCCATGTCCATATTTTCTCCTATATGGAAACCCAGTGATGAGTTCATTTGGGTAACCATTATATTTTATACTTTAGTTTTTAAAGTTCAGTTTTGGTATTCCTTTTTATGATGTGGGTTTCTATTAAAGAAACTTTCTAATAGTAAACCATTTATAACCCCGACAAATTTCGAGGGTGAAATTCATTTTAAGGGGGATAGAATGTAACAACCCGAGATTTTATAAGATACATTCTTTTTAATTTCATTCATATATTCTATTGTACGACACACCAAGATTATCTTGTTCTATATGCAACACCGTATTAGCTTGTAGTATACGCAACACTTTTCTTGGCTCTTGTTACACACAATTTTCAAGTTCGTTTGATAGAAGATATTCTACGCAACATTGAGTGTATATATATATATATATATATATATATTCAATGTATAAATAAAATATGGTTGGATTCTATTATACAAAACAACAAAGGAGTCGTGCACTACACGCAACCCTGACTTGGCTTGCATTACACGCAATCGCGACCTTCCTCGATAGCGTGTGTTGTATGCAATACCTGGATTTACTAAACAATGATATATTTTTATAATATTGTTATGAACTATCCGTTATGAATAGTGTTAAATAAATTTTGAATTTTATAACATTATTATTCATCCTACACATTTTCTAGAACATGGTATAAAAACAAAATAAATTTTTCGGGTAAAATAAGTATTTTTAAAAAAAATGCAGTTTTACCGCCTTTTGATGGTGCACCCACATTAAATCTAGTTTTTGAAATTTTTATAAGTTAAATTTGACAAAATAAAATTCTTCTTTTGAATCAGGATATAAAAATTTACATTAGATAATTTTTTGATATTTTTCCGATAACTTTCATATTTTAATGAATAGTAAAAATACGCTATATTTTAATTAAAAACAAATTTTTTCATCATAATATCTTATGTGGTTAAATTATAATATTGAATGGTTTTAAAGTATAAATAGAATATATTTTTACCATTTAATATAATTTATGTCATTAGCATTGAATTTACCTTGAATTCGTAGGTTAAATCAATTCAATCTTTTGCAATGTTTTAATGAAAAACCCGTTTTCTTTCAACAACGGGATTAATTTTAATTTAATTTATGAATATTTTGTGTATTGAATTTGGAAAAATTTATTCCATATTTGGAATCATTGGGTCCAAATTATGTTAATAAGCTACTTTTTATTTTTGGGCATTGTGAATAGTAACTACGGTAAATTTTATTTACTATAGTTAAAGGTAAATCGGGTAATTAAGGGTAAATATAAGATTATAAAATTACCCTAACACTTAGAAAAATCCTATTGGACGGCTAAAAGTAGACCCATATAACCTAAGGGTCGGATTAGATTCATTTTATGTACTTTTGTCCATGAAAATAATTTAATTATTATTAAAACCAAAGAATGTGACAACATGTCACTTTCTTAAATCTTATAAGTATAATAATTGTAATTTAGTGATAAACTTCATGAAACTTCGAACATGAATAGTCTCCAGAAAGCTAATACAATTATCTACATCATAGGAATTTATTTAGAATTTTTAAAGATTAAATAATTATCATTTATTATGACATAAATATGATGCAGTAATTGTATTATTAAAGAAATATTGACATAATTGATGTTATAAAGGCCCAAATAAATGTAATTTGAGACTTTTAATGACATACACTAATTTTATAGGTTAATATGACATGTTATTGTTGATTTAAGTAACTGTTTTAGAACTTATCATTCTATTATGAATTTTATAAAAATCATGTACCAAATAGTGTCAAAATTGATATAAAATAGTTTTTAAAACAAATATTATATTAATAATTGTTATTTTATTCCTAAAAATCTACGGTTTGGCCAAATGACTTATATAAGGTTATTTATATTAATAATAAACAACATGGTGTTCGTTTGGCTGCTTATAGTATGTTTATTAACCTTATAGTATAAGAACACAAGAAGACACGGTAAAAGTAAAATTATTTAACTTAATGTTAAATCTAAATGATAAGGTTAAAATAGGTACCAAAACTTGTCTAAATTCTATTGGATGAGAGGATTTAGACCCATCCCCACCTTATCTTCTAAATATATCAATTTAGAGCTATTTAAAAGTGAACCTGACTTTATAATAAAATAATATTTTTAGTTTTCCTAAAGGTGCCCCTCTCCTCACTTACAAAAGGGAACCTCCTCCCTCTCCTCCTCACACAAATTTGAGCATTCAAGCTAGGCCAAACCCTGCCAAAATCTCTTCTCCACTTCCCTAGTATCATCCTAGAGGTCCTGGTCTTCTTCAAAGACCATCCATAGTTCATTAAGTGGAGGTTAATTGAAGGCGCGTCAAAAAGAGGTAATATCCATTACCGATCTTTTTCAATTTCTTTCTTCTTCAACTTCTTCTTATTTAGTTGTTTCATGATAAAGTGATAACATAAGTATTTCTTATATACTTATATGTTATTATAAATATGAAACAACTCTAATTAACCTTCTATCTGTCCTACAGAAAAAGGAAATCACCGTGCGTGCGTACGTAAGGAATACCGTCTCCACGCCGTGGTGTAATCTATTTTCCGCCACCACCATTATTAGATGGATATAATGGTGTAATGAGTAACCATATATGATTATTATAAATTGATATTCATACTGAAATAGTATACATACACTTCAACACAATTCCATGACCATGGGAACGATATCATCGCTCGTGCGTACATACGGACTACCGTCTCCCCGACGCGATGAGATTCATTCTCCACATTAACCATTCATGAATGATTATAAAGTATATATAATGATTAATAATGAAATATATGACATGTTAAATCTACTGGATTTATGTATATATATATATATGTATGTCATCTACTTACTTCCATTCAAGACAATAAGGAAAGGAAAACATCGTTCATGCGTACGTACGGACTACCATCTCCATGAACGGTGTGTTTCATTTCATTTATCTATCTATTATATAATTAATATATATGATATATAAATCATGTTTTATATTCTGTAAGTAAGTAAATCATGATATAAGTAATAATAATGTCAAGAACAACAAGTCCAAACACCTACGATAAATGAAACGATTTTACCCAAAACGCTTCTTTAACATGGAATTTACAAAAGAACGGGTAATATAATGTCATAAGTGACCCATATATGATATCATAACAATGAATATGATTCTATAATAAGTTAATGACATTATTTAAATCATTATACTGGAGGTTCAGATACGTACAAAGCATATCGGACATAAGGTAAGGGAAATATCACAATCTCATTTTTATCCGAGATTGTTTATACTTTGGTATTTACTGGGGTGTATTTTATCATCAACATCCATGTTTTTTCAATATGTAATATTATTTCCATCCACCTAAAATTGTTTAAATACAATTTTACCCTTCGGTGAGTTTTTATTAAAGGATATGAATGGAATCTTTTTTCGTTTTTTGTATGAGGTACTTTTTGACTTTTCCGACAAAAGTACAAGAAGAATGTTTTTTTAACTTATACGGCATGAATGGATTTTTAAAACATTATTTCCAAGAATCATCCTTTACAAGTTTTCAAGTTTATTTTTAAACAACTTGTTTTATTTTAAAATTGTATGACATGTTATGAAAGGAAAAATGTTCTTGAAGTAGAAAGGATATTTTCCTCAAGAATGGAGTTAAAGTGTTTTATCAAAATTATTTTCCATCTAAAATAATAAAGGGTTCTATTTCTATACCTATTATTATATTGATATGATTATGTTGTGATGGAATTATTTTTATGAATTCCTTTATCTTATATTAATGGTTTTATGATGTCCCAATGTTTAAGATTCCCATTTTTATTACATGGGTTATGCTTTGATGTATGGTTTATGATTTTGTGGCACACATAAGAATGGTATCATTATGAGATGGGTGGGACCTATATCTCCCTCCAATGCATTGGGTAAAGATTTTATATCTCATGAGATAGACATGGCTGGTACGGTAGGTTATACCGGTTCAGTGAAACAGGACTGAAACGAGGGTGACTCGGTTCAGAAATGGACTTTGTGCACTAAGATAGTCTTGTCAATGAGTCTTGACTAATAAGATATGATTCTCTATGATTATGTGTGTATGAAACAAAGATTCATGTATTAAGTTATGATTATTAGGATTTAATTTCACTACTATGATTTATCCCATGTTATGAAATTATGCTCTCTTTTGCAGGTTAAGATTTCCAAAAGTTATGTGCTTATGTATATGATGTGATTGATATTTCTTTGTTTACCTTTACTGAGAATTTGAGCTCACCCTTTTTTATGTTTTCTTCTCCCCAGGATTCAAAGCTAGGTTTTAGGTTAGAAAACAAAAGGGGAAGATCTTTATGGGAGATGTTGAAGATCATTCACCATGATTAGAAGATTATTTCTCCGAGTTTCCAAAGACACTAAACTATTACGGTCCATGTGTGTTTGTTTTAATTATGTATCAAGTATTCCACAAATGTAATGTCATGTCCATGTACGTCAGGATTCAGGTCTCTACATTGGCGTGGCTCGACTATGGTCTCACATCGCATAGACGCGGCTCGGCAACAGATTCAGGAACTCTCTTCAGCAATGTCGCAGCCCGAAAATGGATTTGGCATGCTCCTTTCCAGTGTGTTCAGTGTCGGATTTGGCGTGGTTCAGAGGGGGGAGGAATTTTCTGGTTCTTATTTTTTATGGTGGTTCTGCAGAATTGGGTTTTTGTGTTTCTGTTTGATGGATTTGATTTGGAGGTTCGGTTTTATGAAATGTGGAGTCACGGCATTATTTCCATCTCTTACTGGTGCTCTCCCCTTCTTCCCGTGACTGGCTTCGGAATCTGTTGAGGGTGCATCTACAGTTCAAATATGAGTAGATTCATTCCCATAGTTGCATTTTTGATTTAGTGTGGCTTGGTCCTCCTCAACGATGATGCTCCTGGGTGTGGTGTTAGACCATTCAGTCCTAGGTGACAATGGTTATACTGCATGTTCCATGATTCATCTTCTGGTGGCTTCTATGGTTACGGTGGTAATGGGTGTGTGGAGCATGGTGGGGTTTTTCTGCGAGCTGCTCTTGATGGAGGAAAATTGTGCAAGGTTGGTTTGTTGCTGGACTTGATTGTAATGAACATGCCCTAAAGGAAGAATTAGAGATAGTGTTTCATATTTTCATAGCTTCTTGAATTTGGTTGTTTGAGAGGGTATGAAATTTTCCATCGGATCGGACCTCTGCTTTGACAGAGGACACTTGCTTGCTGAACTGGCATGCAGAGGTGGAGGACTTTTTCATGATCAAATTCATGGATGTGGTTACTCCATGTTGTTCGTATGATTTTCCACTCTTCGACCATCAGGTCATGTAAAGTCCAATGCCCTTGAAGTCTAGGTCCTCCCCTTATTTCCTTAAAAGGGGGTTTATAATCTTATAATAAGAAAATTGAAGGCCTTTAGGCCGTTTGATTAAGAGAGATATCATAGAAATTAAATCTTGGTAGTTACTATAACATTCTTCTTATTATAATTTTATTGTGAGGGTGATGATACATTACATGTCCTTAAGCGACAACCCCAAGATGCTAATGGCTGGTAATAAATGCCTAAGGGCTTCAATACATGTAGGGGATGATTTTATCAATAAAAATAAAATAACTCACCAGAAAATACACTATATGATGCATGATAAAAATGAAAGACAACTCAACATATTTTTATCAAAATTGTAATAGATCCAAGTACCACATTTGAATACTACAGTATAAAAGTAAATAGCAGAAGACAAACTAATAAAACTACAAAGAAACAACAAGACTCCAAGATCAACAATATTTATGGTCTAACGTCAACAAACATCCCATGTATCATGTAGTAGTTCTATAGATGTGAGAAACATTACCTTCTCCCATTTCCCAATATATAACATATGCAAAACCACCAATGCTCCAATGAAGGGGTGAGTACTAAAACTGAGTAGGTTTTCCCCCAATCACATCCTTAATAACACCACTAATATTGAAATCTTAGAAACATTTACATAAAATGGTGTATATAAAATAATTTCTAAAATAGTTTATAAATAAATACAAACAAGTTCCATATCAGCTAATTTTTTCATCAAAATCCATTTTTTCAAAGAAAGAAACCAAACAATTCCATAAAACCATTTTAGAAGATCCCTTTGGAATTACCATTCCATTTCACATATCCAAACTAAAAACCATGCAATCATTTTTATAACAGTTGAATATTCATGAGTTGTTTCTCATTGATCTACTAAGTCATAATATGGTAATTATATCCCATGTGTCATTACACCATCGGCACAAAGCACAAGGAAATATTTCTACAAATCCTTATAAATGAAATATAAACACACACACCCCAAGTATTCCCAAAACTCACTTTGATCCAAACATGAAAAAAAAATCAATAAAAGAACTTATTAATTGAAAAACGTTTCCCAACAAGCTATTTCAAACATAAAAAAATCAATATTTTAAAATCAACATTTATTAATCAATAAACTAAAGAACATTGTAGAATAAGTTAACAAAATTCCACAATTTCCCAAATAATCCATTAATCATCACTAAATATTATTTATATCGTGAATTAAACCACAATTACATAGTCAATTATAATTAATTAATTAAAATTAATATTAATCCAATCAGTTCAAGAAAGAGGAGTTCAGAGTGAAACCACCTACCTTGATAGCTTTGGTTCGAATGATAAATATTAAAAAACTGGGTTGAATCTCCATGAACCCGCATTAAATATCATCCCCTAACATAGAAAAATCTAAATATAATACTATTTGTCATCCAAAACCTTATATCTACCCACAAAGGGCTTAAATATAAGAAACTAGGATAGTGGGATAAGTATATATAAGAAAAACATCAAGAACGACAAAGAAATGTCACATACCCTAAAGAATTGGCTTCTAATCACCACAAGAAGCATTCAAATCACCTTTGAATCGATGGTAGAACCTTCCTTGTCCTTTAAGATAACATAATCATGAGTTATGACCAAATAAGGGGAAAAATTGTGGAGTCAAAATCTTAAACTGACATACATACACTTTTTAAGGAAGTGGGTTCTTACCACACACAATTTAGTTAAGTTGTTAAGACAATTGTGTGTTAGCCTTCTGTTAGAAACTACCTTAAGGGTGAACCTTTCATGATTGTCTCTCATGATTATCAAAATATGAACCAACCATGCAGAATTGACTATTTAAAAATGACCAAATCCAATTTTCAATGTGTACAGTTTTTCCTATGTGGACGCACAGTCTGAGAAAACCGTGCATCTCCCAAGCGCAATCTATTTTGTCTTTGCCTCACTATAAATGGTTTCTATAGGTGTTTCATGTTTTTTCCAAATCATGCACCAACCATTCACCTATAGTAAATCACCAAAAAAATTCAAAAGGTTCTCCAAACTCTCCGAAGAATCTACATTATACTTTATAAACAAAAAAGGAATAATGAAAGGGTTACATACCAGAAATTGGGGTTTCTAAATTCTCGCCACTATTGGTATTTCCATCCTTGGAAATTAGAAAATCATCACTTCCCTGAAAGACCTTTTCCCATTGGTATTTAATTTCCTTATAATGTTCCCAAGTCACTTCATAACTCTTTCCATGTTTCCACAAAATCCACATTAGACCAATGCTATTTCCATGTAAGACATTATCTTTCCCATAAACAATCCACATTGGGATATATAACAATGAAGCATATGTATATTTGTTAATGTGATGCCATATGATCACATGGTCAGGTTCAGAATGATAATTTTTCAACTAAGATACATGGAACACATTATTCACCATACATAATTATGGTGGCAATCCCAAAGGATACACGAACTCTTCAAAAAAAAAATTGGTATCTCAAAAGGGAATATGTATCGAGGATATAAGTTTACCTACTTCCCAAAACATCAATGTACAAGGAATTGAGAGATCCTCAAGAACACATGATCACTCACCATGAATGACAATGACTATCAATTGTAATCTATATATGATTTACAAGGACTCCAATATGATTCAATCCATTTAAAAATTAACTAAATCTTGTCCACTATTTCAAGGACAAGACTTGACCCAAATAGTGATGTTTCACTTGATTCCATCCAAAAAAGTGAAGAATGAAAAGTAATCCAATACAATGACTCGAAAGGATCCATATGTATTAAGGCATAATAGTTTTTTTCATATGAGAACTCCACCAACAACATCTGCTCTTCCCATGAGAAACCAAAATCCATCACACAATCCTGCAACATCTCTTCCAATGTTTGTATCATTCATTCAAATATCCGGTTCTCTTGAGGATGATATTCTATACTCATAGTCAAATTTTTCTCAAGGTATTTGGGTACGGATTTTTAGAAATGAGAGGTAAACCTCTGATCTCTATCTAATACGATCAAAAAATTTATTTCATGTCTCTTTACCACATCTAATATATAGGTTTTGGATAGATCTCATGTCGTATACATTTCATGAATAGGGTTTAAATGGGCCAACTTTGTGAGTCGACCCACTATCACCCATATGGAATTGTGTTTTTGAACCATTATGGGGAGACCTATTACAAAATCTATATCTATCTTCTCCCATTTCCACAATGAAATAGGTAAAGGTTGTATCATACTTCTTGGTCGCTAATGCTCTGCCTTAACTTGATAACAAGCTAATCATCTTGAAACAAACTCAACCACCTTCATTTTCCTACCATTCCCCCAGAATAGTGATTTAAAATCATTATACACCATCTTTATTCATGGATGAAAATCCCATCTTGAATGGTGGTAAGCATGAAGAAGTTATTACTGAGAATCCATAGGTACAATCATCCATCCTTGAAACCACAAAACTGATCTCCCATCTATCCTCTATCCCTCAATGGTCTCCCATTATTGAGTTTTGAACACATAGCATCACATTCTGTATTGGATTCTTATGCAAATTTTACCATCTTCACTAAGTCATGAATCAAAGAGACATTAAATAAAACCACAACATCACATCAGTCTTTATATTCTAATCTCACATCGGCTGGGATAAACATCAAGTGCCACTCATATAAGACCTGTTTTTCGAAATGAGTATATGAATTACTTCTTAATGTATCTCCCATCATGTTTCTACTCCCTAGTGTATACATAGTGTCAATATCAAACATTTAGTGATATTCTATCCTTTTTCTTTTCCTCAAATTCAAATATATTTTTGAGAAAATATTTTTCAATCTCTTCTGATATGTGGACATAGTAATGTTCTCATTGAATAAATTTTGATACCAAGTCTTCAAAACATAGATGAAAATAGCTAACTCCAAATCATGTGTTGGTTAGTTCTTCCCTTTCACCCTTAACTGCCTTGATCCATGAGAAAAAAACATTTTCTCCTTGCATGAGGTTACACCCCATCCTTGATCAGGAATTATCACAATACGCAATGTATCCTTGTCCCGATTCTAGAAATATCTGGAATAGTGAAGATGTAAGGTGAACTTTCAACTCTTGAAAAGATTATGAAATTCATAAATCCATTGGAATGGAATATTCTTCTTTATCAAAGCTATCATAGTAAGATCTTTCATGAAAATCATGAGTAAAGCATTGATAATAAACAACTAGACTAAAAAAACTCCATATCTCGAAGACAATCTTTGGCCATTTCCAATACATAACTGCTTATATCTTCTCATGATCCACTAAAAACAAATTTTGAATAATTTAAATGAATATTAAATAATATCTCTTATATCCAAAAATCAACCGTTGTTAATTTGGAATATAGTTGATGGCCTCTCAAGATTCCCCACATTATTTCCAAGTGTTTCTCTTTCTCATCCCTTGTCCTTGAATACACCAGTATGTCGCCCACAAATATTTAAACAAAAGAATCCAGATATCACTGGTATATCCAATTCAGTAATTACATAAATACCTTTGGTTCATTCATAATATTTAATGGAATTACCTTGTAATCATAATGGCCATATCTTATTCTAATAGTTTTCTTTGGAAAATTTTCCTTCTGATCTAACAATTTGTGATATCCATATCACAAGTTGATTATAAAAAACCACTGGGATCTTCTAAATATATCAAATAGACCATCAATTCAATTATGTGGATATCTATTCATTATCATAACATGGTTATGTTTATCATTATAGACATAAATTCAATGATTTTGATCTTCCTTCATAACAAAGAAAAATTTGTTTCCCATGGAGACGTTCTCAGCTGAATGAAACACTTGATTTCATGTTTATACAATAAACTTTTAGTACCATTAATTGTGTTGGTTCCATCTGATAAGATCTAAGGGAAATATAATTGTTCCCCAAAATGATATCGATCATAAACTTCATTTCCCTTATAGGTTGTATCCCTGAGAAATTTTCTGGAATCAAATTCGAAAACTGATCCCCGACTACTGAAAACTAATATTCTCAATCTATACCGTCAATTTCAAAGTCAATATCCCTAAATAGTAAGATATAATTCCCACTATTGGTTCAAACAAGAATGTTTCACATGCCTTTACATTCCAATATCTTCAAAAGTGATGCTCGATTCCATCCTAATTAGAAAAACATAACTTATGAGTGTGATAATAGATTTGATCCTTGTACACTTTCAACCAATTCATACCCCAGATAAAAATCATGTAAATCCATGTCTAGAATATAGAAACCCTATTTTAGCTAATCTCCATCAACAGTTATTGAATATTCTCTACACACAAGGGATTTTCATTCTCTTATCCCAAGAGGTGTTTGAGGTCTTAGGAGATAGGGTATCATGTAATTTTTTAAACTCAGTAATTCAATAGTATGAGAATATATAATGGAATGAGATAAACTAGTATCAAAATACACTTTCATAAGGTTATAGTTTAAAATAAGCATACCTTTCATCATAGGTGTTTCACCCTGATCATTCAGAAGCACCTGCTCAGCTCCATATAATTTTTTTCACTACACGTTTTTCATTTATTCCATAATTATATTGAGATTGATGAGGATTCATGGTATTCCTATAATAACAATGGATTACTCTATTCTTTTGAATATAAATTTTATTCTTCCCTTTCTCAGTTGAAGCATATAGTGCCAATGAAACATAAGATGTTTACCGAGCATAGATTTTTGGAGCACTGTGATAATAGTGCTAATGATTTTCCATATTATTTCAATTATGGAATTCCCATGGAGGGGTTGTTCACTCCCCCTAATTTGGTTATACAATCCACATTAGAAACACCCCCCTTGGAACTTTGGTCATGGAGGAGGTTTACTAATCCCAATGTCTGGTTTTGATTCATGATCTAACCTTGGAAGTGTGTGTCCCTCTTTATTCCACTCTCATCATTATAGTTCTTAAAGGTCACCATGTGTATCAGCATACTTACTCCTCCCATATCTCTTAATATATCCCTTTCAATAACTATTTCTTGATTGACCATCTATGTATAGTTAGAAATATAGAGTACAACAATCATTGAGTGAATATCCTCTCTCGTCCCTGATTCAAAGATGTATGACTTCAAGGATGCACTAGCAACAACATTAGAAGAAAATAAGAATAAATTCATGAATTTATTCTCATACTCAGTGGTAGAGAGATTCTCTTTCTTTATCCTGAAGAATCATGTCCTTCTTAGAGTCTGGAATGAGTGAGGATATATTATTTGTTGAAAAATTCTTCAAAATCTTCCTAACCCATGCCTTAATCCAATTTATCCTTCACCTCTATATCCCACCATTGGCATGAAAGATCCTTGAGCATATAAATTTCAAGCATGACCATTAGCTCAGATGGAACACCAATGAAATATAAGAAACAATTCATCCTATTTTTCCACACCACTTCAATTTGTGGTTTAGAATCACCCAAGAAGATAGGTGGATTCTACTTCTTGAACTAGACAGAATGATCCTGATGTTTTGGTTCATCCCTCTAATTCCTTACTTCCATATCATGAAATGCTTGGATGATACTATGGACTAGTTGATGGTTCATCTGTGGCTTAAGTAAAACCACATTCTCTACAACCTCTTCCAATTGGTTTCTATGACAAATGTCGGGTTCCATTTTCTAAGGAAACCAAAAACGATATAAGTCTCCCTCTCATGAAACTTAAGGCTTATAATATCAAAATCTATTACAAGAACCATTATAACATTTCTTTCCAAAATCAAAATTTATCATATTAATCTATTTTTTAATAATTTCAACCTACTTTTTAAAATCAATCCATTTTCAATATACCACAACCATGATCTTTTCAAAAAAAACATTTCAAAATAGTTTCAAATTTCTTAAAAAAATCTTTTTCAAAAAATCATAAATAATTCCTCCAAAATATTTATGCACTCCAAGTGGGAAGCCATTCCTCTAAATAATTTCAGGCTCATCTCATTAGATAAACACATGAAAATAAAATTTCAAACATATAAGTATCTCCATAATAAATATGTAATCAACACTTGGGTAACTTGATGTTCATCATAAAAAGGATAGGCATGTAATTTTATTCTCTACATTTGACGTCCCAAAAATTACCCTCTTTTCTTTGATCCATACTCAAGGAATAGACCAGAATTAAATTAAACTCAAAAAGGGATAGAACTGATGAATACATGTTCCATACGGAAAGGAATAAGTTGATTCCATTTTTCATAAAAATATTTTTGGGCTGAAAAAATCAGATACCATTTGTAACATGGATCTTATTCTAATTGTCTTGAGAGGGTGGTGAGATGTTACTTGTACTTAAATTACATCCCCAGGACACTAAAGTCTATAAATAAATCCCTACAGGATTTGATAGATGTGGAGGGAGATTTTACATATAATAATATTATAGTTAACCATAAAATCCTCTATATGATGCATGATTACAACGATAGAAAACTCAACATTACATTTATCAAAATCAAACTAGAATCAATTAATTGAGTGGAAGAATACAATATCAAATAAAATAGAGAAATACCCGCTATAAAATCAAAGAAAACCACAAGACACCATGCTCCACATGATCCATGCTTTGACATCAATAAATAACCCAAGTATCACAAAGTATTTCTCAAGACGTGTGATACTTTACCTTTTCTCATGTCCTAATATATGACATCAGTAAAAGAAAAAAAGTACCAAAGTAGTGGTGAGTATTAAACTCAATAGGTTTTCTCCAATGACTTCCCTACTCAGTCCACTAGGATATAAATGTTTGCAACATTTTCATAAAATATTTTATATAAAAATATTTTAAACTAGTTTATAATTAAATATAAACATGCTTCATATCAACCATTTTTTCCAACAAATTAAATTTTCAAAGAATGAAACCTAACAATGCCTTAATACAATTTTAAAAGTACACTTTGGCTTTTTCTATTTCATTCCAAATATCCAAACTACCAACCATGAATTCATCATTACTAATGTTCCATACTCATGGGTGGTTTCAATTCAATTGACCATGTAATCACATGGAAATATATCCCATGCTCCATTACACCTTTGGAGCCAAGAACAATGTAATATTTCAACCAATCATCATAAATGAAATTTTAACACACACCCCAAGTATTCCCAAAACTCATGTCAATCCAAACATGCCAAAACCATTTTAATAAAACAACTTTCTAATTGAAAACGTTTTCCTAATAAGCTATTTCAAAAATCATGTAAATCGATATTTTAAAATTAGCAATTTAAAATTATGAAACTAAATCACATCACACAAAAAATTACAACAATTCCACAATTTCACCAAAGAACCATAAATAATCAATAAAGAGGATATATATCATGATTTGAACAACATTTTCAAAATCAATTTCAATCAATAATATTAATTTTATAGTAATCCAATCATTTATAGCAATAAGAGTCCAGATTGAGGCCACCTACAATTTGATTTTTGGAGAAAATGATAAATGACAACAAAAAACATCACAAAACTAGGTTGAATCTTCATGATCCTACCTTATATCTCCTCCACCAAAATAAAACAATTGAAATATAATCACATATGGAATTCAAAACCTTATATGTACTTACAACATGCATTGATCAAAGGAATCGAGAGATAGAGAGAAGTATACCAAAGAAAAGCTTCATGATTGATGAAGAACTATTACATACCATGAGGAATCAGCTTTTATGCACTAATGGAATCCATCAGATTTCCTTTAGAAGGATGGAAAAACCATCCTGGACATTTCAGAGTGAAAAATTCTGAGTTAAAGCCACATAAGAGGAAAAATGAGGGGTCAAAAGCATAAACCAACCGATGTCTACTTTTTGAGGAAGAGGTTTCTTGACGTGCATGGTTTAGTCACATGGTTTAGAAAACCAAGATGTTACCATGCATTAGCAACTTCCTTAACGATGACCCTCGCATGGTCATCCCACATAGTCTCCAAACTCTATTCCAACCATGCCGAAGCCAATGCCTCCAAATCACAAAATCCATTTTTAAAAGTGCACAGTTTCTCTAAATTTGATGCACGGTTTGGGAAAATAGTGCCTCCTTTGTGAGCCTTCACTTTTCCCTATATCTCGCAATACATGATTTTATATCATTGTTTCATGGTTTTCCCAAACCTTACACCATCCTTGAACCTATTGGAAAGCCCAAAAAACTCTCAAAATGATCTTCAAACACTCCAAAACATTACCCTAATAAATTTAGTACCTAAACTGAATAAAGAAAGAGTTACATACTAAAAACTGGGGGTGCTATATTATACCCACCATTAGTATTTCCATCTCTAGAAAGTATAAAACCATATCATATCTAAAATATTTATTTCCCTTAATCTTATATTACCTTATCAAGTTCCCAAGCCTTTTGTTAAATCCGACCATGTTCCCACAAAACCCACACATGACCAATTCTTTCTAAACTCATGAATTTCTCTTTCCTAACCTTAATTTTCACCAAGATATGTTAAAAAAAGAATCTATCTCTAGTTCAACTTGGCCCCCTCTGATCACATGGTTAAGGTCAATCTGATACCTTTTCAACTGAGATATGTAGAACACTTTGTTCACCACACTAAACCATGGTGGAAATTCCAAACGATATGACACCTATCTAACCCATTTCAGTATCTCAAAAGTGCCCATGTAACAATGAGATAACTTTCCCTATATCCCAAAACATCAATGTCCGAGTCTTTGAGAGATCCTTAACAACACATGATCACTTACATCTAATGACAACGACCATCAATGATGATACGCATATTATTTCTGATACTCTAAGTCATTTCCATCAGTTTCCTGATCAGATAAATCTTCTCCATTGTTTCTTAGACAATTCTTATCCCATCTACTAACATTTCACATTTTTCTTCCCAAAATAGTGGTGAAAGAAAAGTATTCCCATACATATCTTTAACAGAATCCATATTAATCGTGTCATGATAGTTGTTGTTACATGAGAACTCCACCAATGACATGTTCTCTTCACATGAGCCAAAAAAATCCATTACACAAGAATGCATCATGTCTACCAATTTTTGTATTATCCTTTTGGATTTCCCACCTATATATGTACAATATGACGTACTTATAGTCAACTGAGTCTCGAGGTATTTCATTAATTATTTCATGAAACAATATGTGATCCTCGTATCTCTATCTAATATGATCAAAACTTGATTTCCATGTCACTTTATAACTTATTGAATATATATTTTGGACATATCTCCTATTTTATATGTCTTAGGAATAGGGATGAAATAGGATGACTTTGGGAGTCGATCCACAATCTCTCATAAGGAATCATGTTTTCGAGCCATTCTTGGTAGACCTGTTACAAAATCTATAAATATCTCCCCCCATTTCCACACTAGAATAAGTAAATACTGTATCATATATAGTGTCTACTAATACCATACCTTAACTTACTAACAAGTTAAATATCTTGAAACAAACTCAACTACTTTCTATTTCATACCCTTCTATCATAATTATTCTTTAAAATATTTTAACATATTCAATATTTATGGATGAAAATTATTTCTTAAAAGGTGGAAATAATGATGAATTTGTTCCTAAAAATAAATGGGTAAAACCATCAGATAACGAAACCATAGAACTGAACTCCCATATAGCCTACACCCCTCAATGGTCTCCCCAACATTGAGTTTTGAACTCATAGCCACACATTCTGCATCAGATGTCTCTACCAATTCTACCATCTTCACAAAATAAGGAATCAAATATATAGGAAAGAAAACCAAAACATCACCTCAAGCTTCACATTCAAATCTCATGTTTTCTAGGATGGACATCAACTACCACTCATCCGAGTCCTCTTTTTCCAATTGATTATAATATATTCTTTTAAATGCATATACCTCCATATTTAATTTCCTGAATGTATAAATCATTCCAAATTAAAACATTTAGAGATATTCTATTCATCTTATTTTCCCCAAATTCAAATATATATTTTGAGAAAATATGTTTCAAACACATATGATATGTGAACATATAAAATTTCTCACAAAAGAGATAATAACACCATGTACTCAAAGCATGGATGACTACAACTAACTCTAAATCGTGTGTTGTATAGTTCTTCTCATTCACCCTTAATTTCCTTGATCCATAAGAAAAAACATGGTTTCCTTACATGAGAAAACCCCCCAACCTAGATCTCAAAGCATCACAATACAACACATAACCTTGTTTTGATTTTGTAAAAATTGAGATTTGTGAGGATTTAGGGGAAATTTTAGCTCTTGGAAAGACTTATAATATTGCTCACTCTATTATAATGGAATATTATTTTTTTAAAAGCTATTATAGAAGAATATATTTGTGAAAATTACAAATAAGCATTAATAATAACTAGCTACACCAAGGAAAATCTGTATCTCGAAGACATTATTTAGAAATTTCCAAGAGATAACAACTTATATCTTCTCTGGATCCACTAAAACACTATTTTCAGAATTCATATGACTAATAAAGCTTACCTATTTTTTCCAAAAATTAGAATTTGATAAATTTTCATACAAATGATTGTCTCTAATAATTCCCATCACTGTTTCCATGTATTTATCATGCTCATCTATTATCCTTTCATACACTGGTATGTTATCTATAAACACGAAAATAAAAGAATTTATATATCTCAAAAGTATTCAATTCATCAATGGCATATGTACTAATAGGGTATTTGTAATACAAAAAGAATTACCACATATTCATAATGTTCATATCTTCTTAGAAATGTTATCTTCAGAATATCCCTCTTCTAAACACACAATTGGTGACATCCTGATTGCAAATCAATCATAGAGAACCAATGATCTCCCCAAAATTGATCAAATAGATCATCAATACATAGATGTATATATATACTCTTTATATTAATTTGGTTGTTTTTATGATAGTTGACACAAAGACATTGAGTTTGATCTTATTACATTACAAACAAAATTAGAGTTTCCCATGAAGATGTGCTCAACCAAATGAAACCATCACATTCCTGTTATTCCAACAACACTTTCAGTTCCATTAATTCTATTGGTAATATCCAATAAGATGGAAGGTAAATAGGTTTTGTCTCTGAAATGGGATCTACTGTAAATAGTACTTCCTGTATAGGTGGTAACCTAGAAAAATTATTAGGAAACACGTCCAAAAAACAAATCCAAGAAAGACGAGAAATTACTATTCTCTATCTCTTCCATAGATTAAAAAGTGAACATCACCAATTGGTAAGAGATCATTCCCATTAATAGTTCCATCAAGCCTGTTGCGCCTGCCTTTACATTCTAATCTCCTTAAAAGAGATGCTCAACACCATTCTCAGTTGTAAAACTGACCTTTCGAGTGTGAAACATGATGTGAGCATTAAATATTTTCAACAAATCATTACCAAAGATTACATCATAGAAATCCATGTAAAACATAGAAAAATATCATTTCATATCAGCTCCATAAAAGTTTGTAGAACATTTTCTAATCACAATGCCTTGGCCTTCCCTTTTCAAAAAAGATGTTTGAGGACTTATGAAATAAGGAATTATCTCATGTTTTATGTTTATCAATTTAATAGTATGATAAGTAATAATGTAATACAATGAACTAGTATTGAACAAAACTTTCATAAGGGTATAATTCAAAAGAATCATAACTCTGACCATAGATGTTCCAGCCTGATTATATAGAATCACCTACTCATCTCTATATAATTGATTAGTCACTGCACTATTTTCATTGTTTCCTTGCAATGGTTTCCCTTACAAATGAGGAATGGTATTCCTATAATCACTAGGTATCGCTTTGATCTTACAATTAGATTTATTTTTCTTCCCTCTCTTCTTCAAATCATACGATGAATATGATACTTGAGAAGTGTCTTGAGCACCTATCCTCAGAAAATTATGAAAATAGTGCTAAAGATGGTCCATATTATTGAAATTATGGAATGCACTTTGTGTTGTTGTGAACTCTATATTAATGTGGTCGAGCAAACCAAATTTCAAACATCCCTCATAGATCTTTGTTAATGGGTGATGCTTTACTAATCATGACATTTAATTTTGATGCACAATCCCTCCTTGGGAGTTGGTGTCTATCCTTCTCTTACTCCCATCATTAGAGTTCCCACCAGTTCATAGGGGTATCTACATACCTCCTCCTTCCATATCTCCTAAGATTTAAATTTAATCCACTATTTATTGATTTAGTATCTCTTTATAATTAGTAATAAAAAGTAAAAAAATTATCAAGTGAATATCTTCTCTTAGCCCTGATTCAACGATACATTCTATCGTAGATGCATTAATAGAAATTTTAGGTGTAAACTTGTTTAAATTAATGAATATATCTACATACTCAGTGACAAAGATATTTTACTACTTCAGGATAGATAATCATATAGTTCATGGAATCTTGAACGTGTGAGGATAGAATTGTTTTTTGAACAATTATTAAAAAACCTCCCAACCTAAGACTTGATCCACTTTATCATGTGCCACAAGATCCCACTACTGTCATGCAATATCCTCTAGCATATACATCACCATCATGAACATTGGTTATACTAGGGTGCTGATAAAATTGAGGATATGATTAATCTTATTTAAACACACCTCTTCCCTTTCTTGTTTAGAATCACCATAGAAGATGGGTGTATACGGATTCTAGAACTGGACAGAATGATCTACATGTCTTGGATCATCCCTCTGGTTCCTTATTTTGACAGCCTAAAATGCATGGAAAACACTCTAAAGAAGTTTTTGGTTCACCTGTGGGTCATCTGCAGCCACATTCTCCATAGTTTCTTCTAGATCATTTCTATAACACATATAGTGTTCCATTTTCTAAACTAACTGAAAATGTCAGAAGTCCCTCTCTCGAGCAACTAAAGTCCTAACATTTCAAATTCTATCACAACAACTATGAAAACATTTCATTCCAAAATCTATCTTTACCTTGTTAATCCATTTTTTTAATAATTTCAACTTTATTTTAAAAATTGATCTATTTTCAAATAACAAAAACCATACTCATTTCAAAAAAAATCATTATAAAGATGTTTTAAAAAAATTAAAAAAAAACACTTTTTTATAAAATCATAATTTAATCCTCTAAACGATTTATGCCCTCCTAGTGGTAAGTCATTCCTCTAATGCATGTCATGCTTGTCACATTGGCTAAACCCATGATAATAATATTTAAAACCTTTATGTGTCTCCAAAACACTTAAGTAACCAACTCCTTAGTAAGTTTAAGTTAAACATAAAAGGTTAACTACATCTCTTTACGAACTACATTTCAAGTCCCTATAATCCAACTCCTTTATATGATCCCAACTCAAGGGAAAAAAAGAATGAAATTAAACTCCATGACAGATATAACTGAGGAAAAAATGTTCCACAATGAAAGGATCTAGTTGATACCTTTTTTCCTCAAACATATTTTTTGAACAAATGAATATGATACCATTTTTAATAACCCCCTTATTCTCATTGTCTTGAGATGGTGGTGAAATGTTCCTTGGACTTAAGCAACATCCCCATGATACTAAAGGATGAAAATAAAATTAAAGGGCTTTAATACATGTGAGGGAAGATTTTACTTATAGGAATAAAATCACTAACCAGAACATCCACTATATGATTCTGATAACAATGAAAGAAAACAAAACATTTAATTAATCCAAATAAGACTAAAATTAATTACCATAGTAGAGGACTACAATATCAAAGAAAACCATAAAATAAAACCTAATAAAACTCTATTACAACCACAAGACTCCATGAACCACAAGAACCATGCTATAACTACACCAAAAAATCTAAGAATTTAAAATTATTTCCAAAGTTGTGTGATACATTACCTTTTCCCATGTCTTAGTATATGACATATTCAAAAATAGTAATGTATCAAAGATGGGGTGAGTACTAAAACCCAGTATGTTTTCTCCAATGAATTCCCTACTCACGCCACTAGGATTAAGAAATTTTGGACATTAATATAAATTATTTTGTATAAAATATTTTCAAAAAAAAATGTTTCTAACTAAATATAAAAAAGTTCTATATCATCATGTTTTTTCAATAAAATCCATTTTTCAAAGAAAAAAACCAACAATTCCTTAAAACCATTTTGAAAGTTCCCTTTAGCATTACTATTTGATTACACATATCCACACTACCAACTATGTATATGACGTTATGATAGTTTCATGCCCATAAGATTATTCTCGTGGATCTTCCAAGTCTTCACAAGGTAATTATATCCCATGTTCTATTATAACTTTGGAATCGATCACATGGTCATATTTCAACCAAGCCTCATAAATACAATATTAACAGACAACCCATATTTTCCTAAAACTCATGACAATCAAATCATGCCAAAACCATTTCAATTAAAATATTATGGAAAAACGTTTCCCAATAAGTTATTTAAAAAATCTAGAAAATCAATATTTTACAATCATGAAACCAAAGATCATTGCACAAAAAATATCAGAGTTCCACAATTTCACCAGAAAACTATAAATCATTACTAAAGATGATTTATATCATGAATTGCACTATAATTTCACAATAAATTAAATCAATATGATATTGAGCTAATCAATTATATCAAGAGGAGTTGAGGGTGTAGCCAATTACCTCAAGAGTTTTGGTGAAAATGATTAATGACACAAAAACATATCAAAACCAGGTTTAATCTCCATGAACTGACATTAAATATCTTCCCCTAACATAAATTAATACAATTATAATCATTTTAGAGTCCATAACCTTATATCAATCCTAAATGTGTGAACATCTAATAAACTAAGAAATAAGGAAAAGTATATCTAAGAAAAACATCAAGAAAGAGGAAGAAAGGTCACATACCATGAAGAATCATAATATAATAACTAATTGAATCTTTAATATCTCTTATAGATCAATGGAAGAACGATTATAGACCATTTAGGGAGAAAAATAAAATTTTAGGGACACATTAGAGGGAAAAATGGGTAAAAAAATTAAACTAACCTATATCGAATTTTTAAGAAAGTGGTTTTTGGCCATACATGGTTAGGAAAACTATGCCCCAACCATGCATTAGCCACTACCTTAAGGACGGCCTTCACACGGTGATATCACATGATCGTCAAACCATGCTCTAACCATACTGAATACATTTCCTCAAAAATAAAAAAAAAGAATTTTTCAAAGTGCATGGTTTCTCTAAAGTGGATGCATGTTTTGTCAAAATCATGCATCTCTCGTGTACCTTCCCTTATTCCCTTATCTCACTATACATGGTTTCTTATAGGTGTTTCGTAATTTTCTAAAAATGTGAACTAACTATGAACCTATAGTAAAACAAAATCAATTATCAAAATGTTCTGTATACTCTCCCAAATTTCTCCCTTACAATGGATATACTAAAAATTCATAAATATATGGTTACATACCAGAAAATAGATATGTTATAGTTTCTATGTTAGTATGTTAAGGATGGGAGATAAAATTACAAGGGGGTGTTACATGAATTACCTATAACATAATATAATTTGGAAAACATTCCCATGGATATTGTCTTTGGAATACCCAAAATATATAAAGGGTATAATTATATATATGTTATAGAAGATTGGCTTAAAAAAGGAACATATCATAACTGTCAAAGAATAAGAATATATTGACCATAATTTAATATTATACATTAAGTAAGTTCCATGGTTCCATGGAGTACAACATTACATTATGTTTAATTATTATTTTATATTTACCATGGTGTTTGGGAAAATTCATCAATAGGTTAAAGATATGGAGTTATGTTTCAGCATTGGAAATATCCTCCGATATATTATCATCCTAAGAGAAAAATTCCAACTCTATAGGATATACTAAGATATTTTACTATGGATAAAAATATGTTTTGGATAATTAACTTCTTCTATTTGAGTTTTCATGTTATAATAGCTTTTAATATATCATTCAGATGGATCTTTGTGAATCCCTATGTGGAAATAAGAGTCTAGATCAAATGAGCATGAATAATGTTATAGATTGAAAGCTATTGGGACATGATATTGATGAATAAATGAAAGAAAAGTTTAGAAATATTTATAAAAATTTCAAGGACGATCATATTTGGTATAAAATATATGCTAAAAATCACTAACATGATCTATAATTTGATGTTTTTGAAAATTCTTTACTATGAATTTTCACATGGAAGAGGGTAATGAGACTTAGAATAAAGGGAAAACTAAAATTTAATTATATTGGGCCAATTGAAATTATTGATCAATTTATTATTGAATCATATCAATTTTTGGTTCTACCAAACCTCTCTCAATTCCATAATCTGTTCTATGAGTATCTTATAAGGTGGTACATACATATCCCTTCACATGTAATAAACTCAGAGGCCAATCTGCTAGAAAGTGATATTTCATATAAGGAACAGCCAGTGGAGATTCTATTATGTGCAGATTATGTTCTATTAATCAAGACCACTGAAATAGTTTATATTATATGGAAAACCCACCAGTTTGATGAATCTATATTTTATCCTAAGGAAACAATGAGTCCTAAGTATCCTCATTTATTTATATCAGAGTGGTGAATTTCGAAGCCGAAATTCATTTTAAGGGGGTTAGAATGTAACACCACATGTTTATATGAATTGTTATTTTCTTCATATAATTTTTTTTTTCTCTTATGTTACACACAACATGAATTTTAGCTTTCCATATACACAACATCGAGTTTTAACAAATCTTGATATATTATTACATATTAATATATAAAGGTGACCATTATAACCTGGTCTTTAAACTTATTGATATTAGTAGTAAATAATATTTATATATTTCATATAGTGGATATTTACAAATAATACATATTGATAATAAATGAACTTAATTTTTTTTTAAAGTATTTATATGATTCGAAAATATTATTTTATAAAAAAAACATTTTTTATTTATATAAACTATAAAAAAATTAAATTTTCCCAATATTATAAAATTAATTATGTAAAATAAATATAATTATCCAAATAATCATGTCAATATTATCTTAGTTATATTTTTCAGTATTTTTCTCAAAATATTAATTTTTCAATGAATAGGGAAAATTAATGATTATTAATGAAACCCAACTTTTTGTTTAAATAATTTATAAGGATAATTTATATTTAAAATGGGATTAAAAGTAAATTTATAAAAATAATTTCTCAATTAATCCAATTTTATTCATTTGAATCATTTTCATATATAATTTTGATATAAAATCATTTTAAACTTTTGAACATTTCCCTTTAGAATATTGTTTTTGTGTCACATATGTGTGTTTAATTTTAAATTAATTTTTTCCACTTCTGTAAATTTAATTTGAATAAATGGATTTAATATTTGGAATAATAAAAATTTATATTATATAAAATTATCAACATTATTTTTGACCAAAATGAATAGTGAAATTGGAAAACTTATTTACCACAGTTAAGGGGAAAATTGGTTTACAGGTGGGTTAATCAGAATGGATAATGGTTAAAAGTTAGAAAAAAATTATAATTATTTTTTTATGGAAATATTTTGAACTTATCATGTATGATACATTATAATAGTCTATGTTTATCCTTTTTCATGAAAAAGGGGTGGGTACACCTCTATCATTTCAAGAAATTATAAGTGTTCCACTCACCTTCATTATAAAAATACACCCACTCTCCTCTCATCATCACACATGAAAAACAATAGTTCATTAAATTCCCACTAAAATTAATTCTTTAATTCTCTATCCCCATCCTAGAATCCATATCTTTTTTCAAAAATCAATCATAATAATCCATCTGCTTCAAACTAAAAGAAGTTTTCTGAAGAATAGGTAACACCCCTAACCAAGAATTTGGTTTTTTTTTTCATCCTGCACCTCCTTCAATTATTTTAACCCATGAAGATTTAAAATCCTTATTATCTTCCATATATTTATATTTTTTATGCTAGGGTAATAACCTACAACCATCTACTCTTCCATCAAATGTGATATAAATCATCATTCTTGTGTGTGGTGGACTACAGACATGCGAACTGATGTTATTCATTTTCTATCACCACCTGTAACATCCATATATAATGATATATTAAATATTTATATATGATATATATTATATTATTAAAATTTTGAGGTTATCATATCAAATATATCTTTATACATTCTATTTTTTGGGAATATGATAATACCACTTGGGTGAACAGCAGACTACTGCATCACGAAGTGATGTGATTCATTGATGAAATAAATGATAGATAATAAGGATTTAGTTAATGTTAATATGTGATATATATGAAATTAAAAATTATTATATAATTTTAATATATTATTTACATTTTATTATTTCAATTCTTTGAGAAAATTGAAATAGGGTTCATGTGCACGCACAATATTTCATCTCTGTGAATGATGTATTTCATTTTATATCTCTAAATATCATAGATTATTTTAAAAAATATATAAAAAATATATTTTATCTTTATATAATGTTTAAAATTATTGATATTATTTAATCATAATCAATGTATTATGGGAAAATTAATGAATCAATACATACTCGAAAAAAAGTAGTTATTTCCCAAAATGTGGTGTTAAAGGGGAATTATTAATAGACAGATAACAAAAAGCCATAAGAAAATAATCTATGATATGATATATATATTTTTATTTTTATTTAATAAATGTATAAAAAATATTTATTTATTATAAAATAGTTTTTAAAATGTATGAATGAATTCAATACTTATGGTTAGGGATTTTTTTCTTAATTTTTCTTCGTTGAGACATATGATTTGTTACTCCTATTCTCTTTTTTGAGGTGTATATACATACACATTAAGACATAATGTAATGAATTTATTTAGTCTCATGATATTGTAATTTTTATTTAATTTTATTCCTTCGTGGTGGGTATAATTCAAATTTACCGAAGTGGTAATGACTTTATGTTACAATCTCCTCGTTTATATATATTCTTTATGATTATATTTTTTTATGATAACAAATAATGATCCATATCTCAATAAACTCATGATTTTTCATATTTTCTAATTATTTTATGATGATACAAGTTTTAAATTTATTTTTCTATCTTTATGTACTCAAGAGACAAAAATAATTTTCTTATGAAAAATAATTTTTATTAATTTTCCTGATTCAAAACTCTTTTTTTCATCCAAAACCTTGTTTTATAAAATTGATTTCAAAAATGCTTTAAAATTACCTAAATGGGTTTTTACATAAATTTTTACCCATGCATTAATTTTAATATTTTTTCAAAGGAAACATCGTTTCATTTTCAAAACAAGGCATATTTTTTATTTTACCAAAAATGTGAAAGGAATCATTATTTTAAAATGTATGGATGGAAAAGGATTATCCATCATCATTTAAAATAATTTATTTTTTTAAATTTTTATAATATTAATTTTTTATTTTCAAATAAACATATTTTGAAAATATTTCATTCTTTTAAAATTGTTTTTCAAATAAGAAAGAATATTTTCCTCTATAAATGTTTTAAATTAACTTTTAAAATGAGTTTACTTGTTTGATGACATCTGTTGATGTTACCTATGAATTAATAGAGATATGATCCAAGGATACCATTATTTTTTCTCTTAATTTTTTATGTTTATGGTGGAATTATGTTTATAAAACTTATTTCACTTCTAAATGTTATACCATGAATACATTTTATGAAATTTTTATCTTTTCATGAAATATAATATGATCAAATAAAGAAATGATTATGAAACATATACCCTTTTCATAGGTTATGAAATAATGAAATTTTTATAAAACCCATTTCAAATTAGGTTTTATAATATGATTAATGTTTTATGATCTTGGGGAACACATATTTATGATATTAATTATGTAATGGTGGGAGCTATATCACCGCCCAATGCATTGGGTAAAGATTTATATTTCACGACACTATCATGATTGGAATGGGGTGAGACTATCCTAATAAGGTATTTGTCTTAAATTTTGGTTTTTTGAGGGAACCTTTATTACAATGATGGTTTGGTAGTTGAACCCATTCTACTTGGATAACCTTAGTTGCGATTCTCCACTACTATAAAAAAATATTTTTTATGGCTATGTGTATGTCAAAATTATTTTTCTTTTCCTTATGATATGATCTCATTGAATAATTTCATTTATTTTCTTTTGACTCATGTCTCATCATCTACCAATATTTTTTCCATGAATCAATATTTTTTTCATTGATATGAAAGTTATAGTTTTCATGTGTCATGCTCAGGTTATCATACCCTTTAGTTTAGGTTATTCTTACATGTATCCCTTATTTTATCATTTTGATAATCTAATCTAACCATTTATTATGTTTCTTTTCCATAGTTTATGATGAAATTTATTATCAATGATATTTATAAGAAGGTTGATAGTTATGATGAACATAGTGTGAGATGATGTAGTTCAAATATGAACAAATGTTTTTTGATCCAATGCTTGCAAATGCACTATAACTTTAAGATCCCCATTCATGTGTTTATTTAATGTAATGAATGATATTCTTAAAATAAGTAATATATATGTTTTAAAATATTAAGTCATTATACTAGAAATTTTTATAAATTTCATAATATGTGTAATCATAATAATACCCTCATACTCAATGCTTAACAAATAAATGTCACACTAAATAATTGTATATCAATAATATTATATAGTTTTTAAAACGTGATATTCCAGGTAAAAATAATAATATTGAATAAAATTTATTTATAGAAAATAATATCATATAATATTGGGGTACTACAGTTGATTTTATACCTATGGAATAATATATGAAAAAATTCAACATGATTTGAGATAAGGTCAAATTAGTGAAATTGATGTTCACAAATGAAGTTTGTGTTATTTTGATTCTAGAATAAATATTATAATCATGGGATGATATGTCAAGAATATTTATAAATTATTATAGATTGATATAATTAAAAATTTGGGATGTCAAGAAGATGATCCTAAATAAATAATTTATATTGATGGTGAATAAATTAAAATATGGAACCATTCAAAACATTGAAAGAATGGGTTTCTCACCTCACCAATGATGTTTGTAAAGATTTAATGATATGTTTTGAGATAGATTTCAAGGTAAATAAAAAAAAATAGTCCCTATATTTTTATAATATTGGAAAATATTACATCACAAGAAGTATTGTAGAAATCATAAATTAGTATCCAAAAGATCAACTTTTGAATTTTCAAAATTGGTTACCATTGTTTAAGGATAGAACAATTTAATTCCACATTTTATTAATCTAGTGGATTCATAGTTGATCAACATAGGAAAGGAGTTACACCCAAATTTAAATAAAATATTAATGGTGAGTTATGGGATTAAAATATTTGACAAATCATACATGGTGAATGTTGAGGAGATGGACATTATGGGGATGCCGATTTCAATTTCCAATTGAAGAACAAATTGTTGTTGATCTCAATATAACTCATACAAATCTAAGGGATATAGAGGAACCTAATTTTCATAGGTCCTACATATGAGGAAGTTTATAGTACTAACAATACCAATGGAGAGTGTAATGTTACTCAAGGATCTATGGTGGTTTCTTGATGAGTAAAAGATGCGATATTATATCTGATTAGAATATTAGATACTACAGAATTTAGTAGATCAAAAAATTTGATATAGAATGTTCATGGAATTTCTATCATGAAAATATCAGTGAGAATAATATGAATGATCTAATAGTAAATATGAATTATGGTGATTTATTACACTCAGTTCGATTGTTGTGATATTTGTTTTCAGGGGAAATATATAATGTTATCATTAAAATCATACTTAAGGAATCATAGATCATGAAAATTATAATTGGTTTACTAAAATATTTTGGTCCTTAATCAATCTAAAATAACAATGGGTGACATTACATTTGGAATATCACTAATGATTTTCAATGTAATTTATATATATACTTTATAATTTTTAATTATTAGTTTTTTATTAAATTCATTTGATAAAAGACATTGGCTAATAGGGAAACTGTAAAGATTATAAAATTCCTGAAATTGAATAATAGTTGTTAGTATAATAGAGAAAACATCCAAAATAGGTATAAATAGGAAATATTTTGATAATATATGATTATAACACCCTGAGAATTTATATGTATTCCTTTGAAATAATTATGAAGTATTTGATAGATTTCCTTACACACAAACCCAAGTTTAATTAAATAAAAATATATAGTGGATTTATAATATATCGACTAGATATAAGGGTATTAATATGAGTATAAAAAATACTATAAATTTATATATAAATATTTTCACCAATTCATTTTTATTTATTAATAATAGGAAAAAATATTAAATTTTTAATAAAATCAACTCTTTATGAAAATAATTATATTATGATGAATGATGATTACCTAAATATTTAATTTTTTTATATTTTGTTAACTATTTAAAAATATTTCAATTAAATTTATTAATAATTTTTGAATATTAATACATACATTAGTTATGTACTGGATGGAAATTAAGAGAAAATCATTTGAAGGGTAAGGATTTATTTTTCAAAAACTAATTTTTATGTGAACTATGTGTTCTTATATTAATAAATTAAATAAATCAATATTGATTGATGATAATAATTATGATAATTAAATATATAAAATATATATTTAATAAAATATTTTATCATTACTCTAATAATTTTTACAATGCATGCAATTATGATAAATTTAGTTTTATGAATAAAATGCATTTTCATTCTGAAAGTGGATTTCATTGTGTTTTTCATGATTCTTTTAAAATTAATTTCTTCCAAATATAGAGAATATATTTGGAAAAGTTGAATATATATTTAAAATATGAATATACATTTTTTTAATGAGGAAATTTTCATTTTTGTTCATAAGGAAGAATAAAAATAGAAAAAAAAAATTACACATTTATGGATTAAATGGGTTAATAAAGCTGGGAAGGCTAATAGATATGGGTAAAAATGAAATGTACACATTTTTAAAGCTTGTTTTGTTGATGATATATGGACCAAAAGTTTTCATGAAATTATTTTTTAGGTTCATTTAGTTTAACTTTCACGATATCTTGAGGTTATTTTATTTAATTATTTAAAGTAATTCAATGTATATTCCCCCCATCACTTATAAAAGTGATCGCATTCTCCTCCCCTATTCAAAAAATTTGATACTTTTATCTCCACTATAAAATAACCATAATCCTTCATATAATCCTTCCATTTTTTCTTGAACTCATAGTCTAAACATTATACCATCAAAAGAAGGCCAAGATCTTGAGATGAAGTAGGTCTCTCAAAGAATAGGTAATCACTTTACCAGAATTAATCTAATATTATTTCTTCTTATAATTTATCTAAATCTGTTTTTTCCATCATAATATAAGGACACTAGATTCATAACTAAATTGAGGTGTCCCTATCATAATGAGATAACCATGTTCCTCCTCATTCTAATCAAATGTTAAATTAAAGTATCACATTTTTGTATGCGATCATTATCGCATCCAGGAAGAGATATGATTCATTTTATAAAACTACCTCTCTCAGTTCATTATAAGGATTGATTTAAATAATATAGATGTTATTTATGAGTTAATAATTATTTTATAATGATAAAATGTTATCTATTTCCCCTTCATTTTTATAATTAGACCATTGATGAATATATTGCATGTACGTATGAACTACATCTGCATGATTCATATATAACATTTTCAATAATGAGAATTTATGGGTGTTCATAAAATTATATAAAATCAATATATATGATAAGTATAAAATCAAAAGTTTTTTATTGTTATATTATATAATATCATTTTCTTACTCATTCTATCATTATAACACACTCTTTATTGGAAGGTTTTACCACCTACATTAGTGATGTTACAATGTTTGCAAGAAGAGTGATTAGTTAATGTTAAATACTAGTGATATTATGCAATAATATGATTTAAATAACATTATTAACATTATAAAGGTGATGGATCCATTATAATGATGCAATAACCATGCCTACTGATCCAAAACATATACAAATAACATAGTAGGGGACACCCTATATGATGATGAAAATAAAATATTTTTAATGAACATGTGATAAGATTTTTTAAGTAATGCATATAACAAATTATAAGTATGAATAAAGTTCATTTATATAATTATAATATATTTAAATTTATTATATAATATTTTTTATTACTTCAAAATCATTTCATACTTGAGGTAAGGGGTTTATGTTATAATATTAATATTTAAAAATATTTCTTATGCCTAAATTTTAATTAAAAAAATTATATAATCTATCTCTCAAAACTCTTATTTAATTTTTTATACTATGGTTATCTCTAGAAATATCAATTTTTCCTTCCACTTTCCTCCATCTATGTACTCAAAATTCTAGAATATTATATTTAAAGAGGTGTAGTTTTTTTCTCTAATTGGGTAGGAATATTTATCTTCCATGACTATATTTTAGTTAAAAAAAATTATGATTTTTTCAAAATTATAAATTGAAATGATTATAGTCATTTTTACACTTGAATAAATTTTTATAATCATTTACAAAATTAATATTATTGTCATTTTTTTATTGAGATACTTTTTATAGAAGGTGTTATTAGAATATATTTTTATCATATACTGCACAAATGAATTTTTTGATCATCACAACTAATCATTGATTTGAACATTCCATTAAAAGTTTCCATGTTTCTATTAAAACATTATCTTGTCTAATATTCAATAAAAATTAAATTTTAAATATGTTATTTGTAATTTAAATTTTTTTATTAATGAAATGTTCCATATATATTTTAAAGGTATTATCATATATCTAAAATAAATAAATTTATGATAAATATAACTCAAAATTGACATTTTTTTATGATACCATATTTATTCATTATTGTTATGTTTTTGGTAATTATGAAGAAATATATTTGAAACACTATCTCCTTTCCATGCTTAAATATATAATTAAATGGTAAAATTTTTCAAGAAGTTGTTGTATATATATGAATGGAATGTGATTATGTGATATGTGGGTCCATTATATCCCTCTATTTCTTTTTGAAATGAATACTATTTAGGATCTCAATGGGTCCTAATAATGTTATCTCAAGCCCAAAAAAGGGTATGTAGTATTGAACGATGAGGGTAAATGAGTTTTTTGACTAAGGCCACCATGTTATTAATGTTTTGGTAGATAAACTTGACAAATTATTTTTAAGATTATTATATTTCTACTTGTTATTCATCTCCCTATGACAAGTTTTTATTCTTGTGATATGACCTCATAGAGAATGAAATTTAATTATTCTATGAGTCATTTAATGTACCATAATGGTAACTCATGTACACTAATATTTGATTTGGCCCTTACATATCCCAATGGGTGTTCCCAATCCCCATGGGTTGGTGACATGCACCTGGAATCATATCAAACACTAAATGGAAAAGTTTTTACGTAAAAGATTATTAAGACAGAATAATGGAAAATGATTAATAACCAGTCAGTATAGAAGAAACTCTTCAAGGAGATAAGTACCGTGAGATTATATATTTAAAACCTAAGTTAAAATATAAAATAAATGAAGACACAAAATCCATCAATACATATTCTCACATTCACTATGAAACATGTAGACCATAGCTCTATCAATCACCCCCATCACTTCTGTTTCCCAAAGATCAAGCACATCCCCCCCCAAGTGGAACATTAACATTCCTTGGAATTGGAATAATGTTATCTAAATGTTCACAAAGGAAATTTTATAATTTGAGATTAAAAACCCTGTTGGCTCCCAGAAAATGTTCCTTTGTGAATTACATACCAATAATCCATTTATGCCTTAAATTTAAATTAATATAGGAATGAAATAAGATAATAATATTTTAATAAAAACTTTATTACATGTCAAAATATGGAAGATACGTCAAAATAATATTAAATAAAAATTATATCTAAATAATTTGAATAAAATATTTACCATGAATAAATTAGTTATTTTGAAAAATTCATTTACAATCATTTTAAAAATCAGGCACTGTGGTCATATTCTAATAGTTATGTTAGTTCCATGATCTTAGATCCTTTAACTACTCAATCATCAATCAATGATCATGTATTTGTGCACATATCCCAAGGCACAATACAATGAGAAAAATCATTCAACTTCCAATCAAGTAATCCCATGATAGACAAGGTTTCATGAGAGCTTTCCACATTAATCTAGTATATGGAGTCAGAGTCCTAGTGATATTTTCAAAAAAAACTCTTGATTGGTAAGGATTGCCTATTATTCAACCAACCAATTATTAATTCATATGAAAATAAAATATTTCAAATTAATTTATCATTTACAGTTCAAATGAAAACAATTCATGTCAATATGACTTCTCAATTTCAAAACCAAATCATCTATTTTCATCAATATAATTACATTAAAATTCATATTTTATTTAATTAATATTTTATAATAAATCTAAATAAAATGATTTTATAAACTAATTTTTCTTTTAAAGGCTTCACTTTTCTCACCCCCCGCATAATTTCAATTCCATTGAAATGAGGTTTTTTCATAATTTCCATACCCTCTATAAATCAAACATCATATCATATTAAAAAAATTTGTTTATAAATTAATATTATAATCATATCAATTACTTACCTTATTTTCATGGTTTTCGAGTTAGGTCCCATGGTTAACAGTAATCATGCACTCAAACTGTGTGACATTACTGGTCTTCTGGAAGGGGTGTACCATTTTTATTCATGGTTAAACTATATATTCTATAACTATTAAAACCCCTATGCACAATCATAAATGGTTTGGGTCATACAGATTAAACTAATTGTGTGCTACTTCAAGTGTGTCATGCCACAGATCATGGGTTTTTGAGTCAAATCACTTTATTTTTCCAAACTGTGTGCCAACCATGAACATCCCCAAAAGACTCTATATCTTCAAAATATAACCCAAAAATCTCAAGAACCTATTCCAAAAAATTTAAATAAAATAATATATAAAGAGTACCTAAAAACATGTAATGGGATGTTACTAACTCCCCACTATAAACACATTTTATCCTTAGAAATCACATCAAGATTTTTCCAAATCAAATAAATGAGTCCACTAATCTCTAATAAGTTTTTAAATTACCTATGTATTTTAAGAATCAGGACCATGTTTCCCTAGAATAGAGAAAAAATATATATTCATCCCATGAAAAATTACTTTCTCAAAATCAATAATATAAACTGGATGCTTAGAAATGGATAAATTTGTTTCAAAATCAAGGTATTTTGAGATCAGTATATGAGATGTTTTAGAATGATACTTCATATTATGTGATACATGAAACATTTTTTAGATCAATGTCAATTGTGATGAAAAGGATAAATGGTAAGCCATACATAAAACCTACTCAATAATCTAAAAAGGACCTAAAATCCTCAGCAAAATATTTCTCACCATTCAAAGATTTTAGTGACCCAAATGAGGTGAAAAACTCAAAAATACATGGTCACCAAAAAAAAGAACTGGTAAAAATTTTTATTTGTATAATATTTATATTATTTGTATGATAACACCATTATCTGATTAATCAAATGAATCTTTCACTTCTAAAAAAATAGACTATAGACAGAAACCTATAGCCTCGGTTTTAAAACAGTGGCTATATAAGGCTAAGGACATAGTTATGTAGCCTATAACCACAATTTTAAAATTGTGGCTATAGGTATTTTCATAATGGTCTATATCCAAGTTTTTCTAATCAGTGGCAATATCCTATACCTATATCCACTGTTATGTGGCCTATAGCCACAGTTTTGAAAACTCTGGCTATAAGTTTCCATCCCTTACATGGGAGAAAAAAAAATTAACCAACAGAATGGTGGGAAGAACTATTTCTAGAGTTTTCAGGATATTTCCAAAGTTATTAATAATACATATAACATATTATATATATACACACACACAAAAGCCTTGATGGTGTAGTGGTTGGGGCACTGAAACGTGAAAGGAAGGTGTTGGGATTAAATCCGTCTAGGCACACATTATTTATTGGATATTGCCATGGTTTTCTAGAGCTATATACATGGTTAAATTTATGGTAATAGGCCACAAATTTCCATGTTTAAAAATATATCCATAGGTCAACTACCACGGTTGACAATGGAGACTCCTGTTGTCACAGTTTTAAGAACCGTGGAAATTGGACGCCTATTTCAACAGTTAAAATGATGGATATAGGTCAGACCCTATTGCCATAGTGATACCACCCATGATGGGGAAAAACCTTATCCCTAGCCTACAACCACAGTTTTGGTCCCCATTTCCACAGTTTTGAATTGTGAAAATATCCCATTTTTCTAGTTGTGTTTGTTGTCATATCTTGGACCATATTTGTTCCAAATAAAAAATCCCCACAAATCATTATACAATAGAGAAGATCTATACATTACCTCTCATAAAAGGACATAAAAGGTGACATTGAAATTACATACTGGTAACAATTATTTTAGGGAAACTCAACAAGCCCTAAATTAAAATAGCAAGCTCCTCCAATTTTTTGAAAAATAGAACATATATCATCCTCAAGAATATATATAGATCATTCATTTTGGCCACCCATATATGGATAGTATTTCAAGATCAGTCTAACCTGGGATTACATTGCTTCTACAGGCCTCCAAAACAATAAAAAGTAAAATAAGTATCACTATTAGAGATAATAATAGATGTATCTCCAGGAAATATGAATATATATTTTACATAGAGACATCCCAAATCCAAAAAACAATGGTTGTATCTCGTATGGGAATAAATTAATCCGATTAGGTAATTATATTGATCAAAAAACATAATTAATTCTTTCATATATCGTTATATGAAAACCCTACCCTGAAATACATTGAAATCATATATCAATTCTTTATTGGAATGGGCTTGGGTTGAAGAGGAATAACGGTTTCTAATGCTCAGCCAAGACCTAGTGAAAATTATAGTAGAGAGAAATAAATTTAGTAACATCTTACCACATAACCAGCCACAAAAATCATCACCACATATCACAAAACATCTTTGTTTGATCTAGGTGAACTACCCAAGGGGAATTATGTAAATCCCCCATCACATATTTTCTCACTGTAAATAGTACAATTTACCATTTTTAGAATCATATGACACCCTCAAAAGAGAATAACCACCCACCAATGGTCTCCCCACTCTAATGAGATTTCATAATGATATAGAATTATTCATCAATATTTTTACCCTGAATAATTGTCTCTAAAATAGGGGAGTTCAAAATATTATTTTTTATAAAAATTTTGATAATATACTCTAGGACTCTCAAATGAAACTAAACAATAAGATACATTTTATTCCACTCTTCTGATGGTTATTCCCTAGTTTGGGTCATATAATTCCCACTCAAAGCATCAACTACTAAATTCACCATTCCAAGGGTGTATGAAATTAAAAATTCCAATGATTAAAGGTTATCTAACAAATGTATCAATTAGGGAATAAAATAAGATTGAGTGAAGACATAACTCAAAAAATATTAAGTGTAAATGGTAAACCATTATCCAAAAAGTAAGGATACAAAATATTTTGAGAAAAAACAAGGATGTGATATCACAATCATGGCTTGAATAGTTCTGTTGTTGTGCGCAATGATTTCTTGAAGTATAGTCTACTAAGTGATCACCCTGCAAAATAAGATAGCCCACACATAATCGAGATTGGTCACAAAATACCAAATAGTCCAACCCAACCTCTTAAATAGTCAACACTAGCATAGATAGAGAATGGAATTTTATCTCATTATAAGATATCTAACATTTCACATCCAACAATAAATTCACTCCATTATTAGTGATTCCTTTCATGAATGAATCCATATTTAAGAAATATTAAAATACCCTATTCTAAAAGCCCCACATGAATGATAATTTTTAATCATTGAATACATTATGAGGTTTTGCCAAGGTCATAAAAACATTCACCTTCTCAATATTGAAAAATATAACATGTTCCCAGAGCACATGTCCATAGAACTTCACTTCCCAAAACCAAAAATTAATTTGGGAAAAATTTACAAAGAGTCAATGATCTATCATAATTTCTATAACTAGTCTCTAATGAAACACATAGTCGAACTCAGTTTTGGATTAAACAAAAATGTCATCAAAAAATACCCCCAAAATGCAATCAAGGTAAAAAATGAAAATCATGACCATTAATTACATATAATATGTATGAGAATTGGTCAGAATAAAGCATATAAAAAAGTACTAATATTGGATATACCAAAACCTAATTGTGCCTTTAGGATGTTAGACTCTTTTTTCTCAACTAGTGATAACAATATTTGAGATCAATATTTTAAAAACACATTACCCCTTTCAACTGATCCGAAAGACTATATATCTATGAAAAAATAAATGTTTTTTATCATAACTTGATTGAGTTGTTGAAAATATACAATGTGATAATGTGTCCCATTAGATCTTTAAAAAAATTAGTTTTCACCTATGGTGAGACACTCTATATTATAATAAAATTTACAACATGCCATCTAATAGAAGAATTAACACTTTTAACATAGTTGGTTTCACATTGTAAGAGGGATAAGACATTGGTTGAATATCAGGTTCCAAAAATAGAGAACTATACTTCTCTTAATAATGGAAAACCAATAATTTAAGATGGAAAAACATCAGAAAACTCACTAAAGATAACTGTCATTCCATATTTTATGAGAAATTATCTAAAACATCTTGAACATGGTGTCAAATAGATTCTTATCTATGATAAGGAAATTAAAAGTGAGATCAATCAGTGAAATAATGAAAATGGAAGAGGTTATCAAAGACCCTGATCTCTCTTTTCTCTGAGTATCTTAGTAATATACATCACCTAAGACACAATATTTTTTGGAATGGTTAGAAAATATACAATATGATTAAATATAGAATAGTGATTTTACTAGTATCAAATAAGGCTATCACTAAAAAATGTAGCTATATTTATGGTTCCTCTCAGTATCACTGTACCTATATCTTCTTGATCAAGATACTCTTTTAATGTGTCAATAATCCTCATTTATGTTTCATATAGATTGAACCATGTAGTATTGGATGTATATGATTGAAAAACTAAAATTTCAGGTGATAATGTTCTTGTTCTATAATGTGGAGAATAAAAAAAGACTAAACAAATTTATATGTATTGATAATGTTCAAGAACTCTAAATCATTGGTGCCTCAACAAAATCACATTTCAATTTCCAAACCATGAATACAATGGAACATTCTTATAGGGTATATACTAAACACTATATGAGGCCTGTAAGACGTTTGTTGTTGGAAACCACCATGAGAATCATTATTATTTCTTTTAATATAATAAAATCAACCAAACCCCCACTCAGAAGAAGATTAACTCATGTAAAACTAGACTTCATAGCCTGTCAAAAACAACCATTAATTCCTTATCCATCACATCTCTATAATAATTGAGTTTCAGCGTGATAATTTTAGCTTGGATATCTAATTGAAGACCCATTTAAAATCATTGAACCTATAGTTTCTCATTAATCACTATGTCATATTAATGATTAACATGTTTGGAAACGCAGTTAATATTCTAATTCACAATCCTAGGATCCAACTTGGTGAAAAGAAATTGAAATTACTTCACAAATACCATCAATTATAGATAGAGGCTCTCTGAGAAATGAACTCAAAAGTATTTTTTGTACAAGAAAACATGTTTCTATACTATAACCATGGAATCTCACTATCTTTTACAATTACTCTGAAGATTAATTTTCTCACACTTTATATTTATGTTAACTGGCATTCCCAAGAATTCAAAACATAGTTTAATCTTCTTCAAAGAATTTTATGTATATTGAGGATCATTAGTTAAATGAAGAGTTGTTGGTTTCTATCATAGAAACTCTTGAGAATTATCTCAAGTTTCATACCATTAATGTCCCACTACCATATCATAGATATTATTGGATGATGATTCTTTTCCTAGAGTTTGGAGAATGTGCACAACTCTGTCACCAAGATATTGGTCAACTTGAGGAAGCTATTTCTATGGTTCACCAGTAGGTTCCTATTATAGACTATTAAAATGTATTATTAGAGGATTTTTGATACACAACAACAAAAAGAAACATGAAAACACGAATAATATTTCTTACATAGACAACCATATCAAGAATCATATAAATATGAATTCTATAAAAAAAATTCAATACTCTAAAATTTCAAGTCACTCAAATACTTTTTATGGGAAATACTAATATCATATCAAATTTATTCCCCAATGAATCCATTTCCCAAACACACATGATGAATTAAGGCTCTCTACGATGAGAGATGTTTAAGCACTCAGTCATAACTATACATTAATTTTTGAAAATCCTACCTTTCATCTACTAAGAAATCCCATATTGCATACTGATATCAAGGAAAGACATAAAACCATCATTGATACCATTTCTTCACAAGCCATCAAACTTACCTTTTTTTCAAAAATACCCGATCCAGATCTGACATATACTGAAAGTCATTATAGATCCCCATATATTGGAGAATATCACCTCATATCATATCTAACAACGATGGGAACTATTTTTCACCAAAAAACCATCACATTAAAATATTGAAAAAAATATATAATAATAAATTGGTATTCTAAAATCATCCTATGGATAAATGTACTAAATGCACATAGATAAACATATTAAGGTAAATCATAAACCAATGGGGAAAGCATCCACCAAGACATAGTCTCACAATACCTATGCAAGAGATAGACTATATCACCGCCAGTGACAACCATCACTCTAGAGTCTCATAGATCAAGCACACTTATTACATCAAAGATGAGATTTCCCTTTCCATATACCTAGAATAACATAATCTACAAGAAATTTAATACAAAGGTAAGATGTGATCTAAAAATTCTAGTATGATCTTACCTAGTGGTCTGTAGGAAATTCTATATAAATAAAACATTTATGATTTCATTTTATCGAAAACATGCCATGGTATAGAGTTTACATATTATAAAATAAATCATTTTTCAAGTAAAAATAAGGAAAATATATCAATTTATTCACATGTTAATAATTTTCCTAAAACATTTATATAAAATATCTAGAATAAAAAAAATATTTATTTAAATAAAGACATGTATATTTAAGTGGAAAACCAGGAACGATGTCTATATTCCATGATTTTCATTTATTATGAGCTCTCATATCTGTGTACTACTCAATTGTCAATAAAAATATTGTTTTTTAACACAAGTCCATATACTCATGCCAATGAGGCTAATCAAATGACATATCATGTAAGATAATCTTGTAGATCTAGTTTTAGTCATAATTGTCATTGTCAATTCATTTTTATGGTGTAAAAGTCATGCATTAATTTTCTTAGTCACCCAATAACTACTCATTATCATAATATCTTCAATCAATCAATCAATAATTCATGGGAAAATCAATCATTTCAAATCAATCCATCATTTATAGTTGAATTTTCAAAATTTCAAGTTAAACATGACTTTTCAAATTCAAAAAATAACTATAGATTTTCATAAATTTCTTGTCTTTAAAAATAATCATTCATTTAATTCAACTTTTCATATAAATCAAAATAAAATCATTTCCCTTTATACATCCTCATTTTCTCAAAATATCCCCCATAATTTAAATTCCATTGAAATTGGGTTTTTTCACAATTCTCATGACCATTTTAAAAAAACATCAATTCTTACCAAATAAAAATTTTATAAATCAATTGAAAAATCATTTCAATTCAATAAAGCAACATGTTGTTTCAATTTAGTAGAATCTTTATATAAACACCTACCATTAATCACAACAAAAAATCAACACCTATAACAGGAAACTCCATTGAAGAATGATGGTGAAAAAGATCATAGAATAATCCCAAGAATCATTATTCCAAAAAATATCTATTCCACCAAAAATATGAGGATTCGCCACTCACAAAATGGAACAAAATAAATAATTGGTAAATCCCAAATAAAGAGAGAAGACACATCAAATAGGGATCAATATATTCCACTTGCACATTAATTTGTATGATTAAAGGCTGAAGGAGACACTAAATCCTCTAGAGAGCCACCATAATCAAATTAAATCAATTGGGGTTTAATATGGTGTGTTAGACTTCTTAAACAGGTGTACTAGGATTTTATATTTTTCTAGGTATTAAAAACCCATTTAAGGAGTTTCCTGATTTGGTTGTACAATTAGGAGTATCAATATTCCCTAACCATGAACTCATACTATGATTATAGAAAGGGTGCATGATTTGGCCACATTTTTAAGCTATCCATGCAATAACAGTTCAAAACCCCCACTTATATCAACACTAATTTTTCATTCTTGATTATTTTATAATTTTAATGATAAATAAATTAATATTTATTGATTAAAGTATTGAAAGGTTTAGAATCCTGGGAAAATTAAGATCATACATAGATTATACATATTAATTCATTACATTATTAAAATATTTCTTATTTATAAAATTAAAATCTATTACGTTCTACAAAGTATATATAGTCCCCTCTGAATATTCATCAAAGAATGAGGAAAACTATAATCCATTTAATAGGATGAATGAGATCCAAGAATCAATATAACTAGGGTGAGAAAAAACATCATCATCCTATCATAAGCTTATTGTCATCATCATTACAATCATTTTGGACACTTTAGATAAAGGAATGGGATGTGAAATTGCATAAAAATGAAGCACAATATCATAGTGGTTAAATGTAATGCATAAATGTAAATAATGGTGGAATCATGTTCATGCGTAATATATGTGTGAAATAGAAACATCGTCATTTTGAACAATTAGAGAATACTTTTCACACATAATACACACTATATAATAAGATATATCATAATACACACTATTCTCTAGGGATGTATAATTTTGTTCCCAACCATAAAATCATTACATTTAAATAATCAGGCATTCCACATAGAACGTTGACAAATTGTAGTCATCAAATAACCTAGGGAAAGGAATTGGTTTCATAAGGATGTCAAAAATCCCGATTTCACGAATTGTCTTTGGGTTCCAAAATGAATATGGTAACAACATATTTTTCATAAACATCATCATTCTTGAGTTAATAAGAAGCAAATTTAGGGGAATAAAAAATGTATTTTAAAAATATTTTTATTTAGATAAAAAATAAATGCAGAAACACATATTTTCGAAAAAAATTATAGTTATTAATATTAAAAAATATTTTATTCACAATATATAAAAATATATATATAATATTTCATGTAATAGGATTCTCCCAATGAAAATGAGTTGGGATTAGAATCTCATTACCTTAAATCATGTTCTATTTCATTGGTTTTATGCCTCCTAAATAATAAACATAGAGTTATTATAAAATTAGAGAGATAAGTGATTTATTTTAATTTATTAAACTATTTATCTATTATAATCATTGGATTATATTTATTAATATATATTATTTATTTTTATTCATTTTGATATCATGTGTTTCCTTAAAACTTTCCCATTTCTCTTCCATTTCTCTATTTTGATCAAGATAATTAATTCATTAGTAAAATAAATTGAAGAATAATTAAATATATATATTTTTAAATATTTATATAACATAAATATTTAATTTTAGTCATCCATAGGATTGGTGATAAGAATAGCATTGACAATGTCCTCATAAATTATTGACCGACCATTGATGGGACATTGTTAAATGATCTAGAAAGGGACGTTTGAAATTTATATATATCAAAAATATGATACCTAACATAGCTGATACATTTTTATAATTATAATTAATTAATCTGTTATAATTTTTTTCTATGTAATTGAGAATAAATAAAATTGAATAAGAAAAATAGAGAGGAGTTGATATAAATGTACTAGTTTCATGGTGTAGATTATTCTAAACAACACTAAAATTATATTTATGTTTTGATTCTGTTTACTCAAGAATGTCCATATGTATTCTATGGTCCTTGAGAGGGATTAATTTTATATGAAATTTCTTTTTTAAATCGTGAGAGTAGTGGTTTTCCAAGGGGAGGGATAGGGGTAATTTATACTTGATGAGAGGGGTATTATAGAATAAAATATTTGATAAAATACTATATCCATGGTAAACCATGTAATAGTGATATTTTTGACATTATAAACAATATATTAATTATTTGACATGTTTTCAAAATATTAAATCTCTTCATAATTATAATTTGGTTTTTTAATCAAAATAAAATATGGGGAATATGAGAAGATATTATTATAATGGAAAACATTATATTTTAGACATTTCAAAGGGATTTTTATTCTTGGATATTAATATTATTATATTTTAATAAAGATTTTATAAAACTAAATTTGATTTGGTGAAACCTCATGTTCTTTAAATTATTAGGTCATTATTATATCATGAATCATTTAACTTGACATATATAGGTTATAAGAATAAATACATTTTTATAATTCACCAGAAACATCATGTATTTTAGAAAATTTAAGAAAATCATTAAAAAATTTAACCTGTAGATTTCAAAAATTATATATTTTTTTATCATAATAAATTTATAACATAGTTAATTTCAAATTATAACATTAAAAATATGTTTTTTAAGAAATACTTTAAAATATAATCTATTAAAAATGTGCCTATATTTTCTTTGAGCTTTATAATCATAATATTTATTTTATCAACGTTATTATGATTATATTTAATTATATTACTAATGATAGATATTATTTATATCAAAACATATTATTTTGAGGTTAAATTAATACTCCAATGGTCTGGTCACTATTCTAAATTGGTAGGACACTATTCCCATTGGTCAGGTTACTATTCCCACAGTCACATTACCCCATAAAAGTGCCACTTTAGTTTTTCTCTCAATATTCACCAAAAATATTACCAATGATATATATTTTATTTTTATAAGATGTTTACTTTTTCACTGATATTTTATTTTCTTTCTATATAGTTTTCCATGGGGGTGTTAAATCTTACATGTTGTGGCAATCCATATTTTCCCATTTTAGCATTTATGTTTTATACATTTTCACAATTTTCATGTTTTTCATTTTAATTGGTTTCATAGCTGAAAAATGTAGTGATATTTATTAATAAGGTAAAAAAATTGGATTCTCTTTACTTTTTAGGTGTATATTACTATCCAATATAATACAACATCGATTTATTTTTCAAACAAATATTTCTAATAAATTTTTGGGGATTACATTGTTCTCTAATTTATAAAATTCTTCCCCAAAATCTAGAATCCTATTCTAGATTGAGAATAGATGAGGATACTTCTATTTTATTGTTTCCAATGGTTCTCATATCACCTGATTGAACTTATGGTTCATCCAAATAATATTGATATGGTGAGTTGTGTTTTTTGTAGAACATTATCTCTAAGGCATAAGATTGTCACCAACTACTCCTTATATGATCGGTCATTCTTAATTTTTATCACTTCTAGATCCAGTACATGTGAGGGTTCGGGTATATTGATCACTAGGAGAGATATGTGAACACATCATGATCCTAATGTATATTTAGTTGAATTGAATGTTGATAAGACACTATTATGATTCGATCATGGATTTAAAAGGGGGGGAATTTACCAATGGAAAACCATAATTTTCCTACAAAATTACATGACTCTCTTCCGTGGTTCTATTCAAATAAAAACGTCACCCCAAATGGGATATTCAGACCCTATAATATTTTTATTTCCACTGAGAACTCTCTTATAAGGTCCTTGAGATCCTTGATATTCCTATCAGATTGGAAATTAGTTTGGGGTTGATAGGACATTATGAAATTCAATTCAGTATTAAATGCCTATCAATGAATTCTTCAAAACTTTTATGTAAACCCTGGGTCATGATTAATGATGATAAAGAAATGAAACCCCAAACTACCTCACAACATCCTTGATGTAAATCAAATAAATATGTTCCGATGAGAAATATTATCGAATGGTGATGGAGTGGATGTTCTTGTTGATTTGATTAAAGAAAACCCATTTTTCTCTTTTATTTGGGGATTCTTTATGAGAGTAGTGACAAAGTCTATAGTGACATACTCCCATTTCCATGTGGGTATAGGTAATGGTTTCATAATCCCCTTAGTGTTTTTTGACATTATTTATCTCCATGAAATACCAAGAATATTGAGATATACTCAATAATATCATTCTTCATGTCATTCCACCATAAGTTTATGTAAATATCATGATACATCTTGACACTTATTGGGTGAATAGAAAAATACATTCTATGAAAATTACCCAGAAGATTTTTCTTTCTCTTAGGTGAATAACACACAAAAATTTTAGTTTCAAATCAAATTAAATAATCCTCATCGATGGGGAATTCATATAACTTCTCTTTCTTTACAACATTTACATTATTTTGATGCTCCATAACATTCATTTCTACCACTATGATATTACCTTAGATAAATAGTTGTGTAATAATGTGGTAAAGGTATTAAGTATTTCATGTTATTATGATTTCAAGATCCATATTTTTATATACATGATGATAGGTTATTTCTCAATCTTCATCATAGATAAATTAGTATGTTCTTTTCTACGAAGAGCATATGTTACCAAGTTCACCTTTCCGAGGTTATGATAAATAGAGAAATTGCAGTCCATGATAATCTATGAAACTATTCAATAATTCTTGTTAGGATAATTTTGTGGGAATATATACATTAGACACTATTTAGTTTTATATATGTCACAATTATATTTATAAAGGTATTAATGAAAAATATTCATAATGAATATCATAACTTCCAACTTCAGATCAAGTGTTGGGTATTTTTTCTAATGCTTCATCAATTTTAGTGAGGTATAGGCTATAAATTTATAATTATTAATGATTGAAAAATACAATACCTTCACTGTAACATCTATGTAAATCAAAAAAACCTTCTCCACTTGTTGGTAGTGTCTGTAATGGAACAATTATTTGCCTCTTCTTGAGCCCTATAAATCATTCCTCAAATTATTCTATCCAGACATACTTTACCCTTATCTATGTTAACTTAGTTATCATGCTAGATAAACAATATAAATTTCTCATATACTTCCATAAGTACCATAATAAGATGAGAAAATTAAACTTTCTTTTGACACAAATGGGTATGATCTATTCCTCAATTTCATTTATCTTTAAAGGGTCTATAGAAATTCCATCACTCATTATCATGTGCACCAAGATTAAAGTGACATGATTCCTCATGAAGTCACACTATATAAACATAGAATGCAATTTCTTCTTCTTTAATGTCTCTATAATAATCTATAAATACTCTACATTTTCGTCCTTTCTTATGGAGTAAATGATAATTTTGTTGATAAATTTTACAAAAAAAATATAAGTTGTCTATAAAGACTCCATTCATAAAATCCATGAATATTTAAGGGGAATTAGTATTTCTAAAGGGAATCACTATGAACTCATAGTGCCTATAACATATACTAAAAGATATTTTATGAATATCTTCCTTCTTCACCTTTAGTAGATGAAATCCTTAATGAATATCCAACCTTGAGAAGTACTAAACTCATTATATTTTAACTAAAATTTCATAAATCCTTTATTAAAGATACTTGTTCATTATGGTGATGTTTTTATACTATTGGTATTCTATTCTTAGCTTTATTGATCCATCCTTCTTCAGAAAAAATAAAACAAACACACCCCAAGGTGATACAGTATGGCATATGAACACTTTTTCAAAAAAAAAATGTTGTTACTTTATTTACTATTATAGTTTGAATGGGGCCATCCTAAAGGAGATTATTTTTATTTGGGTGTCTCTATGTATGATCTATATTGAGATTACTTCCTCATGATCTAGGGAAAGTTTGAGTAACTCTTTAAGAAATACATCAGTTTATTCACACACAATGGGAATTTTCTCTAGAGAGTGATTTCATTTCCCTGAAAACTGATGTGTTATTTATATAATGAGAGAAAATAAATTCCCAATAAATAATAAAATTCCCAAAAGGGAATGATTATGAGAATATATTGATGATTATTCCCACATACAATAAAAAGAGAGATGTCCAACACATAGGATGCAATGATCTCACTGCTAGTTTCTTATAGATATCACTACTTCAATGTACTATATATTTGATTTAATAGCTGTAGAAAAAAATTGATATAAGGGAATGTGTAGAACTTATATAAAATAATTAATTGTCCATTGTAAAGTGAATAAAAGGTGGTACTTATATGACATGGTTTTCACTACCTAATTCAGTATTAGTGATGGAATAAGCTTTCACTTTCTCCATTTTAATTGGTGGTTACTCACAAATATTACCTATAATGATTCATAGTTTAGGGAAAAGGATTTCATTGTTCCCCTTCTCACAACTACTGATGCATTGAAACATGGGTGTCACATTAGGAGATGCATTCATTTACCCCATCATGTTGGTCATCTTATTTAGTATCTTCAACATTAATTATTTGGGCGGCCTTCTCTCACATTCTTGCAAAACTTCCATATCCCTTTGAGGGAATGACAATGATTCTTAATCCCAGATTTTTTATAGTGGGTTATTGGATCCACTTCAATAATTATGTATTTTACCCCCAACCCCCCCCCCCCCTCCACCAGAAATTCCTTTATTCTAAAATATTTTCCATAACCATGAGAAACCTTATTAAACTCTATCCATAATTTGAGATCACATTAATACACTCCATTATAACATCAAAAATCTTGGATAGGTAGTGCCTTTCAAAGGTATAAATTTAAACAACTAAAAACTCATTTATTTCTCTATCATTGTTCCTAACAAAACCTGAGGAATATCTTGCATGACTTCAATTTTTTTCCTCATAATTCATTAACAATTCAAATTACATTTTATTTAGATCTAAAAATTCTCCCACTATAAGTTTCTGAAGAGTTTTAGGGAAATGTTGGTTAAGAAATATTTTTATTAAAGTCTTCTTAATCCATCTCCTACATTTCATCCTCTACCTTGGTGTTCTTTAGTAACACCCACCATTGATTTTATTCTACATCGAAATAATAGATTTCTAAAATCACATTAATCTTCCCATAATAGTGGAGTATATAAAAGATCTTATCAAATGACTACCCCACTATTTTTTTACAAGTGGATCAAAAGATCTGCTAAACGTAAGTGGTTGTTGTATGATAAGGGACTCAATAACAAATTTTTACAGCTTTGGTTATGTTCTAAATTACACATGGTTTGGGTTATTTTTCATATAATGAGACATCTAGGTAATAGTTTCCATAATGATTTCAAATCCACCTCCCCTGGCATTGGGGATATCATTCAGATAATAGTTTAATTATCAATCACATGGGTAGTTTTCCTGGTTTCTATTAACCAAAAAATTTTCCCAAATAGGAATTTTTTGAATAAATTTTATGTAATAAAATAATGAATAAATAATTTATTTCTATTTGAAAATCAGGTCTAATATATTAACTTATGGGATCCATTCATTTATACTTCTTCTAAAACTAATATACTTGGATGATTACCGCTACATAGAATTATGTTAAGGGTTGTCATTAATTTTATTTAATCTTGAGTCCATTATTAACTAAACCATACCTATACTACAAGCTATAGTGACCCTACATTTCATACATGAATATTACATGATTTTATTGGTAAACAACATGATATTTATAAATTTAAGTATCAAAAGGTTAAGTATCTAGGGAAAATTAGGTTCATACATAATTAGACATAATAGAGAATAACAATTACTGTAATCCTTCATTTTTTACCACATAAATTCATTCTCAATATATTTATCACATGTAGTCACCTGAGGATATACTTCAAAAAAAGGGGTGAGCTAAAATCCCTGTAAGATGATCAATATAAGGCATGAATCAATATAAAATAGGTGACAATAATAATAATAATCATATCATAATCATAATATCCTAATAAAAATCATGATTTAATCTTTAGATACATCCATGGGATGTGGAAATGCATAAATATGGAACATCATATAAAATTTTTCAACTACCAAAAATAGTTATGGAGAAAGGAAGTATCATGTTCCCATATAAGATATGTGCATAATAATAACATCACTAATGTTAAAAAAGATAGAATTATGTTCAAACATAATACACATTATCACAAGATATACATCACATTACCCAATTTTTTGGTGTAATATATAATTTCATTCCCACCTGTCATATCATAACATTTATATAATCATAAAACCCATAGAATAAATAAAAAATTATATTAATTAAATATCCCATGTAATATAATTTATTTCTTAAGGATTTCAAAAAAAATTTATTTCGTGAATAAACTTGGGGATCCTAAATGATTAAGGGAAAACATGTTTGTCCTATACATAATAATTCATGAGTAATATAGAACCTGGTCAATAAAAATAAAAGTTGTTTTTTGGAATGAAATGTATTTTTGGATAAAAATTGTTTAGATTAAAAATCATGGTGGAAACATGTGTATGAACAGAAAGAAAAGGTTTCAATATTGAAAAAATAATCAATAACCATTAAATAAATATCCATACTGAAGATGAAATAAAGTAGGTTTAACCCAATGGAAAGGATTTGGGTTTGAGAATCCCCTTACATTAAATCCTACTTTATTTCGTCTCTTTTACACATCACAAAAAATAAACATATATTTATTAAAACATTTAAAAATAAGTAAATTATAATAATTAATCACAATATATATCAATAATAATAATTATATTATACTTATTAATTTATATTGTATAATTTGAAGTGTTTTGATATCATGTTTTCCTTAAAAATTTCTTATTTCACTTCGATTTCTCTGTTTTTTTCAAGGAAATAAATAAATAAATAGAATCAATTAGAGAATTATAAATACATATATTTATGTATTTATATATCATAAATAATTTATTTTATCCATTTATATGTTTATTGGTAAGAAAATGATTTGTAATCTCCTCATTGGTGATTAAAAGACTACTGACATGACATTGTCGAACGAATGGGAAAGAGGTGTTTGAAATTTATATATATTATAAAAATGATACATATAGGAGGATAAAATAATTTATATTATTTTAAAATACATCTCAATTAATTTTATGTGATTTATATTTCAATGGATTTGTGGAAAATTTAATAATTAAAAGGGAGAAAATTTGATAGAAACCAACTCTTTCATTATTGTAGATTATATTGTATGAAAGTAAAATTACATTTATTTTTGGAGAACAAATGTAAATATTATAATAGGATTAAGAGGGGTTTTTTTGAGATTTGTCTTTGTAAAAATTTATATGTGTGATTTATAAAGGGGTGGGAGAGGGGTTTTTATACATGAGGAGAGGGGTATTTTTTAAATAATATATTGAATAAAATAAAATATCCAAGGTAAACCTTATAATAATGATAATTTTGACATTATAAACCATATTTTAATTAAATAACTTGGTTTTTAAAATTTTAATATAATTATATTTCAAATTAAATAGTTTAATCAAATGTAAATATGGGAAAATGAGAAAAAAAATTTACTATAATACTTTATATTTTAGTCTTTGTAATGTTTTTTTCAGGCTTCGAATATTTTTTTTTAATTTTAATAAATAATTAAATATTTTTTTTAAAAACAAAATGTTATTGAAATGATTATTTTATTATTACTTCATTGATTATAAAATTTACGATATATTAGTTATGTGAAAATCAGTATTTTTATTATTCACTAAAAACTAAAGTTATTCAACAAATTACCAAAAATTATCCAATGAAAAATATTAATGTGATGATTTCAGAATAAATTTTTAATACTATAAAAATAGATTCCATGCAACGGAAATTTTAATTTTTCATTCAAATAATTTTTATTCTTATGAAATACTATAAAATTAAGTTTATTAAAAATGTGCCTAAATTTTCATTGAGTTTTTTATTCATGATATTTATTTTTATGAAATTATAATTATTAAATTTATTTATTTTACCCATGATAGTTATAATTTATATCTTATATTGTGGGAAAAAAATTATTCCAATTGTGAGGTTACTATTCCCAATGGTCATGTTAATATTCCCAATGATCATGCTACTATTCCAATGGTCACATAACAATTCCAATTGTCACATTACCACCTATAAATACCTATTCATTCATTGACTCAATCTTCACCATAATCCCTCTCAAGGATAAATAGTTTCAGTTTATAACATTTTGATTGGTATACTATTAAACTGTTTCATTTTTATAATGTTTGTTGTGGGGGTGATGATTCTACAAAATTGGGGCAATACATATTTTCCCATTTTAACTTTTCTATTTTATATGTTTCTCTTCAATTATAATCTTTAGAAGTTTTATTAGTTTGATAGATTACTAATTTAATGATATTTACTAATGTGAAAATGTTTTCTTAGTTTTTATATATATTAAACATGTATAATATAATATAATATAATATAATATAATATAAAACATTTTTATTCAGGAAACAAATATTAGTAATAAATAATAGGTTGTTACAGTTCTATCCAAGGTTGCATGGTTTGGAGGAGTAGAAAATGGTTTAGACTAACTGTAGGCCCCTTCTAATGCACCAAGACATGGTCCAATATTTTCTAGTCTAAATTGAATGATTTTCCCTAGTTGTTTGAAAGTTGTGAACAACACATAAAGCCTTTATAATTTCTTAGAGTACACCAAAAATCAACTAAAAATAATTCCTAAAAAGGTATAAGGAACTCAATTGTAAAAACATAACTGAAAAGAAGTAATTTCATGTTATAATTCATGTCATATAAACTCTTAAAATCTTATGACATGATTATGATATATGAATTATGATATAAGATTTTATAATGTTAAAGACATATTCTAATACCTTTATGCTATGGATATATATATATATATGTCCATAAATTGATATTTTCCATGTTTACACTTATTTAGAATATGATATCAAAAATACATAAGTTTTTTCCCTATGATATAAAGAATGATTTTTGTATGAAATTTATAATAAGTATACTATGTGAGAAAAAAAATTATTGGTGAGGTTGAAGGTATTTTAATAGTATATGATTATTGTGAATCTAGTTTACCAAATAAATAAACATTTACCATCCTCAGGAATGTATTATTATTAAATATATTTAGTACTCTTTTAAAATGATCTAATTATTATATAGGTAATTTTCAAGCCACAAATGATGTTATCAAAGTTAGGGTTTTTTATTTTTTTGAGATTAGGATTAGATTTGTTTTGAAAACCACATGAATAAGTTTATGAATAAGATAACATATGGAATGTTTTTTCAAATAGATATTTTTTTGTTTTACTATAAAATAAATCCTTATTTGGATACTATATAGTGGATCTTGTTATGTCACATATGCACCTATGGTTAAAAACACTAAATATGAATGATTGGGTATTAAATCAATTATCACGGATTCATGATGAGTGAACCCAAGGATACATACCTATACAGACATTCATAAGGGATATTTTTGGGTTAAATCATATTTTTTAATTAACCATTCTAATGGATTTAAAAAGGTAATTTTCATTGATAACCAATGTTAAACCTAATGTGTCGTTGATTAAAAATAAGGATTCATGATTTGTATATCCAATGAATGTTTTTTCATGATTATATGATTATTGAATACTTTTTTTAAAATTATTTAATAATTATATATGTAATTTTCAAGCCACATATGTTGTTAACAGAGTTGGGTTTTTTTAGTTTTTAGAGAGTATGTTTGGATTATTTTTTGAAAACCACATGAATAAGATTATGAATAAGATAATGTATATAATATTTTCATAAATAGAGAGTTTTTTGTTTTACTGGGAAATAAATCCCTACATGGATACTAGATAGTGGATCTTATTATATCACATATTCACCTAGGGTTAAAAACAATTAATGTGAAGGATTGGGTATTAAATCAATTATCAATTATTCATGGTGAGTGAACCTATGTCTACACACCTATCCAGGCATTCCTAAGGTATATTTTTAGGTTAAATCTTATTTTTTTAATTAACCATTATAATGGATTTGAAAAGGTAATGTCCACGGATAACCAAGGTTAAACCTAATGTGTTTTAGATTAAAAATATTTTTTCATGATTTATATATCCAATGAATGTTTTTTATGATTATATGATTAATCACTATGATTATTGTTTATCACACTATGATTTTTGGTCTTATTAAATGGATTGGATACGGACAAATAATGTTAGTTCCAAATGTGATGGAAAATTGAATGATATTCTTCTAAAGAAACCACATATTAATGGAGATGGAAATAAAAATAATGTGGTTATGTATATGTAACTTCATAAAGTTGTGAATAATGTTGAGAATAAAAATTGAAAAGGAGGGAAAACGATCTATTCATCCATTTATGAGTAAAAAAACTTTCTTTTATCAGTTCCTATTATAAAATAATTAAATATTAATGTATCAGAACCATTGAAATGATATTTTTCATTCTCCAGTGAACTTATTATGAAAAGGATATTTTATGAAGCATGTGAGTAAATATTATGGAATATAATCTATGGACTAGGATGAGTTTAATGGATTATATTTTAGTAATTAATTTTCATTTAATATTAATTTGAGAATGTAAATGGAACTTTTTGAGCAAAAGTTGTTGTATGATGGATCTATTAGTACCTACAATAAAAATTTTACAAGACTTAAAAGGTATACTTCTGGTGTTTTCATTAAATCTAAAATCAATATTGATCAATTATTAAATGGCTTAAAACCAGATCATTGAGGGGAATTATCCATAGTAGAATTTAAATAATATGAATAAATTTTTTGATGTGATATCAAGGTAGATATTATGATTTATGGAAAACATCAACATCATATATTTTAAAGTAAATGGATGATGTAATTAAATATAATTAACAATAATAAAAACAATTGAGGGAATATGACATGTCTTCCATTATGATATAATTTGTGTAAGAAACATGGATTAATTTGTCGCAAGGGGACTAGTATGTGATTTAAATAGGCAATATAACTTCATTGGGAAATATAATGTCAATGTGATCAGAGGAAGTTGGTTGACCCTATGAATAGATATATAGTTCTATAGAACATACCACCCACACTATAGTTTTTCAAATGAATGGAGTATGGGAATTATTCTAACTAGTGCCAAAATAAATGGTTTAATGATAATGAACAATATATGTAACCACATAATCCTACTAATAATTTGAAATGACATGAAATACCTATGTCTAAAGTGGGTTATAAAAATTTAGTTTTGAAATTTACACTTTCCATATACTCTTGTAATGATAATGTCTTATTTGATTCTCATTATTCCCACTATTTTCAATATGGTGAATTTTCTAAGTGTATCTCATTATCATCTAAATAATTACATATTTAATTATAATTTAAAAATCATGATGGTATGATGACCACATGTCAGGTAAATGATTTATCTTTGAATGATGTTTATGGAAATATTCTCATAGAAAGACTTCTTATCCTCCCACAAGTAGAATTTCTATAAATTTTTGAATGGATTAGATTTACCTATATAGTCCCCACATAAATTTCCAATAAAGGGAACTAAAATTACATGTTAAAAATGAATATGTGATCAATTATAAATGTAATAATGAATATAGGATTAGAATTTATATTACATCCATTATTTGGGACATGATTCAAATTTATAAGGGGATTTTATATCATCTAGTTGTTGAGAAAATTATAATAGAAGATAATATTATTTTGAAGGAATTTTTTGATGCCTCTCAAAAATTGTTTCACAGTATTCATCATAATTTTAAAGATGGGTTTTCAATGAAACTCATAACATTTTTTAAAACAACATTAAAGAATACATAAGGAATGTCCCTGATAGAGTTGTAGGAATTAGGGAAGCAACTCTAGTTAAACATTCATAATGGATATATTCATCCATGTTTTTAATAATGGGGAACACTAATTATTATTATTAAAAATCAAGATGGATCAATCTGACTCTACATTGATTATCATGAAACAAACAGGATCAAAATCATGATTAAGAAATCACTACCCCTTAATGATTATTTTTTCTTCAGTTGTGAGGATCTCAATACTTCTCAATGATTCAATGTATTCTAAGTACTATGAATTTATGGTCAAAAGATAATATATTACCAAGATAGCATTCTCTGTGATTTATATATACTGTAATTTTATACTGATTTCATTTGGAACTACTAATTACCTTGTCATCATTATGGATATAATAAATAGAGTCTGTAGAGACTAACTTGATCAATTTATAGAAGAATTAATAGATGATATTATTATATATTGTATAATAAAGGGTGAGTATTAAAATCCCTTTATACTTGAATTAATGATCTTGAGGAAGGAGAAAATATATTCATAATTCAAAAACTATGCATTATTTTTAATGAAAGTATCATTTTTTGGATAGTGATCACATGGGAGGGAATATATATAGATACTTCTATGATGTAATTCACTAAACATTTACCTATAACAACCATTGTTATTGTGATCCATAGTTTTCTTATATTTCTTAGAAATTATTGATAAATTTTAAATAACTTATCATAATAGTACAATTTAAAAACTATATCAACACAAATGGGGTTAATGTTCATTTAGGATAACGAATGCAAAGAAAATTTCAAGTATCTAAAGATAAGGTTGGTTAGTGCACCTATACTAAAACTAATATGTAGTGGATAGGGTTTTTTAATCTATAGTGATAAATATACTAAGGGAAAAATATGTGTCCTTATACATAATGACTTGGGGATAGGTTATAAATCTCTTCAATTAAATGATCCTGAGAAGAATTACATGACCAATGAAGTTGATTTAATAGTGGTATTTTTTTCATTGATGGTATGGTGGAATTATATTTATTAATAAAGGTTTGATATAGATATTTATCAACAAGTTTTAATGTATATATTCACCAAGATAGAGTTGAATATGTACCAGAGATGATGGTTGTATTTGATTAAATATTATGGATACTTAATACATTACCACCCTTGGAAATCAAACAAGGTGGTTGATGATTTTATCCTAAAGGATCATGATTTCTTGCCTATGATAAATATCACAAAAAACTCCAATAATTATGGATTCACAACAAATAGACCTTGAAATATTTATATATTCCGAGAAATTTTACCATACTAAAATTGGTGTTCAACCATATATCCTTATGATGCTTAAAGAGGAATTTGAGGATGATTCAGATCCATAAAAGATGGTGAGAAGTTTTTCAAACATAAACCTTGATTATGATAAAATTATACGGTTAAATAATACTATATCATTCACATTTATACCAAAATTGAAGAATCATCCTTTTGGGTAAAGCTTATATCTCTTCATTCTCTTTTCATCCTGGAAGTTTTAATATGTTTTGAGGCCTCACTATAAGAAAAGAAAAAATTAAAAATGTCTTCTTTTATGCATTAGTGGGTTTTTATAATTATATTAATTTCTTTACCAATTTTTTTGAGAAAAATTAGTAAATGAGTAATTAAAAATCCCTGATTTTTATAAACATTGTTATTTTTCAAAATTAATAAATTTCTTAATACCTTGTATTATTTAAAATTATTATTTTATGATATCTTTTTAAATACCACCATTATCCTCTGCACTTTGTGGCCCAACCCCTCCCTACCCCTATTATCATCCATGCATAATGAGTGATACCCCCTTCCTACTCCCTCCTAGACCACGTATGATGAGACCCTTCCCCTCATAGATTCCATGCCAAAAATTTACAAGAAATTTAATTCGAACCCAATACTTGCAAACCCTTGGTGAATGATAGGACCAACATCCTTTAAAAAGTTTTGTTAACTTCAATATATTATTATATAAATATTAATAAATTTCAGAATTTAAAAATTAATATACTAAATTAAAAGTTTTATATAATAATATAAAATTGTTAATATATATATATACATATATGTTTACATTTATATATCATATAAATATATATGTTCATGCTGATATAAATATTTATATTATATATAGATGTGGTTGTGTGTTTGTTTATATATAAATATATATTTGAGTGTGTGTATAAAAATATATATGTGTATATATACATATATATAATTATAATTATTAATTTTTATTTTTATATATATGTACATTAATATATTTATATATATATATATTATCCACATTTGTTTAAAACATGAGTAAATTGAAAATATAATCATTTTCTATATAAATATATGTATATGTATGTCTAATTATTTCTATGTTTACATATATGTGGGTGTTTATATTAAAATATATATATTTAGGTATATATATATCAATGTGGGTAAATAAACTATAATACTAGTAAAAACATGTAACCCACAACTATGTGGAAGAACTCAATGAGACTCGAAGTTGAGTCCTCATTAGGACCCACATGGAAAGCTACCATTGAGATTCACCCAGACAGATATATATGTGTGTGTGTGTGTGTGTGTGTTCATTAGTGTGTTTATATTTATTTACATGTATAAATATTATGATATTTAAATATTTGTTAATGTCTTCATATATAAATATAAATTTATATATATATATATATAGTAATTTATATAAATATATATAATTATAATTATAAAATTATATATATATACATTAATAGAATTATAAATACATAAAATTTTAAATTTTTTAAAATAGGGGTAAAAAATGTCACAAAAAATGTCATTTTAATTGTAAACACACTACCAAATTAGCCGCATTTTCAAAAAAAATGTCACCCATTTAGCCTCTTTTTTTAAGAATGTCATAAATTTTGCCACATTTTCTAAAAAAATTCCAATTTCATTATATTTTATAAAAAAAATCCCTAATTTATTAATTTTTTCATAAAAAATTATTAATGTATCCATGTTTTCGGAAAAACATCGTGATTTATGGCAATGTCTTATAATTATTTTTGCATATATAGCCATGTTTTCAAAAACAACAATTCTTATTTAGCCATGTTTTTTGAAAAAAAACATCACTATTTGATCCTTGTTTTCATATCAAAATTCCTAATATTAGAATTTTATTTTTTTCAACATGGTTAAAAACATTGCTAAATTGGCCACATTTTGTTGAAAAACATGGTTAATAACATCACTAAATTCCAGTTCCTTTACAGTTCCTTATGTAGAAATTCTTTGGGGGGATACAATGAAGATATATATTTTATATTATGTAGCATTATTATTCTTATAAAAACAATTTAAGTTCATAGTGTATATTTCTAATGGGATTTTACCACCATTACCATCTGAGATATAAAATTGGAAAACATCACCACATTTTTCATCATAAGACTCCCCAATTAATCTAAATTGTATAATATTCTTTTGATTATTTTTTATCACATTAAAAAATCATTAAATTTAATTTCAATATTATATTATTTCCCTCTTCATAATCAAACCTGAATATACATTAATTATGTGGTATGGTTAAATGGAGGATAACATTATACTCTATCTCATCAAGATCTATGGTTTATCTTGATGTTTAAGAGAAGTCTTAAACATGATCTTGATAAAATGTTATGTTCTAGTAATAAATATAATCATTAGGTAGTGTGTTGGTATAAGATAACCGTTCAATCCACGGTGGAAATACTTATATCATTTTCTCTATATTTATCTTGATGTTTAAGAGAAGTCTTAAACATGATCTTGATAAAATGTTATGTTCTAGTAATAAATATAATCATTAGGTAGTGTGTTGGTATAAGATAACCATTCAATCCATGGTGGAAATACTTATATCATTTATATACTATAATTAAGTTAAAGAACCAATGAAATTTAACCCTAACTATAGTTACAAAATAAAATAGTAGTTTATATCTATTTAGTAGTGCATAAATGTTGCATAGAGTGGATAGAAGAGTAATGCTATAAATCATCAGCATGATATTTAATTAAAATTTCATGAGAAAAAATTCTATGTAATTTCTCCATGGAATAATTATATTATATTCATAATAAATGGAATTTTATACCCTTGTTCTATTATCACATTCATGATTTTTTTTATTGAGGGGAGATTGTAGAATATCATATGGAACTTCCACCAAACCACTTTGTAGATCATAAATTATTCTATGTAGCCCTTTTTAGAATGTCCACATCTGATCTTTCATATATATTAAAAGAGGATTTTATACCAGAAGAAGTTGAATTTTCTTTTGAATATTAACTTCTATAAATATTGTGTCACAGAGATATTCTTCTACATAAAAAGATGACTCACCATGACACTATTAATCGGAGTAATCAAAAATTCAAGGAAGCTACATGGGAACCCAAGAATGCGATAAAAAACAAATATCCCCATTAGTTTACATCAATGTGAAGGAACTTTGAAGATATATTCATTTTATGGGGTAGAATATAGCACCTTAATATTTAATATGTTTTTCATCGAAATATTTTTGATTTATCTGATATATTTATTCACACAAGATTATATGTCTAAATAAACCATGATATATTTTCACACTTATTACATAGCCATTATATTGGTGGATATAAATAGGAATAAATAAATTATTAAATTTTTTTACAAATAATTTCTATAATTCAAATGTATTAATTAATGCCTACTAAATAATCATTAAACTTTTAATAAAATTATATCACTATTAAAATCCCTACATTTCGAAAAAAAAATATATTTAATTATATTATATATTATTATACATTAATTACTACATAAGAATTGTTTTAAAAATTAACTTCTAATTTATGAATAATAGTTCACACGTACATTATCTATTGGTTAGTAAATATGATTAAATAATCTGAGGAGAAAACGAGTTATTTTTCAAATAAATATTATTCACAATGTGTTTTAATTAAAATAAATTAAATAAATAGATAATAAATAATTATTTTATTGAAATATTGATAGTAAATGTTAAATTTTTTAAACATTAATCTATTTGTTTTTACTTTGATTTTAATGACATTAAATTATGTTTTAGGGGAAATGTGATTTTTCAAAAATTGGTTTTCTTTTCTTCTTTCATGATTATTTTTAGGGTAATTTTTCCAATTATAATAATTGAATTTGAAACAACAGATTCCAGTTTTGGGATAATAATATTCAAATTTTTTAATTATTTGATATTTATTTTTAATCATAATGAGTAGTAAATACATTAAAATTTAGTTACTATGGCTAGTGATAAAATGGTTTAACCAAGCGGGTTAAGCTAATTATCAATGTAAAAAATAGAACATAATATTCTCAAAATCATATTAGATTAACATATTTTTACCATAAAATATAGTAGCTTAATTGTTTCAGCCATTTTGTGCAACATTCATTGGAATGTGAATATATTATTTAAATATTTTAAGTAATTGCTTATTAATACCTCCTATCACTTTTAAAATTAAACATATTCCCCTTAACTAGTCACTTAATTTTAACCATGTAACATGGTCAGTCACTACCAAAAAACCTTCATAGATTCCTTGCCTTCATTATTGACCTTTTCTATATTAACCTAATACTATCGTAAGAATGTGCAAGATGTGTGTTGTAGGACACCTATCGAATAATATTCAATCCTCTTACTGGAGTCTTTCAAAACATATTTGTTTTTCTACTTCAACTAAATTAGTTTTATAAATCTGGAAGGCCAAAATTTGGTGCATATTCTTAATCAAATTTAAATTATTTTAAATGTCTTATCAGTGAATTAATCCATGATTTTCAATTTTTTATAAAAATTTATGAAATTTAGAATGAGGAATTGTTAAAATATTAAAATAATATTGTTTTTAATATTTACGTTTTATTTATGAAATGTTATGATTTTTTGTTAACTATTTTTTAGTTATTTTCCCAAAAAATAGTCTCTGTGGGACATCCTTCATCAAAGGAACCCCCACACCACATGGGCATCCTCTAAGGAGGTCCAAACCAATGGGAGGTCTGATTAGCACTCCTGGTGGTTCATGGGGCAACTATAATATGCACAAGGAATTATAAGTAGTGAAATTATGTGTTCATAGATACCAAAAGGTTCAAGTAATAGAGAATGGGGTTACTCTATATGACAATGGTATGACTAGCTCACCAAGATGGTGCGGTCTATAGAGGCTGTAAGAGTCCTCCACCTACCGACTAACATCGTTGAGTGGGTGATTCCAAATTGAGGGTTATAAAGGCTATGTCCCCAAGGTCCTATTTTGATATGGGATCATGTCATATTCACTCTCCCCCAAAGCTCTATCATGATCCACCATGGCTCTACTATTTATACTCCACTTTGACGCTCCCTCTTTGCTCTCCGCATCACACCACCATGGATTATTCACTATAAGTTACCCACCACCCTTTGCTCAATTAGGAATATTCATTTCTTCCACTCCAATAGCTCGAGTTCAAACTCCTTCACCTCTTCCACCTTCAGTGATCACTAAATATCACCTTTGAAATAAAAAAAAACTCCCAAAAGATACTTCAAGAATCACCTAGGCCTCTATGTTTCTGGATAATTGAGTCACACATCCTCTACTAAAATCCTACATGGTTGGAAACCATGAGATCAGCTCAAACTCCATCCACTATGTACACAACCCAGATCAACATGAGTAATCTTCGATGCTTGGGGAGACCCACATGCAACACATTCGTGCCTACCCTAGCCACTATGAAGGTCGTATTAGAAGAAGAACCCCACTCCTCACCTCCACTACCACCTACACCAATGCACCGACACCCACCATCATTCTAGGAACCACTTCCATCACATGCCACCACCACTACCACTGATCACAACCACTTCCTTGCACTATGCCTCCCAGTTTCTCACCAAATAAGCTTCTTCCACACATGGATTACTTAACCATTCAATTTCAAACACCTTCTATCAATATGTGCATCATGTTTCAAACCTATAGATCTTGTGGGTGTGATTTCAAATAATAGAAGATCCTCCTAGGTTACGTGGATCCTTGAAGTTAGAAGACTCCACGATATCCCTTCTCTTTGTGCCTATAAAATAAGGTGATCCCCTATACAAATTGATTATTTAAAACCCAAAGGATTAAACTCTAGTATAGGAGGCTCAAACCACAACATTCAGTTTCTTATGTTTTTAGTTTATTTTTATGTTCATTTAATTTTAATTTTTTTTAGTTTTCATTTAAATTATAATTTAAATTATCTTTAATTAAATATTTACAATTCTAGCATTGTTTTATTTTTTTAAAAGTGTTTCACATATCCACTCTCTTTTTCTTCATCTTCTTCTTAATTTTCTTATTTAAAATATTATTAATATTATTATTACTTTAACATTATTCTATTCTATTTATTTATCCTCTTCTTATTATTCTTCTATTTTATTTTATTTATCTCTCTCTTATCTCTGTCATACTAATTATTTTTAATTTATTCTTTTATTTCCTCAACCACATTATTTTTATATTTATTATTAATTTTGTTTTATTTTATTTTATTCTATTATTATCTTCATCTATCTTCCACTATTCTAGTCTCTTACCCTCAAAAATGAGGGGATGACCTAGAGTATTGGCCTAGGGTAAGGTAAAAATGTTCTAGAATTTTTATTCATGTTTATTTTACATTTATTTTTTATTTTTGTAGAAATTATTGGGGAGTATAATGTCTCTAATGTGGTTAATTGATACCAAATACATAAAACTCAATCTCTTTCTATTCTTTCGTTTAAACTATTTTCCCTCTCTTAATTGGATAAATCTTCACATGAAGGATTATAGTGAGTCAATGGATGAAAAATCATTAGTAAAGCGAGGTCCTGAATGATGGTACACATTAGAAAAATGTCTGTGTCATCAATATTTATTAATGTAAGAGTTGGAATAATTATTTTTTATGCACTCAAATATTTTTCAGTTTCTAAATAAAAAATAATGGTAATTAAATATGAGATTTCATGTTTGTATTATAAAAATAATAATAAAATATAGAGGATTATAATTATTAATCCCAAACCAAAAAAACTTTGTTCTTTATTCCTTAACACATATTGTTTATAATTTCTTGTTAGTTTAAATTATTATATTTCATATCATTTTAATTATTTAAAAAATAATAGAATACATAATATATTTATAATTGTTTCATAAAAACATAAAAACTACAACAAAACATAGTATAGGTGATTTAGATAAAGTGATTATGTGAGATAACCCTAGTAAGCCACATTGTTTCCCATCAAAAATAATTCTCTTTTTACAAGCACTACAATATACATTTATCAAAATGGGCACTATTTTAAGAGAGAAAATTAGTATTTAAATTGTTTTTTCTATTTTCAAAGAAGATAGTTTTAATTTTCTATGACATAAATAAATAACTTTTCCCATGACGTACCCAAAAGACTATTATTCTTCATGGAAATACAATTAATTATAAGTGTAAGAACCCACAGTTGAAAAAATTTGGTGCAAAAAAATTGTTTCCTTGTATTCTATGTTGATCTAGAGATATAGAAGCAAGTCACCATATAATATAAATTAATGGACTCCATCCATGAATATAAATTGGACAACTATAAACGAGTGGCTATAATATTTTCCAGAGAGATAAATAAATTATTGGAGTACATGTCATAGTTTTATCAAGAAGATCCCAAAACACATGAATAGTTTTCCTTTATCCCACCTAATTTTGAAGAAGTTCTCCCAACTAAAATTTAGGAGGAATTGGATAAGAAAAAACTCAAATATGACACTAATTATCTAAAAGAGTTAGTGAAAAATATGTAGGTCATAATGTATTAGATAACTGAGAACTTCAATATACCCCTTGACAATCCAAAAACTGAAGAAGGAGATAATATATTTTTTACTTCAAGATTATTCTTAGTTCATATTTAAATATGAGAAAATCTTGAGGAGTATCCATAGCTCAACCATTTGGGAATCCAGATCTAAGATGACTGTAATGAGGAAGACATATATGTTGAGCTATATGTAGGCGATCAATAAGAACTATATAAATTTTGGAATTAATGTGATGAACTACATGAAATCCACAGACCATTTAAATAAAAAGATCAATCACCACTGAAATAAGACACTAACCTTATGGTGAAAATTTAAGTAAATATGGATGATCCTGACAATATACCTCCATTTATTGACCACAAAATCAAAGAGGTACTCAACATTGAAAAATATATTAAAACTAAAACAACTAAAGGAGATGAACCATAATTTGAATTTTCACTTCTGATTTTATTGATGATTAATTTTCCATGACTACCTACTATTTTGATATTATATATTCAGAAAATAATTCTTATTCCTTAATGGAGGATAGAGAAATGAAAATACACTACCTAAGGAATTCATAGTGCTCCCTTATTTCAATGGACATTAATTTAGCCAAGTGTAACAGAAAATAATAGTTTATAAGCCTAAGTAAATAATAAAAAAGGCTTCACATATTTAAATGGAAAATTTACATAATAAAAATTCAAATTCAAATTTTATTTAAGTAAGAAAACTTACTATTCTCTCCTAGATCATTCAATTCATGAAACCTATGTGAAGCCAGTGCTGGATGAGATGAAATTGGTTGCATAAGAAGAAACCAAGAAGGAGAATGATCCACACTTCATCATATCCCCTCCAAGAAAGTTCTACCTAATTGTGAAAATGGAGGATTTATTATACTTTATCCATGTTCCCTTCCTCACTAAGATGGATGAACTATAATCTTGGAAAAGCCACATGTGGTGGTTTAAATTAATGAAGCATTATCCAAAATCAAACATGGGATAAAAACTAGTGCTTCCCTTTAAAGGTAGTGATAATTTAGGTCCCATTTGGGGTATTATACCAGGACTTACCCTTTTTATTTTCATTCTAGGATTTTAGATTTCAATTTCATATATTAGGAATTATGTCCAGCATGCATCCAATTACCTCTTATCATTATGACCATTAATGACATGATCCATGTGATTAATTGAGTAATTTTATTTTAAAATTTAATGTTGGTATAAAGAAGTCCCAAAATTTAATGTGGAAATAATACTAAGATACATGGGAAAGCGAGTTAAAATTTTATTTTTATAATTTAAAATCCCTATATTTTTTCCAAAAAACATGTTTTGAGATTTTAATTGAAATTCAGTTCTCATTCATGAATTTTGATTTACATGAATTATCTTGGAGACATGAGTTTCTTGTAAATATTTTGATTCCATGATATATATCTCAATTTTAATGATATCAAATGAGTAATATAGATAATCAGTTGATTAAAATGAATCATGAATATTAAAATTAATACTTTTTATTTGAAGGAATTTATTGATTCATGTAAATGAACTTTCATAACCAATTTTCATGAATGGAATTTATGAAATTTAATTGAATTGATTTATTATTATTAATCATGCCTTTATTAAATGTATATTGTTATTATTCCCATTCCAAAAAGTATTTCTAGACCATGTACATCTTATTTAATTTTTAATCAAATTTTATAAGTGACCTCGGGATATGCGACCTACTAGAACATGAATTTGAACTTATCAATGATGTGATTGAACAAAAACACATTCAAAATTATCGAGTAATGTTTTCAAAATACCTACTCAATAAACTACCACATTTACATAAATAATTTTTTAGAACTCTAAACCCATCAAAGAATATGTTTGGAATGATCCATGTTTTATGCCATTTTAATCCATTCCTACCCCCTCCATGTAATTGAATGTTATTTTAAAGTTGAAGAGAGGGGGTGGTGGGAGTCATGGTGAAAGGGATATGCTATAATATAAAAAAGTGTGGGGGTATTTCGGGGTATTGAAAATGGTTTTTGAGTCATTAATTAGTCTTTATTGTTTTCCCCTTTTAATAAAAAAGGGAAAATTACCTAGAAACCCCAAAAATAGAAAAATGCATGTTATTTGGGAAATCCAAAAATGGATATTATTATTTATATGATTACTATAATATGTGTTTATATGGTGAGTTATTGGTTTATTCTAAGTATAAATTTTTAAATAGAATAAAACCTTAAGGTTCCTTTAAAAAACTAAATGAGTGTAAAAGTAGTGAAAATATCTAGAGGGTTCTCAAATCATTCATTATGCTTAAAATTTATCATGATGCTTACATTCTATTTTGGGGAAGTTTGGTGTTTTAAAAATTTGATGGGGATAATATCATGATTCTTTTAATATTTGATATATTACTTTATGCTTTAAAAGAAAACCTCCTCCTTGAGCCTTAATTTTTAATCATGAATTTATTCCAAACATAAACCTCAAATACATTTGAACATTAATTTCAATCCATCATGATATTATTTTATTTTTTATTTATAAATCGGATAAATTATTTCATTTACAATATTATGGATAAGGTGTGTGTTCTCAAGGTATCAACACAAATCTAGGTGAGTTTAATCATGAGAGATGACTGAAAATATTCAAATGTGAGGTAAATATTGATTTTCCATATTGAATAATAATGAATTGAGTAACTTAAATAAAGTAGAAGAGAATTTAAATCATTTCTAAAAAGGGTAAAATTACAATTATAGATTTTGTTTTTTCTTTTAAAATTGAGAAATTAAATTGCTATTTTATGAAGAATTTGAAAATTTGATATAACATTAAAAACTATTTTATTTTATTACATTGAAATTTGAATATTTCTAGAATTTATGACCTCTAAAATTACATGTTTTGATTTTATACTTGATGTATATCATGGTTAATGTGTGGGGGTATTTGATAGACACAAATTTGGTTCATATTTTATTCAAATTTCAATGTTTTAATGTGTTTTATCAATGAAAAAATCCAAGATTATTACTATTTTGTTTCAATTTCAGAAATTTAGAATGTTCAATTAAAATGGTGTTAAAAATATTAAAAGAATGTTGATCTAATATTGAAATTTTATTTATAAAATATTATTAATCATTCATAACTCTTTTTTTGGATTTTTTCTAAAAAAATAGTCCACATGAGTTAGCTTTCAACTATGAAACATACACACCACATGGTAGATAACCTCAAGAGGTACAGCCTAGTGGGTGGTCCAACCAGCACAACAAATGGTGCATGGGGAAATCCGGTCTATGTACATGGGCCCATGGGTGGTAAAATACCAAGGGCATATCTCTGAAAGTTACAATAACCAATGAATAGGGTGACTCCATGTGGTTGTAGGAGAACTATCTCGTTGGGTAGATGTAGTTGACGATAGAAGTGAGATTCCTCTGTCTCTAGACTGAATTTTCAATGTTTTTTCTTACACATTAAGTCGTATGAAGGTTACACATCCCCCCATGTGTCGTGATTCGATGTGTGATTGGGTCACCATCGCACTCCTCTGTAGTTCTGGCACACTCCATCATAAATCCTTTACTTCCCCTCAACTCCACCTCCTCTGTATTCATTTTTACACTTTGAATTCACCTCTATATATCACCAAACACCCTCTTTTCAATGGGGAACATGCATTTCCACCACTTCCAAAGTTCAGTATGAAGCTCCATTGCCTCTACCACCACCTTTTATCAATGTGGATCACCTATGACTTAATAAATGACCACCTTAAGGATACTACTAGCATCATATATGATTCGAAGTGTCAAGATGAAGGTGTCCCACTACCTCAACAAAAATCCTCCATTGCTAGACGCCATGAGATCTACTAAAGCTCCATCCACCCCAAATAATCCCTGACCACCATGAGAAATCTCAAAGTCAATAGATAACCCCTCATTAAATACATTTGAGCCTTTTATGGCCACTATGAAGGCCGATGGAGAAGTGTAGCACTGTTGTACACCTCTTCTACCACCATCACCACTTCTCTAATGCCTCAAAACTTATAGAAACCACAATTGTCATACTTCACTTCCACTACCACCAGTCATCGCTACTACCTTCCACTCTTCCACCTAATTACTCACTAATAAAGACACTTCCACATGTGTAATCCATCTACAAGCAATTTTAAAATCCAAACACCAACAAGTGATTTATGTTTCATACCCACCAATGTCGCGGGTGTGATTTCAAACAACTGAAGATCCTCTTAGGTCTCATGGTACATTGAATGTAGATGTTCCCATGGGATCCCACCTCATTGTGCCTATAAAATATAGTGATATCCACTATCAATGGATTGGTCGACACTCGAAAGAGGTAATTCCCTCGAAGGATGATCAGGCCACTATATGTTGTTTCCTATTATTTTCATTTTATTATTAATTTATTTTTATTTTAATTATATTTAGTTTTCTTTAAATTTATAAATTAAATAATCTATAAGTAAATAGTTACAATCCATGAATTTTTTTATTTTTATTTAAAGTGTTTCAGTAGTCTACTCTCTTCTTATCCTCTTTCTTTTTATTTTTTTTATTATTTTAAATAATATCATTGTTATTATTATTTTAATTTTTTTATTTAACCTTCAATATTATTTTATCTCACTATCTATATCTCTTATCTTTACCATCCCAGTTATATTTAACTTATTATTTTATTTTCTAAACCTCATTATTTTTATATTTATTCTTTATTTTATTTTATTCTATTATTTTTTACTTCTACCAACCAATACTGAAATCTCTTACCCTTGAAAATGAGGGGATGACCTTAATTCTTCTCTTGAATGAAGATCAAGGTGCTCTTGAACTTTATTTAAAGCTTATTTTATGTCAATGTTATATTTGTGTAGCATGCATGGGTGAGGTGAATGTCCCTGATGTGGTGAGTCCATCCCAATGACATAAAACTCAATCTATTTTAATTATTTTGTATAAAATCTTTTCCATCTCTTTATTATCTAAATCTTCAATGGATGGGGTTGAGTGAGTCAATGGATGAAATCGTATTAATAGAGTTGGGTCCTAGAAGATGGCACACCTCAGACCAAGGTGTTTCATCCACCATGATTAAATGAAGCGGTGTAATTAATATTTCATGGGAATTAAATTATTTCACAATTTGTAACTAAAAAATAGTAATTTAAAATAAAATTTCAGGTTTTGATTATCAAACTAAAATCAAACATATAAAGGAGAATAATTATTGAACACAAAACTGAACACAAAACCATGTTCTTTTTTTACTGGCAAATATTGTTTAGAATTTCATGTTAGTTTAAATTTATATATTAAATATCATTTAAATTATTTAAAAATTAAAAAAACCCAAAAAATATTTATAATTGTTTTCCTAAAAAACATAAATAAATATTTTAGGTGATTTAGATAAAGTGAGTGAACCAATGTGAGAAGTTACTCAAGTGAGAAGACCCTGTTTAGCCACTTTACTCTATGAGTAAAATAATTTTCTTTTTTATATGTACTATGATATGCATGCATCAAAACAATAACCCTTTTTAGGGACCTAATTAGTAGTTCATTTTTTCTATTTTAATATAAGATATTTTTTATTTTCATTAAAAATGATCATTTTTCTCTGAACTATCCAAAAAACTATTATTTTTCATGGACTGATGATTACTGAAATGTGATGGAACCCATGGTTGAATAACCTAGTCCATAGAAAAAAAGTGTTGCATTATTTACTAGTAAAATATAGATAAACATAAGATAAATCATCATAGAGGAGAAATTTAATGACTTCATCCATGAACATAAAGAGACCCTGGAGAAATAAGTGGATGAAGGATTGTCCACATAGATAACTAAATTCTAGGAAAACATCATTGAATTTTATTAAGATGATTATAAGACACAAGAACAATGTTCCTTTTTCCACCCAAAAATTTTGATGAAATTACCCCAAAATAATTTTTGGAGCTAGTGGATAAGATAAAAATAAAATATGATATTCAAGATTTAAAAGAGATAGTTCTTGATCTTTTGGGAACAATGGATTTCCTAACTGAGGAGTTCAAAATAAACCTTATGCAACCAGAACCTGAAAAAGAAAATGAGCCTCTTATCCTTCTGGATTCTTATGAGGAAATTTATAAATATGAGAAAAATCTTGAGGATTATTCACATCCCAACCATTTAAAGAATCTTATCTAAGAAGACCATGATAAATAAGACTTTCCAACTAAGGTATATGTAGGAGATCAATAAGAAGTAAATGACTTTTGGAATTCATTTTAGTAACTTTTTAATATCCCTAAACATTTAAAAGAAAAATATCCACTATCATTGAAAGAAGTCACCACCCAAGAAGTGATATTTGAATTAAATATGGAGGATCCTGACTACCTCCTTCCAACCAGTGAAATGTAACTCCATGTGGAACTCAACATTAAATAATAGATTAAAACCGAACCCACTAAGGGAGATGAAAATTTATTTGACTCTATCACTTATTAATTTATTGAAACTTAATTTAGAATCACACCCTACTATTTAAATTTTATAGATTTAGAAAATATCTTCTTTACCTTAGTTCATGATGGAGAAAATGAAAATTAACCTATTTAATAATTCATGGATCTCCCTAGTTTCAATGTACATGTATTTATGGACTCTTAGGAAAAAAACCAAGTCACTAAACATTAAAAAATTAAACAAGGGTATTATTATATTTAAGGTGATAAATTTATTATTAAAAAGTCCAATATCAATTTTGTTAATGAAAAAATACATACTAATTATCACTTCGATCATTCAATTCAAGAAAACTATTTTAAGAAACAACAGGAAGTAAAGAAAGAGGGTTCATAAGTAGTAACCAAGAAGGTGGATGATCTATGATTCATCCTACCCCCATCATATAAAATATACCTAATTTTAAAGGGGTTATCTAGTATACTCTAATGGGTCATTCTTCACTATGAAATATTTAACACTAGTTGGGAAAATCCACATGTGGTATTTTAAATAAAATAAGCATCATCCACCATGAAACATTTGAAAAAAAACTCATACATCTATCAAGAGTTAGTAAATATTTATAGAACACTTGGGGGATCAGGCCAAGTCATTTCCCTTTTATTTTCATTAAAATAATTTATTTTTCATTTTCATTTCTTATTATGTAATTACATCAGGAAACCCACTACCTCTTATCATTTTTATCTCTAATGACATGATCCTTATGATTAATTAATAAATTTTTATATATATGTTTATGATGGAAGAATTAATCCTCAAATGTAATGGAGGAAAGAACACTAAGCTCCCTATGAAAGGAAGTTCACATTTTATATTTATCTTTTAAAATCCATACATTTTTTAACATACATGTTTTTAAATTTAAATACAAATTGCATGACCATTATTCAATTATTATTTACATAACAAATATAAGAGACAAAAAATACTTATGAATCATGTGAAACCATGTCTTATATTACAATTTTAATGATATTAAATTAGTAAAATAGATAATCATGTGATTAAAGTGAAGCATTGATATTAAAATTAGGAATCACGATTTAAAGGGATAAACATATTCACATAAAACAAATTTCCTAACTACTTTTCATAATTTAAATTTCTAAAATTTATGTGCATTGATTTGTCATTATAAATAATGCTTTCAAAAAAAAATTAGTATCATAGTTCCCACTCCAAAGAGTTTTTATAATCCATGTAATTCCTATTTTATTCTTTAAAATTATTTTTGAGAGATCTGGGGACATATCACATTCTAGAACATGATTTTGAAATTTTCAATGCTAGTATTGTATAATACCACATTTAAAATTATTGATGAGTCTTTTGAAAATCCTTTATCCTTAAAAGACCACCTAAAAATCAATAAGTGTTTATCCGATAGAAACCTTGAATGACCTTGTTAAGAAAAATCTATGTTTCAAGATATTTTTATACATTCCTACCACCTCTTAGTAAAAAATGTTATTTTTAAGTTGATGTGGGGGGTCAAGGGTGTCATGTTTTAAGGGTTTATTTTCATTCATGAAAAAGTACTGGGGACCTATTTTTTTGTATTGAGAATGGTTTTTGAATCATTTATTTTAATTTATTTTTTCCTCTCTTAATAAAAAAGGTAAAAAGATGAAAATAACCAAAAAATGAAAAAAAAATGGGTTGTGATTTGGAAAAAATCATCCTGAACAGACCTATGATTTTTTAAAATATGTGTTCAGTTGGTGGATGTTATTTTTATTCTAATCATAAATTTAGAAAAATAAAAAAATGAAATGGTTCTTTGAAAAAGAAGAAAATGGTATGAAAGTAGAGAATATTTTAAGAGGGTTCACAAATCATTCCTTTTTCTTGAATTTGATCATGGTCCATACATTGAGTTTTGATAATGTTACATGTTGATATAATTTTAAGTGGAAAATTTCCATACAATTTTACATTTTGATACAATGTTTTATGGTTTAAGAGAAAAAAACCCCATCCTTGAGCCTTAATTTTTAAACACCAATTCCTACCAACCTTAATCCTCAAAGAAATTTGATACTTATTTGAAATTCCTCATGAATGTATGTTCTTTTAACATTACAATGTGGATGAAGTATTTTTTAAAATGCTTATGGATAAGGATCATTTTATCATGATATGAGCACTAATCTTCATGATTTTTTTCATGAGAGATGAGTGAAAATATTCAATTGTGGTAAATGATTATTTATAATGTTGAGTAATAATTAATTTGAGAACATAAATAAATTAGAAGACAAGTTACATAATTTTAAGAATGGGGAAATATAAAATTATTGATTGGATTATTTATTAGAAAATTGATAAACTAATTTAATATTTTATGTGGAATTTGAAATTTTGATTTAACATTGAATATTTTTTGATTTTATTACTTTGAAATTTGAATATTATTATAATTGGTAACCTTTGGTCTTAAATATTGATATTTTTTGTTAGAGTACAAGCATAATTTATGTGTGGGGGTATTTGAAAAAAACCAATTTGTTGTGTATTTTAATTCAAATTTCAATGGTTTTATGTGTTTTATTAATGAATTAAGAAATAATTTTTAATATTTTATTAATAATTGAGTAATTTAGATTACTGTATTAAAATGACCTTTTTGGATTAAAATAACATTGTTTTAATATTGAAATATTATTTATGAAATATCATGAATTTTTCTTAATTTTTTGGAATTTTTTCCAAAAAAATAGTCCACAATGGAATTCCATTAACTGAGGAACACACATGCCACATAAGTCACACATCCTTAGATGTGGTCGAATGAAGGAGGCCCACTTCCTCCACCAAAATAATTCATAGTTGGAAAAAAAATCAACTCAAACGAAATCCACCCTAGATGATCCCCTAATTACCATGAGTCATATCTGATCCTGGGATGACTTCCATGAAACATAATAGAGTTTCATTCTCCCAATGTGATGGTCAGAGGAGAAGATGAGTCTCAATGCTCACCTCTACTAAAATAATCACCACTTCCCAGATAACCTTTACTATTCTAGTAACCACATCAATCAAACTACTCTTAAGCTACCACCAATCACCACTATAGCCATGCACCGTGCCACCCTTCTACTCACTGAAATATAATTTTCCTCACATGAGCTCTTTCCTCATGAAATTTTAAACACCCTACTGCAGTGGGTGTTTCTTGTTTTGCACCCATAGATATTGCAGATATGATTTCAAACATCAGATGATCATATCAGGTCTTGTAGAGACATGAAGGTAGAGTAGGCCACATGATCCATCCTCCATGAGCCTATAAAATAATGTGATTTTCCTTCCAATAGATAAGTCAACACCTGAAGGATGGAATTCCCTTAGAGGGGGCTCATTCTACTACATGTTGTTCCCCATTTATTCATTTTATTTCTCTTTTCCATTAATTTTATTTTTTTTATGTTCAATAAAAATTAACTTTAATTAAATTGTTACAATTTATGCATTATTTTCATTTTATTCAAAGTGTTTAACCCATATACTCTCGTATTATTTTTCTTCTTTATTTTCTTATTTTAAGTATTTTTAATATTAATATTATTATTATTATTATTTTAACATAATTCTATTTTCTTTATTTCATCTATTGTTATTCCTCTTCTATTTTATTTTATATCTCTCCTTATATCTCTCTTATATCACACATCCCAATTTTATTTAATTTAATCTTTAATTTTTTTCAACCTCTTTTTTTGTATATTTCTTCTTTATTTTAACTTATTTTATTATATTCTATTATTATTTCTTCTCCATCCTCAATAGCGATCTCTTACTATCAAAAATGTGTGACTGAACACAAGGATTCACCCAGGAGAGGTCAATTTGTTCTTGATTTTTTTATAATGTTTATTTTACGTTTTTGGTAGATTTGAGTAGCATGCATGGTTTAGGAAAATTTGTCTGATGTGGTGACTTCATCCCAATGACATGAAACTCAATATATTTCTATTACTACGTTTAAAATATTTTCTCTATATTCAATTTATAACTCTTCACATGATATTTTTGGGTGATTCAATGGATGAAATGACTTTGAAATAGCTAAGTACTAGATGATGGAACACCTCAGTCCAAGATGTATTATCTGTAACACCCCAAGATTTCATAGTGTGTTATTTCTTCAAAATAATTCAATAACTTGCACTACACGCAACACCGAGTTCAATTGCACCATGACTTACCAAAAAAAAGCCATTAAAAGAGGTCATGAATAGAATTAACTACATTTTTAACTTTATATAATCCTTATAATTTTAGAATCCATATTATGAGTTTCTTAGTCATAATGCAAGAACAGATTCATTTTCAGTATTGCACTTTTATCAACTTTTGATAGTGAAACCTTTTTAAATACAATATTTTAAACTTTTTGACTAAATGGAGACATCAAAAAATTTAAAATGAAACATACCAAGCTTCCACGGTACGCTTTCCTTTGAATAAAACAGTAGCGTGTGTTGTACGCAACGTCGAGTTTTAACACACACCACAACCGATCAAACTAGCTGTTATGAATAGTAATACCTAAATTTTGAAATTATATATATTTTATATTTTGAAATGGACTTCATTTTTGGATTCTGAATATCGAATTTAGCCTAAGGTGAAATTTTGGTACTTTTCGGATAACTTTCATATTTTGATGAATAGTGAAAATTACTAAATTTTAATTAAAAACAACTTTTTTAATCAAAATAATTAATAGTGATAAATTATGAATTTGAGTGGTTTTAAAGTATATTTAGAATATATTTTTACAATTTAATATAATGTTGGTCATTAGACATAATTTTACAATTAAACCGAACATAAACAAGTGTCAATCTTTTGATAGTTATTATCTCTTTAAAACACGCTTTTTGTTTTGACAGCGGGAATTAATTTTAAATTAATTTCTGCCACTTATGTGTTTTGAATTTAGGAAAATGGATTCCATATTTGTAATCAGGATGTTCAAATTGTGTAAATAGGTAACTTTTATTTTTAGACATTTTGAATAATTACTGCGGTAAATATTTTATTTACCATGGTTAAGGGTAAATCCGGTAAATAAGGGTTAAAAAATAATATTATAATAATACTAAATTACCCTAAAACGTGTCTTAACCCTATTGGTTGATAAATGGTCGACCATGGGAATCTTTGGGTCTATTTTGGGACCCCATGGATCCACTTGTAAGTGATAATGACACTTTATTTTAATTAAGTTAAAATGAATACAAAAATGACACAAGCATATATCTTTTAGAAACACAATTGTTACATAGGGTTATATATGTTGGATTCTAAATTATAAATATTCATTAGAAAGATAAAAAGATTTCCTACATAATGATATTTTATTTATAATTTTTAGACATTAAATAATTTATTTTATTTATGACACAATGATGATGCAGCAATTACTATAATAGTGAAAAATTAAAATAATTGATATCATAAATACCCAAATAAATATAATATGAAACTTTTAATGAATTAAACTAATTTTCTAGGATAATATGATATATTAGTATTGATTTAATTGACTTTGTTCGAAGTAATAAATCTGTTATGAGTTTCACAAAAATCAACTATTGAATAGTGTCAAAATTGACATAAAAGAGTTCTTAAAACAAATATTATATTATTAATTGATATTAAATTCCTAAAAATCTAATGTTCGGCCAAGAGACTTATATCATGATAGGTTCATCATTAATGTACCACATGGGGGTCTCTTAGATGTATATAGTAAGTTTATTAACCATATTATATAAAAATACAAAGAGACATTGTAAAAGTGAAACTAATTAACTTAGAGTTAATACTTAAAGATAAGGTTAATATAAGTACCCAAACCTGTCTAAATTCTATTGGTTGAGTGGTTTTCGACCTATCCCCACCTTAACCTTTTAATAATCAACTTTTGAGACATTAGAAATCGAATATGAATTTATTATAAATTAATATTTCTAGCTTTTCCAAAGGTGCCCCTCACCCCTCTTATAAAAGGTCACTCCTCCTTCTCATTTCTTCACACCTTAAAAGCCTTTTGGTTCGGCCAAACTCTGCCCAAATACTCTCCCAACATCCCTCACTACAACCTAGAGGCCTTAGTTTGATCAGAAAGCCAACCTAAGGAGCCCTTTTGATCAAATCAAAAGGAAGAACCCGAAGAAGAGGTAATGATTTCACCACCCTTCTCCAAGTTCATTTCTTCTTCCACTTCTTCTTCCTTTGTTCTTACCATTCTAAAATAATAACTCCAGTATCTCACATATACTGTGATGTTATTATAAATATGGTACAATCATATTCAGTATTCTATCCACCCTTTGAATAACATGTCACCATACGTGCGTACGTACGGCTTACCGTCTCCACGTCGTGCTGTAATTGTTATTCAATATAATATTATTTGGATGGGTATAATAATGATGTGTAACTCATGTAAATAATAAATATAACATGTTAATGATTCTGTATATATGATATACCATCCATTTATATATTATTTTAATATCAAAAGAATGATATTGTCGCTCGTGCGTACGTACGGACTACCGTCTCCACGAACGCGATGAGATTCATTCTCCATCGTATCCATTCAAGTATAATTATCATTTTATGATTTAAAAATGATGTTTAAGGACTGGATATCATTCTGGATATGAATAAGATACAACAACCATGGCTTATGTAACAAAACATATAAAATAAAATGAGTAAGTTAACTCCCGAAACAACGATAATTCTAAGATATTATTAACAAATCAATGTTAAAAGATCATATATGATATCATATTAATATATATGATTCTTGTATAATTTAATAACAACTATTTCACAATTATACAGGAGGTTAACCTACCCCAACCAAGGAAAAGTACAAGGTAAGGGTTTACTTTACAACCTCTTCATTATCCAAGGTTGTTTATACGTAATAATCTACTAGGATCTCTTTATCATCCACATCCATGTTTCTTAAAAATGTATTTCAAAACATTTTTACTATTTACAAGAATATGGGTTAAAGTCATTTATACCCTTGTTTGACTTTTTATAAGAGGTTTATAAAGGAATCTTTCCGTCGTTTTCAAAACAAGGTCCTTTTTAACCTTTTCGACAGAATTGAGGTAAGAATGTTTTTTTTAACTTATACGGCGGGTGCGGTTATTTTACGCCGTTATGAAATCTTCAAAGCTTTCCTTACAAGCTTATAAGAATATTTTCAAAGAAAATGTTTTATTTTATATGGATCTTAAATGATTTCAAAATAAAAGGACATATTTCTTTAAAAAAAATTTGATTTCATCTACGTCAACACCCTTTGATGGATTTTAAGATTATTTGAAGTTGATTTATTATGATACAAAACTTCTATATTTTATTGAAGGTTTTGTGATATGTTTGACTATGGATGTGCTATTTTTATACCATTCATAGTTTATGGTGAAATTATTGACATTTCGTATGCTAGTTTTAATACGAATGTTTATGTTATGTTTAAACCTTTTCATATGGGAATGCATTGGACTTAATAAGTGACGGGTGGAGCCCGCTATAGCTCCTAGATGCATCGGTAGGTCTCATGAGACAAACTAGTGTCTTGGCACAAGTCCTTGACAAAATCTTATTTGTAGTCTTGGAACGAGGCCTTGGCTATGTGGTTATGATAGTCTGGCATTATGCATTCCAACATTATGAAAGTGGTTATTGATTTTTGCATGTGATTATTCGATTAGTAGAATATCCATGTGAATAAATAAATGGCATTATTTCATTTTATTTATGCCATACCATGTTGAAAGTTCATATTTAAAAGGCTTTTGTTTTAGTTATACATTGCCTTAAATGCTTATTCTTATTTATAAAAGTTTCCGCTATATTGTTATCCTTACTGGGCATTTGAGCTCACCCCTTTTCTATGTTTTATTTTTTCCAGGATGTGAAGAAGTAAGTTATGAATGACCTTCAGGGATTTTATGAGGGGTTAATAGTGTGGAATATGGAGACATTATGTTGTTGTAGTAGTTTTTCATTTTATGATGTAATGTAAAACTTATGAATATATCTAGTGTTACCAAGGCTACTAAACCAATCGGTCTTTCGAGATTTGATCTTTCTTGTGATCATGCCAATGTTATGTAATAATGCACCGACTCTGGGTAACTGGGGTCGGGGCGTTACAGTTGGTATCAGAGAAAGTTTAGTACAAACCTTGAAAACTAGATTTAGATAAACTTTGATTAGAGCACGTAGACCTAAGATGAACTTTGAGGATTAGTATAGAAGAACTTCCTATAATTTTGGTATTGTAGAGATTTTGTTAGTTTTCTGAGCAATACATCCCTGTCTGGATACGAGCAGGTAGAGGCGGCTCTGGCACAGATGTACCTAGGGGTAAAACCCGAAAACACCGCTTTGAGCTAGACTCGAACGGGAACTGGTGCACAACAACGGGCCTTGCTGCACTCTTGGTTACGACACTCCCGGGGGATATGCTTAGGATAACTATCAATATCTTTACAAATCATTATGAAGGGTTTATGAGTATATACTTTCTCAAAGAAAACATTTTTATGATTATGGATTATATCCATAAATAGTTCAATTTATGTTAAGCGTTTTATAAGTATGGGATTATGTATTTTGATTCATAAACTGATCTAGTTTATGCCATTGTTTAGAAATGGCGCCCAGTAGAAGGAATGAGAACTCCAGAAATGCACATGATCCAAAGAGAAGGAAGGATCATATCTTTCATGGTCTTAAGCTAGAATTTATAAGAGAAATAGTCTCCCATGTATTATCATCATATGAAGAAATAATATCATGTGTTGATAAGATAAGTAAAGAGTTTACTGAGTCCTATGGCTTTGAAGGGAAGCAAGAGAAGAAAAGGATGGAAGAGAGAAAGATGGATAAAGGGAAGAGGGAAAAGAAGAATTTTCCCATATGTGGTAACTGTGGAAAGAAACACCCTGGAACTTGCCTGAAAGGAATGGGAGTTTGTTATAAGTGTGGAGGAAAAGGGCACAAAGTACGTGACTGCAAGGGTAAGAAAATGGTTTCAAATGTACAATGCTTCATTTTCAAGGAGTTTTGACACTACGCGAACCTATGTCCCAGTCATCAGACTATGACGCAAATGATGCTATTGGATAATAATCAAGTTATGATACTACCACAGATGAAGAGGAATGATTAGAGTTCTTATGTTGATTATGTCAATTGAGTGTTGTATCAATAATGTACTTTTTATAATAATTATGGAGTATATAAGGATTGTACTGCAGTACTATTTCATTAAGGACTTGAGATTGTGTGGAACAAATAAAAGTGACTCAATAGCAGGATAAATTTTTGGAAAATATATGGTTGAGAGAATGATAAATCATAATGTAGTTCTGATACTGAGGTAGTGATTTTGGAATAATATGTGATTGTTTTGGATAAATTATATTGGATATTCTTGACTACCCTGGAACTGATTAATGATTTGTATATTCCATCATTGTTGGGGTTTAAAACATTTTTGGATTAATGAAGTATATCCAGCTTTCTATATGGAATAAGGGAGCATGAATGTAATCAATAAGGAATATGGTAATTAAGGATGTTTCGGTGTATTAAAAGAATACATGATGAAGGTATTCATATGCTATTACGGGGTAAAGAGGTTCTACATTATGTTTACCTTACTTATAAATGTTGGACTGTGAGTTTGGATAGAAGTATTTTGGATAGTTCTAGTTTGGATTATTTTGGATTGCCATAAAAGGACAACCCGGAGGTCGGGCGGCAACCCGTCGCATCCGGCAAGGCTACGAGACTTGAACCCGCAACCGAAGGGCGACAAGGGTGTATCACCTACCACTGGCCCACGAGATGTCCTGGATTAAATAATGTAGTTTTTATTAAAAGATGTTGTAGATGAATTATAAATTCGTTTATTTTGGAACCCTATACGAATAGTGTAAATAGAATTTTTTTTTACATTCTATTATCTTTTAGAGTGAAAGATGAGTTTGTGGTAGAAATTTATTAATGGATAAAACTCTAATTATAATGTAAGTATATCTCCTTATGATCTTAGCCAATCTCATAAATAAATTCCTCAATATTACGAAAATCAACTTAGAACAAAAATGTTTTCCAAGATGGTACCTTAAATCATCACTAATTTATGGCTTTGGGATTGTTGGCCTTTTCATATCCATGTTCTCTACCACTCTCCATCAGATAATTGATGGTTAGATTTTTCTTCCATATCCATATTTTCCTACATGGAACCCTAGTATGTGTTATTTTCGGTAATCTTCATACTTTCGACTCTTTATTTTAAATAGAGGCCTCATTAATTCATTTTTCGATGTGGGATTTCAACTAAGATATTTTGAAACGTCAAAAATGTGTTATCCCAATACCCTATATTTTGTTGAACCGATGGTACTTCAAATCATCATAGATTGATGAGTTTAAGGACCTCAATTATACACTTGTTTGTGATTGATGACCTCAATCACTACCTATAAATATTTACGTTTTTCCTCCGATTATATGTCTCTAATTTCCACCAATGTTCTCCTAATCAAGATCATAATTTGGTGGTGACCCTTTCATTTCTCTTTTCCTCATATTAAGACTAAATCTTAGTAACCCAATTTCCGATGTGGGTTTTCCCACAAATATATTATCTATTTTCAACCTTTTATTTTCGAAGAACAATTTCAAATTGCGAGGACGCAATTTATTGAAGGAGGGGAGAATGTAACACCCCAAGATTTCATAGTGTGTTATTTCTTCAAAATAATTCAATAACTTGCACTACACGCAACACCGAGTTCAATTTCACCATGACTTACCAAAAAAAAGCCATTAAAAGAGGTCATGAATAGCATTAACTACATTTTTAACTTTATATAATCCTTATAATTTTAGAATCCATATTATGAGTTTCTTAGTCATAATGCAAGAACAGATTCATTTTCAGTATTTCACTTTTATCAACTTTTGATAGTGAAACCTTTTTAAATACAATATTTTAAACTTTTTGACTAAATGGAGACATCAAAAAATTTAAAATGAAACATCCCAAGCTTCCACGGTATGCTTTCCTTTGAATAAAACAGTAGCGTGTGTTGTACGCAACGTCGAGTTTTAACACACACCACAACCGATCAAACTAGTCGTTATGAATAGTAATACCTAAATTTTGAAATTATATATATTTTATATTTTGAAATGGACTTCATTTTTGGATTCGGAATATCGAATTTATCCTAAGGTGAAATTTTGGTACTTTTCGGATAACTTTCATATTTTGATGAATAGTGAAAATTACTAAATTTTAATTAAAAACAACTTTTTTAATCAAAATAATTAATAGTGATAAATTATGAATTTGAGTGGTTTTAAAGTATATTTAGAATATATTTTTACAATTTAATATAATTTTGGTCATTAGACATAATTTTACAATTAAACCGAACATAAACAAGTGTCAATCTTTTGATAGTTATTATCTCTTTAAAACACGCTTTTTGTTTTGACAGCGGGAATTAATTTTAAATTAATTTCTGCCACTTCTGTGTTTTGAATTTAGGAAAATGGATTCCATATTTGGAATCAGGATGTTCAAATTGTGTAAATAGGTAACTTTTATTTTTAGACATTTTGAATAATTACTGCGGTAAATATTTTATTTACCATGGTTAAGGGTAAATCCGGTAAATAAGGGTTAAAAAATAATATTATAATAATACTAAATTACCCTAAAACGTGTCTTAACCCTATTGGTTGATAAATGGTCGACCATGGGAATCTTTGGGTCTATTTTGGGACCCCATGGATCCACTTGTAAGTGATAATGACACTTTATTTTAATTAAGTTAAAATGAATACAAAAATGACACAAGCATATATATTTTAGAAAAACAATTGTTACATAGGGTTATATATGTTGGATTCTAAATTATAAATATTCATTAGAAAGCTAAAAAGATTTCCTACATAATGATATTTTATTTATAATTTTTAGACATTAAATAATTTATTTTATTTATGACACAATGATGATTCCGTAATTACTATAATAGTGAAAAATTAAAATAATTGATATTATAAATACCCAAATAAATATAATATGAAACTTTTAATGAATTAAACTAATTTTATAGGATAATATGATATATTAGGATTGATTTAATTGACTTTTTTCGAAGTAATAAATCTGTTATGAGTTTCACAAAAATCAACTATTGAATAGTGTCAAAATTGACATAAAAGAGTTCTTAAAACAAATATTATATTATTAATTGATATTAAATTCCTAAAAATCTAATGTTCGGCCAAGAGACTTATATCATGATAGGTTCATCATTAATGTACCACATGGGGGTCTCTTGGATGTATATAGTATGTTTATTAACCATATTATATAAAAATACAAAGAGACATTGTAAAAGTGAAACTAATTAACTTAGAGTTAATACTTAAAGATAAGGTTAATATAAGTACCCAAACCTGTCTAAATTCTATTGGTTGAGTGGTTTTCGACCTATCCCCACCTTAACATTTTAATAATAAACTTTGGAGACATTAGAAACCGAATATGAATTTATTATAAATTAATATTTCTAGCTTTTCCAAAGGTGCCCCTCACCCCTCTTATAAAAGGGCACTCCTCCTTCTCATTTCTTCACACCTTAAAAGCCTTTTGGTTCGGCCAAACTCTGCCCAAATACTCTCCCAACATCCCTCACTACAACCTAGAGGACTTAGTTTGATCAGAAAGCCAACCTAAAGAGCCCTTTTGATCAAATCAAAAGGAAGAACCCGAAGAAGAGGTAATGATTTCACCACCCTTCTCAAAGTTCATTTCTTCTTCCACTTCTTCTTCCTTTGTTCTTACCATTCTAAAATAATAACTCCAGTATCTCACATATACTGTGATGTTATTATAAATATGGTACAATCATATTCAGTATTCTATCCACCCTTTGAATAACATGTCACCATACGTGCGTACGTACGGCTTACCGTCTCCACGTCGTGGTGTAATTGTTATTCAATATAATATTATTTGGATGGGTATAATAATGATGTGTAACTCATGTAAATAATAAATATAACATGTTAATGATTCTGTATATATGATATACCATCCATTTATATATTATTTTAATATCAAAAGAATGATATTGTCGCTCGTGCGTACGTACGGACTACCGTCTCCACGAACGCGATGAGATTCATTCTTCATCGTATCCATTCAAGTATAATTATCATTTGATGATTTAAAAATGATGTTTAAGGACTGGATATCATTCTGGATATGAATAAGATACAACAACCATGGCTTATGTAACAAAACATATAAAAGAAAATGAGTAAGTTAACTCCCGAAACAACGATAATTCTAAGATATTATTAACAAATCAATGTTAAAAGATCATATATGATATCATATTAATATATATGATTCTTGTATAATTTAATAACAACTATTTCACAATTATACAGGAGGTTAACCTACCCCAACCAAAGAAAAGTACAAGGTAAGGGTTTACTTTACAACCTCTTCATTATCCAAGGTTGTTTATACGTAATAATCTACTGGGATCTCTTTATCATCCAGATCCATGTTTCTTAAAAATGTATTTCAAAACATTTTTACTATTTACAAGAATATGGGTTAAAGTCATTTATACCCTTGTTTGACTTTTTATAAGAGGTTTATAAAGGAATCTTTCCGTCGTTTTCAAAACAAGGTCCTTTTTAACCTTTTCGACAGAATTGAGGTAAGAATGTTTTTTTTAACTTATACGGCGGGTGCGGTTATTTTACGCCGTTATAAAATCTTCAAAGCTTTCCTTACAAGATTATAAGAATATTTTCAAAGAAAATTTTTTATTTTATATGGATCTTAAATGATTTCAAAATAAAAGGAGATATTTCTTTAAAAAAAATTTTGATTTCATCTACGTCAACACCCTTTGATAGATTTTAAGATTATTTGAAGTTGATTTATTATGATACAAAACTTCTATATTGTATTGAAGGTTTTGTGATATGTTTGACTATGGATGTGCTATTTTTATACCATTCATAGTTTATGGTGAAATTATTGACATTTCGTATGCTAGTTTTAATACGAATGTTTATGTTATGTTTAAACCTTTTCATATGGGAATGCATTGGACTTAATAAGTGACGGGTGGAGCCCGCTATAGCTCCTCGATGCATCGGTAGGTCTCATGAGACAAACTAGTGTCTTGGCACAAGGCCTTGACAAAATCTTATTTGTAGTCTTGGCATGAGGCCTTGGCTATGTGGTTATGATAGTCTGGCATTATGCATTCCAACATTATGAAAGTGGTTATTGATTTTTGCACGTGATTATTCGATTAGTAGAATATCCATGTGAATAAGTAAATGGCATTATTTCATTTTATTTATGCCATACCATGTTGAAAGTTCATATTTAAAAGGCTTTTGTTTTAGTTATACATTGCCTTAAATGTTTATTCTTATTTATGAATGTTTCCGCTATATTGTTATCCTTACTGGGCATTTGAGCTCACCCCTTTTCTATGTTTTATTTTTCCCAGGATGTGAAGAAGTAAGTTATGAATGACCTGCAGGGATTTTATAAGGGGTTAATAGTGTGGAATATGGAGACATTATGTTGTTGTAGTAGTTTTTCATTTTATGATGTAATGTAAAACTTATGAATATATCTAGTGTTACCAAGGCTACTAAACGAATCGGTCTTTCGAGATTTGATCTTTCTTGTGATCATGCCAATGTTATGTAATAATGCACCGACTGTGGGTAACTGGGGTCGGGGCGTTACATTATCAACCTTGATTAAAGAAGAAAGTGCAATTAATATTTCATAGGCATTAAAATATTTCTAAATTTCTACATAAAAATAATAGTTATTAAACATGACATTTAATGTTTGGATTATCAAACTAAAATAAAACTTATAAAAGAGGGTAAATATTAGACAAAAAAACATACCCAAACCCATGTTCTTTATCCCAAAACACATACTTCCTAGAATTTCATTTAATTTTAATTTCTTACATTTCCTGTCATTTCAATTAATTAAAATGTAAAAAACAAAAAAGAAAGTTACAATTTTTTCATAAAATAATAAAAACAAAAAAATGAAATAGTTTATGTAATTTTGATAAAGTGATTGAACAAAACTAAGAAGATCCTCATTTGACACAACACTCGTCAACCACTATGCTACACTAAGAAAATAATTTTATTTTTTCCATGCCCTATGCCATGAGTGAGTAATAATCCTTACATAATGAATCTGAAATCATCAACATACTGAAATTATATTATGATTTCTTATAACTGTTTTCAACTATTTTCTATCTGATGGGAAATGAGATTATTACATGTTCTTGCATAGAGATTATTACCTCCAGAGAGCGATATGATCTATTTTCAATCCATGACACCTATGAATTTTTATAATTTAATGATTATTAAATATATTTAATATCTATGATATAATTATTATTTATAATGATAAAATATTTGTAAATATATTTTCATTATTTCATCACAAAATGGATTTACCATTTGTTCATATGTACGAACTACTATATCAATGACTGATATATATCATTTTAAATAATCCCATTTTTTGAGATATCATAAAATTTTATAAAATGAAGATATTTTATACTTATTAAAATAATGATGCTATATAAATTTTATGTTATACAATATCATGTCCTTATTCATGCTGTATTTATAACATGCCCTTGTTTTTTTGGATTTACCACACACAATATTGAACTTATAATGACAGCAAAAAGAATTATTAATGAATGTATATGATGGTATTAAATGATAAAAATATGATATAATTGAAATTATTAAAATTCTATAGATTATGGAACCATGGTCTAGATGCAAGAACTATATCTACTTAACTAAAACCTACCTAAAAAATAATGCATTTTACATTTGAATTGATAAAGATAATGGGTGGTAGTTAATGAATGGGTGATTATATTTTATGAGTAATTTTTTTTTTGATTATATGTATGAATATATATTTAGTGTATAATTTTATTAAATATAAATTTTCTAAATAGTATTTTAGAGTTCTTATGAACAAAGTCATACCATGGATAAGGGTTTTATATTATAATAGATGTTTTTACCAAGATTGTTTATATATAAATTTATGATGATGAAATTATATTATCTCTCCCTAAAATATATTGTATAATTTATTATCCTATGGCTAGTTATACAGATAAAAAATCAATTTATTTTATTTTCCAAAAACACTCAGTTGCCAGAAATAATTGACTATATGGAAAACATATTTTATTTCTTGTTTCGGTAAGAAATAATTTTCTTCAATATACATATTCTATATTAAAAAATTACCTGTATTTTTATACTATTACTAAATGATTTATTAAATTCATGTATACCAATGTTTCAATTACTATTAAGGTTTTTAAAAGGATGTTTCTCATCATTCTATTAATGTGGTGCCTTTTAACGATGGTGTGAAGAAAAACATTGTTTTAATATATAATTGTTTAATATAATTTATTTCCATGATGAAAACTCAATAATTAGAATATTAGATTATTGGTTTGCATATTTTTTTCAAATAATTATTTTTTTACTATTTTTTTAATTTTTACCATTTAAAAATGTAATTTGAAAATTAAATAGTAATTTTTCTCCAAAAATGTTACAATGATATATTAAATCTATTTTCATATACGAAAAAAATATTCTTTGATGTTACATAAAATTCACTATGAGTATGATCCAATGATCCAATTATTATTCATTCTATATATAGATCATGATTACAGTGATGGAATAATGATAAAACTCAGTTTCTTTTCCATGAGTTAAGCTATGATGGAAGGAAATAAAATTCATTATCCTCAATTAAAAATATGAATGGAATAAGAGCATGTGATCGGTGGATCATTATAACCTTCTAATTTATTGTGTAACAATTAATTTTTATGACCACATAGGTATATTAGTGGCTATCCCTAGCTGAAAAAAGGATACATGAGAGATTATCGCATTCTCCAAAAAGGTATAATGGTTTCTTTTCAATGCCCAACCAGTGATAAATGTCTTGGATGATAGCCTTGATAATTTATTTATATTAGAATACTCCAAAATTTTAAAATAAAAACATTTTATTTGATTGTATATCTGACATGAAAAAACAAGAACATAAGGGCATAAAATATCATAGGGATTTATGATATAATTACTATTTTAAATTAATTATATCTAAGATATAACTTTAAATGAATGAAACACTACATTATCTTGTGTTAAACACAACAAAGTTTTTTTCAACTATTTGCTTTGCATGAAAGGCTAATTTCTATTGAGGAATAATATATTTTTTAAATATTATTATTTAATATAATATTAGTTAACATTCCAATTAAATTAGTAGTTATGAATTGGATTAGAAAATTTATAAAAATATATGGTTTATAAAAATATGAATTTAATTCATTTGATTAAATTTTATTTAAAATTAATATAAGAACCAATTGAATATAAAGATAATATTTTAATAGAGAACTATTTTTATTCTCATAAGGGTGTTTTATTATAATAAATTTAATTAATTACAAATAGTGAGTAATATTAATTTAATATATATATTAAAGTTTTAGATGAATTTTTTTACATTTATCCAATATATTTGATAGTCAAAAGATGATAATAAACATAAGGTTATGCATAAAAACATATAATTTTATTAAGGCACTTTTATCACTTTATATGGGAAAACTTATATTATGTAAAATTTTTGGATCTTTTATAAATTTAACATGTCAAAATAAACTTCATTTTTGAAACCAGAATAGAATATTTATCTTTAGGATATTTTTTGGACTTTTCTATGAGGTTTTTTTATGAAAAATATTATTTTTTAATTCAAAACTCATTTTGTCATCTAATTAATTTATACAAATAAATTAATTTTTTGATTGTTTTAATGTTTTATTATATAAATTTAATGTCAATAAATCCAATTTAAATCATTGTAATATATTTACCGTTAAAATTTTATATAAAAACATACAAAATATTTGAACATTTTTACTTTAAAACCCTTATTTTTCTTCTCATCGGTGAGAATATATTTTAATTATTTTCTACCACATATATGTTTTTTATTTAGAAAATGTATTTTATAATTTGAGGAATAATAATTTAAATTTTATAACATTTTAACTTATTTTTTGAAAAAATAGATTGGTGAAAATAATAAAAATTAATTACAATGATTAAGAGAAATATTAGCTTAACAAATGATTAAAGCTTAAACTTAAAGTCCATAATGACTTATAAAATTTCCGAATAGACATTTTATATTCATATTTAGACCATATAATCTCTTTTATTAAATTTTTTACTTTATTGGAGAAACTCTTTAGAGAAAACTCATGTGTGCAATTTCCTTTAAAAAATTTTATAGGAACGTTACTCCTCCTCCACTATAAAAAGTAAATGACATTCCCTATTCTTGACACATCTGAATACCAAATGGCTTGACCATTATATTATAAATAACTATTACACATCCCTAACCACATTATATAATCCTCTATTTTGAATAAATCCACCCAAGGAATCCCTTTAGTAAAAACCAAAAGGAGTTACTCAAAGAAGAGGTAACATCCTTCCTCAAGATGTTTTGTTTCATTTTCATTATGAACTCCCTTAAAATATTATTATTCCATGATTAAATAATAAAATATTTATCCTTAATATAATTATATGTTGTAATGTAATTATTTATACCTTAACTTATACACACTTCTATGTAATGTGTAACCAATTTACCATTCATGTACGGCGAACTATTTCCATGTGAAACTTTTATTGTTCATTTATTACATTACCATATTTAATGGTTGATAATTATGGTAGAAAATATATTTTTATATGAAATAAATTATATTTAAAATTTCTTTATTATTTTTTAGTTTTTATATTTCATATACCTTTATTCTTTCCATATTTTAGGAATATGATAATATCGTTTGTGGAGGTCTGGACTACAGCCTCCTCAAAGTGATGTGATTCATCCATTCTATACATGGAATGAATAACAGATGCTTTTAATAAAAAAATTTGTGATATATGACTTAATTAGGATAATGGAATTATAATATACATATATATTATTAAATTTTCTTTCTTTCAATATGACAATGAAAAGCGTTTATGGGTATGCATGGTCTACCATCTCCATAAATAGTGAATTTCATTTCATAACTCCAAATATTATGGATTATTATAAATACATATGTACTGGTTATATATGATAATTAATTCATGTTTTACATTATTTATATTATTAAATCATGATGTACGTCATAGTAACAAAAACTAACAAGTCAAAACATACTTGAAAAACACGACAATTAATGCGTGAAAAGATGAAAATAATTAAATGTTCTTATAAAAATAGTAACAAGATATTATAAAAAGATCATATATTATATTATAAATATTACTACAATTATTTTATAGGTTTTTTACATTTTTAAAACCCTTATAGATAAGGTTAAATTTTGTTCACCCAAAAAATAATTGCAAGGTAATGGATTGTTATCTCACTTTTCCTTCTGTGAGACATTCATTATTATTGGGAAACTAATTTCTATATATGGTTTATACATAGAAACATTGACATATAATTTCATTATTAATTAATTATTCATGATATTTTGAGTTTTAATTTTAATTATTCCATTTAAGGGGATTTATAATTAATGATACCAAGTGGTGATGAATTTCATAACCTAATTACTTTTTATTGGTTTATATTACATCCTTGTTGTCATTAATATTCTATGATTATGTGTGTAACATCTTTTCACTGTAATTTTTTATTTACCCATTTTTATTTTGGTATTTACATTTGATACACGTAATATATTCATTGATTTATCCCCACATCAATATTATGTTTTTTCAAGTGTTTACTTCACAATCTCATTTTGTTTGGTATTATTTACACTTGATTATCTATCAGAGTAAATTATTGGATAATTATTTAATAATACCTATAATTTTTCCCTTACTAATTCCTTTCATTTTTCATTTATTTTAATGATTTATCAGTTCCTTTTTACTCAAGATTTTTTTATGAAAGTTTTTTACGAAAACTCCACTTTGTTTCCCATTTTAGTTGGAGAAACTATTTTCTTCTATATTTTTTTATTTAAATGTTTTTAAAAAAATTATCCTGTTGAAAAATTATTTTTTAAATTAATTTTTTTTAATTATTTTAATTTTTTTGAATAAATATTTTTTGTCACATTCTAAATAAGGAATTTTTCTACAATTTTTATAATGAAAAAGTAATGTTTGTTTAACCTCATACGACATATATGGATTTACACACCATAATTTCTTTGAATATTCCTTTGCTAGTTTAAAATTTTATTTTTTAAATTTTATTTTCAAAAATTAATTTTCAATGAAAATTTTTTTCAATTTTTTTACAAATTAAAATGATATTATCTTAATAATGTTTTTAAATAACTTTAAATTTTATCAATGATAACATAAATTCATTTTAATGCCATGTATGATATGTTATATTAATACCATCATTATTATTCCGCATGATGGTTCATGATTCCTTGGACCAAGGATTGATTTTTCATTCACTAACTTCACTCCTTTGTTAGTCACATTGAAATATTAAATTTTCTGTAATCATTATACATTCAATTTCCCCTAATTATCCATATAATTTATCATGAATATTTTTTTTTACTATATTGTATAAAAATTTTACATAAGGTGTTTATTTTTGAATCTTATATCACGAATTCCATTAATATCGTGAAATTTTATGTTTTGTTTAATTCATGGGAAATTATGATTCAAATTTTTTAAAGTAGTATGGGACACTTTGAAATGTTTAAATTTTATTTTCCTAAATAATGTTTTAATGATTTTTCAGTGGTATCTCCATTCATAAATGTCTACAAATACTATTTCCAGTTGTCCTCCACTAAGGAAATATTGATAAATATATATTCTTAATTTAATACTAATTTCTTATAAGTAATATATTTTATTAATTGAACTTAATACTTGATGTGACGAATTCATTGGACAGGAAGTGATGGGCGGTTCCCTAACATTATATTTCCTCTCAATACATGGATAGGTTCTCATGAGACAAATATCTTGTGAAAATAAAATGGGTTTATACCTATAGTTTAAAACCATCTTGTGAATTGTTTTGATGGTATAGTTTTTCATCTGTATCAGAAAAGATGTCTAATAATTAATCATTTCCATTAATTTGATTCAATTATTAATATCCATAATATTTTTTCTTAACATTATCTATGGATTTATTTATTCCTCCATTAATTGTGAAAATAGACTATGCTTTCAGTTATTTATATTTCCATATTTTTTATGTACTTCTTTATCAGTTTATAGAATACATGTAATGCTTCTTCAATTATTAACTTTACATATTGACTATTATAATTGATTTTTTAATGATTCCACTTTACTGAACCCCTACTGACCATTTGATCTCACCCTTGTTTTGTTTCCCTCCCTTGAAATCCAAGAAATGAACTAATTATGATATTCATGGATATGCTAATTAGATATAATGTTATCTTAGAGGTGTAAAATTATGTTTTCATTGTTTTATTCATTTGTAATACAAGACTGAGGTATGAATCTAGTTTACCAAGACTACTAAAATCATCGATCCTTCGAGATTTTATTACTTATAATCATTCATCTGTAATGGTAGAACGCCACTACCTTTGGGATTTTTGGGGTTGGTTCATTATATTTGGTATCAATGGAAGTTATGTATTAGCCTTGGTAACTGGATTTTAGAAAACATCGATTAGATAACATAGACATAAGGTATAATTTGAGGATAAAAATATAATAACTATAAGGCCATAGCCTTAAACATTTTAGAATCATTAGTTAGGTCAATAATTTGACTTTATTTTATAGAGGGGAACTTTTAATGATTATATATTTAGAGAAAAATGCCATAACTATTACAAAACCACTCAAAAATTACAAAGTAAAACCTTCTACTCGTAATAATGTTTATTCATAAAACAATAAATGTTTAAAAATAAACCTCTTTTCATTTCATTTTTAAGCATCATAACTTTTCCTTGATCCCATCCTTGAATCTATTCTCCTTTACATCCTATGAAAAACATTTAAAAAGCATGGGATGAGAACAAAAATCCCATTAAGGGATACAAAAAGAACTAAAACTATTAGTCTTGTGAAAACAAGTTAACCATGAATACATTATCATAAAGTGATAATTTTCAACGTTAAGAATTAATAAATACTACTCACTAAATATAAGATCATTTATTACCATTTTTTAATCAAAATATTACAGTAAAATCCATATAAATCACATTTAACATTTAATGTTAACTTGGGAAATAATTATACTTAAAGTTAATAACCATACGGTCGACTTCTATAGATATCATTAAATGGAATTGTCATATGGACGACATCCATACCCTATAAATTGGAGGTTATAACATAACTACTAGTCCTAGTTTTATCATATAACCACCCATATTTTGGGTATCATGTAACCTACCCTTTTGGTTTATCACATAACCACCCATCAAATGTTCATAGACCATTATATAATCATAAAACATAAATGATTTAATTTGTTAACATATCACTCATAGAATTTCATTTACAACCATAAGAAATCATTCCATGATATTTAAGTAGATGATCCAAATTCAAAACCATTTTCAATACCAAAACTCCCAAAAAATTAATATGTTATTTCTTTTCCTTTTAAAAAATTAAGGCATGTAAAGGAATCCAAATATTTAATAATGGTCATGGCGGTGGAGAAGTCGTTGTCACCACATATGTTAAAAAACATTCCTTTTGTCACATTGTAATGAAATTGAAATTATTCATATAAAAATATTCATTTTGACAACATTTTAATGAATTAAAATTAAAAGGGGCTGATAATAAACCTTATAAAATAAGGTATTGTATAACATCAAAATATTCCTCAATGAAAGTAGATTGAGACGAAGTCCCTTACCTTGAGTCTGACTTGTCTCGTACTTTCTTTATATTATTGGATAATAAAAATAGGTTAATAATTTATTTTCATATGAATCTTTATAAATTTTATTATTCCTTCTATATCATTAATTACCATGTTATATTAATTAGTTAATTATTTGAGTTCATGTCGGACATTTTGTTGATATTTGGTACTTGGGTTGAAAAAGAATGTGGTATGATGTCAACAGTCCATGAGGAAAAAACTCAATCATCTCAACAATAATATTCATGAAATTATTATAATTTTTTTACATAAATTATTTATTTAAATCAAACATTTATTTGTGCTTATGAAAAATGAAAAACATTATATTCAAGGAGACGTTAAGCCTATGTACGCATGAGCAATGTTTTCCATTTTTCATAGATCATAATGGAAAGATATTAAATATAATTTTATGTTTCAAGAATGATTATAAAATTATTAATATAATATTATTAATTTATATATATACTTATTTATATCATAAAAGTGATATAAAGAATAAAAACGTGTCTCATTGCTTCATGGATGTGATAGTTCACACATACACATGAACAATATTATCATTTTTATGCGTATAGAAAGTAAGAAAGTAATGAATAAATTATTATAATATAATGATTAATATTTCATGAATATAAAATATAAAAATTAATTACATTACTATAACATGTCAAGGGATACGGTTATGAAAAATGAATTAGATCGGTTCGTGGAGGTGATAGTTCCCATGTACGAACGAATGATTAATTCATTTTACATTTAATGTAAGTGGATATAGATTTAGGTGATGATATTAACATAACAATAACTCAGTATATTAATGATAATTAATTTATTAGTTCCTCATGGATGAAGGAGATTTAAATGATGTGGAAGAAGAAATAAATAGAAATACTTAAAGAAAATGATACCTCTTCTTCGATTGATCACCTTTGAAGAAGACCTTAACATCGCTAAGGAGGGTGTTCTGCCTACACTAAGGGCTCAAGAATGTGGTGATGGATTTTAGAAAGGGTTTTGGGAAGATATTTACTAAACCCAAAGGTTTTTTATGCATTCATAAAAGATATGAATTATTTCCTTTTTATAGGAGTGGTGAGGGTGACCGTTGGAATTATTAAAAATATTAAATCAATATAAATTCAATTTTGATTAAAAGGGTCCAAAATAACTTTTTAGTAGATAAGAAGATTATATGTAATATTTTAATCATCCAATAATAATTGGAAATTTTTTGGATATTGTTTAATCTGTATATTTTTGTTTTAACCCCTTTTAACTTTTACAATTTAAACAAATAATTTACACTATGAGAGTTAAAATAATTAATAAATAATTCCAAACGACCAATGAATGAGTCATTAATGACATTTATAGGGTTATATAAACTTTTTTGTCGAGGCTTATATTTTTATAAATTTTATATCATTTAATTAAATATTTTTATTTTAAAATAAGAATTATTTTAGTTTTGACACTATTTATTTAATGACTTTTTTAAAATATAATAAAATCTTGATTCCTTCAAAAAATTTACATTAACTCAATTCTATCTTGTCATATTCATCCATAAAATTCGTGTATGGAAGGAAATATTTCAATTTATATTTATTTTAATATTATTAATGTCATTTATTTGATTCTTTCATTAATAAATAAATCCATACATCATCATTGTGTCAAAATTAAATTTGTTTATTTAATGTCTAAAAATTATAAATAAAATACCATGATTTATATAAGTGTTTTATCTTTATATGTAAAATTTATAGTTAAATATTTCTGTTATAAAAACCTATATTAAAATTATTTTAGTAATAAGAGATATATTTATGGTATTTTTTCTTTACTTTAAATTAATTGCTATAATTGTCTTAATTACACCCAGGTGGCTACCAAAGTCCAAAATTTCATCCCAATAATTTTATGGGTCATCAATAACCCATCCAATATGGTTAGGAAAATTTTTAGAGTTGATTTATATTATTCTAATATAATTTTAACCCTTATTTACCTCATTTTCCCTTTAACCATGTTAAACAAAATAAAAATCTACTATTCACTATAAAATTATTTTGATCCTATTAGATCACATTTTTCATACTGATTATAATCATTTATGTCTATTTTTGAAAATTAAAATCTCAAAAGTGACTAATTTGTTTTTAATGTTAGTCTTGTTGATGGATTGAGCAAACAAGTTATTAAAAAGTAAAAACCATCAAAAGATCCACATGTGTCTATATCCAATTTAAATGTGAAATTACTTCCAATGACCAAAATTGGATTAAATGATAAAAAATAAAAAAACTTGTTCCTTAAAACAATGTTAAAAGATAATTTAACAATATAATAAATAAGATGAAAATGTGGTTTGGAATTAAAATGCTGTTTTTTTTCACTATTCATTAAAAAATGAATTTTGTCAGAGAAATATAAAATATTCAAAAATATTAAATTTTGTTTTCCTAATTCCAAATCAGAAGTTTATTTTTTCAAATATAACATATAAAAGTGTCAAAAACTATATTTAAAATAGGTTATCCATCAAAAGGTGGCAAGACTACATTTTTTTTTAAAATACTTATTTTATCCAAATTATTGAATTTTTTGTTATATAATATCTTGAGAAAATATAAAATGTATTGTAAAAAATAAATTGAATATACTAAATATATATTTCATTAATAAAATCCTTCAAGAGTTATTTTATTATTTTATGAAATCACTTATATTCATTTAAATAGTTTTTTTTAGAACAACACATCCTTTATATTCAATTGGGTTTTATTTGATTTTATAATTAATTTTGTAACCAATTAATCATTATATAAACATGTTTAAATCCTATTTTACTAATTCAGTTAATCCTTTTCAATACAAACACTCTAATTTCTATGTAATAACTAATATATTAAATATTAACATTAATTTTTTCATTTAAGCTAAATGTGGCAGATCATTTATGCAATCATACATATTGTTTCATTTTAAAAACTTGGGATCTCACATGCTCCCCAAATTTTAGAAATTGTGTCCTCATAATTTTAATTCGGGGTCAGTAACTAAGGTATGAATTTTTGAAATTTATTTATTACAATACCGCATCAGAAAAAAAAAACATCTACTTTAAAAGAAATAAATTGATGTGAAAAGGTCACCCAATATAACAAATTCTATGATTAAATGAAGGAAAACATGGATATGGAATAAAGACTATATATTATGTCCTGATAGATAGTGATTAATAATACGATTTGGATAAAGTTAATAATTATAAAACCACAAACTTTTGATGGGTTAAATAACCTTTGATTTCATAGAAGGAAATGTAAATGTATAATGTTTTTTGTTCTAAGATCATTTTAATCAAGTTGTGAAATTACTTTTCTACTTTGAATAAGAACATAAGTAAATATAAATACTATAAAAGTATATATATATCCATTAATCAAATTCTATCACAAAATCATCTTTTTCTCCAATGATGAGTATTCCAGATGATGTTTTTATGCATGAAACATTAAAATCAACTACTAGAGAATCACATAATATACATAAGATTAAGTAACTATTTATCCTATATTTAAACATTAAATGAAATCAATATGTTTTGGATAAGATAAAACAATTCTCCGAAAATATTAAGCCATTGGATGAGGAAAACTACTTTTAATCGCCAAAATTCAACTATAATACCAAAATTTTAACATAGATAATTCAACAAATTTCTCTCATTGAAATTCCTAAAATAATAAAAATTAAATTAAAAACAAAAAACATAGAAGTATTTAGTCTTCTAGGATAAGTTTTAGCATTTTTCTCCAAATAACATTGATCACTCTTAATGTCTCATACTAAAAGTAATTAACATAATCTCATATTCTCCATAATAAGTTAATAATTTTCCTAAACAACCTAATTCCCTATAACTCTGCAATAAAATTATAGATTCATCAAAATTATTATTTAACCATTACGCCTCAAATAAAATCCCATAGTTCTGAATTTTCCATAGGCATATAGGTTTCCCAAAATATTGAACTTCTTCCAAAATAACATTTATCACTTAATCCCCAAATAATTTTCCTATACAAAGGACATCCATTTGATAAAACATAAGTTCCCTAAATTAAATTATTCTTATTCCATCAACTTGTTTAACTAAAAAATAATATACTAACGAGGTACATCTCGTAGGTTAGTCGTAGGCGATGCACCATTATTTCCCTTCGGTTGGGGGTTTGATCTCTGCTGCCTTGATGGATGTGACGGGATGTCACCCATCCTACAGGTTGTACTTTTTTTCTAAAACATTATAATTCTTATAAAATATTAAAATTATTATAAAGTCTTTTAAAATATCTAAAACATTTTTTGGACTCAAGTTTTATCTCATACCTTTAATTTTTAATCCTAAAATATACTAACCCATAATTACCTCAAAATCAATGATCATATGGACCCTTAAGGTTATTCATATCTTTATAAATATGTCCAAAAAAGAAATAATATTCCTTAATTGAATAAAAAAATTTCATTACAAAGCTCAGGGTTAAACATACTATAAAAATTCTTCCAATTTAATCCCATAATCAAAATGGCATTAGTAATTTTAAACATTCCATCATCTATATATCTAACATAACTCTTGAATCACTTTTTTGTAAACTTCTTAATAATTTAGCATTAATAATGTTCCCTTAACAACAATTGTCCATATTATTTTTTTAATACATCATTCCTAAAAATAAAAACATGAATCATGGCTTAAGATTCAATAATATCAAAATATATGTCAATAAATAATAAATAATTGTCATATATCATTTTCAGTTTCCTCATTTTCAATTAGAATAGCATTAGGTATTGCTAAAAATATATTTGTAAGTCCTTATTGATCCTATTCTTGAACCTTCTTCATAAGACATCTATTTTCATATTGACCACGATCTGTATATTTAAAATATTCAATTGATAACTCGAATAGAACTTTTTTCCCTTTCATGGATTCAATTGAGAGATTCCTTTTTTGTCATAGATTATTGCTTTATAACCTTCATTACCACATCTCTAACATCATCTGATCTCTTTTAAACATTTTCTTAGGTGTTTCTTTCCACATTGTTGACACATATTTTGATGAAAATTCTTACCTTTATGATCATTACCTTAACTTCTACATGAATTCATTACTCTAATATATGATGCATTAGAAAACTGAGCATGGTTCCAGGGGTTAATCATTACTCATGATAGTTTTTTTAATAACCCAGCGATTTAACATTAAATATCTCATTTAATTTGGTTTCTTATTCATATAACCACCAAATTTTCCTCCACATCTATTGTCACTTAGGTATTTTCTACATCCATCCATTTACTAAAACCAAACATTTAGTGTGAGTATATCAATAAAATCATCATATACTCTCTTATGAGAAGGATAAACACTAATATATACTTATTCATGTTATCTCTAACTCATTAAATTTATCTAAAATAACTATGACTCTTTATATTATTCTAACCATTATGGTTATATATAACATATAAATTATTCTTAAATATCCCCCTAACTTCTAATTTTTTCTAAACTATCCTTTTATTCCTACTATAAGTCCCTAGACTTAAACATTACTTAATCTTGATTTAATTAAATAATATAATTTATTTTGTAACACCCCATGATTTCATAGTGTGTTATTTTTTCAAAATAATTCAATAGCTTTCATTACACGCAACACCGAGTTCAAGCGCACCATGACTTACCAAACAAGCCGTTAAAAAGATTTTATGAATATTATTAACGAAATTTTAAACTTTATATAATCCTTATAATTTTAGAATCCATATTATGAGTTTCTTAGACATAATGTAAGAACAAATTCATTTTCAGTATTGCACTTTTACCAACTTTTAATAGTGAACCCTTTTTAAATCCAATATTTTAAACTTTTATATATTCAATTTGACTAAATGGGGACATCAAAAATTTACAATGAAACATAACAAGCTTCCACGGTATGCTTTCCTTTGAATAATACAGTAGCGTGTGTTGTACACAGCTTCGAGTTCTAACACACAACCAATAAAACTAGCCGTTATGAATAGTAATACCTACTTTTTAAAATTTTATAAATTTTATCTCTCAAAATGGACTTCATTTTTGGATTTGGAATATCGAATTTAGCCAAGGGTAAAATTTTGGAACTTTTTGGATAACATTTATATTTTGATGAATAGTGAAAATTACTAAATTTTAATTAAAAATAACTTTTTTAATCGAAATAATTAATCGTGATAAATTATGAAATTGAGTGGTTTTAAATTATATATAGAATATATTTTTACCATTTAATCCTATGTTGGTCGTTGGACATAATTTTACATTTAAACCGAACATAAACAAGTATCAATCTTTTGATAGTAATTATATCTTAAAAACACGCTTTTATTTTGACAACGGGAATTAATTTTCAAATAATTTCTGCCACTTCTGTATTTTGAATTTGTAAAAATGGATTCCATATTTGGAAATAGGATGTTCAAATTGTGTAAATAGGTCACTTTTATATTTAGACATTTTTAATAATTACTTCGGTAAATATTTTATTTACCATGGTTAAAGGGTAAATCCGGTAAATAAGGGTTAAAAATAATATTATAATAATAATAAAGTACCCTAAAACGTGTCCTAACTTTATTGGTGGATACATATCTGACCATGGGCATCTTTGGGTTTATTTTGGGATCCCATGGAGCCACTTGTAGGTGATATGGACACTTTATTTTAATTAAGTTAAAATAGATAGAAAAATGACATAAGCATATATCTTTTAGAAAAACAATTTTTACATAGGGTTATATATGTTGGCCTTTCAACTATAAATATTCATTAGAAATATAAGAAGATTTCCTACATAATTATATTTTATTTATAATTTTTAGACATTAAATAATTCAATTTATTTATGACACAATGATGATGCAGTAATTACCATAATAGTGAAAAATTAAAATAATTGATATTATAAATAGCCAAATAAATATAATTTGAGACTTTTTATGAATTAAAATAATTTTCTAGGTTAATAGGACATGTTAGGATTGATTTAATTAGCGTTTTTAGAAGTAATCATTCTGTTATAATTTTTACAAAAATCAACTATTGAAAAGTGTCAAAATTGACATAAAAGCGTTTTTAAAACAAATATTATATTATTAATTGATATTAAATTTGTAAAAATATAAGGATCGGCCAAGAGACTTATATCATGATAGTTTTATCATTAATGGACAACTTTGGGGTCGATTGAATGTATATAGTAAGTTTATTAACTATATAATATAAAAATACAAAGTGACATGGTAAGTGTCAAACTAATTAACTAAGAGTTAATACTTAAAGATAAGGTTAATATAGTTACCCAAACCTATCTAAATTCTATTTTTTGAGTGGTTTTATACCTATCCCCACCTTATGTAAAGACCCGCAAATTTCAAGGAAATTTTTTTCTTAATTTTCTTTGGAATTTTACAAGAGCGCAGCTTCAGACGGCACCTGACTCCGAGGCCCGGTGTGCCCGGAATCAATTTCCGAAGATTGACTCGGGTACGTTCAGTGAATGGACGAGCGGGTTTTTCTATCTTTTGAACCGGTGCCCGGAATCGACTTCTGAGGGCACCGATGAAATCGCAGCGCTGGTATTTGCTTAGAAACGCCTCTTCCGGAGTTGCGTTTGCTCAGACGTGGTTTTTAAATTTTGCGGCTTTAAGTCAGAATAAAATAATGTTTGTGCGACAACTTTATTTTATTTCACTTAAGCTGCTTGGAAGCCACTTGAAGTCACTTAAAGGCGGCTTGAACTGAGTTGAACTGGATAGGATGCTATCCAGAAATATCCTACCCCCTTGGTAGGATATTTGTGAGGTGGGGCCCGCACGAGCCCCGCCGTTTCTTTCGCTAAGTAACGCACCCGCGAAAACCCGTCAAAGTAACTGAAAAGTCAACCGACGCGTTTTCTTTAATTCTTAACAGACCATTTAATTGGGCGGTTTATTTCGTGAATTAAATGGGCTGTTTCTTTCGTGAATTAAATGGGATGTTTCGCTCGTTGAATTAATTCAACGAACTGATGGGTCGTTACTTACGCTTTTGCGTTTGTTGGCATGTTTATAAAATAAGACCAACCAAAAAATCCTTTGAAAGGATTTGAGAGGATCTTGTTTCTTCATCTCCCCGCGAAGAACGCGAAGAACGCGAAGAACGCGAAGAACGCGAAGAACGCCGGCGACCGAAATTCGACGACGCACACCGAGATCTGCGACGTCGACGAGCTTTACCCGCGACGTTCTTCGGCGACGCCTCTTCTTCCGCAGCCGATCCTCGTTCGGCAACTAAGGTAAGAATCGGATCGTTAATTCTCCCTTTTTAATTTCAATAACAACGGATTTAAATTAATTAAATCCGTTTGTTCTTGATCCGGAGATTGGCGACGCGACGCCGGATACCGCGACGACGCGACGATTCCTCCTTCTTCCGCGACGAACAATCCAGCAACGATCCCTCGTTCGGCAACGACAGCTGCGAGGTAAGGGTTGATTTGAAATATTTTCCTTTCCCGTGATTTTATTTCTTTTAAAATAAAGAACCGATCACGGAACAATTTTAAATTTATTTAAAATTGTTGATTGGTCGTTTCTTGTTTCTCCCGTTGTTTATGACTAACGCGGAGGGTGCGGGTCTAGCGAACAAGACCCGGCAACCCTCCGCCGATCTTCCTTTTTGTGCGGATTTGGCGGGCGACGGCAAAAGCACGACGCAAGGGCCATTTGTTGATTCCGCAGTGAAGGACGCGTCCCGGGAGGAACAATGGCGCAGACGGGAGGCAAAACGGGCCACCGGAGCAACTCCGGCGGCCCGCGGAAGGTGGTGGCGGCACGGGTCGCCGGCGCGGCGGCGCCCGGCGCGCCGCCGGAGGAGTCCGCCACGGCCGAGCCGTGGCGGCGGCGAACCGCCGGACCGCGTCCGCGGTCCGGCCACCCAGCAAGCGGCCCGCGCGGGCCGCGTTTCTCCAAAGCCGCGGGTTTGACCCGCGGCGGCTCCCTCGGCCGCTCGGCCGAAGCCGAGCCGGCCGGTCCGGTCGGCCGGGCCGCGCCCAGGCCGGACCGGACCCGGCCTAGCCGGGTCGGGCCGGGTCGGGCCGACCCGGTTCGGCCGACCCAAGGGGGGGTTCGGGACGGGTCGCCCCGGGCCCAGAACCCCCGTTTCGGGCCCTCTTCGGTCTTTCGCCCATATCTTGGGCCTGGGACCTCCGATTGACGAACCGTCAGCGGCTACGCGATCCTTGGATCGAGACGGTCGTTTCGGTATATTATACTCAAGGTTTCGGAAGACTTTGGGTTCGGCCGGGTTGGTTCGTACACGAAACCAACCGGGCCCTCAGAGCGGAAACGCTCATAACATGAGCTACGGACGTCCGATCGACGTACCGTCAGCTGTGGTAGATTCCTCTAAGTGAGACGGAACTTTTGGCATACTCCGCCCGAGGATCGGATACAGGCGGAGTACGGTCGGGTTGGTTTTGCCCTAAAAACCAACCGGACCCCTAGGACGAAAATGCCAATAACTCTCAGAACGGGCGTCTGATTGACGCGCCGTCTGTCGCGTTGAGATCCTGTTGTCGATACGGAACTTTTGGATACATCAACTTCGGACTACGTGTCAGTTGATGTATCAGCCTCTCGGCTCGTGGAGCGGACCCTCCTAAACGAGCTCGCTTTGTGCGGGAACCCTAGCGTTGGCTGTGACTTCGACGACAGAGCAGAGATCCTCCGTGGACTGCGACGACGGCAGAGCAGAGATCCTCCGTGGACTGCGACGACGGCAGAGCAGAGATCCTTCGTGGACTGCGGCGACGACTGTGCAGAGATCCTCAGTGGACTGCGTCGACTACTGCACTCAGCAATCCTACGTGGATCAGTGCTACAGGTTCTGTGTGAGCCCGATCCTATGTGGGTCCTTACTACCGGTTCTGTGTGAGCCACTGCCTACAGGTTCTGTGTGAGCCCGATCCTACGTGGGTCTTTTGCGGGGGTTAGTACCTATCGATCCTTCGTGGGTCCGACGACTTAGATGGATCAGTGATCATCTTTGACGTCATCTGAAAAAGTATACCTGGTTGAGCTAAATCGTATGTTACTCTCCTTTGTGGATTGTGTTGAACTATCCTATGTGGATTTTACTGTTTACTCTCCTTTGTGGATTGCGTTGAACTATCCTATATGGATTTACTGTTTACTCTCCTTGTGGATTTGAGTCTTGCTTTCCTTTGTGGATTGAGTTGTTCTTGAGCTCGTGAGCAGAGCTAGAATTGGGGACTTAGGTATATGTATGGGCATATACCTAAGTCGAGTCAGATGTTACTTCGTGATTGCATCTTTCTTTTGTGCTATATCCTTTGTGGATTTCGGGAGACCTTCGGGGGTCTCGGGGTCCTTACTGAGTAGCTTGTACTCACCCCTGCACGGGCTATGCCCGCACCTTGTTGTGTTGGTTGCAGACGACGGACAGCGCTGATCACGGTTGGGGCGTGGAGCAGGACGGTACCTGGAGGTGGACCACTGGGCGGGACGTGCTCGGAGCGGACGTGGGACCCGAGGAGCCTGGAGGCTATCTGTACCCACCCTTCAGGTGGGATTGCCAGTGGACGACACGAGGCCGCCGTCTTTTCTTCAGTTGCTGTACTTTACTTTTCAGTTGTACTTTACAGTTGGGCTTGTATTTCCGGCCCCCTTTACTTTTCTGCACTTTTCTTTCCGCTTGCTGACTCTGTGTGGTTGTTACTTATAAAGGCAATGCCTTCCCTGTTTACTGGGATTTTACGCCTTGGTGCTAGTCGCCAGCCCCTGGCCTATGGAAGGCGGGCTTGGGGTAGTCACGGCACGGGCCCCGAGGACGGGTCGTGACAAATTGGTATCAGAGGTGGTCGGTTCTACCGCAGACTCTGATCGTCTTTTCTTTCTATGTGAAGCAATAATGTTTAGTGTATTGAGTGTGGTTATCAGTTCAGGGAGCCCAGTGTTGGTGCGGCGGCCGACGTATCCGTACACCAGGACCCTGACTCCTGATTTCCGACTTAATGCATGAAAACATTGATTGCGTGTGTGTTTCAAGTCTTCTTTGTGATTACTTGTGTCAGCTCACCGGGTATACTGATCTGCTTTATGAAACTCTCAAGTTTTCCTTGTGATTACTTGTGCCAGCTCACCAGGTATACTGTTCTGACTGTGGTGCTCTTGTTCTCCTTTTCAGGATGGCCCCGCGACGACAGCCAGCTAGGGTTCCGAGTGTAGGGCGCGACGGCAGCCCACCGAGCGACGAGGCCTCGGTGCAGGGCCCTTTGCCAGCAGTGGCACCGGTGGTAGCTTTACCCGCCGAGCCACCGATGCTACCAGTACCAGACGCTGACGATGCACGTCGCCTCAGGGCACTGCATGAGTTTCAGAGCCAGCGACCGCCCAGGTTTCGCGGTGAGGCGGACCCCCAGGCCGCCGAGGACTGGCTAGAGGCGGTGGTACGGATCTTTAGGCTAGTGAGGACACCAGCGGATCTCATGGTGATTCTCGCAGCGAGCCTCCTGCAGGCGGCGGCAGGACGATGGTGGAGCCTGATGCTCCAGGTTCACGATGAGGCATCCTTGCTCTGGGCGGACTTCGAGAGCCTCTTCCGCTCTGAGTTCGTCCCGGCCACCCTCCGAGCGGTGCGCATCCAGGAGCTTCTCCAGCTGCGCCAGGGCAGCATGACGGTCGCTCAGTACGCGGCGAGGTTCACTGACCTATCTCGCTACTCGACCGACATGGTACGGGACCCCTTCTTCCGGGCCCGGACCTTCGAGCAGGGCTTGCGACAGGAGATTAGGGCGTCGCTGATCTCCCTCAGCATTCCGACCCAGGTGGGAGTGCTGGAGCGAGCCCTCCTGATCGAGAGCTTCCTAGCAGAGCCTTCTTCAGCGGCGAGACCTAGCGCAGGGCGGAAGGTAGCTGAGTCTTCGGCAGTAGGTAGCCGACGGATGACTCTCGGGTCCAGGCAGACCAGACCCCCACGCAGACGGCCTCAGGACACCGGCTCAGCGGTGCGGGGCACACAGCGGAGTGCCAGCCTTCCGAGAGGCAGGCTGTGCTACTCCTACGGCGGGCAGGGTCACATGGCTCGTGACTGCCCGACGCGCCGATCAGAGGAGCAGCAGACGGTGGAGGGGCCACCCAGGCAGAGGCAGAGGGTCGACCGTGGCGGTCCGCAGGGAGGAGGCGGACGAGGCAGAGGAGCTAGCCGAGCAGCGGGTGGTGGGCGACGCTTCCAGGCTCTACCCCCACCACCACCAGGAGGGCCACCTCGACCACAGGGAGCTGGTGGGCAGGGGCAGGCCCAGCTCCAGGCAGTGGAGGCCTACGACCCCGACATGCCAGAGATGATTCGAGGTACGATCAGTGTCTATTCCACCCTTGCTGCAGTACTTATAGACACAGGAGCGAGTCACTCTTTCATAGCCTCTGCCCTTGTTCGGAGCTCGGAGATTCCGACTGAGCCGTTGGCTCGATCCTTACGGCTAGAGACTCCTACGGGAGCAGACTCGACGATTACGCACTGGTGCCGGAAGTGTGAGCTTACTCTAGGAGGCGATAGCTTCGGCTGGGATCTCCTTGTAGCGGCGTCGAGGCCTTACGACGTCATCTTGGGCATGGATTGGCTATCCACAGTTCATGCCCAGATCGACTGTTTTAGGCGCAAGGTGCGATGTGTTCGCACCGACGGGAGCAAGTTTACCTTCACCGGCGAGAAGGGAACCTTTGCAGCACAGGATGGACTTCCGCGGAGGAGAGTGCAGCATATCTCTCATCAGTTGGCTAGCCTCATCCTAGGAGCAGTGGACGTGCGGAGTCCAGTTTTTCCTGCAGTGGTGGACCAGTACGTGGACGTCTTTCCCGACGACGTTCCAGGGCTACCTCCTCGTAGAGAGGTAGAATTTTACATCGACTTGTACCCCGGGACATCCCCGATATCTACTCCAGCATATCGGATGGCCCCCGCCGAGCTTCGGGAGCTGCGGGTACAGTTGGAGGACTTGCAGAGCAAGGGGTTTATCCGACCCAGTGTTTCACCCTGGGCTTCCCCGATTTTGTTCGCCAAGAAGGCGGACGTGAGCTTGCGACTATGTGTCGACTATCGTCGCCTGAACTAGGTGACAGTGAGGAATAAGTATCCGCTGCCACGGATTGATGACCTCTTCGATCAGCTCAAGGGAGCGCGGTGGTTCTCGAAGATAGACCTCCGGTCAGGCTATCATCAGCTCAGAGTTCGAGACGAGGACGTGCAGAAGACGGCCTTCAGGTGTCGGTATGGCCATTATGAGTTCTTGGTTATGCCATTCGGCGTAACCAATGCTCCAGCAGTGTTCATGAGCCTCATGAATAGGATCTTCCAGCCATACCTCGACCGATTTGTCGTGGTCTTCATTGAAGACATTTTGGTATACTCGACGACTGAGGAGGAGCATGCCTACCACCTGCGAGTTGTGCTAGACACACTCCGAGAGCACCAGCTTTATGGCAAAATCTCAAAATGCCAGTTCTGGTTACGTGAGGTCCATTTCTTGGGGCACGTCATTTCTGAGGCGGGAGTTGCAGTGGATCCCGCGAAGATCGAGGCAGTGCTAGCTTGGGAGCCACCCAGGAGCGTGACAGAGGTGCGGAGCTTCTTGGGACTAGCGGGATACTATCGGAGATTCGTGCCAGACTTCTCCAGAGTTGCGGCACCACTCTCAGCTTTGACAAAGAAGGGGAAACCCTTCGTGTGGTCAGACAGATGTCAGCAGAGCTTCCAGGAGCTGAGACAGAGATTGACCAGCGCACCTATCTTGAGGTTGCCTGAGGAGGGAGTTGGATACGTAGTTTACTGCGATGCATCAGGGACTGGACTCGGGTGCGTCTTGATGCAGGAGCGGGCCGTGATCGCCTACGGATCACGTCAGTTGAGGCCGCATGAGCAGAACTACGCCACTCATGACCTGGAGTTAGCAGCAGTGGTCTTCGCTCTGAAGACTTGGCGGCACTATCTGATGGGAGAGCGCTTCACAGTATTTTCTGACCACCAGAGTCTCAGGTATATCTTCTCTCAGAAGGACCTGAACCTGAGACAGCGGAGATGGCTTGAGTTCCTCCAGGACTATGACTTTGAGATAGTCTATACTCCTGGGAAGGGGAACGTGGTAGCCGATGCCCTCAGCAGGAGGACGGGCATTCAGCTACTTGAGGAGGCGACAGAGCAGCTAGCCTCCTTACAGATATCCTTCGTGGATAGAGACGGAGCAGCCTTTCTTCAGTCTCTCACAGTCTCTCCTCCACTTCTACAGCGGGTCAGAGAGGCTCAGCGTGGGGACGCTGACTGTGAGACCCGGCGTGCACTGATATCTTCAGGTCAGGCGCCTGATGGCTTCTCCCTTGGAGCAGAGCACGACATCCTTTTCAGAGGGCGTACCTTCATACCAGTCGCTTTACGAGAGGAGGTGTTGAGAGGGTTTCACACTTCTCCCTTGGCGGTGCATCCCGGAGTGGCGAAGATGTACCAGGATCTCAGACGACAGCACTGGTGGCCGGGCATGAAGAAAGCTGTGGCAGAGTTCGTTTCACGATGCCTCACCTGCCAGCAGGTGAAGGCAGAGCATCAGGTACCAGCAGGCTTGGTACAGCCCTTGGAGGTCCCGGAGTGGAAGTGGGATGGCATATCTATGGATTTCGTGACTGGACTTCCACACACTTCCAGAGGTCACGACTCCATTTGGGTGATTGTCGACCGACTCACCAAGTCGGCACACTTCTTACCCATCAGAGAGCAGGGCTCAGTGGAGAGCTTAGGACGTCTTTACGTCCAGGAGATCGTACGGCTTCACGGTGTGCCATCGTCTATCGTCTCCGATCGAGATGCTCGTTTCACTTCCCGGCTTTGGAAGGGGTTGCAGGAGGCGTTCGGGACGCGGCTCCATCTGAGCACAGCCTTCCACCCTCAGACGGATGGTCAGACAGAGAGGACCATACAGACACTCGAGGACATGCTCCGTGCATGTGTTCTCGACTTTGGTCGTAGCTGGGAGGACCACCTACCCTTGGTGGAGTTCACGTACAACAACAGCTACCACTCCACCATCGGGATGGCACCATACGAGGCGTTGTACGGCAGACCATGCAGATCACCGTTGTGCTGGACAGACCCTGGGGAGTCATCACTCGTGGGACCAGAGATGGTCCGAGCCACGACAGAGAAGGTCCAGATCATCCAGGAGAGGATGAGGACAACTCAGAGCCGGCAGAAGTCATATGCTGACAGGAGGCGGAGGCCACTAGAGTTCGAGGATGGCGACCACGTCTTTTTGCGTGTCTCACCTCGACGTGGTTTACGGAGATTTGGCCGAGGTGGCAAGTTGTCTCCACGCTTCATCGGGCCTTTCCAGGTCCTCAGCCGGATAGGAGAGGTGGCTTATCGCCTGGCTCTACCACCTCAGTTGCACCGGGTGCCCGACGTCTTCCACGTGTCTCAGCTGAGGAGATACGTGCACGACCCGACGCACATCATCGACTTTGGGGAGCTGGACGTGGACGATGGGGCGACTTTTGCGGAGGTCCCAGTCGAGATCGAGGATCGACAGGAGCGGGTCCTACGTGGGCGGTCGATTCCTCTTGTGCGCGTTAGATGGCAGCACGGGAACCTCCAGGAGAGCACTTGGGAGCGGGAGGCTCAGATGCGTGCTCAGTACCCCCATTTGTTCCCCTAGTTTTTGATGTATCTTTACGGGGACGTAAAGCCCTGAGGTGGGAGTAATGTAAAGACCCGCAAATTTCAAGGAAATTTTTTTCTTAATTTTCTTTGGAATTTTACAAGAGCGCAGCTTCAGACGGCACCTGACTCCGAGGCCCGGTGTGCCCGGAATCAATTTCCGAAGTTTGGCTCGGGTACGTTCAGTGAACGGACGAGCGGGTTTTTCTATTTTTTGAACCGGTGCCCGGAATCGAATTCTGAGGGCACCGATGAAATCGCAGCGCCGGTATTTTCTTAGAAACGCCTCTTCCGGAGTTGCGTTTTCTCAGACGTGGTTTTTAAATTTTGCGGCTTTAAGTCAGAATAAAATAAAGTTTGTGCGACAACTTTATTTTATTTCACTTAAGCTGCTTGGAAGCCACTTGAAGTCACTTAATGGTGGCTTGAACTGAGTTGAACTAGATAGGATGCTATCCAGAAATATCCTACCCCCTTGGTAGGATATTTGTGAGGTGGGGCCCGCACGAGCCCCGCCGTTTCTTTCGCTAAGTAACGCACCCGCGAAAACCCGTCAAAGTAACTGAAAAGTCAACCGACGCGTTTTCTTTAATTCTTAACAGACCATTTAATTGGGCGGTTTATTTCGTGAATTAAATGGGCTGTTTCTTTCGTGAATTAAATGGGTTGTTTCGCTCGTTGAATTAATTCAACGAACTGATGGGTCGTTACTTACGCTTTTGCGTTTGTTGGCATGTTTATAAAATAAGACCAACCAAAAAATACTTTGAAAGGATTTGAGAGGATCTTGTTTCTTCATCTCCCCGCGAAGAACGCGAAGAACGCGAAGAACGCGAAGAACGCGAAGAACGCCGGCGACCGAAATTCGACGACGCACACCGAGATCTGCGACGTCGACGAGCTTTACCCGCGACGTTCTTCGGCGACGCCTCTTCTTCCGCAGCCGATCCTCATTCGGCAACTAAGGTAAGAATCGGATCGTTAATTCTCCCTTTTTAATTTCAATAACAACGGATTTAAATTAATTAAATCCGTTTGTTCTTGATCCGGAGATTGGCGACGCGACGCCGGATACCGCGACGACGCGACGATTCCCCCTTCTTCCGCGACGAGCAATCCAGCAACGATCCCTCGTTCGGCAACGACAGCTGCGAGGTAAGGGTTGATTTGAAATATTTTCCTTTCCCGTGATTTTATTTCTTTTAAAATAAAGAACCGATCACTGAACAATTTTAAATTTATTTAAAATTGTTGATTGGTCGTTTTTTGTTTCTCCCGTTGTTTATGACTAACGCGGAGGGTGCGGGTCTAGCGAACAAGACCCGGCAACCCTCCGCGGATCTTCCTTTTTGTGCGGATTTGGTGGGCAACGGCAAAAGCATGACGCAAGGTCCATTTGTTGATTCCGCAGTGAAGGACGCGTCCCGGGAGGAACAATGGCGCAGACGGGAGGCAAAACGGGCCACCGGAGCAACTCCGGCGGCCCGCGGAAGGTGGTGGCGGCGCGGGTCGCCGGCGCGGCGGCGCCCGGCGCGCCGCCGGAGGAGTCCGCCGCGGCCGAGCCGCGGCGGCGGCGAACCGCCGGACCGCGTCCGCGGTCCGGCCACCCAGCACGCGGCCCGCGCGGCCCGCGTTTCTCCAAAGCCGCGGGTTTGACCCGCGGCGGCTCCCTCGGCCGCTCGGCCGAAGCCGAGCCGGCCGGTCCGGTCGGCCGGGCCGCGCCCAGGCCGGACCGGACCCGGCCTAGCCGGGTCGGGCCGGGTCGGGCCGACCCGGTTCGGCCGACCCAAGGGGGGGTTCGGGCCGGGTCGCCCCGGGCCCAGAACCCCCGTTTCGGGCCCTCTTCGGTCTTTCACCCATATCTTGGGCCTGGGACCTCCGATTGACGAACCGTCAGCGGCTACACGATCCTTGGATCGAGACGGTCGTTTCGGTATATTATACTCAAGGTTTCGGAAGACTTTGGGTTCGGCCGGGTTGGTTCGTACACGAAACCAACCGGGCCCTCAGAGCGGAAATGCTCATAACATGAGCTACGGACGTCCGATCGACGTACCGTCAGCTGTGGTAGATTCCTCTAAGTGAGACGGAACTTTTGGCATACTCCGCCCGAGGATCGGATACAGGCGGAGTACGGTCGGGTTGGTTTTGCCCTAAAAACCAACCGGGCCCCTGGGACGAAAATGCCAATAACTCTCAGAACGGGCGTCCGATTGACGCGCCGTCTGTCGCGTTGAGATCCTGTTGTCGATACGGAACTTTTGGATACATCAACTTCGGACTATGTGTCAGTTGATGTATCAGCCTCTCGGCTCGTGGAGCGGACCCTCCTAAACGAGCTCGCTTTGTGCGGGAACCATAGCGTTGGCTGTGACTTCGACGACAGAGCAGAGATCCTCCGTGGACTGCGACGACGGCAGAGCAGAGATCCTCCGTGGACTGCGACGACGGCAGAGCAGAGATCCTTCGTGGACTGCGGCGACGACTGTGCAGAGATCCTCAGTGGACTGCGTCAACTACTGCACTCAGCAATCCTACGTGGATCAGTGCTGCAGGTTCTGTGTGAGCCCGATCCTATGTGGGTCCTTACTACCGGTTCTGTGTGAGCCACTGCCTACAGGTTCTGTGTGAGCCCGATCCTACGTGGGTCTTTTGCGGGGGTTAGTACCTATCGATCCTTCGTGGGTCCGACGACTTAGATGGATCAGTGATCATCTTTGACGTCATCTGAAAAAGTATACCTGGTTGAGCTGAATCGTATGTTACTCTCCTTTGTGGATTGTGTTGAACTATCCTATGTGGATTTTACTGTTTACTCTCTTTTGTGGATTGCGTTGAACTATCCTATGTGGATTTTGTGTTTACTCTCCTTGTGGATTTGAGTCTTGCTTTCCTTTGTGGATTGAGTGGTTCTTGAGCTCGTGAGCAGAGCTAGAATTGGGGACTTAGGTATATGTATGGGCATATACCTAAGTCGAGTCAGATGTTACTTCGTGATTGCATCTTTCTTTTGTGCTATATCCTTTGTGGATTTCGGGAGACCTTCGGGGGTCTCGGGGTCCTTACTGAGTAGCTTGTACTCACCCCTGCACGGGCTATGCCCGCACCTTGTTGTGTTTGTTGCAGACGACGGACAGCGCTGATCACGGTTGGGGCGTGGAGCAGGACGGTACCTGGAGGTGCACCACTGGGCGGGACGTGCTCGGAGCGGACGTGGGACCCGAGGAGCCTGGAGGCTATCTGTACCCACCCTTCAGGTGGGATTGCCAGTGGACGACACGAGGCCGCCGTCTTTTCTTCAGTTGCTGTACTTTACTTTTCAGTTGTACTTTACAGTTGGGCTTGTATTTCTGGCCCCCTTTACTTTTCTGCACTTTTCTTTCCGCTTGCTGACTCTGTGTGGTTGTTACTTATAAAGGCAATGCCTTCCCTGTTTACTGGGATTTTACGCCTTGGTGCTAGTCGCCAGCCCCTGGCCTATGGAAGGCGGGCTTGGGGTAGTCACGGCACGGGCCCCGAGGACGGGTCGTGACACCTTAACCTTTAAATAATCCACTTTTGATCCATTATAAACCGAATATTTATTTATTATAAAAAAATATTTCTAGCTTTTCCAAAGGTGCCCCTCACCCCTCTTATAAAAGGGCTCTCCCCATTCTCACTAATTCACAAATTAAAAGCATTTTGGTTCATCCAACCCCTGCCCAAATAAACTCTAAACTTCCCTCAATACAACCTAGAGGCCTTAGTTTTATCATAAAGCCAACCTAAGGAGTCCTTTTTATCAAATCAAAAGGAAGAACCCGAAGAAGAGGTAATAATTTCACCACCCTTTTTCAAGTTCCTTTCTTCTTCCACTACTTCTTTATTTGTTATTACCATTATAAAATAATAACTCCATTATCTTATATATACTGTGATGTTATTATAAATATGGTACAACCATATTCAGTATTCTATCCACCCTTTGAATAACATGTCACCATACGTGCGTACGTACGACTTACCGTCTCCACGTCGTGGTGTAATTGTTATTCAATATATTATTATTTGGCTGGGTATAATAATGATTTCTAATTCATGTAAATAATAAATATAAAATTATAATGACTCTGTATATATGATATACCATCCAATTATATATTATTTTAATATCAAAAGAATGATATTGTCGCTCGTGCGTATGTACGGACTATCGTCTCCACGAACGCGATGAGATTCATTCTCCATCGTATCCATTAAAGTCTAATTCTCATTTGATGATTAATAATATTATATAAGGACTTGATATAATTCTGTATAGGAATAAGATACAACCTATACATGACAAACACGGCTTACGTATCAAAACATATAAAATAAAACGAGTAAGTTGACACCCGAAACAACGATGATACTAAGATTTTATTAACAAATCAATGTTAAAAGATCATATATGATATAATATTAATGTATATGATTCTTGTATAATTTAATAACAATTATTTCACCATTATACATGAGTTTAACCTACCCCCATCCAAGTAAAAGTACCAGGTATGGGTTTATTTCACAATTTCTTCATTATTCGAGGTTGTTTATACGTAATAATCTACTGGGATTTCTTTATCATCCACATCCATGTTTCTTAAAAATGTATTTCAAAACATTTTTACTATTTACAAGAATATGGGTTAAATTCATTTATACCCTTGTTTGAATTTTTATAAGAGGTTTATAAAGGAATCTTTCCTTCTTTTTCCAAACATGGTGTATTTTAACCTTTTTGACTGAATTAAGGTAAGAATGCTTTTTTTAACTTATACGGTGGGTGCAGCTATTTTCCACCATTATAGAATCTTCAAAACTTTCCTTACAAGATTATAAGAATATTTTCAATGTAAATGTTTTATTTTATAATTATGTGACCTTTAAATGATTTCAAAATGAATATTTTAAAAATTTGTGAAAGGTACTCTTTATCAAGATCAGAATTTTAAATGTTTTAAAGATTTATCTTTCTAAATATTTTTAATTAATGTCCATGTTTTCAAAATGATTTTAAGGATTTATTTATATGGAAATTAATATTTTGAAATGATATTTCTTTTCAAAAGTTTCAAAGTGGTATGGGAAACTTTGATTCAAAAATCTATTTTAAATTACTTCCTTTATAAATGTGTGACTTTTAAATGATTTAAAAAAAGATATTTCTCTCAAATAGTTTTGATTTCATCTATTTCAAAATCCTTCGATGGATTTTAAGATTATTTGAAGTTGATTTATTATGATACAAAACTTCCATATTGTATTGATGGTTTTGTGATATGTTTGACTGTGGATGTGTTATTTCTATACCATTCATGGCTTGTGGAGAAAGTATTGACATTTCATATGCTAGTTTTAATACAAATGTTTATGTTATGTTTAAACCTGTTCATATGAGGAATTCATTGGACTTAATAAGTGATGAGTGGAGCTCGCTATAGCTCCTCGATGCATCGGTAGTTATCATGATACAAACTAGTGTCTTGGCACAAGGCCTTGGAAAAATCTTATTTGTAGTCTTGGCACGAGGCCTTGGCTATGTGGTTATGATAGTCTGGCATTATGTATTCCATCATTATGAAAGTGGTTATTGATAATGCATGTGATTATTTAATTATTAAAATATCCATATGAATAAGTAAATTGAAGTTATTTCATTTTATTTTTGACATTATATGTTTAAGTTCAAGTTTAAAAGGCTTTTGTTTTAGTTATACATTGCCTTAAATATTTATGCTTATTTATGAAAGTTTCCACTGTATTGCTTACCCTTACTGAGCATTTGACCTCACCTCTTTCTATGTTTTATTTTTCCCAGGATTCCAAGAAGTATATAGTGATTGATATGCAGGGTTAATACAAGGGAATAATGGCATTCAAAAAGAATTATTTATGTTGTTTTGTATGGTATGAAGTGTAATGTAACATTCATGTATGTAATCTATTTTCCAAGACTGCTAAACTGATCGGTACTTCGGGACTTGATTCCTTGTAATCATGACAATGTATTAAAATAATGAACCAACTTTGGGTAACTGGGGTTGTAACACCCCAAGCTTCCACGTTACGTTTCCCTTCGAATAATGCAATGGCGTGCATTGTACGCAACTTCGAGATTCTAACACACCACAACCAATCAAACTAGCCGTTATGAATAGTAATACCTACTTTTTGAAATTTTATAAATTCTATCTCTCAAAATGGACTTTATTTTAGGATTCGAAATATTGAATTTATCCTAGGGTGAAATTTTGGAACTTTTCGGATAACACTTATATTTTGATGAATAGTGAAAATTATTAAATTTTAATTAAAAGCAACTTTTTAAATCAAAATAATTTATAATGATAAATCATATTATTTAGTGGTTTTAAAGTATAATTAGAATATATTTTTACCATTTTTTCTAATGGTGTTCATTAGAATTAATTTCACTTTGAAATTGGACCTAAACAATTGTCAATCTTTTGATATATATTGTTTCTTAAAAACACGCTATTTGTTGTGACAGAGGGGATTTAATTATAAAATTAATTAATGAAAATTTTATGTTTATAATTTTTTAAAATATACATCATATTTGAATTCGGAATATCAATTATAGCTTAGGGTGAAAATTTGGCATTGTTCTGAAAAACTTCAATTTTTGATGAATAGTGAAACTACTAAGTGGTAGTTAAAAAAATCTAAATTTTTCATAAAACTTAATTTTACAGTTTCTATGAATGGAATTTCGAAAATCTGAGAGACACGGTTAATATCAAAAAGTAAAATGTGGTTCAATGAGATGAAAATAATTTTTGGTGAATAGTAATTTTTTACTTTTATTTACCACAGTTAAAAGTAAATAGGGTAATTAAGGGTAAAAATGATATTAATATTACCCTAACACATGTTCTAATTCTATTGGAAAAATGTATATCTACCAAAAACAACCTTGGGAATAAAATATTATCATTTAGATCCACTTGGATTAGATTAGGACATTTATTATTATTTAATTCAAAGAAGAGTTAAAAGAGTTAAAATCAAAGTTTATTTACTAAAACATTTTTAGTATAGGGTCATACATAAGATAAATTCTATTTTAAATATTAATTAGAAAGATAATAATATTTCCTACATAATGATATTTTATTTATAATTTTTAGACATTAAATAATTTAATATATTTATGACACAACGATGATGCAGTAATTACCATAATAGTGAAAAATTAAAATAATTGATATTATAAATACCCAAATAAATATAATTTAAGACTTTTAATGAATTACACTAATTTTATAAGCTAATATGACATATTAGGATTGATTTAATTGACTTTTTTAGAAGTAATCATTCTGTTATGAGTTTCACAAAAATCAACTATTGAATAGTGTCAAAATTGACATAAAAGAGTTTTTAAAACAAATATTATATTATTAATTGATATTAAATTCATAAAAATATATGGTTCGGCCAAGAGACTTATATCATGATATTTATATCTTTAATGGACCACATGGGTGGTCTCTTGGATGTATATAGTAAGTTTATTAACTATATAATATAAAAATACAAAGTGACATGGTAAATGTAAAACTAATTAACTAAGAGTTAAAACTAAATGATAAGGTTAATATAGTAACCCAAACCTGTATAACTTCTATTGGTTGAATGTTTTTGACCTATCCTTACCTTAAAATATTAATAATCAACTTTGGAGACATTAAAAACCGAATATGAATTTATTATAAATTTATATTTCTAGCTTTTCCAAAGGTGCCTCTCACCCCTCTTATATAAGGGCACTCCTCCTTCTCATTTCTTCACACCTTCATAGCCTTTTGGTTCAGCCAAACCCTGCCCAAATACTCTCTCAACTTCCCTCAATACAACCTAGAGGCCTTATTTTGATCATAAAGCCAACCTAATGAGCCCTTTTGATCAAATCAAAAGGAAGAACCCGAAGAAGAGGTAATGTTTTCACCACCCCTTTTCAAGTTCCTTTCTTCTTTCACTTCTTCTTTCTTTGTTATTACCATTCTAAAATAATAACTCCAGTATCTTATATATACATTGATGTTATTATAAATATGGTACAACCATATTCAGTATTCTATCCACCCTTTGAATAACATGTCATCATACGTGCGTACGTACGGCTTACCGTCTCCACATCGTGGTGTAATTGTTATTTTATATATTATTATTTGGGTGAGTATAATAATGATTTGTAAATCGTTTAAATAATAAATATAACATGATAATGATTCTGTATATATGATATACCATCCAATTATATATTATTTTAATATCAAAAGAATGATATTGTTGCTCGTGCGTACGTACGGACTACCGTCTCCACGAACGCGATGAGATTCATTCTCCATCATATCCATTCATGTATAATTATCATTTGATGATTTAAAAAAAATTAAGAACATTATATCATTCTGGATATGAATAAGATACAACCTATCCATGACAAACATGGCTTACGTAACAAAACATATAAAAGAAAACGAGTAAGTTAACACCCAAAACGACGATAATTCTAAGATATTATTAACAAAGTAATGTTAAAAGATCATATATGATATCATATTAATGTATATGATTCATCAATAATTTAATAAAAATTATTTCAACATTATACCGGAGGTTAACCTACCCCCAACCAAGGAAAAGTACTCGGTAAGGGGTTTCTTATCTTAGTTTTAATTCCGTGAGAATTCCATTGTTCACCACTTATTTATTGCATTTGGTGTGTGTACTGCCCATAATTGTATTCATTGTGTAATATACTTTAATTTATGGATATTTAAATCATCATTTTATTATCCTTCTTTCATGGGTGTATTTTTCATAAGTTACCAAATCGATAAGGGAATTTGAAATTTCAAATTTCCATTTATTTGGCCTTATGCAAACTTCATTGATTATTTTACTCCGAGATTATGTGTGGAATAACTATTCATTTGCTTATGTAATAATTTCCACTCCCCTTTTCTATGGATATACTTTTGATACACATAATCACTCCATTTATAATTTCTCAAGTCATCGATATGAATTTGATAAGAGTAATTTTAACTCATTCTCCATTTGTTGAGTTAAATATCCAATTCATTGGTGTTTTTTTTAAAAGATTATGTATGAATGTCCTTTGATTGTTTTACACTGAATATCCAATAATATTTAGTGTATTTATATTTGTCACACATAACTATGTCTTTGATTTATCCTTAACCTAAGGATACGACCTTTATGAGATATTTCATCTCAATTTACATTCCATTGAGACTTCTTTGTTGTTATACACCAAATCACATTTATGTGGTGTATATAATGTACTTTGACATAGTATATCATCAATCCCTTTATTCTCATGATATTACAAAGTTTTGATTACCTCAATTATTTTTATTCAAGTGTCTCTCTTTTGGTTAGAAACTCTAACTAAAATACCATTTTAAATGTTTTAAATACTTATTCTTCTAAATCTTGCTCATTAATGTCCATGTTTTTAAAATGGTTTTAAGGATTTATTTTTATGGACATTAAAGTTTTAAAATTAAGACTCCTTTTAAAAGTTTCAAAGTGGTGTGGGACACTTTGATTCAAAAATCTATTTTTATATGGCTTCTTGAAAAATAGTGTGACTTTTAAATGATTTCAAGAAAAAGGGGGATATTTCACTATAATTGTTTTGATGATTATTTTCATCTATTTCAATATCCTTCATCATTCTCTATTGAGGTTTATATGATACAATAAAATCTTCCATATTGTATCGAATTAGTTACGTTTGACTGTGGATGTGCTATGTTTATACCATTCATGGTTTGTGGATGAAGTATTTACATTTCGTATTACAGTTTTAATACGAATGTTTATGTTATGTTTAAACCTTTTCACATGGGAATGAATTGGACTTAGTAAGTGACGGGTGGAGCCCGCTATAGCTCCTCGATGCATTGATAGGTCTCATGAGACAAACTAGTGTCTTGGCACAAGGCCTTGGAAAAATCTTATTTGTAATCTTGGCACAAGGCCTTGGCTATGTGGTCATGATAGTCTGGCATTATGCATTCCATAATTATGAAAGTGGTTATTGATATTTCATGTGATCATTCGACTAGTAGAATATCCATGTGAGTAAGTGAGTGGCCTTATTTTATTTTATCTTTTCCATTTTATGCATAAGTTCAAGTTTAAAAGGCTTTCATTTTAGTTATAAACTTCCTTAAGTGTTTATGCTTATATATGAAAGCTTCTGCTATAATGTTATTCTTACTGAACATTTGAGCAAACCCCTTTCAATGTTTTACTTTTCCGAGGTTTATGAATAAGTAATTTATGATTGACCTGCAGGGATAGTATGAGGGGATATGATGAAAAGATGTTGTTGTAGTTTTTTTACCTTATGATGTAATGTAAGACTTATGAATATATCTAGTGTTTCCAAGACTACTAAACTAATAGGTCTTTCGAGACTTGATCCTTTGTGATCATGCCAATGTTATGTAATAATGCACCAACTATGGGTATCTAGGGTCGGGGCGTTACAGTTGGTATCAGAGGAAGTTTAGTACAAACCTTGGAAGCTAGATTTAGATAAACTCTAATTAGAGCACATTGACCTAAGATGAACTTTGAGGATTATTATAGAAGAACTTCCTAGAATTTTGGTATTGTAGAGATTTTGTGAGTTTTCTGAGCAATACATCCCTGTCTGGATACGAGCAGGTAGAGGCGACTCTGGCACAGATGTACCTAGGGGTAAAACCCGAAAACACCGCTTTGAGCTAGACTCAAATGGGAACTGGTGCACAACAACGGGCCTTGCTGCACTCTTGGTTACGACACTCCCGGGGATATGCTTAGGATAATTTACATTTTCTTTACAAATGGATTTAAAGTATTATATATATATGATGAGAGTAAATGAACTTGGTTAATCCTAATGTGTTTCAAATTGAGAATATGGTGACATGTTTATCTCTAAATGATTGTATGACTACTATTACTCACACAATGCTTTCTGGTTTTAGTCAATGGCTGGATTCCAAGGAAGTCATAGTGACTTTGAGAATGATGTACCAGGTGGGAACGGTGGTGGAAATGAGAAACAAAATGGAATGTTGATAGGTGTAAAAGATATAGTTTTTATGCCAAATTAATTTTCCAAAAATATGATCAACAATATATATATTAACCAATTACCGGACTCAACAAAGAAGGGAAAGGTGATGAATGATAAGAGCTCCAGTAGTGGAGACCATGGAGAAAGAAATACTCAATTTCCATCATGCAGGAAATGTGGAAGGAGACACCCAGGAAAGTGTCTCAATGGGACAAAGAAATGCTTTACGTGCGGTAAGGAAGGACATAAAGTGAAGAATTGCCGAAGAAAAATGAAGAGTACTATGGAAGAAGATTAAAATGGTCCCAAGAATCCATTTACAGTCATTTGCCATAAATGTAGGGGACCTGGCCATTACCCGAGTGAATGTCCTATTCTATAGGATATTTTCTTGGTCAGAGAAGAAGCTATGTGGAAATAAATGGTTGGATAAATGTTTAAAAATTATTAGTGATCCTCGTTGAAGGGTTTACTTTGGAATAATTTTCTCTTGTATTTGTAACCCTAACGTTTTCCATGTGAGAATGATATTTATAGAATAATTATATTTTCTCTTGTGGATATAGTTATAAAAAACCATTTGGTTTTATATGATCATTGGGTTTGAGGCAATTACAAATTATTATAATTTAGGATAAAAATTCAAGGTATGAGATAACATTTGTGGTTAAATTATGTTAAGGTTATTTTGAGGAATTTATCTCATTTTGGTAATGTTATAAAATATAGTTTTTGAAAAAGGACAACACGTAGACCGTGTGACAACCCGTCGCGTCAGACAAAGCTGTGGGAATCGAACCCACAACCAAAGTGCAATTGGGATTTATCTCCTACCACTAGACTACGTGAATTCCCTGGTTAGTGTTACTATTATTTTTAGTTAAATGATTTTATTGATCAATAATAATTTGATTTGGGATCTTATGTCTTATCAAATGAATTCCCTTAGTATAGGAAAATGATTTAGTGATTAAGTGATAAATGTTATTTTGGATGTTGTTCGCTTTTTTGAGAACACTATATGCCAAAGGAAAATAGAGTAGTATGGGATTTCATTTGAGGAGTAATAGTGGATTTTTATCTATGTTTTTATTGTGGATTTATAACGATTTGGGTTATTTATGGAACTTATTAGATTAATTACTTTTAAGTATGTGAATTTAAAAGTAATTAATGTCATTTGGAGATACAATTTTACGTGGAAGACTACTTTCTTAATAAGTTTTGGTTTTCAATATTAGTTTTTATTATATTAAAGGATTTTAAGGAAAATTGATTGTTGAATGGTATTTATTTAACTTTGGGGTACTGTTGGTTTAATTTTGGAAATTAAGATTAGTGTTTATTTCTCTCATGGAGTATCCTTTTAGGGGATCATTAGATCTTGTACTAACCATTTTGGTTTTGATTAATCTATAAAGACATTGTAAATATATATTTCATCCTGCATGGATCATGTGATTCTATAGAAGTTTATTCTAGCTCTTCTAGTGTGACCAACTCTTCTTGAATACTCATCGTTTAAAAAAATGAGTTAGTGGTGGAAATTTATAAAATAATGAAACTCTACTTAAAATGTAAGTATATATCTTTATATTCTTAGTCAATATCATAAATGAATTCCTCATCCTTTTGTAATGTAACTTAAAACAAAAAAATTTTGTCTGTTTACTTTCCTACTAGGAGACTAATGGCCATTTGTCCTAACACAAGTTTGTGGTTTTCTTATTGTAAAATTTCTCCTGATCATGATTTCTATCCCTCTCCATCAGAACTTGACAATTAGTTTATCATCCATATCCATGTTTTCCTACATGGAATCTGATTATGGGTTATCTTGGTTGACCTTTATACCTCTCTTTCTTTCTTTTAAAGTGATAGTTTTGTTGACTCTTTTTCCGATGTGGGAATTTCCATTATATTCCCAAGCACAATTTTAAAAATTGTGAGGATGAAATTTATTGAAGGAGGTTATAATGTAAATCCCCAAACTTCCACGGTACGTTTCCCTTCGAATAATGCAATGGCGTGCATTGTACGCAACTTCGAGATTCTAACACACCACATCCAATCAAACTAGCCGTTATGAATAGTAATACCTAATTTTTGAAATTTTATAAATTCTATCTCTCAAAATGGACTTCATTTTTGGATTAGGAATATCGAATTTATCCTAGGGTGAAATTTTGGAACTTTTCAGATAACACTTATATTTTGATGAATAGTGAAAATTACTAAATTTTAATTATAAACAACTTTTTAAATCAAAATAATTTATAATGATAAATTATATTATTGAGTGGTTTTAAAGTATAATTAGAATATATTTTTACCATTTTATCCAATGGTGTAAATTAGAATTAATTTCACTTTGAAATTGGACCTAAACAATTGTCAATCTTTTGATATATATTGTTTCTTAAAAACATGCTATTTGTTATGACAGCGGGAATTAATTATAAAATTAATTAATGAAAATCATATTTTTAGAATTTTTTAAAATAGACATCATTTTTGAATTTGGAATATAAATTATAGCTTAGGGTGAAATTTTGACACTGTTCTGAAAAACTTCAATTTTTGATGAATAGTGAAACTACTAAGTGGTAGTTAAAAAAACTAAATTTTTCATAAAACTTAATTTTACCGCTTCTGTGAATGGAATTTAGAAAATCTGAGAGACATGGTTAATATCAAGAAGTAAAATGTGGTTCAATGAGATGAAAATAATTTTTGGTGAATAGTAACTTTTTACTTTTATTTACCACGGTTAAAAGTAAATAGGGTAATTAAGGGTAAAAATGATATTAATATTACCCTAACACATGTCCTAATTCTATTGGACAAGTGTATCTCGACCGAAAACAACCTTAGGAATAAAATATTATTATTTAGGTCCACTTGGATTAGATTAGGACATTTATTATTATTTAATTCAATGAAGAGTTAAAAGAGTTAAAATCAATGTTTATTTACTAAAATATTTTTAATATAGGGTTATACATAAGATAAATTCGATTGTAAATATTCATTAGAAATATAATAATATTTCCTACATAATGATATTTTATTTATAATTTTTAGACATTAAAAAATTTAATATATTTATGACACAATGATGATGCAGTAATTACCATAATAGTGAACAATTAAAATAATTGATATTATAAATACCCAAATAAAGATAATTTAAGATTTATAATAAATTAAACTAATTTTCTAAGATAATATGACATATTAGTATTTATTTAATTGACTTTTTTCGAAGTAATCATTCTGTTATGAGTTTCACAAAAATCAACTATTGAATAGTGTCAAAATTGACATAAAAGAGTTTTTAAAACAAATATTATATTATTAATTGATATTAAATTCCTAAAAATCTAAGGTTCAGCCAAGAGACTAATATCATGATAGGTATATCATTAATGGACCACTTGGGGGTATCTTGGATGTATATAGTAAGTTTATTAACTATATAATATAAAAATACAAAGTGACATGGTAAATGTCAAACTAATTAACTAAGAGATAAAACTAAAAGATAAGGTTAATATATTAACCCAAACCTATCTAAATTCAATTGGATGAATGGTTCGCGACCTATCCCCGCCTTAACCATTGAATAATCAACTTTGGAGCCATTATAAACCGAATATGATTTTATTATAGATTAACATTTCAAGTTTTTCCAAAGGTGCCCCTCACCCCTCTTATAAAAGGGCACTCCTCCTTATCATATCTTCATACCTTCAAAGCCTTTTTGTTCAGCCAACCCCTGCCCAAATACTCTCTCAACTTCCCTCACTACAACCTAGAGGCCTTATTTTTATCAGAAAGCCAACCTAAAGAGCCCTTTTGATCATATCAAATGGAAGAACCCAAAGAAGAGGTAATGTTTTCACCACCCCTTTTCAAGTTCCTTTCTTCTTTCACTTCTTATTTATTTGTTATTACCATTATAAAATAATAACTCCAGTATATTATATATACTGTGATGTTATTATAAATATGGTACAACCATATTCAGTATTCTATCCACCCTTTGAATAACATGTCATCATACGTGCGTACGTACGGCTTACCGTCTCCACGTCGTGGTGTAATTGTTATTCGATATATTATTATTTGGGTGGGTATAATAATGATGTGTAACTTATTTAAATAATAAATATAACATGATAATGATTTTTTATATATGATATACCATCCAATTATATATTATTTTAATATCAAAAGAATTATATTGTCGCTCGTGCGTACGTACGGACTACCGTCTCCACGAACGCGATGAGATTCATTCTCCCTCATATCCATTCAAGTATAATTATCATTTGATGATTTAAAAAAAATTAAGAACTTTATATCATTATGGATATGAATAATATACAACCTATCCATGACAAACATGGCTTATGTAACAAAACATATAAAAGATAATGAGTAAGTTAACACCCGAAACGACGACAATTCTAAGATATTATTAACCAAGCAATATTAAAATATCATATATGATATAATATTAATGTATATGATTCATGAATAATTTAATAAAATTTATTTCAACATTATACAGGAGGTTAACCTACCCCCAACCAAGGGAAAGTACAAGGTAAGGGGTTTCATATCTCACTTTTAATTCCGTGAGAATTCCATTGTTCACCACTTATTTATTGCATGTGGTGTGTGTAATTGCCATGATTGTATTCATTGTGTAATATACATTAATTTATGGATATTTAAATCATCATTTAATTATCCTTCTTTCATGGTTGTATGTTTCATAAGTTACCAAATTGATAAGGGAATTTGAAATTTCAAATTTCCATTTATTCGGCCTTACGCAAACTTCATTGATTATTTTACTCCGAGATTATGGGTGGAATCACTATTCATTTTATTATGTCATAATTTCCACTCCCCTTTTCTATGGATATAATTTTGATAAACATAATCACTCCATTGATAATTTCTCAAGTCATCGATATGAATTTGATAAGAGTAATTTTAACTCATTCTCCATTTGTTGAGTTAAACATTCAATTCATTGGTGTTGTTTTTACAAGATTATGTGTGAATGTCCTTTGATTGTTTTACACTAAATATCCATTCATATTTAGTGTATTTATATTTGTCACACATAACTATGTCTTTGATTTATCCTTAACCTAAGATACGACCTTTATGAGAGATTTTATCTCAATTTACATTCCATTGAGACTTCTTTGTTGTGATGCACCAAATCACTATTATGTGGTGTATATAATGTACTTTGACATAGTATATCATGAATCCCTTTATTCTCATGATATTACAAAGTTTTTATTACCTCAATTATTTGTATTCAAGTGTCTCTCTTTTGGTTAGAAACTCTAACTAAAATACCATTTTTAAATGTTTTAAAGACTTATTCTTCTAAATCTTGCTCATTAATGTCCATGTTTTAAAAATGGTTTAAAGATTTATTTATATGGACATTAAAGTTTTAAAATTAAAACTCCTTTTAAAATTTTCAAAGTGGTATGGGACACTTTGATTCAAAAATCTATTTTTAAATGGATTCTTGAAAAATAGTGTGACTTTTAAATGATTTCAAGAAAAAGGGGGATATTTCACTTTAATTGTTTTAATGATTATTTTCGCCTATGTCAATATCATTCATCATTCTCTATTGAGGTTTATATGATACAATACAATCTTCTATATTATATCGAATTATTTATGTTTGACTGTGGATGTGCTATGTTTATACCATTCATGGTTTGTGGATGAAGTATTTACATTTCATATTCTAGTTTTAATACGAATGTTTATGTTATGTTTAAACCTTTTCATATGTGAATGCATTGGACTTAGTAAGTGACGGGTAGAGCCCGCTATAGCTCCTTGATGCATCGGTAGGTCTCATGAGACAAACTAGTGTCTTGGCACAAGGCCTTGGAAAAATCGTATTTGTAGTTTTGGCACGAGGCCTTGGCTATGTGGTTATGATAGTCTGGCATTATGCATTACATCATTATGAAAGTGGTTATTGATATTTCATGTGATCATTCGACTAGTAGAATATCCATGTGAGTATGTAAGTGGCATTATTTTATTTTATCGTTTCCATTTTATGCTGAAGTTCAAGTTTAAAAGGCTTTCATTTTAGTTATAAACTGCCTTAAGTGTTTATGCTTATCTATAAAAGCTTCTGCTATAATGTTATCCTTACTGAGCATGTGAGCTCACCCCTTTCAATGTTTTATTTTTCCCAGGATTATGAAGAAGTAATTTATGATTGACCTTCATTGATAGTATGAGGGGATATGAAGACAAGATGTTTTTGTAGTTTTTTTACCTTATGATGTAATTTAAGACTTATGAATATATCTTGTGTTTCCAAGACTACTAAACTAATCGGTCTTTCGAGACTTGATCCTTTGTGATCATGCAAATGTTATGTAATAATGCACCGACTCTGGGTATCTAGGGTTGGGGAGTTACAGGGGTCAGGGCATTACAGTTGGTATCAGAGGAAGTTTAGCAATAACCTTGGAAACTAGATTTAGATAAACTCTAATTAAAGCACATAGCCCTAAGATATACATTGAGGATTAGTATAGAAGAACTTCCTAGAATTTTGGTATTGTAGAGATTTTGTGAGTTTTCCGAGCAATACATCCCTGTCTGGATACGAGCTGGTAGAGGCAGCTCTGGCATAGATGTACCTAGGGGTAAAACCCGGAAACACCGCTTTGAGCTAGACTCGAACGGGAACTGGTGCACGACAACGGGCCTTGCTGCACTCTTGGTTACGACACTCCTGGTGGATATGCTTAGGATAATTCTCATCTTCTTTACAAACCATTATGAAGGGATTATGAGTATATACATCCTCAAAGGAGACATTTTATGATTATGGATTATATCCATAAACTATTTAATTTATGTTATGTGTTTTACAAGTTTGGGATTGGGTATTGTGATTCATTAACTAATCTAGTGTATGCCATTGTTTAGAAATGGTGCCCAGTAGATGGAATGAGAACTCCTGCAATGCACATGATCCAAAGAGAAAGAAGGATCATATCTTTCATGGTCTTAATATAGAAATTAGAAGAGTAATAGTCTCCCATGTATTATCATTATATGAAGAAATAATATCCTATTTTGATAAGATAAGTAAAGATTTTACTGAGTCCTATGGATTTGAAGGGAAGTAATAGAAGAAAAGGATGGAAGAGAGAAAGATGGATAAAGGGAAGAGGGAAAATAAGAATTTTCCCATATGTGATAACTATGGGAGGAAACACCCTGGAACTTGCCTGAAAGGAATGTGAGTTTGTTATAAGTGTGGAGGAAAAGGGCACAAAGTATGTGACTGCAAGGGTAAGAAAATGGTTTCAAATGTACAATGCTTCATTTGCAAGTATTTTGGACACTACGCGAACCTATGTCCCAGTCATCAGACTATGCCGCAAATGATCCTATTAGATAATAATCAAGTTATGATACTACCACAGATTATGAGGAATGATTAGTGTTCTTATGTTGATTATGTCATTTGAGTGTTGTATCAACAATGTACTTGTTATAATAATTATGGAGTATATGAGGATTGTACTACAGTACTATTTCATTAAGGTCTTGAGATTGTGTAGAACAAAGAAAAGTGACTCAATAGCAGGTTAAATTTTTGGAAAATATATGGTTGGGAGAAAGATAAACCATAATATGGTTCTGATAACGAGGAAGTGATTTTAGAATAATACATGATTTCTTGGGATAAATTATATTGGGTATTCTTGACTACCTTGAAACTGATTAATTATTTGTATATTCCATCATTATTGGGGTTTACAACATTTTTGGAATGAAAGAGTATATCTATTATTATTTAAGGAATAATGGATCATGAATGTAATCAATAAGGTTTTATGGTAATTTAGGATGTTGTAGTGTTTTAAAATAATACATGTTATTATGTGGAAAAAAGGATATTCATTGTGTTTACCTTCCTTATAAATTTTGGACTGAAGTATTTTGGATAGTTCTAGTTTGTATTATGTTGGATTTCCATAAAAGGAAAACCTGTAGGTCGGGTGGCAACCTGTCGCGCCCAGTAAGGCCACGAGACTTTAACTCAGAACCGAAGGGCGACAAGGGTGTATCACCTACCACTGGCCCACGAGATGTCCTGGATTAAATAATGTAGTTTATTTTAATAAGGTCTAGTAAATGAATTATAAATTCATTTTTTAACCCCAAACTAATAGGATAAATAGAATATATTTTTTAAGTTCTATTATCTTTTAGAGTGAAAGATGATTTTGTTGTAGAAATTAGTTAAATGATGGAACTATACTTGTCAAGTATATATATTTCTTCTCCTCTTATTCTATAATGAAATTAATTCTTATACTTTATTGAAGGAATCTTAAAACCAGAAATTCGTTACCCTAATACCTTATGTTTTGTTGAACCGATGGTATTTTAAGTCATTATAGATTGATGAATTTAAGTCCCTCAATTTTACACTTGTTTTTGATTGATGACCTCAATCACTACCTATAAATATTTACGTTTTTCCTCCAATTATATGTCTCAAATTTCCACCAATGTTCTCCGAATAGAGATCATAATTTGGTGGTGACCCTTTCATTTCTCTTTTACTCTTATTAAGACTAAATTTTATCAACCCAATTTCTGATGTGGGTTTTCCCATAAAGATATTTTCTATATTCAACCTTTTTATTCGAAGAACAATTTCAAATTTCGAGGATGCAATTTACTGAAGGAGGGGAGAATGTAACACCCCAATATTTCATAGTGTGTTTTTTTCAAAATAATTCAATAACTTGCACTACACGCAACACCGAGTTCAAGCACACCATGATTTACCAAAAAATAGTTCAAAAGAGGTTATGAAAATTATTAACTAAATTTTAAACATTATATAATCCTTATAATTTTAGAATCCATATTAAGAGTTTCTTAGACATAATGTAAGAACAAATTCATTTTTAGTATTGCACTTTTACCAACTTTTAATAGTGAACCCTCTTTAAATCCATTATTTTAAACTTTTATATATTCAATTTGACTAAATAGAGACATAAAAAATTTACAATGAAACATCCCAAGCTTCCACGGTATGCTTTCCATTGAATAATACAGTACCGTGTGTTGTACGCAACTTCGAGTTCTAACACACAACCAATCAAACTAGCCGTTATGAATAGTAATACCTAATTTTTGAAAATATATAAATTTTATCTCTCAAAATGGACTTAATTTTTTGATTCGGAATATCGAATTTATCCTAGGGTAAAATTTTGGAACTTTTCAGATAACATTTATATTTTGATGAATAAGGAAAATTACTAAATTTTAATTAAAAACAACTTTTTTAATCGATATAATTAATATTGATAAATTATGAATTTTAGTGATTTTAAATTATATAGAGAATATATTTTTACCATTTAATCCAATGTTGGTAATTGGACATAATTTCACATTTAAACCGAACAAAAACAAGAATCAATATTTTGATAGTTATTATATCTTAAAAACACGCTTTTTGTTTTGACAGCGGGAATTAATTTAAAAATAATTTCTGCCACTTTGGTGTTGTGAATTTGGAAAAATGGATTCCATATTTTGAATCAGGATGTTCAAATTGTTTAAATAGGTAACTTTTATTTTTATACATTTTGAATAATTACTTTGGTAAATATTTTATTTACCATGGTTAAAGTGTAAATCCGGTAAATAAGGGTTAAAAATAATATAATAATAATAAAAAATTACCCTAAAACGTGTCCTAACCTTATTGGTGGATACATGTCCGACCTGGGTATCTTTTGGTCGATTTTGGGACCCCATGGAGCCACTTGTAGGTGACAGGGACACTTTATTTTAATTAAGTTTAAATAAATACAAAAATGACATAAGCATATATCTTTTAGAAAAAAAAATTTACATCGGGTTATATATGTTGGGGTTTCGACTATAAATATTCATTAGAAAGCTAAAACGATTTCCTACATAATTATGTTTTCTTTATAAATTTTAGACATTAAATAATATAATTTATTTATTACACAATGATGATGTAGTAATTACCATAAAAGAGAAATATTAAATTATTGATATGATAAATACCTAAATAAATATAATTTGAGACTTTTTATGAATTAAACTAATTTTATAGGTTAATATGACATGTTAGTATTGCTTTAATTAACTTTTTTAGAAGTAATCATTCTGTTATAATTTTTACAAAAATAAACTATTGAATAGTGTCAAAATTGACATAAAAGAGTTTTTAAAACAAATATTATTTTATTAATTGATATTAAATTGGTAAAAATATAAGGTTCGACCAAGAGACTTATATCATGATAGGTGTATCATTAATGGACCACTTTGGGGTCGATTGGGTGTATATAGTAAGCTTATTAACTATATAATATAAAAATAGAAAGTGACATGGTAAGTGTCAAACTAATTAACTAAGAGTTAATACTTAAATATATGGTTAATATAGTAACACAAACCTGTCTAAATCATATTGCTTGAGTGGTTTTCGACCTATCCCCACCTTAACCTTTAAATAATACACTTTTTAGCCATTAGAAACCGAATATGAATTTATTATAAAATAATATTTCTATCTTTTCCAAAGGTGCCCCTCACCCCTCTTATTAAAGGGCACTCACCCTTCTCACTAATTCACACATTCAAAGCCTTTTGGTTCGGCAAACCCCAGCCCAAATACTCTCTAAACTTCCCTAAATACAACCTAGAGGCCTTAGTTTGATCATAAATCCAACCTAATGAGTCATTTTCATCAAATCAAAAGGAAGAACCCGAAGAAGAGGTAAATATTTCACCACCCTTTTTCAAGTTCCTTTCTTCTTACACTTCTTCATTATTTGTTATTACCATTATAAAATAATAACTCTAGTATCTTATATATAATTTGATGTTATTATAAATATGGTAAGACCATATTCAGTATTCTATCCACCCTTTCAATAACATGTCACCATACGTGTGTACGTATGGCTTACTGTCTCCACGTCGTGGTGTAATTGTTATTCAATATATTATTATTTGGATGGGTATAATAATGATTTATAATTCATGTAAATAATAAATATAAAATGATAATTATTCTTTATATATGATATACCATCCAATTATATATTATTTTAATATCAAAATAATGATATTGTCGCTCGTGCGTACGTACGGACTACCGTCTCCACAAACGCGATGAGATTCATTCCCCATCATATCCATTAAAGAATAATTATCATTTGATGATTAATAATATTATATAAAGACTTGATATAATTATGGATATGAATATGAGACAACCTATCCATGAAAAACATGGCTTACGTATCAAAACATTTAAAATAAAATGAGGAAGTTAACACCCGAAACAACGATGAAACTAAGATATTATTAACAAATCAATGTTAAAAGATCATATATGATATCATATTAATGAATATGATTCTTTTATAATTTAATAAAAATTATTTCACCATTATACAGGAGGTTAACCTACCCAAATCCAAGTAAAAGTACCAGGTAAGGGTTTATTTCACAATCTCTTCATTATCTGAGGTTGTTTATACGTAATAATCTACTGGGATTTCTTTATCATCAACATCCATGTTTCTTAAAATGTATTTCAAAACATTTTTACTATTTACAAGAATATGGGTTAATGTAATTTATACCCTTTTTTTACTTTTTGTAAGAGTTTTATAAAGGAATCATTCCGTTGTTTTCCAAACAAGGTGTTTTTTAACCTTTTTGACAGAATTAATGTAAGAATGTTTTTTTAACCTATACGGCAGGTGTGGATATTTTCTGCCGTTAGAAAATTGTCAAAACTTCCCTTACAAGCTTATAAGAATATTTTCAAATTAACTATTTTAGATTATAATTATGTGACCTTTAAATTATTTCAAAATGAATATTTTAAGAATTTGTGAAAGGTACTCTTTATCAAGATCAGAATTTTAAATGTTTTAAAGATTTATCTTTCTAAATATTTTTAATTAATGTTCATGTTTTAAAAATGATTTTAAGGATTTATTTATATGGTCCTTAATATTTTGAAATGATATTTCTTTTCAAAAGTTTCAAAGTGGTATGGGACACTTTGATTTAAAAATATCTTTTAAATTACTTCCATTATAAATGTGTGACTTTTAAATGACTTAAAAAAAATCTATTTCTCTCAAATAGTTTTGATTTCATCTATGTCAATATCATTTAATCGATTTTAAGATTATTTGAAGTTGATTTATTATGATACAAAACTTTTATATTTTATTGATGGTTTTGTGATATGTTTGACTGTGGATGTGTTATTTCTATACCATTCATGGTTTATGGAGAAAGTATCGACATTTCATATGCTAGTTTTAATACGAATGTTTATGTTATGTTTAAACCTGTTAATATGAGAAATGCATTGGACTTAATATGTGACGGGTGGAGCCCGCTGTAGCTCCTCGATGCATCGGTTGGTCTCATGAGACAAACTAGTGTCTTGGCACAAGGACTTGGAAAAATCTTATTTGTAGTCTTGGCACGAGGCCTTGGCTATGTGGTTATGATAGTCTAGCATTATGCATTCCATCATTATGAAAGTGGTTATTGATATTGCCTGTGATTATTCGATTAGTAGAATATCCATGTGAATAAGTAAATGGAAATTATTTCATTTTATTTTTTCCATGCTATGTTGAAGTTCAAGTTTAAAAGGCTTTTGTTTTAGTTATACATTGCCTTAAATGTTTATGCTTATTTATGAAAGTTTCCACTGTATTTATTACCCTTACTGAGTGTTTGATCTCACCCCTTTCTATGTTTTATTTTTCCCTGGATTCCAAGAAGTATATTTTGATTGATATGCAGGGTTAAGACAAAGGAATAATGGAATTCATAATTAATTATTTATGTTGTTTTGTATGTTATGAAGTGTAATGTAACATTCATGTATGTAATCTATTTTCCAAGACTGCTAAACTGATCAGTACTTCGGGACTTGATTCCTTGTAATCATGCCAATTTATTAAAATAATGCACCGACTCTGGGTAACTGGGTTCGGGGCGTTACATATTTCATATTAAAGATCCTTTCAGGTTTATTGTTTTTTATAACAACTCAAAAATTACATAGTAGAAAATTTTATTCACTATCCATTTTTTTCATAAAACAAAAAATGATTAAAAAGAAACACAGTTTTTTTTCTTGTTTAAACAAAATAACATTTAATTAATCACATCCTTCATTGTACTCTCCATTAAATCTTATGAAAATTTTTTCAAAAACATTGGATAAGAAAAAAAATCACACTAATGGATAAAAAAAATATGGAAAATTTTTAGGCTTGTTAAAATAAGAAAAACATGAATACTTAATCATAAAGTAATACTCTTCACCATTAGGAAGTAGTAAATACTCTTTTCTGAATATAATATCATTACATGCAATTTTTTAATCAATATATTACCATAAAACACATAGAAATAACATATAACATATATAGTTATCTTGGGGCATAATCATGCTTAAATTGAATAACCATACGATCGACTTCCACACATATCACTAAATGGAATAGCGATGCGGCCGAATTCGATACAGAATGCATTGGAGGTTATAGCATAATCATACATACTTGGTTTATCATGGAACCAACTATATTTGGTTTATCCCATAACAACCCATATTTGGTTTATCATGTAACCACCTGTCAAATGTCTAAGTACCATTATATAATCATAACACAAAAAGGATTTCAATTATCAACAATTCACTCATAATATTTCATTTTCAATCACAAGAAATAATTTCAAGATATTGAAATATTCAATCCATATTCCAAACAATTTTCAATACCAAAATACCCACAAATAGAATAAGGTTTTTATTTTCCTTTTAAAAAAATTAAGGCTTCTAGAGGAAGCCAAATATCAGATAATGGTCACGACGTTGGAGAACTCATTGTCGCTGCATACATTAAAAAAATTTCATGTTTGATTTTAAATGGAAAGTAAAATGATCCATATAAAAATATTCATTTTCAAAACCTTTTAATTAATTTAAATTTAAATTTTTTGATTATATATATTATAAACTATGGTGGTGTATAACATCAAAATATTCTTCAATGAAAGGAGATTGAGATGAAGTCCCTTACCTTGAGTCTGACTTGTCTCGTACATTAATTATCTTCCTAAATAAAAAAATATAGGTTAATTATTTATTTTCTTATGAATCATTATAAGTTTTTTTATTCCTTTTCAATCTTTAATTGTAATGTTATAATAATTCGTTAACTATCTTAGTTCATGTCAAACGTTTTGTCGATTTTTGGTACTCGATTCAAAAATGAACTTGGTGTGATGTCAATAGTCCATGAAGTAAAAACTCCATAATCTATAAGATAATAATGATGAAATTATTATAATTTTTATTCATAAATTATAACTTTAAATCAAACCATGATTTTCGGTTATGAAAAATGAAAAATGTTATATTCATGGAGACGGTAATTCATACGTACACACGAGTAATGTCTTCCATTTTTGATTGATCGTTATAGAAATAAGTTAAGTATTATATTATCATTTCAGAATGATAATAAAATCATTAATATCATATTAATAATTTAAATATATGCTTATATATATCATACATGTGATATAAAGAATAAAAATTAGTCACATTGCTTCATGGAGGTGATAGTTCACATGTACGCATGAACGATGTTATCATTTTTATGCGCATTGAGAGTAAGAACATAATATATATTATTATAATATAATTAATAATATGTAATTACTATAAAATTTAAAATTTAAATCAATTATTATAACTAGTAATGGGATAATGTTATGAAAAACTAATTAGATCGGTATTTGGAGGTGAAAGTTTACACGAACGCACGAATGATTAATTCCTTTCACGTTTAATGGAAGTGGAGATTGATTTAAGTTATTATATTTACTTAATATTATCATAGTATATTGAGGATAAAATATATATTAGTTCCTCATGGATTATGGAGATTTAAAGGATGTGGAAGAAGAAATAAAATATCAGTACTTAAAAAAATGATACATCTTCTTTGGTCGATCACCATTAAAGAATGACTTAATACCTATAAGAAAGGTTTTCATCCAAAACTTTGTCTTATAGAATGTGGGATGGATTATATTAAGGGGTTAGATTAGATATTTCTTGTACCAAAAGGATTAGGATGTGTGAGTAAAATAGAGGAATGGGTTTCTTTTTAATTTGATAGGGGAGGGGCAACCTTAGAATTATTAAAATAATTAAATTAATATAAAATGGATTTTGATTCAAAAAGGTTAAAAACTCATTTATTTATAATTCTATATGATTATAAGTTGAAATATAATCACAAGATAATAATTAGATAGGTTTTTATATTTTTTAATCATTATATTTTTGTTTTAAGCCCTTTTAACTCTTATCATTTTATCAAGTAATTTAAACTTTTAGAGTGAAAATATTTATTAAATCATGCAAAAGAAAAATTAATGTTTTATTAACGAAATATTTAGAGTTATTTTAACTTTTATGATCAAATATTTGATTTTTATAAATTTTATATCATTTAATAATATATTTAATATTTTAAAAATTGAATGATGTTACTTTTAAAACTATTCATTTAATGAATTTTTTAAAATATCATGAAAAAATGCATTACTTTAAAAAACTTCACTAAATCAATACTAACATGTCCTATTCTTCCATAAAATTCATCAATAGCATTAAATATTTCAAATTATATTTATTCTAATATTATTAATATCATTTATATAATTATTTCATTAATAAATAAATAACTACATCATAATTTTGTCATAATTAAATTTAATTATTTAATTTCAAAAAATATTAAATAAGATAAGATGATGTATATAATAGTTTAAAATTTATAATGACTATTTATAGTTGAATATATCACTTATATAAACTCATATTATAATTGTTTTACTAATATGATACATGTTTATGGTTTTTCCCTTTACACTAAATTAAATGTTATAAATGTATTAATCACAACCAAGTGGAATGAAATGGTCCAATGTTCATTTTAAAGATTTTATTGGTTATCCATAACTCATCAATCAAGTTTAGGACAAGTTTTAGGGTAGTTTTGTATTATTAAAATATTATTTCAACCCTTAATTAATTTATTTCTCCATCAATTGATGTAATATAAAATAATAAAGTTACTATTTAAAAATAATTATTTTGAATCTATTAGATCAAATATTTTATAATTATTAAAACCATATATTTTTATTTTTTAAATTTAAAACCATAAAAGTGACTATAATTAATTTAATGTTAATCAAGTTGAGGGATTGAGGAAACAAGTTTTTAAAAAATAAAATCCTTCAAAAGTTTGACATTGTTTATATCAAATTAAAATGTGAAATTACTTCCAATGGCCAAAATATGATTAAATTATAAATATTTCATTTAATTATACCATAAAACGATGTTAATGTATAATATTAAAATATAAATAAATTGGATGAAAAGGCAGTTCGGAATTAAAATGCAGTATTCGTCACTATTCATCAAAATATGAATATTATCAGAAAATACAAAATATTCAAAAGAAGTAAATTTTGTTGTCCAAATTCCCAAGAATAATTTTATTTTATCAAATATAATATATACTGGTGTAAAAAATTAGATTTAAAATATTTTTTCTATCAAAAGGCGGCAGAACTGCATTTTATTGAAAAACACTTTTTTATCCAAAAAATTGAATTTGTTCTTATAACATGTCTACAAAATATATAAGATGTATTTTTAAAATTAAATTTTATAAATTAAATATATATTTAATTAATAAAATCCATGATTTTTATAGTTTTTTAAGAAAAAAACATCATTTATATTCAATTGTATTTTTTTATTTACTAATTAATTTAGAAACAAATGAAACATTATACAAACATATGTAAACCATATTTTCATAATTCAATTAATTATTTTCATTACCGCCATTCTAATGGCTATGTAATAACAATCATATTAATTAATAATATTAAGTTGTTCATTTAATCTAAATTTTTCATGTCATTTATGTTATCAAATAAAGTGTTTCATTTTAAAAACATGGGATTTTTAATAAAATAATAAAATTTTAGTGAGTTAGATATTATTTGGGTCTTACATTAAATAAAAAAATGTACAGATACTATAAGTTTACATGGTTCTAGCACAAATTTACCTAGGGGTAACAACTTTGAGGACATGAAATGGTCTGAAATCGAGTGCGAACTGGTACACAACAATGGGCATTACTACACACCTATTTTGACACACCTCTTTGATTTAATTAGGATAATTACCATTTTCTTTACCAACATTTATGAGGTATTTGAATATAAAATGAAAATTAATGACCTTGGTTTAACCATTAACCAAAGAAATAAATATGTGTAAATAAATATATTATGTATTAAAGTATTGAGGTTGTATTGAAAACCCTAGTTAAAAAGAAATTTAGTGATTAGACATATTTAATAGATTTCCATCATATTTGTTTTTATAATTTAATGAATATGGTTTCATAAAATGACAACCTTTATGCCAGGTCACAACCCATCATGTTTGGAAAGGTCACAGGACTTAAACCCATGATCGAAAGATGATAATGGTTATGTGCCTACCACTAGACTATGTGATGTCCTAATAAATATGTAATTCCTTTTAGATAAATAATTTGACAAAAAAATATTAATGATGAACCAGTAGTGTTTCTTTTTTTTTTGATATTAACTATTTTAGTTTTGGAAAATAGTAAGAGACTAACTTAAAGAGTTGTTTTACGGACTGTAGTATCTGTGAAAAGAGATTTTAGGGCATTAAGCATAGAAATTAATTCATAGAAATATATTTATTGATGTAGTGGATGTATTAGAAAATGATCAATGAACAAAATGGAAAAAATTTGGGCCTATATAAATATGTAATGTAATCATATTTTCTTATATATTTAGGTTGTAAATGTATTACCCCACATTGGAAAATGGTCTAGAAATAAAATGCTCAAATAACTTTTTTTGGAAATGATTATCTTATAATTCAACATAGATTAAGTTTTTTGAGGCCCTCAAATTTCCATTGATCATTGAATTATTTATTATTTATTACATTAATCACCGCCTATAATTATATATGCTTTTCCTTCATGTACGTATCTCTACATGTCACTATTATTATCTTACTTATAGTCTTTGTTATATATTAGCCAATCTGACCATTATATTTCCCATTATCTCTTTTCTAAAGGATTTTTTAAATACCCTTCACATGATGTGTAATTTAAACATAGTAAATATCAGGCTAACTATTACCATAATCAATATTAAATATTGATGAAGAAATTTAATTTTGGTGGGGGTGATGTTGCACCCTGAAATTCTAAAATAAGAATGTTTTATGAAATAAAATGTATGGCATGGACCACCAAGAGTGTAATGGAATACAATATCCTAATACATTATGATATAATTACTATTTTTAAATAAATTAATTCTGTGATATAACATTAAATGAATGCTATACTGAGTTATCTTACATTACACGCAACTAAGTCTTTGTTTGATACCTTTTGTTACACAAAAGATGAATTTTTATCAAGAAACAATATATTATAAAAACATTATTATTGAATATAATAGGATATAACCTATCTACTAAATTAATTGTTATGAATAATAATAAGTAACTTATGAAAATTAATGGTTTTCAAAAATATATAATAAATTATTTGGTTAAAAATTAATTAGAAATGAATATAAGAACCCATTGAATATAATGGGGGTATTTTTATTCTCACAAATGTGTTTTGTTCTAATAAATTGAATTAATTGAGATTATTGAGTTAAAATAATGTAATGTATATATAAATATATTAAATATTCAATAAAATATTTTTTTCATTCATCCAATATATTTGATAGGCATAAGATTAGAATAAAACCAATTTTATTCATATAAAACACATATTTTTATAAAGGAACTTTTACCACCTTTTAATGGAGAACCTATATTAAATATAATTTTTGAAACATTTATAAATATAATATTTAAAAATGAAATTAATTTATGAAAGAAGAATTCAATATTTTTCATCGGGTTAATTTTTGGTATTTTCTATGTTGTATCATTTTTTGATGAATAGGGAATAATAATGAATTTTAATTCAAAACTCCTTTTTTATCTAATTTATTTAAAAGGTTTAATTATATTATTGTTTTTTTAATGTTTTATTATATCAATTTTATAGCACCCTTTATTTCTAGTAAGTAAATATTCTTTTGTTATTTTATGTATATAAAATATATGGGTGATGTTTGGAAGAGTTTGGAGAACTTTTAATGTGTTTTGGGGGCTAAAGGGAAGGTGCACGAGTGTCACATAGTTTGTCGAAACTTTGTGATAGCCTTGGATAAATAGTGTTCTTTTAAAATGGTTAAAGTAGTTTGAGGTAGTATCTTATGCATGGTTGGTGCACAGTTATAAAGACCATGTGAGGATACCATGGGAAGGGTCATCTTTAAGGTAGTGGATAACACACGGTTAGTGCATGGTTTGACTAATTGTGTGACTAAACTGGGCGAAGGTCAAACCAACCGCTAGAAAAAGTGGATCTAATGTATTTTTTCCTTTAAGTATCTATTTTTATTTTATGTGTGTCCCTAACATGGGATTTTGATTCCCCAATGTTCAAGTATGGTTATTACATCGATTTGAAGGGGATCTGAAGGCTTCACATGGTGATCAGAAGACGATTTCTCATGGTATGTGTTCATTCATCATCATTCTTGACATTTTTCTTATATCTACTTCACCCCTCTACTCAGTTTCTCATATTTACACCTATTTTGGGAACATCTAAGGTTTTGAATGCTTAATATGTTTATATATGGCCATGGTTGTGATAAGGGAAGAGATCTAAAGTGGGTTCCTGAAGATTTAACTTGGTTTTTTTGGCATTCTTCATCCATTTGTCAATTTTTTCCAAAATGCTTGAGGTTGGTGTCTTCACTCTCAACTCCCCTTGCTAGAATTGATTGTATTAGTTTCAAATTGGCTAATTTTAATTCAATTGGTCATGAAATCTGGGTGTGATTCATGTTATAAATCTTCTTTAGTGGTGATTTATTGTTTTTGGTAAAATTGTGGAATTTTGGATATTTTTTGTGCAAATTTATTTGGATTTTTTTATTTTAAAATGTTAGTTTTAAAATATAAATTTGGTTTAATTTTAAAATGTAATGTTGGAAAAGGGGGTTTCAATAAAAAAAATATTTAAATGTTTTTGGTATGTTAGTATAGGAATGGTTTTTGGGAAAACTTGGTGTGTGTGTTTATATTGCGTTAATGAGGCTTGGTTAAAATATGACATTGTTCTTGGTGCCACATTTGTAATAGAACATGAGAAATTATTACCTTGTGATGACATGGTAGATCGATGAGAGACCACTCATGAGTATGGAACTATCATAATAAAGCATGCATAGTAGGTATTGTGGTTATGTATAACAAATTGGGTATGCCAAATAGGACTTGTAAAATGGAATTTATGTATGGTTTAGTTGTTTCCTGAAAATATATCTTTCCTGAAAAAATGGTGATATATAACTTATTTATATTTTGTTATAGACTATTTTAGAAGTTGTATATATTTTTCTATAATATGTTTTAGAAATTGATTAATATAAACTATATTATATAAATGTTTCTAATTCATCAATACTAGTGGCATGAGTAGGGAATTAATTTGGGGAAAACCTAATGAGATTTAGTACTCACCCCTTCTTTGGAAATCTGGTGATTTTGTTGATGTCATCAATCGGGACATTGGAAAAGGTAAAGTATCAATTTTTCTAACCCTTCTATCCCAGTTTCACAGGTAGAGAAGTCATTTGGGGAAAGGCTAATGAGATTTATTACTCACCCCCCAATTTGGAACTTTGGTGATTTTGTAGATGTAATCTACCGGTACATTGGAAAAGGTAAAGTATCACACGTCTTTAGCACTACTTCCTGGTACTTGGGATGTTTGGTGATGTTGGAGTGTGGGTCATGTGAAGCATTGAGTCCTGTGGTTTTCTTGGATTTTTATTTTTAATCCTTCATTATTTACATTGATGTTAGTTTGGTTTCCATTGTAGTGAACTTTGGGGGGTTTTGATATAAAATAATTGATTGAGTTTTCATTCTTCTTATCATTCATCACATAGTGGTCTGTTTAGTTTGGATGAATTTGATTAGTCATTTTATTCTTTAATAGTAAATCGTCCCCCACATGTATCAAAACCCTTTAGTATTTATTGCTTTCATTTTTTATCTTGGGGATATCTATTAAGGTTTAGTATCATTCTCACCACCCTCTCAAGAAAATGAGAAGGTGCAGAATGTTATAAATGGTATCAGATTTATTTGGTCATAAAGTTATTTTGATATAAGTTGTATCAGCTTGTTATTTTCCTTTTAGAAAAAGTAGTAATCGTTCATCTTGGTTTTGGAGTTGAATTTATTCTTATATGTTCCTTATGTTGGGATCATAGAAATGAGAATGATTATCGGAACTTGAAATATAGAGCATAAAATTATGTATCTATCATTTTGTGTTGAACTCTATGTCAAAATGGAGTTGGGTATATAAATTTCTTTTAAAAACATATAGGATATTGGAATATCATTATCAGGGGTTTAGACAATGTGATGCGCATGACATGAATTAGAGTGATGGCTTCCCACTGGGATTGTATGTTTTATTTTGAGTAATGATATATATTTTTATAAAAAATATTTATTTTGGGAAAATGTTGCATATTTTTTCAAATGAAATCTATGAAAAGAGCATAGTTGTTGTATTTTGAAAATGGTTTGATTTTCAAAAGAGAGTAGAAATTTTTTCAAAGATATTTAGATTTAGAAAAAGTTTATTTTGGAAAACCATGTTGTGATAGATTATGTGATATAATAGGAAATTATAGGCCTTCAATTTCTAGAGAGTGACACTTATGGAGTTTTTTTTAGGAAATGGAACCTTGTAGGAATTGTTCAAACCAACCAGAAGAATCTGTGAAAATTTTGGTTTCCACAGTGCAATAGGTGAATCAAAAACTAGTTCAGAGTATCATCCAAGCATTCTATTATGTGGACACATGGAACTTGAGGAATGAACTGGGTAAAGTGGAACATTATTTCCAGTTCCTGAAATAGAATCCACCCATATTCCAAGGTGATTCTGAACTAGAAATAATAGGGGTGTGGTTGAATAGAATGAATCAAATCATCGATTTCATTAGAACATCTATAGAGTTAATATAAACTTGTGATGTATATTCCTGAGGATCCTGTATGCTAGTGGTGGGAAATATCTATGTAGGAAAAAGATGATCAACTCCTTGGTTGGTAGGATTTTAAATAATTTTTTAACAAATAATTCTATACTCACTTATTCATGATCCATATAATCATGAACTTCTTCAGCCCGAATCATGAAAATCACTCTTTCATATAATATGCAAATAAATTCAATAATTTAGTGTGTTTTTCACCCGAGGTTCTACTATTTCAACCTTAAAAGAACACATATTTGAATTTGGGTTAAGGAAGGAGATTATTTTAATGATTTACCTGATTTGTATCACATATTATACAATGATTGTGAATAGAGGAACAGTTGTTGAATAGTATATATCCGGATCTATTGTGGGAAGAAGTATGTCAATTCCCACAATAAATAGTGGGAACTCCAATGTAAAAATAAGTAGGAAGAGGGAATTATACTTCTGGGGTGGGTGTGGAAATCAAAATTAAATTGCTAGATCAGTAAACCTTCCTCCACAACCAAATATATAAGAGGGACGTTTCTAATGTGGTTCCTTTGAACACATGAAGCAAGAGTATAAATTTCCAAAATGATCATGCCACAATTGTAGTAATATGGGACAACTTAAGCACTATTTCACTCAGTTCTCTGAGGTTGGGTGCTCAAGAAACATCATAGGTGTTGTAATAATTGTATGCTTTTATAGAGTGATGAAAACAGAATAAGTTTCATCAGTAGAGAAAATATATCCATAGTGATTCTAGGAATACCATGAATCCATAGCTAGGGAAATCTCATCAAGGAAAAAAGGTGCAGAGTGCAATGATGAAAGAATTATGTAGAGGTGAGTAGATGATTTTAGATGAACAGGATGAACCATTTATGGTGATATGTACAAATATTTTTAATTCTACCCTTATGTAAGTGTTTTTTGATACTAGCACATCACAATTCTTCATTTATTCTCCTGAAGTTAATTTTCTGAGATTAAAACATCAAATGATGCCTTCAACGTTGAAAAATAATACTCTTCACGGTAAATGAGATTGTCAAGACTTTTTGGGTAGATCATGTTCCATAACTATTGATGTATCTAAGCTAATATAGGACTTATTAGTGTTTGATATGGATGTTTATGATGTACTCCTAGGTATGGATTGGTTGATAATGATCTTGGTTCACATCGATTGTTATAGATGTACAGTTAGTTTCATGATTGAGGATGGCATCGAGTATCTCCTCAGATGAGAAAGGGTTGAAAAGAAAGGTTCAACATATTTGAGGTCACCCACAGTGGGTGAGATCTCTTATCAATTGATAATTTTGACTTTGGAATCAATAAAAGAGATTAGGAATAGTAGTTTCCCACAAATTTTGGTTTAGTTTCTTGATGTGTTTCAAAAAAGTTATTATTGTTTCCACCTATAATATAAGTGGGGTTTATGATTGATCTCATCCTAGGGACTTTTCCTATCACAATTCCATATTATTAAATGAAACCAATAGAATTAAGGGATCTGAAATTGCATTTGTAAGAGAAATAAAAAATGGTTTCATTCAGCCAAGTACATCTCCATGGGTAGCACCAATCTTGTTCATGATGGAATCTGATGGAACACTAAGGATGTGTGTAGATTAATGTAATCTTAACCAATTTATGATAAAGAATATTTATCCACATCCATTCTTTTATGATCTTTTCGATCAATTTAAGGTGGCCCAGTGGTTCTCTAAAATTTACTTTTGATCAGGATATCACCAAGTGCAGGTTCGAAAAGAGTATATTCTGAAAATAACATTTAGAATAAGACATGACCATTATGAATATGTGGTAATTAATTTTGTTAATATGAATGCACCATTAGTCTTTGTGGAATTATTGAATCAGATATTTTAGAGATATCTGGATTCCTATATTATGGTATTTGTGGATGAAATATTTGTGTTTTCAAGGATAAGGGCAGATAACAAGAAACACTTGGTGATAGTGTTGAGAATCTAGAGAGATAAACTGATGTATGACAAATTTCTATGTGTGATTTTTGGATACATGAGGTATTCTTTGTTGAACATGTAATATAAAAAAGAGGAGTTTTAGTGGATTTGGAGAAGATAAATGTTGTTATATCATGGAAACCACTAATGAATATCTTTGAAATATGATGTTTTCTTTGTCCTAAGGGTTATTATAAATTCTTTTTACTTGAATTCTCACAACTATAATTACCTATGATTTCCATAACCATGAATAATTTTCCATTTCAATGGACTATGTAATTCTAAAAATCATTCCCAGAGCTAAAAGTTCATCTTAAATCAGTACCTTTCTTGATTTTTCCGGAATCAGGATAGAAGTATGTGGTGTATTGTGATGTTTCAGAATCTAGTTTGGGGTGTATTCTCATGAATGGAGACCGTGTGTGTATTATGGATCATGTAATTTGAGGGTTCATTTGAATAATTACCCAACACATTATTTGGAATTAGCTATATTTTTTCATGCCTTGAATACTTTACATCATTACCTATTTGGTGAGAAATTTATTATGTTCATGGATCATAAGAGCTTGAAACTTATTTCCCTGCAATGATATTTTAATATTAGGAAAAGGATATGTATGGAATATCTATAGATTCTTGACTCTGACTTGATTTAGGTGTCGGTTAAAGGAAATAAAATGGTAGATTCATTAAACAAAAAGGCATATGCTTAGTTGGAAAAAGATGCTTCAGATGAGTAGTTGTTGATGTCAGTCTTAGCAAACATGCATGTGGAATTTGAATAATGTGGTGATATTGGGATTTTAGTTTTAGTTTATATGGTTCCTAATTTGGTAAATATAGTCAAAGAAGAATATACATATGATGTTGAATACTTAGTTATGTGTTCAAAACTCAATGGTGGGGGGAAATTGGGAGCTGGAGGTAGGATGGGAGTTTAGTTTGGTGGTTTATAAATTAGATGTTTATACCTATGTCTATTTAAGAACATATTCTTCAGGCATACAACCATTCGATATGGGGTGTTCATCCTGGAATAAAAAAATGTATATGGTGTTAAAAGCACAGTTTTGGTGGAATGGTATGAAGAAAAATGTGGCTGAGTTCATTTCAAGATGCTTAACTTCTTAGCAAGTTAAGTTATAACATTAGTGAGAAGAAAGTATGTTTTGGTATTTAATTATCCCTTTGTGGGAATGGGAGAAAGTAGTGATGGATTTTTTCATAGGTCTCCCATGAATGGTTTAGAAGCACAATTCCATATGGGTGATAGTGGATCGACTCACAAAGTTATCCCATTTCATCCCTATTCATGAATCTAATATGTTGGATGATCTACAAAAACTCTATATCCATAAAGTAGTAAAAAGACATGCCATACCCATTTTGATAGTGTTAGATAGAGATATGAGGCTGATATATCATTTCTAGAAATCCTTATAGAAATCCCTTTGGACTTAGTTGACTATGAGTACGGTGTATCATCCTTAGACTGATGGGAAATTCGAAAGATGGATATGAACATTGGAAGACATGTTGTTGGTTTGTGTAAGGGATTTTTGTGGTTCATGGGAAGAACATATACCCTTAGTAAAGATCCCATATAACAACAACTATCCAGCCTCAATACATATGGCTCTGTTCAAATCATTGTATTATAATCCATTCATTTAAATACTATTTTTGGGTGGAAATAGGTGAGAATTCATTGGTTGGACTAAGCCTTGTCCATGAACCAATAGAGAAGATTCAGTTGACTTGGAAAATAATGGTTTTTTTAAGTTGGGGTCGAAGCCTCATTTATTATTAAATCAAATAAAATACCTCTTTTAACTGGGTAGAGGGAGACCCATTACATAGCCTGAAGTACCAAGGAGAATTTAGCCTATTAAATGGCCCTTAGGCCCAAATTTTTTTCCCAAAGCCCATTCTGTAAATAGTAATGCTACAGTACCCACCGCTATAGTACTACTACATTACCTACTCCCCATGGGTTTTGAACCCCCAGTTTTCATGTAGGATTACGGGGTGCTTACCACTAAGCCAAACCACAACTACACGTGGAAAATAATGGTGATGGCTCAATGTCTTCATAAATCTTATGTGGATCATTGTCAAAAACTGTTTTCATTCACAGTGAGTAATCATGTGTTCTTAAATGTCTCTCTAAGGCTTGGACATCATCATTTTGGGAAGTTGGGAATGTTATCACCTATATAAATATCCCCTTTCAAGATACTAGTATAGATTTTAGTGGTGTAATATTGGTTAAAATTACCCCCATGGTCCAGTGTGGTGAATATTGTGTTCTAAGTATCAATATTTAAAAAGTTTCAAATTGATAATGACCATGTGCTCTTATTGGATAACATTGAACTAGATTCGAAGTATTATTTGTTATATTTTCTTATATAGATTGTGGATAAGAAAGAAAAATTCTTTCATGTAAAATTCATCATTCTAGTATGGGTTTTGTGGAAACATGGAATAGTTTATGAAGATTAATTTTAATGAAAGGAGGAGATGAAAGAGTAATGGTTCGAACTATTTCTAGGAAGTAGTGGTTTTATACTTTCGAGGATAGAATGACAAATGGTGGGGATAATGTAGCACCCTCAGTTTTTGGTAATTGACCCTTTCTTCATGATTTTAAGTATATAAAGTATATTGGTGAATTTTGGAAGAGTTTGGAGAACTTTATATGTTATTTTGGGGATAAAGGGATGGTTTATGGGTGGCGCATGGTTTTTCGAAACCGTGTGATAGAATATGAGAAATTTTAGGCATTGAAAATGGTTTAGATAGTTCGAAGTAGTAGCTTAGGCATGGTTGGAACAAATTTTTGGAGAACATGTGAGGAGACCATGTGAATAGTTATCTTTAAGGTAGTGTCTAACGTATTGTTTGTTCATAGTTTGTATAACTGTGTGATTAGACCATGCACGGGTAAAAAACACCTCCATAAAATGTGGATCTAATGTGTTTTTTCTCTTAAATGTCTCATTTTCCTTTGTATACGGACCTAAATAATTATTTTTCTTCCCCAAGGGTAATGGAAGATTCTCCCAACAACCCATAGGGTATCTGAAGGTTTCACTTGGTTATTGAAAGCTGATTCCTTGATGGATGTGTTCATCCTTCATTGTTCTTGACGTTCTTCTTAGATCTACTTTTCAACTCTTCTTGGTTTCTTAGATCTATGTCTACTGTGGGTATATATATGGTTTTGAATACCAAAAATGTTTTTATTTAACATTTTTTGTTATAGAGGAAGAGATCTATGGTGGGTTCAGACATATTTAACCTGGTTTCGTTTTCATTCTTCATCTGTTTGTTGTTTTCTCGAAAACTCTCAAGGTAGGTGGCATCACTCTTGACACATCTTGCTAAAATTGATTGCATATGTTTTAAATTGGTCTATTTGATTGAAATTCACTGTGAAATATTGGTGTGAATCATGTTATAAATCTTATTTAGAGATGATTTATGGTTTTTGGTGAAATTGTAAAATTAAATAGATTTTTTATTCAAAGTGATTTGGTTTCTTGATTCTAAAATGTTAGTTTTAAAATATGGATTTGCTAAAAAATTATATGGTTTTTTGGAAAATGTTTTTTCAATAAAAATATTTTTTTATTAAAATGATTCTATAATTTGATATTGGAATAGTTTTTGGAAATACTTAGTGTGTCTGTTCATATTTCATTAATGAGGCTTGGTTGAAATATGACATTGTGCTCAGTGCCCAAGTTTTAATGAAACATGAGAAATAATTACACTGTGAAAACATGGTATATTGATGAGACACCTATCTTGAGTATAGAATTTTCATAATAAAGCATTCATAGTTTGTATTGTGGTTCTGTGGAATAAATTGGGTAGGCCAAATGGGACTTCTGGAATGGATTTTATTCATGGTTTGGTTGTTTTCATGAAAATATCTCCTATTGGAATAATGGTTGATATATTACTTGCTTATATTTGGTTATGAAATGGTTATGAATCTGTATATATTTGGTTATATACAATTTTATAAAAAAATTCTAACTCTTCTATCCTAGTGGCATGAGTAGGGAAGTCATTGGGGAAAACCTATTATGTTTTAGTATTCACCCATACTTTGGAAATTTGGTGATTTTTCCTATTTCATCTACTGGGACATGGGAAAAGGTAACATATCACGTGACTTTAGCACTAATTCATGATACTTGGGATTTTTGGTGATGTTGAAGCATAGGGATTATGGGGCATTGAGTCATGTGGTTGTCTTTGAGTTTTAATGGTCATATTCTGCTATTTACATTGATTTTTTTCTTTCTTTGTAGTATAGTTAGGTGGGTTTTGATATAAAATAATTGGTTAAGTTTTTATTATTTTTCTCACTCATCATATAGTGGTGTTTTTTTATTTGATTATTATTTTTACTATTTAAGGGTGAATCGTCCCCAACATGTATTTAAACCCTTCAACATTTATTACCAGCATTTGGTATCTTGGGGATTCCAGTTAAGGCCTAGTGACATTACACTACCCTCTTAAGATAGTGAAGAGAAAGAGGGATGTTAATAATTATAAATTAATAAATACAATTAATTTCATTGTAATCAATTTAACATTGAAATGGGATATAAAAATTTACCAAAATTTTTAATATTTTTTCTTTAAAAACCCGCTTTGTTGTCCTATCTGTATGATTAAATTGAAATTATTTTCAATGGAATCTGTGATTTTAATTTGTAAAAAATATATTCCATATTTTGGAATGAGAATAATTTCTATTTTATAATAAGTTTTACATTGTTTTTGACCAAAAATATTAGGGGATGTAGTTAAAATTAATTAGAATGATTAATAGAAAAAATATCTTAATAAGGGATTAAACATTAAAATTAATTGCCAAAATGGCCAAGAAAAATTCACAAAATCCATTGGATGATAATATTGATACCTTATACTCCTTTGAATCATATTTTTTATACTATTAAATCAACCTATTAGAGAAAAAATGTGGGTGGAATTCCCTTTTAAAAAATTAAGAAGAATGTCCCTCTTCCTCCCTTATAAAAATGTACTCACCCAACCATTTTCCTTACAACTCTAAATAAAATTTGGATGGAAAATTATTTTCAAAAATAGATCCTCAAAATTGCTCCCCTAATCTGAGAAACCTCACTTTGGTCAAAAATTCATTCAAGTAATCTCTTTTTGGAAACCAAAATGAGTTTCCCCATGAAGATGTAACATCCTTCCCCAATCTCTTTTTTTTTATTATCCACAAAGTAAATTTTTCTTATTAAATAATATAATATTTATATTAAATATACAAATATTTTTCCATTTAAAATGTTCTACCATCAGTTACACACACTTCCATTTAATGGGTGATGGACATATTGTTCGTGTACGGTGAACTATAGCCTCGTGAAATGATGATTGTTCATTTTTCTACCACTACCACCATTCATGGTATGAAATTATAATCATATATATATATAATTTTTTTATGATTCTATAATTTTTATATAGAAAATAACTTTTTCCTTTCTGTCTCGTAGGAATTTAATATCATCTTTTGTGGAAATGTGGAATACCACAACCTCAAAGCCATGTGATTCATTCACGCTATACATGGAATGTATAAAATGTGGTTTTAATAAATCTATGTGGAATAAATGAAATAAATATTATATTGAAAATATAATATAAATATATTTCAGTTTATTTTAATTCTTTTAATATGACAATGAAATAAAAGTAGCGTTCATGATTACATACGACCTACTATCTTAATGAATGGTGAAATTCATTTATTATCTCCAAATATTATGTATTATTATTAATACATATATATTAGCTATATATGATAATTATGTCATGTATAGATTTTATAGATAATTAAATAGTTATTTAATTATTAGGTATATCATGTAACAAATCAAAACATACTCGAAAACCATGACAATTAACAGCCCAAATGATGAAAATAAAGTAAGATTGTAGAAAATGAGTAGTAAAATATTATAAAATTTATTATATTATATTATATTATATTTATTTATTTATTTATATTTATGGTTTTTTTAGGATTTTAACATTTTTAAACCCAATATATAGGAGGTTAATGGATGTTCACCCAAAAAGGAAACACAAGGTAAGGGATTCTTGTCTCACTTTTGATTCCATGATCCATACATTATTGTTCTACACCTAATTTTGTATATATGGAGTAAATAATACCAATTTGACATGTAATATTATGATTCAATCATTATTCATGACATTTTGAGTTTTAATGTAATTTATTCTAAGTTTATGTACACTAAATATTACCATGTTGTGAAGAATTTCATAACCTGATTCATTATCATTAAGTTATATTACATCCTTACTGTCATTAATATTATATGATTATGAATGTAATCATTTTTATGATAATTTTTTATTTATAGTTTTTTATATATATTTACATTTGAAACACATAATATATTCATTTATGTATTCTCAAATCAACGTTCTGGTATTTTGAAGGGTTTACTTCCCAATCTCATTTGGTTCGATATTTTTTACCCATGATATTCCATCAGAGGAAATAATTGTCTAATTTTTTAGTAAAACATTTCCTTTTATTCATCTATGTTTATTTATTTCCATTTTAAAGTATTAGTACCATTTTCTGATTCTTTATTACTCAAAATGTTTTATAAATTTTTTTTGTTAAAACATGAATTCATTTCGTTCTTGAGTCAGAGAACATGTGTTCTTTTAAATAAATGTTTTATAAAAATGTTTTAAATTTTTTAACCTTTAAAAAATGATTTTGAAAATATATTTTTAACTTTCTGTGTTTTACCACTATTTTCAATGTAATATTTTTATCAGTTTCCAAAAAATCAATTTTTTTAAGAATTTTACAATGAAAAAAGAATTTTATTTCTACCTTGTACGATATGTATGAATTTACCCAACATCAGTTCATTGAAAAAAACTTTGGAAGTATAAAATTTTAATTTTTAATGAATATATTTTTACAAGTTATTTTCAAAGAAAATTATTTTCAAATATGTTTTGAAATGAAACATATATTTTATTAAAAAATATTATTGATCAATTTATTTCATCGATGAAAAACCCCGTTATTTTTACTCCTCATGGGATATGTTATAATGATACCATCCTTATTTTTCATCTCAATGTTTTTTGATTACTTTTAACAAGGATATTATTTTCATTCACTATCATGAATCATTTGTTATTCGTTTTTAAATATTCAATTTCCCTTGATAATTTGACTTTGAATTTCTTATATTTATCTATTTCATTTATCATGGATATTTTTATTGTATAAATTTTATATAATTTTTACATATGGTGTTAATTTTGAAATGTTATATCATGAATCTCCTTATTCTTATGATATTATATGTTTCATTTAATTCATAGTAAATTATTATTCGAATGTTGCAATGTGGTATGGGAGACATTGTATTGTTTATAGATTATTTTCCTAAAGAATTTTTTAATGATATTTCAATTGTATCTCCATTCATCAACATTAAGAATCCTTGTTTCTTGTTATCCACTACTGAGGAAATATTAATTAATCCATATTCTTCATTCAATAAAGATATTTGATAAGTAATATGTTTATTAATTAAATAATTTTATCAATATGATGAATAATTCGTATAATAAGTGTTCGGTGGGACCAAAAAAATATATATCACCTCAAATTATCGAAAGGTTCTCATGAGACGAATATGTTGAAAAAATTAAATGGGTTTCCACCTATATTTTTAAACCATCTTTTGGAAGGTATTGATGGCATAGGATTTCATGTTACTCAAACATGAATTCAAATAATTAACCATTAACTTCATTTAGATTTAGTTTTTAATATCCCTGAGAAATTTTCCCTAACATGGTCTATGGATTCCTTTCCTTCACATTTCATTATTTAAATGGAATGTGTTTTGATCAATTTACCTTGATATATTTCTTATGAAATTTCATCTCTGTTTATTGATTGCATGAAATGTGTATTCAGTTATTACCTTTCCATGATGACTATTCACATCGATTCATTATTTTTCCTATTATACTAAAACCTTATCGAGCATTTGAGCTCACCATTATTTGGATTCCCTCCCTAGTAATCCATGACGTAAACTAAGAAAGAGATGCATGGATATACTATGTAGGAGTAAATTTATCTTTATGAGAACAAATTAATTTTGTAATTCATGTATTAATTTGTAAAATAATACTAAATTATATATATGGTTTACCTAGAATATTATACACTTTGATCCTTCAGGATTTGATTCCTTGTAAACATGCTAATGTAATTATAGCATAACACTGGATTTGGGCTTTCTGGGGTCAGGTCGCGGTATATATGATTATGAATATCCAGCCATTGTAGCACTCTCAATAAAAAAAAATTATGGTTAGAATATGGTCACATGTCTCATGATCATTAATTGTACTATGACTTATATCTAATAATATTCCAATGAATTGTTCCATTATTAGGATATATGAATTGTTGGGTATGATTTTCAGAATGTTATAAAACACCCTGAATCTAGTAACCTAGTGTCGATGGTTATTTTTAAAAATTGGAACAATATATAAGGGATCATAACCCATATGACTAAATATTTTAATAGTTTTGGGAGACTAGAAACATACAATATTCTCACATTACATTTTAATACATGAAAAATAACATAAAAAGCATAGAAATTAATTTATTGTTTTTTTAGAAACATAAGTTAGCATTATCACATCCCTTCAGGGTAACCTATGGAAATTAAAATATTATAAAGGGTGAGATTTAATTCTATTCATGGGAAAGTGTATAACATAAGATATCATAAAATAAATTAACCCTAAATAATATAAAATTGATAAAAAATAATAAAATATTAAGTATAAATAATTTCATAAAAGATGTATATAATCAGCTATGGTATAACATAAATAATCACATTTATAATAATAACTAGGTCTATAATGATAGATTATATATTACCAAACATCACAATCATACCCTGAAGGTCATGTTTTAAGTCATCATACATAAATAGATACGGTGTATTGAATATACCTAAACTAGTTTGTATCATGAGATCTACATATGAATCGAGGGGTTATAACAGGACATTCCCTTCACATAATATGTCCAATTCAATCATTACATGAGGGAAATTAATAAAAATAGTATAAATAATTATACTAAACAATCATAATATATCAAAAATGGTGCATCATATGAGAAATCTAAGACCACTATTGTGTATGGTACGTGGTGTTTACCCTAAGCTAGGTATAACATTTGTAAGTATTGGATGTTTGGATGCCTCGCTTGTCAAAAAGAACCTTTTAATATTTAATTAATTTTTTAATACAATTTTTTGAATATGAAATAATTAATATCTATCAAATTGTGAATCAAATTAAAAATATGATACCAGTATTAGGTATAGACGGAAGGGTTTACCCTAGTCAGGGTATAACTTTTATGCGTAATGGGTGTTTTTTTTGTATTTTAATTTTTATTTTAAATGATTAATTTTATTAATTTAATAATTAATCTGAAATTAATGAAATCAAATGAATAAGTGTATTATTATAAATAAAAATGATATTATTAATAATAAGTGTATTATTAAAAATAAAAAGAATATTATTATTAATCAATGTATTTTTATTATTATTTTCAGACCAAGTGAATGGAAAAGTACAAGTGTAATAAAATATTTTTTCACTGAAATTATAAACGACATTTCAAAACATGTGAATAATTATTATTGATCAATGAAATAGCATTGAAATTATTATTCAATACTAATAAAATGAAAATATGGAGTTAATATTAAATTATTAACTATTATCGACATTTAATGAACATTGTCGGTGAATCTTTAAATGGTGAAATATACTTTATAATAATAGTATTTATCATTATTATTTTTTTATTAAATTCACAAGACAACAAAAATAGGTCATAGAGGTGGTTTAATAAACCACCGCTAATTTTTTTAAGATTAGTTTAGTGGCATTTTTTAATAAACCACCGCAAAACCGTGTTTTTTTACAGTGCCAACACCCCCTGCCCCCCATGAGATCCCCCCTTCTCCCCCAACCCCCGCTACCCTCGAAGACCATGCTCTCCGCACCTCAGCGTGACTCACCAATCTAGACCCATGATCATCGCCCCTCAGCACACCTCATCGCCCCTCAACGCACCTCGCTAGTCTTAACATGTGCTCGCCACCCCTTAGCACTCCTCACCTCCCCTTAGCACACCACACCCCAACTATTGGTAGTGTGTTTTTTCTTGTTTATTTTCTAAGATATTAGTATGATTATTCAACATTTTTCGTGTGAGGTTTTGGGTAGGATCCTACTGAATCAACTTGTATTCTTACTCACTATATATATATATCCTATTTATATAGGTCTTTAAGAGGGAGTTAGTGATTGGGTTGGTTGTTACTAGAACATGAAATGTATCTTTTTTGGTGTTTAAAGAGTAATTTTCATATAAGTTGTTTCATGGTATTTCATTTAGTGATGTTTATTTATGTATGGAATTATAAACATCATGGAATTGATTTATTTATATTATATGAAGTATATTTGTGGTTTCTTATCTTATACTCCTTCGATATATGAGGGTAATACCAACCATATGTGTGGTTTACACCCTTGATTCTTGTTTCCACTTTGTGCCCTATTAGAAGTGGGCTTCAGGACTAACACTTGTCTTTACTCTCAATCCAAGAGAGGTTTCAATGGGGGTAGATTGTGACATAATCCACAAAATTCGGTCTCACAACACACATAGTGGCCCCCTAAAATCAAATTAAATCAAAAGTTTTTGCTGAATCATGGATGGTGAAAGACAAATAAATTTCCTATAAGGAAAAAATTTGAATTATATTAGGGGTGTAACATAGTTATTCCCTCAATAATGAACCTCACCATGGGATATCATAGAACACGTGACAGCTCTATAGTATGTGAATAATCATCGAGAATAATCTAAATCATATAATACCATTAAAGATATTTTCATTTTTAGCATATGAATAATAGGTATGAGTCCATGTCACTGGGTGTCATTACACATGTCCCCATCACCATATTTTGTTCTCATACCTTGGGGATAACAATCATACATACACATTGTATCACATCATTATCATGATAAATAATAAATAATCACATAGCATCAATCCACCCAACATGACTATCGTGTAGAATGTCCCATGAATCTAATGTATCTAAGTGTATGTTTCTATAATATTTATCTTCCAAGACCCAACTCACTATCCATAATAATCACCTCTAAAATGATTCCATGTCCTTTTTCATAGCATATCATTTCACATACCAACTCTCAAGGCTGCTAATTATAAATAGTTAACTAATCACCTTACCCTCTATAGCTCATCTCATCGGATCACAATGTACCACACCTAATATATTATCATATGTTCACTCACCTATAAGGTCATTTCATATCCCTTATGACTTATTCATATTATTTCTACACCATAATCCTAATTGGTGAACCATTTATAAGTTGTAAATCCATTAGTTAACTTTTCTTGGTTTTCTTGTGCCTCAAGAGGCATTACATAATTTACCTAAAGCCAATATTACAAATCACCTTTAAGGTAAACCCATTGTTAAATGTCTAAGTCTTATCTACTATTTGACTCTTAACCAATAAGGTGAGTCCACCATCAAATAATCATTCATTCATTATATACATAGTAAAATTTTTTAAAAAAAAATAATAGTAACCATCCAATGTCCCTCGTGTTTTATCTCATGTTTTGACACCCCTTTAGAGTCCATCACACAAACTAGAAAATGATTCACAAGAAAATGTGACCGTATAATGATCTTAAAATAATCCCACCATGTATGGAATGTAAATTTTCTTCCTAATAGCCTATATATATTTTAACACACAATTAAAAACCCTTTTAGTCCATATTCAAGTGAGCAGGTAAATCACAATAATTCAAAATCATTTACATTGAAAACTTTAATTGGTTTTAAGTTTAAATATAAATATAAAACAATTTTAAATTTTCAATATAATATTCTTATAGGTGGTAGCAAGAAGTTGATATGGAGGTGTAGAGGGTGATGAGTAGTGTTCATCATCAGATCGTGATTATTTGTGTTGTTTATATGTCGTAAAAATATGGCAACAATCGGTTTGTATATGTATCATTTGTGGCACATGGTTTCCACCAAACATTTTCATGACCTTATATTTTCTTTATTTCTAATGTTTCCTTTTATGTATTTTATTGAGGTTAGTATGAAGGAATTGAGAGGTTGGATACAACAAGGACTCTTGGGAATTGATATTATAGAGGTTATACCCATTTTATCATGTATTTGGGGTTACTTCTTGATTTTTTCATGCACTACTAGAGTGGTTTGTTTTAGAGTTTCTATTGATTTTGGGGTTTTTCTGTTGTGGAGCTAAATTATAGTGTGGTTTTCTTCATAAAGATGATCTACATGTGACATAGAGTTTCTTATGTGTCATGGACCTTCTCAAATATTATAGAATTTATAAGGTGGATGGCACTATGTTTTTTGGATATAGTTTTTAATATCTCGATTATAATGTAGATCAATTCCTAATTCCATGGTTTTTCAGGTTTCATCACTGTTACATTATGTTATAAGGTGTAACACCATGAAATTTTATTTCTGATCCTACCTATAAATTTTTAAAACCCAATTGAATAATTTATTTATTAAAATTCTCCCATAATACATGGGTGACCTATATTCTATTTTTAGAGGTATTTCAACCCAATTATTTTGGTTATTTATCCTCAACATATATATATATATATAACATCACTGATTTTACGTGAATTTATTTTTATCTCATATGGTTTCCTTCTATGTTCTTCATTGTAGGGAGGTTTTGGCTAAGGATATTGATGGTTTGGTTAGTTTTATAGATATATATTGATAAGGCCACTATTTTATTTGTTTTTTTATTTGAATCCATGAATTATAGTTCTTAGAGGTGGTTTTCCACTTGCCTCATCCTCATAGAACAAATTAAAATTATTTCTATGAGATAGGGGATCCTAGTTCATTTCTTTTAATATGAATATATTGGAACATCATGATTTTATTATCCATTTTACAAATACTATGGGCTTTTACAAGAAGATAAAAAATTGGTTTTACTGGATCATTTTAAAATAGGGGAAAATATTAGGTTTTTACTATTTTCTTGAAATTATATATTATGGTACTTCATTATTGTTGTTTCTAAAAAGTGAAGTTTTTGGGAACAATTTTTACATTTAATTTTCTGATTTTCAAGCTTGTTGTTTTGATTGACTGATTGACATAACCATTCTTGAAAAATTATTGTAACTTAATTTTAGTCAGTGAACCTATTCCTCAGGGAAATAAGAAATTTATTGATAATACCCATGTTCAAAAGAATTTTAATTTTTACATCCTTGAAATTGAAATTTTAGTAATTATGGAAACTGATATATATTTATATTCGATGATTGGCTTGTTTGATTATCTTGTGTTATGTGTGTGGTATCTTAAGGGGAATTTAAAAATAATGAGGGTGGTCAGATTAAATATATAATGTGTTTTTAGTGAGGCTATGGTGAGTTAATAAGGGTTGTCATGAGGGATAATGTATAATAAATTTCATGAGGTTGTTATTGTGTGGTTATTTTTATGAGGTGGTGATAGTGAAATTCTTGGTTTATGGAGAAGGAATACCATTTGTTTTTTTTATTTAGGTTGATGTGGGATAGATGTATTTTTTTGGAATAGTTCTGTTAGTTTCCTAGTCATATAGAGAATGGGTTTTAAATGTTGAAAATGAAATTTCATGTGTAGAATATGCTCTTTTTTTAGGGCACTCATATAGGGGCTGCAGAATCTGCAGGTTTTTCTATAAATTTGTCTTTCGCGGTAGTTTTAACCGCCACAAAATATCTGTATTTTTCTAGCCACGACGGTTAAAACTGCCACTATAGAAAATAATTTAGTGGTGTTTTTAACTGCTTCCACATAGTTTTCATCTTCCTGTTACCATCTCGCGATATTTATTTTCTTTTTAGCAGTGGTTTTCTTGGGCGAAAAATAATTATTTTTTAGCGGCATTTTATACCGCCGATTAAAAAAATATTCCCAACTGAGATAAACTGCCACTAAAACCATAGAAAATCGCCATGAAATATGTCTACTATGATGGTCACCATAAACCATCTCACAATCAATGAAACCACCAAAAAAATTTACTGATAAACTATTTAGCGGTGGTTTTTCGAAACCGCTGTAGAAGCTTATGGAGGTAGTTTAGACCACTACCATACCCAAAAAACCATCACTAAATATCCTCTTTCCTATAGAGTGAGAAAATAATTATTTTCAAAACATCGTTTCAGCCATAACTTTTTTATATGGTTCCGTATTGGCACAACTTCAGCAGAAGCAGGACCCTAAAATTGAAGCGGTCATTTTAAGACCAATATTGAATATTTAATTCAGGCTCACGATTAGGTCCATGAAACAGCCAATAATATAATCAGTGGATGCATGAAATTAATAGAGGAGTTTAAAAAATAAGTGACACAATTAATAAATGTAACTAAATTAATTGTTCTTTAAGAAGTAGGGATGGGAATTTAATTGAACAATGTTACATCATTTATAGGATGTGAAATAGGAATTCACGTAGTGTAATAATGATGCTAAACATATTGAAAATAGGTCTTCAACATTGCATAAATCTCTAGACTTTCCTCACCTCCACTACAGGGCTTTGTAACCCTCTCTTCTTCATCATATAGCCTCCACAGACCTCCTCCTTGGATCGAAATTCATTGATGCACCTCCGTCTTGAACCAAATCTCCTTAGCACACCACCATCTTCGAGCAAATTCCATCTTGACACCTCTCGATTTTTGGATCTAAATCCCATTCTTTATAGTTTTCATAATTAATCCACTTTAAATTGGGGTTTTCCATTGTTGAGCGCCTATCATCACCATTCTTAAGGTAGGTGGTCTAAATTCCAATTTCATACTATCGATTCATTTATGTGTATGTGATTAGAGAAATTTTATGATATGATTAACAATTGAGTTTTTCTATATTAAATTAATTAATTGGTTGAATTTAATATTTAGGGGGGATTGTGAAATTTTGAATATAATTGGTTGGTTTCAATAATTAATTGATAGATTAAATATGAGGATTTTGTGATGGTGGAATTGGTTAATTAATTTGGTAATTAATTAATAGTCATGATTATATTGATTAATTTGGATGGTTTAAATAACTAATAAATGAATTAATTATTATGATTTTGTAATGATTGATTTGGTTATTTAATTATAGAATTGATTAATAGAACTAGTGGGTTAATTAATTTATAAATTATTTAATGTCAGAAATGTGATTATTTAAATTATTTATCTAAATAATGAGATTAATTAACTGATGAATTAATTAACAAGGGAATGTGACTATTAAACTATTCAATTAAACAATGAGAATAATTAATTGAAGAATTAATTAATGAAGAAACGTGATTATTTAATTGTTTTAATTAAATAATGGGATGAATTAATTGACAAATTAATTAATAAAGAAATTAGATTATTTAATTGTTCAATTAAATAATGTAATTCATTAATTGATTAATTAATTAATTTAAGTTACATAATTATTTAATTACTGAACTAAATAATGGAATTGACAGAAACAAGTAATTAGTGGATTTATTGAACTATGGATGAATGTGAATTAATTAATATGAGATGACTTGGACAATTAATTGGTGAATTAATTAAAGATATTGAGTTAGATTAATAAATTGAGAAATTAGTTAATGGGAATAATTTGAATTAATTAATTAGTAAATTAATTAAAGGATATTGTGTTATGATTTTTGAGTTGGATTAATTAATTAGAGAATAAATTAACGGGGATTTTTTTACTGGAACAATTGAAGAAGTTAGGTAAATTAATTAGAGAATTAATTAATGTGTATTATTATGTTAAAATAATTGGTTGATTTAGAATAATTAATTGAGGAATTAATTAATAGATATTATTGTGTCGAAGTAATTAAATGAGTAAGATTAATTAATTGGTGAATTAATTAATTAGATTTTTTGTGAAGGTACAATTGAATGAATTATATTAATTAATTGATATATTAATTAATGTGTATGGTTGAGATATTGAATTGATAAGGTTGAATAATTAATGGTTGAATTAATTACGAGGAAATGAGATTTGTAAGTTGAGTAATTAATTATAAAATTAATTATATGAGAATGAAATTGATGACTCAATAAAATTAATTTTAAAATTAATTATAATTTTTTGATATTGTGAATGAGATAATTAATTATAGAATTAATTATGAGATTTAGAGTTATGTATATTGATTAATTAATTTAAAAATAATTAATATGATGGTATAATTAATTAATTATTGAGTCAATTAATTGGAAAATGTGTTTAATTAGTTATTAAATTAATTAATCGGAATATGTGATTAATTAATTATTAAATTAATTAATGTAATGATGTAATTAATTAATTATAGAATGATTTAATATGGTGATATAATTAATTAATTAATGAATTAATTAATGGGACTATATAATTAATTAACTGTTAAATTTATTATTGTAATGATGTAATTAATTAATTGTTGACTTAATTAATCTAGTGATATGATTAATTAATTTGTTGAATTATTTAAATGGACAATGTGACTAATTAATTGATTAATTATTTAATGTGATGTTGTGATTAATTAGTTTTTGAATTAATTAATGTGATGTTGTGATACATGTGACATGTAAAATTGTGATAAAAGATTAATGTTGATTAATATTGAATAATGTGATGTACGTGATATATGTTCTTTATTGAGAAACGGGTTGTGAGACAATGACTGATGCTCCAAATACTCACGGGGTGATAATCATGGAGTTCTACACCCATCATGCATAAAAATATTATTTTATGGGATAGGGAATGATGCTCCAAATACCCATGGGTTGTGAGATAGGGACTGATGCTCCAAATACTCATGAGGGTGCTAGACATGGAATTCTACACCCATTAATTGACATTGGACTATGGTTACAATTAGTGGTGATATTAATTGAATTGAAATGGAAAATAAAATTAAATTGCTTTAAATGAAATGTGAATTGATAATGTAAATGGTTCAGACTCCGGCATAGGCTGAAGTAGGTATTGAGATATGAGTGTCCACGAGAACCTAGAGGTTTATGTGGTTAAGTAAGGGATAATTGAATAAATGTAGATTGTTTAATTTATTATTTGTATTTTATTCATTGTATAACTGCATACACTATTATTGACTAGATTTATTTTATATGTTATCGGTGGTGGACTACTGAGTTGTATTCACACCCTACTCGAGCTGCCTGATCGGTACCCGGGTAAACATTGTGTTTTCTGGATAAGTTAAGGGAAAAATCCATGAGTTAGATGGTTGAGTCAAGATGGATCTTAGATGAGGGAACCATATGTGGTTAGGGACCCTCTTGATTTTCATTGGTGTCTTTAATTTCTAGTTTTCATTTTGACACTTGAGACGTACATTAGCATGGCATGTTTTTCTATTTTAGTAGGATATTGTATTTACTGCTCAATAGTCATCAGATACTGGTATTGTTTGTATTTATATATTTTTCTGCTATTTTTTATTATTTCTACTAGTGTTTACTCTGATAAAAGAGGGTATATTCTCCCCACGACTGACTTATCAAACCCTCGCTACTTGTCAGTAGCCTCTGGCATATAGGGAGGCGTGTCTGAGGTCATGTAACTGACCGACTTGGGGCACCATTGTGTGGTACCCATGCCAGGACGTTACAGTTGAAGAATAGAACTATATCATGTTTTAAAGCATCTTTGGCCATGAAATCTCATCCAACAATCTCAGAAATGGGATATCATGTGTGATAACATTTCATAATAAGAAAAATTTGAATAAAACTATTTATTTAAACTATTGAGATTATGAAAATAATTAATAATGGAATATCAAATCAGTTATTTAAGAATTTAATCATAAGAAAGGAAAGTACAATTAATAACACTACCACAATTTTGATCAATAATTAGTGAAGAATGAATTTTCTAATGAAGGAGGGATCCGGATGCATTAATTAACTATCAATCAACCTAGAGTCGGTCATTGGTATTCTTTGATCTCAATACATCAAAAAAACAAACTCATCTAATCCTCACTAGTTTATGAGGCTAATATGGGAAAAATTTCATATTGAAATATTTTTTAAGAGAATTTATTTTATAAATTGAAAAATGAAATAAATATATTTATTTATTTATATTAATTAAATTCACTTCCAAGAGATTCCTTAACTAGACATCCTATACTGACCATCCTTTGGTCTCACATAGGGTAAACCCCATATTCTGAAATCAATAGTGGTTTTGGATTTTTTATCTGAGGTCCTAAAAAAATAAAACTAATAAATACTAGAACTATGAACACACGTACATTAAAAATATATTAATATTTTTAACATATTAATTCCAGGATATCAAGACACGATAATATTTTTTATTCTCTATAGATAAATTGAGATATATGAATCAAAATATTAAAAGGATTGTGCAATAAATCTAGATCCCCTAAATTCTCCTCTCCTTCACAGATATTCTACCTTAAATGAAAAATATAAACCCAAAGGTGTCTATACTGAGTCTACATCTAAATATCATTCTCCAAGGATATTGAGTGCATGCTTCCATGGTACCAAAACTCATGAACCAAAGGAATGGTCGATTCTCATAGGATCCTCTCCTTTAGATCCTTGATTGGAACCCAATACTCTATGAATGTGGATCAATCATCGATGCCCATATCACCATAGTCAATAATGTGCGTAGGGTTCTTAAAACATCTCCCCATCTATGAAACATGGAATATATCACACACCTAGTCTAATTGCATGGGAAGGGATAGGTGGTATACAACCCCTCTAACCCTTTATATAATTTCAAATGGCCCATTGAATCTTTGAGATATCATACTTCCCTAGATTAATATGAACAATCCTCATCATGGGGATAAACTTAAGAAACTATATCATCTTTTGTCGAAATCCAATAGCCTACAATTTTGATCTACATAACATTTATGTTATCCCTGGACTATACTCATATTCTTGAGGATCACTTAAACAAAAGTCATCACTGCCTATACCATAGCTACAACAACTATAGATGTATTTCAAATCTCAGACCAATATAAGGGTGACATAAAAGGCCTCTTGTACAAGTCATCAAAATACGTCATGATTATATTATATTGATAATTTTTTATTAGAAAACTCTAGCAATGAAATTTCATCCTCCTTGCTTAAAATAACCCCAAACTCCTCACCAAACACTACACCCAGATAAAATGGCAGTGTGAAAACTTAGTAAATCTTGAAATAGTCTCCCATATGAAAATATAGAATCTTGATTCCCATAAAAAAAATACCATATATATTTTATAACCTTTTTGTAATGTTATGGAAATTCCGTATAATAGTTTTTAATTATATGGAATTATTTTCAGACTGTGAGATATAATGGTGTGTGATTTCCAAGACCCAGAGTGCCCGGAATGATCCGTCAAAGTTTGGTTGAGTTTTAATTAGCACGCTTAAGTAGTTTTCATAAAAATGTGGAATAACTCTTAAACGGTAACTCAGATCAGAAATCTGAGGGAATCATTGCATTCAAGATGTCAGGTTTACCCTAAGAGCGACTTAAGTTTAGTCATTACGGGCCTCCTGTGAGAAAACCCAAAAATGGAATAACCGTAAATAAAATAATTAAATAAATTATTTTATTTTTCAAATACTTATAACTCACAAAATTGTTCTCAGATTGAAAATCTGAGACCATAGCTGAACTCATATGGTAATGCTTTATTTAAGTAGATACTAACTTTGGCCAGTACGGGCCACCAGTGAAAGCTAGTTTTTTGGACGTAAATCAAATAACTAAGTGACAATTATTTTATTATAAAATCCATAACTTTTAAATGGTAACTCGGATTGCAAATCTGAGAGTGACATTGGGTTTGTTGGAGAGTGCTTCAATTGGTCAGTGCCTAACCTTGACCGGCATGGGTCGAGGGTAACTATTAATAATTTTCCGATCTTTTTTTCCGGTACGTTCAGTAAACGCACGAGCGGTGTCTTGTAACTTTTGAACCGGTACTCAGAATTGAAATCTGAGGACACAGTTGAAATCACAACACCGATATTCGCTTAAGAAGACCTTCACCTTGACTGCATTGGGTCGAGGGTGGAAGTTATTTTTTCTAATTTTCGAGGGAGGTGAAAAAAATAAAATAAATAACTTTTTATTTATTTTATTTGAAACCACCATTTTGAATTCTTGGTGGTAGAGACCACTCAAACTCCCTATTAATGTGGGGGAAGACCTTGGTATTCCCCTAGTTAATGTTCCAACCTTAATTTACTTAATGATCCAACTTAACTTGTTAAATTAATAAACATAATTTAATAAGTTGGCTTCTATTTTTCTTGAGTTTGGGGAAAGCGTTGGCAAAGGGATAATTAGGGAGAGCTTTTGGAGGATTATCTTCTCCAATGAAGAGAATCTTCCAGAATTGTAGAATGAGGATATTTCTTGAGCCCAGAATGGAAACATCTCGCGGGAGAAACAAACACCGATGTCACCATATCATCGCCTACATCTTCTTCCTTGCGCCACCTCCAATGGACAATCGAGGTAGGGGTTTTTATATATGTTTGAATTTGTTTGATTGATTCATCATATTCTAAATTCATGACAACGATGGGAAAATGAACATGGCCATATTACCACTCATAAACCATGCTCCTCTTTCTTTTTATTCTTCACACGTTCTTTGTGTGTTCTTCAATGCCTAATATTTATTGGCACTGGAAACACGGAGTTTTGATGAGTGCAATATATGGACGCGAAGCCCTCGACACAAGGATTGCAAATGTGTGATACTTTAATTTTTCAGGCATGGAACAAAACTGCAATGGCTCGCAGAAGGAGGAAGACAAATATTTATTGGCACTGGAAACACAATATTCTATTAAGCGCGACATATATATGTGAAGCACTCAACCCGATGATCACGAATATGCGACCATTTTATTTTTCGGGTTTAGAATGAAGATGAAGTGGGACATGGAAGGGGAAATGTGGAGGTGAAATTCCGGAATGTCTTTGGGGTCTATCTCCATGCGAGATAGGCGGTGCGACAACAGTTCTAGACATGTGGAGGAAGCCTATTGTTAGAGTTGCAGCAGAAGTCGAGGGCTTGATTGCTTGCTATAACAGTGCGTTAGAATTGTGGGAATAGAAGGGTTAATAGGGGAGAGGAATAGTTGAAAAGAAATGAATTAAAAATATAAAGAAATTAAAAATGAAATCATTGGAATAAGGGGGCGGCGCTAACCTTGTGCATGAATCTCAATTGAGATGGGTTATAAGGAAAAAAAGAATAAAATAATAATATAAATAATGTTGTTGTTATTATTTGTCGTAAACCCATAATTCATCTTTACATTATTAGTGTGGCCTCATTTTCATGAACCATTAGCAGTAGTACAACCATGACTTTGATACGGAAATTATGAGTCCAATATTGGATGTCTTTTTCGGGTTTTGGGATCGGGTACCTGAAAATCTCAAATAATAATAAAATATTATTATTATTAAATCTTCGACCCTCCATAACTCCTGCATGTGACATCTGATTGAATAACCATTTATGGTGATGTGAACCTATAATTAAGATGAACAATTTATGTTTAATGTAGAATATTAAATTTTAGTTTGTGGCTCAGGTTCACGAAACACCCAATATTATTATTATTATTGTGGGATCTTGTATTCGACATATCTCCCTCATATGGTGTCAAAATGATAAACCATTTGCAGAACCAGAAACCTTGGATCGAGAATTTCCTTTTGGTATACCCCACATGGATTTTAAATAAATTTTGGGTATGGTTGGGTTGGATCGAACATGAATCCAAACAGGCCCTTAGGACTAAAAGGCTAATAACTTACAAACCTAACGTCCGATTGACACACTATCTATTGTGTTGAAACCCCTTTTATGTGGAAGTCATTTGGGATACCTCTTCATGAGACTTTTTGGCAGTTGAAGTATATGACCTATGTCTTGAGGAGTGAACCCTCCCGGAATCAAGTGAGCTTAGTGCGGGAACCCTATAGCTGGCTGTAACATGAGAAAGGGATCCTATACGGGTCTATGCTTTGGGATCCTTCGTGGGTCTTTCTTCAAGAGTCTCACTTGGATCTGCTCTAGGAATCCTCATGGGAGTGCTCTGGATTCCTACATGGGTATGTTGTACTAGGATCTTCTATGGGTATGATGATGTACTAGGATCATATGTGGGTCTAACGATTTAGGATCATGTATGGGTCTGATGATTTAGGATCATGTGTGTGTCTGATGATTTAGGATCTTGTGTGGATACGCCTCTTAACAGAGTAAGATTATTTAGTAGTTACATCTAATCATCTTTACTATTGTACCTTAGTTATTCTTGGTGTGAGTTGAGTCCTTAGCTTTGTGGTGATACCTTTGTGGTATTCTTTTGTGTGGTGTACCTATGTGGAATTTTCATTCATGGTGATACCTTGGTGTTATTCTTCTGTGTGGCATACCTATGTTGTACTTACCTTCGTGGTGATACCTTTTTGGTATTATTTTGTGTGGCATACCTGTGTGGTACTTTTCTTCATGGTGATACCTTGGTGGTATTCTTCTGTGTGGTGTACCTGTGTGTTACTTACCTTCGGGGTGATACCTTTGTGGTATTCTTCTGTGTGGCGTACCTGTTCCATACATTCCTTATTGGTGAAACCTTTGTGGTATTCTTCTGTGTGGCATACCTGTGTGGTACATTCCTTCATGGTGATACCTTGGTGGTATTCTCATGTGTGGTGTACATGTGTGGTACTTACCATCGTGGTGATACTTTTGTGGTATTCTTCTATGTGGCGTACCTTTGTGGTACCTTCCTTCTGGGTGAAACCTTTTTGGTATTCTTCTGTGTGGTGTTACCTTTGTGGTAATCACCTTTGTGGTGTTACCTTTGTGGTATTCCTTCGTTTTTGGAACAGTTGAGCTTCAGGATTTTGAGTTGGACCTTGTGTTTCCTCATGAATGAGACGGGTATGCTTGATAACTTGGGTATATGTATGGGAATATACCTAAGTAGGTTTTTCAGATGTTTACATGCTTTTTTGTTTATCTTTTTTGGATTTTGTGAGACCTATGAGGGTCTCGGGGTCCCCACTAAGTATCGTTATACTCACCCCTACACGGGCTACGCCCGCACATTGTTGTGTTTGGTACAGACGACGGGAAACAATGACTGAGGACGAGAGTACCAGGACTAGAGGTAGCTTAGAGGTAGACATTAGAAGAGGAATACCACAATGACTGTCATTTGAGATATGTACCTACCCTTTAGGTAGGATCCTTGGCTACTATTCATAGGAGTTGTTTCAGTTTACTTGAACTTTTTAGTTTTCTTATACTTTTCAGTTGGGCTTGTATTTTGGAACCTTTTTTTTACTGTACACACTCTTTTTACTATGCAGTTTACTTGTGTTCATATCTTTTTGTGTTCTTGGTTGTGTGAGTTTATAGGTTATAAATGAAATTTCTTCCCAGTCTTAGGGAATATGCCTTTTGGTGCTAGTCTCCAGCCCCTGGCCTATGGAAGGCGGGCTTGGGGTAGTCACGGCATGGGCTTTAGGGGATGGTTCATGATAAATTGGTATTATAGGAGTTGGTTCTATTGTATAACATAAGAATATGATATTTTTAATGGAAATATTGTTATTTTTAGTGATTGTGGTTATCAGTTTTGGGAATCCATTGTTGGGGCGGAGGCCGACATATCCATACACCAGGACCCTAACTTCTGATTTCGGACTCAGCGAATGAAAACACTGATTGCGTGTGTGTCTTGAAAAGTTTTCTTGTGTTTTATTTGAGTCATCTCACCAGGTATAACTTAATAATTGTGGAGTACTTGTTCCTTATCAGGATTCCACTACGTAGAAAACTAGCTAAGATTCCCGAGAGAGTACATGATGACGGCCCACCGGGAAATGAGGCTCCGGTGCAGGGCCCTCTTACTATGTTGGCACCTTCGGTTGGTATACCAGAAGCACCACAACCCATTGGGAAACAATTACAACTAGCCACACTGGTAGACGGTGCACATTGACTAAGTTCATTACACAAGTTCTAGTGGCAAAGGCCTCTGATGTTTCAAGGCGAGATAGATTCCTACGCTACTGAGGGATGGCTAGAGGCGGTTTCTAGAGTTTTCCACCTACATGAGACACCAGTAGAGAAAATGGTGATCTTAGCTACTAGTATTTTTTAGTGAGTGACCATGAGGATGGTATGCATAGTGATGAGGCTTTGGTATGTAGACCATTACCTGAGATAGTACCTTCGGGTAGTGTGTCGGCTATATCACTACTCGTTGATCAGCAGTTACAACCGGCAGTACCGATAAAGGGCACATATAGGCTTAGTGCCTTACGTGTGGTTTAGCATCAGATACCCCTCAGGTTTCTAGGTGATCCTGACTCATAGGAGGCTGAGGAATTGCTTGAGGAGGTGGCTGAGAGTTCTCTAGAGCTTCTATAGCTTCGGAAGGATGACATGCTGGTAGTTGAGTATTCATCGAGGCATGCCGATCATTCCCAGAAATCAATGAATACGATACGATCAGTACGTTAGAGCTCATACCTCTGAGCAAGGTGTCTTTAGGGACATCTGTGCTAGCACTATTCCTCTATGCATTTCTACTTATGTTAGGGTTCTTGAGAGAACCTTTTTTTCTGAATATTCATTGGCTGAGTGGATGCAGCCAGTGAATGTTAGTAGTGGGAAAGCAGGAAACTAGCAGCAGTCTTAGAGACTTGGGTGTGTAAAGAAAATTTTAGAAGAAGAAGTGTTAGGGACAGATGAATCCTCAAGGATACAGACATGGAAGCAGAGCTAGGGGAGCAGCATGAGGTGGTGTAGATTTTGAAATGTTACACCACCCCCCATTGTGGTCCCCACCTGGCTCAGGGAGCTGAAGGATAGGGAAATAGAGTAGCTCCATGCAGTCAAGGAGTGTGACCCAAGGGATCTAGGAATGATTCGAGGTATGATCTGCGTCTACTACTAGCTACTGTATCAATAGACATTTGTACTAATCATTCCTTCCTTCCAAGAATATTGTCCAAGACCTAGATTTTCTGGTTAAACTGTTGACTTGACCCTCACGTCTTGAGATGCCTTTAGGAGGAGACCCAACAATCACACTTATGTCGATGGTGTGATCTGACCCTTGAGGTGAGAGTTTCGGTTGGAACCTCTTGGTGGTAGTGTTGAGGCCTTACGACGTTACTTTTGGTATGATTGAAAATCCATAATTCATACTCCAATTGACTGTATTTGGAAAAAAGGTTGTGTTTTATCTACAATGTTGGGATGAGGTTTTTATTAGTTTGAAAAAAGGAAACTCAAGTAGCTAAGGATAAACTCTCACATAGGAGGGTGTGATTGATCACTCGTGAGTCAGCCAACCTCACCCTCGTGGCAGCATAAGTTTTGAGTTTCCAATTCCCAACAAGACTTGCTAGAGTTCCACAAGGACTATGACTTTGAGATATTCTATACTCCTGGAAAGGGGAACATGGTAGCAGACGCACTCAGTAGGAGGTCTATCCTGCTGCTACTGAGTGAGGTGATTGATCAGCTAGTCTCTTTGCATATATCCTTTATAGATCGAGATGGAGCAGCTTTTCTTCAGTCTCTTACAGTTACTCCCCCACTTCTTCAGTGAGTCAGGGAGGTGTAGTGTGGGGACACTGACTGTGAAGCTCGATGTTCTCAGATATCTTCAGGGTAGGCACCCGATATATTTTTTGAAGGTGGAGACCACGTCATCCTCTTCATAGGACATACCATGGTACCAGTAGTGCTATAGAAGAGGTGTTGAGGTAGTTCTATACATCTCATCTGTCGGTACATCTTGGTGTGGTGAAGATATACCAGGACCTTCAGCCCCAGTACTGGTATCCAGGGATGAAGAAAGCAGTGGCATATTTTGTATCATAATTCCTCACTTGTTAGAAAGTGAAAACTACATAGAGCCTAAAGGATTCTTATTCCGATAGGAGGGAGATCATGTCTTCATATGGGTCACACCTCGATGAGGTTTTCAGATATTTGGCCGAGGGGGCATGTTATCACCGAGGTATATCAGTCCGTTTCTGATCCTTTAGAGGGTAGGTGAGGTGGCATACCGCTTGTCTCTTCCACCACAGTTAGATATGGTGTGTGACGTCTCCCACATATCTCGACTAAGGGGATACGTGCACAACCCATCTCACATCATCGACCACGTCGAGCTAGGCTTAGACGATGGGACTCATTTATGGAGGTTCTAGTGGAGATTGAGGATCTATATAGAGAGTCCTTCATGGGTGATCAATACCTTTGGTGCATGTACGTTGGTAGCACAGGAACCTACAGAAGAGAACATGGTAGTGCGAAGCTCAGATTCATGCTCAGTACCCTCTTTTGGTTGTTTTTGCTTTGTTGTGGATTTCAAGGACATAAAGACAGAAGGTGGGGAGAATGTAATGTCCCAGAAATTATGTATATTTTTTTAATTATATGGAATTATTTTGAGACCGTAAAATCTGATGGCATGCGATTCTGAGGCCCGGAGTGCCCAGAATGATCTGTCGAAGTTTTTTTCAGTGTTAATTAGCGCGTGTAAGTAGTTTTCCTCAAAAAGTAAAATAACTCTAAAATGGTCACTCGGATTAGAAATCTGAGGGCACTGTTGAATATTGGATGGTGGTTTTACCCTAGGTGAGACTTAATTTTGTCAGCGCGGGCCTCTTATGAGAAATCCCAAAAATGTCATAAAGGTTAATAAAATAATTAAATAAATTATTTTATTTTTCAAATGATTATAACTCACAAATGGTAGATCAGATTGAAAATATGACACCACCACTGAACTCATGAGGGAATGATTTATTTAATCAGATACAATCTTTGGTTGGTGCGGGCCACCAGTAAATGTTAGTTTTTGGATGTAAATAAAATAATTAAGTGATAGTTATTTTATTGTAAAATCCATAACTTTTAAACAGTAACTCAGATTGAAAAAATGATAGTACCATTGGGTTAGTTAGGGTGTGTTTCTCTTGGGCAGATCCTAACCTTGACCGGCGCGGGTCGAGGGTGACTGTTAATAATTTTCCAAAAAAAAATTGGGTACGTTCAGTAAATGCGCGAGCGACATTTTGTAACTTTTGAACCGGTACTCGGAATTGAAATATGAGGACACCGTTGAACTCTAAGTGCCAATATATTCTTAAGGAGACCTTAACCTTGACCTCATTAGGTTTAGGGTTGAAGTTAGTTTTTCAGATTTTCGTGGGAGAGGAAAAAAATAAAATAAATGACTTTTTGTTTATTTTATTTGAAACCACCATTTTGAATTCTTGGTGGTGGAGACCACCTAAACTCCCAATTAATGTGGGGGTAACCCTTGGTATTCCCCTAGTTAATGTGCCAACCATAATTTACTTAATGATCCAACTTAACTTGTTAAATTAATAAACTTAATTTAATAAGTTGGCTCCTATTTTTATTGAGTTTGGGGAAAGTGTTGGCAAAGGGAGAATTGGAGAGAGATTTTGGAGGATTATCTTCTCCAATGAAGAACACTCTCCAACAAGGAGAATATTCCAGAATCGGAGAATGAGAAAAATTCTTGAGCCTGAATCAAAAACATCTTTTGGGAGCAACAAACATCGACGTCACCATCTCATCAACTTCGTCTTCTTCCTCGCACCACCTCTAACAGACAATAGAGGTAGGGGTTTTTATATATGATTGAATTTGTTTTATTGATTCTTCATATTCTAAATTCATGATGACGATGGCCAAACGAACATGGCCATCTTCCCGTACATAAACCATTATCCTCTTTCTTTTTAGTCTTCACGCGTTCTTCATGCATTCATCAACGCCTAATATTTATTAGCACTGGAAACATGATGTTTTTCTGAGCGCGATATATGTAAGTGAAGCCCTTGATTCAAGGATTTCAAATATGAAATTGTTTAATTTTTCGAGCTTGGAACGAAGCCGCAATGGCTCGTGGAAGGAGGTGACCAAATATTTATTGGCACTGGAAACAAAATATTCTGTTGAGCATGACATGTGGACATGAATCCCTAGACCCGAGGATCCCAAATATGCGATCATATTATTTTTCGGGTTTAGAACGAAGATGCAGTGGGCCGTGGAAGGGGAAATGTGGAGGTGTAATTCCACTGTGTCTTTGGGGCATAGCTCCGGGTGAGATAGGTGGTGCGACGGTGGTTCTAAAAGTGTGTAGGAAGCCTGCAGTTAGAGTTGTAGGAGAAGCTGTGGGCTTGATTTCTGGCTGGAACAGTGTGTGAGAATTGTGGGGAAAGAATATTTAATTAGAGAGATGAATAGTTGAAAGGAAATGAATTAAAAATCTAAACAAATTAAAAAGGAAATCGTTGGAATAAGTGGGAGGATATACTCTTGTGTGTGAATCTCAATTGAGATGGGTTATAAGAAAAAAAATATAAATAATTTTATTATTAGTTTTGGTTGTAAAACCATAATTCATCTATAAATTATCCGTGTGACCTCGGTTTCATGAACCGTCAAAGGTTGTATGAGCCTGACTTCGAGACGGAAATTATGAGTCCAATATTGGATTTCTTTTTTAGGTTTTTGGATCAGGTACCCAAAATGCTCAAATAATAATATTATATTATTATTATTAAATATTCAACCCTCCATAACTCATGCGTGTCACATCTGATTGACTTACCTTATGTGGTGATGTGATCCTGTCATTAAGACGGTCGATTTAAGTCTAATGTTCAATATTAAATTCTGGTTTGTGCCTCAGGTTCACGAAGAACTCTATAATATTATTATTATTGTTGTTGGATCGTGTATTCGGCATATCTCCCCCATATGGTGCTGAAATGATGAACCATCTGCAGCACCAGAAACCTTGGATCGAGATGGTCCTTTTGGTATACCCCACTTGGGTTTTCGATAAAGTTGGGGTATGTCCGGTTTGTATCGAACACGAATCCAACAGGTCCCTTGGGACTAAAAGGCTAATAACTTACAAATTTGGTGTCCCATTGACGCACTGTCTGTTTCATTGAGACCCCTTTTATGTGGTTGTCCTTTAGGATACTTATTCGTCGTACTTCTTGGAAGTTAGAGTATTCAACCTGTGGCTTGAAGATCAGACCCTCCTGGAATCAAGTGAGCTTTGTGTGGGAACCCTGTAATTGGATGTAACATGAGAAAGGGATCCTATGTGGGTCTGTTATTTGGGATCATTTGTGGGTATGTGTTTGAGGGTCTCACTTGGATCTTCTCTAGGAATCCACATGGAAATAATCTAGGATCCTACATGGGTCTTCTTTACAAGGATCCTATGTGGGTCAGATGATGTACTAGGATCTTATGTGTGTCTGATGATTTAGGATCCTGTGTGGGTTTGATGATTTAGGATCTTGTGGGGGTTTGATGATTTTGGATCATGTGTGGGTCTTCCTCTTAACAGAGTAAGATTATTTAGTAGTTACATCTAATCATCTTTACTATTGTACCTTAGTTATACCTAGTGTGATTTGAGTCCTTACCTACGTGGTGATACCTTTGTGGTATTATTCTGTGTGGCTTACCTATGTGGTAATTTTTTCGTGGTGATACCTTGGTGGTATTCTTCTGTGGGGCGTACCTCGGTGGTACTTACCTTCGTGGTGATACCATTGTGGTATTCTTCCGTGTGGTGTACCTATCTGGTAATTTCCTTCATGGTGATACCTTGGTGGTATTGTTTTGTGTAGTGTACCTGTATGGTACTTACCTTTGTGGCGATACCTTTGTGGTATTCTTCTATGTGGTGTACCTGTGTGGTACTTTCCTTCATGGTGAAACCTTTGTGGTATTCATATGTTTGGTGTACCTGTGTGGTACTTTCCTTCGTGGTGATACCTTGGTGATATTCTTCTATGTGGAATACTTGTGTGGTACTTACCTTCATGGTGATACATTTGTGGTATTCTTCTGTGTGTCACACCTGTGTGGTACTTTCCTTTGTGGTGTAACCTTTATGGTATTCTTCTGTGTGGAGTTACCTTTGTGGTACTCACCAATGTGGTGTTACCCTTGATGTATTATTTCATTTGTGGAACAGTTGAGCTTTGGGATTTTGAGTTGGGCCTTGTGTTTCCTCATGAATTAAATGGGTATACTTGATAACTTGGGTATATGTATGGGCATATACCTAAGTAGGGTTTTCAGATGTTTACATGCTTTGTGGTTTATACTTTATGGATTTCGTGAGTCCTTTGAGGGTCTCAGGGTCCCTACTGAGTATCGTTATACTCACCCTTGTACGGGATATGCCCGCGCCTTGTTGTGTTTGGTGCAGACGACGAACAACTTTGACTGAGGATGAGAGTACCATGACTGGAGTTAGCTCAAAGGTGTACATTAGATGAGTCGTACCATAGAGATGACTGTTCAAGAGCTGTACCTATCCTTCAGGTAGAATCCTTGGAGGGTATTCACATGATCTGTTTCTGTTTACTTGTACTTTTCATTTTTCTTGTACTTTCCAGTTGAACTTGTATTCTAGCCCCTTTTTCTTACTGTACACACTCTTTTTACTATTCAGTTTACTTGTCTTCATATCTCACCATGTGCTTGGTTGCGTGTGTTTACAGGTTATAAAGTTAATTCCTTCCCAGATCTAGGTAATACCCCTTTCGGTGCTAGTCACCCACCCCTGGCCTATATAAGGTGGGTTTAGGGTAGTCACGACACGGGCCTCGGGGGAGGGGTCATGACACCTTCTACTCTAAAATCTAATAAGGCTATGTAGAAACTGACAGAACCTAGTGTTCAACCTTCACCTACTGACATGTGAGACATTGAGTGAAAAAATCATATGACATCTACCTCATTAATACTCAAGAAAACTACTAGTAAAGATACTTAACATATTTTTCACTCTAGTATTTACATCTAAGGGGAATGTGCGAAACACCCTCACCACATCCTCTTGTATCATGGCCGAGAAAACAATCCACCATGGGAAAATTATTACATGTTCCCGACCTCTAGAAAATCCCACTGGTGAATCTATAATTTTTATATGGACATGAAGAACCTCACTATATATGTATCCTAACAGGGCCTCTCTCGAACACTGATGAATTGGAGGAGTCACCATCACTAACTAAATAATATCTACACCCATATCATCCATCACGGCCATCTTCAAAGAAGGAAACTACTCAAGATTTTCCTCTTTCAAGCGGGAATGAGGGTTCATTCTAAGGGATTACTCCACCATGTTTCCCGTACCATTAGTGTATACTATATCAAATTCATAGTCCTAAAGGAACTCTAAAAATGAATCTATTTCATTTTATGACCACTTTACATGAAGATATACTTGAGACTCTGATGGTAAAATTATATGGTAAAGCACACTCCAAGAAGATAGTGACTACAAATCATAAAAGTGAAGACTACCACTACTAATTCCATGTCATGATTATCTTATCTCTGTTCGTACAGCCTCAACTACGTCATCCCGTATATGATCACAGTATTCCTCTATATCAACATTAAATTCAGGTATAACATCATGTGTTTTTTATAGGGAATAAATTTGAGAGAAAAATTAAATTTTTACTCTTTTAATGAATGATTTTTTTGAAACGAAAATATGAATCAGATTCTAAGTATATGAAAATCTATAAATGGTGTTTTCAAATGTGAATTATCTTTTGATAATTCCCTAGGGTTTAAGAGAACACTGCTGGAAGAACGAGCGACTGGGTTATTCAGCTGCTTCAAGATTTACTCACTGTGTTTTATTTACACGATATGTATTTTGGTTTATATGTTGTTTTATTTTGTGAAGGCTCGGGGTCTTTCCCATGGAATACATGAAATGAATCTCATTACACATCATGAAGCTATTACATTACATGTAATAGTTACACACCATTTAATATGTAGGGATAGCTCCTTAAAAAGGTGGAACATGGGGATCATTACCCCTTTTGTTCTAACACACACCAAGAGGGTTCTTGCATGGAGGGCCTCAGTTGAGTTCCTCCCTTTCCCTTGTTTATTTTCTGACCAATAGTTTTTGGGTTCCATTCGACATCATTTGTTGGTGAAATATTCTTAACCTTCCTTCTACACTGTTTCTTTCCCATTCCTTTGGAATTTTGGAGTTTCTATTTAGGGTAATTTATTTAATTCTACCAATGCATGGTGGTATTTATTGTTTTAGCTATGAATTTTTCTCTTAGTAGGAGGAGGGCATCACAAGATGTCATCAATAGTTCATCACATGTTATTTCATTGAGTCATATTTACATAGTGATTTTACAAATATTTAATTCTTTTAGTTTAGTTTTTGGGTGTTTTTTAACACTTTTTTTAGTAATTATTACTGATATAGGGTTGAGGACACGTTACTTGTTGTGGACAAGTGTTTGTCCATTTTTAGTGAATCAAGGTCGATAGGTTAATTTTTGGGTGTTATACCTTTACATAATTAATTTTTAAATTTTTTTATCATTAAAATATTAATTAATTAATTATATTGTAATTAAAATTAATTAATTAATGTGGTTATGGTAATGATACATGACCATATGCATATCAGATGAGTTGGGAATGGCCTTGGTAGCTGCTTTTAGCCCTTGAAAAATAAATGGAAATCATCTAAAAAGCTAAGTGGTCTAGTGTAACTTCCCTTTTAGTATTTATGCATGTTTAGGGAATTATTATTATTCTTGAAATTTACCCTAAGGTAATTTTCACCTTCATTAATGTTATTTTGATGAATACTTAAATTAAAAGTGTATAATATATTGGATGAATTTTTTAGGACACTAATAGTCCATGTGCACTAGATTCATCCCACAGCTTGAGGTTATGAACATGAATGGGGATACCTTATAATATTCCTCTGATTATTCCATTTTTTGGGTCAAAATATGGATTACATTATTATATATTTACATAGAGGACACTAAGAGAGATTCCTCTATTTTCCATGGACCTTGAGGATTCTGAGTAGGATGCCACTTTAGTTTTTTGACCAGAGATACCCAATAGGTTCCTATTATTTTACCAACCCTCTATTATTACATTATGTGTTTGGTAAGAGATAGTAGAATCTGTCACCTTAGAACTTTTGCTTAAATTTAAGGCCTGTTATTCTGAGGTAGTAGTGGTTGGATCATGTTTTCTTCCAACATCCTGGTTTATTTTTGAATTAACTCATTTTCTATTGATGTAGTGATGATTACTAGATGTGATTCCTAGTTCATGGTTATTGATCCTGATGTGATGTGAATTTTTTTGGAGTGATACCTAGATGTACTCCCTATGGTCTTTATTAGTATTTTATTGGGTATTTCCTAGTATTCTTCCTAAAATATAGCTCATGATCCCTTCCTCTTATTTTTTTGAGATGCATGGTGTGCTTATAAGGAACTAGATTTTGAGCCATATATGTTTGAGATTCCTTCACATTCCTCTTGATACACATGTTGAGGATTATTTCACCCTCCTTGATTTATTTTATTATAAGGATTATTCCACTCTCCTAGATTTTCTCTTTCTTGAGTATAATTCCATTCTCATAAAATTAGATTATACTGATAATGATTAAACTCTCCTCAATATGATATATGATGAGGATCTATAAATGTTCTTCATGGTATCAAGATTATGATCAAGACTTGATTAGGGTAATTCGGAATGTTATCTCACACTAATAATTTATGTGAGTCATGACATTCAATATTATAGACCTTGATGGGTGGGCATGGTTTATCTCTATTGAGCTCTCATTATACATCACCAAAGGATTAGACCCTTTGGTATTATTTGAGCTGAAATGTCATGATTTACAACAAACTAGGGCCTATAAATAAGGAATTAGACTATATTCACATAGATCTAGTTGTATAGAATCCATCTCAGATACCATGTACAGGATGTCAAATTATTACCTCTAATCCTTCATTATAATGATTCAAAGTGAGTATGGATTATCAAGGGCTAGGATATGTGTCCCCTTATTTTGATATAGCTTGATATAATGCATTTATAGTGATAGAATAAGTTCTTATTGTTGATTTGTATCATTGACCAAAATATCAACTAAGTTATGAATGACTTGAGTGGTATGAAATCCAGCTCAATGCCATATTTTTATGATGTCTAGTTGATCATATTCAGGGTCTAAGGATCTAATATTGGTTGAGATGTTATTCTTTCCTATCATTACTATATAAGTGTTTATATGATCATTTTCACACATATATATATACATGGAGATATATGTATATACCCATTCATATATAAACTCATATAAGATGACACTATGTCTAGAAAACTAGGGTCCCATACACAAAAAAATCTATTGTGGAATTATTCTAGTATTTTTTCTATTTTTAGTGTCTCGTGAAAAGTTTGATAAAATTCCTTGATCATTTCTCATAAAACATGTCTCTTAGTTTATTCCCAAAAGTTATGCCTTTTAGTATAATTGTTATTATTTTTATTATACTGATGAGTATCTCACAATTATATACATTGTATATTACTAGCTATGTAAAAGACCACATTCTTGGTTCCCTTATGAATGAACTAATACCATGATCTAATAGACATTTCATGGGGGTATCCATGTATTTTTTCACTTGGATGCAGGTACAAGAGGGACTGAGGCATCAAATTGACCGAACAATATGGATTCAATAAGTATGTGGAGATTAGGTATGTGGTCTTTGTTAGAGTTAGTTGTAGAGACATGTACATTTTTTTTCTATTTCCTTTATACACTCTTATTTATATGATAATCCCAATGGGATATTAGTGTTATATATATGACTTGGATGTTTAGGCTAACATATAAGATCCATTATTATTACATTATGTAATTGTTTATGTTATTTACTACTACCTCACTCTTCTTAATACTACTATGGATGATACTCGACTATTTCATACAATTTATAATATGATATGAGGATATATTTTCCCAAATGTAATATGTTTGAACCTTCTCTTCAAGTTGATATCCTCTAGCATATGGGGAGGAACACCTGAGGCTTCATGGAAAAATAGATTGGGGCACCGACTTTATTACAACCCTACTCTTTATTTTATATTTTTTCAAGATTTATTACATAAAATTGAACTTAATACAACTTAGAAGATCGATTGGTCTAGTGTATTTGGGGTTAAGGAGCATTATATAACTACTTAAATCATGAAATACAAGAACATATTTATTGAAAACGTATTTGACATGACCAAAACATTCCTTTTTACTTAACACTACATCGGATAACCTGAGGACATACATAATAAAGGGAGTGAGAAATAAAGCCCAGTACGGGAATAAAAATTGAATAACATGAGGATGATAATACAAGTTATACAAGGAATATCAATGAGTCATAAAGGAACAGAATAATAAGTCAAGATTTAGAATGATAATCTTAAATGGGAAATATGGAAACAACATACAACATGACATAAACATTAGTCAATGATCATTAGAGGTGGAGGAGCATGAGTCAAGGATCATTGTACATGGAGGATCGTGGTTTTATGACCATTTCACAAGGTTTTGAAAGATTCAAGTCCCATTTCACATGATTTATCATGATACTAAACAATACCCAATAAATTGGATCACTATTTAGGCAACCCTTCATAGTCATTTCATTATCATCATTAAGTATTCCAAATAGATCATATAACATGGATTAATTCCACATCACAATTTATTAAATGGCCTAGAAATTTGTAATAAATACATTAATGTCCCAAATAAATAAGTATATGTGCTTAAAGTTGAATACCCTTGATAGAGAAATGGGTATTGTATTCACTACACATTGATTTTGGCATGGAAAATCACGGTGCAATTTCGGCAGCATAACGACATCATATAGGAATTCATAAAATGGGTTGATGAGAGAGAAAGGGGTATCTCATCATTTAGAAATGAAATGGATAGTAATAGTGATGTTTTAGAAGATATCCCAACATAAGAAAAAAATTATAAGACATAACATAAAATGAATGCTTGAGAAAAAGGGAGGGCGGACGATTCTTAAGAAAATGTTAAGATAGTAACGAGTGTAACTAAGGGTCATTAAGAGAGATAAATGAGAGTGAAAGGGGATAACAAAATTTAATAATCATATTTACTATAATGGGAATATATAAGAATGTTTCATAACTTAAGAATATTTAAATCAAAAGGGAATATCAGAAATGAAGTGCTTGATAAAAAGAGGAGAGATATAATACCTTATAGAATTTTGACATAGTAACAGCTTAGGTATGGGTCTGAGGAGGGGTATTAAATGAACCTTATTTAAAATAACATAAATTGATAATGATTATAAATGAATTTAAATATAATAAATTGAAATTAAAATAACTAATCTTAAAAAGGTTCTTGAATTCAAAGGAGGTGACAAAAATCCCTTACATGGATGTGTGACACCAAAGGATTAGAAAAGGTTTATTGGGATATTGAGGGTACCTTAGGAGGACTCTAAGTAGTATAGGGAAGACTGTGTATGATCTTAATGTAGCTCGGGTGAAGAGAAATAGGAACTTATGTGGGTTTATAAAGGAAAGGAGGGGATTTTCTTTATTATTTTGGTTTTGGACACTACATAATAAAAAATTCAAAACTACAAACCATCCCATGGTTATTTCCCATGGTTTATACTAAAGGGGAGTGGTATACATTATTTTATATGGAAAATTTATTAATATAATAAAATTTTTACCTTTATTGTGTGGAGGTTAGTTATACTTTCAAAGAAATGATTTTAAAATCTTAAAATATGTTGTATGTCTTGGAGAATTCACTAAGGCTATATAAAATAAATAAAATAAACCTAAAATCACAATATTTTAAATTAAAAACACATATTTCACCTAGTATACCTTTTACAATATTTATTACATCAATAATAGACCGTTATAATGACACAAGACACACCGTATATTTATATAGTATTTAATCTTTACCCAAAAATTCAACTATTTCATAAAATTATGAAAAAATCACAGTTAGATAATTCCAACATCCTAATTCCAAAATTAATTCTCATTTTTTCTAAAAATATTAATTTTCACTTTTAAAATAAAAAAAATTATTTTTCTTGAAAATTGACATGCTCTAATAATAACAGTTTTCGATCCATAAAAAATTACATATGAATTCATAAAAATATATGTGATAATTTATATTTAATAAAATTTATCTAATAATTAAATTTTATCAAAATATTATTTATTCAAAAAATCCATCCATTCTCCAAATTATTTTTTTGTAATTGAATTTGAATATTAACTAGAAATATTATTTGTGAGTTAAAAATCATTTACAAAGTAACAATATTAGAATAAAAATCTATTAATTATTATATAAAAAATAATTTAAATATTTCTACTTCTAGGGTCTTGATACATATACCTTTATTACACTAGTATACACCCTAAGATTAAGGTGCATGATGGTGGGGATTTCATGGGGCTGTTTGGTGAACATAGATTGGGTCATGATCTCGATGAGATTGAACATATCCTGAAAACGGTTTCACTCATTCATAGTTTATTAGATATCATATTGGGATTGGTGTAGGTAAAATCCTATAAATGATATCTCCCTTAGAATCTATCATAAACATGCTTTATAGGGTACGATTCTACTAGTTGAGGCCATCACTTTCTTTGTCTCTCTCAAAAGGATTTGTTAAAACCCTATATTTATACAAGTCACGTGGTCACTAATCAATGAATATACTATCAATGGTAAGGGTACTTAAAATTCATTTAAAATCCAATTGGATAAAATAATATAATTTCATGTTTTTTTCTATATCCATAAGCCCTTAACTTAAATAAAAAAGGGTAATTTTATTCATAAAGTTTGATTTGTTACAATATTCCCCCATTAATAATTTTCTTACTCAAAATTTCCTTTTCCTGTACTAAAATAGATGAGGGTACCTCTGATTCATCACCTTCCTAGTTCCCACATTTCTTCATAAAACTTTTTTGTTTCTCCACAACACTTTGACAAGGGGCATTGTCTTATTTTGTAGTACTTTTTCTATATGAACTAAAATATTCATCAGATTCTCCCCAGAGAAAAGGTAATTATCCAATGGTACCACCTCTATATTGAGTACATGTGATGGGACGGGTATGTACTTTCTTAAGAGGGATACAAGGAATACATCATGTACTTGAAATAGGTTCAGTGTGAGTGATAGTCAATAGTTCACTAATCCAATGTGATGAAAGATCTCTAAATGGAAGATGTACATTGGAATTAACTTTCCCTTCTTCCCAAATATCATCACTATCTTCCATGGATATATTTGGAGGAATACTATGTCTCTAACATCAAACTCTAGGTCTCATTGATGGTTGTCAGCATATCTCTTTTGTCGACTCTAATCATCTTTGATGTGCTGTTGGATGGTATTAACCTTCAACACCATTTTTTCAACCATTTTATGTCCTAGAAGTTTTCATTACCCAAATTCATCCCAACATTTTAGAGTTCTTAACCTCTTTATATAATGGTCTTCATAGGGGTCCATTTGAATGTTTGGGTGGAAATAGTTACTGTAAGAGAACTCCACAAAGGAAGATGTTGATCACAATCTCCTTTAAATTCCATTGGGTAAGCAATAATCATGTCCTAATGTTTTGGGATATTCCAATCAAATTGGCCATTATATTGATGGTGATAAGTCATACTGATGTTTTTCTCAGTGTTTAGAACCTGATAGAGACTTTTCTAAAACATAGAGGTGAATTCTAGATCTCGATTGAACACAATCAATTGTGGTACTCCATCCATCCTTACCACCTCTATAAGGTATATCCATTCTAGTTGATCCAGTGATATATCCTCTTGAATTTATATAAAGTGTGATGTCTTTTTAAGATGATCCATGAAAACCCAGATAATATTGTTTCCCTTATATTTCTTTAGATATCTGTTGGCAAAGTTCATGGTGATTTTTCCCATTTCTATGTTGGTATGGTTAATGTTTTCATCACCCCCTTATACATTTTCTTTTCATACTTCACATGATAACATACCATGAATGTTGATTTAGATTCTATGATCTCCTTGTTCATGTTTTCCCACTAATAGTTCCCTCAAATATCTCAATACATATTTGTGTTTCTAGGGTGAATGATGAAATTTAAACTATTTCCATATTCGAAAAGTTCTTTCTTTTTATAATGATTTGATGAAACACAATGTCTTAACCCAAATCTTATAATTCCTTCTTCATTAACATTGAAATCCAAGGATTTCACTTTCCTTATAGTTTCCACTCTCTTCGGAATTCCCACATAATCTTGTTGAGAATCCTTTATCCTTTCCAAAAGAGACATTTTAGAAATAATTTTTAAAAGGATTTATTATATTCCTTTATTTATGATTCCCATATTAATCCTCTTCAAATATAAGATGATCAGATCATTCTCAATTATCATTGATGATAAATTCCAGATCCTGTATACTTAGGGTCACGAACCAACCCGGGTCGACCCTGAATTGGGCACCCGAGCTGGTCTGTGACATGGCCCGAAGGGTGTTCTTGATCCCCACGGGCTGGAAACTAGTGTTGGGCATCAAAATTTAATCACTAGGAATGATATGAACCATAAAAAAAGGAAATATAGATAAATAAAAACTGATGATAAAAATAAAACTAGCATCGGAACGAAAGTAAAACTGAACATACCTCTACATGACCTTCCAGGTCACCTCCCAACCAAAGGCTAACCTTGCTCTAATAACGGTCAACTCATCCAAGGAAACATGAGCAAAGGAAACCTACATATGAAATGGTAAAAAGGAGTGAGCATTAAAAGTTCTTAGTAGGGATGAAAAAATAAACCATAGAATCCAACTTCTACTTTCTCAAAACAATCCATTAACACCAGTTCGAAATACAATTATAAAAGTAGGATTTTTACATTTGAAAACAAGCAACATGTCTTACCCATTTGAAAACTCAACACACGCTACATACCATTTTAAAAAAACATTTGTCATTTTATAAATAAAATCCAAAATAGAATATACCAATGTTGTGCTGGAGTAAAACAAGTAAGAGTGAAAATTGAAAATAAACCAATGCATGGAAAGTAAACAAGAAATGAAAATAATCCAGTAACCATGGGTGATCCTAAACATCCCTATAAGACCCCTGAACATACTCAGTTTTGGAACCACTTGTCGGCGTATGGTGAATCTCTTAAGTCTACAACCAATTGTCTTCCCTAAAATAACCAATCCAGTGGCAAAGCCCACCTAGCCTAAAAACGAATCCTGGGAGTACCAACCCATCTAATTAGGGTTGATCAGAAACCATCACTCAATCTCTAAAAGATACCCAGGAACCCATGGTGGTTACAATAATACTATGTAAGTAGGAAGGAACTTGCACACGTGACTCAACTCATCGCACTTGTCTACCGCAAACACAGATGCTTCCTATGCGTTCACCCATAAAGGGTTACCCTAGACATGAGCGCCTCCAAATACACATTCAAACATTTCACATTAACAAAGTTCCAACCAGGACATCACACCATTTAAATTTTAAACCATCTCATAAAATGTTCGAATTTTCCAATTGGGCATACACTTTTGCCAAAATACAGCCTCCTTTAAAAGATAGTACCAACACTTTTCTTGGGTGAAAAGGTCCAAACAGTCCCTTGAGTTCCAAAACATGCACACCCAAACACTTCATAACTAAACAACGGTCCTTTACCCTCTCTTTAATTTTTTTTCAAAACACGCTCTCAAGCCTAATGGGCCAAATCCATGAGAAATACATTTAAAACCACTTCTTTGAAATCACACAAATGAACCTCTATCCTTTCGGATCCAAGAACCATTTTTAAAATCAAAATCAACCATTCCCCTTATTTGAAATTACACCAACCCTTGTATTGGAAACATCAATCCCTTCTCCAAATATCTTAACAAAACCACTATGCCATAACCACCAATGTAAACACACTCAATATCCTCTTTCAGAAGAAAACGCACACTAAATCCCTAACCAAAAAAGTTTCACAACTTCCACATGATTTGATTAACTGACTGCACAATTTATAAAATGATACCAAGACTCAACCAGTTTACAAATACTTTTATGAACAAGCAAACCAATTTCAAAACAATTTTCATAAGTAGACCAAACAATGTATAAATAATCTGTATAATTAAACCACACAATTTTTTAACGATTCCATAACGAGGTCAAATAAGTTACCCAAATCTGGAAAACTCACATATAAATTTAACAATATAAAATACTTCAATACTATTTCTAAAAAACCATTAAATTTGAAAACACTATAACATATTAACTAATTGCATTTCAAGAATGTGAAACAAGTCAAAGATTTAACTAAAATAAATCATGAATTAAATGGATTTAATCAAAAAGGAAAACATGGGTTCGCTTACCTCAAAGTAAGAGAGGGCGTGAAAAAACATCAATGGCAAGAGGAGCAACATCCTGTGGACTTAGCGCGAACCTAAATCCAAGAGAAAAATGAACAAAATTTAAACTAAACACAAGGGTTTTCTGAATTTTAAGGAAGAACACAAAACTAGAGGAATAACACAACGGAAAAGTGGAATCCACCCACCGGATGGGAGGTAGAGGTGCTGCGAAGGTGGTTCGAGTTTGAGCAAGAAGACCGTCGGAAACAGCATGCGCAGGGGGAAATCAGAGTAGCGGGTCGAAGCAGTAGGTAGCCGGTGCATGGGTGGGTGGAACGTGGGAGGGTGGGGGTTAGTTGGATGAGGGACTGAGCACAAAGTCCAAGAAAAGGGTGAGCCAAAAGGTGGTGAGGTAGGTGGTGTGCGAGTAGAAGTCGACGGTGGATGGCCTGCGCGTAAGTGGGAGGCTGAGGGCTTGGGCGAGGCGAAGGGGGCGAGCAGGGAGGCGGGTTGGTGCAAGGCAGATGGAGGGCCTGGGAGTGGTAGGATTATGTAGGGAGGGGAGACTGTGATAAGTATTGAGCTTCTATGTGAGGGGGAGAGCAGATTAGTCGCTGCATGGGAGGGAGGTTTAGTGCGTAGGAAAAAACACGGAGGGGGAAGGGGGCTACACCGTGTAATTGGGGTTAGGGATATTTTTTCATTTTAATAAAATAAAACAAATTATACTAATAAAACTAATAATAATAATAATATTAATAATAATTATTATAAATATTAATAATTATAAATAATAATAATAATAACATAAATAACAATAATATAGAACCAATAATAATAATAATAATAATAATAATAATAATAATAATAATAATAACAATAACAACAACAACAACAAAAACAATACTAATAACAATAAAACTAAAAATAACAATAATAAGATTAATTATAATAATAATGATACAAATAATAATAATAATAATAATAATACCAAAACAAATAATAATAATAATAAAATTAATAATTATAAAGATAATATTAATAAAATTTATTAACAATAAAAATAATAATCATAAAAATAAAAATAAAAATAAAAATCAAAGAACAATAATAATATAAATAATAATAATAATTTAACAACCCTAATAACAAAATATTTTATTTATTTTAAACATCGCTCAACTACACGACTCACGTACCGCCGAGCGCGCGTGTTGACGAATAGTGCGCGGACCGTGCCACCTAACACTAACTGCATACAGGGTTAAGATGCATGCTTGTCATGTAGTTTTATAACTCATGTGCAAGTCGTGCATCATCTAGGTTGGGGTGTGACAATTCTCCTCACCACAAACACTTTCTGCCCCCAGAAAGTCACCTCATCGAATGATAGAAAAAACCAGAATACATGCCCAATTAAAACTGGAAGAAATCACAATACAAGAGAACAAAAAAACAAGAGGGTTCTCCCCACCACAAGAACTCAGCTAAAGCAGAAAATTAACACCCAAACACACCACCCCGGAGGGGGGAGATGTGAGAACTCCCAACCGGTCCAAAATAACTATTATAGTATGAGAAAACAACACCTCCCGAAAGCATGAAACTCTTGACCTGGACCAAAAACCTCCAACACTAGAGAAAAATCTTTGAGGAAAACTTAACCCAAATAGTGAGTCTGAGCATAACCAGAAACATTGATTCTTTCACATACACTTAAATCTTCAAACGATCACATCCAAGTCGAGATTAACTCACACAAGGTCCAAACACACTTTTAAAAAAATGCATGATTAAGAAAACCATAATCAAACAACTGAAACTGTTGGATTACTATAGAACATGCCTATTATAACTTCATGATGAAACTATGGACCTACAACAACATTAAAACTTTAAAAGTATAAAAACAAGAACAAAAAGACTTTAAATGTTACACTGCCAACATGGAACATAAAACCTGAACTGAGGATTCACACCCCCGAAAACTCATGACTATGTGCGAGCTTCACCCCAAGACCTGTGGCTGGGGCACTGATGGCTGAAGCATCTCCTGCCTTATAGTCAGGCTCTGGAATTCCTCCGATCATAGTGTCTTCTTTTGGTGATGCTTCTTGAAAAACTTCTCCATGTGACCTAGACAGCGGTAACGATGACACCTCTTTGAAGAGATGTGACATGACGGCTTCGCATTCCTGAACTGGCCACGCTGGTGGCACACATCTAAATGGTCCGACGAACTGGAATCCAGAACCACTACAATGGACACTTTAGAAACAGGTCCTTATGGTACACCCCACTCGCTAGATGGGGAACCTTCATGAGCAACTGGAATCACTGGATTTCCAAACACATGTGCTCTGAAGACCAATTCAACTAAGAATTACTCATCCATCAGCTTCTCGAAAAGATGGCCCCTAGAAGTGAGGACCCACTCCTTGATCTCTAGACAAAGACCCCCGATGAAGATAGAAGTCTTCATCAGATCTTGAAATGCTGCCTCCGGAGAAAAGGACACAAGTTCCTTGAAATTGTCAGCAAATTCTTTCACCGTCCATTGGCCTTGTTGAATATTCATAAGATCTTCCCTTTTCTTCATCTTCACTTATTCAGGTATAAACCATCAGAAAAAGACAGGTTTAAATACATTCCACATCATCCCAACTTGTATTGATGGTGGGGCAACAAACTCCCATTCATCTAGAGCTGGACCTTCAAACAAACCCAAGATGACACAAACTCTAACAACTTCAGGAGTTCTCAATTCCCTGAAGACATGCTTGACCTCTTCAAGCCACTCTACTGCCTCTAACAAACCCCGATCACTGTAAAGGATAGGCAATGTATGAGAAGGACCAAAAGCTGGGCATGACTTATCAGAAACCTTCGCGACCTTTCTGGGAAGCATTTTCTGAACAACATATAAAACACAAATTCAAAACCATTATCAAACCGAAACAACATCAATGAAAGAATTTTCGTCTAAAAAAACCAGCTTAAAAACCAAACAAATACAAACACAACACAAAATTTCATATTTCAAAATCCCCTTTCCCTTTTTTATTTCAAAATTGCCTTCCATCAAAGCCACTTTCCAAATACCAAACCAACTTTTCAAACCAGATTCAATTTCCAAAGATCATTTTCCCTTTTTAAAATAACTTTAGAAAAACAAGGTCAAGCCTTTAATTCCAAGTTCACACCCCAGAAATCCCATGAACCATTGCACATGACTTCATCTACTTTCATCCATAAAAACCAACATTCACTTCCCATGAATTCCCTCACATGTGCAAATGTTCATAAAGAGTACTCGATGTTGCACCCAAACCATATCTCTACCAGTTCCAAGAAACCACTTTATTTTTAGACAAAGAGATTTCAGTTTTAAAAATACCTTTCACAAATTTAAATACATTTAAAATAAATAATTTTCTTTTTAAGACCCCATTTTTATTTTTAAAAGTTGACTTACACCCACAAGAACCCAGAAAACACACAACTTGCATCAAATTACTGAATTGAGGGACTAGTAGTCATGCTTAACCTGGAGACATGATTGTGGGTCATTACCCAAGTAAGGGCCAAAAACTAGGAGGAACTTAAACCATGTACTTGGACTCCACATGGGTCACTAATACATGTGAAATCACGACATGACATCGGATTTCCCCTGTTGTCATCCCTCAATCAAAAACAAACCAGAACGAAACAAGGACTCAATTCCTGAACTACCCCTAGTGACTTGAGGTTCGTAATGGGAGAGGGTTCATGATGTCCTTCCCATACCAACCTCTTGAGTCCCGATAGTTTTAATATCCATCTATCAGACATCCCAAATGATAATGACCTCCTATGATACCATTTTTTCATGAAACAACCTAGGTTGACCCATAACTGGTCACCTGAGCAGGTCCGCAACATGGCCCAAAGGGCATTATCGATCCCCATTGGTTAGCAACTAGTGTTGGGCATCAAAATTTAATCGTTGGGAATGATTTTTCTCATGATCAAAAGAAAGAATGATAAATAAAAACTGACGATAAAAATAAAACATGCATCATAATGAAAGTAAAACCGAACATACCACCACGTGACCTTCCAGGTCACCTCCCAACCAAAGGCCGACCATGCTCTAATAACGAACAACTCAGCCAAGAAAACCTGAGCAAAGGAAACCTACAACTGAAATGGTAAAAAGGGTGTGAGTATTAAAAATTCTCAGAAGGGATGCCAAAATAAACCATAGAATCCAATGTCTCATTTCCCAAAACAATCCATTAACACAAATTTGAAACACATTTATAAAATTAGGATTTTCACATTTGAAAATAAGAAACATGTTTTCCACATTTAAAAACTCAACAGAAACTACATACCATTTTCCAAAATCTTTTGTCATTTTATTAATAAAATCCAAAACAGAATATACCAATGTTATTCTAGAGTAAAATAAGTTAGAGTGCAAACTGAAAATAAACTAGTGCACAGAAAGTAAACAAGCAATGAAAATAATCTAGTAACCATGGGTGATCTTAAAAAACCCTATAATACCCCTGGATGTACTCGGTTTTAGAACCACCTACCAGAATATGGTGAAGCTCCTAATTCTATAACCAACTGGCCACCCTAAACTGACCAATACAGTGGAAAAGCTCTCCTAGACTAACAACAAATCATGAGGGTACCAACCCATCTAATCAGGGTTGATCAACAAACATCACTTGATCTCTAAAAGATTCCTATGAACCCATGGTGGTTACAATAATACTGTGTAAGTAATAAGGCCCTCGCACACGTGACTCATCTCACCACACTGTCCTACCCTAAACACGGATGCTTCCTATGCATTCACCATCCACCCAACATTGAGAATTTTTATGAAACGATAAAAAAATGGAGGGCCATGGAACGAAAAAAGTCAAGGAGGTCTAAAATAATACAATCCTAAGGCATCAGTGCGTACTAGGATAACACACTCAGGGGGGAGAACCAATGATGCTAAAAATAATATGGGGGGTTGGCAGGAGAATCCAATGATGCCAGGAATTCCGCAACCTTATTTCCTTCTCTCCAAGTGGGTTTAAGACTAATTTCATCATGGAGAAGCCCTTTGAAGTTGTGTAGCAAGAAGGTGATATCCCATGGACTGGTAGAGGTACCTTGAATAGATCTGAGGAGAGTCATGGAATCAGTTTCCACATGTTGAGTGATGAATCAAAAGGAATGATACACCTCCGGCCTAGTGATAAGAGAGGATGCCTCAGCCACGAGGGAATCACCTGGACCGAACCACCAACTGAATTCCAAGACAACAGACCCTTGCTTATTGCGAACCACACCCCCACCCCTCATGCTTCCATTAATACATGAGTCGTCAATGTTCAATTTGAGGCCTTATCTTGGAGGGTTCCATCAGACCTAATTTCTTTGAGAAGGACCCCTTGGGGAGGAAAAAAGTGTCCTGCTACTTTCCATGATGCACCGAATAGAAGTGGCCAAACTACCTTGCTTGAGCAGAAGTGAAAGTTCCAACACCAGGGACTTTTCCCTGACCATCAACAACATGCAAGAGCTAGAGTGCCCCTCGTTCCTGGCCCTGTTACGAGAATCCCATAAAATCCAACAACCAGTGGAAAACACCACGGATCGAGCCCTCTGCTCATGCATGAAGTCGACCAAGCTGAAGAACCATGCCTAGAGGAAGGCATCCCTGGAGAGGCCCTATGAATAATTCCCGGAATAGTCACTAAAAATGATCCAGATGCATGCCTCCCATTTTTCCTCAAAGAAAAGTTTCTCTGTCATCTCCTCCTTAGAATCGCTACAGCAGAAGCATTTGGAGGAAAAATAAATTCCTCTTCGATTCACCTCTTCATCTGTGGGCAACACATGATTACTAAGCCTCCAAATGAGGAAGTTAAACTTTTTCGAGATATCAAAACCCAATGGAAACATCCCCATGAAAAATGACCTTCGTTGGTGTGCAGAACCCCACAATAATCCTTTTCTGAGAAGTAGTCGGACTGGGATCCCGTGAACACCAATCGATCCAGTTCATTTGTGATCTTAATATGGTTGAATAGATCTAGTTGAGATTGGGAGAGAACAGCTTGGGTGAAGGTAGGGATATAAGTGTCCTATGAGAAATAAAAGTATGAAATGGGGTATCCCAGAAAAACAAGGATATTCCCCGACCATTTGGCCATCCAAAATTTGATCTCCCCATCACCAAAAATCCACTGAGAATGCTTCTATAGAGTAAGCATGTGACAACGAGTAACGTTCCAAAGTTCTGAGCATCTCCCACCTATGACGTCAAACTAAGATCTATATTTTTTCATAGAGAAATGTGCCTAGAGAGATCTCCCCTCCAAAACATCCCAAGCCAAATTTTCCTACCAAAAGGACATGGAATCTGAAACACTCCTGAGGTTAAAACCACCCTCCTCAAAACTACAATCCATCCTATTCCATGAGGGACAATGGTATTTCTCATCTGCTTGGGCATCCCAAATGAAACTAACCAGAATACATTCAATATTACAAAGAACCATCTTGGGATCAATAGTAGTTAACAAGACAAGTATGGGGATGGATGTTAACACATTATTGACCAAGTTAATTCTTCCCTCAAAGGATAGAAAGTGGTTTTTCTAATTAAGAATACAAGAAGAAATTTTTCCACAATTCCGCAAAATGATGAATGCAAATCTGACCTGGTGAAATTAGAGCCCCTAAATAATCCATGGAAAATGCCTCTGAATGACCCCCAAGATATCGTCAATCCTCTTACCCCTAGCAGTCAATCACAACCTTGAGATATAGACACCAATCTTCCCACGATTGATTACACGCCCACTCCAAATACAATAAACATCAAGAATATGTTTGAGGGACTAAATGTTCCTACAACAACCATTGAGAAAAATAAGGAGGCCATCTGCAAATAATATGTGGGAGATTCCTTGGAGGTTTGGTTTTCACCAGAAGGGTTGAACAAAACCATCAAAACAACATTTATTTAGGTATATACTAAAGGAATCCTAAACCATAATAAAAACACTAGGTGAGAGAGGATCCCCCTGTTGTAGTCCCCAAACTGATTTAAAGAAACCATAGATTCTTCCCATAAAAGTAACCGAGAACCATGTATACCCAATACATCTAAAGAAGAGATCAACCATCCTCTCAGAGAACCCCATACACTGCATGACTCTGATAAAGAAACTCCACTCAACTCAATCATATGCTTTGTCCATGTCAAGATTAATAGCAATGTTCGAGCCTGATATTTTATTATTGATATCACCCACCATTTCCTGATCCATGGCAATAGCTTATTGAGTGGAACTGCCTTTAATAAAGCCCTTCTGCTCATATGAGATCCATTTATGGAGATACAATGCAAGCCTTTGATTAATAATAGTTTCAAGAACTTTGTAGGTGAAATTACACATGTTGGTCGGTCTGAATTGTTTTAAAGAGGAAGGGTCCTTGAATTTGGGGATGAGAATAAGAGTGGTGGCACATGGCACCCGTGGTAAGCTTCCCCCATAGAAATAGTCCTGAATACAATCCACTAGTCTGTGTTTAATGATGTCCCGAGAGATGATATAGAAAGAACCTGGAAAACCATCAGGGCTGAGGGAACTCTCAGATTTAAGTGTTGAGACAGCTTTCCACACCTCTTGCTCATCTGGAACCCTTTCAAAGACCCCATTGATGTCATGGGAGACCACATGTGGGATGGATTCAAAGAGTTATGAGTGCCTTGTTGGTTATCCAACCTGTATGTGAGGGTTAATGTCCATAAGTAAGGAATGAAAATGAGTCACAACGATACCTCCCCACAATTTGTGGGTTGTCTGTGAAAGAGTTGTCGTCTAGGATAATGTTCGGTGCTTTGGACCTTTTCCTCTCTTTAATGAAATCATGAAAGAAAGCAGTATTTTTAACACCCTCTTTAATCCATGTAACCCGTGATCTCTCTCTAGCACTTCTTTCCTGCTCAAGGAGCAGGTCCACAAGCTGATTCTTCAAACACACTGGGTTTCTAAAAACAACATCATCCCATTGAGATTCCAATCCCTCCTCATACTGCTCAATTTTGGATTTTACGGGTATCTAGGTCCAAGAAACAAGAAGTATTGGAGTTTTCCCATAGACATAAATCCTCTTTCAAACTTTGAATGCTGTTTTGAAGGCTCACCCAAGAGTTCTCATGCATAGGACTCTCCCATGATGAGAACGCCGTATTGAGAAAATTAGGGTTGCCCTCCCAGAATCTATAATAGAAAAATAGATCATGGCTAATGTTTGTACCCACTAGGCTGAGGATGAGGGGGAGTGATCTGAGATAGCCCGTACCAAGTGTTCCACCTTAGTAGCAGGGAAAGGAAAAATGAGCTTCAGATTCGTAAATCAATGGTTGAGCTGACTCCACATTCTCCAGTTACCCTTTTCATTATTACACCAAGAATATTTATCTCCAGAGAAACCGAGGTCAAGGAGTGCAGTTTGAGACATGAATCCCACAAAAGCTACTTTGTCCCTTAGTGGGTAAATACCTCCACCTTTCCTTCCATTAGATTCAAGGATGCAATTAAAATCTTCACCAACAAGCCATGACTCATGAGCTATGTCAAGGTCACATAGCTCTTTCCAGAGAAGTTCTATATCCTTTGGATCACACTTGGCATAAAATAATGACATTAAACAAGAGGAAACACCAAAATAGACCTTCACATAAATATGGTGGCTATAAATGGAAACCCTCTGCACTAACAAGGACTAGTTCCAGAAAATCCAAATGTGTTGGTTATCTGGGTCTCCATGCATGTAGTGACCAAAGCACAACTTACTAGAAAAATCTCGGATTCTTGAGTGTTGTTTCTTGTGCTCATGGATTAAAACCAAGTCCGCCTTTTTATATCTAAGTTCAGATATGAGGAAATAAGTTTTTACCCATGGATCTAGTCTCTGAGCATTCCAGATTAAGAAGGAAATCATGGGGAACAGAGGCAGTGAGTTTTGGCCCCCGCCGTTGAAGAGAACTCTGGATGGTAGGAAGAGGAAGAAAGTTCCCATATAACCTAGGCTCTGGTAAGGATGCCACTAGAAGGAGGAGATAAAACCTTGGGGTCTATACCTGGCTTCACGAAGGACAATAAACTGAAACTATTGGATAAAACCAACGCATTGTGAATCAAGGGAAAAGGTTCAAGAATCGGTTCCTTTCCTTTTCTATGAACATGTTGTGAGACAACCAAAGGGATAACCTCATGTCTCAAGGATACTGGAGAGTCAAGTAGAACATGCACCTCTTCAAGGTCGAGGAGAAGGTCTGGAACAGGGTGATAGAGAACAAGGTACATGAATTAATTGAGCTGCCCACAACCAGCCAACCGGGCCATCACACCATTTAACTTTTAAACCATTTCATAAAATTTTCAAAGTTTCCAATCGGGCATATGATTTTGCCAAAATACAACATCCTTTAAAATATAGTAGAAACACTTTTCTTAGGTCAAAAGTTCCAAATGGTCCCTAGAGCTCCAAAACATGCACACCCAAACACTTCAAAAAAATAACAATCCTTTACCCTATTTTTAAAATTACGTCAAAACATGCTCTCAAGCCAAACAGGACAAATCCTTGAGAAATACATTTAAAACCAATTATTTGAAAATACACAAAAGAACTTCCATCCTTTGGGATCCAAGAACCATTTTTTAAAATCAAAATCAATTATTCCCCTTATTTGAAATGACACCAACCCTCGTATTGGAAACATCAATCCCTTCTAAAAATATCTTAACACACCCACTATTCCATAACCACGAAAGTAAACACTCTTAAAATCCTCTTTCAAAAGAAAACACAAACCAAATCCTTAACCAAATAATTTTTTCAACTTCCACAAAATTCAATAAACTGACTGCACAATTTATAAAATTCTACCAAGACTCAACTAGTTTACATATACTTTTATGAACAAGCAGACCAATTTCTAAACAATTTGCATAACTATAAAAACAATGTACAAATTATCTGTATAACAAAACCACACAATTTGTTAAGTATTCCATAACCGGGTCAAATAAGTTACCCAAATCAAGAAAACTCACATATAAATTTAACTAGATAAAATAATTCAAAACAATTTCTAACAAAACCAATAAATTTGAAAACACTATAACATATTAACTAATTGAATTTCAAGAATGACAAAAAAGTCAAAGATTTAACCAAAATCAATCAAGAATTAAATAGATTTAATCAGAAAGGAAAACATGGGTTCGCCTACCTCAAAGCAAGAGAGGTCAGGACAAAACATAAAAGGAAAGGGGAGCAATGCCCTATGTACCGAGCGCACACCTAAAACCAAGATAAAAATCAATGGAATTTAAACTAAACATAAGGTTTTGTTGAATTTGAAGGAAGAAAAAAAAACTAGAGGAAGAACACATCAATAAAGTGGAATCCACGTGCCAGAGGGGAGGTGGTGGCACTAAGAAGGAGGTTCGAGTTTTCATTGGAAGACCACTAGAAACAGCGTGCGTAGGGGCGAATCAGAGCAGCAGGTCGGAGCAGTAGGTAGCCAGTGCACGGGTGTCCAGAACGTGGGAGGGAAAGGGGTCGGCAGGCTAAGGGCATGTGCATGGAGGTTGGGCGATGGATGAGCTGAAAGGGGGAAAGGGAGGTGTTGTGCAAGCAGGAGCTGGTGACAGAGGGTCTGGGTGCGATCGGTAGGTCGAGGGCCTGGGCAAGCCAAAGGGGGAAAGCAGGGAGGCGGGTCAGTGCATGGTAGACGGAGGGCCTGTGAGCGGTGGGATTGCGTCGAGAGGGGAGACTGAGAGGAGGCCAGAGTTGTTGTGCGAGGGGGGGAGAAGATCAGTCACTGCGTGGGAGGGAGGTTCAACATGTAGGGAAAAGTGCAGAGGGGGAAGGGGGCTACACTAGTTAATTAGGGTTTGGGCTAGCTTTTTTCATTTTAATAAAATAACAATAATTATAATAATAAAACTAATAATAAAAATAAATAAATAAAAAAATAACAATAATCATAAATAATAATAATAATAACTAAAATAACAATAATATAGATCCAATAATAATAATAATAATAATAAAACAATACTAATAATAATACTAATAACAAAAAAACTAAAAATAACAATAATAAGATTAATTATATTAATGATAAAAATAATAATAATAATAATACTAAAACAAATAATATTATTAATAAAATTAACATTAATAAATATAATATTAACAAAATTTATTAACAATAAAAATAATAATCATAATAATAATAATAATAACAATCAAATAAAAATAATAATATAAATAATAATTATAATAATTTGACAACCCTAATAACAATTTTTTTCTTTATTTTAAACATCGCTCAATTGCACGACTCACGTGCTGTCGAGCATGCGGTTCGGTGAACTGTGGTCGGACCGTGCCACCCAGCACTGACCACATATAGGGTTAATATGTGTGCTTACCGCATAGTTTTATAACTCATTTGCAAGTCGTGCATCAGCTAGGTCGGGGTCTAAAACTTAGAGCATCAACAACTTTGTTTACATTCCCAAGATATTAGTAGATTCTATATTCATAATACTTGATGATATCTAACCATATTTATTGGCACATATTATTCTATTTCAATGTGAATATAAAAATAATATTTTTTATCCTTATATATTTTATACCTCTACCCAAAGAGATAATTTGGCCAAATTTTCAACGAAAGTATCATAGCTACCAACTCTAGATCATGTGTGGGATAGTTTTTATAATGAATTTTCAACTTCCTTTAGGCATAGGAAATGAAACATTTATTTTTCTTCAAAAATAATCCCAATACCTTATTCGAAACATCAATGAAAATTAAAAGAGGTTCCCACATGTGGGTAGTTTGAGCATTGGGGTAGTGAAAAGTATTTATTTTAACTCTGTGAACCTTTCTTCACATTCATCATTCCATGAAAACTTGACACCCTTATGAGTTAGCTTGGTAAGAGGTTTTGACTATCACGGTAAATTTCTCAAAAATTAGCGATAATATCTAGATAAATAAATGAAAATATTGATATATATCACAAAATGTGTCCTTAGACATCCTTAAATTACTTCTTTCTTTGATGGATCCACATATATCCCATTGATGGTGATGATATTCCCCAAGATTGAGACTTCTTTCATCCAGAAAACACACTTTTTTTACTTTTACTAGATATTATCCTTTCGTAATGTGTTTAGCATAGTTCTCAGATGCTTCTCATGCTCCTCCTTGGTTTTGGATTATATTATAATATCATCTATAAAGTCTACCACAAATATTTTTAGGTAATCTCTAAAGACTATATTAATCAAGTCCATGATGATTTTTGGGGCATTAGTGAGTCCTAAAGGCCTCACTATGAAATCCTAGTGCCCATCCCTTATACTAAAAGAAGTCTTGGTGATATCCTCCTTCTTCACCCTTACTTGGTAATATCCTGACTGTAGATCCACCTAGGAGAAGTATTTTGATCCATGTAGCTGATCGAACAATTCACCAATCAGTGGAAAAGGATACTTGTTCTTTATCGTGATTTTTTAGCTAAAAATAATAAATTAAAATGTGCATTGACCCATCCTTATTCTTGAAGAAGAGGACCAATGCACCCCATTGTGAATCATTTGGGAATATAAACCCTTTATCTAGATTCTCCTGTAGTTTTTTATTCAGTTCCTCAAGTTCCACAACAGCCATCCTATATGGATTCTTGGATATTAGAAATTCCCTAGGTATAATTATGATGGGAAATTCAACCTCTCAGCAAGGGGGAAGACCAAGAAATTCCTCAAGAAACACATCAATGAATTCCCTCACAATAGGCATGTCTTGGAAAATGATTATTTACTTAAAATCAATTATTTGATCTAAATATGATTTCTTGTAGGGAAATAATATCCATTCTTGATCTGATGGTGCTAAAAAACATTCATACTTCTCTTTGGAATTGAATAGAATCGGGGTTCAGTTATCCATATAAAGAGTGATTTCCCTCTCATGGGATTTTGTGTTGGATCTATATAGGGAAATCCAATCCATGCCTATAATTTCATCAAATTTCACCAAGGCATGTATGACAAGGTTCTCCAGGAAGTTAATTCCATAAATTGTGATAGGGGGAGTTATCTACATGGTATGTAATAATTTACCCATTTTCCATTTTCACCAAAATCTCTACTTCCATGATTTATAGTGGTGTTCGAATAGTTCTTCTAAACTTTTGTTACATAAAAGAATGTGTAGAACTATAGGCAATAAACCTACCTTTCACTTTTTGAGTCTAGTTATGCTTAATCAATTATAGTCTTAAGGATGAGTACTTTTAAACTTTTGAACACATAATGGGGAATCCTATGAAATTAAATGGATTAAATATAAATTACATTTATATCCTTAATTTATGTGTTTATAGGCTTCGGTCAATGTTATCCATGATCTAATTCCTACCATATATTCTTATGGTCTTTTTTCATTTGTTCCTTTAATAATGGTGTGTAATGAATTTATGAATTTACCAAAGCAAATCTCCTATTAGTGTCAAAACAAGTGCACATTAAGGCCCTTTGTCATGTAATAGGTTACCCTAAGTCAAGCCTGGAATACCTTGTCGGAGTTGTTACCCCTAGGTACACTTGTTATAGAACCACATATACTTGTAGTATCCATACATGGATGTATTGTCTTCATAAACCACTTGCTCCATACTCACCAAAATTTAGTGATGTTATCTTACACTTAGTTTTATCCCTGAGATTTTTCAATAGGTTTTTCTAATCCTAATCCCCAAAATAACTAATCCTATCCTTTGATACCAACTATAACAATCATGATCTTTTTTTTGTATTTAAAAATGATTTATTACATAAAACTATACTTAATAAAACTCATAATATTGAGCGGTATAGTGTCTATAGGGTTTAGAAACATTAAATAACATCTTAAAACATGAAATACTACAATATCTTTTTCAAAATTTCTTTGACATGACCAAAACATTCTTTCGTACTTAACACTACATAGGACAAGCTGAGGACATAGATAAGAAAGGGGGTGAGCTATTAATCTTAGTAAGGGAATAAACGTCGCATAACCCGAGGATAAAAATACATGTTAGACAATTCATATCAATGAGGTATAAAGAAATGAGAATAATGAATCATGATTTATCATGATAATCATAACATGGGAAATGTGGAATCAATGTACAACATGATTCAAGGATCATTTCACATGGAAGAGCATGATTCAATTCTCATTACACATGTAGGATAATGGATAAATTCCCATTTCACATGTAGGATCATGAGTCAAGGCCCATTTCACATGATGTATCATGATAATAAACATTACAAAATGCATTGGAGTTCTATTAGGGTTCACCCTTCATAATCATTTCATTCTCATGTTGAAGTGTGCCACATAGATCATATAACATGGATTAATTCAATATCATGATTTATTCTATAGTCTAGGAATGTGTAATAAATACATGTAAGTCACAAATAAATATGTATACGTGAATAAAGTTGAATACCCTTGATAGAGAAATAGTTATGGTATTCACTACAGTATGATTTTCATATGGAAAATCGCGGTGCAATTTCGGCAGAAAAACAACGTCATATATGAATTCATGAAATGGGTTGATGAGAGGGAAATGGGTCTCTCATAATTTATACATGAAATGGATAGTGAGGGGGATATTTAATTACATATTCCAATATATGAAAAATGAAATGAGAATATATAACATCAAAGGAATGCTTGATAAAGGGGGGTAGATTCCTTACAAAATTTCAGCATAGTAACGGGTGTACTAAAGGGTTCATAAGAGGGATAAATGAGATTGAAATGGTATCCCATAATTTAAATTTAAAATTGATAGTAATTGTAATAGGTAATAATGTATTCCATCTTAATAAAATTGAAATCAAAAGGTCATATCATAAATGAAGTGCTTGATAAAAAGAGGAGACATAGAATCCCACTACTGGAAATTCGGGCTATAGCGATGGTTTAAAACTATGGCTATAGGTCCTCAAACCATGGCTATTAGTAATAGACACAGTTTGAGAAATCATGGCTAAGTTTGGTGTGGCTATAGGCCTAGACTTATAGCCATGGTTTGGAACCGTGGCTATAGGTCTAGAGTTGCGGTTCAAACTATGGATATAGGTATACATCCATGGTTTAAACCATGGTAATATCACTATACCTATGGTTTAGAACCATGGATATACTAGAGGAGGGAAAAAATTAATTTCCATGGTTATAAACCATGGCATTAGACATACAACCACGGTAAAAAACTATGGTAATAGACCTAGATCCACGGTTATAAACTACAGCTGTAGGGTATGAAAAACCCAAAAAAAATAGCCCCCCACCCCCCTCCATACCCCCCCCCCTGCCATATCCCACCCCCATTGTAGCCCCCACCCTCCTAGACACCCCCACCCTACTTTAAACCCCTCCCCTAGATATCCCCCTTCCCCCTACAAAGCCCCCTGGATAGCCCCCTACAATGCCCCCCTCCTAGACAGACCCTGGACCCCCCCCCCAGACAGACCCTAGACACCTCCCCCTAGACCCTGGACACCCCCCAGACAGACCCTGGACACCCCCGGACAGACCCTAGACACCCCCCCCCCCCATACCCTAGACACCCCCCAGATAGACCCAGGAAAGACCCCCCCCCCCCCCCTCGGACCCTAGATACCCCCCAGACCCTAGATAGATCCCCTTGGACAACCCAGACCTCCACTCCACTGGACATCCACCCCCACCCTCCTAGACAGACCATGGACCCCCCCCCCCCCCAGAACCAGGACACCCCCCAGACACCCCCACTCCCATGGACAAACCCCCCTCCCACCCTCCTGGACCGACCCTGGAACCCCCCCCCCCCAGAACCTGGACACCCCCCCCCCCGAGACCCTAGACAGATCCCCTTGGACACCCCCCAGAACCTGGAAACCCCACCCCTTACACCCCCTGCCAGTTACCCCCCTCCCCCTAATAGTACCCCTACCAATCCCCTCCCCCTTCTAGTTCCCCCCCCCCCCCACTGTTAGTTCCCCCCTCCCCCTCTACCGGTTCTGCCCCCTCCCCCAAACTTGGACACCCCCTAGACCCCCTTGAAAGACCCTTCCCCCCAGATAAACCCTGGAAACCCCCCCCCCCCAGACCCTGGACACCCCCCTTGGACAGACCATGGACACCCCCAAGACCCTGGACAAATTCCCCTCCCCTTGGATAGATTCCCCCCAGACCATAGACATATTTCCCCCCTTCCAGTCCCCCCCCCCCACCCTGCTTGTTTCCCCTCCCCCTGCCCCTGTCAACCCCCACTTGCACCCCCTACCTGTTTCCCCACTTCCCCCTACCAATCCACTTCAAATTAAATTATACATGAAATCTATTTACATAATAAGAGTTAAACAAATCCAAATATAAAAAAACACATAACTACACTTACATGAGTCTCAAGTGCAGAAATCTAGGACATAATAACCCTCAATTCTTACACAAAATAGTGTATTGTAGAGGATATGTAAGGATGGAACATATTGATAATTTTTTTAGAACATTCCCATCAGTTTATACCTAGAGGGGATCTATACCCCTTCCATGTGTAGGAGCGAGGCAAGTAGTGTCCTGAAAGGAAAGAATCTAGAATACCATTAGAAAATTAGACCAAAGTGGATGTCGTGGCAATGAAAATTAGAATTATAGTTCTCAGTGCTTATAGAGTATGCTTTCTTAGGGTACGTAGGAAGTGACTCGAGTCCATGGTACAAACTAATTACATGTAGTCCAGACCATGGTAGAGGAGTAGGTTGTCGGACCTTCTACTATTCATAGTAAAATTCTAGAAGCATCCACATTAGTGTTTTATTTATTTGGAAGATGAGGGTCTCATTATTTTATATCTGAGGAAATCATGGAATGTATAGTCCCTTAGATTAAGAAATTTCATGGTGCTATGATTCTTGATACCCTATTAGGTATCCGATTAGAGGTTGTTTTCTATTTTAAGGATTTTTCACTTATGACAGGTGGATACCTTTCTATTTGGAATTATTTAATCCTCGATATAATGGGTTTTTATGTAATCAATAGGAAGGATTGACTAGTTCCCTATTGATCCCATATTAACTACTGTCATTGTAGGGTGATGATTAAATCCCTATTGGGAATTAAGTATGTGAAAAAGTTATAATGGGATGTCTGTGTGACTCAAGATAGGTATGAGCTGTAAAGGATGGGTAGTGTGATAGATCATATAACTATCATTTTCCTTGAGTACCAGGGGTTACAAACCTTTGTTTTCCACTGGTAGTGGGAACATTTGGTGAAGACTATCCTAACAACATCTATGGTCTACCACTAGTATGGGAGGTAGAATACAATATTAAAATTGTTCTAGGAGCAGTACCAATAACCATTACTCCTTATAGGATGACACCTATGGCGCTTCTGGATCTCAAGAAGATATTCAAGGACCTAGAGGCTAAAGGATTCATATGCTCTAGTACATACCACGGGGTTTCACTAGTTCTTTTTTTACAAGAATACAGATGGCACCCTCAATGTTTTCATGGATTACTACCAATTGAACCAACTCACATTAAATAATTGGTTTCCACTACATAGAATAGACGACATATTTGATCAACTATGAAGATATAAAGTGTTTTCAAAGATATATTTAAGGTCAAGATGTCATCATGTTTGTTTCAAGACTTCATAGATACCTCACATAGTTTTCAAGATCGTGTTTGGTCTGCACAAGTGCATTTTCTTGCCGTTTGGACTGACTAATGCACCTATAGTCTTTATGGATCTTATGAACTGATTTTTATACCAATATATAGATTCATTCATGGTATTATTTATTTATGAAATCTTATTGTATTCAGACTTGAGACATGACCATGAAACCCATCTTGATATCATGTTTAATACACCTATAGAGCATCATCTCTATGCTATGATCAGAGAATGACACTTTTGGAACAACAAAGTACACATCATGGGTAATATCATCTCTGAGTTAGGAGTCATAGTAGGCCTAGAGAAAGTAATGGTTGTAGTTTCAGGAGAATATTCCTACAATGTATTTTAAATCATGTGCTTCTTTGGGAAATTTGGTTATTAACGACGCCTCATCATGTATTTCTCATGTATTACAGCTCCACATACTAGCTTAAAAAAGAAAGTTGTGAAATTCATATGGTTATAATCTTGTGAAGTAGCATATCCAGAGTTGATGAGTTAATTCAAATCTGCACTGATACTAATTCCTTAATAGCTAGGTAGGATTTATACTACATACTATGACACATCAGGTATTGGGCTTGGAATTGTTCTAATGTTGGATGATTGAGTTATCACTTACAGGTTTCAGAAATTGAGGCTACATGAGCATAATTTTTGAACACACGATCTCATGCTAGCTATTTTAGTTCATTATCTATGATGTTGGAGACACTATCTACTTGGAGGTAGTTTTGTTTTATAAATTGAACAAAAACCCTCAAGTATATCTTTACATAGTGTGATATGAATCTCAGGAAGTTCAGGTAGGTGGAATACCAATAGTCATTTGATTTTGAGTTTGCATTGACGCTAGGTAAAGGAAATGATATAACTGATTTTCTATGAATAAAGACTTAAAATAAGATGGTTAATGAGGATACTAGTGAATGAAAAATGATGTGTTATTCTTAGAGATTCTTTTTTTGGTTTAGGAGGAATGTTGTAAGACTATCCTCTCAACCTTAGTAGTGACCTCTACTCTTTTGGAATGGGTAAGAATGAGGCAACTATCTAATCATGAGGGGATTTTCCTAAGGGAAAGTATCTCCAATGACGATACATCATTATGTTGGACCATATATATGTTTGATATTTTAGTATTCCATGGGAATTATTGTTTCCAAAATAACATTAGTTATGAGATGATGTGGGAATTCCATGATTAGGAATGGCAAGTTCACCCAAGTGTCACCAAAATGTATTGAGATCAATGATGAAATAATTTGAGGATTGGTATGAAATGAAATATTAATTGTTTCATCACTCAATATTTCACCATTCAGCTGGTGAAGTTGGAGAATCCATTCTTAGTAAGTATTTTGCTTCTATTTCCCATTCTTGAGTGGAAATGGTACGATGTTTCGATGGATTTCATGACTGTTTTTTCCAGATCAACTCATGGAAATGATGCGGCATGGGTTTTCATTGACCATTTGATGAAGTCAATACACTTATTACCTATACAAGAGAACTTATCAGTAGATGAGATATGAAGCATGTACGTCAGGGAGGTTATATCTCTTCATATAGCTCCACATTATATTATTTACAAAAGAGACACTAATTTTTTACATCATAGTTACGGAAGTGGTTACGAATTCCTTGGGTATATATGTAATTCTGAGCACAAAGTTTCACCCAAATTTTAATGGAAATAGGGAGCCTGTGTTTTTTGGTTATAGAGGTCATGATCTTTGCATGTGTCCTTGACTATGGGGGGGTTGAGAGAAACATATTCCTCTCATGGAGTTAACTTATAATAATATTTTTTTTTCTACTATAGAGATGGATCCGTATGAATCCTTATATGGAAGGCCTTTCTGCTCAACTCTGTTTTGGAAAGAGGCAAGGGAGGTGGATATCCATTGATCATGTATTGTGTAGGAGACTATAGAGTAGGTCCAGTTGTTTAGAAGGAGCATAATGAGAGCATTATATAGACATTAGTCATATGCCAACCAAAACTAATGAACTCTCAAGTTAGAGGTTAGATATCATGTTTTCTTTAGAGACTCACCCAGGTTGGTCTATAGACATATTCAAAGGTAGGATAAACTCTTACTGAGGTTCTTCGGACCCTTTGAGGTTCTGAAAAGATCAGACTAGTGGACTACAAGTTAGAACTCCCTCAAAATTACCAATCAAATAATGATATACTTCAAGTGTCTTGGATGCTCTAATACTCTCAAGACACAATACATGTATTTTGTTTTGATGAGGATTAGTAGGATGTTGATGCTTCATTAGAGGAGTATCTCATTCAAATTGTTGATCAGAGCATGAAGACACTCCAAGTTAAATCAGTTACCCTGGTACAGGTGCTATAATAGCATAGTCGAGTAGAGGCATGAACGCGTCATGACCGTGGCATGTTGTCCTGGTCCAGCGACATTCGCAGGGTAGCATCTTCCATCCAGGAGTGAAGGAAGCAGAAGGAGGAGGGGATACATTCCGGTCATCACCCCGCTGACAGAAATTGTGATTAGTCAGTCTCTACATTGATCACAAGACTCATGGAATACTATCACTGTGAACCACCGTAGGGTGCCATCCTAGAGAAGGGCCAAATCACAGCATTACCGCGGCGTGACCGCGGCATGACAGTGGCATGACCATGGCGTGACCACGGCGTAACCAAGGTTTGACTGTGGCGTTACCGCCGCGTGATCGTGGCGTGGCCGCCGTGTGACCGCGGCATAACGGTGGCGTGACTATGGCGTGACCGCGGCGTGTTGGCCTGGTCCAGCGACATCTGTGGGCCAGAATCTTCCGGCAAGGAGCGAAGGGAGTGAGAGGAGGCAGGGAAACATTCCGGTTGTCACCCTGCTGGTAGAAATTATGATTAGTCAGTCTCAACATTGATCACAAGACTCATGAATTTCTATCACTGTGAACCGCAGCGGGTGTCACCTGGAGCAGGGCCAAATCACGGAATTACTGTGGCATGACCATGGCTTGACCATGGTGTGACCGTGGCTTGACCATGACATGACCACGGCATGACCGCGGTGTGACCGCAGCCTGACCGCGGTGTGACCACGGTGGCAGAAATTGTGATTAGTCAGTCTCAACATTGATCATAAGACTCATGGAATACTATAACTGTGAACTGTCGTGGGGTGTCATCCTAGAGTAGGACTAAGTCATGGCGTGACCGCGGCGTGACCACAGTGTGACCGTAGTGTGACCGCAGCATGTTGGCCCAGTCCAGCGACATTCTCGGGGTTGCATCTTCCATCCATAAGCGAAGGGAGCGGGAGGAGGCGGGGAAACATTCTGGTTGTTGCCCCGGTGACAAAAATTGTGATTAGTCAGTCTGAACGTTGATCACAAGACTCATGGAATACTATCACTGCGAACCGCCACGGGGTGTCGTCCTGGTGCAGGGCCAAATCACGGAATTACCGCGGCGTGACCGCGGTGTGACAGCGGCGTGACCGCGGAGTGACCGCAACATGGTCGTGGCGTGACCGCGGCATGAATGTGGCATGTTGGCCCAGTCCAGTGACATCCTCGAGGCAGCATCTTCCGGCTAGGAGTGATGGGAATGGGAGGAGGCAAGGCAACATTCTGGCCATCACCCCACCGACAGATGATAGAATAGATCAACTATTTAATATTCTATAACAAGGGATCTTCAGAGAAGGATTTAGCGAGAAGCACACTGACGCAACATCTAAAAGGCATCAAAATGACAAAAAAGAATCATACAACCGATACAAACCATTTACAAATTCATTCACTTTTCCTAAACATGTAAATTTTACTTATAATATTCAAATCATGAAAAGGAAAGTGTCATGGTCAATGGATATTCCTACTCGGGAAATGTCATTTGAGTTAAACGAGTATAAAAAGACAATTTATATGATTCAAAGAAAACAAAAACTAACTAGCCACAAAACAAACACCAAAAGAGGTATATGAAAGACTCAAACCAAATCTAAACATGATACAAATAACTATATATACTCTTTGGTTTAGAAGATAGCTTACCTCCATTGGGGGGGTTTTATTATGAAATCATGGCATTGCTTTATTATAAAAACATGACTTTATTTATCAAGTGAAACAATTATATTAAAGAACACTTATTCATGATATGAAATTCAATATAATTAAGTATAATTAAGAAATACACTAAATTCAATTTAAAGCATTATTGAATTAAATAGGCTAGAAGAGGGATCCTACCTCAAGGTGGAACCAAACCGTCCACTTCAGCTCTTGGAGCTTTCTAACTAAAATTTTCTGCTCCCCCACTGGGTATACGCACCCTCACACACATCCAAGGACACCTAGCCCATATGTACACACTCGCATGGCCATGAGCATGTGCAAGGGGATCCTTGCACATATGCTTATATGCATATACCAGTCTCCACTCACCTGCATATGCATTTATATATATATACATGGGAACACATAGCCTCATACGTGCATAATCACTGCCATGACTAATTATAGAAAACTTTATTTGTAAGTTCATAAATAAATATAGCTGTGATAAAGGGAAATTTATACCTTCTCAAGGAAATTCCCAATGCACAAGACGTAGTCAACTAGTGTGTTCATAGAGGTTATGTGAACTATTTCTCCCAATATGCGATCAATCGCTGCACCCTACTTAACAAACATTAAAAAGAAAAAACAATGAATATTGCAAAGTGAAATGCTATGGCACATTTAGTCATGAAAAACAATAGTGTTTTTTATTTCAATTTAGCATAATTAAATAAAACATTTATAGGTTTAACTTGAAGTGCGCTGGGAGAGATATTGAGTCTCACATTAATTGAAAGCTTACTATTTTAAGTGGTGGGTCACCAATACAAGCAATTAAAATAAACCATTAAAAAACCAAATAACATGTTTGATTAAGAGCAATTACCTTCGTAACACCCAATGGTCACACCTCAATACACCGGTTGCCCCGAACAACGTCAATTGATGCATTTGAGATTGGTAATGACCAGAGATGTTACAAAACATCCCTTGCTTGAATCATGAATCCTTCTAAATTCATAATATGCTTTAAAAAATGAAAAAACAGAAGCAAAATGTGGGGGGTGGTGAGTCAAGTTTCATGTTTAAATGAGCATCCGAAACCATTTTGAGTTATACCTGCGTACTTGAAGTTACAAACAACTGAGGTTTCCTGAGGATCAAGAATTGATCTAGGTGTTCAATCAGTAAAATACCGAAAAACATACTGTAAATGTTTTCAGAAAATTAGATATTAAGATATCAAAACTAATGCCTCATTCAGAATATTGGAAGTTCTTTCAATGGAAGGGAAAGAGGTGTGGCATGGAAAAGTGGGAAAAATGGAAAATAATTGAGGTTTAAAAAATGATTTTGGTATATAAAAAAATATGATGGAAAATAAAACAAAATAACTAAAACATTAAAAAAGGCAGGTGTTCATGATAATGAAAAAGAGGCTATTTTTTGGATGTAATGTTACAGGTTTAGCTACAGACTATTGATTTCAAACAAGGCGTATTTTGTAGCCCCTATAGTTAAGGAAATGTGATAAATGGAGTTATATTTCATGAAAAACAACACTGTATTCATTTTTGAAGAATTTGTCAAAATAAATAGAGTCCTTTTTTTAATACAACATGCTGCATTTCCTACACCCTAATAGTTGAATAGATAATTAAACCATCAAATGATACATGCTAAAAGTGAACAACAACTGATAAATCCTAACAGATAGAAAAATGACATTGTATTTCTTGAATAATGGAAAAATTTTAGGTTCAATGGTGTTTTCCATGACATGGGATATATTAATAATATAAAAATTCGAAATGAGTAGTAGAATACATTTTAAATGAACTATCTATACTCTATATAATGTAATACATATTGCCCTACACATTTAATTCTGAAAACAATAATGAAAAGAATATGAATAGTGAAGATGTATGGTTACCTTGTGTTTTTACAGCATATTTCAGTTTGTTTTTTCTGTTTTCCTGTTTATATCTCCCCTTGGTATGGTGTGTAATTCAGAAATATGACTTGTCGTAGCGACGTTGTCCGGAGAGGTCTTTTCACTATGTTGCAAACCATCCTCACTATTAAAATAATGCGATATATTTTTCTACATAGAGGATATTGTTAGAATAAATAGAACCGAGAAACTAAAGATGTTGAAATAATTGAAAAATATAGAAGATCTTTAATAGTATGGAGCATTATAACCAAAGACAATTGTAGATAGAATGAAACATTTTCTTTTTATATATTAAAATTATAGAATGCGAATGTATTTATACCATCTATTTTTCTAGTAATGGAAATAATTTAGAAGAAATAAAAAAGAACAGATATATAATGGAGTAAAAGTTACAGATTTTGAGGAACAAAAGTTATATAATGAGCTGCCTTTTCAAACAAATTCATAATGAATGAACAAAAGTTAAACAAATACAGACTACCAGGGAATAAAATTTATAGACAATGATGAATAAAAGTTACATGATGAGGTAATTTTAGCTATAATAAGAATTTCCAAAACCCATAACAAGATTTTCAATCAAGTCTATAGAAAGACTGACTTTTTTAAAACATTTAAAACCTTCTCTTCCTCCATCAAAACTATCAATTTCTACATCAAAGTAAAAACATGTTACTCTGCACTAAAAAATGATCCAATGCTAAAATAAAATACATGATCCAATACTCAACGAAACTAAAACACCCATTTTTTTAATAAATGATGCACTTCTCTAAAGCATGTCATCAAACATGCCCTTTCATAACACCTTTAATATGAAATAAATTTCTCTCATACCATTAATAAGATTTTTATGATTCCAATTTTTTTTAAAAATAAATAATAATTAAACATCACCAAGATTACTTCAAGAATCCGCTACAGAATTAAATCTTAAAGGGAAGCAGTAACCTCCTCTGTAATCATAGTAGGGTGTCTCGTATAGTGATAAAAATCTTTATCTACATATGAAGACCTATTTTCCAGTATCTTAGCAGCAATTACCTATTACAAGTGAACACATGTCATAGTAAAGCCATGAATTACTTCAGCCTAAAACTTAATAATAATTTTTTTGTAGACAATCAATGCTAGAGGATCCTTGAGAAATCTACATAAACTATGAAGTAGTTATGTGATTGAAATTCTAAACTTTAAATATGTGGAAAAAACATGTCAAAAATGGTTTTCATAAACTTGAATGTTTAGTACACTTCTTACCATATATATCATTTCAAAAAAAACAAAATTTTAAATTAAAGAAACAATCACAATTTAGTATTACCTTTTTATTGCACCAAAAAAAAACAATTGTATATTTTTTCCTATATGAATAATTCTTGTAAATAAAAATCTATGAATCATAAACATTCATATAAAGGATTTTGTAAGATGAAAAATATACAAGGACAAATGGTGTAATGTTGTACCTACCATGATGTGTCAGAATAGAAGACATGAAGAATTCATTATGTCATCAATAGAAAGATTTTATGAAAAATGCATTAAACATCGTAAAAATATTGTAGTTAAATATTTGAAATGTAATAATATAAATCAGAACTAAATTCATAATTAATAATGATTCAATGGCATTAATTAACTATAAAAAATATGATCAACAGTATCGTGTGAGTGTAGCATCGCCTAAATTCCCCAAAGTTCCATAATTACTAAAACAGAAAATCATTCCTGATGTATAAGAAATATGGAAACACTTATGCATAATCAATATGTTAAAATACATATCTATGACTAATTGGGAAATGATTTTGTATAAACAGTGCATAAATGAATGGATGCATGGAAGAAATCATGGAATACATAATAATTTACATGGACAATGAAGTCAAAATATATGATAGCAAAAAACATGTTTGTACTGAATATAAATGGAGAACATAGATCACATTTTGTGGACAAGAAATGCTAGAGAATCCATTAGAAGGTGGGGTAAACTGGGTAGAAGTAAAGACATTCAAAAAATAAAATATGCTTGTAGTTGATAAGTCAATTATTCATGTAAACTTTGAGCATTGTACATGAGATTTTCCTTGTAAATGCAATCTATAAGTAAATTATACCTATAGTCAAAGATAGTAATAATAACATCAATGAAAATTATTGTAAATCTACATAAATAAAACTCTAAAAAAAATTGTACTAAAAGATGTGAGGCATGCAACTGAAACATCACATGTTGTGGTGGAAATATATAATAGCCTTGGTAAAAATTATAAATGAAGTAATATTGGTTGAGAAAAATAAGGACAATGCATAATTGGAGATTCAGATATGGTGATCTATCTTGTTAATGTTTGAATAAAGCATATGTAACTGGAAATACTAAATCATGTCATGAAGGGAAAATAAACTAATTCATAGAGGGGAGGGAAACAACACTAATCAGTAAGTCCGTGATGCATTATCTGCATGAATGAAACTATAAAAATTATGTATTGAATGAAACCAAGTAGGCATAACAAAACTGCATGACACTCAGATGCAGTGCTGGAATTCAATAACATCCCTGGTAAAAAATATATATAAAGTAACATTGGACAAAAAAAATAAGGACACAATGTAATATTCAACCAAATTTAATATTCAATGGAAATTCATAATTCTTGGAGAGAAGGGAATAAATTTCCATAAATTAATAAGAACACACCTTTTGATTACCTCTATATCTATAGAAGAAAACATGTTTGTAATGGATATAAGTAGAGTACATAGAAAATATTTTATTGACAATACATGCTAGGGGATCAATGAAAAAGTAGGGTAACTTGGGTAGTAGTAAAGGAAATAAAAAAAATAAAACATTCATGTAGTCAATAACTTACAAAATCTAATACAATGTGCAAGGATATACATACTCCATAGTTTCCTCACCCAGAGAAAAGAAATAAGTAGAAGGATATGAAAGGTTGTTCAAGGTATATAATTTACTAAAACTAACCTGAACATGTCAAGTATCAGCCCAAGATGCGCATATATGGGGATATTGAATCATGAATGTATAAAAACTATATAAAAAGCATACAAATGGATGAAATTATATCAAATACTGTAGAACAGTTTTACATTTTAAAAAGAGGAAAATAAAATCTCATAATGATATATTAAAAATGAGTTATACAAATAAAAGGGATGAAAAGAATGCCTGGGGAGGAAGCTGTTTCAAAAGGACCATCAGCATTTGATAAATAATATTGGAAAAACAAGGTCCAATGGAAATGTACTCCAAAATCATGTACCAAAAAGAACAGAACAGTGGTTATTGAATGAAAGGACCAAAAGTAGTATTGCGTTGAAATTGATTTTAATTACCTCTCAATGTCATCAAGGATTATGATGCTTAATTGTGAATTATAGGCATCCTTAGATACCTGAAAATAATAGTGCAAAAAATGACTAAAAGTATTCAGTATACAAGTTGAAAATTTAATAATCATAAACAAATGGAAACCTAGTTGATTTTAAACCTTGATAATGTGTGCACATTTATTGGCCTCGCTCACCCCAATCATTGATTCAGTTGAAACCTATCCATATAGAACTCAACAAAAGTTAAAAACACAAATAGATGCAAGTGAATTCATGCGAGAATTAAAGGAAAAAATTAGAATAATTAGCATGAACATACAATCTTAACATATGTGAAATCACTTTCTATACCAATGGTTCCTACATAGCCCCTGCCCCCTTGCATCCCCCCCCCCACTTCCCCCTTGTACACCCCCTGCCCCCTTGTAATGGAATTGAGTATTTAGAACCCAAAAAAATTTATCATATGATTTCCATGAAACACCAATAAAAACACAACAAATGGTTACTAATGTCTTGAAAAATGGTATAAAATAACTATTACCTCCTAAATTTTATATTCTCGTCAATCCTGATTGCAAGTCGTGGGAGAAAATCAATTGTATCTGCTATGTTTTCTTGTTGGTTCTCTGCATAGCATGCATACGTATCCTATACACCAATACAAGTCATGAAACTCACAATATGATCAGTGAAACTAATAGAGGGGCCACATCAATAAAAAAATGGAAAATTGGACTACATACCGTTGGAGGTGTGCCAGAGGAGATAGAGGGGCTGCCTCAGAGCAGTGTCATCGAGGAGGTACGATGGTCACATTGGAGGATGATACAATTCAATATAATAATAATAAAACTTAACTACTACATACACAATATGTATAAATAGTCATAAACACCGCAATACAATTCAGTATTAAAATAATAAAACCTCATTTCATAATAAAATTACACATATTAACAATCCAAAAATACAATTCACATCAATAGTGAGTATCAATATCAATATCATCATATTCATGATAACCCTCATCTAAGAATCCTATAGAAACACCATTAGCACCTATCACGCCACCAACATCATTATCGACATTAGCATCAGTACCAGCACCAACACTGGGACTGGCTCCGGCTACAGCTCTAGCTCCAACTCCGGCTCCGACTACAGCTTTGGCTCCAGCTATAGCTCTGGCTCCACCAGCAGAACTCATCGACATCAAACATGTGTCAAATTCTATAGCTGCTTCTGGTGAAAGTGTACAAGAAATGGCAGACATAACATTCTTCATATTTTTAAATATCACCTTTTCTGCTTTTTGAGTTGCTTCGTTGATTACAGAATTAATTTGTTCCACTGTGACCAAACCAAAACCGATAATCAAAGAAACGTTGTCAGTAGACAAGTATAGAGATGGTATAATCTTCTTCCCAGGTTGACAACGCACTCTGCCCTGATTCTCATCTTCTAATACCTGGTGTAGATGATCATTCAGGCCCAAATTGTAAGGCTCTTTTTCTGCCAATGTCTCCAAAGCATTCTTTTGATTGATATATAATATAAATTAAAATTTTAAAATAATATAAGGAATTGAATTCAGTCAAAATAAAAGAAATAGAGATATACTTACAATCACCTTCTCAGTGTCAGTATTTGGCACAGTGCCATCTTTATTTTTTCTTCTTATACAAAACAAAGTAGAGCAAGGAACGCGACCCTTGATATTCAATTATTTTTTCTGAAAAAAAAAAGAAATAAATAAAAATTGGAAGTCAAAAAAATTACACTAAACAAAGATAAATATTTTAAATATTAAATTACTTGTGTTAGATCAAGATCTGAGAGTGAAGTGTGCCCACAAGTATAAACATGTTTCATTCCACTCTTATTTATTTTATTTCTGTCTGATTTCTCATATAAAAAAATAATTATATAATTTCATTAACTTAAATAAAACTTGTTTTAAAATAAATAAATGAATATATATATAAATTTAACAAATACCTTAAACTCTTGACTCTTCCAATAGCCTATCATCTATTTGTATTATGATATTGGGAAATCATGAATCACTGGTACTTCTTGAAGCTCTTTGCCAACTCTCTTTCTCCAACCAAGATATAAGTCTTACTTGTACGCTCACCACATTTCACCTAAATCCATTAACCTTGCAGCCTTGGCATTTTTTCCATCAGGAAAATTATATCAGAGCTACAATGGACAAAATATATGTTAATAAAATATTATAAATTAATATATATAAATGGTGGTTAACATTATTTAACTAGATCTCTACCCAGGCATTGTCCTTTATTTGTTCTCTAACTTCCCTCCAACTTATTGGTTGAACTGGAATGATATTTCTATATCTAGCAAGTGTTCCCATAAATCTTTTACATTCTGTACCACTTTTTTAAATTATAGCTTTTTCCTCATTATATTCAACCATGATTTTCATGTGTCGATTCCAAACATCTCGCATTTTTGTACGGCCTCGTCGTATAGTGGAGACTGGAGATAATCATGAAAAAAGTTTTAAAAGGATAATAATATATATGAATTTATCATTAATCACTAACAGTAATGTTTAAACACATACCAGTAGATGGGGGATCTTTTGACCCCTGAATTATAGCATCTAGAGGGAGAGTAGCCTCTATGGTAGGTGGGATATCTACAGTAGGAGTACTTTGTATAGTAGATGGATAACCCTGTACAGATGAGGGTGGATGTGGATATGGATATGGTAGTGGGATATATGGGGGCGCAGTGCCCTATACAGTGGATGGTGGGAATTGAAAATGAGGGATGGGAGTCTCAGAACTACCATCTGATGTGGGTGCAGGTAGAAAGGGATATGGAAAATGTGGGTATAGATAATATTGAGGTGGCATAATGGGAGGATGACCTTTTGGTGACTCAAGCGGCATAGTAGTAGGATGAACTGTAAAATCAATACGCCTTCCATACTATCAGCATCAGTAGTATAATCCAACCGTCTACTCGACAAAGTGGCCTAAAATGACATATATGATAAAATTAAATGACCGATAACAAGATAAATAATATGAAAGACAATAATATTCAAATATAAATTGCACTTATAGTGTTGTCCAGATGAGACATATCTTGTTCATTTATTCGTTTTCTTATATTTCTTCTAATATCATCATGTTCAGACATTTTGACCTGGAAATTTAAAATAATATTCTCAAATAAATAGAAATAATGAAAAATGTTAAATAATACAATTGTATCATAAAAATGAGATATATATTCAATTTGATATTTATATTGATAAAATATACTAGTTAATTTGATATCATGTATGGATGTTTAAAAAACACATACAATATTACGATATTGTCAGGTAAATACTTACAAATGTATCAACGTTCTGCATGGTCTGTGACAATTTATGGTTCATAATCTATTCTAGCAATTGTTTCATATGTTTCATCAAATGAAACATTCGAATAAACACTGATAGGTTCATCCACAACATCATTTTCATCCATGTCTTCGTAAAAAATATGTCTGGGAATGAAATCAACAATAACACCAAATTGTTGTTGTAATGGGTCAGTTACATAAAACACTTGTCTAGCATTTGACGCAGGAATATAAGGTTCATCAGTGTGAAGCTGGTGATTCATATCAATCACTCTAAATCCACAGTTATCAATATGCATTTCTTGTGATGTCATTAATCAAATCACTTACATTTCATCATTGTGATGCGAGCATGTTCATAGTAATCTAATAAAATGATTATTTCAACAAAACCATAATATGATATATTTTCTGACTGAGGTTTTCTATCTAATGCAATCACATAACAGTCTATTGTGGCACTTATCGTGACACCGTCATGCTGTGTTGCCATTTTTTTCATAGCTATTTATAACAAATTTAATTCCATTAACAACCATTGCTTTACAATCACGTACCATATCGTTTAGACCAAAGGATAATACTCTTACTTCATCTGATACTTCATTCATTGGTAGAGTTAAAACTTAAAAGATACCAACATTGAATATTAAACAGAGACATTTGATTATGTTATAGGAAGAAAAAAAATCTATTACCTTTGACTTTAACCAAGCAGCAAATCCTTTGATGTGTTGCAGTTCCTTCCTCCTAATAGATAGAGATAGATGTCTATATTTTATAATTTCTAAATGTTCTCTACAAATATGAAAGCTAAAAAATGTAAGAAGTTATGAAGAAATAACATAATGAAAAAAATTCATATTTATTAGTGTTCTTACTTGATATAACCATCAAGCACACTAAAGTTGAATAATACTATATGACGAGCCATTTCCCACTCTTCCCTGCTTAAAGTACACAACGAGTACAATCCAGATATCCCTCCTATTTAGGGCAGTGAAGGAAATGTACGCTCAATGGGATTATATTGCTCATCTTCAGTTCTCATAAGTCGATTAGACCTCATGGTGACGTTATCCAAGTACGATGAACAGAAATCCATGAATTCTTGTGCTAAATAATATTCAAAAAAGGGCCTTCGGGGTGATATTTATTTCTCACTTAAGATTTCAATGTAAACATCATTATTTCATTAGGATACATCCACCGACTCGAAACAGGACCACCAAAAGGAACTTATGTGGGAAGATGCACAGTCAGATGCAACATACATGTGAAAAATGACAGTGGGAAAATTTTCTCCAAGTCACAAAGAATAATCGGTGCATCTCTCTGCAATTTCTGAACAACACATCTTCTCAGTCTTTAGACACAAATTTCTCGAGAAAAATGGAACTACTTAATCATAGAAACTCTAACATTTTGTGGAAGTAAATGTCTAATGGAAATAGGAATCAACTCATGTAACAAGACATGGTAATCATGGGTTTTAAGAGATTTTAGTTTCACATCTTATGTATTACCCTTTTCAAAATATTACTTGAATAACCATCTAGAACCTTAAAACATTCCAAGACTAGAAGAAATTGTTTCTTCTCCATATTTGTCATTGAATAACAGGAAATAGAGACTTTTTACTTATTTTGACAAATTAACTCAGGATGAAGTTTTACTCTTATACCCCAATCCATCAAATCACGATGAGACTGCAAATTGTCTTTTGTTTTTCCTTTTACCTTTCAAATAGTAGAAAGAAACATCTCAAAAATTCTTTTCTCGATATGCATTACATCCAAAAAAATGACGCAATAAATTCAATGATCAATACGGCTACTCAAAGAATATTCTTTTCTATCTTCAATTGTTATTGGAATTCGAATTAACATGTTTTATCTTTATGAAATTTGATTGAATTTTTCCAAGAATATAATTCAAATCATCATGTTCTTTAACAATTTCATTCCCTAACATTTATTTAGGTGTCTCATCTGTCTTAGAGGCATTATCGAACTATCTTTGATTTTTCCAGTATGGATAATCCATCAGTAGAAATCGTTGATTCCCTATGAAGCTAAATGTTCATCGAAACTTTAATCTTTGGAAACTTGTATTTTTCATACAAACATGGTAGGATAATTTCCCTTTATTACTCCAACCAGACATCATTCTGTAGGTAGGGAAATCATTTATCGTCCATAATAAATATACATGAAACATAAATTACTCCTTCCTTAATGAATCGTACGCCTATTCACCAATAATACAAAGCTCCTTTAACTCCTCTATTAATGGCTTCAAGTATATATCAACATCATTTCCAGGATCACTGGGTCTAGATATCAATATACTCATGATAGTAAATGGCTTCTTCATAAACATCCATGAATTAAAGTTATAAATGTGAATGAAAAAAGTGCAAGTACTATGTTCAGTATGCATTTGAAAAAATGGGTTGAAACCATCACCGGTAATCCCAATCTAATATTTCATGGCTCAGCTACAAAATAAGGATGTTACCTATCAAATTTCTTCAAATCCAACCCACCTGCACATGCACTATTTCATCATTATCTTTATTTATTTCATCTTCATGCCATCTCATATTCTTTTCTATTTTTTCTGACATAAAAAAATTTTAAGCCTTCAAATTAAAGGGAAGTGCCACATCACTTTCTTTGCTATGTGAGATAGTATTCTGTCATTATTATTCTTCCACCTTGATGTGCCACACTACTTGAACTGACTTAACTCTACATTTTCCTTCCAGAACAAAAAACAATCTTTGGGGCAAGAATGAATCTTAATAGATGGAAATCCAAATTTTTCAACCAAATTTGATGCCATGTAATTATTTTATGGAATACATGCATCATCAAGCAGTAAATCCTTAATAAATGTAAGAAGATAGTAAACCACAGTATTACTAAATCCATACATTGTTTTTCCATGATATAATTGCATTAAAAACTCATGTTTGCTCATTTTTTCACATGCCTGATATACTAGAGTATTTGCATCTTCCATCAGCTTTCTAACACTCTCAACATCATCATCATAATTAATAGATGAAAACTGTGTTATGGTATTCATTTCCTCTTTCACTACTCTACATGAGGAGCTCGCTTCAAAAACAAAAGGAAACCGATCAGAAATCATATTTTTCATACCAATCCTTTCTGCTGAATCGATGTCATTCACCACTTGCAATTTTTCTCCATTGTGATACCATGAATGATAATTTTTTTGGGAACCTTGTTAGTGATATGATAACTCACTTCCTCGAAAGTTAACCATGGTCTTCTAACACAACCAAAACACGGTCATCGAATCAATCCTCCATCTGAACAATTAGTGAATGCAAAGTCCATGAAATGTTGTAATTCATTCTGAAATTCATTAATGATCCAATCAGCGTTGTACATCTAGTATCTATCCTTTCTGAGGCATATAAACATACATTAAATAAATAATCGATAAAATGAACTGACAATATATGAATTGTTTCATAAGATAATAAGTAACCATCAATAACATGTCAATAAAAAATTATAACAAATATTATGGTCAATGGAATACATAAATGTTACAAATTATAAAAAAAATCATGAATAATCACACCTTTCTATGACCATATAAGATTATTTTGGTGTACCTATAACACCCACATTAAAACCTATATGTTTTAACAATGACATATGATGTTTTTTATAGAATTACATGATGGGAACCCCCCCCCCTCCTGGACACCACTCCCCCCTCCCTCATGGACCCCCCCCCCCCCCCCCCTCGGACACCCCCTCCCTCCAAGATAGCCCCCCAAACCCCCCTGGACAGCCCCCCTACCCCTGCACCCCCACAACCCTTTCCCCCCTCCCTTCCCCCTGCACACTGCTCCCCCAGACCCCTTCACCCCCCTCCTGGACAGCCCCCCTCCCGTTGCACCCCCTGCCCCATATTTTCAAGTAGGTTGTCCCTATCCTATAAAAAGGTTAATGGCCTATAAGACTTCCTGGTTCTTTGAAGAGAGTTATAGAATTTGGTATTTCTTTCACCACCGGTTAACCATTTAATTTTAAATGCTTGTTTTCTCATATTTTATTTGAACGTGAGCAAAGAGTTGAGTTTGACTATAGTGTTTAGTTCTTGAGTAGGATATGTGATGAGGTCGGAGCTGGTGTTTTTGTTTTGTAGATCATTGAGGATTTTCTCAAGAATCATGATGTCATTGTTAACTTTTTTGGCATTAGAGTTGTACCATGTTTTTAGAGTCTGTTTGAGATGTTTCAATTTGAGATTTTAGGCAAAGGAATCATTATTATGAGACATTGAAGATCAATTGTTCTAGATGATATGGGTGAAATCATCATCAAAGAACCACAAATTGTTAAATATAAAAGGAAATTGGGGTTTCATGACATTAGAGGATACATTGACCAAGATGGTATGATGATCAAAATTCAGCTTTTGAAGAGAGGTGATGGAGATAGTGTCCCATAAATCTATTGAACGGATATTCATGAAGTCTCTATTCAATTTAGAGGCAACCAATTTGTTGTAATGTCTTCTATACCAACTTTATTTTACACCAGTGAGATTAATTTCAATGATATTAGTGTCTTCAATCGAGGATTTAAATAATTTCATTGAAATGGAAGAATGATAAGGTCCAATTTTCTCACTTGATTTAAGAATGGAATTAAAGTTTCCAATTAGAAACCAGAGGTAGTTATGTTAGTGCCTAGGTATGAGAGATCATTCCAAATAGTTCTTCTTTCTTGGTATCTATTTTTAGAATTGAAAATGGAGAAGAAATTATGTGTTCCATAAATGTTAAAGTTGCAAGTAAATATCTGGACAGAGTTATTGAAAACACCAACATTGTGTAAATAAGAGTGTGAAAAAATCTATAAATAATCAGAATTTAGTCTATTATTGATTGAACCAGTAAAAACATAATTATGTTGGCATAAATGTGATTATATAGAGGAAAACAATTAGGTTTAGTGATGGAAAATAACATAGGATGATGGTTTTTAACCATTCTTTTTAAAACAATGAACCTATCGTAGTTAGCGAACACAGAAAATTCCAAAAGGGGGTCATCATTTAAACCTGAATTTGGAGTTAGAACACCCTTTTCTCTTTATTCCAGAGCCTTTTTTTCTAGTAGTCCCTATAACCTCTATTTTATTTTTAGTGTCATGTTCTTGTTCATTCCAAGATGTGACTATAATATTTTTGGTAGGTTTCCTAATTAGATCATTCATAGGTGAGTCTACAAAATTCTTAGAACAGGTTGACAAAGAATTGATATTATGATTAGAATTCAAGTTTCCATGTTTCATAGAGAAATCATCATTAATTATAGATGTAGAAATATGAGTACCTAAAAACATTGAAGTATACGATGTCTGTTGTTAGGCAGTATCCAGACCTATTGGATAGTATAGATTCAATGGAAAGGAAATATTACATGCCTACATATGTTTAGGGTCCTGTACCAGGAATTTGCAAGTCGTTTTGATAGGTTATACATCCTTTTTAATATTTTTAAAAGTCATGGTATGTGTCTCAGTTGAAACAACCTTAAAAATACTCATCTGCCTCCCTAATTCTACATAACTAGTAAAATATTTAGAGTGTTCAAGGGGAGAATGAGCTAAATCCTTATCTAAATTTTTGGTTACCAACTTCATTTCAAGAGTAATATTACTATTAGAAATGAAAGAGAAGTGATTAACAGATCTCATAGCAGTATGAGTTAATGAAGTTTTAATGGTTGGGTCTATAGGATTCAAATTAAAAAGCATCAGAGAACTAATGAAATCAGTACTATTAGAAGGTTGAGAACCATAAAAAGAGTATAAAGTAGAAGAATAGGTTGTAACTGGATCCTTTTTTTCTCCACCCCAGTATCCCCCATGGGATGAATCTTCTTAATGGATCCAACGAGATCCTGCATTTTAGTCACATGTACCAAGGGTGTACTTAACTTCATTGATTTAATAGTTTCTAAATACATGTAAATAGTTGCAGTCATACTACTAGTATGTGTGATATCCTGGGAAGATTTTAGGATAGACAATAGATTCCCAAAATCTATAGAATGGCTAGTTGAATCTATAGATTTAGAGAAATTATCAGGTATATTTGTTTTACTATTGGTCTAAATCTTTGTCCCTAATGAAATAGTGTAATTTAATAGGGAGGGATCCTCAACTTTTCAAGTACATAAAGATGAGGAGTGATCATCCATAGATTTAACATGAAATGATTTAGTGCACACATAGTTATGAGGGGGTGTAGTTTATGCATTGCATTCATTGCACTTCAAGATTTTACTTGGGCTATGTTCATAATTTTGGTTAGATTCTGAAATTTGTTCACTTGAGAATGTATTAGATTCATCCTTATTGGTTATCATAATAGTGTCTAACTCCAAAATTTCAATTTCTTCTAAGAGGACTTTATCTTTAATGGATTTTTCTTCATATTCATCCATATCACACAGTTAGTACTATAGTTATCCTTTATGTGTATCACTTTGTTTGACTATTTCACCCAAGTTTTAGATTTCTTTGATGGGGATATAGGTATATCTATAAAAGGGGATTTATCCTTTTTATTTCTCATAATTTCATTCCAATAATTTTCAACTGGTTGTGTTACTTGTTTTCTAATTACTCTAATGTTGAAAATTGTATGACCAGTGATCTTACAATCTTCACAAAAGGTATTTTTCCTCTCATATTCAATTCTAATTTCAGTTTTGTAGTCATTTGAATTGAAACTAATTGTTGTGGGTAGCTTTGAATCAAGTTTAATGTCCACCATAACTCTAAAAAAGAGACATAAGTCAGCATTTAATGTTTTATGATCAATTTTTATGGGAGTTCCTATGGAGGAGACAATATCATTCAGAATTTTTGAGTGCCAAAAGAACCAATTAAGACCATGTAGTTTGACCCATGCTTTTTCCAATGTATTCATATGTGTGTGCGGATTGAAGTTAGAGTCCCAATTAGAAATTATGAGTAAATTAAGTTTAAGATTGAGGTTTCCAGTCCTCCAAATTCTCTATAGATCCTCTGGAAATTTAAAAAAGATATGAAAATATCATTTGCCTATTGGAATTAATTTCTAGTTTGAATAATTCTATCAGAGAGAAATATGTGTATGTAATTTAGATAAAGGCCAAGGGAGATCAACTTTGAGGTACGAGAGGTGAGATGTTACCATGAAGGAGACCGGGTTGCATCGTTCGGTGGTAGCGATGGGCAGCATCGTAAGGGGGATGAGGATGGGTCAGCATCGTGAAGGCCGTTTGGGAACTGTCGGGGGATGAGGATCGGGGAGAGGAGAGGTCGTCAAGGTCGTCAGGGAAGAAGGGTCACCGCCGAGAGGAGAGGTCTCCGCAAAGAGTATAGGTCGCTACTGAGAGAGGAGAAGTCACAAGGGTGGAGGAGGTCGGCTGAGAGGTGAATTCACGCTGAGAAGAGAGGGTCGCGATCATGGGTATATGGTGGGGCGCGAGGGGGCGGGGAGAAGAGGAATCGCGGATGGGGAGGAGGATCCCGATAGATGGTCAAAAAAACATAGATATGTAATTTTATAAGCATGTCTATAAATAATGATTTAGCCACAATTTTAATAGATGTGTGGCTATAAACTAAGATATGTCCACAGACTTATAAAACTATGGCTATAGGTTCGTGGCTATATCCTTGTTTTCTAGTAGTGTCCCTTACCAAATTTCTGCATAATAACGGCTTAGGTAAGGGTACAAATGAGAGTGAATAAAAGATAAATCAAAAAAATAACATCAATTGGATAGTAAGGTAATTATTATAATCAAATGGAAATATGATTAATTTAAATTAATATAACTATTATTAAATAAGTTTCTTGAATTCAAAGGAGAGGAGAAAAATACATTACTTAGAAGTGTGACTCCAAAGGATTAGGAGAGGATTCATGTAAGCTTGAGTAGAGTTGGGAGGAAAATATAGAGTATCTAGAGGAGTTTGGATGAGATTCAAGGAGTTTTAGTGATGATAAATGATATATTCAGTGGGTTTATATTGGAAATAAAGGGGATTTCCTTCTTATTTTGGTTTTGGACACTACATAACAAAATATTAAAAACCACAAACCATCCCATGGGTTTTCCCATAGTTTCTACAAAATGGTAGTGGTATTAATTATTTTAAAAGGACAAGGTGTGAAGATAATAATATATTTCGCTTTCTTAGGTGGAGGATGTTCATATTTTCAAAGAAATTATTTTAAAATCTTAAATATATATTATATGTCTTAAAGGATTCACTAAGGCTATATAAAATAAAGATAATAAATTTAAACAAATACTATTTTAAATTAAAACATATATTTTTATAGGGATATCTTTTATAGTATTTATTACATCACTATTGGACCATTATGATGTCCTAAGTCACACTGTATATTTATACGATATTCAATTTTTACCCAAAAAATTGAATTACCTCAAAAAAAATTTAAAAATTCACCATTGGATAATTTCGACATCATCATTACAATAATAATAATAATAATTTTTTCTAAATAATTTTCTTAATATTTCAATTTAAAATAAAAAATGATATTTATTGAAAATTGATGGGTTTTGACAATAACAATTTTCCAGCAAAAATAACAAGTACATTTGACTTCATAAAAAATTATATGAAATTTAATATTTAATAAGAATAATTTAATAATTATATTTTATTAAAATATAATTTATTTAAAAATCCATTAAATCATTAAAATATATTTATTAGTTGAATTTCAATATTAACCAAAAATACTATTTGTGATATAAAAATCATTTACAAAGTAACAATAATAAATTTAAATAATATTCATTATTATTGAAAAAATAATGTGCATATTTCTATTTCTAGTGACTTGATACATATCCCTTTATTAAACCTATATACTCTCTAAGTGTAAGGTGTTCGATGGTGGGGCTTTCATGGGGTCGTTTGATGAATATGGTTTGGGTCGTGATCTCGATGAACTTGGAATTCTCCCATAAATAGTTACTCTCATGATTTAGTTATTGGATCTCATCTTGATCATGGTATAGGGAAAATATTAGAAATTCTATCTCCCTTGGAAGCTCTGATAAATGGGATTCATATCATATGATTCTACTGGTTGAGGTCATCACTTCCTTTGTCTATGCCAAATAGATTTGTTAAAACCCTATACTTTTACTTGTCATGTGATCAATGTTCAATGGATATATTATCAACAATAAAGATACATTACAATCATTTAAAATACAATTGGATAAAATAAAACAAGTGAATGTGTTTTACATACCCCTCAGCCAATAAATTAAATCAAAAAGGGGAATTTTATTCATAAAAGTTTGGGTGGTTACAGATATAGTGGCTCCTAGGTTAGGACATTAAAAAATGGAATCAAAGGTGTTTGGTTTCCTACTTGTTACTATTTTGGAAATATTAGACTTGATTTTTATGAATATTTTAGAAACTTGGATGGATATAATACTAGTGTGTCAAGAACACCTTTTTTGGTAAGAAGCCTTAGTTTCCTATGATATGGGATTGTTGTTATAGTCTACTATGTTATAGTTTCATATGATTTTATCATCGAATAATGCATGTATTTTTTGGATTTTATGATTTATTAGGGATTTATAGCTATCAGACTATTGGTGAGAGGACATTGATGGGGTTTTCCTCATGGACCATTTTCCAGATGACATTGATTGATTTTGAATCTTGGAAGTAAAAGGAAATAGGCATATCATGCATCATATTTTTCATGAATTACTCAAATGTTATAGGCTTATAGTGTTTGATTATTACTTATGATGGAATCCAATTGGTTAATGCTTCAATAAAACCTAAATGGCATTTTCCATGTAGTTTTTTTGTCGAATTCTTCTCAATTGAGTTGACTATTATATATTTTCCCTTATGAAGAAAGGCAATGTGTGTCTATGGTCATACATTGATGTTGATTTTGATGACTCGGTACTTGTGCACATGAGGTGTAGTGGCCCTAGTAAGTAGATAAGGCGCATGATTCTTATATTCTGAATCCATTTAGGGTTTTTTCTTAGGTTTGGTTATTTAAATTTTTAGTAACAATATATAGTGTTTTTCATCATATATTCGAATGAAATACTACTTAACTGAATAGTGTAATTATGATAACATATAGATCATTGATAAAATGTTGTGTGCATATTTTTTATCCTTTTTTGGTCAACTCTAGTAGATTATGCATCTATAGTAGAACCTTTATGGGTATATCTCTTCATTTAAGGTGATCTAGTTGCACCATTATATACAACATCAACATACACCTAAATTTTTATAGTATACTTGACCTCAAGGGGTCTTACAATATACAAAAATCCCAGTGAGTGTAAATTTCTAAATTTTTCTATGTTAAAATCATTATACTCTAGGGGAAGTTCCTCATAAGGATGTTCAGAGAAGATAAAATCACATGTTGGTTGATTCCTGACTGTTTTGGACCTTGTAGGTCAACTTATCTTTTTCACTTTTATATAGATTCAAAAATTGAATTATATGACTGATGTTCATATGTGTGTATGGATTACACCACTTGAGTTGTGACCTTAGAGTAGTTCTACCTTTTGATCCAGTTGTTTAGACCATGATACCCTGTAATGAGGCATAATCAGAAGGGCTACGTGGGAGACCTATAAGACCTTAATTTTGACTATGTCCCCTGTAGGTTGACATTTACCTTTAATTGAGGTAAACCTATTAATAGGTTTGGGATAGGTTTATAGATTCATTTTTAGGTAGTGATCTTATTTATGAGATTGTTCTAATATTGATGCATGGTTAATGTTTATGTTTTGTGATATAGGAATGAGGATTCATTAATCATTTGATGAATGACCTATAATGATTTTTTTATGTTGGATTTAGTATGAAGGACTGTTCGGGTGCCTGTTTCAACTGGCTATTGTTTCTGCTATTCAAAATTTAGTCAAAGCATGGGTAGATTCTCATGATTGGATTGACACTGTGTCATAGGCACTTGTGGAATTAATAATGGAATAGGTAAGGATTCAGATTCAGAAGAGGAGTTCCAAGGGATATTCTAGATTAATGATACTAACATTCCATGTTGTATGGTAAGAATATATTTTTGATGGATGACTCTATGGAGTTTGACTTAGGTTATTATGACACAAGATGGTTATGTGTGGTACCACTAAGAATCTAAAGTCAGTAAGTGGCCAAGTTAGAACTCGGTATTTATGTTTTCACAGACATTCTATAGGAATGTTTTCCTTAGAAATCTGACTTAAATCAGGAATACCTATCCATGGTAGAATATAAATTGAAAATAATTTGGGTTCATTGATTTGGTTAACCCTTGGTTAGACCCAAACATAAATTATTGGAAGATGTGGTGGTAGGTGTTGGATAAATGAATGTGTATCCTTTTTTGAAGTGAACATTTATTCAGATATTTATACATGCATATCTTTATAAACTTATTGTAATACAGGTTAGAGAAAATAATTTCAAATACCTAGAAACCATCCTATGTATGCTAAGATATTGGTAGCAATATACTGAGCTATATCTAAATTTCTATCCTGTTTTTAGTAAGAAACCATTCGAGGTAGTTCACAATGATAAGTTTTAATGTTATACAGATAGTTTGAAGTATACCACTGACCGTTGAAGTTTTTTGACCCTCATTCTCAATTAAATTCATAGCTTTCTAGGAGTACTATTTCCATTGTGTAGGAATGGGTGATGACTAATTTGGCATTGATTCTCGAGTGTGAGCGATTTTTCAGCGATGCTGGCTGATATGTTCCTAGATGGACAGGGCATGTGATTTCATGATGGAATGTTTATTTTTGGTATGATAACTATGATACCCCTTAGTTGGTTTGTGAGATGTTATTTATTGATGGGTAAAACTATAGGGAGAAGGGATAAGAGACTTTGAGACTGGTAGTAGGATGGTCATTGGATCTTTTATCCCCTTGGATAAAGTGACCTGTTGATTACTAGCTTCCTTGATTAATGCATAGAATGGTTTCACATTCTTTGAGTTGAGAAATGGGTTGAATTATTTTTAGAATTATATGGAAATTATTTTCAAGGAAATTTTTAATGATGTGTATACCCTAATTTGTAATTGACCATTAAATCCTAGAAATAATAGTGGGGGGTATCATAAGATGGTTGAGGAATGAGACAATGACTTGTTTATGTGTTGTTATAAACTGTCTTGGATGAATACCTTCTTGAATTTTCATTCCCAATTATTAGCAGTGGTTGGGGTTTTGTTGATTAGGTAATTTATGTTCAAAAGAGAGTTCATGGAAGCAATTTTGGTGTAGAAAGATGCAACGTGACTATCTAAGTGAGTTCTAACAACTAAGGTAGGCTGGTTAATGATTCCATTATTTCTTAAGGATATTATAGGATAATAGTACTTAAGGTTTGGAGGTTGTAACAACCCATGTTTTGGGATGGGCTGAAATTTGACAAAAATTTAAATTTTTAATTCATTGATGGATGGGATGTTCGGTAAAAAAAGAAATTGGAATGGGATTTTGTGTGTTTGAACATCCTTAAATGTTGTTTTTTGGGAATTTTGTATCTTTTGGTTGATATTAGAGGGGTTTGTAAGAAAATTTGAGGAAGAACAATAATCTTGTATGTTCAACTATTACAGGTTTTACACTCTATTTTATTTACATGATGTGTATTTTGGTTTCATGGCTTTCTTCATGTCGTGAAGGATCAGGGAATTTCCCTAGAAATGAAAGACATATATCTCATTAAATGTCATGAAGCTATTACATGACATGTAAAAATAAAAAACCATTTAGTATATGTGGATGGGTTTTTAAAATGGCCAAATAGGGGTATCCTTACCATATTTTTTCCATCACACACCAAGAGGGAATGAACATATAGGGCCTTGGATGAGATCCCCCTCCCCAGCATTTTACTACCAATCAAGAGACTTTTAGGTTCTATTTGATGGAATTTTTGTGTAATATATTTATATCCCTTCATTCCATAGTATTTATTTATAATAATATTTGATATTGCAAGTTACTTTTTAGGGTTCTTCATCATATTTAACTAGAAAATGGTGGAATCGATAATGTTGGTTGGGGATTTTTCTCTCCCTCGGATGGGAACATCTTGAGAATCCTTCTCTACATCCCTGTATGTCATTTCATTTAGGTAGTTGCCTCTATTATTTTAAAAATATTTAATGATTATAATTTTAATTTTGGGGTTTTAACGCCATTTATTATGAATTGTGATCAATTTAGGGTTGATGACCTATCTCATTCCATTTGGGAAAAATTTTCCATTATTATGGTAAAACGTGGTCAACTAATGAGTTTTTGGGTGTTATACCTTTATATTTTTTAAATTATTTATCTTGATAAGGCTAATTGTTTAAGTTTTGTGTAATTATAATTAATTAATTTACGAGGTTTTGGTGGTGAGATATGACATTGTGCATATCATATACACTTTAACGGGCCTTGGCAGTTGTTGCTGGCACTGGGAAAATAAATGGAAACCCTGATAAGAGGTAGGTGTTCTCTCATACTTTCCTTTTAATATTTATTCATGTTTAGGGTATTATGGGTATTTTAGTTCCTTACCCTAATTGAAAACCCCCTTTTTAAATTTTAATTTGGTGTTTTTTTAAAATAAAATGATATAATTTACTTTATGAACAACCAGGGTCACTAATAACCCTAGTGCACTAGCTTCATCCCACAAAATGAGGTTATGACCATGATCAAGGATCCACTTGGGATTCCTCTATTTATTCCATTTTTAGGATCTAAAGAGGTATTAATTTCGGAAATACTAACATAGAGGACCCCAATAGGGATTCCTCTTCTTAAGATGGAACTTGATGATCCCAAGTTGGATGCCTCTCTAGTGTTTTGACCATTAGGACCAAATGGGTTCCTAGAGTTTGACTGGCCTAGAGTTAGTGCATTATGAGTTGTGGTAGATATGGTATCAGGTTTATCCATAGAACCCATGATGAATTTTTATTCATGTATGCATGGGTCATTAGTGGTGGGTTTAAGAATTAGGCCACCCACACTCATTGTTTATGCATTCACATTTTCACTGTAGATGCATTAATGATTACAATAAGTTCTTTCTTGTTTGTGGTTTTTGAGAGTGACCCAATGAAACTTTCTTTCGTGATTCCAAGATTTACATCATATTATCCGTCATATTTGTTTACTGTGGAATTTTAGATGTACTTCCTTGAATCTGGCTTCTGATCCCCTCTTACATATTTCAATACCTAAAATTTCTTCTTGGGATCCACCTTTTGATCCATATATATTTGGATATCCTTGAAATCCATCTTGAGATTCATGATAATGATGATTCTACTCTCCTTGGTTAATTTTAGGATGATGATGATTATGCTTTCCCAAATTTTATCATTCTTGAGGATGATTCCACTCTCCTCAAAATATTTTTTAATAAGGATGAATATACTCTCCTTGGTTAGACATGTGATGATGATCTCCAAATATACTTCCTGATATCATTATTATGAGAAATAAATTATCATGTTGGTTTCCCATGACGTATCACACCAATGACTGATGTGAGTGATGAAGTTCTACATCACAAACCTTAAGGAGCGGGATAGATGTCTAACCAATGAGATATTTTTTTACATCACCTAAGTGTCATACCATTAGGTGTTATCCATGTTCCAATGTTGTGACCACCTATGGACCAAGAACTAGGGCTCATACATTGGATTGGGTTACCATGTCTCAAGTAGTATAGATTATAGCTTAGAGTCCATTTTATGAATGTTTTTTTATTGCCCAGAATCATTCCTTACAGTGAGGAAAGTATAGGTTATCCTAGGGTTAGGACATGTATCCCTATATGGGGTTATTTCATTCATAGAGATGTCTCTAAAAATAGTGAAATGTGGTATTGTCAATGGGGATGATAGAAACATAGATCGACTAAATTATGCATAACATTATTGGTATGATATCCAAAAAAATCCCTTTATGATATCCAGTTGATTAGATTAGCAGTCCATGAATCTATTGTGGTTCTAGATGTTATAATTTTATTCCTTTCTTATATAATTATGTATATGAGCACATTATTATAAAAATATTTATTAGATTATATATATATATGCATAGATATAATCATATAAGATGAAATAGTGTCTAGTTGATCAAGGTCATAGACCCAAGGATTAGTTATCGACTTGTTCTAAATATTTAATCATTTTTAGTGTGTCCCAACATGGATTAGAGCATTCCTTTAGAGTGTTTTGTAATATGTGTCTATTAGATTATTTATATTAGTTTTGTCTTTTATTACCACTATTACTATTGTTATCATAATGGGTATATAAAATTAAATACAATTCATATAATTAGATATCTATGAAACCATGTTAGTGGTTCTATACTGAGTTATGTACTTGGTCCTTGATCTGGATGATATTTCACTTTGGTCCCTAATAATACATTCACTTGGTTGGAGGTATAGGATGGTACAAAGCCTTATATCGATCAAGAAGGATGAATTAGATATGTATTTAGAGATCTGTTATGTGTTTAATCTTTGAGATAGTATTACATCCCTGTACATTTATTTCAGTTTCCTTTATGTACACTTATATATTTGATTTTCCAGGTGGGTGATAAATGTTATATGTATTCCATGAATTTATTTCTTATATATAATTTTATTTTATAGTAAAATATACCCCTATTTCAGATATTTATTGTTTTCTTACTCTTCATATTCTTAAAATAGAGGTTATATGGTTATTTTCTGTTGTTTATACTCTAATATGAGGGTATAGTATTCCTACTACAATGCATTTAGACCTTAGATACTAGTTGTATCTTAAGGTGTATATAGATCCATACTTGAGGCCTCATTGAGAACTAGATCAGGGCACTAGTTTAGTGTAACCTAAGATATGAGGTTACATGATCCCATATATTCATGAAATTAAAAACTCTACGTAATCCATGTCCTCCTCCGGTAACCTAAACACAAGGGAACTGGTCAGACATAGTCTTAACTCCTAGAAATATATCTAACACCACTCGATTCTAGTAAAGGGCTCCCATATCCATCTTTATGTGGTTAAAGGGGATAAATTCATAAATAATACCACCATAAACCTTCTTTAATACCCCACCAAGACAAGAAAATATAAACATATAACATGATCTTGGGTGGTTTCCAATCAATCATTTTATTAAAATTTTCTATGTCAACAACTAATAGATGCTAAGAAAAAAATCCCCTAAAAGTTAACTTCAAAGATCCAAAACATGCACTTTGAAAGAATACCATAATGTTAGTGCTCAAGTATACCATTTTTAGATGTTGTACATAATCCTACTCTAATGTAGAGTATATGATTATGTGATCTATAATGAAAACCAATAATTGATCCAAATATGTTTAGAAAATCCATTTGATCAGATACAAAAACACTTTTGTAGAATTCATCGAACCAAAAGGAATCACCAAGAACTCATAGTGTTTATAGTGAAATCGGAATGTGGTATTTAGAATATAAACCTTGATAACCCTCAACTGGTGGTTAATGAACCTTAGTTTGATATTATGAAACAAACTCTCACATCTAAAATGGTCAAATAGGGTGTAAATACATGGAAATGGGTACTTGTTTTTTTTACCTGGTTCAGGTGATGATAATCAATGAAAATAATTAAACTCTTATATGGTTTATTCAAGAACAAAATCAGAGCTTCCCAAGGGGACAGATTGAGTGTGATATAAATCTTCTCTCAAATGTTCCACAATATCACCTTCAACTCCTAGATCATGGTGGATTCCATATGATATTCAACAGATGATATTGATGCAGTCCAAGGGTGAAGTTTAATGAAGAATTACATCTACCACTTCATAGGTAATACTAGAAAATCCATGAGGAAGATGTCAATAAATTTATATACTACTAAAGGAATCTACATTTATATAGATCTCAATAAACCAAGGTATATACTCTCTAACTAATAGGTGAAGGGTTGCAGCTTCCTTCGGGAAAGACCCAATATTTATGGCACAATATCTCTATCACCAAAAAATGAGAATTTTGTCCCATCAATTCTAATAAATAAAAATAATATATGATGAATGTAAATATATGATCAAACTACAGATAAATGATCCATACAAAAGATTATTTTATATTTTTTCATCATAATGACCATGTGTTTTCATGAGAAACTCTCTATTCTGATCACTAGATTAAATTGCCGGTAGATACGTGTTATCAAAGAATCACTCCAGATATAAACCTATATCCCTAGAATTTGGGATAAAGCCTCTAATTGAATATAAAAATCTCACAAAAGTAATAAGGATATGAATTAATTTCTCCCAAATATTTTTATTAATACAAGAGAAATAAAATAATAAATACCGATTGTACCTCAGATCATCTCATGTGTACCTAGGTCATAGCACTCCATAGGTGACAACTGACAGTGGCTTGGAATTCAGGATACTTAACCCTATAATGGGACACCTAGTGGTGTTCATTTGAGAATATCATAGAGTTTTATCCCACTAGAAGATCCTACCCCCATAGCTACGCCTACTTATATGCCAGAATTACCTCCATGGGAGCCACCCTGGATTTGTCTAGGAGATCATTGATCACGATACTGCCCCTGTCAGGGCTATCCATCTTCTACATTCCTTACCTCCTCAGCTCGATGGGTCAGTAAATCATGTTTATTTAAATCTCCCCCATAATTATAATAAATCTACCTTATTTTGACTTATATAGGACTCCATGAAAAACATGTGCCACATGTCCACATGACTGAGTCTGTCCATGTTCTCTTCTTTTATAACAAGACCATAACAGCTGGTGCCTGTTAGTTTCTGTAGATGACTTGGATCCTTGATGACCAATTCCATACACACCTAACTAGTTTCCCTATTAATATAATCTTTCCATCACCAAATCCATTTCTAGAACTCCACCATAGGTGGGAATTCACCAGGGTACCAAACTGGTACAGACATCTCTATGGAGACCCTTCTCAAACTTTTATTCCCGTAATTAACCATCCTGAGCCATGTTAGGGAAGTATCTCGTAAGGTTTTTGATCCTCAAAACATACTCAGTATCTGTCATACTACCATGTTCTATCTCAATAATACCCTTGATCAAAACTAAGTGTAATAATGATGGGTAATACTCCCCAAAAATAGCTATTGGAAGTCGTTCTATGAATGTGTTATCTCATCATGAGTCTTCATGACTAGAATCCATAAGAAGCCTTATACTCCATGTAAAATAATAGATACTGGAACATTCATCTAATCAATAGAGACCTTCGTGAGAATGAATACTGACTGACTGAAAATTAACCATTTTATTATGAAATCACTTTTGAGGAAACAAGTGAGTAGAGAATATATTTGGGGAGATAAATCAAGAAATAAAGTTAACATATTTAATCCTTGATGATAAACATATAACTATTCCCTAAAACCAATGTATTAGTATATCATGTAAAAAAATAAGTAGTCAAAGTCTAGGTGAATGGATACATTAGACATTACAGCAACACTAGGTTCCCTATCCTAAAAACTATACTCAAGACACTTCAAAACTCTTTCTCTATGTCTGATCCAATACTCATAAGGGGAAAACAATAAACACTATCCCATTAAATAAACCTCTATATTATAACACTCTGTAAAATCATAATCCACCAGGGCTTACTAGGCCAATGGAAGGTTGATCTACTATGACCCCAAGGTCACCTCTAATAGGTTATGGGCTAGTGAAAAACACCAATAATGAATAATATAATATGGGGAAATATAGACTAATAAATTTTTACACACACTTACCCAACCATATCCATGTAACAGTGTAGCCCAATAATAAAAATCTTGTGATATGTAGAGTAAATAGATGAATGTAATAATATATAGGGAATAAATCACACTATTATAGAATAAAACCAAGGTGTAATGAAGAAAAATACAAGCCCAACTATAAATAATATCCCAATGTAAAATCAACTGGACTAATGGAAATCTGAGAGAGTCTATCTCCTGATCTTGACTTTCTTTTCCAGTTTTGAGATATTTGAGAGACATTAATTCAATTATATATTTAGTATTAAAATTATATTTTTCACTTCTTCTTATCTTTCATGACTACTATAATCACATAAATTTTTATTTTCATTTTCTTGGGAAATGATCTATTTTTCACCAAATTAATCACTGAAATCATTGACATCACCTTCTTCATTAATATTGTGGTTCATACATGTAATTATTTTTTATTGTTAAATATTATTTTATAATATTAATAGGTAATTTAAATTTTTAAAGAGTTTATTATAGAATTTAAACATTCTAATTTTTTTCAATATGTACATGTTTTTCATGCATGTTCTAGAAGAAACTGTGTGGTTACCCTACTACATGGCGTGTTTCAAATCATTTTATTTAGTATACATACTTTATATATTGGAAGAACATGGTTATTCCTATGAAATGTGAGTTTTAATGGAAACCATGGTATACTATTAATTCATTTGGTCACTAGTTTATGGATTGTGTCTAATTAGTGGAATCTATGTGACAAGTGTATAAGAGGCACTAGAGTTTTAAGATTGCGATTTTTTATGGTTAGCACATGGTTTAGAAACCATGTTGACAAACCATGTGATGTTTTTTCTATTAGAAAGTACATGCTACATTGTTGGTGTATGGTTTACTAATTTGTGTATGTAAATAAAGTGATATTCCTAAATTTATACAAATGTAAACTTCATATATTTTCCACCATTGATTTTAAGGTTTCTTCGTCTTGTTTCCACCCCATTCTTGGCCAAAATAGGTATATAAAGTAGAGATATAACCTTTTCTTATCTGTTAATTTTTCAATTCTTAAAAATATATTTCAAGAGGTTAATCTAATGTAATCCCTCCACTAGTATCATTATTTCTTATATTTTACTCCCTTTCCAATTCATTGGGGTTTGTATTAATCCCTTGATCCTAAATGGTATGTCTATTAATGGATATGTTTTGGAGTGAGTTAAAATTAGATATTATAGTTGTAAGGGATTATGGAGGATGTTTTCATTCTTGGATGGGAATCTACTTCTATATGAGATATGTTTTGGAATGGTTCCCCCAATTTGAGGTAAGTTTTTTGTTAATTTCCATTAAATTCCCTATCATATAATTTTGGGTTGATTAAAATTAGTCATGTAGAGACCCAATATTGACATAGATGGACATTACATTAATTTTGTGGAATACTAAATACATAACAAAAAATGACACCCAAGGACCGTAATAGTTTAGTGTCTTTGAAAACTCATAACATAATCTTCTAATCATGGTGAAAGATCTTCAACATCTCCCATAAATAACTTCCCCATTTTTTTCTTATCTTAAACCATTATTTATGTCCTGGTGAAAAGAAAACATAAAAAGGGTGACCTAAAATGCTCAGTAAGGGTAAACATGGAGAATATAAAAACAATCCATAAACATTTGAATGTAAAAACATAAACATAAGCAATGACATAAATCTTGGCAGCACATAAGGCATAGATCATAAAGGAAAATTAATCATGATAAAATAGCATGGAAATAAAATATGTAATTTTGAAATCCATTAAGCACATGATATGATTTCCATAGTAGCCAAGTCATTGCTACTAATACTATTATAGTGGAAAAAGTCCCCTACTAAATTAGATTAACATGTCGTTCCTGCCATGTAAATCTCATGAGATATAAATATTTACCCAATTCATTGGAGGGAGATATATGTCCCACCCATATCATAATGAAATCATTCTTACTTGTGACACAAAATAAACATAAATCATACATCATAACCCAATGAATAAAATGGGTTTTATAAACATCATCTCATCATAACATAATCCATATAAAAAAATGGATATCATTTCATCATAAGAAGAATCAAACCATGTAAATAATAGAGACATTATACTTGAAACTTAATCATATTAAATAATGTCATCTTATATGGAAAGTAGTTTTGATAAAACACTTGAAATGAATTCTTGAGGAAAATATCCTTTCTTTTTCAAAATCATTTTCTTTTCATGAAATGCCACACAATTTTAAAAGAAAAGGATTTTATTGAAAATAAACATGAAAACTTGTATAGTAATCTTCATGAAAATTAGGCATTATGAAACTTTAAAAATCCGTTCATGCCATATAAGTTAAAAAAACATTCTTCTCATACTTTTGACAGAAAAGTCAAAAAGTATCTCGTACCGAATACGAAAAAAGATTCCTTTCATAACTATTACTAAAAATTCACCAATAGGTAAAATTGGATTTAAAAATTTGTAGGATGCTAGAAATAATATTACATATTGAGGAAATATGGTTGTGGATGATAAATATCCCCCATTAAATTCTGAAGTATAAAAAATCTCGGATAAAAATGAGATTGTGAGATTTTTCCTTACCTTAAGTATGATATGCTTTATAAGTATTCGAACCTCTAGTATAATGATTTAAATAATGTAATTGACTTATTACATAATCATAGTCATTTTTATGATATCATATATGGTCATATTATTATCTTCTTATTAGTAATATTTCATTGCTACTTGTTATTCAGGTGTTCATTGCTTTATGTTCTTATGCGTGTTTTGTCGAATAAATTATTATTCCACTTTTTATGTTATAGATACCTAATTTAAAGAATGGTATTAGTGTTATATATATCCTATTTATTCATTCAATTCATTTATATAATCATTATTCAATGAAGATCATGTAGAACTAGTCGCATCACATCGTGGAGACGGTAGGCCGTACGTACGCACGAGCAATGATATCATTATTTTGATATTAAAATCATATATAATTTAATGTTATATTGTATATAAAGAATCATAATAACGTTATATTTATTATTTATATCATTTATACTCATTATTATACCCATCTAAATGATTAAATGTTTGAATAACAAACTACACCACGATGTGGAGATGGTAAGTTGTACGTACGCACGTGTGGTGACCTTTTTCATTCATAGGATGGATAAAATAAATAATATGTTGAAAAACTTTTATAATAATATCACATTATATATAAGATACTGGATTTATTATTTTATAATGGAAACAACAAAGATGGAGGAAGTGGAATAAGAAAGGACCTTGAAATAGGTTGTGAGATATTTACCTCTTCTTCGGGTTCTTCCATTTTATTTGATCAGAAGGGCTTCCTAGGTAGGCCTTATGACTAAATTAAGTCCTCTAGGATGAAGGGAGGACATTTTAGAGGGTATTTGGGCAGGTTTTGGCTGAGATAAATGGATTTGGAGGTGTGAATTAGAGAGAGGGGGGAGTTCCCTTTTATAAGAGAGGTGAGGGGCACCTTAGGAAAAACTTAAAATATTATTTTATAATAAATTAATATTCGGTTTATAATGGCTCAAAATTGATTTATTTCTAAGATAATGTGTGTTTGGGTCTAAATCCTCTCAACCAATAGGTATTAGACAGGTTTGGGTCACTATATTAACCTTATCATTTATATTTAACTCTTAGTTAAGTAATTTGACATTTACCATGTCTCTTTGTATTTTTATATTATATGGTTAATAAACATACTATATACATCCAAGAGAACCCCAAGTGGTTATTTAATGATACACCTATCATTATATATGTCTTTTGGCCGAGCCTTAGATTTTTAGGAATAGAATATCAATTAATAATTTAATATTTTTTTAAAAAACTCTTTTATGTCAATTTTGAAACTATTTGGTATTTTGTTTTTTCTAAATTCATAACAGCATTATTAATTTGAAAAAAATAATCTAACAAACCCTAATATTTTATATATTAACCTGAAAAATTAGTTTAATTCATAAAAAGTCTTAAATTACATTTCTTTGTGTATTTATAATATCAAGTACGTTAATATTTCATTAATAAGGTAATTATTGCATCATCATTGTGTCATAAATAAATTAAATTATTTAATGTCTAAAAAAGATAAATAAAATACCATTATGTAGGAAATATTTTTATATTTCTAATTAATATTTATAGTTGAATTTATCGTATGTATAACTCAATATTAAAAATGTTTTTGTTATTAAACTTTGATTTTAACTATTTTTACTCTTCTTGAAATAAAATAATAATAAATGTCCTAATCTAATCAAAGTGGACCTAAAGGGTAATATTTTATTCCTAAGGTTTTTTTGGTTTAATCACACTTATCCAATATAATTAGGACATGTTTTAGGGTAATAATAATATCATTTTTACCCTTAATTACCCTATTTACTCTTAACCGTGGTAAATAAAAGTAAAAAGTTACGATTCACCAAAAATTATTTTTATCTTTTTGAACCACATTTTACTTACTAATATCAACTGTCTCTCTTGAATTTTTTAAATTTTACTCACCAAAGTGTTAAAATTATGTTTTTTGTAAATTTTCAAATTAACCTTGGAGGTGGGTAAAAGACGGTAAAAAGTTCAATAAAATTTTTATATATCTTAAATTATTATAAAAGGACTCAAATTAATAACATTGAACTTATATGGGTATTATGTATCTATTCTGGCCAAAAATAAATTTTAAGTAAAATAAATTATTATTTAAATAAAAATTCGGTTTTAACCAATAACTTAGTGTTTTCACTAGTCATCAAAAAATGAATGTTTTCAGAAAAATACCAAAAATTCACCCTAGGCTAATTTTGATATTCCGAATCAAAAAATGAGGTCCATTTTGAATGAAAAAATTTATAAAATTTCAAAAATTGGGTATTACTATTCATAACGTCTAGTTTATATAATATTTTAATATCATATTGTTTTTTTGTGAAACTCAGTGTTGCATACAACACACACTATTGGGGAAGGTTTCTCTTGCATGCAACACAAGCCAAGAATATTTTTTCCGTATAATACAAGCTAATACAGTGTTGCATATAGAACAAGCTAATTTTGGTGTGGCGTACAACACAAGACATCATTGAAATTAAAAGAATATTTTTCATAAAATATCGGGGTGTTACATTCCACCCACCTTAAAATGAATTTCTCCCTCAAAATTTTTCAGTGTTATAAATTGTTTACTACTTGAAATTTTCATTCATAGAAACCCACATCATAAAAAGGAATACTAAAAATTAATTTTAAAAAATAATGTTAGAAACATAGCGGTCACCCAAAGTAACATAGCACTGGGTTTCCATATAGGAGAATATAGGTGAAAATATGCATATGGAAGATAAATCTAACCATCATGTTTGTATTAATAGTGTTAGAGAACATGGCTATGAAAAATACAACAATCACAAAGACATAAATTTGTGATGATCTAAGGTACCATCTGATTCATCAGATATGAGGGCACTAGGACAACATTTTTGGTTTTCAAGATCATTTCCCTAATGTTGAAGAATTTTTGAATTAAAATAAATACATACTTGATTTTGGTACAATCTCACTGTTGTTTGTTCCTCGAACAATTTCCACTTCATCTCTTAAAGAAATGAAGCTGAATTTTTCTTCCATGAAGTGTTAGCAGATCACGCGATAGAATGATAGGTCATTCCATCAATCTCAAACATAAGGTTAGCAAAATTTATATACATAATTCCATATTATGGTGAGATTAATTGTATATGGTTCCAAAAATGGACTTATACTTCATATATCAAACCACTTAATAAAATAAAACTAATTTCTACAAACCAGGGATGTATTGTAGGCTAGTCGTAGGTGATAAAGGCCTGTCGCACTTCAGTTGTGGGTTCAATTCCCACAACCTTGTCTGGCGTGATGGGTTTTCACCCATCCTGCAGGTTGTCTTTTTTCTAAAACTATACTATTATAAAATTCTTGAAAAAAAATCTTTATCCTTAAATAATACTATCTAATGTCCAACCTAATCTATTCCAACCTTTAAGCTTATCAAAAATACTTCTGTCCAAACTCATAGTATAAAGAAAATGACTACTAGAAATGTCATCAACCAAGCATGTGAATACCATCATTTATCATTCAATATATCTTATTGGTCACATTCCAAACATGTTAATACCTTAATCTTGTATTCTCTTGAAACATAAATTACCATAGAACCTTATTGGAAACATAAATTCTGTCAAAAATTAACTCTTTCCACATACCAAAAATCCCAAAAAAAAAATTATACTCAAACCATGATGTCACTTTTCCCTTATATCATTCATGAGCTCATTAATAATATCAAACATATTATTTTCTCCTTATCCCTTCATTATGCGCATATAATCTTCTTTCCAAATATATTTCAATCAATTTTAATTGTTACTAGTACCATATTCTTATGGAAAACCACAATGGACCAATACATATATATTCCAATATTCCACAATACTATAAATGAGATTTCACAACATTATTTCAGATTCCCATTACATAAACACATAATTATTCCACTACAGTGTTGTTATACTCAACATCACCAATAGTAATCGCATGTGACTTCCCTTTGTCCTTTGTCATAAGAGGTTATTGAGGTTGATCATCATTAAACCTTAGATTAGGGCATTAGTGAGAATAATGCCTCATTTACTTGCACTTGAAGCATTGAAGTGTTGGTGGTGTGCTTTCTATAGTCTTTTCTCTATTCATGTCATTAGATACCTTTTTCCCATTACTTCAGCACTCAGCTGCTCGATGACCTTCTTTTCTAAATTTAAAACATTTTCTAGTACCTTTAAGACAATCTCCACTATGATTCTTTCCACACATTGAGCATAATGAAACATTTTATTTCTTTTCACCATAGTTTTGAGATTTTTTCTTGAACTCCATCTTTCAGGTTTTTTTAAACTATGAGATGGATATGTAACACCAACTTCTAGTTCTGCATTGATAGCACAACACACAATTTTTTCATAGCTACTAAATTCTCTTGTAGCTAATTCCCTTCGAAGACTTGGTTTTAAGCCACTAAAGAATCGATCAATTTTACTTCCAGGTTGGATGATAAAGCCAGATTCATACCTTGAAAGCCTTGTAAAATGTGCCTCGTATATACCAATAGATTCATCATCCTTTTACTTAATCTAAAGAAACTCTTTTTCCTTATTTATTCAAAGAATACAAGGGAAGTACTTATTAAAAAACAATTTCTTGAACTCTTCCCATTCCATGGATTCAATTTCATCTTGGGGCCTTGTATTCTTTACTAGAGTCCACCACTGGTCTGATTCACCTTCTAATCGGTAAATATCCAAAATGACTTTTTCATGCTCTGAACAGTGAAGTATCAAAAATATCTTTTCAATGGTACTAATCCATTTTTCAGTAACAAGTGGATTAGAAGACCCACTGAAAGAAGGTGGACGTTGCCTCATGAAGGACTCAATAGAATATTGTTTCTTTATATGCTCATTTACAAGTCCAGAATGATTCATAGCCTGTGTAAGTATTGCAATAAGATCTTTTACTCCATCTCCCATAACATTGGTTTTTTCAGGAGGATAATCATTGCATTTCCCATTACATTGATCAACATGGTTTCTTTGGGTTCCATCCGTCGTCTAAAACCCAAAAAGAATAGTGTGAGAGGAAAAAATCATAATAGGAAAACAACATAATCAAGGGGTGTACTTTAAATCTCTAACATCTTAGGTTTAATTCTATGTTCGTTACCATAATTCTAGGACTGTAACCTATACTTATACATAACCTTAGAGACATCCCTAGACATACCTTAAAAATATCTCTAGGGATTTCACTAAAGTATTCACATCCTAATTTCTAAAGGTTATCTAAACCTTTCCTCTAATACCAACTGTAGAGACCCATTCTTTATATACATGGATATTACATTACTTTTTAATAATACTTAACACATACCAAAAAATTACACCCAGGGAGCATAATAGATTAGTGTCTTTGGAAACTCGGAACACAATCTTCTAATCATGGTGATAGATTTTCAACATCTCCCATAAATATCTTCCCATTTTTTTCTTACCTAAAACCTTTATTTATATCTTGGGGAAAAGAAAACATAAAAAATGTGAACTCAAATGCTCAGTAAGGGTAAACATGGAGAACATAAAAACAATCCATAAACATTTGAACATAAAAACATGAACACAACCAATGACATAATTCTTGGTATCACACAAGGCATAGATCATAAAGGAACATTAATAATGATAAAATAGCATGGGAATAAAACATGTAATTGTGGAAACTAGTAATCACATGATATTATTTCCATATTAGCCAATGCATTGTTACCAAGACCATCATAGTGGACAAAGTCCCCTACCGAATCGATTTTACTCCCCGTTCAAGTCCTGTATCACTGAACCGGATTAACTTGCCGTTCCAGCCATGTCCATCTCATGAGATATAAATATTTACCCAATGCATTGGAGGGAGATATATGTCCCACCCATCTCATAATTAAATCATACTTACTTGTGCCACAAAATAAACATAAATCATTCATCATAACCCAAGGAATAAAATGGGTTTCATAAACATCATCCCATCATCATGTAATCCATATAAAACAAATGGATATCATTTCAACATAATAAGAATAAAAAAAATTAAATAATAGAGACATTATACTTGAAACATAATCATATTAAATAATTTCATCTTATATGGAAAATTGTTTTGATAAAACACTTGAAATGAATTCTTGAGGAAAATATCCTTTCTTCTTCAAAATCAATTTCTTTTAAAAAAATTCCACACAATTTCAAAAGAAAATTATTTTATTTAAAATAACCATTAAAACATGTAGAGGAAGCTTCATGAAAATTAATAATTATGAAACTGTAAAAATCCATTCATGCCGTATAAGTTAAAAAAACATTATTCTCATACTTTTTCCAGAAAAGTAAAAAGTATCTCGTACCGAAAACGACAAAAGATTTCTTTCATAACTATTACTAAAAATTCACCAATTGGTAAAATTGTATTTAAAAATTTATAGGAGGATAGAAATAATATTACATATTTCGGAAACATGGATTTGGATGATAAATATTCCCCAGTAATTTTTGAAGTATAAACAATCTTGGCTAAAAATGAGATTGTTAGATTTTCCCTTACCTTAGGTCTGATATGTTTTGTACGTATTTGAACCTCCTGTATAATGATTTAAATAATTTCATTTACTTATTACATAATCATATTCATTGTTATGATATCATATATAGTCATATTCTTATCTTCTTATTAGTAATATTTCATTGATACTTGTTATTCGAGTGTTCATTACTTTATGTTCTTATGCGTGTTTTATCGAATAAATTCTTATTCCTCTTTTTAGGTTATAGATACCTCATTTAAATAATTTTATTAGTGTAATATATATCATATTTATTCATTAAATTCATTTATATAATCATTATTCATTGAAGATCATGTAGAATGAGTCGCATCACATCGTGGAGACGGTAGGCTGTACGTACGCACGTGTGGTGGCCTTTTTCATTCATAGGACGGATAAAATAACTAATACGGATGTAAAATTTTTATAATAACATAAAATTATATAGAATATACTGGAAATATTATTTTAGAATGGAAACAACAAAGAAAGAGGAATTGTAAGAAGAAAGGAAATTGAAATAGGTGGTGAGATATTTATCTTTTCTTTAGGGTTTTCCTTTTGATTTGATCAAAATGGCTCTATAGGTTGGATTTCAGACTAAAGTAAGGCCACTAGGATTAAGGAAGGACAGTTTAGAGGGTATTTGGGTAGGGTTTTGCTGAGAAAAATGGCTTTGGAGGTGTGAATTAGAGAGAAGGGGGAGTGCCCTTTTATAAGAGAGGTGAGGGGCACCTTAGGAAAATCCTAAAATATTATTTTATAATAAAGTCATATTCGGTTTATAATGGCTCAAAATTTATTTATTTCAAAGATAATGTAGGTATGAGTCACAATACTCTCAAACAATAGGTTTTAGATAGGTTTGAGTCACTATATTAACCTTATCATTTGTATTTAAATCTTAGTTAAGTAGTTTGACATTTACCATGTCTCTTTGTATTTTTATATTATATGGTTAATAAATTTATTATATACATCCAATAGAACCCCATGCGGTTCTTTAATGGTACACCTATCATTATATATGTCTTTTGGACAATCCTTATATTTTTAGGAATATAATATCAATTAATAATTTAATATTTGTTTTAAAAACACTTTTATGTCAATGTTGACACTATTTGGTATTTTTTTTATAAATTTATAACAGCATTATTAATTCGAATAAAATTCTTCAAACCAACCATAATATGTTATATTAACCTATAAAATTATTTTAATTCATAAAAAGTCTCATATTACATTTATTTTGGTATTTATAATATCAAGTATGTTAATATTTCATTAATAAGGTAATTAATGCGTCAGCATTGTGTCATAAATAAATTAATTATCTAATTTTAAAAAAAATAAATAAAATACCATTATGTATTAAATCTTCTAGTCTTTCTAATGAATATTTATATTCGAATTTATCTTATATATAACTCTATATTAAAAAATTTTTAGTTATTAAACATTGATTTTAACTATTTTAACTCTTCTTTAAATAAAATAATAATAAATGTTCTAATCTAATACAAGTGGACCTAAAGGGAAATATTTTATTCCTAAGGTTTTTTTGGTCTAATTAAACATATCCAATAGAATTAGTACATGTGTTAGGGTAACAATAATATCATTTTTACCCTAAATTACCATATTTACTTTTAACCGTGGTAAATAAAAGTAAAAAGTTATTATTCACCCAAAAACATTTTTATCTTATTGAACCACATTTTACATACTGATATCAAACTTTTCTCTTAGAATTTTGAAATTCTACTCACAAAAGTTTTAAAATTATGTTTTATGTAAATTTACAAATTCTCCTAGGAAATGGGTAAAAGGCGGTAAAAAGTTCAATAAACTTTTTATATATCTAAAATTATTATTAAATGACTCAAATGAATTACATTGAACTTATATAGGTATTATATATCTATTTTTACTTAAAATAAATTTAAATAAAATAAATTATTATTTAAATATAAAGTCGGTTTTAACCAATAACTTATTGTTTTCACTATTCATTAAAAATTGAAAGTTTTCAGAAAAATACCAAAAATTCACCCTAGGCTAATTTTGATATTCTGAATCCAAAAATGAAGTCCATTTTGAAAGATAATATTTATAAAATTTTAAAAAGTGATTATTACTATTCATAACGGCTTGTTTATATAATATTTTAATAACATATAATTGTTTAGTGAAAGTCAGTATTGCATACAACACACGCTATTGAGGAAGGTTGCTCTTTCATGAAAAACAAGCCAAGAATAGTGTTTTCATATAATACAAGATAATACGGTGATTCATATAGCACAAGATAATTTTTTTGTGGTGTACAACATAAGACATTAATGAAATTAAAAGAATATTTTTCATAAAAACTTGAGGTGTTACAATTCACATCACTCAACCAAAAAATATGTTAATATTTTGGTGGATTTTTTAATAGGTTTGAATGTCATAACACAAGGATTAAATTAGTTAAATGGTTTTATTAAGGATTTTATATGATTCTATAAATTTTTATTTGATACCAAGTGATTTAAAAATGGTTTCTAGCTTGTGTAGGATGGGTTTGTGAGTTTTAAAGGAATTAGACCGATTTTTTTATTGATTGGATTAAAGTTGTATTAAATGAAAAATATTGGTTTATAAAATAATTTTTAATATATCCTTAATTTTTTTAATGAAAATAATAAATCGTATTTCAAGTTGTTTATAAATTTGGGTGATCTGTCTTGGAATTATATTTATTTTTTAAGGACCAATTTTTGCATTTTAATTTTTTAAAAAACATATATTACACTCACATAATCACAAATTATATTTTTCAAATAAATACATGAGTCCACAGAGAATTTTTATATTGGTTTATGCTTCTTTTTACCTATGCATGAATTTTTAAAAGAGGTTGTTCTGTAAGATAGTGTTGGAGGTGATATGTGTGCTTGATTAAAATTATTTACATTTATTATGTGTGATTGATGATTGCTTACATCTATTTAATAAATTTCATTGGGTGTCCTAGGTGACTATATAGGGGATTATATATGTGAAAACCTTAGTTTATAATATTCTATGAATAGTTAAGGTGCCCGATTAGACCAAGGGAGCTAATAAGATTTTCATGGATCATGTATGATGATTGGACTAAGTAAATGTTTATAGCCTACATATTATATAGGACTACCAGAATGTTTATTGGTTCATTAGTTTCCACATAGAGATTGAATAATAAGTTCAAACCATATTAATTGATCTTTAGAATGTTACTTATAAAGATGCAGTCCTTTTTTGCATGACTTAGTGGATTTCATCGAACATTCCTTATTTATGTCCCATTCCCATAACTTGTTTGTATGACACCACATACCTGTTAGTTTATTTAGATATACTCTATTGATATATTGGTTCATGTTGTCTTGTATTTCATTTCATTCAGCTCTTGGTATTAGCTTCCAAATTTAATTACAATGTGATTGGAATGTTAATTTTAAAATGAAAGTCATGCATTCATTTATAAATAGGATTGTGTGAGAAATATTTAGAAGTGAAAATGGGTTTTGGTTTTATTTAGTGTTTTTAAAAAATTAACCTATTTTTCTAATTTAATATAATTTGGGAAAACATTCAGAAACAACTTTTCCTATCCAAATAGTGGGTGATTTTTTAAAGGCTATTATGGTATGATATTTGATTTGATCATAATTTTAAGAGAAAAACTTATTTTAGATTCTTATTTTTGACTATCATTAGTTATATAGACCTTTGAAAGAAATGGTTTAGAAATATCCCACAAATTACTTCTTATAATGTTTTTCCCACACCCATTATACACCATTCAGTGTATAAAGCTATTATGTTTTCTCTCAGGTGCCTTGGTCGGGTCATTTTTAGAGATCTAATCATGTTAGATAATTGATGGTCTGTTTTTTTGCATGGTGAGTAGTAGTAGGTCACAATCATATGATTATTATTTTTAGGATGTTGGGATTTTATTTGGGGACCCTATATCTACAGAACACATTTTTCCATACCATTTTTATTTGATTTGTTTATATAAATTATTGGAAATGTTATGTTCTATTTATATTTTGTTCCTCATATGAGTTATGTATTATATATTATTTATAAAAATTTATTTTTTCTTTTATTTTATATTTATATATTTTTATTTTATTGGTGTCCAATATATGGATGGGTCATATCACATATTCAAGTGGGATCCTTGGTGGTTAATTTGACATTGAGGTTGAAATGTTTTCTAGCCTGTGGAGATTAAGAACAACCTCTAGGAATTGGTAAGGATAAGGTTGGTTCAAAATTCATATCAACCCTTAAAATTCCATACCATGTGGTATAAAAGAATTTTTTTTCTTATTGTACTAGTTTTTTTAAAGTCTCTATTGTTTTTTAAGTTTTTTAGTGTAGAGATAGGATCATTTCATCTTTATATGTAGTTAGTGGGATAACATTATGAAATATGTATCATCTAAAGACTTGAGTTACCATTATTATGATTGGTTTTGATAATGAATTTTGGGATTTAATTTATTAATCTTGATTTATTTATATGATATTGTGATATTTTCATCCCCATTGAGAGTTAAAGATAATTTTGGGGTCCCTTGAGGCATCTGAGATAATATTTTAGGAGAACAAGAGAAACAAAGTCAGCTCAAATGGCCTATAATACCATTCAAATATAATAATATTGGTCTATAAATATTATATTATAATTACCCATGTTTGGATCATGGTTTTTAATACCATGTGGCTAAGATTTTCACAATTCTTCTTTATTTATAATTATTATTTTTCCTAAATTTTTATGTTTTGGATCAACTACTTTCTAAATTAAATGTAATAGAGTCTATTATGGGTGAGAGGATATTTGGAGAGTTTTATAGTGGTTTTATGTTGTTAGAAAATTCTCATGATATATTAGTTATGAGTTTTGTTAGATTTGTGTTCATAAAAGGTTGGATAGTTTTTTCTTAGAATGTCAATTTTTGGTCATGATAATTTATTTTCAATTGGAAAAGTAAATATTAATAAATGATGTGATTTCAAAAATAAACATATATTATAATAACTATGTTTTCAGAGACATGAAAATTTTTATATTTGTTTTCCCTTATCCGTGAATTCTAAATTTGATGTTTTTTTAAATAAAAAGTGTATTTTTTGAAAGGTGTTGGTTAATGAAATCGAGGGGTGTGGTTTACTTGAAAGTGGAACTTTATTAACATGAAATATTTTAGAAGTGGCTGATTTAATTATTAAATAATTATAAATTTTTAAAAATAATATTAGATTATTTGAAATAAAAAGTATATGTTAATTTTAAATATGTTGGATGTTTTAAATGGAATATAGTTTCTTGTGAACCTTTTTAACGGGTTGTGTTTTTAATAAAACTATTGTTTTGGATTATATAACTAATATGGAGGGATTTAAAATATATTTGGGGATTATCAATGAATTATTTTCATTAAAATGTTATGTGAAACTTTATGAGAAAAAAGATTGGTCTAAAGGGAATTATAATATTATAGCGTGAATTATTGTGTATTTTTTCATTTCAGACTTTGTACATGGACTTTAACCTTAGGGTACCATGGTATCATGAATTGTTTTGGGAAACATGAATGGTAATGATTAATGTTTAATGTTATTTATATGTTTCTCCATAAATTATATTAGAAAAATGGTGAATTTTCTCTCTAAGGATGATCCTTTTTGAAAATCTTGTTGTTTATTGGAATATATCTTTTGGTTGTGGGATTTTAATAGACCACAAATAGAGTGTTAGAGTTAGAATCATATTTTTTAGGACTTATTGAGTCATCTTTCTCTATTTCATAGTTTTTTAGGTTTATTGGGTGTTGTGTTGGGATAGTTTTTCATTAAGCATCTGGTAGGATGAGATTTATAGAGTAGATTTAGGATAAGGAAGTTTTTTGATAGATTCCCATCTGACCTATAGAGAATTGTGGTTAATAATCACATTAAGAAACCTAAATAATGAATTTTTAAGTGGATTATGGTTCTGGTGTTGTTAAATCTCACTTTATATGTAGGTGATTCCCCTTTTATTGTATTTTTTTGGAGTTTATATTTATGGATTGGTGTTTTGTGTAATTTCATGAAATATTTTGTGTGATTATTTCTATTGGTGGATCATGTTGGTTTGGAAATTTGAGATCCACTAGTGTATGGTTTGGGTAACTAAGGTCGATATCAATCTAGTTGATATTATGCATTAGTTGGTGTCTGATTATATATTATTGGGTTCTCCATAGGATGTTTACCTATGTATGATGACCTAGTTTCTCCAATTCTATTCTATTTTTAAAAAATTTATTAAAACCCATGTCAGGTAAATTTTGTTGTAATAAATTTATTTAGGTCTCCATTTTAATTTATATAAGATAAGGTGTGTTATATTTTAAGTTTGATCTGTTTTATTGACTCTTTATATGTTCCTTTAGGTTGGTATATTTTATTGATGTGATCTAATATCTTGGAATGTTTGTGTAGCTGATGGAATTTGGTGGTTCTACTAGGAAGGATTTAAGGAATCATGGATGTTGGAAATTCCTATAATTTTTCATTCAAATGAGATTTTATCCATTAATTACATGACATTAGATTATTTCAAAATGGCGGGGATAATTATAGTAGTAATTCAACATCAAATAACCTTGGGTTTGATTGTATTTTTTGGGTCTATTTTGGAATCCTTTATTGAAGCTTATGGTTTTTATTCAAATTTCTGAGAAAGTGATTATATAAATATTATTTAAAGTTACAGGAGCCTTCCATGTTTTATCTTTTATTAGTTTTTTAAATTAATTTCTGAGGCATGATGTGGCATGGTGGGGAGAATTGTGATGCCCACATGCCACTTCTGTTTATTATTTAATATTCTTTTTTAATATTTGTATGTAATTAGTTTTTTTTGATTTCATATTTTCAATTTAAAAATTCCAAAAACAAAATACTCAATGCATATTTTATATTCATGTTATGGGAGAAATAATTTTTTTATCCTTTTATAGTGCACGCTTAAGTTCGTTTGTTTTAGGTTATTTTATTATCTTTATGGGTATCGCATGGTTGGGTTTATATATTTTGATGCCTAGTAGAAACTATGAGGGACATTTGATTCATATGGGTAATAGTGCATGGATTAATCCTAGATAGTGTAAACCATTATTCATTTTTGAATGTGGATGTTTAGTTATAACTAGGTTTTTTATTATGATCGACACAAGGATTTGAAATCATACAATAAAAATATGTGATATTTTTTCTGTAGAATGTGATATCTACATTTTTTTGCATGGTTTTATAAATATTGTATTCAAACCATGTGATATTAAAAGATAATTAATAAATTTAAAATAATATATTTACATACCTTTATTTTAAGGGGGTTTCCCCCTTTATTCTCCTCACATATTCATCTAAACTAGGCACATGATGAGGATCTCCACAACCATATTATTATTTCATTTTTGACCTCCTAAATGTCAATTTAAATAGATTCCTCCGTGATATGAACTATATTTTTCCCATATTTCATCGATCTTCTCTCCTCATATTAATTTCATTTCATATGCTACTCTCTAACCATGATGTGTTTTCTAGACACAACTATGGTTCAAGGTGTGTTCTAATTTGATATTTTGTTTCTTATAGTCCGTGAAGTGTGTGTTATTTCTTGGTTTGGTGTTCACCAACATAGACGAAATGTTTTTAAATTGTTTTAGAATGTTTCCACCCAATTTTTGTAATTGTTTCTATGCATTTACTTTGAATACTATTCAATTTAATTCCTAGTAGTTTAATATTTATTATTTCCATACACTAATCCTATATGTTATACAATTCGTAGAGTTTTCAATTGTTTTAATGATCCTACCCCTTGGAAGAAATGTGTAAAATGGGTTTTAAGTGATTTTTTTTTGTTTTATATAATTTTATTAGATGGAAAGTGTTTAAATTTTTTTTTATAACATGAATATGATTATTTTGGATTTTTTAATATATTATGAACTTATTTGGGTTTTGAATTTTGGGAAAATTTGTCTTTAAGGGAAATATCTAGTTCCTCAGATATTTTATTATGTGGATTGTAGTTGTTTGTTTTAATGGATGTTATAAATGATATTTCAAGTGGTTTACCACTATTTATGAAATGGATTGGTATATTGAGAATTATTTTGATGACCCATTTTCCCTTTAAGAATATTTTCAATGCATGTGAGAACATAAATGTGACCCATAAATTTGTCCTCCTGTGACGATAAGAGGCCCATCAAAGAATTATTATATTTATGTATGCTTCTTGATGATTATTCATCATTTTAGAAAATTGGTGGTTTCATTAGAGGGTGTAGGATATGGTATGTTAGTTATCATAAATATTTGTACACTTATTCATTGTTATTAATGATTTACCAACTTCATTTGATGCACTTCATGGGGAGTCTTAGGTGACTATGTAGAGGTCCATATAATTTCATCCTAAGAATATAATATTCTCAGATTATGGTAAGGTTCACATTTAGACTATCTGAACTAACATGATGTGTGGTTATCATGGATGTTGATCACACCTTGGATGTATTATATCCTACATAGTCATATAGGACATAAAAACATCCAATAGTTCTTGAGTGTTATCCTATGGATTGTGTCACTAGCTTGGAATAGTGTATTTAATTTTTTGTATATTTCTGAAAATGATTTAATCTATTTTATAATGAATTAAGGGATTCCATTTCAGATGTGTAATTTTTATTCCCCTGACCATAATTATTTTCCACAACACCATTTGTTTAGAATTTTATTTTTATATTACCTATTGATATGTGGGTGATTTTTGTGCTTTATTTTAATTTTCTAATGTATTTTATTTTTTTCATATCAATTTAAAAAATTATTCAAATGTAAATTTTAAAATGAAACATACTTATTATTTTATTAAAATATGTGTCTAAGAATTGATTAAAATGTGAAATGGGTTTTGCCTTGTTTTCATGTTTTTAAAAAAGGATCATTACTCAATTATATAATGGTTTTTGGGAAAAGTATTTTCAAAACTCCCTTACCTATCATACAAATGGATTTTTTATAATAGAAATTATTGGATAATAATTATTTTGATCTAAATTACAGGGGAAATCATTAATTTATACTCATATTTCAAAAACCTATTAGAGGAATGGAATTTTAAAAGTAGATAGCATGAAATATTTATTGAAATCTCACTTGGAATGTTTTTCTCACACTATGCATATACCATTCACTATATACAATACTCATATTTTTCATCAGGTTCCTTGGTAATGTGTTTTTAGGATTTTTGATTTCGTTGGATGGTATTTAGATAAAGTGAGTAATAGGGGATCCCTATGAATTATTTTTTATGGATGAAGATTCTATTTTATTATTTTGTGTCCATCTGTGTATCAACATCATACGGCCCAACCATTTTATAATTCATTTTTTATATGGATTAATGTCATTATTGTGTTAATTTTTCAAATATTACCTTGTATGAATTATTTATTATCTATTATTTTTGTAATTTTCTATCATATATTGTTTATTTATCTTATATCTATATATTCTATTCGCATGAAGATCCAATATATGGAAAGGTCGTGATGGATTTAGTAGTGGGATCATTGGTTAATTTCATTTTCAGGGTGAAATAATTCCCATGGTATGTGTTTTTAATTCCTAGTAACTAGTTTATATCCCATGGGGACTGAGAATTTCCTTCAGGCCTTATGATAGAAAATGTCAGTAGATATAACAATTCATCCAAGACTAGTTAGTTATAACTACCTTCATATTATTTAAACATGAAATTTAACCTTTCAAACATAAATTACTTATTTCCATTGTATTTTGAATTATTATTTATTTTTTTGAATTATTATTAGAGAATATTCTTGGATTTTCTTCTTCCCCATCACTATCATCACTATATTTTTATCTTATACAATTTATAGTGATGTTCCCAATAGATCGACATCCAATGAAATTTTGTTTATGTTTTAGAATTTACATTCGTTTTCCTCTTTTTATTCTTCTAGAGATAAGAAACATACAATCCTAAAACATCACTTCCATATCTATAGAAGATTTTAACTCTCAAAATATTCTTCAATTAAAACCATATTCTTGATCTTCATAGATTTTTAATATTTAAAGTTTTATTTTTTCACTCATTCAATCCTTTTGATAATATTACCTTTCTAATCTCATATAAATATTAATAATTTATATCTCATTAAGAGGGATGTCACTATTATCACCATTTTTCTAGATAGAAATATTTTCATCAAACCCGTCAGGTATGATATATATGATCATATCTACAATAATAGAATCTTCTAATTTATCACTATAGACTTTCATAATGATAACAACTTCATTTAACAATGTGGAGTAGATATCAACACTCTTACATTCATGAATGCATAAATATCCATGCTTTAATTTTCAAGTCTACTACATTTTTAACATCACTTTCGTGTATACTTTGTAAATATTATAATTATTTCCTAATAAATTTCTAAATTTTATTCCAATGAGTTTTAAAAAATTAGTTTTTTACATAGAATAAGAAATCACATTTCTAGCATGAACATTATTCTTCATATTCTTCAAATATGTTGTTGTTTTGGAAGAACCTTCAACAAATTAGGGAAAATAAACTAGTTGGAACTTCTAATACAAGGAAACTAATATATAAAAGTTATATAAACATTCTATACTTATATACATGATATCATTTCTCATATAATGTTGGATTCCCCTTTCTATTCATAGAATTATAATTATCTATTGTTTATAATTAGAAATATTAAAAACTTCTTCTTCTTTAAAGAGACTCCAAATATAAAATATCCAATCACAAATGAAGGGAACTTAGAGATTTAATAAACATTTTGCAAAAAAAATGTAGTATCCATGTAAAATAATAAATAATTAGTGAATTATTCATCTTATAATATTTTTTTGTTCTATTTAAAAAAATCTTCACCACCTATTAATATGAGTGATGTTTTATTGTCTATACAATCCAGAAATAAATAAAAATATGAAGATCAAGGATTAAAAAGTTAATTATCTCAATTTTAGAAGTCTATTTATTTTGTGCGATATGGAATATAAGGATATCACACTACCCAATATAATCAACATATAGGTACAAAAATTCTAGTAATATCATTAAAACTAATGATAACCTATATTTAGACTCTGATTTGATTATTCTCTCACACCTTTGTATCCTACAATTTACAATGGATGATTTTTTTGTTTACAATGGATACCTATCCAACTAACATTTTTCTATAAATTTTTTAGTATATTATGTTCTATGTCATCTTCTATTATTACGCTACATAAAAACCCACACTAGTTTGCATGCACATAACTATGTGAATCCATAATTGTATGAAACTTCATAGTGAATATGGTTATTCTAAATATATAGAAATAACATCATTTTCTATCTCTCTAAATTCTATGAACATCAAATAAAAACACCAATACTTGTTCAAAAATATTCTCAATGCTATTTTTTCATTTTTTTATAGTTCGTTCTCTACAAACCATATTCATGTATTTTTAATATTCATTCATTGATGCAACAATCTTAACATACCCATAATATTCTTTTAATTTTCCAATCATAAAACTATAATAATATCAGTTATATGTATTTAAATTTTAATTACCCAGATGATGTAGAATGATATGCTTTATGATATTTGAATTATCATAGACTTATATTTCCTCTTTTATAATTCCACCTTGAAATGAAATGCAAAAATTATATAGGAATATTGCATCTTCCAAAATCCTCTATAACTACTTATTCAATCCTAGAATAAGATTTTGTTTTATTTGTTCAATCATTCCTCTATCCCCAAAAATAATATTTCATCATGAATCATGTCTTAATTGAAGGACATGATATTTATTCATTTAGAAAAACAATTCACCATTCATCCTTGGAAATTAATCTCAAAAAACATTCTGGGTCACAATATTAAATTCTGATATATAATTCCATGAAGAATATCTCATCATGAATTTTCTAATACTAAAATTTCATTCTTTAAAATAACAATATGGGATATTCATTATTTTTTATCTTAGGACTTATCATAACAATTTATATAAGGAAGTTGAAAACTTGATACATGTATTAATATTAATATTTAGAATTAAGTCATATTTTTAGGCCCATGATAAACTCTAGTACATCTTCAATTTCATATGAATTGGTGAAGTCATATAAAAAACATGTAGTCATAATATTTTCCTCTTAATTTATATGAAATATGAAAAATCTTAAGAAATCCATCATAAATCATTAAAAATAATCAAAGACAAATAAAATCCATCTAAATTCATATAAAATGATAAATGTTATAAAAAATCATTTTAAAGTCATATAAGTTATCATTTTTATATAGCGAAGTCATAATCTCAAAGATTTTCCAAAAATTTCCTATCAAACTTCATGATCCAAAAAAACATATTATCTTAAAATAACTCCCAACATATCCAAATTCTTTTTCAAAATTGATTCTAAATATTTAAAAACATAAAATAAACTCATCACCTTAAATGAGAACCATTATTTTATGCATTTTATAATATTATTTATGAATTTAAAATAAAATCAAACACAATAACTATACCCACTTCAACCTTCTCCAGTATTTTCTCACATGATGACTAATAAATTAAAGGAGAACTTCTTCAAAATAAAATCACAATGTCTTTATCTAATGTCTTTAAAATACTCTTCAAGATAATCTTATTGTTAAGCCTTTGGAATCTCATCACATGGTCTCAATATATTGTATACATGTAAATGGAATTTCATGAGATATTATAGATAAATTAAATCTTATTAAAAAAGTAAGTGTTAGATTCCATTTATTTAATAAAATTTTCATGACCTTGATGACCCAATATTGAATTTTATAAAAAAATTAGATGTCTGAGATTATTCACTATAATGAAATAATTCCTTGAGTTAGATAACTATTGGGTATGTATTATTTGTATTTCAATTAGCTAAGAAACACAGGAATTTTGGGTACAAGAAGAATATAATTGATATAATCTATATGATGGACTAGTAAAGGTGTTTAAAAATTAGCTATATAATAATCATATTTTATATGGTCTATATGATTATATACCATATATAGTCAATTACTAAGTTATGATATTATCTATGATGTGTCATGATGAAATATAGATTTATACCACTAATTTATATGATGTAATTTAAATTTTTTCATTATTTTTGATGGAATTCATTTAATAAAATCCCATGTAAAAGGAATTTTATACATGAATCTCTTCTCATAAAAGACACATATAAAGATATATGACATCATCATAATCAAAAAATACTTTGAGATAAATTCTTATGAAGGAAATAATTATTTGAATAAATTTTTAAATAGGTAAATAGGTATAGTTATTACTCTTAAGAAAAGTAAAAAATTATATCAGTTAGTGAAATACCATCCTAGAAAAACCTTTTTTAAATAAATAAAACAATTTAAACTAAATGCATTTCGGGAGAATAAATTATTTTAATTAATTTTTAAAATTATGTTTTTAAAATTCAAGATATTAAATTTTATTATAGTCTTAACTCATATAATAAATATGATTTGGTAAGTTAATGATATGTAGAGACTAATGGGTTTATTTTAGGATTGATCTTGCTAATGAATTTATTCAGTTAGGATGGATTCGATTGTTTGAATGATATTAATTAAATTTTTTCATGATCTTGGATAAGTAAAAGTTATAGTGATATATTTTTAGAACAATTCTGATAAAGTTTTAGCCGGAGAATAATATTGGATGGTAAAATATTTATCCTAATTAATTCATACATAAGAGAAATTTCAGTAAGATGGGTGATATTTTAATTGGATATAAGTTTCTAAAATATCAGAATGAGTTTAATAAAATATATGAAGATTCCATGTCTCATTTTAGTTTTTTAAAATTAAATATATAAATTTATGAAGTATATGAAAAAATATATATATTTTACAAATATTTTACATATAAAGTATTTTAAGGTGAAGGTAATATTTAATGAAGCTTGATGTTGTATTTCAATCCCTTAAGTAAATTGTGGGAATATCAATGAATTGAATGAAAATTATTTTTCTAGAATGAATAAAAATAAATTATTGGTAGTTTCTCCCATTTATCTAATGTAATATAATAATTTTTCCCAAAAAATAGTTTTCCATGAATAATAAGATATGATAGTTTCAATACATCTATTTTAGGATTCATAAAATTCTATAGAATGTTTGAAATGAATATAAGAAAAAAGATATTTAATAAAGTATAAAGGATATTGTTAGAGATATTAGTTTAAATTTGGGGTAGTGATACTCTAGTGGAATATTTTAAATTACACATTCTTCTATTAATAATAACACTCCAAACACATAGAATACCATTTATGAAATAGATATAATAGTTTAGTTTTCAATTATTCCCACTAAGATGAATTATATATCATTTCTTGACACAAAATAATTTGTAAATTTTAGTATGATATTAGAATAATAATATAGTTTCTAAAAGGATAGTTGGAGTATATTTAGACATAGAGAACATAAATCTATAAAAGAATATTAGACTAGTCATATATAAATTAAATTTCACTAGATATACCAAAAGAGATTAGTATATGTATATAAAGGAAAATTTAATGATTTTTTATTTAGTATACTAATTTTAATGACCCTTTATATCAAAAATTGGTTGAGGACATATTGATAAAAAAAATATTTAAATATTAATTGTATCTTTTAGTTGTAAAATTATCTTAAATAAAAGTATGAATCAAAATTTTCTATGATAATAATGATGGAATCATTAGGATTTTCTAGTTTAATAGGTGATGTTACTAACATCATAACATTTCATATCATGAAGTGAATGAGTTATAATACTATTTTAATGAAGTGGATTATGTATAATAGAAATATGTATTATAACTATTATTCAAAGTACATTTATTCATACATGTCAATCACTGAAATATATTAGTATGATTGTTTTATTATATGACAACATAATGATATGGTTAGGATTACATAGATAAGTAATGAGTTTAATAAATAATTAAAAGTGTAACAAATAAAAAAAATTGGTTATCTATCATATGAGATATTATTAGACATTTAATTTCATATGGATTTTTTAGTATTATTAATAAAGTTTAAAAATATAAAAGATATCATGCTATATAAATTAACATATATACTTTATCATTAACTCATGTTTCCTTTATATATTATGTGAATTATAATGATAGTTGACCCCATAAAGTACAACATTGAGTTATCCCTAACTGATTTTCATCACGAAGTAATATACTTTGTGATAAAATGATAAAGTTTACATGGATAGGATTTTATATAGAGATGTGAAATATTCACGTTAGGTATAACATTATTTTTTTTATACTAAATGAAAAACCCAAGTGTATCACATAGAGTGTTATACAATATGAAATTAATATACTATGGGTGCATGTTTCTTATTTAATCCCTATATGAAATGGTTTGAAGATAGATCACATGAGAATATTCATACAATAAAAAAATTCTTACAAAATCCTTGTTGTTTACCTAATGAAAGTACATTGGGTATGATACAAATCATTCAATTTTCTTAGGATTAACCAAGATTGGATTTATAAAATCTTATAATAGGTTTTACATTTGAACCATTCATTTTGATAGAATGGGGTAGTGTATGTCCATACGTAGATGTGGAGAATGTGATATGATTATCTATCTAGATGAGGTGTATGTGATGATTCTATCCACTTTGGTGAATGATATGGGATGTGTTTATCCATAAAAGTCATTCTATTCTCAATGATTCATGAATTTATTAGTAGGTTATAAGGTATTTAAATACTCTATGTTTTACAGTCACAAGATTTTTGAAAAAAGGTTTGAACTAATTATGTATAAATTTATATGATATATTTGGTGGATAAATGCATAGAGATACCAGGGTATGATAGATACCACATCATATCCCTTGATAAATTTAGTTTAATTGACTTTTTTGGATACTGATATCTACATAAATTTATTTATTTTAATATTAAAAATTATTTTCAATATTATAATGTAATTTGGGGTTATAATTTCTAATTTTTTTTAAGGAATATCTTGTTTTTAAAACATTAGGAGCTACCCAAAAAGTATTTATTAGGATATATAGAATATTTTATGAATATATAATCATGATTTATAACACATGATTTATCATTTTTTTAAAATTAAAAATATATGTTCAAAAAAAATTAATTTGGTTTTAAATGTTATTATATATGAAGATACATAAGATAAAAGTATACTATGTCTTTGAGAGTTTAGTGAAATTGTAAATTTTTTTGAATTGTTAATTTATGGAACTACTATGGTGTAGTGGCTTAGACCATGTGGCAATCAAATCTAGGTTTAAACATGACATGATAATTTTCACTATATTGTGGGATATTTCATGAGATTACATGAATTATGTGAAGATACGTGGATTTAAAAGATTCTTCCACTCCATCTATCATATGATAGTTTTATTCACCATATGATGATGAATTTTAGAAGTTTGATCACTTTATATACTCAGTTAAAAGTGAAAAAATATACATAGATTTTACCAAAATGTTTTTATAGAGTAAAATGAATGACACATTTATAAAATTTAAGAATTTATATTGGACAAGAATTTATGTTCTTGAGGTCTCAACAATGGTGGTTAAAGACTTACACAATGGGTTTGGAATGGTTTTTATGTGATCTGGTGTGAAAATTTCTAAAATTTAACCTCACTCTAAATATCATACTCTTTTGTCCTTTAATATAAAATATTTATTCAAATATGGATCAAATATTGTTCTTTACCTAAAAGAATGCGATTTAGGTAGCCTATAGATACCTCATTGTATGAAGTTATCTAGATATTTCATGGTGATGTTTATAAAAATCCTGGACATTCTAGATCAACGTGGTGTAAGTTAAACCATTCATTCTTCACATTATTATTCATTCCTAAAATGTACCTAGAATTTTTTTGATTTTAGGTTTTGGTTTTGTCTTCCATAATAATTTTAATTATTTTTATCTCTCAGAAATCCTTTAGTAAAAAATACAAAAACAAAATATATCACTTATAATTCAAAAAATTATAAAACAAAACACATAAACTAATTAATATCTACTATAAAAAATGAAAGTGAAGATGAAGATTTTTTAAGATGAAACATTAACACAAGATAATTCAAAAATATTTACAAAGAAAAACACATTTAAAAAATTTATTTATTGATATATTACATATAAAATATTTAATAAAAATTTTATAAAAAAATAAATACACTCATATCTATACTTCAAGAAGGTCACTAAACATATAAAATTACGAACTCCAATATCAAACACATTTTTAATATTTACGTGGATCTCTTTAGACCCTATGACACACATAATATAGTTATGCCTAGTAATTATAAGATAATTTCATTCAATTAAATTCTATTTTACATCGATTAGAGGTAAAAATAACTCATAAGTCAAAATTTAATGTCATTTCAAGTATTATTTTAAATATGTAAAAAAATATTGAATAATCAGGTTTCATGATATTGTAGATTACGGACCGAGTGGTTTATTTTATACTAATGTTTTTTCTCAAGGTCACACAATCTCTAATCTATGTAGTAAAACAAAGAATTCATTAATAAAACATAAATATATTCTGAATGTACAATAGAAGATTTTATTTCATAATTATGACTCTATATTTTCCTAAAACACCTCAAACAATAATTAAATCCTATTAAAGCATTTTTTAATTTTTAAAATATGATTAAAATATTTTTTATCATTTTATAACACATTTCCTAATTATTATTTATAGATAACAATGATAATCATCAAATCAAGATACAATATTCTAGATTCTTTTTCAAATTGAATCCAATTGGTACCCAATATCCTTACCTAGGCATAGAAATTGTTGTCCTAACCATTAAACAAATAACAAAATATAATTGAATACGAAATAACTCACACACTTAAATAATAATATTATATGTCTATAATAAGAAGAGCATGTAAAAATTATCAATCCAAACACATTATAGATCCAAAATTATTGTATACAATTTAATCACTATAAAAAATAAATACTTTCAATAAGAATGAATTCACAATAAAAACCATATTAATATTTAAAAATTGATCAAAAAATAAATAATAAAAAATTAAAGTATACATGATAGAGTTTTGAGATGAAACATCATAAAAATGTATTTTCTAAAAATATACATCCATTTAAGCATTATTATACACATAGAATGAGTCTAAGAGTAATCTAATGTCCAATTTAAATTGAAATTTCTCATTTATTTTTAAATCACTTTTGAATATAAATAATTGGAATTAAAATTAAATAGAATTTAAACTAATCTACTTTTAGAACCATTTTTTAGAATTTAAATACATTTCAATTTGACATACAATAATCAAATATATTTTTAGTATATTTTTTTAAAACCTCAACAAATGAAGTCTTTATGTTTTATAATATTTTTTTAATTTTATTAAAATAATGATAAAATTAGTAAGATTAGTTTAAAAATAAAAAAATAAATAAGTAATATTCATTTAAAATCCAAATATAAAATATAATTCCGTTCACAATCACTTCAAAATTCCACTCCCACGTTATAAAAATATACCATCATATATGTCAAAATAATAACCAATTTCGTTATTAAAAAAATGAGAATTTAAACCCAATTTTTTATTTACCCTAATTACTCAAATTAACACTTAAACTAAATGATACAAAATTTGAAACTATTTTATGTTATAAATTTACTTATGTTAATATAATTTATTCAAGGATTTTAAAAATCCTTCAAAGTTAAAACTTCATTTTTTGAAAATATTCTATATAGAAGAAATCATTATATATATATATATATATGAATATTAGAAAATATATTAAAATTATCATCCTCCATTTATAAAATAATAAAAAATTAGAGATATCTAAATGAATATACAATAATTATAACCCTCGAAGAAATTAGGAAATACATACCTGGGAAACCACCCTATTTTATAATAAAAATAATTTTAAAAATTATCAAACAAATCAAGAGAAAAGAAAAGTATTTGATTTACTTTGTAAATATTTTTAAAACCAATCTCATTAATTATTATAATAAAATCCATTTACTCAATTGTTTTAAATATTTATTATATATAACATAATATTATTTCATGTACTCTTCTATATAAAACAAAAAATTTGGATATATATATAATTTTTTTATGATACTTGTTAAACTATTTGTATAGACCACAAAGAGGGGGGTATCTATGTGACAATTAAAAAATATTTCGCAAATATTATTCCAAAAATAAGTTAACTAATTATGTATAAAATATCATAAATAGTTCATAACTCTAACATGTTAAATTAATTCTCATATGAGTACAATATCAAAATAATTTGAAATCTAGTACATTCTTGTTTTTTCAAAAATAAAATTTGTTTTCAGAAATAAGAAAATATTTTTTCATAATTAAATAAATAATAAATCATATATTATCCTGAAATACATAAAATAGTAATGAAATGATTATTCTAAATATAACTCATTTGAACCAAAAATCATCCAATAGTTTTAGGGGAACTACATGATGAATAAATTTTCAAAAACCAATTATTTAAAACATACAATATCTTATTATTATTAGTTTTTCTAAAACCAATCTCATCTACTTTTAAAGAAACATTCAATAAAACTTCACCATCATTTTTTCAAAAAATGAAATCTATAATATTTTATTTGAAAGAATAAAAAAAATTTCTATCGTTCCATAAAATGAAATTAAAGTAAAATATCAAAGGATAGTATAATAATTACTCATTTAAAAAACTCAATGATATCAAACATATAATAAATTATCATCAAAATAAAGAAACTAACCATAAATCAGACTAATAACACTTATTAATTTGTGTATCCATTATATCTAATCACTTGGTTGTTGTTATGAAATTATTTAATGACCATTAAATTACCTTAGGGTCATTACCTTTTATTCCATCCTAACTTTTTCAAACAAAGTATTGTAAAGTAGTCACACTTCATAGGAAATAAATATAATAATAAATCTAGACACAATATAAAAAATTTAATGAACACACAATATAAATAAATACAATTCAATTTAGTCAAATAATACTATGAAATTCTCAAGATATAATGATTAACTAACAATAAAACAAGTTTCAATTCATTCAATATGGAACTACTTGTTTTTAAACATTTTCATAAATTCCACTTCAAACCATTTTGATCAATATATTTTTATATAGCATAATATATTTATCAAATTTTAAATATAGTTTTAACACTCTAATTTCACATTGAATCATACATTGTAAATATTAAAATTTAATTCATTTTTCTTTATACTTTTTAAACCGTCATTGAATCATATATATTTAAATTATTTCTAAAAAATAGTACATGTATAATTTAAAAACTAAATTTTATAAAATAAATATAACCATAATATTTATGAAACCATATAACAATTACCACATTTTGATTAAAAATAACTATGTAAATAATAACTATGTAAAAATAACAATTTAAAAAAATATCATATTCTTAAATGAAACAATATATAAATTACCAAATTTTATAAATCAAACATTGAATCATATAAAAATCAGATAATTAAATATTATATCAATTATATTTTTATAAAAATTAATTTTTGAAACAATGAACAAATAAATAATATATCTTTTAAAATAAAATATTCTATAAACTATAGAATTAAAAATAATCTCACCATTTGTTAAATAAATGTTCAAATCACCTCTTTAGGGAAAAATTCATAAAAAGAAAAAAAAATTGAAAGGATGACTCTCCTTATACAATCCAAGAAATCTCTAGTATATTGATATTCTATAATAATTAGGATTATAAGGTATATCTATAGGATAATTATAATGTTTTAATTTTCCTACCTCCACTTAACAATAACCTAGTTTCCATATCAAACATTAATACCATTTTGTAACTTATCAACCCAGATACTCCAAACAAGTGTCCTTCTTTTCACGTAATATAACTAAGGTGTATTCCATATATCTATAAGTTTTAAAATGTTTCAAGGGAATAATATGTAAAATATTGGATAGATTTATCCTTTCTAAAATTATATAATCTAAATAGATAGTTTTTTCTAGAAATAAACAAATAAAAATCAATATATCATACTTTTGAAGCAATATGAAAATAAATTTTTGAATATTGGTAAAACTAATAAAATAACACAATTGGGATAAAAAAATCCATATAAATTAAAATATACATGATCATTTCATAAAAAATTAATGGAATGTAGATATATAATAATGACATAAATGAATATTATATAGACATAAATAATTTTATAAAATGAAATAAATTTTCTCTCGAAAAAAACACATTGATATTTCTATATACACCACTCTCATAACACCATGTTCCAGAAAAAGGTCCAACCCCATCAAAAATAATAATATTATATCATAATATTAAATGAGAGAAAAAATTGAATCTACATGTATACCCAAGGTGTATAATTTAGTAGAGTATATAACCTAGTAGTATTTCATTAAATATTCAATAAAAGTTAATTTTAAGATAAAACATTCATGCTAGTTTGAAAATAAATGATTGGAACACATTTATTTTTTAAAAATTTATCTTTATAAGTAAAATAATTTTCTTTTAAAACATACTTTTCAAAAAAAATACAAATATAAAACAAAATCTTATTAAACATTTAATAGAACATAAAATTAAATCAATAGAAAATTATAATATAATATAAACTTGGTTATAAATTTAATCGTTATGGGATAATCCTACTATGGTGGTATGGCCTGAAGGCCTTCATTTTTTTTATTTTTTATAATCCACCTTTCATGGGTTGAGGTAGAATAATTACAATTCCTGATGGATAAGGACAATTACATGACCCATAGGTCTTAGAGGGAATCACCCAGACAAGACAACTTCAAACTGCACCTCCCCAGTATATTTCATGATATTAGCACTCCACCTTCACAGGGCTGGTCAGCTAACTGTCCTATGCAAAACTACACAGGACGGGTACTAATGGAAAATCCATACCCTCTCATTCTTCAAATTTTGATTAGCTCTACTCCAGTGAATGTGCCTACACTGAATCCTCCTCTGAATCCTTGTCCCTTGTAGTCTGACTGGTAATTCTGCATTTGATGTGGCCTGAAGGCCTTGGTAGGCCCAAAGGCCTTAAGTTGGCTCAAAGTACTTGATAATCAACTCAACCAAAGGACTTGGGTGGCCCAAAAGCCTTGAATGACCCGAGGACTAAACCGATGGCCCAATGGCCCAGATGGATGAATATTTTTGGCTGCTACAGTACTAAACAATGACTGCTACAGTACTGCTAGAGTAACCCGGAAATACACCTCCACCTAGATTTAATCTCAGGTCTCTTGGATTCACCTACCGAGTCCTCACCAACCAGGCTGAGGCTCATATGAAAATGTGGGTTGCTAACACCGACTCCTAATAGGGGGCCCCGACCAAGCCTAGGTGCGCTCCACACTCCCCAGCTAAGGAATGGCTTTGAATCACCATGTGCGTAATATGCACAGTGTCTGATTCTGGAAAGACTCGAGCCTACGCCAGTTCCCACAGAGATCAAGGGGTACAACCAATGGGTACCACTTGGCTAACACCCCATGGGCCAAAATTTGGGTTGCTAACACTGACTCCCAACGGGGGGGGGGGGGGGGGCGACCAAGCCCAGGTGCGCTCCACACTCCACAACTAAGTAATGGATTTGAATCGCCCTGTACATAATACCCACTCACATAAATCTCAAAATCTATTCTTGAAAAATGGAAAAAAATGGCTATCCAAAATTTTCATAACCATTAGAGCTTGTATTGTTAAATAACAAATAAAATCCATTGTTTCCCAAATATGTTTTCAAAATATAAACTAAATAAATTGTTTTTATAGAAAATTTATATTTTTTCATCCATACTCCCTTCATGGAAATAAACCCATCATATAAAATACAATAAATAATATTATATACATTTATCATAATACTTTAAATGGTAAGTCATATGATGATAGATATTCTAATAAATACTTTATTAAACCAAAATTTCCATTACATTATAAAAAACTTTATATAACCTATGAAAAATAATTTAGAACCAATTATATTTCATTTATATACTGATAATTTCTAAATATGTATTTTATTCTATGGAACAGAATTTTCAACACTGTTACTCTGGTTTCAAACCATCCTTAAAAGTAATTATTTTAAAAATTACTTTAAAATTTTCAAAAATATATTTGTAAAATCAAGATATATACCTTATATAGTAAAAATTTTACATTGAAAACACATCAACATTGAAATTAGAATACTCAATAATAAATATTAATATACATTTAATTGATATGATAAAAAAATATCTTACCACAATAGAATATGGTGATATTTATCAACCATTAAAAGTGTTGTTCTTGTTATCATGGCCTAGAGAAACATTGAAAAAAGTTATAAAAAATAAAATGAAAATTTTATACCATCCAAAAAATAATATAATAGATAATAGTTTATTTTAATGATATATGATGAAACAATTATCATTAATTTGTAACAAAAGACTCAAATAAGTCCATTATACCCTTTTAATATAAAAACATGAATATCAGAAGTTTCCTCACGATTTGGTGAAAAAATAGTTTTAGATACCTAAAAATATATATATTTCATTACCCTAGAAGACAAAATATTAAAGGGAAAGGAGGAGAGGACAATGGTATGGAGGTATCATTCTATAATCAATATTGAACATATCTAACGGAATAAAGAGAAAAACTAGGGGAACAAGGACCTCCCATATCACCCCCATATTTATTCTATCACAAATGAGGAATAGATGGGTAGGGGACCATATATTATATCAATCATTTCAATAATAATAATAATCATAATAATAATAACCAAAATAATAGTTTTTAAAATAACATAAATAAATAAAATACACCCATAACTGGGTTTGATCATGAGACATACCCCCAAACACGAACCCTCCCCAACCACTCAAAATAATAATAATTATTATAATAATAATAATAGGAAAAGTAATATATTTTTTGTATAGTAGATTATAAAATGAAAATTCACATTTACCAAGGAACATCAATTTTTTAAACCTCATCCCTTACAACATCAAATATCTATCACCCACATTAAATATGTTATTACGTGTAGTGACCTAATGAAAATAATAATTTTTTTGATGTTTTACTAAGAATGCATGGTAACCATGCATGCTCTCCTAATCATTTATTTTTAGTTTCCCTAAAAATAATAGTTCATGATTATGATTCATGGTAAGAGGATTGTATAGAAGGCCATGAATCTCAAAAAAAATATTAAATTTTAAAATTCAAAAAATATTTATCCCAAATGATTTTATATAATTTGTAAGGGACTATCCCTAAAATAGACCACATAAAAATTTATTCCCCATTGAATCAATATATTCTTATATATATTATATTGGGTACTATCACCAATATCATTTAAAATATATTTAGAGGAGACATATCCCCTGATACAAAACTCTAAACTTTATGTCGTGTTTTATAAAGATCTTGTATGACCAATACAAATGTTGGACATGCTTGATATATATATATTAGAACCATGATTCTAAAATATATACCTTAATGAGACTTCAATGATTAATCCAAAATCTTTGATACATGTGAAATTCAATTTAAAATCAAGCCTGTACCATTTATTAGTTGGATATGTTAAATCAATAGAAGAAATTAAATACCCAAACAAGGACTTCTCCCATTTTGGTATTAAAAATAATATATAATAAACTATATAAATTTATATTACTTACATTTAACATGAATAATTAAAATATATATAAATAGAGCTAGTTGTCTTATATAAGACTAAAAATAAAATTAAAGGGTGTCCAACCAAAGATATGAATATAAACTCATGTTGATAAACTAACCATAATAACTACTCTAATCATGATCCTAAATGTATATACAATAATATCTTCTATAATTTTAACATCAAACAATATCTATTTATATAAATAGAATCTATACATTTTACATAGGTTGGGAAGAGTGCAATTATTCTTTAATATTTTGTTAAGTCTATAAAATTATATAATTTAATGTGATAAATCATATTTTGAATGTGTCTATGAAAAGTTATACTCAATACCATAACCAAAATATAATAGACACCAAAATAAAAAATATAGGTATATAATTAAACATGAATAAAAATAAAATATATACCTATAATTTCATGTCCTCTTATATATCTATAGAAATTCAATTAAGTATATCTAGATAAATCCATGTTACTACCCAAGATGACCCCACATATATTAGGTTTTCAAACTAAGTTAATTACCTAATTCCTAAGTGAAATTAACCAATTTAAAATGAGGGGATTAAATAAAAATAAAGTAATGAATTCCATATAATCTAAGACTCATTCTCAAAAAAATAAAAATAAACTGAAATATATCCTTAAAAAATGTAATAGGACATATTATAACAACTAAATGGAATAAAATATTAAATTCTACTATGGTACAAAAATATATCTGATGGATTGAATATAATGGATGTGTAGTGAGCCCTCCCAACTCTACCAATGTAACAAAAATATGTAATATTTACGGTCTTTCCTTGGATACCCCATTAGAGATGAATATTATAAAAAGATTTTTTTTTTTTTGAAAAGTTTATTCTATCTAAGGAGATAATTAATAAAATGGTAGAGTGTTTTGGGTGAAATATTTCAAAAACTGTGGTAATGGATTATTGGCATTAGGTTTCGATATCAGTATAGAAAATTATAAATTAGGGAATATATATTAGTTAATGTGTTTGGATTTATTTATGAACATATTGATGAAGTATTTAAGAATGATTGGAACTTTTAGAAATGTTTATATTCTTTTGGAAAAATTTCTTGGAATTATATGAATTCATACCATAATTGTGTGTTTTTATTCCCCAATTTATTTCATTGATGTGATTATTATTATTATAATCATTGAAAATATGTCACATAATAATACAAAGACCATTATTTACATTTTTTTGGGATGGATATTACATATAGATAATTTTACTATAAAATTGTTTATTTCACCATGAATCTTATAATTACAACACTATATATTGTTATAACAAAAATGATCAGATGTTGGAAACTTCTAGATAATTTTTTTATGGGAAAAATATTAGAGATATGGAGATAATTTAATAATAAATTTGGTTTATGTAAGAATGTGTAAGATAAATTAATTGTGTTGAAAATAAATTGATTTTAACTTCTTTTTAATATCATTGACTACATAGTAATGAATATAATTATATAATTATTTATATAATGTTACAATTTAAATTTTTTTGGTGTTCAGTATTCTTGCATTCCATGGGAATTATTTATTTCTCGATCTTCAATAATACTTAAACATTTTAAAGGTGATTTATAAGTCAATATTGATCAAAATACTATTAAATTGTAGGAGAAGATGGAATTTAATTTTATTATTAGTTTTTAAATTTAAAATTCAAAAAATTCAATCAAATAGGGATTAGTATTACTATTAGTACATGAGAGATATGGTATAACATGAATTCATATAATATAACAAATAATTATGAATAAAAATGAAACAAATATATGATAGAAGTGTAGTGGATCTTCATAAATTTATATCATGAAGTTAAAATACATGTATTTTGTGTTTCAAGGAATTATTAATGAGTATGACAACTTATATGGCATTTAATGTATATTTTAGATATTTATATTACTGTTCAAACTTTATATGCTTGTCCCTTTATTAGTATTTCTTAGTAAAGTTGTTAAAGATGTTGTGGTTGGTATATAAAGAGGGTTGTGTTATTGACCTGTTGAGTTTAATTGATCAATGATAGGGATAATAAGTGAAACTTAATTGAAATAATTTTAGAGACTCTCATCATAAGGGGAAGTATCTACATTTGTAATCATATGGAAAAAAAATTCAATGGAATCACATCATACATATTCAGATATATTTTTTCAATCAATATTTTTAGTATAATATCTAATCATTATATCTATAATGACTATAGTTGATTATGCAATCATGTGGTTTTTATATCGTTCCATTTTTGTATCCATTCATATTGAATGGTAAAGATTTTAAATCACTAATACTATAAATATATATTTTTTATAAAGTGTGTGGTTTCTAAATTAAAATTTTAATTAATTGAAATTTTGTCAACAAGAATTAATAAAATAAATTAATTAATTAAGTCATTTATCTTAAAAAATGTGTAATTGTTTTAATTTATCGAATATAAAAGAAATTGATTCACTAATTAATCCCCCTTAAAGTAGAATCTTTGGGAATTCTAATAATTATTAGAATTTGTGTATCCACATTTATTATCAAATATATGATTCATGATTTAATAGAATACGTTAAGGGTAGTTTTAAATTTTATGTGAAGTGGGATTTCTCTTCAAAAGTTGAGTTTCCTCTAAAATTGTATTTTCATGATCAAAAAATTTAATTTATTGAATAAAAAGGGGATTCTATTTTTTTTAAATCAATATCATATTGGAAGGATATGACCATCCCATAATTTTTGTCTATTAGATTAGATGGGCTTGATGTTATAATAAATGGTTAAACTCTTCATACAGGAAGTTCTATAATTACCATAATTTATCAAAAGAATATAGAAAATCATGAAATTAAATTCTTACATATATTTAAAATAATGGATTAATCATAAACCTGGGTAATAAAAAAATAAATTGAGTTTTGGATAATTCATGAAACTTATTTAAATGAAATTTGAATGTTATATAATAAAAAAATTATTTGAAACTATATTTTTGATGAAAAATTAATATTTTATAATAAATCTATTAATTACATCTTTATAAGATTCAATAATTTGAAGAGTACTATTAGAGTTTTTGTTGAGACTATAAATGATTCTAGGAAAATAAAAAGGATGCTTCACATCATTCCTAATAGATTTGATTTAAGTGTATAAAGTCTTAAATATTGTAATATTAAACAAATTTATATTATATTCATTTCAAATAATTTTGAATCCTCATGTGAATGATGAAATTAATTACACGTAAGAAGAATTAAAATTATAAAAAATGACATTAATTTTAAATGCTTCAAGTAGTTGATGTATTGGAAATTGTTTAGGGAAGAATAAAATTTATGGGATAATGTAAATGTTGAGATAAAAAATTATATTATATTCTAATTAATCTTAATTATTATTAAATATATATATATATACCAAGGAAATATTACATTTATTTGTTTCTAATAAGGATCTACTATATATTTCATTACAAATTTTATAATGGAAATCGAAGAAGGAAGTGATGATGGAGAAGATCCATCAAAAAGATATTTAAGGATTAAAAATTCAAATATCACTAAGAAAAAGATTTCATCCAATGGAAAGGGTTGGAATTTTATAAAATTAAGAAAAATAAATTTGTTATATTGTTTATATACTTATGAAATATGATATTGTGAAACATAATTTGAATATTTAAGTGAAGTGGAGGATATTTTTTTGATCAGTAAAGGGAACAATGTCAAATATAATAGTTATGAAGAATTTATAAATGAGAATTATGATCAAACTGAAACTGTGTTTACACTTTATTAGGATCTGAAGAAGTTTCTAATAATGATATAAAAACTGTACAAATATAATAATAACATATATAGAGTATTTTAGAATTAAAAAAACATTGATAATGTTTTAGATGAATAATAAAAATATTAATAAAATAAAATAGATATTTAAAGGTGTTTCTAATTAAAGAGAATTAGTTGATGGAGTATATGGAAGAGAATGTTAAGGGGAAGGTAATAAAATATCAATATGGTTATAAAGCGTTTCATAAATTATAAAAATGCACAAAAATGTTCTTATTTATCTTAATGAAATCTGTGAAAGGTCTTGGAGAAATATCAAAGGAAGTTGTCTAGCTTATTGAATCCACTAAGATGATTATTGACTATTTTTAAGCAACTAATACATCAAAAAATAAATATTAATTATATTTAATTTTTTTAAAGGAAAAGATAATATTATTTTTAAGTCAATGTAATTTGAGTTTGTGGAAAGAAAATAATATTTCCAAAAATATGGAAACTGTAGAAATGTTCACATTGATGAAAATTATGCTATAAATTAAAAGTTTATTATTTACAGGAAACCAATTTATTTATAAAATAATATATTGGTAGTATCTTGTAATTTTTTATTTAATAAATGTATATAAAACCATAAGTACAAAATATTTTGGAGAATAAGTGAATCTATATGGATAATAAGCATTTAATGGTAGAATTTTTTTATATTATGGTTATTTATAGAAATTTGATGGAATCATACTTATGGTAATGATATAATGTTGTAATTAAAGGTAATTATATAAACAAATATGTTTTTTATAAATTAGTTGATGGATTTTAACCCAACCAATATAGGTATGTTCAGACTAAATTATAAATCTATAGACTAGATATAGAAAATCAATTTTAGATGTTGTATAAAAATTATGAAGGATGTGTAAAAATGAGTCATGATGTGTAAAATTACCTTAAAATAATATTTAATTAATTTATTATGAATCATGACACATGGAAATTATAGTAATGAAAATGAGTGGATTAATTTAATAGTATTTTTAATTTATCATTTATGTGTGAGAATATAATTTTGTTGCATGGTTACAGTTTTATGGTATGTTGATGAATAATTTTAAGGAATGGGTGTATAGATAATCTAAAATGTTTTTTTGATAAAAGAATTGGATTTGGAATGGGTTTGTCACCTATGGATATAGTTTTATGTGAATTAAAAAATAAATTAATGTTGTAAGAAAACTTGTTTAAAACATGTTTAGATAATATGGTAAATTACTAAGTGCGCAAAATATTATATAAGTGTGAATAATGTAATGTATATGATAATTTTTGGTTTGAATAATTATCCCAAATATTAATAATAACTATGATAAGTCTCCTTAGGGAAGTAGTAAATAATAATAAGGTACATGGTTTGTGATATAACTTGAGGTCACACAATACACCCTAAGAGGAGGTGAATTATGGGGATTCAAAATTTCTTCTTGTAAAAAATTCCTACATATAATTTCTTAATGTTTATAAATACACTTGCTACATGTCACACTAATTATATAACCACACTAAAAAGAATAAATAAATATTCATGGAGACCAAGACTTTTACTTAAATCTCCCAAACTAGGCTATATCCAAGATGTACATATCAATGATGTGTTCATATAACTAATAATCCTTAATTGAATAATTTATGTTTATAATATTTAAGAAAATATCACTTCTCTTCTAATTCCCATTACCTCTTCCTCTATTTTACTAACTACATACCAATAGGGTTTATCGAATATATAGTTTCAAAATTTAGGTTGATCCTAGAAGAATATTAATCAAATAAATACAAGAAAATTAATAATGGGATTTCTATATGATGATCTGATATTTTCTATATTATCTTCAAATGATTGTTTATAAAGTCTTAAACTCTAAACCTAGTCTCTAATGAAATCAAATCAAGCTCTAACCAACTCTCTTATTATACATGTTCAATGAAATCCTCCTCTAGTTATCCTATCATTTATTCTTCCCTAATCTAAACTCTCCATTATAATTTTTTATTTTCTCATGAAAATTTCTCAATGATTTTGTTCCAATAATTTCCATCCATTTAAGGGAAAAATATTTAAAATTCAATTTCAAATACATGAAAATAACTACCTTGAACCTATATTACCTTTAACTCTTCCCATGGACTAATTTCAAGTAGATATAAAAAACTAATATCCATTTATTCTAATGAGGATAGTGTTATAACCATATAATAGTTAAAAATTGAAAACCTTAATATATTTATAACTCCGTGGAATGGAATCTACCTAAGACAATTTTTTTGGATCTTCATAAAATTGACCATAGAATGGAACTCCAATAACAAATATATAGTGATTATCCTGTGTAATTGCCAATGATTTTAATTATATATATTTTTATAGAAAAATATGTTTAATGGAATGAAAAATATTCATCAATGATCTTAATTAAACTAAAGAAACAATATTATCTAAAAATAACTGTTAAAACTGAGTAATTGGATTGGATGGTAAGAATATAAATAACTAAATTATAAAATATATAGAGAATTTATTTACATAATACAAATAACTATTTCAATTAAAAAATGTATCAATATTCTATTTTTTATACAAGTAAAAAATATGAATAAATTCATTTTATGATTTGAAGTAACTTTTATTAAAAAATGTGGTTGATTGCATTTTTTTGTAGGGACATTACAAATAATTTATACTATATTTTTTAATATTATTTTAAAATTTTGATATCATTTTGTAAATAATTATATCAATAATATCTTTTGGTGAGTTTTTTGGATAAATATAATATGATTTATTTTTAGTGGATAATAAAAAATACAAATTTTTGTAAACCTTTTATTTCATTAATTTAAATCATGTAATTTAAAATTCACATTAGTAATTTTATTTTGTGTTAATTTAATATATAATACATATTAATAAACATAATCTAACCAATTTCATAGGAATCACCATTTTATTTGATATTGGTATATATTTATGTTTTGTCTTGAAACTTGTTTTCCAAAAAACTATCATTAAGTGAATAATTTTTTTAACATTTATTCAATAAAATAACTTATCATAATGAATTTTATAAATAAAATGTAATTATTTTATATATAAATATATAAATTCAATTCATATATTGATGTTTTTAGTCCTAAAGCTAATTTAAGATCATCTTATTCTTGAAAGTGAAATTTCCTAAACCCCCTTTTTCTGCATGTTTTTTGGGTTTATATTAGAATTATTTCAATAATTTAAAGAAATTGAATTTGATAAAATGTATTCCATATTTTGTACCATTAGTTTTTAATTTTTTAGTAGTTACATCTTATTTTTAGGCATCATGAATAGTTAGTAGGGCAAATTGTTTACCTTAGTAAAGGATGGAAATTTATTGAAACTATAGAGTAAAATAATAAAAATTGTTTAACACTTTCCACTATCCTAAAGGGTGAGTATGTTTCTACCAAACATATTTTTATGGAGTGAAATAATCTATTTTATATTTTCATACCCAATCTTGAATTTTGTGAAGTTAAGTAATATTTTATTCAAATTTAAAATTATTTTTTTGGTGTTTTTATTTAATATTATTGTAGTAGAAATTAATTTAGTGTTTTATTGCTAAATTTCCCTAAAAACTATTAATTTTATTTTAATTTAAAATTAAAAATTCATTAAAACCAATTTATTAAATTATTTCAATGGAAAAAAATATTTATTCTTAAATATGGTATTTTCCTAATTTTTTTCATTCATTTCCTATTCTTATATTAAAATTAATTTATTCCACATATATAAAGTAAAACTAATAAAATGGATTTAAAATTTGGAATCATTTTGTTGATTGATTAGCTCATTGAAAGAAATCTTTTATTTGATGGGTCTCCCTTCCTCAAGATACACCTATGTATAAGCTTGATGATTTTGTTCGGTTTTTATCTCTCATTTGGGGATTCACACACTCGTGGTGCATTCTAGTTGGTCGTGGTTATTATATATTCATATTTCCCAATGATGTACATAAGTCACAATCTTGGAGCAATGGCTTGTTTTTATTAAACATGGTTTTATCTGTATCCAAGAATGGATATTCAGTTTCATCCCATTGGAAATAAAAAACTATTTTTCATTAATGGGTCAAAATATTTGGTTTAAATTAGATTTTTTGGCACAAAAAAAAATATTTTATTATATTGATTATTCAATTTCAATCCACATTAATATTGACATTTAGAAAAAAAAAATATCCACTAGGGGCACTTTTCTTGAGTGTTAGTTGAGGGAGATCTTGACACGGTTCTAAAAGAAAATGTGAATTTTGCTACATCTAATACTGAGTCGAATCATAGAACTTTTTATATGAATATTTCTAACTACTTTCCTAATTACAATATCATCAGACATCCAAAACAAAATTATAGTGAGGAAATAACATGCTCTTTATTTTCATTAACTCTTAATGATGAGATACATTAAAGTAAAAAAGGGATCCTTGAATAAGAGTACAAAGTCTAATAGTGCAGGACTTAAATATAGAGAGACTACACACCTTGAAATTGAGTCTATATAGAATAGAGAGAGTCACATTCCCCCTATGAATCCTTAGGATGATAAATAATTGTGAGCCTCTGATGTTCTTCTAGAATAGGGTAAAATGCTTCTAAGGTGGGAAATTTACCTATTAATGATCTTGATATCCATTATGTTGGAGCTTAATCTTTGGATCATGAGTGTATTTATCCCTTTATATTTGAAATTGGAACTGGATATGGTAATATTTTAGTAGATTTTGATAGAATGTAAAATGATATAGTAGTGGGTGAGATGGAGAAATACCCTTGAGGGAAGTAATAGGGATACCACTTGTTTCAAGAGCCACATTGAGTAGTGAGTATTAATACTCAACTTGTAAAGACAAATTGTGATCATTCTAATGATTTGAATCAAATCATTTAAGATAATGAATAAAAATGGAAGAAAAATAATATCTGGGGAAATTGGGAAAAAATAGAGGATGATACTCAATATTCAAAGACCTTTGACTAAAATGATTATATTAAGGGAAATATGAGTATGAAGATGGTTTTCCATCAATTCCTATAAGGGAGTAAATGATAATGAGATATTAATCTTACCTAAATTTGGTGATGTGAACTAAGATGATGACTCTTACAGGTGGGAGGAAGTTGTAGGGAAGTTACAATTTCTCTTTAGAAGATGAGTCATATTTAGAGTGGGGATATGAGGATTATAATGGTCTAGATTATGATCTTTGAGGTATTAATCCTTTTTAATGATTTATTTACATATTAAGATTGACCCCATTCCATTCCCAATGTTTATTCTTTTCCTTTATTAATAAAATTGTATATCCCCCAACTTTTTTTAAAAAACATAGTAAATATATCCAAAAAATTTATAAATGTGATTTGATTATAATATTTATGCCCTATCACACCATATCATTGTATATGGGGATACTTTATGCCACATTACATGATAATTATATATATATTATACAAATTTGTAATGTAATTCCATGTGTTTTATTTCCTTAATTATAAATGGACACCACCTCTTCTCTATTCCTCACACCATATTTAGATATTTACCTCAAAAATACATACAAAAATCCATCCTAAACATCATTATTGATGTTCTAAAGGTGTTATTATTACTAAAATACCAACCTTATGGTTCTTAAGTGAAAATCTAGAGTATCTTCTACAAATAAAATTTAATCATATTTACCAACTCATTCAAATTATATATTTTTCTTCTAATTCCCCTAAATCCTTTTTAACTATCCCAAAATATTGACCCTAATATCATTAATTTACTTATATATTGATATTATAATTGTAAAAACATTTTATCTCTCTTTTAAATCTATTTATTAAAAAATTCCAAGTGCATACGTACAACCTATCATCTCCATATACCAGTGAAATTCGTTTTAAATAAACATGTTACTTGGATAATTATAAAGAAGTAAATAATGAATATTTTTTTATGAAGTATTTATTAACTTTTAAAATTAATATACCATATACCTGCTTACCCTTACTACAATTAAAAAAATTAAAACGTCACTCATGTGTACATGTGGAATACTACCTCCACACTTCGATGTGATTCAATTTTCATATCTAATTTTCAAAAATTATTTTAAATATTTATATAATTTGTATACATGATTTTTATACCATTATTTGATTTTTTATATGATCTATCCATTTTAAATATGCAAGTACTATGATTTTTGAATCGAAAAATAGATGAAAAATAATGTAACGCCCCAGTTTCGGGAGCTGCCCATCGGTGCCCTATACTAGGTTGGTCACATGGCATAAAGTGCATTTCCCCAAATGCTTGAGGCTGCCAAATAGCAGTGAGGGACTTGGGTGTGAGAGTGGGGAAACTATTCCCACATTGGTAGAGTAACGCAGCGGAAATAAACAGATAACAATAGCCGAAGCAGTAAAACATGCAATAATTAAATAGAAGAAGTAATAAATAACTGGAGCACACATATATAAATGATTCATGATACATATGTTTAGGAAAGAATAAAAAAAATTCACAACTATGGAATAAAGTACTAAACTAAAGTACACAAGAAAATCAAGTAAACATCTCCACATCATCGCAAGCCTTAGCATTGTCCCATACTCCATAGCTCCATAGCGATCAAGTAACTAAAGTAGAAGGGTGCTTGCCCTTATCTAGACCTGCAACATTATAATCTATTTGGTCCCAAAATCATGACTTAAATAGGGTGTGAGACGAATCCTAGTAGGCAACCACCAAAAGATCTATGCCTAACAGTCAGTGAATATATATACCAATCAATAAGCAAAATTAAGCAGTAAACAAGAAAGTACTCAAAGGTAAACAATCCTACAGTTTCAATAACATCCATTTCCATTAATTAGTTAAGTAACCAACAATCATAAGTATTCCTTTGGGAAGTACTCATAGCCTAACCCCACTGGTTCAACCAATCAAACATAAGATACCCTTTGGGAAGAACTCATAGTCTAACCCCTCTGGTTTAGATTTAGAAAAGACACTCTAAGGAAGCACTCACCATCAATTCCCCATGTGGTCTCGTATTAGTTACTATAGACACTTTGGGGAAGCACTCAATGTCTAATTCCCCATGTGGTCTCGTAATGAGGAACTACAAACACACTGAGGGAGCACAAAGTCCATCCCTCTATGGTCTCACAATGTAAAAGTAAACACACTCTGGAGAAGCCCTCAGCGTCCATTCTCCCTATGGTATACTACACCAGGTTCTCACAGTCTTATGTAAAACAATTGTGCACAAATGATATATGGCGACCAAAGTAAACCTCAATAACTACTTGGATAACTAGTCTATAATATGTCACAACATGTCAGATAAAATCACTTCATCAAAACAATACTAGGCATTGAAAACAAAGTATCCTAGTAGTCAAAGCTAGACCAAACAGTCAAAATCAAGAAAACATGGGCAACAAATCCATAGTAAGGTAAAATAACCTGATTTAAAAATCATAAATCCTCTACTCAAGCACAAAAGTCATAGCAGGAAATAATATGGCTAAAAACCATAAATATGCAATACCCTGAACAAGGGTATTGGGAACATTTTCACATATAACTCAAGGACTAACTATAGAAAGCCACAAACCACCTACCTCGGTGTTGTACAATAGATATACATGAACCTCAGGCCTTGAATCCTTCTATAACACTGTAGATCTAAAAAACTGCTAAAAGTGTTCAACTGAGGATATCTCACAAAAGAGGAGTAAATAGGAAGCGAGGCTCTAGAAGAAGGAAGAGCTTACTGTGGCGATTCCAACTCAATCGATGATAGTCGATTCAAAGAATGGATGGCGAGTCGGGGGCTCAGAGAAGAATCGTCAGCCACAGATGCTCCTGGATGATTCTGACCTAGAAGATGGGTGTTTTTCCAATAAGATGTGACCCTGGTCCATTTAATGAAATAAATAAAAAGTACATGGTGTGTCTTTTAAAAGTACATGGTGTGCACTTGCCTTTATTGAGCTCCACTTTAGACAGTCTCCAGGTCACCCCACACGGCCATGTGTTTGGCTGTTACACGGCCATCACATGGCTACCCATGGAAACTGGGTACACAGTATGTACCTATAAGTACACATCATGTACTCCTGAAATTTCTAGAAACTCCTCTTTTTATCGAAAACACCCGAAAACAAGAATCAAACCTGAAAAAAAAAGATTCGGGTTCATACAAAATCCCTCCTTAAAGAAATTCATCCTCGAATTTCCCTAGCAAGGTGGCGTATAAGAGGAATCCTTGAACAGCTTCAGCCACTGAGATCATACATCGGCCTCCCTCTCCTAAGTCTCATCTTATACTCACTCGTGCTTCCATAGCACTCGTACCATAGGAACATACCATCCACAGAGAACCTTTGCACTTCGATCAACAATCTATATAGGATTATCCTCGAACAATATGTCTACCTCTAGCTGAACCTCCTCAGGTTGTAAGACATGAGATGGGTCTGAGAAGTAATGACATAGCAGAGAAACGTGATAGACATCATGCATAGACCGGTACCTCTGAGGTAACTTCAACTGATAGGCAACCATCCCAACCCTTTCCAAAACCTAGAATGGTCTGACGTACCTCGTCAAAAGCATACTTTATCTCTTAATCCTCGTGTGTCCCAACCTCAATGTGACAAATAGAAAAACCTGATCTCTAACCTCGAACTCCAGAGGTCGTCTCTGTCGATCAACATAAGAATTCTATTGTGATTATGTAGTAGCCATCTTATTCCTAATAAACTCCACCTACTATGTGATCTCTTGGAAAAGACGAGATCTCATCATCACTGCCTCTCCTGATTCTATCCAACATAAGGGTAATCGACATGGACTACCCTACAAATCCTCATTAGGTGCCACTTGAATAGTTTCTTGAAAACTATTATTGTGGGAAAACTCTATAAAAGGTATGTTCTTCTCCCACGAACCTTCGAAATCGAGGACGCATGCTCTCAACATGTCCTCCAGCACCTGAATCATATGCTCAGACTGGTTATATGTATGGGGATGGTAAACTATACTCAGAAGTACCTGGGTACCCAAATCCCTATGTAGTCCCTTCTAGACCTGATAAGTAAAACATGCATCCCTTCCTAAAAAATGGAATGTGGAACCCCATGTAGATGTATAATCTCCTAGATGTACAGCCTTCCCAACTCATGAACACTGAATGTCTCCTTTATCAATAATAAGTAAAAACCTTCATGAGTCTGTCAATGATAACCAAAACTGCATCATTCCCTTGAGGAGACCTTGGTAAACTTGTCACGAAGTTCATCGCGACATCATTCCACTTCCACTCGGGAATGGGTAACTGCTGCAAAAGCCCCACTGGTCGCTGATGCTCCGCCTTCACCTTCTAATAGGTGGAACACCTCATGAAAAAACCATCAACATCTCTCTTCATACATGTCCACCAATACTGATGGTCTAGATCTCGATACATCTTGGTGACACCAGGATGAAATCTCAAACTGAGGAATGAAAGTCCTGAATTAGCTCCTTGTGTATGTCTGCTAACACCCATACGTGCCCCTAGAAGTGTAAGATATCATCCTCACTTATGGTCCATCCAGGAATAGAGTCCTCTCCTAACACACTTTCCCATAGGACTAAGCCTTCTAAATCTGATAGTTGCCTCATTTGCACTTGATCAAGTAGAGTAGAGGTAACAACTAAATAAGAAAGAAATGTCTGACCCTGTCTATCGTGCACCTCCAAATGCATCTCAGAGAACAGAGCCATAAGCTGACACTCACTACTGGCCTCCTGAACTGCATGTATCTAAGTCCTCCTGGTCAATGCATCAGCCAAATCGTTTCCTTTCCCAGATGTATAGGCAAGATCAAAATCAATGGACTTAAGGTACTCAACCCACATTCACTATCTCAGATTCAGATCACGCTGAGTGAAGATATACTTGAGACTTTGTGGTCAGTGAAAACCACAAAATTCTCTCCTAGAAGATAATGTCTCCAACAGTGTAAAGTATGAAAAATAGAAACCAACTCGAGATCGTGCATCGGGTAATTCCTCTCATGTGGTTTCAACTGCCAAGACCCATACGCAATGACTCCTTCCCCCTACATAGGCACTTCTCATAACCAAATACCTGATGAATCACAGTAAATAGTATAGCTCTTGCCTGACTCAGAAAAAACTAGTATCAGTGCTGAAGTCAACCTTCCTTTCTACTCTTGAAAGGATGACTCACAAGAATCAGACCACAAGTACTTCACAGCCTTCTTAGTCAGGTCCATCAGTGGAGCTGCTAGGTTTAAACATTCTTGTATAAAATGCATTTAGTATCCAGACATCCCTAGAAATCTTCAAAACTCAAAGACGTTCTTTGGCTGCTACCAAAACAATATTGCCTTCACTTTCTCCAGGTCTACTGATACTCCTATATCTGAGATAACATGACCCAAGAAGTGAATTTGGTCCATCCAAAAGTGGAATTTTAAGAGGTTATCATATGAATGATGATCTCTCTATGTACTCAAAACAATCTCAAGATGTGTGGCATGGTCTTGTCGTGTGTGAGAGTATACCAATATATCATTGATGAAAACAACCACGAAAGAATCCAAGTATGGACGGAATACTCGATTCATTATTTCCATGAAAACTACTGGCGTGTTCGTGAGACCGAATGGCATAACCACATAATCCTATAGACCATACCCGCTCTAAAAGGATGTAAGAGGTATATCAGATGGTCTAACGTGCAACTGATGATAATTGGATCTCATGTCAATCTTCAAGAACACCCGGGATCCTCAAAGATGATAAAAGAGGTCATCAATCCTTGGCAAGGGATATCGGTTCTTGACCGTTAACTGGTTCAACTTCCGATAATCCACACACAGTCTGAGGGTACCATTCACCTTCTTCACAAACCTGACATGCGAACCCCAAGGAGAAGTATTGGCTCGGATGAAACCCTTTTCCTATAACTCCTCTAACTACTTCTTGAGCTCATGTAACTTTGGTGTATCCATCCTATAAGGAGGAATGGACACCTGTGCCTCTCCTGGCACAAGATCAATATAAAAGTCTACCTCTTTCTCCTGAGGCAAACCTAAAAATTCCTCTAGAAAGACATCTTTGAAATGATACACCACTGGAGGAAAGTCCAACTGTGATGTCCCTTGGTCATCCAAATATAGACTAGCAATATGGGTTGTAACTCCTCTCAACCCAGGATGCTCAGGTCTTGCTCTGCTTGTCTGGACATCCCATTCACCCTTATAAAGAAAAGATCTGCACTATTTTGAAGTGAAACTCACCCTATAACAATAGCAATCAAAGACTGCCTAGATGGTAACTGACTAGTCTATTCTGAGAATGAAATCATATCCTATCATCTCTAAGACATAAAGTTCCCATAAGAAGTGACACCCACCAACCTCAAAAGGGCACTTCTTGCACTGTTGTACACTAGTTATTCTTATCCGCAACGGAGTGTCTAATGTCAAGATATAAATTGAAGAAAAGATACCAATCCCAAGGCTCTCCACCAAAGAAAAAAATATGAAACTATGGGAAGCCATTGTATTGAAATGATCATAAGCTAAAACTGAGGAAACTAGGATCGTACCTCGAACTATAGAGGGTCTGGGATCTTTCTCTTGTTGGGTCTACTCTACTACAAAATTCGGGCCTACACCGCGGCCCTGCGACCCTGTTTGACTACCCTGAGCTAATCAACCATGTTTTCACTGAAAGCTTGGAGACACGATACCATGGCCACGACCTCCACCTCAGCTTGAACGACCATAAGAACTCTATTTCACTGATTGATGAGAAACTGGTGGTGCTGCTCCTAAATGAAGAGTCGTAAAAGAACCCATGTCACTTGCTAATGGTGAGAAAAACTTATAGAAGTGATGAAGTTAACCCATCTTGCTGCAAGATCCACACTCTACTGGGTATGTCGGGTTATGTGGCCTCATATACCTGCTCTTCTCACACTGGTAGCACACCACCTGGCTACCAGATGATGTCTCTTGTCTCCTTGGATCTCCGCACCTAGACTCCCTATGGTGCTTCCTGCTGTCAGTAGGAGGGGTACTAACTCTGGATTTCGAGCCTCCCTAGCTCACAACCCCATAATTCCTCATATTTCTCTCAATGATTAGCGTCTGGTTGACTATAGAGGTGATTGAAGTCAGCCTGAAGATGTTCACCTGAGATCAGATGTCAGGCCTGAGACCATCCTCAAACTTCCTCGTCAAAAATAACTCATCACCTCCTGGAATAGGTGTGAATCTCTAAAACTATGTGAAATGAGAATAATAATCAATAAATAAAAGAGTACTCTTCTCTAGAATCAAAACCTCTCAGGCTCGATCGGCCCTCAAAGTATCCAGATAGAAGTAATCGTAGAAGGCACACTGAAACTCATCCCATGCCATAACCTGCTGGTGTCCTACCTGTGAGATAAAATCCTACCATATCTTGGTATAATCCTAAAGCATATAAGTAGTGAGAATCACCCTCCTCTCTAGAGGAGTATCCAAATGGTCATAGATAGATATCATGGCTTCTAACCATGACTCTAAAGCCTGAGGTCCTCCGTCCCCTGTGAAGGTGGATGATGCTACTAGAACACCCACGTAAACTCTACCATGGAAGGGGAAGGATGTGGTACTCCCCATAAGGTCTGCATGAACCTCATAAATCCATCTCGGAACTGTGGGTCAGCACTTATGTCTAGAATGAAGGATGGTTCCAACACTGGCACTACTGGAGGATCTAATGGTAGTCCCTGATCAGCCATGTCTGGTGTCTAATCACTACCTTGTAACTAGTGTACAACCGGAGGTCGTCTCGGTGGCATGACTCTATATGGTCAAGCTCACACCTTAGATCAAGATTGTCAAGGAATGAAACATAGAAGTGTATAAAGGTAAAATAGAAAAGAAAGTATTAATTTTTTTCAAAACAAGGATACACAGCATGTATAACACCTATACAGCGTGTTCCCTTAAGTCTTCACATGGGCGTTTACTTTTTCTTACCCAGGTCATGTAACACCCCATACACACGGCGTGTTGTCCTGACACATGGTGTGTACTTGAATCCTCTTCCCCGGACTGAGTTCCCTTACATGGCTAAGCCACGTGGTTCTCCTAGAACAATACTACAAGGCATGTTAGTGCCAGAAATAGGGTGTACTAGATGAACTTCACCGACCCATGTTGTTAGTCACACAACCGGTTTCACAACTCACTCTACACGGCGTGTTATAAATGGACACTGTGTATACTTCCTGATTTTTAACCCACCCATGTCATTAGTCACATGGCCGGAAACATAGTCTCTACAAAATGGCATGTAAAATCAGTAAATGATGTGTCCCCTCAAATATTTTCTCAACTCCATGTCTCTGACCACAGATCCATTAACACGGTTAGAGACTACATGGCATGTACATAAGTACACAATGTGTACTTAAGAAAAACAGTTCCTTCCTGAACAGAAGTACACATGGTGTGTATTCATCATTACACGCCAAGTATTATGAGATTTTCCATACAATAAGCCTAAAAAACTACTCTAGAACCCCTAAAAAACACTGGAACCACATTAAAGTGCCAAATTCCAAACTGTGAGGGCCCATACTCCCTGCGAATCAAAGCTTGGCATCCTATACATGTTATATACAAGGAAAACAATGCAATTATCTACCAAATTTTGACCCATGCGGGCCCATAACACCTCAATAACCAAAGTATAGTGATCATTAAAACAAAACCTTAAACAATTCATTACGATATCAAAAACAGGTATTCTATCAAGGTATCTATCACAAAAACATGAATATATAACACAAAATCTATCACAACAACTTGAAATCGGTAATGAACCCTAAATGGAATGGAAAGAATGCATGAAATATGATTTCTAGAAAGTGTCAATATGATGCATGAGATGGCATACCCTCATCTCATTAGGTTTCAATAGAAATAGAACATCAATAATATAAACAATAATAGCACAAAACATGTGAATCTCCCAATGGTGGAATCAAATCAATTATAATAATTAAAAAACAAAAAAAATCATAACATACATGTTAAATTGGATTTTCCCTATACACAGGTTAGCTACTCTCGATCACAGCTTATTACTAAGTACCTATTCCTTCATATCACTGGATATAGGCTCAAAATAGTAAGTTAAGAAGATAATAATTCCTATGATACCACTTTGTAACGTTGTGGTTCTGGGAGCCACCCAGAGGTGCCCTGTACCCGATTGGTCACATGGCCTCAAGAAAATTTCCTCAAATGCCAGAGGCTTCCAACTAGCAGTGAGGGCCTTGGGTGTTATAGTGGGGAAACTATGCCCTTATTGGCAGAGTAATTCAGTAGAAATAAACATAAAACAATAGCAGAAGCATTAAAACATTCTATAAGTAAACAACATAAGTAATAAACAACTGGAGAACACATATATAAATGATGAATGATACATATATATATAAAATCACAAAAACAAATCACAATGATAGAATACAGTACTAAACCAAAGTACAAAAGAAAATAAAGTAAACAACTTCGCAGCATCTCAAGCCTCAGCTTGGTCCCATGCTCCCCAGCTCCATAGAAAGTACCTGAAGTAGAAGGGCGCTGGTCCTTATCTAGAAATGCAACAATATAATCTTTTTAGGCCCAAAATCATGACCCAAATAGGGTGTGAGACAAATCCCAGTATGAAACTAACCAAAGATCAATGCCTAATAGTCAGTGAATATATATGGCAGGCAATAAGTAAAATAAAGCAATAAACAAGGAAGTACTCAAAGGTAAACAATCTTACAATTTCAATTACAACCATTTAAATTTATTAGTTAAGAAACCAACAATAATAAGTAACCCTCTAGGAAGTACTCACAACCTAACCCCACTAGTTCAACCAATCAAACACAAGCAACCCTCTAGGAAGTACTCACAGTCTAACCCCTCTAGTTCAACTTTAGTAAAGACACTATGAGGAAGCACTTGCCGTCAATTCCCCTTTTGGTCTCGTATCAGTAACTATAAACTCTCTGGGGAAGCACTAAACATCCAATTTCCCCTGTGGTCTTGTAATAAGGAACTATAGACACTCCGAGGGAGCACAAAGTCTATCCCCCCTATGGTATCGCAATGCAAAAGTAAACAGATACTCTGGAGAAGCCCTCAGTGTCTGTTATCCATATGGTCTACTATACAAGGTTCCCACAACCCTGTGTAAAACTATCTTACACAAATGATATATGATATCAAAAGTAAACCTCAAGAACTACTTGGCTAAACAATCTACAATATCTCACAGTATGTCAAATAAAATCACTCCTTCCTAACAATACTAGGCATGGAAAACAAAGCACCCTAACGTGCAAAGAAATATCAAATCATCCTAATCAAGAAAACATGTGGAACACATCCATAAAAAGGTAAAATAACCCTATTTATAGTCATAAATCCTCTACTCAAGCACACAACGCATAGAAGGAAACATCAGGGCTAAAAACCATAAACACGCAACACTCCAAACAATGTTATTGGGCACTTTTGCACATAAAACTCAAGGACTAACTATAGAAATACACAAATCACCTGCCTCAGTATTTTACAATAGATATACATGAAACTCATGCCTTGAATCACCCTATAATTTCGTAGATCTACAAAACTCATAAAAGTGTTCAACTAAGGATATCTCACCAAAGAGGAGGAAACAGGAAGTGATGATCTAAAAGAAAGAAGAGCTTATCGTGGCGATTCCAATTCAATCGACGACGGTCAATTCGAATAACAGATAGAAAGTCAGGGGCTCAAAGAAGAATTGTCAGTCGTAAATGCTCTTGGATGAGTCTGACCTAGAAGAAGGGTGTTCTTTCGATTAGACGCAACCTCGTTCAGTTTAATGAAATAAAAATAAAGTACATGACATGTCTTTTAAAAGTACATGGCATGTACTTTCCTTTACTGAGCTCTTCTTTAGGCAGTTTCCATGTCACCCCACATGACCATGTGTTTGGCCATTACACGGCCAGCACACGACTACCTGCGGAAACCAAGTACATGGTGTGTACTCCTTAAATTTCCATAAACACATCTTTTTTTCTGAAAACACCAGAAAACAAGATTCAAACCTGAAGAGAATATCCGGGTTCTTACAAATGAGGCACTTAACACCCGAACCATTGATAATAATAAAATATTTCTGATATACTTGTGATAATATGTTATTAGAGAATAATATATGATATTATAAATACTAATATGGTTTTTTATTAGTTAATAAAAAGATAAACACAATTATATTAGAATTTAAAGCACATAAATCTAATTGGAAACTTGAGGTAATGGGTTACATAAATCAATTTCTATTCATTAAGTAATATCACATGTTAATTGATAATGTTATGCTAATATTTTTTGTGAAATGAAAATTCATTACATTATATTATATTTTCCTTTATTTTTCATTGATCCAAATTTCCTACACATAATCACCTTATCTATTATTTTTCACTCAAATGATACTATCTTTATAATGGGTTTTATGTTAATTTCAACTCCATTATGAAAAATTTGGTATGATCCACCTATTTTATTTTATTTTATTCATATACTAACTTGTGATGTATTTAAAATGAATATATATTTTTTCATAGTGATGAAATTTTTAATTCTTGTTTACTCTTTCATGGGGTTACAATTTAAATGTTACCAAATATTTGAAAACTAAATTTAAAATATCATTTTTTGGATTACATATTATTTTATTGAAGGAACCTTATAATATACGCATTATAAACACAAACTATTTCATTATCCTCTATTTATTTATGTATTTTACATGTATCAATACAAAATTTCCTATATTTTTAACTTTAATTATGAAATAAATTGTTTAAATTAAAATCTAGTCTTATTTATCTTTTTGAGTTTTATATGTTTCTTCCATGTCCATGTTTTTCATAAAAAACTATAGACTTCCATTCTATTTACTCAAATTTTTTATTTAGGTAATTTTAATTTATCAATGAATTTTTATTATTTTTTGAAATTAAACTTTATAATGTGTATCGAGATGCTTATTTTTGAATTTATTTATAAAAAATAAAAAGGTGTATTCCTTTTAATCATATACTGAAATATGTTATTTTACCACCATCGTCAATGTTTTACACTATTTAATTTATTTCATATATTTATATGGTTTTATAAATAAAACCCTTTAATAGAGTTTTACATTAATGTTTCATTTCAATATTATTTTCTTCACAAAAATAAATTGTTTAAGAAAACCAATATTTATGATGAATTAATGGTCATATTTTATCTCCATTTTATTTTGTGGTCATTATCATTCTCTTGAAAAATTAATTTTTTTGTGATCATATTTCTTTGTACATTACATTTATCTTAAATATCCACATTATATATATCATTTATATTCATATTTCTTAAACCCTATATGATTTCTATATATGGTTTTTTTCTTTTAATGTTATTTGTTTTACAGGAAAATATTAATATTATGTACCATTTACTCAGTATATATATTTATTAATATAGAATATTGAATATAAATTATATTTTTCATTCAATAAATGCGCATTAAATTGGGAATTTCATGAAATTTGGAGCCATAAAATTATATAGTACCATGATGCATCCAAAAATATCATGTGAAAAATAGTTTTGAGACTCATATTAAATTTTTTTCTAGTGTATAACTAAAAATAATTTCAATTATCATAACATAATTATGTGATTTTAATGATATCTTGATTATTAAGATAATAGAATCAATCATTACATATTTAAAAAATTGTGAATTTAATTATTTTTATCTATGGGATTATTACATTGATATCATAATTGGACTCAATTTTTTTCTCATGTTATTGAATAAAAAGCATGTGTTTTAATTTATTTACGTTAAAAAATAGATTATTCCATACTTACTCATGATAGATTCATATATACGTAATCCTTACTGATTATTTTATTTCACCATTATTTGTTCCCATTTCCAAGGATATGTTGGAGTCATTAAATGATTTAAATTATATATAATTTTTACTATTAATATTTTTTAGACATTGTATCCAATGTATTTTGGGAAACATATTTGTATCTAATTGTTCAAAACTACTAAACTGATTGATCCTTGATGATTGGATCCCTCATAAATTATCATAATGTAATAATGTTGGCATAGAATCTAGTTTACTATAGTTGGGATTTCTATCATTGGTATCATAGTACTTTTAGTAGAAATAATGGGAAATAGATTTTTGAAGAATTGATTAACCAACAAAAACCTATGATAATAACAAGGGATATGTCTAAGAATAATATAATACCATGAATCATTTGTAACGTACATACTCTCGGGTTGTCGTAGAAAATAAATCTCAATATGAACACTACAGGTGGACATGGATTTGGAACATATGCATCAAGGGATAATAACCCCAAAAAGAGTTGGTTGATTATATCTTGACATTCATTTTCATTCACGTTAAATGGGAATATACTACAGACATGGTTTGATGCTCCAATGGGATATGCAAGGGATAATTCAAATTTTCATTATGAACTATTTTTATTAATGATAGGATAGAAGCTAATAAACTTTTTTAGAAAATATGTTCATAGCCCAAGTGTTTTCAATAACTATAGATATTAGTCACCACTATACTAATGGTTTTCTAAAAAACATGGGTATAGGGTTTTGTACAGAACCTATAGCCATATTTTTTTTAGACCTTTGAACTGGGATTCATAGGGGAAATTTATGTGGGAAGTCTATAGAAAAACATATACCCACAGTTTATGGATAACAATGGGTATAGAATTCCCATGTAAATATGGGGATAAATTATAATAGTATGGATGATAGAAATCCTATACCCATGACTCTGAAAAAACCCTATGTGTAAGACACCACTATACAAATGGTTCTCTCAAAACTGTGGGTATAAGGTGTTATTCAAAACATAAAACCATGGTTCTCCAAAAAACCATGGGATTATGCAACACTTATACCCACGGTGCTCTAAAAAATGTGGGCATATGTTTATTTCAGAACCTATATCCATGTTTTATGAACAATCGTGGGTATAGGGTAACCTATACCCATTGTTTTTTTAGTGATCCATGGGTATAGGGTTTCCTTCATAGCTGCATGGAAAGAAATTATCAACAGAAAAACTATTCCCATTATTATCCACTTAAAGATATAATTTAAAAATATATATAAGTAAGTAAATATTCATAGACCTATTATCTTATGTGGTGTAATGGTTATATTCTTGAAATTTATAGAGTAAGTTGATGGTTCAAATCCTACTAGGCACGTTTTTTTTAATCCAATATCCATGACTACAGAACTATTATTATAGGTTAATTGATTGTTTCCACTATCCAAAATTGTTATTGAAACCCTACTTCCAATACACCATTTTCCATGGTTCTTGACCCTGGTAATATAAATTTCAATCCATTGGTATAATGCAAACCTATAACAAAAAATTAATCAACCACAATATATAAAACATTTGGTAAATGAAATAGCCACAGTTTTGTGGGCTATAACAAATGTTTGTAATTGTGGTTATAGGGTAAATTTCTAGCATGGAAAACATATTATATTATATAGTAATTGGGGATAAATTTTATAAGGACCTGGCCTTAAACATTACATAATCTTTAATTAAATGAATAATTCAAATTTATGATCTTTTTCGGTTTAGAGTTTTAGAGAATTAGGCCATAACTATTACATTACATCTCAAAAATTACAAGGTAGACACTTCTACTCAGTTTCAATTTTTTTCATAAAATAAAAACTATTGAAAAAAAGAGTCATGTCTAGTCCCATGTTTTAGATAGCATGACTTTTTCTTAATCCCATCCTTGACCCTATTCATATTTAGGTCCTGTGAAAAACATTTCAAAACTTGAGATGAGAATAAAAAACTTAGTTAGGGTTATAAAACAAAGAAAGAAAACATTAGTCCATCATTACATACATAACATAATCTCTTTAACAAACCTCATGAAATCATAAGATTTATGAATAAAACATAAAAAACATAAATCATAAAGGTAACATGTGGCATTCATGTCATACTTACATTGTAGCTATCACAGCTACATAGGAAGTTACATTTGGAATACCCATCACAGTATATTACCTAAATATATTAACAGAAACATTCATTTTTACCTCTGTCATGTTACCCAATGCATTGGAGATCTATCTTGGTCTCACCCACCCTTGTTTTATCACAGAAAACCCCATATACAAAAAAAATCCTAAGAACCATAACATATTCATAACAAAAAACACAAACATAAAGGAGAGATAACATTTCCACATTTCAATAACAATATATCATTTAAATATATTTCAATAAAAAATCCATTATCAAAACCATTTTTAATACCAAAATATGTAAAAATAGTATATGTTATTTATTTTCCTTTTAAAAACATTATGTCTTGTTAAAGAAGCCAAACGATCAAATAATACTCGCGGTGGTGGAAAGGCCGTTGTCACCGTGTATGCTAAAAAGAAACATTCTTTTTTCTCATTTAGTAAAATGATTCATTGAAAAATATTCCCTTTGAATGAAATGAAAATTAAAAGGTGTTTATACAGCGTATAAAAGAAATTTGTGTGTTAAAACAAAATATGCCTCAATGAAAGTAGATTGACATGAAGTCCCTTACCTTGTGTCCGACTTGACTCGTTTGTTCTTTAATCACCTGAATAATAAACTAAAGTTAATTTCTACTTGATTAAGAACCTTTTTCAAGTTTATTATTACTTTTATATCACTTATTACCATGTTATAAACATTAGGTAATCATTTAATTTAATAACGTTTGTTTTGTCAATATTTGGTACTTGAGTAAAAAATGGACTTCTTATAATTAAAAGTTGTTCACATGGTCAAAATTTCATTATATCTAGAATTATATTCATGATTTAGATATCATATATATCATATATATTCAGTATATACATGTATTTATAATAGTACATAACATTTGGAGATAAGAAATGAAATGCACTGTTCATGTAGACGGTATGTCGTACATACGGATGAATGCTACTTTCAATTATATTTATTATTTTAATGGAATTAAAACATAATGATACGTAAGTATATTATAATTCCAGTATAATATCATTAACTCCATCCATTATATTTCACACATATGGAATAAACGAGTCATATAACTTTCAGGGAGCGGTAGTCTGCCCTTCCTCAAATGGAATTATAGTGTTTACCCATAATGGAAACCATAAAGGTATTATATAAAATAAAAATACAGAAGCATAAATAAAACATAATATATATCATATATAAATATATTTTCATCTTAATTATCACCATGATAGGCGGTAGGAGATAATTGAACAATCATAATTTCGTGAGGTGTTAGTTTTCCATCCACAGAAACAGTATGTTCTTCACACATTAGATAGAGGTGTGTGTAAGTGTAGTTCTAATACTTCTCATAAAAAAATACAAGTATATTAAGGTTACTTTTTTTGTTATAAAATAAATTAATAAAAAGATTTTAGGGGTTGGAGAAGTAAAAAAAAGAAGTTAAGATAAATTGTTACCTTTAATTCGGGTAACTCCCTTTGGTTTGAATCAAAAGGACTTCTTGAAGTGCCTTCTGCCTAAGTTAAGGCTTCTAGGTGGAATAGAGGGATCTTTAGAGATTATTTGGGTAGGTTTTGTACAATCTAGGGGTCTTGAGATGTGTGAGGAATGTGTTAGAAGTGGTGTCCTTTTATAAGGGGGAGGAGGGGCTCTTTAGGAAAGTTTACAAATATTATTTTATTATAAACTTATCTTCGGTTTCAAAAGATCCAAAACTCATTAAAGTTAAAGATAATATGACTCATGTTCAAAATAAAATCATCCAATAATAATTGGAAAATTTTTGGATATTTTTTTAATAATTATAATCTTATTTATTTAAATCATTTATTAATGAGGTAAATACCACATCATTATTGTGTTATAAATTATTTAATTTATATGATGTCTAAAAATTATAAAATAAATAACATAATGTAGGAAATAATTTTATTTTTCCAATGAATATTTATAGTCAAAAAGATAACTTATATAACCCCTTGTAAAAATTGATATACTAAAAGATATTTCTTTATGTCATTTTTGTCTTTGCATTAAGTTAATTAAGATAAAGTGTCATTATTACTCTTAAATGGCTCCATGGGGTCCCAAAATAGACCCAAGGATTCCCATGGTCGGCCATGACTCATACAATAAAGGTAGGATAATTTTTAAGGTAATTTTGTATTATTATAATATTATTTTTACCTTTAATTACCTTGTTTACTTTTAACCGCGGTAAATAAAAGTAAAAAGTTACTATTAACCAAAAATTATTTTCATCTAATTAAACCACATTTTACTTACTAATAAAAACCATGTATGTTGGATTTTATAAATTCAATCTACATAAGTGGTAAAATTTCATTTAAATGAAAATGTCAGTTTTTAACTTCTACTTAGTGGTTTCACTATTCCTCAAAAATTGATGTTTTTCAAAAAACTACAAAAACTTAAGCCTAAGATATATTTGATATTATGAATTCAAAAATGGTGTCTATTTTACCAAATTAAAAACATATAAGTTGGATTAATTAATTTAAAATTAATTCTCATTATCAAAACAAATAGTGTGTTTTTAAGAAACAGTAACTATCAAAAGATTGATACTTATTTATGTCCAATTTCAAAGTGAAATTAATTCTAATGACCAAAATTAGATTAAATGGTAAACATATAATCTAATTAAACTTTAAATAAATTTAAAAATTTAATCTAACCATATAAATAAATTATATTAAAATGCAGTTTTGAATTAAAATATAGTATTTTTCACTATTCATCAAAAAATGTCCGAAAAATTCCAAAATTTTTCCCAAAGTAAATTTTGACGCCCCGATTCTAAAGAATAATTTTATTTTTTCATATATAACATATAAAATTTTCCAAAACTATATTTTAAGAGATTTCTAAATTAAAAGGTGATAAATCAACCTTTTAAAGTAAATTATGCTTAAAATTAGATTCATTCACATTTTAAGCCTCTTACTTTTATTAGATAAATATAGAAACATTAAAAAATATATATAATCATATTGTAGTTTGTTATTTTCATTCCTGCCAATACAACGGCTTGGACTTAACTACCATTTAAAATAATAATATTATATTATTAGTGTGCAACGTAAGATTTCAAACAAACCCATGGTTGGGTATCGGGTACGCCATTGAACATAGAATCAACATTAAAGTAAAATTAATATTTAATTCACAAATATTAATAAATATGAAAATTCCATATTTCTTTATTTACCTGGGATGTTACATCCTTTCCCCCTTTTGGAAATTGCATCCTCGTGATTTTATACACTTATCAAATAAATGGGGGTATTTATCCCTCATATCATTTCCAGATTACCACATTACCTCTTCAACAATATGGTTTTTTTACAAAACCTCTACCTGGTGAATTACCATATTCCACAACACTTGCTCTCTACGATAAAAAATCTGGACTGTTTGTTCCTCATAAGAGATATTCTCTTCCAACTGAACTACCTCTGGGCTCAAAGCATGAGATGGATCTGGCATATACTTTCTCAACATCAAAACATGAAAAACATTATGTACCTGGGATAAACTTGGAGATAAAGACATTCTGTAATCAACTGATCCAACTTTGTCAAAGATTTCATAGGGTCCAATGAACCTCGAACTCAACTTTCCCTCCTTACCAAAACGCATCACATTTTTTCATAGAGAAACTTTGAGAAAGACACGATCACCTACCTCAAAAGGGAGATCCTTCCTCCAGTTATCCACATAACTTTTCTGCCTACTTTGAGGTGTTCTCATGTGATTTGGAATCAACTGAACCTTGTCCACCATATCTTCTACCAATTCTGGTCCCATCATCTTCCTTTCACCTACTTCATCCCAAAAATCTAGAGTTCGACACCGCTTTCCATATAATACCTCAAATGGAGCCATCTATATATTGGATTGAAAACTGTTATTATAAGAAAATCCGACCAAAGAAATATTTTGGTCCCAAATTCCCTGGTAATCTAGTGAACAAACATATATCATACCCTCTAAGGTCTAAATTATTCGTTCTGAATGCCCATCTGATTGTTGATGAAAAGCTGTACTAAAATTTAATTAAGTACCCAATAAATTCTGAAGGCCTTTCCAAAAGTTAGAATTAAACCTAGGATCATGATCAGATACAATGGAGAGGGTAACTCCATGAAACCTGACTATCTCTTCAACATACAACTGAGAAAGTTTATCTGGAGACAAAGTATCTCGAATAGGAAGAAAATGAGAAGATTTAGTCAACCGATCAATAATAACCCAGATTGCATTATTACCTCAAGATGTCTTCGGTAATCCCAAAATGAAGTCTATGGATATTTTTTCGCATTTCCACACTAGAACCAGTAAATACTGAAGTATACCTTTCAGTAACTTCTTATCTACATTAACCTACTGACAATTCAAACACTTCATAGTAAAATCATAAATATCTCTTTTCATTCCATCCCACCAGTAATACTCACGAAGATCTTTGTACATCTTAGTACTACCTGGATGAACTGAAAATGGAGAACTATGATCTTCACATAACAACTCATTCTTCAACTGTGAATCAAAAGGAACACATAATCTCTTCCCAAATCTCAAAACACAATCATTATCAATGTTAAATTCAGGAAACTTACCATTCTGAACCAACTCTACCTTTTTCTGTAACTCACTATCTTTCTTCTACACTTTATTAATTCGGTCTGATAGAGATGATTTCACTGACACCTAAAACAAAATATAATAATTTCATGCACCAACAACATCTATTCCAAAGTTTATCAAATCAAAAACCATAGGATCTCATTCCAAATGTAGGATGTTTAATGAAGCATTACTTTTTCAACTCAAAGCATCAACCACTTTATTTGATTTTCCCGGATGGTAAAGAATCATGAAATAATAATCCTTGATTAATTACAACCATCTCCTCTGTCTCATGTTCAATTCTTTCTGAGTGAATATATACTTAAAACATTTTTGGTCTGTATATATTTCACATTTTACTCCATACAAATGATGCCTCCAAAATTTAAAAAAAACACAATAGCATCTAATTCCAAATCATGTGTAGGGTAATTTAACTCATGAGGTTTCAACTGACGTGAAGCATAATCAATTACTTGATCATTCTGCATAAGGACATAACAAGGTCCTTTCAACGAAGCATCACTATAAATAAAAAACTCACTATTTCTAGAACGTAGTGCCAAAATTGGATTATTCACCAATCTTCTTTTCAATTCCTGAAAACAATCATCACATTATTTTTTTTAAATAAACTTAACACCTTTTTGAGTTAACTTACTCATTGTAATAGATAACCGTGAAAAAGTTTCAACAAAACTCCATTAATAACCTGCCAAACCAAGAAAACTACTAATCTTGGTTATATTTATGGGTCTTGGACATTCTTCAACAACTTTTGTTTTATTAGGATCAATAGTTATTCCATTTTTTTAAACAATGGGACCAAGGAATGAAATTTTTTGTAACAAAAATTCACACTTGCTAAACTTCCCAAATAGTTTCTTTTCTTATAAGGTTTGAAAGATAACCCTTAAATTAATTTTATGCTCCTCTTTAATTTTATAATAAACCAAAATATCATCAATGAACACATCCACAAACTTATCAAAAAAAACTCACATAAAATTCTATTTATAAGATCCATGAACACAACAGGTGCATTGGTTAAACCAAAGGCATAACTACAAATTCATAATGACCATATCTAGTACGAAATGAAGTCTTTGTAATGTCTACTTACTTTACTTTCAATTGATGGTACCCTGACCTCAAATCAATCTTCAAAAAATACTAAGCTCCCTGGAGAAGATAAAACAAATCATCCATTTGAGGAAAAGGATACTTGTTCTTAATAGTGATGTTATTCAATGCTCTATAATCAATGAAAAGTCTCATTGAACCATCTTTCTTTTCAAAAAATAATATATATGATCACCCCATGGTGATTTTCTAGGATGAATGAAACCTTTATCTAATAACTCCTTCAATTACTTCTTTAACTCTAAAATTTCAATTTGAGCCATTTGATAGGGGGTTTGGAAATTGGCTTAGCATTAGGAACTAAGTCAAAAGTAAATTCAACTTTCCAATCAGGTATAATACTCGACAACTCATCAGGAAAAATAGCAAGGTACTCATTTAACACTGACACATAATTAATATGAACATTTTATTTGTTTTCAACAATATTTGCAAGGTAACATTCATTTTCATCTTTTACTATTTTCTCAGCTTCCTGATATGTTATCAAAAGTAAGGGTTCATTATTGTATACAAAGTGAAAATCATCTTGAAAAGAAACCTATTTAGCTCGGCAGTCAATCTTAGCATGATAAAAAGAAAGCTAATCCATACCCAAAATAACAGTAAGCTCTACTAAAGGCAAAACAGTAAGGTTTGTATGTAGATTCATTTCACACACAAGGAAATGAAGGTTATTATGTTTTCTATTTGTCTCAAAATTTACTCCAAGTGTTTTTACCATATGTTCTGTATTCATATCTTGAGATGGAATTCCCAATTTACATGAAAACTTATCTGAAATAAAAGAGTGTGTAGACCCTAAATCAAACAACACATTGGAATAATATGAACAAACAAACTGTGTACCTGATACTACATTATTCAATGGCCCAAAATCTGCTGAATTAGTTGCAAAGGATTTCACCACCCCTTTATGCTTGTAGTCTGGATGCTTTCCCTCAGTTGATTTCTTTGTTGGACACTCATTTGCATAATGACCTATTTCATTGCACTTAAAACATTTTACTGATTGTAAATCCAATTTCATCTTACCATTACCTTGATCTTTTCCAGTACAATTAAAAGCCTTATGTCCCATTTTACCACATCAGTAGTACTTACCAGAATTCAAAATACATTCCCCAGCATGCTTTTTACCATAATTTTCACAAACATTAAACTTAAGTTTCTTACCATCAGATTTTTTTGAATATTTCTTCCCTTTCGCCTACCACCTTGACCTTTTATTCTCTTGTTTGTCAAAGAACACCTGATCATCAGAAAACTGCATTTCCACCTTCTCCGCACAACAAACAAGTTTTTCATAACTTTTGAACTCACGAGAAGCTAAATACCTTCTAAAATTTGGCTTTAATCCTAAGTAAAAAATAGTTGATTTTACTATCAAGATCTCATATGAAATATGGGGCATTCCTTTCCAGTCGAGTGACTTTTGCTTCATAAGAAGCCATTGAGTCATCCTCATACCTCAATTCTAGGAAATTGTTTTCCATCCTAAGATGAAACACCTCAGGAAAATATTTCTCAAGAAACATACCTTTCAATTAATCTCAATCAAAAGCATCAATCTCCTCACTATTCCTGATATTTTTCACCATCAACCACCACTGATTAGCTTCACATTTAAAATGGAAAATAGAGAGACTAACCTTTTGATGTTCTAAACACCCCATGACATCAAAAATTTTCCCCAGTGCTTTAATCCGCCCTTCTGCTATCATAGGGTCAGATGATCCTATGAATGATTGGGGATGTTGCCTCATGAAATGTTCCACTACTTTCATGTTCCTATGTGGTTTATCTGGTTGATCTCGTGCATGGATACCACCACCATTTATAGCTTGAGTCAAATGTGCCATCACTTCAACAAACTTTTTAGTTCTAATTCCAACCATCTCAGGTTGCTAATTTGGAAGGTTGTCTTCCTCCTGATGTTGTCCCAACAAAGTTTCCCTGTTTCCTCTATAGAAAACCATTCTGAACATAGAAATATCTTAGGATAAGAAACATGGTAATCTATAAATTCTATATCATTTCAATATTAACATAAATTAATTTATAGATATTAATTTAAAAATACCCAAACTCTCAAAGATATATAAAATGACCTCTAATACCAACTATAATGACTCATCCTTAAACATTACATAATCTTGAATTAAATGAATAATTCACATTTATAATCTTTTTATGTTTAGATTTTTAGAGAATTAGGCCATAACTATTACATTACACCTCAAAAATTACAAGGTAGACACTTCTACTCAGTTTCATTTTTTTTCATAAAATAAAAACTCTTGAAAAAAATATTCATGTCTAGTCCCATGTTTTAGACTGTATGACTTTTTCTTGATCCCATCATTGACCCTATTCATCTTTAGGTCCTGTGAAAAAACATTTCGAAACATGGGATGAGCATAAAAATCTCAGTAAGGGTTAAAAAAAAGAATGAAAACATCATTCCATCATTATAGACATAACATATGCTCTTTAACATACCTCATAAAATAATAAGATTTATGAAAAACACATAGAAAACATAAATCATAAAGGTAACTTGTGGAATTCATATCATACTTACATTATAGCTATCACAGTTACGTAGGGAGTTACATTTGGAATACCCATCACATTATCTTCCCTAAATCTATTAGGAGAAACATTCACATTTACCTCCATCACATTAACCAATGCATTTTAGAGCTATCTCGAGCTCACCCACCATAGTTTTATCACGTAACCACCCATATACGTAAACGATTCCCAAGAACCATAACATATTCATAACACATAAAACAAACTTAAGGGAAAAATAAAATTTCCACATTTCAATCACAATATATCATTTAAATATACTGACATAAAAAATCCATTATAAAAACCATTTTCAATACCAAAATATGTAAAAAAATTATATGGTATTTATTTTCCTTTTAAAAACATTACAGCTTGTTAAGGAAGCCAAAAGATCAAATAATACTTGGGGCGGTGGAAAGGTCGTTGTCACTACTTACGCTAAAAATAAACATTCTTTTTTTGTAGTTTATTAAAACACTTCATATAAAAAGATTCCCTTATAATGAAATGAAAATTAAAATGTTTTTATATAGCATATAAAAGAAAGTTTTGTATTAAAACAAAATATTCCTCAATTAAAGGAGATTGAGACGAAGTCACTTGCCTCGTGTCCGACTTGACACGTTCGTTCTTTAATCTCATGAATAATAAACTAAATTTAATTTATACTTTCTTAAGAACATTTTTCAAGTTTATTATTCCTTTTATATCACTTATTACTATGTTATAAACATTATGTAATCATTTAAGTTAATAACGTTCGTTTTGTCGATATTTGGTACTTGAGTCAAAAATGGACTTCTTATATTTAAAAGTTGTACACATGGTCAAAAGTTAATTATATCCAGAATGATATTCATGATTTAGATATCATATATATCAGATATATCCAGTATATACATGTATTTATAATAGTACAAAACATTTTGAGGTAAGAAATGAAATGCACCGTTCATGGAGACTGTAAGTCGTACGTACGCATGAACACTACTTTCATTAATATTTCTTATTTTAATGGAATTAAAACATAATGATACATAGGTATATTATAATTCCAGTATAATATCATATATAATATCATAAATTCAATCCTTTATATGTCCCACATATGTCATTAACGAGTCATATCACTTTGAGGGGGCGGTAGTCCGCACTTCCTCAAATGAAATTATCGTGTTTACCCATAATGGAAACCATAAAGGTATGATATAAAAGAAAATACAGAAGAATAAATAAAACATAAACATAATATATATCATATATAAATATATTTTCATCTTGATGGCCACCATGAGAGGCGGTAGGAGATAATCGAACAGTCATCATTTCCTGAGGCCTTAGTTTGTCATCCACAGAAACAACATGTTCTTCACCCAATAGATGGAGGTGTGTGAAAGTGTAGTTAGAATAATTATTATAAAAACATACTAGTATATTTATTCTACTTTTTCTGTTATAAAATAAATGAATAAAAAGATTTTAGAGGTTGTAGAAGTAAAATAAAAAAAGAAGTTAAGAGAAATGGTTACCTTTAATTCAGGTAACTCCATTTGGTTTGAATCAAAAGGACTTATTGAAGTGAATTTTTCCTAAGTTAAGGCTTATAGGTGGAAGATAGGGATATTGAGAGCTTATTTGGTTAGGGTTTGGACAATCCAAGGGGCTTGAGATTTTTTATGAATGGGTTATAAGTGGTGTCCTTTTATAAGGGGAGGAGGGGATCTTTAGGAAAGTTTGAAAAAATTATTTAATTATAAAATTATATTTGCTTTATAAATATCCAAAACTCATTAAAGTTAAATGTAATATAACTCAAGTTAAAAATAAAATCATCAAATAATAATTGTAAAAGTTTTGGATATTGTTTTAATATTTATAATCTTATTTATTTAAATCATTTATTAATTTGGTAAATACTGCATCATTATTGTGTCATAAGTAATTTAATTAATTTTATGTATAAAAATTATAAAATAAATACCATAATGTATTAATTATTTTTATCTTTCCAATTAATATTTATAGTTGAAAATCTAACTTATATAACCCATTGTAAAAATTGATTTACTAAGAGATATTTGTCTGTCATTTTTGTCTTTACTTTAAGTTAATTAAAATAAAGTGTCATTATCACTCTTAAGTGGATCCATGGGATCCCAAAATAGACCCAAGGATTTCCATGGTTATACTTGACTCATAAAATAAGGTTAGGAAATGTTTTAAGGTAATTTTTTATTATAATAATATTCTTTTTACCTTGAATTACCCTATTTACCATTAACTACGGTAAATAAAAATCAAAAGTTTTTATTCACCAAAAATTATTTTCATCTTATTAAACCAAATTTTACATAATAATAGCAACCATGTATGTATTATTTTGGAAATTCAATCCATAGAAATGGTAAAATTTCATTTAAATGAAAATGTTAGTTTTTAACTACTACTTAGTGGTTTCACTATTCATCAAAAATTGAAGTTTTTCAGAAAAATACCAAAAATTAATCCAAAGATATATTTTATATTACAAATTCAAAAATAATGTCTATTTTTTAAAATTAAAAACATAGAAGTTGGATTAATTAATTTAAAATTATTTCCTGTTATCAAAACAAATAGCGTGTTTTTAAGAAACAATAACTATCAAAAGATTGATACTTGTTTATGTACAATTTCAAATTGAAATTAATTATAATGACCAAAATTGGATTAAATGGTAAAAATATAATCTAATTACACTTTAAATCCAATTAAATAGATAATATAACCATATAAATAAATTATATTAAAAGGAAGTCTTGAATTAAAATACAGTATTTTTCACTATTCATCCAAAAAATGAATTTTATCAGAAAAATACCAAAAATTTACCCAATGTAAATTTTGATGTCCCAATTTTAAAGAAGAATATTATTTTGTCAAATATAACATATAAAAGTGACCAAAACTATATTTTAAGAGAGATCTCCATTAAAAAGCGGTAAATCATCCTTTTAAAGTAAATTATGCTTAAAATTTGATTCATTCACATTTTAAGCCTCTAAATTTTATTATATATATGTAAAAACATTTAAAAAACATTTATAATAATATTGTAGTTAGTTATATTCATTCCTAGCATTACAATTGCTAGATGTTAACTACCATTTAAAATAATAATATTATATTGTTATTGTGCAATGTAATATTTCAATGAAACTCGTTGTTTCGTATCAGGTACGCCATCGAAGATAGAAGCCCCTTTAAAGTAAAATTAATATTTAATTCAAAAATATTAATAAATATGAAAATTTCATATTTCTTTATTTACCTGGGATGTTACAAACCTAATGTTTCATTGTTCTACAATTATAAGGATTATAATATGTTTAAAGGCATGAGTACCCCTATTTTAGGTTTTATGTGACGAGAGGTTATGATTTTTGAGGATATTTTAGAGTCATTTATGAGAATATATCCCTTTAGTTTAGGATGTATTTTAGGTAAAATATTATTTGATGAAAAATGGTTTTCTATTTTTTGGACATAATTTGTGAGGTAATGATAAACTTTAGGTTTAATATGAGATTTGATTTTAATTTGGTTATTACGATAAATGGTTTATTACATTTTGTTAGATATGTTTTATTTTATAGATAAACATGGTAATAAAAAATTATTTGATGACTAAGTTGTTGATTATATCTTGTAATATGTCCAATATGTTGGTAAAAGTATATGATTAAGGTAAATTAAAATATTTGTGGTTAATATGGGATTTTATATAAATAATAAAGGATAGGTTATATTTTAAATGAATATATGATTTCATTATCGATTTAAGGTTATTCATATTAATTAATGGAAGGATTTAAATATTTTAGATTTTATAGGATTTGGAAAATACTTTTTTATTATAGGACATTACGAGTGATCATTATTGTTTGGAGATAAATGTTATATTGATCTCAGAAAAATATGTAATAAAATATTTTAGATTTGGAGCTTTCATGTTAGTCTATAATTTTTTTTTGTTTTAATGTTAGTTACCAATTTAATGATTTCAGTTCAAATTTTGATATCCTTACTGATGATTTTTATATTAATATTGTATTTACTCATATGAATTTTTAATCATATTGGTTATTATTTAACCTTTTTCTCAAAATTTTGATTTTAGAAATTTGAAATATATTTTTGATATTATTTAAATACTATAGTTAATTAAAATATTATTTTAGTTTCTTATACCAAAAAAAATTCCCCATTAGCATGATGATGTAGATTGAAGGATAAAATTGTTCTATTATAATTTCAATGAATCATGTAAGTAAATTTTATTATATTTTATATCCCAATTGAAAAGAAATTTCTCAAACAAATGAAAACTAATGGTAAATCAATCGAGTGTTATATGGACTACAAGTCCTAACTATCATGTTAAATTTTCAAAATATTATTTTCAATTATATATCATATATATTCAAGGATAATAAGATTCATGGTTAGAACCTAGAAATTAATGTTCATTTTAAAATCTATATTTGATTTTATACTATGGTATATTTAGTATAAAAAATGATTTAAAATTATAAGGATGTAATTTTTATAATAAAAGTATAATTTAATAGAAAAATATTTGGGTTTCTATTTTTTTTAAAGAACACTATTTTCAAAAGCGTGTATCACTCACATGATTTAGTTTAAATGTACCATGAAATAACATTCATTTAAATTAACTATTATAACCTAGTCATTAAGTTGGTGGGTATGAATAGTGATACATGAATTATAAAATATATATTAAAATGATTTCCTAAATAAATATTGTTAATTAAATCATGATTTGTAACAATAATATACTTTTTTACATGTCAAAGAATAATAAAAAAAATTATGCTTTAAATTAGATCATATTAAAAAAATATATCTTGATATAATCTGGGCAAGGATTCTATATTTAATATCTAAAACAGTTATTAATATTATTGTAAAAAAATAAGTATAATTTTGGAAAATATTATATCAATATTAGCTTTGGAAGAATTTTTTGGATTTTTAAACAAATATTTATTTTTTGGAAAGTAGTTAAAAAAATTATTTTAGTAAAACTATCAAATCTTTTCTTTAAACAATGTATTTTCAAAGTCTATTTCTTTTTTTGATTTAAAGTAAAATAATATAGATTTTACTAAAAATAAAAAATTATATATGAATCATTATTTAATTTTATATTGGTATAAGATTATTTTTAAACTTAAAAGGTCATCTTTCAGGTAACTATTTTTATATGAATAATGTACTTCCAAATTTAATTAATTTAAATCATCCAAAATTATGAATTTTTTAAATTATTTGTATCCAATTTATTTATAACTATATAAATTTCAATTCATATAATGATGATTATTATTCATAATGTTAAATTAATATCTTCCTAGGATAGAAAATGTGTTTTCCCTAAAAACCATTTTTTTAGGTTTTGCATCATTATTATTAAATTAATTTATACTAGTTATAGAAATTTATTTTAATAAAATGTATAAAATATTTAATATCAATTGTTTTGAATTTATTAACAATATTACTTTTATTTTTAGTCATTATGAATAGTAATAGTAGATAAATTGATCACCTCAATAAATGAAAAAATTTGGGTTTAAAATACAGGGTAAAAAATTATAATATATTAAACACTTTACTTTATCATATTTCATGGTTAATATTCAAAACTATATATTTTTGTGTTATCATTTAATTTATTTTAAAAAAATTATTTGAATTTCTAAATTGAATCTTGACTTTTTTGAAGACAAGTTATATTTTATTCAAATTAAAAATTTGGTTTGTATCTATGAATTTAATGGTATCGTTGAAAGAAAACATTTGGTTTTGGATTGATATAGAATTATAAAAATGCTACATTTTTTATTATCAGACTAAAAATATTTCTGGAAACCAATTTATTGCTTTATTTTAGTGTAGAATAATTTTTATTCTTAAATTGTGTATTTATCTGAATATTATTTTTCAACTATTTTGTTTTATTATATTAAAAGTAATTAATTCAACATATAAAAACTGAATATGAAAAAATGGATTAAAATTTTGGAATCATAGTTTCATGATTTGGTTATAATCTCCCGTTAATTTTTGGTAAAATAATTATGTTATCATGGTAAAAATTTGAGTTATAAAATACAAGGTTTAAATTAGTATAAAGTTGTTTAACAAGGAGGTATCTATTAAAATGCATCAAAACATGTCTAAATCTATTTTTAGAGTTTATTTTAAAATTATTAAAACTAATTTTTAAATATGGGTTTCCATGGTGAGAAATTAAATTATTATTATGAATATATTATTTAAATATTTTAAGTAATTCTAAGTGTGTCCTTTCTTAAACTCTAAATAGTGACCAACTCTCCTTTTTTATTAACATAACAATTATCAAATTATCTCAACCAAATAATAACAAAATATCTCTCCAACATCATTAGATGCATTTTATATATGTTGGTCTTCCCAATAGACAATCCTTAGGGCCTTAAGGTAACGAACTGACAGAGGTTCCACAAAAAAGAAGTAATCATCTTTACCGAGTTTTTAAATGTATTTTTTCTTATGCATAATATAAAACTATTTTATGTATACTAAAATAAGGACTCCATTATCCTAAATTTATTTTATGTTATTATTTTTCTTTTAGAACCATTTTCCACTAATATTCCATCATATGGAAAATGATAACATCCCTCATATGTACGTATGGCCAACCATCATTACATAACGGTGCATTTCATTTTTAATCACCACTTCAAAAGGATTTTCATAAATATGGAAAGAATAAATATATATGATATTTATAACCTAATAATCATTTTTTAAATTTAGATTATCATCAAACTTCTTACCCTTCCACCATTTAATAAAATTAAAATGTCGCTCATGCGCACATGTGTTCTACTACTTCAACGTAAAGATGAGATTCATTGATCCAATCTAGTTTTAATTGATGATTGTAACATGTATATAATGAATAATTGTGAATTTTATGTCATGATTAACATTCAGTATTTGATATTACTATGATCAAAAAACATGTACCATAACTTCCAAATCAAAACATACTTAAAAAATGAAGCAATTAACATAAGAATTAAAGATAATAAAAAAAATGTTTCTAATAAACATGTGATAATATATTATATTAGGATCATATATGATATTATAAATATTAAAATTATTCTAGAATAAATTTATAATAAGTTTAAAATAGTTATATATGATGCTAAATCAAATTCATCTAAGTGGAAGTATGAGTAAAGGTGTTTCTTAAATCAATTTCTATTAATTGAGTTAGACTACTTCTTTATTAATTATATTATTCAATGATTATGTTGGAAATGGAAAATTTTCTTTTCATATTTTATTTAATCTTGTTTTTTTGTATATAATTTTTTTAAACAATATAATGTTATGTATTAATTCTCTCTCCAATTATATGATATTTTTAAGGGATTTCATCTCAGTTTCCACTCTATTGAGACAAATTTGGAATTATGTACCTATTTCTTATTATATTGTGAATATACTATGACTTTGTTCTAATTTAAATGAACAAATATTTATTCATTATTAATAATTTTTTTAATAAATATCAATATTTCATGGAATTGTAATTGAAAAGTTTAAAAAATATAAGAATTTATTTTACATACCATTTTTATGATTCCTTAAATTTTTTGTTGAAGAAATATTATAATCTATCCATTACAAACTAGAATTATGTTACTATCCTATTTATATTTAAGGATTTTAATTTTTTCCATCCATGTTATCCTCTCTTTGTAACATCAATTATTAAAATAACTATTTAATATAAAATAATATCTTATTCTAATTTTTGATCGGGTATATTTTTCTTCAGTGTACATAATTTTCAAAACTATTCTATACATGTCCATTTTATTTAAAATATAATAATAATAATTAATTAATTAAATTTTATGTTATCTTTTATGTATTATATGTTTTTAATTAATGTTTAAAATGTTTTTCAAAAATATATGTAATGAATTTATTTATAAATATTCATAAGGAATTTTTCTTTTTTTATGGTATATTGTGTTAATGAAATTTCCCACCGATATTACAATATCACACTAATTATATTCTTCTATATGTTAAAAAAGATTTTACAAAAAAAACTATTTAATGAAATATTTTTTTAATATTTTAGTTTTATTTTATTTTATTCTTCAAAATAATTGTTTTTATAAAAAATATATATTACAAACAAATTGGTTTTCATAGGTTATACCATGTTTATTTTGTGTTTATTATCATTATCTTGAATCATTCAAATTCCTATGATCATGTTTCATTAGAAATTAAATTTTTCATAAATATCCATATTATTTGTTTCATGGATATTTATATTTAATAACCCATATAACATTTATACATAAAATGTTTTACTAATAATGTCATTTTAATATCTAGGGAAATCTGGATATTTTTCATTCTTTACTTACTATGGATATTTGTACATAAAGAATATTTTGTATGAATTTATCTGATAATTAAATATATGGGGACTGAATTGGACATCTAGTAATGGGTGGGACCTATAATTACATAGCCTTTCGATACATAGACATTTCTCATGAGACAATCTAGTTAGTTATCATTTTTAAATGTTTTTTTTGTGTATACTTGACCATTATTTAAAAATTATTTGTGAGAGGCCTTAACGGTAATGATACCATGATCTCTCAGATCATGAAATTAAACATTATGAATTTCTTTCATTGAGAATTTCTTTGTTATTTTACATTAGATTATTACATTTATATAATCTATCTATTCATTTTTTTCTCCTATTATTGATTAAATGTCATGTTTTTTCAGCTATTTAACATTATATTATTATTATACTGTATTTTATCATTATATATTCTTCTTCACATAACCATTTCTAAGAATTTTATCTCACCCTCATTTTTTTCATTTCTCAATGATGTAAAGAAGAAATAATTTAATGAGATCAAGGATGATTAATTTTTTCTTTTACTATGTTTTATATTTTATTACCAATGTAAAATTGGATACAAATGTATATGTCATTAAACAAGACTACTAAAATAACCAGTCCTTGGTGAAATAATAACCAACATATTATTTAAATTTTATAAACTATATTCCATCTCTGGGTTATTGGAGTTTTTATTGTTCCATAAAAAAAATATCCTTAAAAACTTTTTTATGCATTCCATTTATCTGGTTTCCACCTCAACTCCAGATAATCGAATAATTAAAAGAATTTCCATGACAAGGTAGTGCATATAGAATATTGAATTTTTACAATTCAAATGTATGTATTCTACCAAATTTTTTATTCTTATATATCGACTAGTTAAAAATACACTAAGTTAAACAAGGATTTTATTTGGTTATTTTGTAGTATCTCATTTCTCACATGGATTTTTCATTTACAAGAAACCATATTAAATTTTATGGAAGGACTCATCCAACCATTTAAATTCATTTTTAAAAAATATGGTCTTTAAAAAACATTTTACAATGTTTAAAAATTTGATTCATATGATTAGGTCTGAATAATTTTGAAAACTATAAAGACACATTGTTTTATTAAAATACATTTCTTATAAAAATTTTACTTCTATAACATAGCTTCATCCCCATAATAGATAGTTTCTCTATTTCCATCTAAAATATCCCAATCTTGAAATAATTTCTTATACAAAAATTTATTTTTCATAATCTATACTTCACATTCATCATAGAATATCAAGTATCACCATGTTTTGTTGATTTCATCAAAAACCAAACACCTCTTAGTTATCATAAAATAAAACAGAAAATTTTAATCCAAAAGACTCGAATTAAGTGCAATTGAAAAAAAATAAACAAATAACAAAACATTTGGTTCCAACATTAAACCCCTTTGGATTTTTTAATCCATAAATTTTTAATCCATTAAATATTATTCACGTATCTTGTTAATTTATTAATGTTTCTCTGGTAATATTGATGTCCCCCTCTATTTATTCCCTCTTTTGGAAAATAGAATTCCTATATTTTTCCTCCAGATCTAATAAATTCCTAGATTTATTTTAACTATACCTTTAGTATTAAATTTATGAGATAGTAACTAATGATTTTTCTAAGACTACATAAGTTAATTATAGTTATAGTAAACAAGTAAATATGTCAATTTTTACAAGGTAGACTATAGTTTTCATATTAATCTTTAATTCACCATCTAATTTCTCATTGATCATTTCTCTTAAATCTACATAAATTTAATAGAGGAAAAAAATTATAAATTTTATAGAATTCATGTTATTAATTAAATATAATTTGTGAGAGGGGATATTGAAACATTTTAGTTGAAATAAATTTTTTGAACTATGATAATAAAATTATGATTCTAAAATTAGATTATAGTTATTGATTTTGTAAAAAAACACTATTTAATTCTATGTTCCAAAGAAACTCCAATTTCATAAGGATTTTAACCACCTTATAAAATATGAATATGTTGTGGATAATGATATATTTTATTCAAGGTTGTTCTACCATGTTATTTAATGATAGTATAGATCTATTTCTATTATAATGAATCAACATTAGTTACTATAAATCATATCTAATATCATCCAATAACTACTTGATCCACATTAGCTGAGTAAAATACTTGTTATATGAAATATATTTTTTCTATGATGTACTCAAATTTCTATAATTATTATTCTTACTTATCCCCCAAGACTATTTAGTCATATGACCAATTCTATTTAATGGGATTATTTTTAATAATTAACATATCTAGCCTAATCAACATCTAAATAATCTACCAAATCATGATCTTATTTTATATTAAAAACCAAAACTTAGTTCTATGTTCCTAGAATGTATCTCATTATTATATTTATTATATTGTTATATCATCATATAGGACAACTCTGAAATATTGTTTCTATGAATTTATAAAATTAAATATTTATCTTCGTTACTATGTGAAAAAATATATTTTAGATAATTACTATAAAAAATGTTGGCTCATTTCCATTGATGTACTAATTATTATCAAGATTCATTATAGGAAATAATCATGTTTAATATGATTTTCAATCCTCTATTATAAACAAAGTTTACATTTCCCTTGAATATTTCACTTATGATATGAAACAGAAATACTCTCTTTTCTGAACTTATAACTAAAGATATATATTTAGGTCTCAAATAATAGGTATTTAAAATTACAAATGCATTGTATTTTAAAAAATAGAAACATAAGTTTTCATATAAATACCAAAGATGATATCATATACATACACAGTCACTATAAAAAAACTCTCCACATGAGACATTCATGTTGGTTTTGTGATCAACCACTCCTATTTCAAAAATAAATAAATATTAAATATGTATACATTAAAATTTTCTTAAATTGTTGATATTTATTTAGTCTATATAATTCCCATTGCAACCAAAAAAACATTAAATCATCATTTCTAATAAAAAAAACCTACCATTTTTTGATGAAGACTTATTATTATAAGAGTCCATTAAGTATTATCAATGTTACATCCTTTTGATAAACTCTAATATTAAATTGAATAGTCACTTATCAAAGGAGTATTATTAATTATCCTTTCTACCATAAATAATGTTACATTAACATATATTCCTTCAATATGGTAATATACTTTTTATAAAATTAATTCATTATTTTAGACCACACTTCCATGTTAATAACATATTTTTTTAAAGTGTTATTTTTTTACCATTCATAGTGTGATGTATAAGTATATCCATTAACACCCATTTTTGAGTCATGTCAATATTTTCTACAAATTAATTCATGAATTTCACCAATTAATTATCATTTAATACCTATTGGAATGATATTTTATATACTTATGATAACATAGTAAAAAAAATTATTCATCTCTTTCTTTGGGTAAGTGTTACAGAAAATAGGCCTGTAATAATATTTCCTAGGTCATCTTCAATTATTATTCTTCTTGTTTATGTCATAGTTTGAATTACTTTAGTACTATGATCATCCTATAATTTGGATACATAATTATCATCACTTGATGGATTTTTTTATTCTAAAAATCAATACTTCTTCTTATTCAAAAATATTTTTATAGAATCAAACTCTTGAATTCCCATTAGCTTTGTTTTCAAAAAATTTATCAACATTTCATTCATCAGTATTGTGGAAACTTTAATTGATATATTTATAACCTTTATTCATTGATTAGTCGAAAAAATTACTCTTTCATCTCCTACATCACTATAAATTCCATGATTTCAATTTTTATTACAAATAAAACAATAATTTTGAAAACTATGATCTGTTTGAAAGAGTTTTTATTCACACATCATACATTGTTTTATATTCTCTTGGAATTATAAAATGTAAAATCATATGAATAAACATAAAATAATTATATGATTCATAAAAAATATATTGAATTTATTATATTACATAGTCCTTTTGGGTTTAAATTTTTTGTATAATTTGGAAAATATCATATATAAAAACCAAATAACAATCTTACCAAAAGGAAATAATTTATAGTAAACTAAAATCCTAAAATGAAAAACATATTTGAAGCATAAAACACATAACTAAATTATGGAAGTCATAATATATCCTACTAAAGTTCAAGCCCAGTAAAAAGCATTTGAAAATATTATACTCGTATATAAAAATATCAGCAAGGGTTATAGAATAACATAAAAACTATTAGACCATTAAAAAATTTAAATCCCATTTAAAAAGTTTCACTTTTTGAAAAATATATGGATCATAAAATACCATAAATTTACATTAAATTATGAATTCATCAAAATTTATCATGAATTCCATAGAATGCCAATAAAAACTTAGTATAAATCCTAGAGCATACATGAGGTCATCCTAGTTTACTATATTTATCAAAATTTAAAATAAAACTTTTAGTGGAATAACTTATAAAATTTTTTTTCCAATAACTATTAATGGAATATGATAAATATAGTTACTAAAAAAATACTTTATTCGAAGAAAAAATTATTATCCGATGCATTTCAAAATAATATATCAATCTTGCTTGTCTTAATTTATATATTCCATAAAATATAACATAAATAAATAACTTGATCTATTATTCCACTATAGAATAAATGAAACTCATAAAATCTTATTTTTCAATTGGTAAATTCGAAAATTTATGTTAACCCACAAAAATAAAGTTATTTTAAAGGAATGGGTTAAATAATTTTTTTCAGTTAGAATTTTCAGAAAATTATAAAATAATTTTGAATATAAATAAGAAGATGAGAAATAAAATTAAAGAAAAAAATTAGACCAAGTTATTAAAAAGATTTCAAAATATTCGAATGTAATTATTTTATAGAAATTTATCCAAGAGACATTGCATACATAATTTATGAATAAAACATTTTATGAGTATGGAATAATTATTAGTGAAAGTAAATCAATTAGATAATATACTTACTATGACTCCCAAACCAGGTCATATGTCCTCTATCATCATAAATAATAAAATTATATTGAATGTTTAATTAATTAATCTTTTTTGTTCAAACATCTATATTATTAAATAATTTCATTAATTTATTCTTATGTATTATATGTTTATTGGATTATTCTTTCTTTCATTGGTTATTTTCAGATTGTTTAGTCCTTAATCATGAATATATCTAGATATAATTACCATAGAAAAATATGTTTTTTAAATGGTTCCATAATTTTTAAATGTTTTATGGTATTGGTTTTATTTTATTAGAGAAGCTTAAGAGTTTAAAAAGACCCAAAATAGTTGTCGTTCATTGAATCTTTTTTGATAGTGTTTTTTTATGTTTACAAATGATTCTGTTTGGTTTTATTTTATTTTATTTTTCTCATGGATATTTTATATTTTTAGAAACATATTCACGAAATTAAATTAATATTAATGTTACATTCATCAATGACACCAGTTTTTATGAATACTCATAAAGGAAAAATCTTTATAAAAACATCATTATGTAATTAGGTTGTATAAAACTACCACAATGAGAAATGATTTTCAAAATATTTTAAAAAAAGTATAAATAATTAATATTTGAGTTTTATAAAAACAGTATATTATAATTAATATATAATTTATTGTTTAAATTTTTTATATAAGTTATTTTATTGAAAATATTAAGATGATAATCAAAATGAAAAGATAAAATTTCAGAAAAACTCATTTTTTTATGTCTTAACAACTTATAAAAATGTTATAATTAGATAAAATTGGAAATATATCATTAATAATAGATAAAAATTATAATAAAATGAAATAGAATAATTTATTATATTAAAATTATGTTTAATGGATTCTAGATTAAAAGAATCTCAAGTTTGAAAAGAAAATAATGAATTTAAAAAATATTTACTTATATACAGTAATAGGTCATGAAAAAGAATTTAGTGAGAGGTAATGGGTATTATAACATTATTTATTGATATATAGGATGGTAATACTATAAATATAGAATCATTATATTAAATATTTATTTTATAAAAGTATTTTAACGGAAATGATCCTAAATGAGATTAGAAAAAGAGACATAGAAACCCTTATTTTCTCTTTGAGTCTCCTCTTTCTGATTGAGCCCAATGCCTTTATAGAAAGGTATTATGGATAGAAAATAAATCTTATGAACATTTAAAGTGATAGTTATGAAATTATTTTAGAAACATATTGATCAAAAACCAAAAATTAGATATTTATTTCTAAAGGGTATAATTAGTACACATTAATAAGAAAATTTTGATGGTATTTTTTGCAAATATTTATCCTTTATGGGTTAAGAATATAATTCAAAAAGAAGTGACATATAAATGGGAAATATATGATATGGTATATAATTAAAAGAAAAATTGACTCATGGTGATGTTATATAATTTAATATTTTAATTTATATATCATTTTAAACATTACATTTTATTTATGGTTTCATTCAATGTTATTTTTATAATATGACATTAAAAATATATTGATAACTATGGAATTCATATTTAAAATTTTAAATAATTTAAAAATAATTTTTATTATCATAGTAATAATTAAATAAATTAATTTATAAAATTATTTTCAATTTAGTTATTAGTAGACCCCTATTTATGACACTTCTTATACTTACACATGCTCTGTGTTAGAACCGCAAAAAGATTTTGGATAATTTTCTAAATATTTAAATTTAATAATAAATATATAACATAAATATAATTTATTATTCATAATTAGTATCATCTTAATCCATTTATAGTTTATTTTTATTCAAAACCTTATCATGACAACGTATTTAATTTTTTATTATATTTCCTAACCTTAGGCATGCACAAGGTAAAGAGTTGTAAAATTAAAATGATATATAATTTTAAAATTATTAAATATGAATAAATATAATTTATTAAACATAATTCTTATCCTTTATTTCAATAATTTCTCCATTCAATCAAAAATATAAGCTCAATGAATAATTTTTTTTGTTTTTCCTGTGTTGTGAAACCACCATGTTATCACCAATAAGTAGTTTCATACTTAACTCATCATACAAATCATTTTATATAAACTGGATAATAATTTTATTTTATGTTGAGGATATTATCATTAAATAGACATCAATATGTTTAATAACCTATTAATTTATATTTATTTTAGGATAATCCCATAAACATTATGGTATTTATGAAATTTTACTCTTTATTTTTCACTAAAAAATCAACTTATTTAGAAAAAACACCCAAATAAATAAACATAAAAAAGTTCAACAATTGGAATGAAAAAATTATTTTTATTTTATCTTATTAAAATTCTAAATTTATAAATTTAACTTTTAAATAAAATAAGTAAAAATTGGAAAAAAAATTATATAAGATAAAAAAATATTTCATTTTCAAAAGAAAAGAAATATTATTATATAATACCTCAGGAAAAAAATTTCATATATAATAATAATAATAAATATAAACATTAATTCACATAATTAAGATTAATATCCTTTTATAAAATATCTAGTTATTAAATAATTCTATAAATAGATCAAAATAAGAAATAATATTATAAAAATATATTTAAACTTTAAGTAAAAAAATATATATATAATAAAATATTATTATTTTTTAAATCTCAAATATGAATATAAATGGTTATATTGTATCTTTTGAGACATTACATAAACATTTATATGTTTTAAAATTATTATTTCAAGCATAAATATAATTTCAAAATGAACACCCAGAGATTCTAAAAGAGGATCATCATTTTCTAAAGTGTATATGACATGAACATGAAGATTAGAATAGAATGTGACACCCCTAAGGATAATTTTTTAAATAAATTATATCTCTTAAATGTATTTCAATGCATAGAATACCGGTTTTGAATGAAACACGATACTCTAGTAAAATAATAATATTTAAATATCACTATTATAACCTCTCTATTATGTTGAAATTCATGACTAGTAAAAATTAAATTATTAAAATTGTAGGGTTTACATGTTAATAAAATATATTCAATGGTTATATAATTATTATAAATATAATGAGAAAAAATGAAAAATGTAAGAAAATATTTTAGAAAAAAAAATATTCTTCTAAGAGCAAGATTAATCACGCTTTTCACACAAAATTTAAAATTAATTTTTATCACATCTAGAAACACTATTTGACACGATAAACTAAATTTATTAAATTTATATATTATATTTTTCTTTGGGTGAAATTTTTTATAATTTTCTAAAAGATAAATGTTCTGATGAACAATGAAATATACTAATTTTTATAAAAAAAAAAATCTTTTCATTTAAATTATTTATTAAGTTAAATTAAATTATAATTTTTTTAATTAAATTTAGGTCAATTATATTATATTTTTACTAATTTATCTCATTTTAATGATGTTCATATTTAATATTGATAAAGTTTTTTTAAACTTTTGAAGTTTTTTCTTTGGAAAAATAGATTTTCAATTAGTATGTGAGAGAAATGTTAAATTTAATTCAAAATATTCTATGAAATTAATTTTTAAAAATGTATTTAATATTTTTTATAAGAATAATTCACATTACATAATAATTTAAACTTCATTTTTGGTCAAAATAATTAGTAAAAATGATATGAAATTATTTTTTGAGTTTAAAGTTTAAACGAGGTTTTGCACATTATGAGTGGTTATATAAAAATTAATTTTCCAAATATACCAAATTTAAATTTGATAAAATTTATTTAATATTTATAATAATTGTATCAAAATTACAAAATATTCTAAATTTTTATTTTATTTGAAATTAATAAATTATATTGGTAAATAAAACTATACATGTTACTTTGGGGGAAAATAAAATGGTAAAATTATGTAAACATAAAGGCTAAGTAATAACATGTTAAAAACGTGTTTTTGTGGTGGAAGTATGTATAGACTATATCATCACTCTAAAAAATTATTAAACAAATTTTAAGGCACTTGGTATAAGGTCTAATTCCCATTATTTAATAATTATGGTTATTTATAAAAATGTCACCCTCCTCAATTATAAAAGGAAACCCAGTTCTCTCACTTATTCACAATGATAATGAAATTTTCCTTGAAAACAACTTTAAAATACCCCACCAAAACAACCATATATACATTATATTTCTCTTATTATTCATTAAATATTGTCCCTATAATCCTTAATAAGTGATCCAAAAGATGTTTCGCTATTAAAAGGTACATATTTTCACTAAGATAGTTCATTTTCATTCATTTTTAAAATCTTCAAATATGTAATAACACATCCAATATAATTACACTAATATATTCAATATAATGATATTTTATTATATTATGTAATATATATATATATATATCCACCTCCACTTGTATCAAATGGGAAAACAAAATCATCAATCATCTTTACAGTGGACTCCCACCTCGGGAACCGATTTAACTCATTTTCCATCAGCATCTCTCATGGTTGTATATAATTATGTATTTAATGTATATATATATAATTTATTAAATTATTATTAAAATTTAGTCATAATATATAATATACCTTATTAATTTTCATTTTTTTAAAAATAATATAATTTCACTTTTGTTTATGGAAGACTACCACCTTGCAAAGCGATATGATTTGTTTTTCAATTATTCTTTACATGGAAATTAATAAAGATAAATATAAATATTATATGTTATAGATATTAATATAATTAAATAAATTATTTAAAATTAATATAACATACTCTTCATTACACCTTCAACCTTAAAGGAAATTATATTATTGCTTTTGCGTACGTATAACCTACATTCTCCATGAAACGATGCGATTAATTTTTTGTGAGAAATTTTAATGAAAGGTTATAATGATATATATAATAAAAATTAATATTATTTATACAATTATTATAATAATGTATGTGATTTATTTATATACTATATACAAGAACACAAACTTTCATGATAAAATACGCATGAGAAAATAATGAAATTAACACATGGAACATTGAAAATAATGATATGTTATTAATAATTGAGTTGTAAAATGTTATAATAGGATCATATATCATATTATATATTTTATAATTGTTTTTTAATTTATTTCTAACAAACAAATATTTATTATACAGGAGTTTTAGACATATACAAAAGTAGTCAAACTTGATGTAGTGGTTTCTCATCTCACTTTTACTTTTGTATCTTATATGTCATATCCACCACTTATTCATCTCTGTGGTGTATATAATAACCATTTAATTTATTATATCATGAATTTATTTATTTCATTTAATTTTATATTTCATTTTATGTTACCTATTTCATGGTTCTTATGATTCAAATGTTACTTAAGTGGTCAGTGTTATTTAACAGTCTCATCATTATTCGTGATTTTTTATGTTTAAATATCCCTTAGAGTAATTATTTTTTATTTATATCTTGAAGACAATATATTTAATTATACTATTTTTAATAATTAAAATTTCATGTACTATTTTAATATTACCCACATTGTAAATTAAAATTATTGAGACAGTTTTATTAAGAAAAAATCATATCATTTCACTCTTCGGTTGAAAATACTTTTCTTCCAAAACAACATATTAAAAAAACACAATTTTTTAACATTAAAAAATAATTTATTTATGAAATTTTTACAGATGTATTAATTTTTACATAATTTTTTTAATGGATTATTATTGTTAATTTCCAAACAATGTTTAACTAGATTGTATAGAAAATTTGTATAGAATCTTTGTTTTAACATATATGGAACGAAAAAAATTCACCTTCATGATAACTAAATGTTTTAGATATTATTCTAAAATTGCCCTAAATTTATTTCAAAATAAAATTATGTTTAAGTTTTTGAATGATTTTTTTTCAAATATATTTTCGAAGTGAAAAGGTTATTTTCTTTAAGAATGCTTTAATGACATTTTTATGATATTTTTATTTATCAACAACATCATTCATTAATTTTATTTATGATCCAATAAGGGTAAATTATATTGATTTCATCATAATTATTTCACTTGATGGTTTATAATCAATTTGACTAAGAATGAATATTTTTATTACCAATCACCATATTACTCTCGATGATTTATGATTATGTTTATTTTTTGGGGGTAACTATTACCATTTCCTATGTTATATTTTTAGTATAAATTTCTATGTAAATTATGTTTCACCCCTTTCATATATGGAATGAATTATAAATATTATGTTTTGGGTGGGGATAAGTTATAGTTATCCCCTCTATAAATCACTAAGTCTCATGAAAAAAAGTAATTGGACAAATCAGATGGGTTTTTACCCATAGTTTTACACTTTTTTGTAATGTTTTTTGAAATTATGTTTCAAATGTATGATATAATGTATTACCTCATTGTGATATGTATTAAAAATATCCATGAAATAATTCTATTAGTTACAATATATTTGTATAATTTTCCACCACATTTGAAAATGTATATGGCTATATTTGATCATCATTTATTCCTATCATATCATAATAATATAATTTTTTAAATGGAATGTCATTCTGTTATTTACCATGCCATATTGATTATGATTATTTATTAATGATGTATTTTTATATTTTAATACCCTTACTAATTATATGATCTCTTCTTCTTATATTTTATTTTCACCAAGATACAATTAGGTGTATTATAATTGATATACATGGATATTCTAAGGGGAAATATGGATTTCCCAAAGAAAATACTTTGTGTTTTTTATTATTTATAAAGTATGTGAAATTATTGTATGTATATATTGTACTAGGACAACTAAATTATTTTGTCATTTATAATGAGGTTCCTCATATATTGTTCCAATGTAATAAATTCACCACCGACTCTAAGATACTGAGGTCAATCTCTTTATAGTTGGTATAAGAAGACGTATAGTAGAAACCTTAGGCACCAGGTTTAGTAAAAAATAGATTCGAATACATAATCATATGATTGAATTTTAAAATAATTATTGAAGAGAATCCTAATGTTTTGGCGAGGAATATATTATTTTATTTTTCCTGTTAAAAGATTTATGTCTGGATACTTCATAAAGATGTGGTTTTGGAATAGATTTACCTAGGGGTAATAATCATAGAAAACTATGTCATTCTTGACTTGATATATACCTGGTATATGAAAATAATACTTACCATGTTATTGGTTTGATACTACTTGGGGATATGTTGGTATTAATTCACATTTTTTATACAAACCATTATGAAGTCTATGGAAATAATTTTATGGTTTGAAAACATTCCCAATGAAACCAGGATTATGACTATAAAATTATCCAAGATTCTTTTTTTCAATTTATGTCACATTTTTCACTATTTTTGGGATTATACATTATTTTTCATAATTTTATTATCTAATTTAGGGTATTATATTGTTTTTAAATGGATCCTAGTAGATTTAATGACAACTAAATAAATTAACAAACCCTATGTATGGATTTCCCTACTAGGAATGATAATAAATCTAGACTTGCAACTATTGTTAAAAATGATCAAAATAAATACATACTAAGGAAACTATCTTAGTTTAAGATTAATAAGCTTTCCCATATGTAAAAACCTACTGATCAACATCATATTGTAACATTGTTAGACCATTTCATGCATTAAAAACGACTATAACTCAATGGGACTAAAGATCCATTTGTAGCCGAGTTATGAATAAGTTTTGTAGATAATATATTCCTTTATTTTGGAAGTTATTAAATGTATGAAGTCTTAAGGGATGTTAATAATATCTCAAGAGATTAAGATTTGTAGTTTTTGTTGATTCAAAATAATAAGGATGAATAATAAATGGAAAACATGGAAATGAATTATTTTAAGTTTATTATCTTAGAAAAGTATTTTCCTTGAAAACAATGAGTTTATATAGAGATAGAATTCATGAGAATACAAAAAAAATGAAGTTGAAAATTTTTATAAGTATTAATTAAGTATTAAAAGGTTAGAAAGGCCTGCTACAGACAATGTACATAATCCAAAGAACCATAATTGTATTTTTTTTACAGTTTTATTCAAACTCTTTGAAGAGAACTAGTCTCCCAAACATTATTATCATACAAGGAAAGGGTATCATGTTCCACCATGTATTATATCTTATAAGTTAATTAAGTGGATAATAGGATGATATAGAAGATTATTGATAAAATGAGGTTTTTAATGAAGGAATTTACACATGTGATAATTTTGGAATGAAACACTCTCGTACATGATTGAACGTAATGAGATATTTCTTCAACTGTCATAGGAAATTACATTAGGTGGTTTATTTTAAGGTAAAAAATGAAATTTATGATGTTTCGTGTTTCAAATTTATAGATATGTGTCACTATAAATTTTTTTCCCAAGCATCAAGGTATTAAACCATAAAAGAATCCCAACGATCATGGTCAATCATATGATATTAATACTTTCAATGTAGATTGATTAAAGAAATTTTTTATTTTAATTCAATTCTTATTTTGAATAATTATTTTATCAATGATATTTATGTTATAAGAATTATTAAATTCAAACGGATTTTATTGTACTAGTTTTTTAAGTATGTGAAAACATATGTTGAATGGGAGTGGTGAACAATAAAAGTTATTCATCAGCAATTTGATCTTTTTAGAAACACATGAATGTTGGAATATAACCCAAAGTATGTTATTGATATTTAGATAATAATGATATGTTCACGGGATAATATTAGTAACCTTTAAATTCATAATTATTTAATGATTAATTTTATCTATGATAGAGTTCATAGCATTTTTGGATTTATGGAATATATTTGAAAATAAATTTTTTATTTATTAAAGCATGTGTGTTTTAATTATATTTCTATGGGTATTAAGGTATAAACATATCTATAATAAAACATTATAAGACAAATTATTTTTTATATGAAATATAATGATTATTTAGGGACCTTCATTCTATATTTTTCAACTTTATAACATTAAGAGACATAAATTTTTCTATTTATAAAATTCATTAAGTTGAAATTTTATATTTACTTATGAGGTACATAAATTAATGTATTATATTGGATATATTTTTCTAACCATTTTTTTATTATTAATGATAAGAGGAATGACTTATTATTCTTTTATGGATCATACGGTCTGATAAAATTTAATTTTAGTGCTTTAGGTAAAAAAAATAAATTTTTAGATATTTATTTATTGAGCAATAGATATAGTGGGAATTGATATAAGAAACCCAAATGATGTAATCACTTATTTTAAATAGAAATATATCAAGTAAGTATGCTTCCATAAATTTATAAAAAGTGAAATAATTCCTCAACATTAGGAAAATTACCTTAAAATATAAATTTTTTCATATTACATTCATATTGTATGAATCAAATATCCTTTTAAATCGTCATAGATTTATAATTTTTAAGTCATTAATATTCCCTTTATAATTCAATTTCTTATGTTCAATAATCTTTATCACTATCTAAAATTATTTACTTTATTTTTCTTTGTATATGCCTTCACATCCCACTAATTCTCTCCCACTTGGATACATAGTAATGTGTTATTCTGGATGAACTTCATACATCTCTTTATATCTTGTGAATATGAAGATTTATTTACCCTTTTTATGATGTAGATTTCTAAAAAATTTATTTTCAAATTACATACCCTTTGTTACGAAGATCAAGATTAAATTTTGAGGAAACAATTTATTTATGGGGTTTGAATATAACACCCTGGGATTCTAAAATTGTAACATCTTATTTGGTAGAGTATATATCACACAACACAAGGACTAGAAGATAATGTAACACCCTGATAATTTATGATATATTAATTATTAAATAAATTCTAAATCATTTATAGCTTTCAATTCATGCAACATCAGGTTTTTATGAAACATTATAATCTAATGAATAATTCTTATATAAACATGACCATTATAATATAGAGATTAAGTTGGCAGGTATGAGTACTAATAACTAAGTTATTTAAATATCTATTTAATGTATATATAAAACAAATTTAATTCTTATATATTAATTATAAATAAAATAATAATCATTTAGAAGAGAAATAAATATTTTCTAAAACAACTATATTTATAGGTAATGGAAATTAGTCACACTTTGAACACATTATTGAAATATTACTTTTTACCAATTTAGAAAATTAATTATAAAAAAAAATTAATTTTTTAATCTTCATGTAAATATTATATTATTCTTAATTTTTATAAATCTTTTGAAGTGATTATGATGAATATTGAAAAATACTATTTTTATTGAAAAAAAACATTTTTGTTTAAATTATTTACAAAAAAAATTATATTAAAAATTTGTATAAAAGTACAATTTTTTCAAATATATCAAAAATTTAAAAAAAATTGGTTATTGGAATCAATTTTATATATAATTTTGAAATAAAAACTTTAATCATTTAAAAGATTATCTTTGGAAAATCTGTTTTTGATGCGCTTGTATATTTAATTTTAAATTTATTTTTACCACTTGTGTTAATTGAATTTGGAAAAAAGGATTCCATTTGTAGAATAAGGACGATTTATTTTATATAATTTGTTCATAATAACACATAACAATAATAAAAAATTAACTAACCTAGTTAATGATTAAATGAGTTTTTGGCATTACGTGTGGTTGTGAAAAAACTAATTTTCAATATATATAGAATTTTTATTTTTTAAATTTGATTTAATATTTATAATCAGTGGGTTCAAATTATCATATATGGGTAATTTTAAATTTATTCTTAAAAAGTTAAATACCTAGATAAATGAAAAGAAACAAGTTAAAGTGGTGAAAATTAAAATGGTAAAATAAGTTAACATAAAGGCTAAGGATAATTATTCAATAAATTTCTTTTGGCATGGATTGGGTAACCAATCCATGTCTACTCTTTTAAAAAAATAAAGGCTAAGGATAATATGTTAAAAACATATTTTGTTGTTGTGGAAGTGTGGATTGACCATATCACCCATATAACCCATTATTTATCAATTTTTAGGCACTTGGGGAGAGAGTGACGTCCAATTATTGAATATTTTTCATATTTATAGTAATGGAACTCCTTTTTTATTATAAAATGGAAATCACACCCTTCACTTTATATCACCCATCAAACCCTTTGGATCAACCAATATAACACCCCAAAATTTTAAATAAGGAAAATCATGTTCGATAGAGTGTATGAAACCAAAAAACTAAGAGTATAAGAAAATATAACACCATAAGGATATATAACATATTTGTTTTTAAATAAATTCAATCACCTCGAAAGAGTGAAATTCACCCAATGCTAGGTTTGAATAAAAGACAATACTTTATTAAAATATTATTATGTAAACATTATCGATATAAAATTACTGTTATGTTGGAGGTTGTGAATAATAAAAATAAAATTATGAAAATTATATAGTTTACACCCATAAAATAAACTCAATAGTTAAATATTTATTATTAATAAAACAATAATCATTGGAATGAAAAATAAAATGTTTTTTGAAACCCTATATTTTTTAAATGGTGGTATATTCACAGTTTTAAAAAATATTATTAAAATATATTTGACACTTAGAAATTTTATTTCACAATATATATATTTTTTAAAAATATAAATAAATAAATTATTTTTGGGTGAATTTTTAAGAATATTTTAAATAGATTAATTTTTTATGAATATGGAAAATACTAAATTTTTACTAGAAAATGAATATTTGAAGTGATTTATAAAGTAAAATTATATTTTAAATTACTTTAAATGTAAAATTAGTTCAATTATCTATTTATTAATCCTATTTAGTTCGTTAGAATCATTTTATATTGAATTTTTATATAAAAATTTTTCAAATTTTGTACAATTTATCTTAAAAAAATGGTCTTCCCATAGCTTCTACAGGATTAATTTTAAATTAATATTTTCGAATTATAAGAATGGAATATGGAAAATTTTATTTCATACATTTAATAATAATGAATTATTTTATCTAATAATTCTAAATTAATATTTTACAACAAATATTAGAAAAAACAAAAGAAATTATTTACTATAGTTAAGGAAAAAATGGGATTATCAAGGGTTAAACTAAAAAGATAAGGGTTAAAATTTACCAAAAACTTTTTCAGAATCAATTATATATTAAAATTTTTTCCTAGTCTCTTCTATTATTGATAATAATCAATTCTGGATCCTTGAATAATGTGAAAATTTTAGGAACACATTTTTCATTAAATAATTAATTGGGTGCCAGTCACCTCACCTATAAAAGGCCACCCCCTCTCATCACCTCTTTACACATAAAAAAATTTATCATACAAATCCATGATTAATCACATAATTACTTAATTAATATAATTTAAGAAGCCTTAGTTTGGTAAAATTCTAACATATGAAGCCATTCAATGAAAACCAAAATAAGGGGCCAAGTGATGAGTAGGTTCGGACAAGTATAAAGGAAGTCGAACCTGAGGTAAGGGTTTCTCACCACAATTTTACTTATGTGATATGTATCCCAAATTCACCACTTATTTGTTTTGTGTGGTTCATATAATTCCCCTTTTATATTTTATATAATGAATCGGGTTATCTTCATGGTATTTCATTATTTATTTAATGATTATTTCTTTAATAGGGATTATGATTTAGAAGTATCCAAAGTGACAAGCATTTATTTTATAATATCATCATTATTCAGTATATTTTTTTGTTTAATTATCCCTTTGAGGAGTTAAATTATATTTTTATCTTAAATTTAATTTATTTTCTTCTCATCAAGTTCTTTATAATCTTTTTCAATATAATATTATTATTTTCCCACTCATTGGTACTTTAAATTATCGAGGAACTATTTTTATGTGTATCCAATATTATTTCTCTATAAGGGATAAAGTTATTTTTTATAAAAACATATTATTTATAAAAATGATTTCAAAAAGGTTTTAATCATTTTAAAATTTGTTTATTAAATACATTTTAAACATTTTATCTTATCTCAAATTGTTTTCAAAATAATCTTCATGTCTTTTTCAAAAAAACATATTTTATTTTTAATAAAAACATAAAAGAAATATTTTTTAAATTTTTATGACATGAATATAATTTTATAACATCATTACCACTCAATGTATTAAAACATTTTAAAAAATATTCTAAAATTTATTTTCTATGTAAATGGTTTTCATAATATTTTTTAAACATTTAGTTGTAAAAGTATTTTCAAAATTAAATGGATATTTTCCTAAGAAAATTTAATGGAATTTTTATGGTATTTAAATTCATCAATGACATAAACCATATATTTCTATTATGATACACAGGTGATATATTCTATTGAAATCATCTTAATTACTAATTTATATGATTTATGATCGGTATTATTAAGGATGTACAATTTTATTACCATTCACCATATTATTATAGATGGTTTATGATTATATATAATTGATTGGGTTATGTATTTGAATTTCATATGTTAGTTTTACAATTCAAATCATTATGTTGATTTTTTTTCACCCATTATATATAATTGATGCATTAGACATAGTATGTTATGGGTGGGTCTTGGTTATAGATATCCCCTCAATTCATCATTAGGTCTCATCAGAAAAAAAAATAGATTGGATTTTGGATAAGGCCTTACCTATTTAATAGGATATCTTCTCATAAGTACTTGATAGTATTTAGATGTCCTGGAATAAGGACTTGATGATAAGTCTCATATATATGGTATTATGCATTACATCACTATGAATTAAATTTTAAGTAATATGATGATTTGAATAGTTAGAATATCCATGGTTAAGTTTCAAACATGGGTGATTATTTACATGAAATTATTTGATCATCATTTATTTATAACATATTAATCTAGGTGTAGTTATTAAATAGATGTGTTTCAATTATTTAGATTTCCTTATTGAATATCCATTGTTTATTCATGATAGCTTACAATGTACCACTGTCCTTACTGAGCATCTTATCCCATACCATCCTTATATATTATTCCCTACATGATACTAGGAACTATTTTGTGATATATATACTAGAGTATTATTTTTGGAATAATGGTGTTCTCAAATAAAATTCTTTTTTTATTTTATATTCTAATATTTAATTTTAAATCATGTTTTTATATAGTTTAAAAATAATTTTAAACTATTTGGTCCTTAGGGATGTTATACCTTATAACTAGTGATAATTTAATAAAGTATACTCTGGATCTTGACTAATGGGGTTAGGGTTTCTATAGTTGGTATCATAAAAAATTTAGTAGAAACTTTGGGACAATATGCAGAAAAACATATATTAGGGAGAATAACCATATAATATAAATTTAAGATAATTATAGAATAAAATACTAAAGTAATGGTAAAGTAGATAATATGTGGTTTTCCAAAATATAAATCTATGTTTGGATGCTAAAAGTGTATGTTTTTCTCACATAGATCTTTCTAGCGGTAATAACTCTAAAATAAGTCATTGGGTTTGACTTGAGCACCACACAATGAAGTAAAAAGATCATTATAACACTTATTATGAAAATCCTTGTGGATATTCATAGAATTATTTAAATTATATTTGTAATGCCCTGACCCTAGATATCCAGAGTCGGTGCATTATTACATAACATTGGAATGATCACAAAGGATCAAGTCTCGGAAGAACGATTAGTTTAGTAGTCTTGGAAACACTAGATATATTCATAAGTCTTACATTACATCATAAGGTAAAAAAACTACAACAACATCTGGTCTTCATATCCCCTCATACTACCCCTGCAGGTCAATCATAAATTACTTCTTCATAATCCTGGGAAAAATAAAACATTGAAAGGGGTGAGCTCCGATGCTCAGTAAGGATAACATTATAGCGTAAGCTTTCATAGATAAGCATAAACACTTAAGACATTTTATAACTAAAAAGAAAACCTTTTAAACTTTAACTTCAGCATAAAATGGAAAAGATAAAATAAAATAATGTCACTTACTTACTCACATGGATGTTCTACTAGTTGAATGATCACATGCAATATCAATAACCACTTTAATAATGATGGAATGCATAATGCCAGACTATCATAACCACATATCCAAGGCCTCGTGCCAAGACTACAAATAAGATTTTGCCAAGACCTTGTGCCAAGACACTAGTTTGTCTCATGAGACCTACCGATGCATCGAGGAGCTATAGCGGGCTCCACCTGTCACTTACTATGTCCAATGCATTCCCATATAAAAAGTTTTAAACATAACATAAACATTAGTATTAAAACTAGCATACGAAATGTAAATACTTCATCCACAAACCATGAATGGTATAAACATAGCACATCCACAGTCAAACACAACTCATTAGATACAATATGAAAGATTGTATTGTATCATATAAACCTCAATAGAGAATGATGAAGGATATTTACATAGATGAAAATAATCATCAAAACAATTAGAGTGAAATATCCCCCTTTTTCTTGAAATCATTTACAAGTCACACTATTTTTCAAGAAGCCATTTAAAAATAGATTTTTGAATAAAAGTGTCCCATACCACTTTGAAACTTTTAAAAGGAGTTTTAATTTTAAAACTTTAATGTCCATATAAATAAATCCTTAAAACCATTTTTAAAACATGGACATTAATGAGCAAGATTTAGAAGAATAAGTCTTTAAAACATTTAAAAATGGTATTTTAGTTAGAGTTTCTAACCAAAAGAGAGACACTTGAATACAAATAATTGAGGTAATAAAAACTTTGTAATATCATGAGAATAAATGGATTCATGATATACTATGTCAAAGTACATTATATACACCACATAAAAGTGATTTGGTGTATAACAACAAAGAAGCCTCAATGGAATGTAAATTGAGATGAAATCTCTCATAAAGGTCGTATCCTTAGGTTATGGATAAATCAAAGACATAGTTATGTGTGAAAAATATAAATACACTAAATATTATTGGATATTCAGTGTAAAAAAATCAAAGGAAATTCACACATAATCCTGTAAAAACAACACCAATGAATTGGATGTTTAACTCAACAAATGGAGAATGAGTTAAAATTACTCTTATCAAATTCATATTGATGACTTGAGAAATTATCAATGGAGTGATTATGTGTATCAAAAGTATATCCATAGAAAAGGGGAGTGTAAATTATTACATAAGAAAATTAATAGTGATTCCACACATAATCTCGGAGTAAAATAATCAATGAAGTTTGCGTAAGGCCGAATAAATGGAAATTGAAATTTCAAATTCCCTTATTGATTTGGTAACTTATGAAACATACACCCATGAAACAAGGATTATAAAATTATGATTTAAATATCCATAAATTAAATTATATTACACAATGAATACAATCATGGGAAGTACACACACCACATGCAATAAATAAGTGGTGAACAATGGAATTCTCACGGAATTAAAAGTGAGATAAGAAACCCCTTACCTTGTACTTTTCATTGGTTGGGGGTAGTTTAACCTCTTTTATAATTTTGAAATAATTGTTATTAAATTATTCATTAATCGTATACATTAATATGATATCATATATGATCTTTTAACATTTCTTTGTTAATAATATCTTAGAATTATCGTCGTTTCGGGTGTTAACTTACTCGTTTTCTTTTATATGTTTTGTTACGTAAGACATGTTTGTCATGGATAGGTTGTATATTATTCATATCCTGAATGATAAAAAGTTCTTAAACATTATTTTTAAATCATCAAATGATAATTATACTTGAATGGATATGATGGAGAATGAATCTTATCGCGTTCGTGGAGACGGTAGTCCGTACGTACGCACGAGCGACAATGTCATTCTTTTGATATTAAAATAATATATAATTGGATGTTATATCATATATACAGAATCATTATCATGTTATATTTATTATTTAAATGAGTTAAACATCATTATTATAACCACCCAAATAATAATATATCGAATAACAATTACACCACGACGTGGAGACGGTAAGCCGTACGTACGCACGTATGATGACATTTTATTCAAAGGGTGGATAGAATACTGAATATGGTTGTACCATATTTATAATAACATCAAATTATATATAATATACTGGAGGTATTATTTTATAATGGTAATAACAAATAAAGAAGAAGTGAAAGAAGAAAGGAACTTCAAAAGGGGTGGTGAAAACATTACCTCTTCTTCGGGTTCTTCCTTTGGATTTGATCAAAAGAGCTTCTTAGGTTGGCTTTATGATCAAAATAAGGCCTCTAGATTGTAGTGAGGAAAGTTGAGAGAGTATTTGGGCAGGATTTGGCCGAACCAAAAGGCTTTTATGGTGTAAATAAATGAGAATGAGGAGTGCCCTTTTATAAGAGGGGTGAGGGGCACCTTTGGAAAAGCTAGAAATATGAAATTATAATAAATTCATATTCGGGTTCTAATGGCTCCAAAGTTGATTATTCAATGGTTAAGGTGGGGATAGGTCGAAAAACATTTGACCAATATAATTTAGAAAGGTTTGGGTTTCTATATTAACCTTATCATTTAGTTTTAACTCTTAGTTAATTAGTTTGACATTTACCATGTCACTTTGTATTTTTATATTTTATAGTTAATAAACATACTATATACATCCAAGAGACCCCAATTGGTCCATTAATGATATACCTATCATGATATAAGTATCGTGGCCGAACCTTAGATTTTTATAAATTTAATATCAATTAATAATATAATATTTGTTTTAAAAACTCTTTTATGTCAGTTTTGACACTATTTAATAGTTGATTTTTGTGAAACTCATAACAGAATGATTACTTCAAACAAAGTCAATTAAATCAATACTAATATGTCATATTATCTTATAAAATTAGTGTAATTCATTAAAAGTCTTAAATTATATTTATTTGGGTATTTATAATATCAATTATTTTATTTGTTTACTATTATGGTAATTGTTGCATCATCATTGTGTCATAGATATATTAAATTATTTAATGTCTAAAAATTATAAATAAAATATTATTATGTAGGAAATATTATTATATTTCTAATGAATATTTACAATCGAATTTATCTTATGTATAAACCTATATTAAAAATGTTTTAGTAAATAAACTTTGATTTTAACTATTTTAACTCTTCTTTGAATTAAATAATAATAAATGTCCAAATCTAATCCAAGTGGACCTAAATGATAATATTTTATTCCTAAGGTTGTTTTTGGTCTAGATAAACTTGTCCAATAGAATTATTACATGTGTTAGGGTATTATTAATATAATTTTTACCCTTAATTACCCTATTTACTTTTAACCGTGGTAAATAAAAGTTAAAAGTTACTATTCACCAAAAATTATTTTCATCTCATTGAACCACATTTTACTTCTTGATATTAACCGTTTCTCTTGGATTTTTAAAATTCCATTCACAAAAGCGGTAAAATTATCTTTTTTGAAATTTTTTTTTTTAACTACCACTTAGAAGTTTCACTATTCATCAAAAATTGAAGTTTTTCAGAACAATGCCAAAATTTCACCCTAAGCTATAATTGATATTCCAAATTCAAAAATGTTGTCTATTTTACAAAATTAAAAACATATAAGTTTCATTAATTAATTTTATAATTAATTCTCGTTGTCAACAAATAGCATGTTTTTAAGAAACAATATATATCAATAGATTGACAATTGTTTAGGTCCAATTTCAAAGTATAATTAATTCTAATGAACACCATTGGATAAAATGGCAAAAATATATTCTAATTATAATTTAAAACCACTCAATAAAATAATTTATCATTATAAATAATTTTGATTTAAAAAGTTGTTTTTAATTAAAATTTAGTAATTTTCACTATTCATCAAAATATAAGTGTTATCCGAAAAGTTCCAAAATTTCACCCTAGGATAAATTTGATATTCTGAATCCAAAAATGAAGTCCATTTTGAGTGATAGAATTTATAAAATTTCAAAAAGTATGTATTACTATTCATAACAGCTAGTTTGATTGGTTTTGGTGTGTTAGAATCTCAAAGTTGCATACAATGCATGCCATTGCATTATTCGAAGGGAAACGTACCGTGGAAGCTTGGGGTGTTACATTCTCCCCTCCGTCAATAAATTGTGTCCTCAAAATTTTTAAAATTGTGCTTGGGAATATAATGGAAAGTCCCACATCAGAAAAAGAGTCAATAAAACTATCACTTTAAAAGAAAGAAAGAGAGGTATAAAGGTCAACCAAGATAACCCATACTTGGATTACATGTAGGAAAACATGGGTATGGATGATAAACTAAGTGTCAAGTTCTGATGGATAGGGATATAAATCATGATCAGGAGAATGTTAACAATAATAAAACCACAAACTTGTGTTGGGACAAATGGCCATTAGTCTCCTAGTAGGAAAGTAAACGGAAAATATTTTTTTGTTTTAAGTTACATTACATAAGTATGAGGAATTCATTTATGATATTGACTAAGAATATAAATATATATACTTATATTATAAGTAGAGTTTCATTCTTTAATAAATTTCCACCACTAACTCATTTTTTTTAAACGATGAGTATTCAAGAAGACTTCGTCACACTGGAAGAGCTAGAATAAACTTTTATAGAATCACATGATACATGCAGGATGAACTATATATTTACATTGTCTTTAGAGATTAATCAAAACCAAAATGGTTAGTACAAGATCTAATGATCCCCCAAAAGGATATTCCTTGAGAGAAATAAACACTAATCTTAATTTCCAAAATTAAACCAACAATAACCCAAAGTTAAATAAATACCATTCAATAATCAATTGTCCTTAAAATCCTTTAATATAATCAAAACTAATATTGAAAACCAAAACTTATTAAGAATGTAGTCTTCCACGTTAAATTGTATCTCCAAATGACATTAATTACTTTTAAATTCACATACTTAAAAGTAATTAACCAAATCAGTTCCATAAATAACCCAAATCATTATAAATCCACAATAAAAACATAGATAAAAATCCACCATTAATCCTAAAATGAAATCCCATACTAATCTATTTTCCTTTGGCATATAGTGTTCTCAAAAAAGCGAACAACTTCCAAAATAACATTTATCACTTAATCACCAAATCATTTTTCAATACTAAGGGTATTCATTTGATAAGACATAAGATCCCAAATAAAATTATTATTGATCAATAAAATCATTTAACTAAAAATAATAGTCACACTAACCAGGGACTTCACGTAGTCCAATGGTAGGCGATAAATCCCAATTTCACTTTGGTTGTGGGTTCTATTCCCACAGCTTTGTCCGACGCGACGGGTTGTCACACGGTCTACGTGTTGTCCTTTTTCAAAAACTATATTTTATAACATTACCAAAATGAGATAAATTCCTAAAAATAACCATAACATAATTTAACCACAAATGTTATCTCATACCTTTCATTTTAATCCCAAATTATAATAATTTGTAATTGCCTCAAACTCAATGATCATATAAAACCAAATGGTTATTTATAACTATATCCACAAGAGAAAAGATAATTCTTCCATAAATATCATTCTCACATGGTAAACGTTAGAGTTACAAATACAAGAGAAAATTATTCCAAAGTAAACCCTTCAATGAGGATCACTAATAATTTTTAAACATTTATCCAACCATTTATTTCCGCATAGCTTCTTCTCTGACCAAGAAAATATCCTATAGAATAGGACATTCACTCGGGTAATGGCCAGGTCCCCTACATTTACGGCAAATGACTGTAAATGGATTCTTGGGAACATTTTTATCTTCTTCCATAGTACTCTTCATTTTTCTTCGGCAATTGACACACTTTCCTGGGTGTCTCCTTCCACATTTCCTGCATGATGGAAATTGAGGATTTCTTTCTCCATGGTCTCCACTACTGGAGCTCTTATCATTCATCACCTTTCTTTTCTTTGTTGAGTCTGGTAATTGGTTAATATATATATTGTTGATCATATTTTTGGAAAATTGATTTGGCATAAAGACGATATCTTTTACACCTATCAACATGCCATTTTGTTGCTCATTTCCACCACCGTTCCCACCTTGTACATCATTCTCAAAGTCACCATGACTTCCTTGGAATCCATCCATTGACTAAAAACAGAAAGCATTGTGTGAGTAATAGTAGTCATACAATCATTTGGAGATTAACATGTCACCATATTCTCAATTTGAAACACATTAGGATTAACCAAGGTCATTTACTCTCATCTTATAAATATAATACTTTAAATCAGTTTGTAAAGAAAATGTAAATTATCCTAATCATATCCCCTGGGAGTGTCGTAACCAAGAGTGCAGCAAGGCCCGTTGTCATGCAGCAGTTCCCATTCGAGTCTAGCTCAAAGAGGTGTTTTCGGGTTTTACCCCTAGGTAGATATGTGTCAGAGCCGCCTCTACCTGCTCGTATCCAGATAGGGATGTATTGCTCAGAAAACTCACAAAATCTCTACAATACCAAAATTCTAGGAAGTTCTCCTATAATAATCCTCAAAGTTCATCTTAGGTCTACGTGCTCTAATCAGAGTTTATCTAAATCTAGCTTCCAAGGTTTGTACTAAACATCCTCTGATACCAACTGTAACGCCCCGACCCTAGATACCTAGATTCGGTGCATTATTATATAACATTGTCATGATCACAAAGGATCAAGTCTCGAAAGACCGATTAGTTTAGTAGTCTTGGAAACACTAGATATATTCACAAGTCTTACATTATATCATTAGGTAAAAAAAACTACAACAATATATTGTCTTCATATCCCCTCATACTATCCATGCAGGTTAATCATAAATTACTTCTTCATAATCCTGGGAAAAATAAAACATTGAAAGGGGTGAGCTCAGATGCTCAGTAAAGATAACATTATAGCAGAAGCTTTCATAGATAGGCATAAACACTTAAGGAAGTTTATAACTAAAACGAAAGCCTTTTAAACTTGAACTTCAGCATAAAATGGAAAAGATAAAATAAAATAATGCCACTTACATACTCACATGGATATTCTACTAGTATAATGATCACATGAAATATCAATAACCACTTTCATAATGATGTAATTCATAATGCCATACTATCATAACCACATAGCCAAGGCCTCATGCCAAGACTACAAATAAGATTTTCCCAAGGCCTTGTGGCAAGACACTAGTTTGTCTTATGAGACCTAACGATGCATCGAGGAGCTATAGAGGGCTCCACCCGTCACTTACTAAGTCCAACGCATTCCCATATGAAAAGTTTTCAACATAACATAAACATTCATATTAAAACTAGCATACGAAATGTAAATACTTCATCCACAAACCATGAATGGTATAAACATAGCACATACACAGTCAAACATAACTCATTTGATACAATATGGAAGATTTTATTGTATCATATAAACCACAATAGAGAATGATGAAGGATATTGACATGGATGAAAATAATCATCAAAACAATTAGATTGAAATATCCCCCTTTTTCTTGAAATCATTTAAAAGTCACACTATTTTTCAAGAAGCCATTTAAAAATATATTTTTGAATCAAAGTGTCCCATACCACTTTGAAACTTTTAAAAGGAGTTTTAATTTTAAAACTTTAATGTCCATATAAATAAATCCTTAAAACCATTTTTAAATCATGGACATTAATGAGCAAGATTTAGAAGAATAAGTCTTTAAAACATTTTAAAATGGTATTTTAGTTAGAGTTTATAACCAAAAGAGAGACACTTGAATACAAATAATTGAGGTAATCAAAACTTTGTAATATCATGAGAATAAATGGATTCATTATATACTGTGTCAAAGTACATTATATACACCACATAAAAGTGATTTGGTGTATAACAACAAACAAGTCTCAATGGAATGTAAATTGAGATGAAATCTCTCATAAAGGCCGTATCTTTAGGTTAAGGATAAATCAAAGAAATAGTTATGTGTGAAAAATATAAATACACTAAATATGATTGGATATTCAGTGTAAAACAATCAAAGGACATTCACACATAATCTTGTAAAAACAACACCAATGAATTGGATATTTAACTCAACAAATGGAGAATGAGTTAAAATTACTCTTATCAAATTCATATCGATGACTTGAGAAATTATAAATGGAGTGATTATGTGTATCAAAAGTATATCCATAGAAAAGGGGAGTGGAAATTATGACATAAGAAAATGAATAGTGATTACACACATAATCTCGGAGTAAAATAATCAATGAAGTTTGCGTAAGGCCGAATAAATGGAAATTGAAATTTCAAATTACCTTATCGATTTGGTAACTTATGAAACATACACCCATGAAAGAAGGATAATAAAATGATGATTTAAATATCCATAAATTAAAGTATATTAAACAATGAATACAATCATGTGAAGTACACACACCACATGCAATAAATAAGTGGTGAACAATGGAATTCTCACGGAATTAAAAGTGAGATAAAGAACCCCTTACCTTGTAATATTCCTTGGTTGGGGGTAGTTTAACCTCCTGTATAATTTTGAAATAATTTTTATTAAATTATTCATGAATCATATACATTAATATGATATCACATATGATCTTTTAACATTTCTTTGTTAATAATATCTTAGTATTATCGTCGTTTCGGGTGTTAACTTACTCATTTTCTTTTATATGTTTTGTTACATAAGCCATGTTTGTCATGGATAGTTTGTATCTTATTCATATCCATAATGATATAAAGTTATTAAAAATTATTTTTAAATCATCAAATGATAATTATACTTGAATGGATATGATAGAAAATGAATCTCATCGCGTTCGTGGAGATGGTAGTCCGTACGTACGCACGAGCGACAATATCATTCTTTTGATATTAAAATAATATATAATTAGATGGTATATCATATATACAGAATCATTATCATGTTATATTTATTATTTAAATGAGTTACACATCATTATTATACCCACCCAAATAATAATATATCGAATAAAAATTACACCACGGCGTGGAGACGGTAAGTCGTACGTACGCATGTATGATGACATGTTATTAAAAGGGTGGATAGAATACGGAATATGGTTGTACCATATTTATAATAAAATCACAGTATATATAAGATACTGGAGTTATTATTTTATAATGTTAATAACAAAGAAAGATGAAGTGAAAGAAGAAAGGAACTTGAAAAGGGGTGGTGAAAACATTACCTCTTCTTCGGGTTCTTCCTTTTTATTTGATCAAAAGAGCTCCTTAGGTTGGCTTTCTGATCAAACTAAGGCCTCTAGGATGAATTGAAGGAAGTTTAGAGAGTATTTGGGAAGGGGTTGGCCGAACCAAAAAGATTTAAAGGTGTGAAGAAATGAGAAGGAGGAGTGCCCATTTATAAGAGGGGTGAGGGGAACCTTTGGAAAAGCTAGAAATATTAATTTATAATAAATTTATATTCGGTTTATAATGGCTCCAAAGTTTATTATTAAAAGTTTAATGTGGGGATAGGTCTAAAACCATTAAACCAATAGAATTTAGATAGGTTTCGGTTACTATATTAACCTTATCTATTAGTTTTAACTCTTAGTTAATTAGTTTGACATTTACCATGTCACTTTGTATTTTTATATTATATAGTTAATAAACTTACTATATACATCCAAGAGACCCCCAAGTGGTCCATTAATGATATAAATATCATGATATAAGTCTCTTTGCCTAACCTTATATTTTTAGGAATTTAATATCAATTAAAAATATAATATTTGTTTTAAAAACTCTTTTTTGTCAATTTTGACACTATTCAATAGTTGATTTTTGTGAAACTCATAACAGAATTATTACTTCAAAAAAAGTAAATTAAATCAATCCTAATATGTCATATTATCTTATAAAATTAGTGTAATTCATTAAAAGTCTAAAATTATATTTATTTGTGAATTTATAATATCAATTATTTTAATTTTTCACTATTATGGTAATTACTGCATCATCATTGTGTCATAAATATATTAAATTATTTAATGTCTAAAAATTATAAATAAAATATCATTATGTAGTAAAATATTATTATATTTTTAATTAGTATTTACAATCTAGTTTATCTTATGTATAACCCTATATTAAAAATGTTTTAGTAAATAAACTTTGATTTTAACTCTTTTAACTCTTCTTTGAATTAAATAATAATAAATGTCCTAATCTAATCCAAGTGGACCTAAATGATAATATTTTATTCCTAAGGTTGTTTTTGGTCGATATACACTTGTCCAATAAAATTAGTACATGTGTTATGGTAATATTAGTATCATTTTTACCCTTAATTACCCTATTTACTTTTAACCGTGGTAAATAAAAGTAAAAAGTTACTATTCAACAAAAATTATTTTCATCTCATTGAACCACATTTTACTTCTTGATATTAACCATGTCTCTTGGATTTTCTAAATTCCATTCACAGAAGTTGTAAAATTAAGTTTTATGAAAATTTTAGTTTTTTTTAACTACCACTTAGTTGTTTCACTATTCATCAAAAATTGAAGTTTTCAGAACAATGCCAAAATTTCACCCTAAGCTATAATTGATATTCCGAATTCAAAAATTATGTCTATTTTACAAAATTCTAAACATATAAGTTGCATTAATTAATTTTATAATTAATTCCCGCTGTCACAACAAATAGCGTGTTTTTAAGAAACAATATATATCAAAAGATTGACAATTGTTTAGGTCCAATTTCAAAGTGAAATTAATTCTAATGAACACCATTGGATAAAATGGTAAAAATATATTCTAATTATACTTTAAAACCACTAAATAATATAATTTATCATTATAAATTATTTTTATTTAAAAAGTTGTTTTTAATTAAAATTTAGTAATTTTCACTATTCATCAAAATATAAGTGTTATCCGAAAAGTTCCAAAATTTCACCCTAGGATAAATTCGATATTCCGAATCCAAAAATGAAGTCCATTTTGAGAGATAGAATTTATAAAATTTCAAGAAGTAGGTATTACTATTCATAACAGCTAGTTTGATTGGTTGTGGTGTGTTAGAATCTCGAAGTTGCGTATAATGCGCGTCATTGCATTATTCGAAGGAAAACGTACCGTGGAATCTTGGGGTGTTACAATATTAAAAAACCATTATGAAGAATTTGAAAATTAATATATACCCAATGAAACCATATTAATTATTATGATACTAATTATGTATAAATCATTCAAATCATGTTAAGTGTTTCACTAGTTTTGGAATTATACACTAGGTTTCATAATGGTATGATCTAATATAATGTATTTCATTATTTAGAAATTATTCCTAATAGATATAATGGGAACTATATATATATGTTCTCCATTTAGGGAGTTTCCTCCTAGTCATTATAATGAATATGGATCTAGATTTGTAGCTAAAACTGATAAAATCATAACCATATTATGGAACTTGACTCAATTTATAAGTAATAATATTCCTCATATGTAGCATCTAGTTGATCAACCACATGGTGTAATAATTTTTGACCATTTTATGGTTCAAAAAAATCTATCTTCTAATGGGACTACAAATCTATTTTTAAATGATTAATGGATAATTTACTTAGAGAATATAATTATCAATCTTGGAAGATGTGAATGGAAGAAAGTTTTCATGGAATTTTATTATTTTTCAGGATATATGTATTAATAGTGGTCATTTATTCAAAACACTAAGTATTAAGAAGAAAAAGAAAACATGGAATAAATGGAAATAAAGTTAATATTCTTTTGAAAATATTTTCCCAATGAAAAATGTGAAAATATGGAAACAAAATTATTGAGACTAATATAGAAATAAGGGGAAAATGATTCTATGTAAGAAGATAATATTACATGGCTAGTAAGGAATGTTTTGAACTATATATGTAATCTAAATAGAAAGATTGAAAATTTCATTTATGGTATTATAAAAATAATTCTAATGGAACTAATCTCTTAAGAATTCTTATCTTATACGGATATACTATCATTTCTATCAAAATAAATAAATAATACTCTCTATCCTTTGACATAGATGGGAATAAATATATATATAGGATGGTAGAGAAAAATAAATATAAAGGCGGAACAAAATTAAGTATTTTATGATTTTTGACTTAATGTTTGTACATTCCTATTTAAATCTTGGTTTGAATCCATTAAATTTGGAAAATTTTGATTACATTTCTATGAGGAGGATTGGGGTGTCTCAGGGGTTTGGGACGTAAAGTAAAGGGGGTAATCAACAATCCTATGCATGTTTCATGGTTGGTGCATGGTTAGTAGTAACTTGGAGCCAATGTTATTCTAGATATAATGAAATGATAATGGTTAGGTAAAAAATGAAAGGGTGGAGGCCAAACCATGTTGTCATGGACAAAACCATTCCATACATTTGGAACATCATTTTTCAAATCATGAAGGATCCCTAGGTAACTATGTGACCTATCCCATCTTGGATAGGGGCTGGTTTATGGTTGGGGCGCGGTTTAGAAAACTATGTGGCCAAACTGTGTGTGTCATTAAAAATATTATTTTCACTTCCTACTGGTATTTATGTGTTCTACTTGTTCTTCCTCCTAATTTATTATATTTCAACCCTTGGGACAATCCCCTACTCCCAAATATTACCATGGATAAATAATATTTGATTCTAAGCTGTTGGGATCACCTTTCATTTTGAATCAATGCTCTAGGTATGTCTAACACTCATCATTATTCTATTTTTTAGATTAGGGCTTATGTGGGTTCCCTTCTTCTCTATAAGCTATAAACCCCTCTTTTTCCAGTGGATCTTAGTTTGGGGGTTCAAAGTGTGTTCAAATATGAGTAAATTAATAATCTTAAGTGTGGATTTATCTTTAAAATCAAGGTATGTGTCCAATAAGTTATATCCCATAGTCTTGATGTTGGTTTATGTGAATGTGTTCATGTAATTGGTCATATCGTGTTGTGAATTTGATACCCTTGGTAAGATTTGGTAATTTATTTGGATGTGTGGGGAATAAAAAAATTCATAATCCCCATGGGATTAATTGAATTTTTTTAGAAAAATTATAGGGCCACCCATGGGGTGTTTAATTTTAGGGTTTTTTTCATGAAACTCCATTCGATACTTTCCCCATAAAATGTAGCACAGTGGTGACCACGAGGTTGTCTCATGAGGAGATCGCAAGCTATGTGATCAAAATGTCACTTTGTTAATTTGTTTTTGTTAAATTCAAAATTATAAATGGGGAATTGAAATGAGTTAAACTATGTTAAATTATATAAAATCATAATTCAACTATAAATATACGTTAGTGATTTAAAATCTGAAAAAAAAAACAAAACTGAAAAAAAAACAAACAAAATAAGGATGTGGTGGATAGACATCGATCCTCAAACACTCCCTCTATCCTTGTTTAATTGAATTATTAAATTTTATTTCTCAATGATCTATAAAATACCACCAACTAAACACTTATATTTCTTATAAACCATATTTTGACCTCAAATATGAGTGTTTATCCTCTTATGAAAGTGATTCGACCACATAAAGAACTCTGAGTAGTCAAAACTAATTAAAATTATTGTACTCAATTGGAGACCTCCCCCAAAGAAGTTTAAACAACAAGAAAAAAAATTAAATTCATAAATTTATAAAAGTCTAGAAAAAAATATAAAAATGTGAATTAATAAAGGAAAAGAGGCCTCGATCATTCATGAAAACCATTTCCAGAAAAATACAATAAGAATACATTCAAGTACCAAACTCAAAAGGGAAGAATCTTCGGATATCTGCTAACCACACCACTAGGATCTTATCCCTACATATCTTGATTATCATCATTGGAAATACTCTTCTCAAAAATATCTCCTCCTTAAAATCTCAGTCCCTTGATCCAATACCCTTTAATTGAAAGAGAGGTAGAAAATATAAAGGAGTAGGGGTGGCCAGGGTGTTGTCCAGAATGTGTACCCCGAAAGTTTCCTCTAATTTAGACCTTCTGTCAAAATTATAATGTTGTGATGTATTCATAAATTTTGTTCTAAAGAGAGTCCTCTATCTTAATACAATATCCCAAAATATTTTTAAACATTTTGAAAATGTTATGAATTAATTACCTAGTGGATCTTGTTCTGCTTGAGGAGATTCTTCATCTTCTACTTGTTTGACTCACTAAAAAAGTGACATAATGATCTAATTTATTCTTTAAACTCATAATGATATCACGTCTATGAGTCCCCTTTAACATAAAATTGGAAATAATTAATTTTGACACATGTATCTTGATTTATTCCTCTTTGAATTAGGTGGGATCCACACAACGAACCCTAAAAACTTTCCACAAAGCCTGATTTATTTTGGCCTCTAGATGTGTGATTTATCACTCAGTCCAGTTGAAAAAGAAGAATAAAATGAGTAAAGGATTTTTAAAAAATATTAATTCTAATTAGATAATTATATAAAGATATATTTTCAGAACATCAAACTAATGAAAAACTGTTAAAAATCTAGAATTTGGGAATTTTCACAATTTAGCTCAAAACACAATAAAATTCAAAAAATGATTAAATTTCCCATATAATGAAACATTGGTGGGTATTAAATAATTTAAATTTAGATAAAATATATTTAAAATATCATATATATCAATTCCCCCAAACTTAGAACTTGGGCTCCTAGACAAGTCATCACTTCAAAATAAACTTCCAATGGAAATTCAAAACACATGTCAATGTAATTCACAAGCTCAAAATCAATGAACCAAAATTATCATGCCTATTTTTACAACATAAATTAAAAATTATTTATTGTTTTTATTCTATAATTTTCCATTTAATTCATTACTCAATGCACAATTATTCTTACCTTACATTTTTTAACACATGATTTTGATTTGGAACAAATCTTTTCTCATCCAAATGTATGGAAGGGTCACTATAGGCTTGAAAAATTTATAAATATCCACCTAATTGAGTCAAAGATTTGTATCCATCATGAAATATTATAAATTTATTTTCTGTGGCTTAAGGTTGGTGGGTTTTGAAAGGTGAAAATTTTCAATGCATAAAAAGATGGCATGGCACATTGTTGAAGTAAAATTGCATGATTCCTATTTTCACTTAAGCATGGTCTCCTCCTTATTATCCGCCAAAGAAAATAGGCTCTAATAATCCCTAATAATCTCCTTTACATTCCATTACATAAATATTTTAGTATCAACAATGACATTTTTCTTCCCCCTTTCTTTTTTGAAAGCTCCAGATAGGGCACAACTTTCTTCCATTGAGAGCTCTAGGTAGGCACTACACCATTTCATTTGAGAGATCTAGATGGGAAAAAATCTTAACAAATTATTTTTATCATCAATGAAATCACTTAAGAATATGAATTTACACCCAATATACCACTAAATGAGGTATAAAATCACAAATAATCTCCCCCACACTTAAGATTTACTAAAATCGTGTAATGTAATTCAAGAGAGGGTTGGATAGGGAAACTAGATTTTAATGTGTATATCTTAAAGGAAGTACATGGATACTAAAGTCTCAAGAAAAATAAAATGTCCCAAGAAAAAAATAATAAAATGTTTAATTATGAAAAGGGGTATTTTAATCACAAACATATTTCCACAATTAATTTGAAAAAAAAACTTCTTTAAAGCTCATAGGTTTTGACAGCAAAAAGAGACATTTTCTAGTTCAAATATTCATTCTTTGATTCACTAAAGAAGTTTATTGAATGTGAAGAAGATGAAAAATTGGTTTAGAGTCCTCATGTGCATGCGATTTTCAGTATTGCACAACATTCATGGCATGGAATTCAAAATTCAATGGTCTTTTCATGAATTTCCACAAATTGAATCCAAAACAAAGCACATTTCAAAAATAATTTAAGTATAGTTCCATGAATGAAGCTGGTTCCTTCCACTGATTTTTTAAAATTCACAAAGGATATTAATTTGAAGATCAAAAGTTTTTTAACACAAAATTTGAAGTAAAATACACATTATGATAAAAAAAATATAAAATTTGAAAGTAATACTAAAAAAATGAAATTTCAAAAGAAAAAACACAAAATTCAAATAATAAAAAATTTTAATCCATGTAGAATTTTCCTCCCCTAATACTTATTTTTTATATTGTCTTTATTTTGTAATTATTATATGATAAATAAAAATAAAAATGACAAGAAATGAAAAAAAACAAATGGAAAGGATAGAAATGACATGGTTTTTATTGAGCACCAGCAGCATTGATCTAGCCTCCTAAGAGTTTCAACATATATACCTACAAGAAAAAAACAAAGCATCAAAATTTTATTGAATTAAATAAAATAAAAACTAAAAATAAAGATAAGGGAAATGATACTTGGTATGAACCCCCAAGTGGGTGCAAATATTTCCCTACCCCTAGTCAAGCAATTCCAGCTAGTCATCCCCAATCTGAAGGTGAGTGAAGTTTTTTCCTCATGAACCACCATAATGAAATATATCCAATATTCTTCAGCTCAAACATCTTGTAAAATCTCCCAAAAACAAGTTTCTTCAGCTTTTTATCCATGAATTTTATGTTTTGATGATATAGTGTAAGTAGGATAAAAATGTAAAAGAAAACTCCCAAGACTTTATCCTCACAAAATACCTCCACTGTTTGTTAAATTTTAAACTCAGTATGTGGTTCATAATCAAGTTCATATTTGAAAGTGATTTATTCATTACAAATCATCTTGAAATCACCATTCTCATGTGTACCAATGTACTCAAATGTATATACCATCCTTTCATAAATTTTAGTCTTGAAATCCTTATCATCTAAAATATCAATCCACTCAGAAGCAACATGAACTAAATATACACATATAGAATCACATAGAAAATTATTATCAAAGTAATCAGGAAAACAGAGATCAAAATTTGAGACATCTCTATGTGGATTCTTAGTTTATAACTCTTTCTACGAGTAAAAAATAGTGGTATTGAATGTGGGAAGCAGCTCTGGTTCTTCTATATGATTTTCAAAAATAAAGGACTCGTGTTTCTCTTCCATATTATCCAAATATTCATACAATGTTTTTAAACTATCAATTTTAAAAATAGTGGCTTCAAATGAAATTTAATTTCAATAAATTCACCCCAATTTTTTTCAAAAGATTTTTTATTTCTAGTAGACACATCTATTGGTGAATCACAAGTAATTTCTTCAAAAATTTGAAAAAGATGATTCCAAATCATTTTTCCACACATCCACAAAAGTTTTATAAACATAAAAAAATGGTGTGATGTTATTTTCCATTTCTTGAAAATATTTTTGAGCTTTCAGTTCTTTCAATTCTTTTAATTCATTGAAAAGAATTCCCATTTGTTTGATAACTTCATGAATATTTTGTTGAATCAAAAAATTGTTTTTTTTTAATTTCAAGAGTATTTTGTTGAAATTTTAAAAATTTATCATGAAAAGGCTCCTCATATTGTTGATAATAATGCCAAACATTGGATTAGTCACTATAAATATCCATTTCTGGGGTTTTTTTTAACTCTAAATTAGTCGTTAAAATCCTATAAAATGTTAAAAAATCATAAACAACTTAAAATAAATCCCTAAAAATGGTACCAAAATGACACTGGGTTTTTTCTTGAAAATATAGTTAATACTTTCCCCTAAAAACATAGCAAAATGGTGACAATGGGGTTGTCTTACAAGGAGATCGCAGGCTAAGTTATCCAACTGTCACTTTGTTAATTTGTTTTTTGAATTCATAATTAGAAATGGGGTTTGGGAATGAGTTAAACCATGTTAAATGATAAAAAATTTAAATGAAACTATAAATATACGTCAGTTATTAAAAATCAGGAGCAAACCAGACTGAGGAAAATAAACCAAAGAAGGTAGCCGTGGACAAACATCATTTCTCTAACACTCCATCTATACTTATTTTGTTGAATTGTCAAATTATATTTATCAATGAAAACTAAAATTACTCCAATTGAACAACTATATTGACTTTAAAGAATATCAAGACCTCAAATATGGGTGTTTATCCACTTATGAAAGTGATTTAGTTACCCAAAGACCATCGAGCAATCAAAAGTAATTAAACTTATTGTGCTTAATAGGGAGACCTCGCCCCAAGAAGTTTAAACAACAAGGCAATTAATTTACATTCATAAGTTAATAAATAGTATAGAAAAAATATAATAAATTGAATTAATGAAATAAAATAGATCTCCATCATTCATGAAAACCACTTCCAGAAAAATATAATAAGAATACATTAAAGTACCAAACTCAAAAGGGAGGAATCTTCAGATCTATGCTGCCCACCACTACATGAAGAATAACCCTTCATATATTGATTATCATCAATAGAAATCCTATTATCTGGTATATATCTTCCATAAAATCTCACTCCCTTGATCCAACCCCCTTGAAATGAAAGAGTAGTAGAAAATATAAAGGAGTAGGGGGTGTCCTCGGTGATGTCCAGAATGAGTACACTGAAAGTTTCCTCTAATTTGGATCTTATATAGGAATAATAAAACAGATAAGTCTACATAAATATTGTTCTAAAGAGAGTCCTATATCTCCCTAAAAATTCCCAAAATACTTGGATATGTTTTGAAAATGTTATGAACTAATTAATCAGTGGATATTGATTTTCTCTAGGAGACTCTTTATCTTCCACTTGTTTGACTCTCTCAAAGAATTCCATAATGATCGAATTTGTCTTTGAAACTAGTCATTAAAATTCTTCATTGAGTCCCCTTGAATATCCATTTGGAAAAAAATAATTTTGAAACTTTTATCTGGAGTTATGCCTCTTTTAATGTGGTGGGATCCATATAGATGACCATAAAAACGTTTCACAATGCCTAATTTAGTTGGACCTCCAAATGGACGATTTAAAACATGGTCCATTTGACAGAGATGAAGCACATGAGTAAAGGTTTCATAAAAAAATAATTAATTTAATTAGATCATTATGGAAAATGATATTCCCAAAACATCAAACTAATGAAATACTATAAAAAATCCAGAATTAGAGCATTTTCACAATTTAGCTCAAAACACAACAAAATTCCATAAATAATGAAATTTAAGATATAATTACAAATTAGTGAGGATTAAATAATTGAAATTTAGATAAAATATATTGAAAATATCATCTATATCAGTGTTTCATTACCCAAAAAATGAAAATGAAAATTCTAGCCATTAAATTGTTTCATGGTGATGAAAATCCCTTTATAAATGTTTTGACTTGTTGATTGGGGTTATGAAATGGAAAAAAGGTAATTTTTTATTGTTTTTAACATAGAACAAGGTATTTTTTGGAATATTGTGAAAGGGTTAAATAGATTAAGTTTAATGTGTTAAATTACATATTGGTGGTAATGGATGCATGTAATGAGTTAAGGCATAAAAATGGGTATGCGTAAATGGCATAAGGAATAATTATGGTTTATTTATTTAATAAACTATGAATTGTAAATGATGTGGGTATTTATTGATTATGGTTTATGTAATTAATGTTTATTAAATAATTTAACATGGCTTGGTGGTGTGTAGGATAATGTATCAACACTCCTCCAATGGGTCCAGTTGGACTAAGGATCTAAATCTCACCCCTAAAATTCTTGGGTTAGGGAGTCAGACATAAACTGTATATAATTCCTAAAACATGTTACCCAGAGTTGGTGCTAAAATATTCTTTGTAATTTTTTTATAAAAGGAACTGAAAAATTACAAAACACGTTATATAATTGAGGATATTTACTGGTCTAGGTTTTGGAGAATTAGATACAACTATTACATTTTCTCAAAACTGAATGAAAAAAACATCAAAGAGACACCTCCACTAAGTAAATAACATCACTGATAAATCTAATCAACCTGTAAAAATGAATTTAAAATGTAGGGTGATCATTTTCATTTAAAATGAATAGTAAGGGATTTTAAAAACAAGTAATAAATTCTTTTAAAAAATCATTTATTTAAAAAAATACATACTCAAATAATTTTCCTTAAAATAAAATAGCATCTCTCATAAAATGTCGTCATCATTTTTTAAGAGTTACCAAAAATCATTTTTTTGGAAAACTCATGCTCAAGAATTGTTGTTCTTATTTGAAAGTTAGAAATAAAATTCATTATAAAATATGTGTGCACTTAGAAAAAAATACTTTAAATACCGCCTATATGTTTGATAATGACCATGATTGATTATGTATGACATGCGAGGATGTGAATAATAATTTTACAAATAAAATTATATTTATTCATAATTTTCACATAAAACAATGTAATTTATCATTAAACACATAGATTAAAACCATGAAATGATAGATAAATTTGTAACCTTTTTTTTATAGTTTTTAAAATACACATTAATCCTTATTTATAAATAAATTTCTATAAAAGTATACACTAAAATTTAAAACATTAAACTGTGCACTAGAAAAGATAAAATTGATTAATACAGGTTCATAAGAGAATGGTCATTAACCATAGATATTATACTAGTTTAATAATCACATGGAATTTCACATACTACATTCATTATAAGGAAATTCATAATGTGGGACATCATCACCATACTATCAAGGCCTCATGTTAAGACCATAAATAACATTTTTTTCAAGTCCTTGTTCCAAGACCAAGCTTGTCTCATGAGAGCTACTAATGCATCGAGATGTTATAGCGGTCCTCACCCATCACATAATAAGTCATATTCATTTCTAAAATTTCTAATAAAAATATGACCTTAAATAAAAGTGTCTCATACCACTTTGATTTATTTAAATCTTAATCATAGTTGAAATAAATCCATTAAAAAATTCAAAGTGTACCATAACACTTTGAAATGTTTAATTCTTAATCCATTTATTAGCATAAAAAGATTCATCTCATACTTAAATTAATTGTCTTTTTAAGTGATAAAATAATGGATAATGTAATAAATGCACATTTAATCAAAAAAATCATATATTGTTTTGTCTTCCCAAAATAATCTTATATAAGAAATAAATATATTTCTCACTTAAAATGATAACTTATTTCATAATTTCACATAAAATTATAAATTTTATCTCATACACTTGAGAAAACAAATGATACAATAAATAAATAGGTTTCACACATGAATTGATAATTTTACATAAATTGATAAGTTTATCACATGAAATTTGAGAAAAAAATGTCAATATGATTTTAAAATAAGTAGATTGTAAACATCATTATCATTTTTAAATAGGTGACAAGCACTAACTAAGATTAAGTTATTTATACTTAATTACATATACACGTGTATATATATGTATATAACTATATATATAAATACACACATATATTTATGTATGAAATAATAACTGTAATATCAAAATGATAACCCTTTTAAAATTTTAAGGCATACAATAATAAAACTGGTATTTGTTATTGTTTTACATCATAGATATGAAATTAAAACCACTTGGGAAAACTAAATTTTTAATTGAGAACAACCTTTTCAACATATATAAATATATTCATAAAATATGTACATATTTATATGTAATCCTTTGTTGAACTAAAATTTTATGATAAAACTTAAATCCATATGTTTTTAATTCTGAAAAATTAATAAAATAAATAGAAACAATTATATTTAGTTACATGTGTATAAATCTATACAGATATATATGTATATGTATATGTATATATATATATGCATATATAAATGTATAAACATATTTTTGGTTGAAAATAGTTTATCCTTTACAAACTGTAGGTCTTAGAAATAACAATTTAATTCAAAACCATTGTCACATGAAAATAAAAATTTCATACTTATATATATATATATACATATGGAATTGAATCTAGAACACTCATCATCACAGAATAAAATATTATTTGAGAAAAAATCGATAAATGAGAATATCAATTAGAATAATTAATATGAAATCTAATTAAAACATAAACTTTTATAATTGATAATATCTACTTCAGTAGATTCATCATGAATTTAAATCATTATTTGTATAAACATAATATATTCATTTATTTCTGGATTTCAAAACAAAGGTAAATAATTAAACTAAAAAACATGAATTAAAACATGATGCCCTAATTTTAAAGAGTCCTTATAATTATGATCTGAAAATTGACACTATATAATCTCTCTTTATTTATATGTTCTGAAAATAATTTATGTTATATATACGTATATATGTATATATATATGTATTAAATTAATATTGATGAAAATATAATTCAAACCCTTTACACAATAATAACAATTCCCATAGATTCTGTAAATAAAATAAGAGGATGTATTTGAATTCATATATATATATATATTTTTTTTGAAATTAAAACTTGAATAAATAGAATAAAATTAAAACCCTTAACATATATAGATATAGTAAAAAATAAAATTTATATTTGTGAATATATTTTCATATACATATACACACATATATGTAATACTTTTCATAAGAACATTATTTGATCAAACAATTAAACCATTACTTGAATTAGATGAATTATGGGATGAGACCCTCTATAAATTCTAGCAGAAAAAGAGGTGGAATTGGGAGAATTAGGGGTTTGGGGTTCTTGGGTGCAATGATCATTGTATATATAGATATATTACACACCATGTTTCAACACGAAATTGACCAAGGAAAAGAAATAAAAATGTATATTTAGGGAAAAAACATTATAAAAAAATTGAATTGATAGGATACTTGAAGGGGAAGCCAAGATTTGAGTCGCAGGTTGGGTTTTTAAATAACCCAATATTTGTTTGATCTAGAAATAGGAGGGAGCATGGGGCCATGGAGAAAATGACTTTGATGATGAATAATGGAGGTGTATCACGGGTCTAAGATGAGCAATGGAGAAGGAATAAAAGGAACCAGTGGATGACTGATGCATCTCGAATAGGCGCGACATGGAGAAGATAATTGGTGCAAAGAGGGGTGGTTGAGATAACGACTGAGTAAATTGATGGTCGTGATTAAATATTGTTGGCTATCTTGATTTGTGGCGTGACTCAACTAAGAAGAGGGGAAAATTGGATAGCCTGGATGAGAAGTTTTAAGATCTAATGGCTGGGATTAAACCAATATTTTTAGAGTGGAGACTAATTAGGATAAAATGAGTGGATGAATGGGATTAGGTGAGGATAATTCTAATTTCTAGAAAGGTGTGGGTGGTTGTGTCGTGCAGAGAAATAGGAGGAGGACCACTCAATGTTGTGTGTGTTTTTTAGAACATTTATCATCATTTTTTGGTCCAAATATTTTATGATACCCATTCTATAACTATTCATTTTTTGGCACGTTCATTTATTATCAAGTTGTGATTGTTCCCATTTTTTATTTATTAATTATTATATTATGAAATCATTTTTGACTTTTCCTCTAAATATTTATTTTTTATTATTTTACCCTTTTTAATTTAACATTTATTTTTAAATAAAATTACATTTATCATTTTTGAATATATATATATATATAATTCATTTTTTTATAAACAAATCAAACCATACATTTTTTAAAACACACACACGCACATATATATATATATATATATTTTGAATGTTTTTTAATACCAAAAATATTATATATATTTATAATTTATAAAATTTATAAAACAAGAAAACAATATATATTTATATATTCAAAATATATATTTTTTTAATAATAATAATAATAATAATAATATTTAAAAAAAATTAATTATTAATTATTATGACCATTATTATTATTATTATTATTAAAATATTCTATTAAATATCCTTTTTGATAAAAAAAAATAAATTTTATTTATAAAAACAATAAACATGGTTAATTTAAAATAATCTTTTAAACAAATAAAAACAATATTTATTTTTAGAATAAATTTAAAAACTATAAATAATATGTATAATTAATTTTAAGTATCATAGTTAACTTATAATCAAGTTAATTAAAAACGCTCAATTGATATATTTAAATAAAATCATATCAAAAATATCATTACATTGTTTTAATTATAAATTAATCAATTTAATAAAATATTTATATAATTAAAAAAACATAGAAATCTTGGGATGTTATATTATTCTCCCCTAAAAAGATTTATGTCCTCACAATTTATTTTGTCAGACTAAAAAGAATTTTGAATTTTCATCTTTAGAATTGAGAAAAACTAGGACCACTAAACATATAGAATCGAAAACATCTAATCTCCAAAGTTGTCTGGATAGTTCCTCTGATACCAACTATAATTCCCCGACCCCAGTTTCCTGAAGTTTATGCTAAAATATACTGTGTAATTGTTTTTATAAAAGGAACTGAAAAATTACACAACACATTACATAATCAAGGATCCTTACCGGTATAGGTTTTGGAGAATTAGATACAACTGTTACATTTCCTAAAAACCAAACCAAAATAAACTTCAAGGATCTGCCCAAACAAAGTAAATATCTTCATTGATAAATCTACTTAACTGTTAAAAATGAATTTAAAATTTATGTTGAGAATTTAAAATGTCGAGTAAAGGGGTTTAAAAATAATTAATAAATTATTTAAAAAAACAATTTCTTTAAAATAATAATACATACTCAAATCATTATATTTATAATAAAATAAAATCTCTCATAGAATGTCATCATCATTTTTTTGAGAGTTACTGAAAATCGTTTTTAGGAAAACTCATGCTCAAGAATTGTTGTTCTTATTTGAAAGTTACAAATAAAATGCATTATAAAATATGCATGCACTTACAAAAAAATATGTGAAATTCCACCTATATGTTAGATAATGACTGTGATTTATTATGTATTACATGAAATGGTGTAGATACAAATTTTACACATGATTTAATATTTATCTAGAATTTACACATAAAAAGATTTCATTTATCATTAAACACATATATGAAAACCGTGAAATGATAGATAAATTTGTAACCTTTGTTTTATAGTTTGGAAGCTAAATATTAATCCTTCTTTATTATTGAATTTCTATACAATTATACACTTAAATTTAAAACATTAAATTGTGTGCACTCAAAAAGATAAAATTGATTAAAACAGGTTCATAAGAGAAGGACTATGAACCATGGACAATATACTAGTATAATAATCACATGGACATTCACTTACTAGATTCATTATGATGGAATTCATAATATGGTACATAATAACCACACTATTAAGGCCTTGTTCCATGACCATAAATAACCATTTTTTCAAATCCTTATGCTAAGAACTAGCTCATCTCGTGAGACCTACCGATGCATCGAGAGGCTATAGAGGGCACCACCCGTCACATAATAAGTCTTATGGATTCCTCATATGTATAATAAAAATATAACCTTAAATCAAAGTGTCCCATACCACATTGATTTATTTTAATCTTAATCATATATGAAATAAATTCATTAAACAATCCAAAGTTTCCCATACCACCTATGAAAAGTTTAATTCATAATCCATGTATTATCATAAAAAGATTGATCTCATACATAAATTAATTTCCTTTTTAATTCATCAATAAAATAAATAATGTAATAAATTCACATTTAATCAAAAATGCATATATTGTTTTTTCCTCCAAAAAATAATCTTATATAAGAAATAAATAAATTCTTCACATGAAATGATAACTTGTTTCATAATTTCACATAAAATGATAAGGTTTATCTCATATAGTTAAGAAAAAAATGATTCAATAAATAAATAATACTATCCCATGAAATTATAACTTGTTTCATAATTTCACATAAATTGATAAGTTTGTCCCATAAAATTTTTAAAAAACAAATGTCTATAGGGTTTTGAAATCATTAAATAGTAAACATCATTATCATTTTTAAATAGGAAAGAAGAACTAACTAAGATTAAGTTGTTTATGCTTAAATACATATACATGTGTATATATATGTGTATAAATACACACACACACACATGTTTATGCATGAAATAATAATCATAATATCAAAATGAAAACCCTTTTAAAATTTTAAGGCACACAATAATAAAACATGGTTTAGTTATAGTTTCCCATTATAGATGAAAAATTAAAACCACTTGGGAAAACTGGATTTTTAATTGAGAACAACCTTTTCAACATATATACAAATATTAATAAAATATATACATATTTATATGTACTCTTTTGTAAAACTAAAATCATTTCATAAAACCTAAATCCATAAGTTTTTAATTCTGAAAAATTAATAAAATAGATATAAGCAACTATATTTAGTTACATGTGTGTAAATATATACATATATATATAAATGTATATGTATATATATATATAAATGTATATAAATCTTGTTGTTTAAAAATATTTTATCCTTTAAAAATCATATGTCTTACAAATAATGATTTAATTCAAAACCCTTATCACATAAAAATAAACATTTTATACTTATATATATATATGTCATTGAATATATAATAATCATCATCACATAATAAATTATTATTTGAGAAAAAATTTGATAAATGAGAATATCAATTGGAAGAATTAATATAAAATAAAATTAAAAAAATAAACGGTGATAATTGATAATAACCATTGTGGAAAATTCATCGTGAATTTAAAGCACAATTTTTATAAGCGTAATATATTCATTTAATGTGATATGTCAAAACCTAAGAAAATAATTAAACCCACAACCATGAATTAAAACATGACACAATAATTTAGAATAGTCCTTAAAATTATGATCTAAAAACTAACATTATATAATCTCTCTTTATTTATAAATTCTGAAAACAATTTATGTTAGATATAAATATATATGTATATATGTGTGTGTGTTAAATGAAGATTGATAAAAGGATAATTCAAACCCTTTCCACAATAATAACAATTCTCGTAGCTTCTGAAAATAAAATAAGAGGATGGATATAAATTCATATATATATATATATGTGTGTGTGTATATTCTCAAATTAAAACTTGAATAAATAGAATAAAATGAAAATCCTTAATATATATATATATATACTGAAAAATAAAATTTATATATGTGAATCTATTTCCATATACATATATATATATATGTATGTAATATTTTGTATAAGAACATAATTTGATCAAACAATTAAACCATTAATTAAATTAGATGACTTGTGGGATAAGACCTTCTATAAATTCGAGAAGAACAAGAGGAGGAGTTGGGAGAATTAGGGGTCGAGTGTTCATGGGTGAAAATAACTCTGTATATATAGATATATTATACCCCATGTTTTAATATAAAATTGGAAAAGCCAAAACAAATAAAATGGATAATCAGAGAAAATAAAATTAGAATTTTTTTCTAATTGATAGGAAACCTGAAGGGGAATCTGAGCATTGAGTCATGGGTTGGGTTTTAAAATAATCCAATCATGTCGTTGATGTAGAAAGAGGAGAATGCATGGGGACATAGAGAAAATGAATTTGGTGATGACGAATGGAGGTGTATCATGGGTCGAAGATGATTAGTCGAGAAGGAAGAAAAGAAACCAGCGGCTGATTCGTGCATCTCGAATAGGCATGGCCTGGAGAAGATGACCAGTGCAAAGAAGGGGTGGTTGATAAAGTGCCTGAGTGAATGGATGGTCGAGATTAATCTCTTTGGGTATCTTGATTTTTAGTGCGACTTAACTAGGAAGAGGGGGTAAACATAGATAGCCCAGATGAGAAGATTTATGATCCAACAACTGGGATTAAACCTATATTTTTAGAGTGAAGACCGATCGAGATAAAATGGGGGGATGAATGGGATTAGGAGAGGCTATATCTAATAGCCAAAAAGGTGTGGCACAGTTTGGTTAAGCGAGGAAATATGAGGTGGACCACTCAGTATTGTGGTGTGTATTTTTAAAACATATATCATCATTGTTTTGTCTAAATATTTCACATTACCCATTCTATAACTATTCATTTTTTTGACACGTCTCTTTCTTATCAAGTCATGATTGTTCCCACTTTTTTATTTATAAATTATTATATTATAAAATTGTTTTTGACTTTTCCTCTAAATATTCATTTTTTATTATAGTACCATTTTTTAATGTAGCATGTATTTTTAACAAAAAAATTACATTTAGCATTTTTTGAATATATATATATATAATTAATTTTTTATAAAAAATTCAAATGATAAATTTTTTTAATATATATATATATATATATTGTTCATTTTTAATACCAAAATAATTATATATATTTATAATTTATAAATTTCATAAAACAAAAATACAATATATTTTCATATATTCAAAATATATATTATCTTAATAATATTAATAATAATTTTCATTAAAAAATGTTTCACGATTAATTATTATGACCATCATTATTATTATTATCATTAAAATATTCTATTAAATAAACTTTTTGATAAAAAAAATAAATTATTTTAATATAAATAATAAACATAGTAATTTAAGAATATTATTTTAAACAAAGAAAAAATATATATATTTTTATAATAAATTTGGAAACTCAAAATAATAGGTATAATTAATTTAAAGTATCATAGTTACCTTATATTCAAATTAATTAAAAACACTCACTTGATATTTTTAAATAAAATCATATAAAAAATATCATTACATTGTTTTAATTATAAATTAATAAATTTAATAAAACATTTATTCAACAAAAATAAAACATAGAAATCCAGGGATGTCACACCCTATGCCCCTAATGGTTTCATTGGATGGGACTACTTGGATTAAGGATCCTAGGTAAGTGTTCTGTGAATGATTCTGAAATGGTTTCCTTAGTGAGATATGCAACATGGCATATCTCATTATTTGTAGTTGTTGAACAGAATATACCATTTTTTATGAATGAGTTGTCTAACCCATGGAGTACGTGATGAAAATTGTTTATGTGAATATTGTGAATCAATATCACCCAATTTATTTCTTCTTCACCATGTCATTATTTTAGTACATGCACAATTTTCTTTTCTTGAATGTATATTTTATAGACACTATGGGTGGTGGCATAATGGGTTGTTCTCACACCCTTCTTAGGACACCATTGGGTACCTGGGAAGTTTTCATAGTTTCAGATTAGTATATGGGAAAAGGTCATATGCTAGGGGGTTCATTTAGGAATGAAATGTTCTTTGATTATGCACCCATACTTTTAGTCAGGGCCCATTGTAGGGATTCTTCATTTTTTCTTCATTTTATTTTTTCTAAAAATGTGACACTATATTGACATTACATAGAATGTTTACATTTATTTTTGGGGTTGTACCTAGTTTTGGGAAATGATTTCGGATTCATGGTTATTAGTTATTCTGATTTCATTTATTTCTATTTGTCATCTTCTATGTCATACTTTTATAATGTGGGTATATTCTCCCTACATATTTCATTTTCCCCTGAATTCTAGTAGGAAGCCTCCAGCATATAGGGAGGTGTTCTTGACATCATGTGGAGGCTGAGATCCAGGAACCAGTTTAGTGGCATCCTATATAGTACTGCAAAAAATTGGTATTATGGCTATTCTTTTCTATTATCTTACTATTATGGGGTGATATATCAAAGATTAAGATGTGCCAGGGTCTTCGTAATGATCTCATGCTTGGGAGTAACGAACCCTTGTATGGGAAAAAAACCATGTGCCTAGAGTGGGATTGTTTTTCTTAATGTGTGTTTTTACGGTTGAATTATAAGTCCCCATTGTGTGGTTCAATTGTTGTGTCATGTGAATATTTTATGATAATTTTCTTGTGGTTATAATGGAATGAGCTTTTAACTTCATTCATCATTTTAGGAACCTAAGGATATAGGGGTTAAGTATCATGGTAGGAACACACGGATAAGATGAGTGATACATAGGAGATAAAATTCATTTCATTTTCCTTAATAGTTTGAAGGAATTTCTATTTAATAAAGATAATGTAAATTAGTAAATGGAAATAATGTGAACAAATGGTTAATTAATAGTTCTTAATGAAAAGTTATAAATGGGTTAAAAATTGTTTGTAGAAATTTGTGAAGAGGTAAAGGAGTGTAAGTGAGAAAGATTTGTGACGTGATGGTAAATAGGTTCAAAAATGGTTTCTAATGAAAGAATTATGACTATGATAATTGGTTTACCACATGTTGATTATGACCCAAGGTAGAGATGTCTAAGGGTATTTAAGGGGGTTTGGTGATATCCTTTTCGATAGTGTATGTGGAATGGGTTGTTTATGGATAGTTGAGAGCCTTATTTTTTGTAAACTGTGGATGTTTTGTGTTATGTTCTCTAGGATTAATTTTCAGAATTGTTGTAAGATTCCACCTAAGAAACTTGTGCTGATTGGGTGTCAAGAAGATATCATAGAAAATTATCCTCCAGAAATGGAGCAATGAATCTCAGTGAACTAGGGTATTAGGGGAGAGTATAAGTTCAATAAGAAATTCACCCTTTTAAGAATATTATGGAGTGGGACCCATGTTGGTTTGTTCCATGTATGTTTGAGCTGACTATGGAGTTGCAGCTGCAACACCCTATAACGTTTTCTAGAGAGAGTAGAACTAATACATAAGAGTTTTGGATAAAGTTTATTCCGATAATTTTTTATCACCTGGAGACTCCTCTAGATAATATAGTCATGTTTGTGTATTACATGTCATGGGGATAAGAAAACCCTAGGTGGTATGTTCTGGTTTATATCCAGTATGATGATGGTATGATATAGAAAAATTTCCTGGAAAAATTTCTTGAGCATTTCTATATGGACACCATGAGGTAAGAGAAGGTGTTGGAGATTATGAGGTTGACCATGGGGTATATTTTAGTGTTATATTAAGAAATATGCTTCATTGACTTGAAATGATTCATCCTAACATTGGTAGGGGATGAGGCAGCTACATCAATCATTTCCAAGATAGACATAGACATGATATTAATTATGAGTTGGATATCATTCATTTAAAAGAGGGTTGATGAATTAGTGGATCATGCCCTAATTTACAAAGGGAATATGAAGGAGGATCTTAGTGGTGGAAAATAATCTCCATTTGGGTGACTCAATTGTGCGGTTTTTGATATTAGGTAGTGTATCTTTGGAAGTTTACACCATGGAGGAGTTAGACTCGTTTTTCAGAAATTGGAACCAAGCACCCAAGGTAATGATGGGGTTTTATACTATATGTGTAGTTGGTCAGGAAACATGCACGGTCAGTGTCCCTAACCACTAGATGAGTTTGTTTCTTAGTTCCTTGAAATGTGTGTTCTAGATTTAAGAATCACTATTTCCAGGCAGCTTCCATTGTATTTATTTATGGAACCAGAAACATCCAATAGTTCTTTATCCAAAGAGGACCTTCTTTCCAAAGGTAGTCGTTCGTTGAGTTTTGAGATTTACAATACTTAAGAACGTGCATTGGTCGAGAGGATGGGAGGTCAGACTCATTACACCCTTTTGGGGGGAATTATTGTCTACTTTGGGACTCTCTTTGTAAAATTAAAATATTTTCATGAATCTTTATTAATTCTCCAATTATATCATAAGTATCCCTTGGAATTTACAATCACTTATTAACATGTGTAAAATTTAGAATCATCAGTATGCATTCAAGGTTCTTCATAAATGGAAACATTTTTATGTATTCGAGGTTTTCCATCAACGGTATCCTCTAATATACTGATTAGAGATTATTTTAATCTTCGTTATGATGATACTGGTTTTTAAGCAACTCAGTGGGGCACTCTAAAATTTATTGACATCTAGGGAGACAAAGGCTTGTTTTAATCTTGGGATCATGCTCATAAAATGAGCTACCTACATATCCTTGTGAAAGGAATTAGAACCCTCATAGTTCAGTGTCGCTTAGTAGGAAACATCATACCTTTTAAGGTCATGTGATAAGTACCTCTAAGAGGAAGGTGCTTATTTGAAACTTAGTGTGGGACTTATGCTGAAGCAGCCCAAGGAACTTGGAAAGGATATGAGTTTCCAAGTAGGATCAGACCCTATTGGGAATATGTCCCAAAGAGAACAGAGTTGATTTAAAGTGTTGGGTTTTAACCTTAAGGAGGCTTCCTATGTATCCCAAATTAATGGGAATCAAAGCCCACATAGTTCGATAAATTTCATAGGAGAGTATAGTCCTCTAAGAGAGATGAGTTTGGGCTTACTTCCTGAGAAAGGATACCTTGATGATTTGAGGATTGAATTTGGGGATTGTTTCCTAAGGAGGATGCCTAAATTGGGGGAATTAGGGTTGGATTCCTAAGGATGATATCCAGTGAGCTCGGGCCCTGAAAGAGCTTCCTACTTATCCTAGTTTAAACAGAAATCAAAGTTTTCGTAGTTCATTTTGGTGAGTGTTTTTGCATATGTTGCAACCATCACATATCTCTAAGCCCACGTGAGTCATTCTCGGTGTGAGAAACAAGAGGATATGAAAGATTCAACAATTAAACTTCACACTTCCAAATGTTTCCTCCATGATGATGGAAGATGGCACATCAACCATGGAAGAGGGTGAGGTGATGAACCTTACCTCTATTCTATTTACATTAAACAAGGTTCAAATGTAAGGAATAAGGGGATAAGGTGAGGGTCTTATACCAGGATGTCTACCTTGAAATTGGTTCTAGTAAGGGAGGGATACTTCTCCTATACTTTCACATAATGGAAAGTGCAGAGTGTACCTTCCCTACTGGAGACCTGAGGTCCTAGGTCACCTCTTTGAGAAGGGTGTGGCCGATAACCAACCATCCTCCAAACCGGAAACATCCCAACACTGTTTCTGGGAGAAAAGTCCATGTGACTGTGGATATACAAACCCAAAAACATCCCATGAATCATAACCCCAATTTGAAACAAATGTGGTAAACCTATGACTGTGGAAATACAAACCCAAATTGGAGACACATTGATGTACCTTACCCAAAGGTTTGAGAAGTCAGGAGGTTTTGGTGGAGGCTTCAACTTATCTCCTTTCTGATAAGGGAACCAAGAAAGGAGATGCCCTACCATGGATGGATTTAAAGAAGGGTACTTGAGCTGGTCGCTTAGGTACCTCACGCAAGTATGCCGCATAAATACCCCATGTTGCCCTATCGCATAGGTATGGCGCGCAGGTGTATAGAACAGGTGTGTCATGCAGATATACTGCGTAGTTATGGATGAGGTCTGAATAATGTGAAGAACATCAAAACATGCCTATCCCCTTTAATTATCCCTTATTTTGTAGTTTAGAGAACTACCTATACCAATTTGAGAGATCTAGGAGAAAGAGTTACGCAATGAGAGATTCAGGGAGTCTTTCACTTTTTTTTAGTTCTGAAATGGGGAGCCCAGGGGCTCTATTTATAGGTACGGATGGGCCTGGTCAAAAATATGTTACCCGTGTAGGTTTTTCACGTAGCTCCACCGCGTGGGAGCTCTGCGCAGGGACATAAAATATCTTCTAGCATGGAGGTATGGCATATATCTTGGCCACATAGTTCAGCCACATAGTTTAATTGTGTATCTCGGATGTGTAGCTCGGCTCTGTAGTTTAGCCACATAGGTCAGTCGTGTTGTTTGGCCGTATATCTTGGCCGTGTAGCACTTTGGGAGTATTATGGATTTTCCTTTGTACTCTTTGAATCTTTCTTTGTGATTTGAAAATATCCGAAGGTTGCCTATCTTTTTTGTTAATTTTTCAATTAGTGTCAACACACCCCCACAAGAGGGGTTGCACAGTTTTTTGCACGGTTGGCCAAACTATGCACCAACTGTGCGGTAGGTTCTACTTCAAGACCTCATGTCAAGGCCACAAATAATATTTTTATCAAGGCCTTGTGTCGAGACCAAGCTTGTCTCATGAGAGCTATCGACACATCGAGATGCTATATCGGGCCTCACTCATCACATAATAAGTGCAATTCATTCCTCGCATGTCTAATAAAAATATAACCTTAAATAAAAGTGTCTCATACCACTTTGATTTATTTAAATCTTATTCATAGTTGAAATAAATTCATTAAACAGTTCAAAGTGTACCATACCAATTTGAAATGTTTAATTATTAATCTATATATTATCATAAAAAGATTAATCTCATACTTAAATTAATTGTATTTTTAAGTGATAAAATAATGAATAATTTAATAAATGCACATTTAATCAAAAAAATCATATATTGTTTTGTCTTCCAAAAATAATCTTATATAAGAAAGAAATATATTTCTCACTTCAAATGATAACTTGTTTCATAATATCATATAAAATGATAAATTATATCTCATGCACTTGAGCAAACAAATGATACAATAAATAAATTGGTTTCTCACATGAAATGATAATTTCACCTAAATTGATAAGTTTGTCCCATGAAATTTGAGAAAAAAGTGTCTATAGGATTTTATAATAATTAGATAGTAAACATCATTATCATTTTTAAATGGGTGACAAGCACTAACTAAGATTAATTTGTTTATGCTTAATAACATATACACGTGTATATATATGTATATAACTATATATATAAATACAGACATATGTTTATGCATGAAATAATAACTGTAATATCAAAATGATAACCCTTTTAAAATTTTGAGGCATACAATAATAAAACTGGGCTTTATTATTGTTTTACATCATAGATATGAAATTAAAACCACTTGGGAAAACTAGATTTTTAATTGAGAACAACCTTTTTAACATATATAAATATATTCATAAAATATGTACATATTTATATATAATCCTTTGTAGAACTAAAATTGTATGATAAAACTTAAATCCATAAATTTTTAATTATGAAAAATTAATAAAATAAATAGAAACAATTATATTTAGTTACATGTGTATAAATCTATACAGATATATATATGTATATATATATGTATATGTATATATATATGTATATATAGACATATATAAATGTATAAACATCTTTTTGGTTGAAAATAGTTTATCCTTTTCAAACTATATGTCTTATAAATAATGATTTAATTCAAAACCCTTATCACAGGAAAATAAAATTTTCATACTTATATATATATATATATGGAATTGAATCTAGAACACTCATCATCGTAGAATATAATATTATTTTAGAAAAACATCGATAAATGAGAATATCAATTAGAAGAATTAATATGAAATCAAATTAAAACATAAACTTCGATAATTGATAATATCTACTGTAGTAGATACATCATGAATTTAAATCATTATTTTTATAAATGTAATGTATTCATTTATTTTAGGATTTCAAAACATAAATAAATAATTAAACTAAAAAACATGAATTAAAACATGATGCCCAAATTTAAAAGAGTCCTTATAATTATGATCTGAAAATTAACACTATATAATCTCTCTTTATTTATAAGTTCTGAAAATAATTTATGTTATATATACGTATATATGTATATATATATATGTATTAAATTAATATAGATAAAAAGATAATTCAAACCCTTTGCAAAATAATAAAAATTCCCATTGATTCTGTAAATAAAATAAGAGGATGTATTTGAATTCATATATATATATATATATATATATATTTGCAAATTAAAACTTGAATAATTAGAATAAAATTGAAACCCTTTACATATATATATATAATAAAAAAATAAAATTTATATATGTGAATATATTTTCATATACATATTCACACATATATGTAATACTTTTTATAACAACATTATTTGATCAAATAATTAAACCCTTACTTGAATTAGATGAATTATGGGATGAGACCTTCTGTAAATTCTAGCAGAACAAGAGGTAGAATTGGGATAATTAGGGGTTTAGGGTTCTTGGTTGCAATGATCACTGTATATATAGATATATTACACACCATATTTCAACACGAAATTGACCAAGGAAAAGAAATAAAAATGGATAATTAGGGCAAAAAATTATAAAAAAATTGAATTGATAGGATACTTGAAGGGGAAGCCAAGATTTGAGTCACACGTTGGGTTTTTAAAAAACCCAATATTGTTGTTGTTGTAGAAAGAGGAGAGAGAATGGGTCCATGGAGAAAATGACTTTGATGATGAATAATGGAGGTGTATCACGGGTCTAAGATGAGCAATGGAGAAGGAATAAAAGGAACCAGTGGCTGACCCATGCATCTCAGATAGGCGCGACATGGAGAAGATAACTGGTGCAAAGAGGGTTGGTTGAGATAATGACTGAGTAAATTTATGGTCGTGATTAAATATTGTTGGATATCTTGATTTGTGGTGTGGATCAACTAGGAAGAGGGGGTAATTGGATAGCCTATATGAGAAGCTTTAATATCCAATAGCTAGGATTAAACCTATCTTTTTAGAGTGGAGACTGATTGGGATAAAATGAGTGAATGAATGGGATTAGGTGAGGATAATTCTAATGGATAGAAAGGTGTGGGGTGGTTGGGTCATGCAGGGGAATAGGAAGAGGACCGTTCTGTTTTGTGTGTTTTTTTAAACATTTATCATCATTTTTTGGTCCAAATATTTTATGTTACCCATTCTATAACTATTCATTTTTTAGACCGTCTCTTTATTATCAAGTCAAGATTGTTCCCCTTTTTTATTTATAAATTATTATATTATGAAATCATTTTTGACTTTTCCTCTCAATATTTATTTTATATTATTTTACCCTTTTTTAATGTAACATTTCTTTTAAAAAAATTACATTTTGCATTTTTTAATATATATATATATATATATATATATATATATATATAATTCATTTTTTTTATAAACAGATCAAACCATACATTTTTTAAAACACAGACACACATATATATATATATATATTGTGCATTTTTTACTACAAAAAATATTATATATATTTATAATTTATAAAATTTATAAAACAAGAAAACAATATATCATTATATATTCAAAATATATATTTTCTTAATAATAATAATAATAATAATAATTTTTAAAAAAAGATTAACTATTAATTATTATGACCAATATTATTATTATTATGATTAAAATATTCTATTAAAAAACATTTTTGATAAAAAAAATAAATTCTATTTATAAAAATAATAAACATAGTTATTTTTAAATATTATTTTAAACAAAAAAACAATATTTATTTTTAGAATAAATTTAAAAACTATAAATAATATGTATAATTAAGTTTAAGTATCATAGTTAACTTATAATCAAATCAATTAAAAACACTCAATTGATATATTTAAATAAAATCATATCAAAAATATCATTACATTGTTTTAATTATAAATTAATCAATTTAATAAAATATTTATATAATTAAAAAAACATAGAAATCTTGGGATGTTATATTATTCTCCCCTAAATAAAATTGTGTCCTTGCAATTCATTTTGTCGGACTAAAATAATTTTGAATTTTCATCATCAGAATTGAGAAAAACTAGGACCACTAAACATATAGAATCAGAAAAATCTAATCTATAAAGTTTTTTAGATAGTTCCTCTGATACCAACTATAATTACCCGACCCCAGTTTCCTGGAGTTGATGCTAAAATATATTGTGTAATTTTATTTATAAAAGGAACTGAAATATTACACAACACATTACATAATCATGGATCTTTACCAGTCTAGGTTTTGGAGAATTAGATACAACTGTTACATTTCCTAAAAACCAAACGAAAATAAAATTCAAGGATCTACCCCAACAAATTAAATAACTTCACTGATAAATCTACTTAACTGTTAAAAATGAATTTAAAATATATGTTGAGAATTTAAAATGCCAAGTAAAGGGGTTTAAAAATAATTAATAAATTATTTTAAAAAACAATTTCTTTAAAATAAAAATACATACTCAAATCATTTTCTTTACAATAAAATAACATCTCTTATAGCATGTCATCATCATTTTATTGAGAGTTACTGAAAATAATTTTTAGGAAAACTCATGCTCAAGAATTGTTGTTCTTATTTGAAAGTTACAAATAAAATGCATTATAAAATATGTGTTCACTTAGAAAAAATACGTGAAATTCAACATATATGTTAGATAATGATCGTGATTGATTATGTATAACATGGTATGGTGTAGATACAAATTTTACACATGATTTAATATTTATCTAGAATTTACACATAAAAAGATTTCATTTATCATTCAACACATAGATGAAAACTGTAAAATGATAGATAAATTTGTAACCTGTTTTTTATAGTTTGGAAACTAAATATTAATCCTTCTTTATAAATGAATTTATATTCAAGTATACACTTAAATTTGAAACATTAAATTGTGTGCACTCAAAAAGATAAAATTGATTGATACAGGTTCATAAGAGAATGATTATTAACCATGGATATTAGACTAGTAAAATAATCACATGGACATTCACTTACTAGATTCATTATAAGGGAATTCATAATACAGTACATAATAACCATACCTTTAAGGCCTCGTTCCATGACTATAAATAACCATTTTTTTCAAAGCGGTGTGCTAAGAACTATCTTGTCTCATGAGACCTACCGATGCCTCGAGAGGCTATAGAGGGCCTCACCAGTTACCTAATAATTCATATGGATTTCTCATATGTATAATAAAAATATGACCTTAAATAAAAGTTTTCCATACCACATTGATTTATTTAAATCTTAATAATATGTGAAATAAATTCATTAAACAATCCAAAGTGTCCCATACCACTTTGAAAAGTTTAATTCATAATCCATATATTATCATAAAAAGATTCATCTCATACTTAAATTAATTCCCTTTTTAATTCATAAATAAAATAAATAATGTAATAAATTCACTTTTAATCAAAAATGAATATATATTTTTTCCTCCAAAAAATAATCTTATATAATAAATGAATAAATTTTACACATGAAATGATAACTTGTTTCATAATTTCACATAAAATGATAAGGTTTATCTCATGAAGTTAAGAAAAAATAAATAAATAAATAAATAATACTATCACATGAAATGATAACTTGTTTCATAATTTCACATAAATTGATAGGTTTGTCCCATACAATTTTTAAAAAACAAATGTCTAGAGGGTTTTGAAATCATTAGAGAGTAAACATCATTATCATTTTTAAATGGGCGAGAAGGACTAACTAAGCATAAGTTGTTTATGATTAAATACATATACATGTGTATATATATGTATATAACTACACTCACACACATGTTTATGCATGAAATAATAACTGTAATATCAAAATGACAACCCTTTTAAAATTTTATGCCACACAATAATAAAACATGGTTTTGTTATAGTTTTCCATCATAGATGAAAAATTAAAACAACTTGGGAAAAATGGATTTTTCATTGAGAACAACCTTTTCAACATAAATAGAAATAATAATTAAATATATAAATATTTATATGTACTTCTTTATAAAACTAAAATCATTTGATAAAAATTAAATCCATAAGTTTTTAATTCTGAAAAATTAATAAAATTGATATAAACAACTATATTTAGTTACATGTGTATAAATCTATACATATATATATAAATTTATATGTATATATATACATATATAAATGTATAGAAATATTATTGGTAGAAAATATTTTATCCTTTAAAAACCGTATGTCTTACAAATAATGATTTAATTCAAAACCCTTATCACATGAAAATAAACATTTCATACTTATATATATATATATATATGTTTATATATATACATATGTCATTGAATATATAATCATCATCATCACATAATAAATTATTATTTGAGGAAAACATCGATAAATGAGAATATCAATTGGAAGAATTAATATGAAATCAAATTAAAAAATAAACTGTGATAATTGATAATAACCGTTGTGGAAAATTCGTCATGAATTTAAAGCATAATTTTTATAAGCATAATATATTCATTTAATGTGACATGTCAAAACATATGCAAATAATTAAACCCACAACCATGAATTAAAACATGACACAATAATTTAAAAGAGTCCTTAAAATTTTGATCTGAAAACTAAAATTATATAATATCTCTTTATTTATAAATTCTGAAAAAAATTTATGTTAGATATAAATATATACATATATATATATATGTATGTATGTATTAAATGAATATTGATAAAAAGATAATTCAAACCCTTTTCACAATAATAATAATTCTCATAGCTTCTGAAAATAAAATAAGAGGATGGATCTAAATGAATATATATATATATATATATTCAAATTTAAACTTGAATAAATAGAATAAAATGAAAACCCTTAATATATATATATAATGAAAAATAAAATTTATATATTTGAATCTATTTCCATATACATATACACACAAATATATATATATAAAAATGTAATACTTTGTTTAAGAACATAATTTTATCAAACAATTAAACCATTACTTGAATTAGATGAATTGTGGGATAATACCGTCTATAAATTCAAGAAGAACGAGAGGAGGAGTTGGGAGAATTAGGGGTCGGGTTTTCATGGGTGAAAATAGAACTGTATATATAGATATATTATATTCCATGTTTCAACATGAAATTGGAAAATCCAAAACAAATAAAATGGATAATCAGAGAAATGAAAATTAGAATTTTTTTTGAATTGATAGGAAACCAGAAGGGGAATATGAGCATTGGGTCATGGGTTGGGTTTTAAAATAATCCAATCATGTCATTGATGTGGAAAGAGTAGAAATCATGGGTCCGTGGAGAAAATTACTTTGGTGATGAAGAATAGAGGTGTATCATGGGTCGAAGATGAGTAGTAGAGAAGGAAGAAAATAAACCAGTGGCTGATTCGTGCATCTCGAATAGGTGTGGCCTGGAGAAGATGACCAGTGCAAAGATGGGGTGGTTGTTAAAGTTACTGAATAAATGGATGGTTTAGATTAATCTATTTGGATATCTTGATTTTTAGTGCGACTTAACTAGGAAGAGGTGAAAAACATAGATGGCCCGGATGAGAAAATTCATGATCCAATGACTAGGATTAAACCTATATTCTTAGAGTGAAGACCGATCGAGATAAAATTAGGGGATGAATGGGATTAGGAGACGCTAGATCTAATGGACAAAAAGGTGTGTCATAGTTTGGTTAAGCGTAGAAATATGAGGTGGACCACTCAGCGTTGTTTTGTGTTTTTTTAAAACATTTATCATCATTTTTTTGTCTAAATCTTTCACATTACACATTCTATAACTATTCATTTTTTTCACAAGTCTCTTTCTTATCAAGTCATGATTGTTCCCCCTTTTTTATTTATAAATTATTATATTATTAAATTGTTTTTGAATTTTCCTCTAAATATTTATTTTTTATTATTTTACCATTTTTTAATGTAACATGTATTTTTAACAAAAAAATTTACATTTAGAATTTTTTTAATATATATATAATTAATTTTTTATAAAAAAATCAAACCATATATTTTTTTAAACATATATATATTGTTCATTTTTAATACCAAAATAATTATATATATTTATAATTTATAAATTTTATAAAACAAAAATACAATATATTTTCACATATTCAAAATATATATTATCTTAATCATATTAATAATAATTTTCTTAAAAAAAACATTAATGATTAATTATTATGAACATCATTATTATTATTAACATTAAAATATTCTATTAAATAACCTTTTGATAAAAAAATAAATTATTTTTATATAAATAATAAACATAGTAATTTAAAAATATTCTTTTAAACAAAGAAAAATAATATATATTTTTATAATAAATTTGGAAACTTTAAATAATAGGTATAATTAATTTTAAGTATCATAGTTACCTTATAATCAAATTAATTAAAAAAACTCAGTTGAAATTTTTAAATAAAATCATATAAAAATTATGATTACTTTGTTTTAATTATAAATTAATCAATTTAATAATAAAATTATACAATAAAAATAAAACATAGAAATCTAGGGGTGTCACACCCCAAGCCCCTAATGGTTGCATTGGATGAGACTATTTGGACTGAGGATCCTAGGCAAGTGTTATGTGAATGATTGTGAAATGGTTTCCTTAGTGAGATATGGAACTTTGCATATCTCATTATTTGTAGTTGTTGAATGGAATATACAATTTTTTATGAATGAGTTGTATAACCAATGGAGTACATGATGAAAAAATTTTAAGTGAATATTGTGAATCAATATCACCCAATTTATCTCTTCTTCACCATGTCATTATTTTAGTACATGCACAATTTGTTTTCTTGAATATCTATTTTATAGACACTATGGGTGGTGGCATAATGGGTTGTACTCACAACCTTCTTAGGCTACCATTAGGTTGCTGAGAAGATTTCATAGTTTCAGTTCAGTATATGGGAAAAGGTCATATGCTATAGGGTTATTTAGGCATGAAATTTTCTTTGATGATGCACCCATACATTTAGTCAGGGCCCATTGTAGGGATTCTTCATTTTTTCTTCATTTTACTTTTTCCATAAACGTGACACTATATTGACATTACATATCATGTTAACATTTAGTTATGGGGTTGTACCCAGTTTTGGGAAATGATTTTGGATGCATGGTTATTAGTTATACTGATTTCCTTTATTTCTATTTGTTATCTTCTATTTCATACTTTTATAATGTGGGTACAGTCTCCCTACATATTTCATTATCCCCTGACTTCTAGTAGGAAGCCTCCAGTATATAGGGAGGTGTTCTTAACATCATGTGGAGACAGAGATCGGGGCACCAGTTTAGTGGCATCATATATAGTACTGCAAAAAAGTGGTATTATGGATATTATTTTCTATTATATTACTATTAAGGGGTGATATATCAAATATTAATATGTTCCAGGGTCTTCGTAATGATCTCATTCTTGGGAGTAACTAAATCATGTATGGGTAAAAAACATGTGCCCAGAGTGGGATTGTTTTTCTTAATGTGTGTTGTTATGGTTGAATTATAAGTCCACATTGTGTGGTTCAATTGTTGTGTCATGTGAATATTTTATGATACTTTTCTTGTGGTTATAATGGAATGATGTTTTAACTGCATTCATCATTTTAGTAACCTAAGGATATAGGTGGTATGCATCATGGTAGAAACACAGAGGTAAGATGTGTGATACATAGGAGATAAAATCCATTTCATTTTCCTTAATAGTTTGAAGGAATTTAGGTTTAATAAAAATAATTTAAATGAGTAAATGGAGATAATGTGAACAAATGGTTAATCAATAGTTCTTAATGAAAAGTTATAAATGGGTTAAAAATTGTTTGTAGAAATTTTTGAGGAGGGAAATGAGTGTATGTGAGAAATATTTTTGAAGTGATGGTAAATAGGTTAAAAAATGGTTTCTAATGAAAGAATTATGACTATGACAATTGTTTACCACATGTTGATTATGACCCATGGTAGAGATGTCTAAGGGTAGTTAAGGGGGTTTGGGGATATCCTTTTCAATGGTGTATGTGGAATGGGATGTTTATGGATAGTTGAGAGCCTTATTTTTTATAAACTGTGGATATTTTGTGTTATGTTCTCTGGGATGAATGTTTGGCATTGTTGTAAGATTCCACCTAAAAATCTTGTGCTGATTGGGTGACAAGAAGATATCATAGAAAATTCTCCTCCAGAAAGGGAGTAAAGAAACTCAGTGAACCAGGGTATTGAGGGAGAGTATAAGTTCAATGAGAAATTCTCCCTTTTAAGAATATTATAGAGTGGGACCCATGTTGGGTTGTTCTATGTATGTCTGAGCTGACTATGGAGTTGCAACTGCAACACCCAATAACGTTTTCTGGAGAGGATAGAACTAATACATAAGAGATTTGGATAGAGTTTATTCTGAAAATTTTTGATAACTTGGAGACTCCTCTGGAGAATATAGTCATGTTGGTGGGTTACATGTTGTGGGGATAGGAAAACCATAGGTGGGATGTTCTGATTTAGACCCAGTATGATGATAGTATGATATAGAATGATTTCATGGAAAAATTCCTTGAGCATTTCTATATGGAGGAGATTAGGTAAGATAAGGTTGTGGAGATTATGAGGTTGACCATGGGGTCTATGTCAATGATGTATTAAGAAAGATTCTTCATTGAATTGAAATGCTTCATCCCAACATTGGTAGGGGATGAGGCAGCTACATCAAGGAATTTCTAAGATAGACATAGACATGATTTTAATTCTGAGTTGGATATCATTCATTTAAAGAGGGTTGATGAAGTAGTGGATCATGACCTAATTTCCAAAGGGAATCTGAAAAAGGATTCTATAGGTGGACAAGAACCTCAATTTGGGTGACTCAATTGTGCGGTTTCTGATAGTAGGTAGCGTATCTTTGGAATTTTACACCATGGAGGAGTTAGATAGGGTTTTCAGAAATTGGAACCAACCACCCATGGTAATGATGGAGTTTTATACTATATGTGTAGTTGGTAAAGAAACATGCACGGTCAGTGTCCCTGACCACTAGATGAGTTTGTTTCATAGTTCCTTGAAACGTGTGTTCTAGATTTAAGAATCACTATTTCCAGGCAGTTTCCATTGGATTTATTTATGGAACCAGAAACATCCCACAGTTCTTTATCCAAAGATGACATTCTTTCCAAAGGAAGGAATTCGTTATGTTTTGAGCTTTACAATACTTAATAACGTTCATTGGTTGAGAGGATGAAAGTTTAGATTCATCACACACTTTTAGGGGGAATTATTGTCTACTATGGGACTCTCTTTGTAAAATTAAAATATTTTCATGAATCCTTATTAATTCACCAAGTATATCATAAGTATACCTTGGAATTTACAATCACTTATTAACATGTGTAAAATTTAGAATCATTAGTATTCATTCAAGTTTCTTCATCAATGGAAAAAAAATTTATGTATTCGAGGTTTTCCATCAATGGTATCCTCTAATTTACCGATTAGAGATTCTTTTAATAGTCGTTATGATGATACTAGTTTTTAGGCACTCTGGAATTTATTGTCATATAGGGAGACAAAGTTCTGTTTTAATCTTAGGATTGTGCTCATAAAATGAGCTACCTACATATCCTTGTGAAAGGAATCAGAACCCTCGTAGTTCAGTGCCGCTTAGTAGGACACATCATACCTTTTAAGGTAATGTGATAAGGACCTCTAAGAGGAAGGTGCTTAGTTGAAACTTAGTGTGGGACTTATGCTGAAGCAGCCCAAGGAACTTGGAAAGGATATGAGTTTCCAAGTAGGATCAGACCCTATTGGGAATATGGACCAAAGAGAACAGGGTTGATTTAATGTGTTGGGTTTTAACCTCAAGGAGGATTCCTACGTATCCCAAATTAATGGGAATAAAATCCCACATAGTTAGATAAATTTCATAGGAGAGTACAGTCCTCTAAGAGATATGAGTTTGGGATTACTTCCTGAAAAAGGATGACTTGATGATTTGAGGATTGAATTTGGGGCTTGTTTCTTAAGGAGGATGCCCAAATTGGGGGAATTAGGGTTGGATTCTTGAGTAAGATATCCAGTGATCTCGAGCCCTAAAAGAGCTTCCTATATATCTTAGTTTAAACAGGAATCAGAGTTCTCGTAGTTTATTTGGGTGAGTGTTTGTGCATATGTTGCAACCATCACATATCTCTAAGCCCACATGAGTCATGCTTGGTGTGAGAAAAAAGAGGATATGAAAGATTCAACAATGACACTTCACACTTAGAAATTTTTCCTCCATGATGATGGAAGATGGCGCGTCAACCATGTAAGAGGGTGAGGCGACGAACCTTCACTCTATTCTATTTACATTAAACAATGGCTCAATGTAAGGAAGAAGGGGAGAAGGTGAGGGTCTTATACTAGAATGGCTGCCCTGAAATTGGTTCTAGTAGGTGAGGGATACTTCTCCTATACTTTAACAGAAATGAAAGTGAGAAGTGCACCTTCCCTATCGGAGACCTGAGGTGTTAGGTCCCCTCTTTGAGAAGGGTGAGGCTGGTAACCAACCATCCTCCAAACCGAGAACTTCCCAACACTTTTTCTAGGAGAAAAGTCCATGTGACTGTGGATATTAAAACCCACAAACATCCCATGAATCATAACCCCATTATGAAAAAAATTTGGGAAACCTCTGAATGTGGAAATACAAACCCAAATTGGAGACACACTGATGTGCCTTACCCAAAGGTTTGAGAAGTCATGAGTTTTTGGTGCAGGCTTCAACTTATCCCCTTTCGGATAAGGGAACCAAGGAAGGAGAAACCCTACCATGGATGGATTTAAATAAGGGTACATGATCTGGTCGCGTAGGTACCTCACGTAAGTATGCCACATAAATACCCCATGTTTCCCTACCGCATATGTAAGGTGCGCAGGTTTACCGCTCAGGTGTGGCACGCAGATATACTACGTAGTTATGGATGAGGACTGAATAATGTGAAGAACTTCAAAACATGTCTATCCCCTTTTGTCACGAACCGAATCTGGTCACCGCCAAAACCGGCACCAAACCCAGCCCATGACATGACTCGAAGGGCGTTCCCTATCCCCACGGGCTGGAACAAGTGCCCGGGTATCATTTATTTAGGTTTGGGAACGATTTACCCGAATATGAAGGCATAAACCATTAAAAACAATCAATAAACTGAATCTGAAAAATTTATACCAAACGATGTTTAAACAAAAACCAGAACTGAATACATAGGTTTAGAGTCAATACAAAAGGTCCAAAGACACAATGGAACAGAAAGAAAACAGCCCCATGGACTCCACATGACAAGGGGTCATCACCCCCAAGTCGTCTCCACTACTCCTCCCCAAGGATGAGGACTAACACCCTGAACCGTCAACACCCTTAGCCTTTCCTTTACCTGGGTCAAAAAAAAGGTCTACTTACACCCAAGGGGTGTAAGTAGGGTGTGAGCCTAAGCCCAATAGGATACCACCCTATGATTCCAAGGTGCATGCAATACAAGGTGAAAAAGCAAGCAGTTTTAATATGCAATTAAAAGCGGTGACAAATTCCACGAAATGAAACTTTAAATTGAAAACATTTTTCAAGATAAAACTTTCAGAATGTTAACACATTTAAATAGGAATATTAGATACTGAATTATAATTCCAAAGACACCCAAAAACAAGGGAAAATACCACAAATCCACTGAGCAACAAAACCAGGAACACCCCTAGGCACTAGATAGTCTCAGGCCCCATGTACCTCGTACCTCAGTGTAATTTAACCATAGTAAAATCCTTTCTCGTGCACGAGCCACTAGTAGGGAACATACCCATAACCTAGTGGTCCCCAATCATCATCCACATAGTTTAGTTAGAGTTGTCGTTATCCAAATGCTAAGTGAAACAGGGACAAAACCCATCCGGTCCACTAGCCGTACTAGTACAAATCTGCCCCACCTAGGTACCCGGGCTTCCCCCTTTGTGCTCAAACAATTTCAGGATTTAACACACATCCATTTTAATGTAAAACACCAATACTGGTCACATACACCAAATACAGTAGCTATCTCATTTTCTACCACTTAAAACACACAAAAAACTCTTTGAATTTGAATAAATCAATTTCACAAAATCTCGTGTAGTTTTACACACAAAACCCCTTAAGAAACCCACTTGTACACGATGTTCACAATTGTAAGTTACCAAAATAGTAAAGGCAGCCCAATAAATATCAATTAAAACAACAAATCAATTTTTTGGAATCCTCATGTTAAACAAGAAGTGTTCTCTTTGTAAAACCTTCATTTTCACACAAAAGTGGAACCAAAACTTCACTTTCTTTACAAGCACAATTAAAACTCATTATTTGCAGCAATTACCAAAGGGGATAAACATTATAAACAGTATTTTATGCCTTATTACAGATCAATAAAAACAACTAAGTATTTATAGGGCATCCCCAAATAAACAAACAAAACACTTCTTTGGAAAACCCCCAATTTCACACCAAATTGACATTTTAAATTCAATTGCAATGGAAACATCATTAGAACCAATTTTTGGAGAAATAATAAAATTATATAAATCTGAAAATATGGTAAATACAGCATGCTAATACACAAAGATTGCATCAACATTGTAATCACCTACCAAATCAAATGAAACCATTGAATCCTTTGTGCGAAAACACAAACGCACCACCGCCGCACCTCAAGAAGGGTAGATCAAACCGAAAAAATAGAAAATTGGACCAAGAAAACCCAAGGTTAAACCTTAGGTTCGAACCCCTACCCACTGGTCATTGTTCACTTCAATAAAAAGGGAGGAAACCCTAAAAAAAAGAATGAAACCCTAATCAATTTGAAATGGGAAAAGAAATGGACAAACTTACATGAGAAATCTAGAATGAATCTCCCCAAAACACTAGTATCTGAAATTTAAAACGGCCAAAAATCATGGGATGGTCTCACAATAATTATTAGGTCATTTAGGAATTGGAATGGAGGGAAAAGATTAAGAATAGAAGGAGTTATGAAAGGATCAATTTACCTCTCCAAAATCTGGACGATTTCTTAAATCCAGAAAGTTTCGACTATTTTCGCGACTCTATCGAGCTCCAAATTGTGGGAGGATGGAATGGGGTCGCGCCTGGGCTTCTTAGGGTCTATAGAGAGGTGGAATCACCGAAATATCCATTTTAATGAATAAGATATTAATAAATTAATGAAACAATTTAAAACTGGAAAATGGGCCTTCGGGTTGGCCCAATTCTCAAATAAAAACAAAAATCCCCCATGCTTATGGATTTATAAAGGCCCCAAATTTACATTTGGGGTTAATATATCAGGGGAGAACAATTAAGAGTTGGAATGAATCAAAAATATTAAAAATTGAAAAAGTTATAAATGAAACAAAATTTATTTTTAAATATGGAATTAGGCTCGCAGTTTGGCCCAATTCATGAAAACTCACCTATTCTCAATAAAACCTTTGGAAACCACCAAAACAAATCATGAGTGTAAAATAAATTTAAAATAACCCTAAAATAGGTTATGTACGTGACAATTCTCCCCACCTTGAAAACTTTCCACCCCGGAAAGTCACAGCAAGGTCAAAGCAACAACCAAACCCAACTGAGAAACCAATAGGTACACCCTTGCCAGGTTTCACCCCCAAAGGTCAAAACACCTCCAGTGATCAATGATTGAAGGAATACTATCACAAACCAAACTTAAACCACTTTCCTGAAACAATAAAGTACATTCAGGATTTATCCCAAATGAAAACTCCTCAAATACAATCTGAACAATACTCAATCAATTTACCCAAAAAAACAACAACATTGAACAAGGTTACACTTCCCTACTATAACTAAACCATTGGAAACTCTCCAATATCAATTTTTACCCAATTAATATGTAGGTAGTTAGATATCTTCGAATGATAATACCTACTTCCCAGACAAGTCCAAAGAAAAAAATATGAGTTACTCGTATGAAGAGACACAAATGGTCTCCCCACCATAAGAGAAAACTTAAATTGTTTTCCCGAGACAGAATCAAGACACTAATAGTGGGAGGCCGAAACATACTCTCTAGTAAAAGGGATATACTTCCATTAAATGTTTATGAAGAAATATTCATGAGAATCATAGTGGGTCTCCCCACCATAAGAACTGACCATCTTAACCGACCAGCATGGGCCGACACAGAAAGACCCAAAAAGAAATCAAAGATTTAGGAAGGGCGCAGGATTAGTCTGCATGGTTTGGGAAACTGTGCACTAACTATGAATATAATTCTTTCTATATGGATTCCTAGCACACGGCCACTACTAAACGTGCACAAACTATGTGCTCAACCATGACGAAACCATAGGTTTGAACTATTCCCATCTTTCATACTAAGGATAGGACTTTGTATAAGGGTTTAAATGGCCCTGGGATTTTCCCTGACTACGAGCCAGCTTCTCTCCGAGACCTATGGCTGGAGCTCAAATGATTGAAGCATCTTCGGCCTCGTAGTTAATATTTGGAAACCCACTGAATGAGAATTCTTCTTTTCGATGCCACCAAAAACTACACCGCAGTCCCAAATAAGTTTTCTAGACATAACACATTCCAAACTCACTTTACCTTATCCCGATATTTCACTGAAACAAGGGCTGAGAAGATACACACACATCACAACTTGTTTCTTCAGGTGAGAAACAATAGAAGTAAAGAACACCTACACTCACATTCCTCTAAAATAGATGATTTTGAAGTTTTTCCAAGGGAGACATTTGCCAAACATAACAGGGACTCTCAGAGGATTTCACTACTTTCACCTATACAGTCAATAGAGTACATGACATCATAAGGCATCACCAAACATGACCATTTCAACTGATATAAACAATTCATGGAGAGGGACCTTATACAACATCCCCAAACAACACACAATTCTAGAAAGTGGCCACAATATCCTATCGTGACCATATTTCCCACACCGGTGGTTTAACATGAATTAATGCATCAAAGAAACTTTGAAGAACCCAAAGGTCCTCTTAGACACCATCGAGACACTCATCCACACTTACAACCAAAGAACACTTCCACCTTCGATGAATCATGAAACATTAGAAACTAAGGTTTCTTTCAACCTTCCACAATAACTTTACCACTACAAGAGGATCCAAAAATCAACGAAATGAATGGGTGTAGACTCAATCAACAATGATCGATAAAATATTCCTTATATTGATCAACTGGAGGATTTTCCAATGGCGAAACAATATGGATTGCACTTCAGCTGTGCATTAACCCTTAATGGGGGCATACCTTATCCAATGAGAGAACCCAAGGACCCAACCAATCTGGTCCATTAGTAAAAACATGCCTCAAACCAGATCCAAACACATGAATGGAACCACCGTAAAGGCATCCCAAAACATTTTTCAAAAGAGACCACTAATCATCCCTACAACACAACTTACTGACCAAACCTAAACCCAAAACACAGTTCAAACAGGAGGGGTTCTTGGACTCAAAAAATCCCACAACATCAACATTTTCCGAAAACACATAATATACACCATCCCAAAAAAAATCATCAAGAAATCATGTTTTTTTTATTTAAAAACATTTCTTTGAAAACGAATGGTTCAGCGGTAAGCGCATCCACCAATGGTACCCCATGGGCCTTACACATGCATGTTTCTATGCCACACCAGGCACCCTCCTCATTTCCATCCCGACACTCATCCAGTCATGTCATCAACCATCCCTCTTCCCATATAACCCCATTCATGTGGTTTCTCATGAAAATACCAAAGGTTAAAACAAAAATTCTTTCCACTTTTCAAAACCAAAATGGTCAACCAACACATCCTTTTTCTCAAAACCGCTAACCACAAGATCAAATTCCAACTCACATCTTACAAAAATTTTCAGAAATGCACAACCATTTAAAAAAAATAACTCACTTTCAATATATTCACATCAATTTCAAAACATCTCATCCCATTAAAACACTATTTGATTGTTTAGAAAACTCTATTGTAAACACTTTTCAAAACCAACTTCAATATAGTTCTTGCTTTCAAAAGAGGTGTAAAAACACCATTTTCCATTTCAAAACAATTATAAAAATTCAGTTCCACCATTTCATAAATCAATCCATTCCTTATTTATTTGAAAATAATTTCAAAAAAACTTTATACTTCTTAAAACCAAGTCCTTTTAAAACCAAAGTTCCAAGATTGCAAAACTATAGTACAAAACAATCTGATAGGAAACTAGTTTCAGTGGGTGACTTGGACATATGGTTGGCGGCCATATTCCAATCACTTCACTATCACAGAGAGTGTTCTAGGGTATATCCCCATCTCCACATGGCTTTCCAGGCCCTGCGAGCTTACGGAGACCATTAACCCAACCCTCTTTTCATTTCCCCTAACCATCATTAAAACAAGAAAACCAAAGGACTTAGATAAATCATGACTTCCCTAGGAAACTTGAATCCTGTCATGAGGTGTGGTGATCAATCACACTACCCATAACTATAATACCAAGTCCCTACAATCCTAACTCCATGATATCCTGACTCTTCCCGAAATAACATGACCCAAAGAGTTAACATGAACCTCCTCTGATACCATTTTGTCACGAACCGAATCTGGTCACCGCCAAAACCGGCACCAAACCCAGCCCGTGACATGACTCTAAGGGCGTTCCCTATCCCCACGGGCTGGAACAAGTGCCCGGGTATCATTTATTTAGGTTTGGGAACGATTTACCCGAATATGAAGGCATAAACCATTAAAAACAATCAATAAACTGAATCTGAAAAATTTATACCAAACGATGTTTAAACAAAAACCAGAACTGAATACATAGGTTTAGAGTCAATACAAAAGGTCCAAAGACACAATGGAACAGAAAAAAAACAGCCCCATGGACTCCACATGAAAAGGGGTCATCACCCCCAAGTCGTCTCCACTACTCCTCCCCAAGGATGAGGACTAACACCCTGAACCGTCAACACCCTTAGCCTTTCCTTTACCTGGGTCAAAAAAAAGGTCTACTTACACCCAAGGGGTGTAAGTAGGGTGTGAGCCTAAGCCCAATAGGATACCACCCTATGATTCCAAGGTTCATGCAATACAAGGTGAAAAAGAAAGCAGTTTTAATATGCAATTAAAAGAGGTGACAAATTCCACGAAATGAAACTTTAAATTGAAAACATTTTTCAAGATAAAACTTTCAGAATGTAAACAAATTTAAATAGGAATATTAGATACTGCATTATAATTCCAAAGACACCCAAAAACAAGGGCAAATACCACAAATCCACTGAGCAACAAAACCGGGAACACCCCTAGGCACTAGATAGTCTCAGGCCCCATGTACCTCGTACCTCAGTGTAATGTAACCATAGTAAAATCCTTTCTCGTGCACGAGCCACTAGTAAGGAACATACCCATAACCTAGTGGTCCCCAATCATCATCCACATAGTTTAGTTAGAGTTGTCGTTATCCAAATGCTAAGTGAAACAGGGACAAAACTCATCTGGTCCACTAGCCGTACTAGTACAAATCCGCCCCACCTAGGTACCCGGGCTTCCCCCTTTGTGCTCAAACAATTTCAGGATTTAACACACATCCATTTTAATGTAAAACACCACTACTGGTCACATACACCAAATACAGTATCTATCTCATTTTCTACCACTTAAAACACACAACAAACTCTTTGAATTTGAATAAATCAATTTCACAAAATCTCGTGTAGTTTTGCACACAAAACCCCTTAAGAAACCCACTTGTACACGATGTTCACAATTGTAAGTTACCAAAATAGTAAAGGCAGCCCAATAAATATCAATTAAAACAACAAATCAATTTTTGGGCATCCTCATGTTAAACAAGAAGTGTTCTCTTTGTAAAACCTTCATTTTCACACAAAAGTGGAACCAAAACTTCACTTTCTTTACAAGCACAATTAAAACTCATTATTTTCAGCAATTACAAAAGGGGATAAACATTATAAACAGTATTTTATGCCTTATTACAGATCAATAAAAACAACTAAGTATTTATAGGGCATCCCCAAATAAACAAACAAAACACTTCTTTGGAAAACCCCCAATTTCACACCAAATTGGCATTTTAAATTCAATTGCAATGGAAACATCATTAGAACCAATTTTTGGAGAAATAATAAAATTATATAAATCTGAAAATATGGTAAATACAGAATGCTAATACACAATGATTGCATCAACATTGGAATCACCTACCAAATCAAATGAAACCATTGAATCCTTTGTGCGAAAACACAAACGCACCACCGCCGCACCTCAAGAAGGGTAGATCAAACCTAAAAATAGAAAATTGGACCAAGAAAACCCAAGGTTAAACCTTAGGTTCGAACCCCTACCCACTGGTCATTGTTCACTTCAATAAAAAGGGAGGAAACCCTAAAAAAAAGAATGAAACCCTAATCAATTTGAAAGGGGAAAAGAAATGGACAAACTTACTTGAGAAATCTAGAATGAATCTCCCCAAAACACTAGTATCTGAAATTTAAAACGGCCAAAAATAAGGGGATGGTCTCACAATAATTATTAGGTCATTTAGGAATTGGAATGGAGGGAAAAGATTAAGAATAGAAGGAGTTGTGAAAGGATCAATTTACCTCTCCAAAATCTGGACGATTTCTGAAATCTAGAAAGTTTTGACTATTTTCGCGACTCTATCGAGCTCCAAATTGTGGGAGGATGGCATGGGGTCGCGCCTGGGCTTCTTAGGGTCGATAGGGAGGTGGAATCACCGAAAAATCCATTTTAATGAATAAGATATTAATAAATTAATGAAACAATTTAAAACTGGAAAATGGGCCTTCGGGTTGGCCCAATTCTCAAATAAAAACAAAAATCCCCCATGCTTATGGATTTATAAAGGCCCCAAATTTACATTTGGGGTCAATATATCAGGGGAGAACAATTAGGAGTTGGAATGAGTCAAAAATATTTAAAATTGAAAAAGTTATAAATGAAACAAAATTTGTTTTTAAATCTGGAATTAGGCTCGCAGTTTGGCCCAATTCATGAAAACTCACTTATTCTCAATAAAACCTTTGGAAACCACCAAAACAAATCATGAGTGGAAAATAAATTTAAAATAACCCTAAAATAGGTTATGTACATGACACCTTTAATTATCCCTTATTTTTTAGTTTAGAGAACTACATATGAAAATTTGAGAGATGTAGGAGAAATAGCTATGCAATGGGAGCTTCAGGGAGTCTTTCACTTTTTTAAGTCTTGAAATGGGGAGCCCAAGGGCTCTATTTATAGGTACAGATGGGCCTGGTCGAAAAGATGTTGCCCACAAAGGTACTTCACACAGCTCCACCGCGTGGGTGCTCTGTGTAGGGACATAAAACATCTTCTAGCACGGAGGTCTGGTGCATAGCTCAGCCACATAGTTCGGCTGCGTAGTTTGGTCGCGTAGCTCGGACATGTAGCTCGGTTGCGTAGTTCAACCATGTAGCTCGGCCGTGTAGTTTGGATGCATAGCTTGGCCGCATAGCACTTTGGGAGTATTATGGATTTTCCTTTGTACTCTTTGAATCTTTCTTTGGGATTTGAAAATATCAAAAGGTTTCCTATCTTTTTTGTTACTTTTTCAATTAGTGTCAACACACCCACACAAGAGGGGTTGCACGGTTTTTCGCACGGTTGGCCAAACTGTGAACCAATTGCGCAGATGGTTCTACTTCAAGGGGGAACACTGCATGGTTAGGCACATGGTTTGACTAACTATGAGAGTTCTATATAGAAATTCTCTATCCAAAACCTATAGGTGGTCACATGAACATGTTTCTGGGGTCACATAGTTTCAAATAAACTTTGTGGCCCTCTACACCCAATTTTCTACAACCAAACGGTTTATTGAAATCGTAAGGGATGGGCTGGATAGTTTTCTCTAACCATGTGGCCTAATCTGCCTCTTCCCATTTTGGGGCTCAGGGAATTAAACAACCCCAATAAACACTCAATATATCCTTTAACCTTTTATAAATCATTATTAGGTCCATTTAAAGAAATTTAAACAGAAAATTAATGGTCCATACCTTTCAAAAAAACTATTATGTTGCATAAATAGACAACCAGATCAAGCCCATGCCTCCATTCATACTGGAGGTCATCTTCCTATCCCAGTGTCCCCTCCATGAAAAGCATATATCCTTAAAAAAAATCCATAAATATATTAGAAAATTCCAAAAATAAAATAGTAGATACTCAAGAAAGTCTCCATGTATGAAATTCATTATCCATAGCAAGAATCCATTGTTTCCCACAAGAGATCATCCAAAAAGAACCCTCGCCAAAGGAAATTGGAAGACATATATTTGTTCTTTGATCTTGCTCTACTCAATTCTAGTGTTTTGTAATCCATAATATGTTTACCTATGGAATCTCAGTATCCTTCTCATCCATTACCAAATTAGAGAAATAGTAGATAAAATTTAGAATTCCCACCCCAGAATTTTTCCGACAAAGATTTTAGAGGACCTCCCTAGACATCTTTTCATGAAGGCTTACTTCACACCCACAATCCAATCTATCACAAGATCCCATCTCCTGATGAGTACTATAGTAACCGTCCAAATGGCCAGGTGATAAAATAGCAAGGAGGTCCATCACTTTCTATCATCTTCCCTAAATTTCCTCCCTAGGGTATAAACTATAAGAATTCCCCTTGTAGTCAGACATCAAACCATGATGTCAATCCTTCCCATGATGGAATTCGCTGTAAAGGTCCTCTAAATAGTAACACTTCATTTCTTCAAGGATATCCTCCCCTTACTATCATCCGACATGAAGGCCCTCCCCAAGGCATAAACTATAGGAATTTCCCTTTCATTTGGGCATCAAGTTGTGATGTTATTACTCCCCATGATGGAATTCACTGTTAAGGTCCTCTCTATAGTGACACTTAATTTCATTAAGGAGGTCCTCCATTGATGGAATTCACTACAAAGGTCCTCCTATCATGAGGAATTTGGGAAAATGATTCCAGTCAAGCTTGATGCTTCATAATTGAAAAGTGACATCATTTCACAAATGGAAGACATCCCAAGGAAACTTTTATTCACTGAATCACCCTTCGATCACTTTCCATCCAATAAAATAGAGGAAATCCCCTGTTAATCCTAATGGTTCAAATATATAATTTTGTAAAGGTCCACTTTGGTCAGATCAAGTTGAGGAACCTCTTTCCAAATATGAAGGAGATATATTTATAATGAGGATGCAATTGTTTAATATCAAAAGACTAGTCATGTTATTTCCTTTATCTGCCCCTCAATATTTTATTCCATAGAAATTTTAAGAAAAATGTTTGCAAGGAATCCACCTAAATATATGGACTGATCTTCGTCACTTAAAATAAAAATTATTTTCTTATGATGAATATCCAATCCACATTATGTTAATAGAAATTATTCACCATAAAATCAAATTTTAATCCCTCCTAGATATACAACACCTGAAATTGGAAAAAAAAATAAGGGTCCCTTCAATGTGCATGTCTAAATATGTTAAAAGAGTTTCATCAGCTAATCTTTGATGCCCCATCCACTGTTTATATCATAGGATGGGGAAACACAGAGAGTTTCATTTTACCCCACTCCCCAATCAGTAAATCCCACTACTAAAAATGTGGACTTTATCAACTCTATAAAAGTGCATTAATAGTGGTAAAAAAAGTTTTGTTAATAAAAGTGAAGATAAAGGGGGGTCCCTTTTATCAGTGCTTAGAAAAGCGCTGATAAAAGTTAAAAAAAATAAAAATAAAAAATAAAAAATAATATATAATGTTTGGGGAAAAGCTTTTAATAGCGCCTGACCCCCCCCCCTATCAGTGCTAGGTAGACCCCTTATAATCTCCCATGTGATTCCCTTGCTCGCGCATCACCCAACATGCCCGCGTGCACCTCCTTGCTTCCACCCAAACTCGAACCCACGATCTCCCCACTTGTGGGCCTGCACCTTTACCACTAAGCCATTACGATTTTTTATCTATGTAATAATATATATCTATATATATAGTTATATATATATAGTTATATTTATTCATATATTAATATAGATTCATATTAATATAAATATATTTATTCATTTATTAATATATATATATATATATATATATTTGTATATTAATATATATTTATATTTATATATATATAGTTATATTTATTCATATATTAATATAGATTCATATTAATATAAATAAATTTAGTTATATTAATATGTATATATTTATTCATATATTAGTATATATATATTTATTCATATATTAATTTATATTTATATTTATTTATATATTTTTTTAGTTATAATTTGTTACCCATACATTTATTTGTATATTAATATATATTGATAAGATTGGTTTTAAATACATTTATAAAATATTCTTTTTTATGTGTATTTATAAATAAATAAATATATACATACATACATAGATATATACAACACACACACACACAGAGAGAAACACACACCCACAGATATATATATATATATATATATATATATATATATATATATATATATATTTATGAATAAATACATATATCTCTGTATTTGAAAATCCATAGAATGTTAAAATGACCATAACTTCTAATCCATAAGTCTATTTCAACTCTATAACCAGTAAAATAGAAGAAAATTAAACAATATTCGATATTATATGAGGTACAGTCCTAGAGGACATCTAGATCAGAAGTTATACCTGTTTAAATGTTAAGAAATTGGGGTATCCGGATTAAAAGCTCAGTTTTGGAGGACTTTTAGGCCTTTTTTGGCCTCGAAAAATGTGATATAAGGTTTTCTTCAATCATTGACATGTAGAGATTATTGCAAGCTTCGATTTTATATGCTATAAAGCTCAAACGGACACCCAGATCAAAAGTTATGGTCGTTTGAAGTTTGAGTTATATTTTCCACTTATTTTTTATCTTTTATTCATTTTTTTATTTTTTGTGTCTTCAGATTGTTATTAAATGATTATTAATCGATGATAAATAGTAAATTTTTAATTAATAATATTTTTGAAAATATTTTAAATCCATTTTCACTAAATTTCTTACATATTAAATGTAATAGTCTATTTATACTAATCTAAAACATATCTAAAAAATATATATTATATTTATATCAATATCAATATACTTATATAAAAATATATTATTTTTCATGATTTTTTTTAAATATAAATTTTATCAATGCTAGGAAAAAGTGCTAATAAATCCCACCTTTATCAGTGCTACTAAAAAAAGCATTGATAAAGGGGTCCCCTTTATCAACGCTAAAAAAAGAATTGATAAAGGGTGGTGGTTCTCTTGCCCGTTTTTGTAGTAGTTTCCCACAAAATTGACATCATATAATGTCATTAACTCAAGTTTATTTTGATAAATACGATCTACTCATAAAAAGTGGAATTTAAAAAAAATTGGCCCTAAATGAGCCTCAAAGACATTAGTCTAGAAGATAGTGAGCCATCAAAAGACTCTTTTATCATGAATCCAAAAATATTGAGAAAACCTCCTACTTAAGGGAAGCGAATCTTTAGGCATAGCCAATATCTTTAGAATAAAGTATCTTAGGTGAAAATTTTATAATTCATCTAACCCATTCTCAAACAAATCTCCATCAAATCAAGAGAGTATCCATGGCAGCAGTAGTCACAGTAATCTGAGAGCAACCCCATCCCACTGGGCTAATGGATTTTTTAATACAAACTTTGAAGATGAAAACCAAGCTCGAAATGTTGTGATAATGGAATGGGAACAACCCCATTCCATAGAGATGGGGGATTTTACCTCAAAATCATCTTCAAAGGAAAACATTATATTCCTGTTTAGGGGGAATGCTGCAAAATGAATCCTCCTAGTTCATTATATCCCATAATCTGACTTATTAACTAGGAACACACATGAAAAAAAAATAGAGATTCACTTCATATCACACATTATAAAATGATTCCTAGTATACCAACAAAGGATATGATAAGGTCCTTCTAAATATGAAATAAAAATAAATATCTTAAGGGTATAAATTACCTTGGAGATATTAATAATTTCATCGAATATCCCTAGTATAATCAACCCTCTTATCATTCAGAGGGTAATGAAGCACCTGTAATATGTTACACATTGGTGAGATTCATTAGAACAACCCGTATAGATGTTTTAGAACATGTGGTCAATATAGATGAACAAGATAAGGAGGTTTCTATTCATAATATGGTATATAAGGAAATGATTTAATAAGGTGTGAATACCCAATACCAGAGGATTTATATGTGGAAAGAAACCTCAATTAATAACTAATCACACTTGTTGAAAGATTTTATCAATAGGAAGAAGAGATGAAGGAGTTAGGAAAACTATATATAGAACTACTTTGTGGAAACATCCCTATCAAATATGTTCTATAAGTGGAACTTTACCACACTCTATTATCCAAAATACCCCTAACAAATAGGCCTCATCGCAGTAACTGAAATAGAGTCAGAACACCTACTCAATGGGGGATACCAACAAACAATATATTTAGACTCCATGGAAGCAAGATATCAATATTTACCACTATTGGTTTCAAATATAGAGCTGGTTCAGATTCATCCCAATAAGTTACCCACCACAATTATATGCAGAACAGCCACATCTAGCCTAACCTCTTGTTGTCCCTATTCAAGATCTGGTTGATCCAAACATTCCCCAATGGATCATCAATACTATTGAGTCATTGGAAGATTGTTTAGAAGCTATAGATTAATATAATACACTAGTATAGAAATAAAGGAAGACTTACTTTAATGGTAGAATTTGACCCTTCCCCACCAAACATTGGGAGCCCAACATTTCCAAATTTTAATGGATTGGGGGACCCGGAGCAGCATCTGACACATTTTGTGTCCAATTTTGATCCAATGATGAGAACACCTACACAAAAATAATTAGTAAAACTTGTGTAATTTATATAAAACTTTCAAGGACCATTATTTTTATGGTATACCAATTTTTCATCTCAATCGATCACGGGATGAGAGGATCTCCATTGGAAGTTTCTCATTCAATTCATCTCAATGTTATAAAAGATGAAAATCCTAACAAATAAACTTAAGAACAATAATAGAATCAGTGGGTCTTGGATTTCATTGTTAGTTTAAATGGGTTTTCTTATTCCCTAAATCTATAATTTTCCCAAAAATATTTTTTATCCCTCTATACATATAATATTCATGATGAGTTGTGGAAACCACTCATCCCTATAAAATATAGTGGTAGCTTTGGGATCTAGTAATTATTTTTAAAATATTGTAAGATTCCATCTTATGAAATGAGTCCAAGTCCTGATTAACTTTATCATCTCAAGGAAATATAATAGGGAAATAATAGGTTGTCGTAGTTACACGTAAGTCATACCCTATGCCAGCTCCAACTCCAAAGTCTCCACTGTATCATGCGTCACCCCTTCCCAATTGTTATAAACAATGCACACCTCAGAAATATAAGTGGAAGGGATAGAGGTGAAACTATTTTGAGTGGATGAGGAATAAATTTTATTAATTTTGAGATGATAAAATCCTTGGATACTTTATAGTGGATTTAGAGAAAAACTTACTCAACTTTCCAGATCCCAAGAGGCCTCACCATGTTGGTCTCGATGACCTCCCAAACTATCATCCCTTTCAACATAAATTGGGTCATTATATTTTTGAATTATTTTTAAAAAAACATCCAAAAAAATATGGGAAATGTTTATTTGGGAAAACTGCCAAAACAAAGTGGCGTGTATTTTCACTACTGCCCTAGAGGAAGAAGGTGAGTGGAAAGAAGTTTCTAGAAAAGGTTTACAGAAGTTAAATGATTGTATAAATAGGAATATAATCTATTAAACTCATACTATCCTTAAGGTGTGGTTGGATCAACCAACTATTCCCCCATCTTCTCCTTCTACAGTATGACCAAACTCATTAGCATCATAGTCTTCTAAGGACCTATCCTCGAAGAAGAGGCGTGATCAGAGAAAAAATCAAGTATATAAATATGATCCTTTAAATATTCTAAAACCATTCCTAACTCTCTAAAAAATTATACCTCCAACCTAAAGGACATAGGAATGGACCCACCAAATGGTACCACAAGATTTGACTTGACATACAAAATACTCATCAGATGAAGAGATAATCTTTAGTTATATTAATTTCATTCACTTAATTGATCCCTTATCTGATGATAAGTATCACCTTAAACATGAGTTCCCTACACCTGAGTAGGGAACTAGATAAAGAGGTATTAGGATCTGAGGGTACCGGGGAAGATGCAGTCATGGAAGAACTCAATACTCCAGCCATGTCCCTGGTTAGATTGTATATGCTACTAAAACTCATGGTAGATCCCTTTATAAGTCCTAGTAGAATCAGGTAGGTTCCCCCAAATATACTAGGTTTTTCCTTAACTTGATCATCCTAGACTATCGAATAGAGGGGATAAAATTATTTGGTCGACCTCAGTGAGCTGGAAGACCTATTAGGCCCAACCCACCAATGATAGGAGCACCTTAAACTTCTATTCCAAGGGATGATCCGATTGCATCAAGCACTTCATCCCCTAAATATTCTATGAAAAAGAAGCCTAATTCTAGAAGGTGTATGAATTTATCCTAGAATTATGATATTATAAAGAAATTGTTCCTTGTGTTGGACAAGTTTTAAATCCCAAATTCTCTCAGTTTATCGAAAGACCTCTGAGAAGCACTCATTGAGGCTTTATCTGTCACTCGGGAGTTTCAAGATGAGGTTGTTTCTGCTTAAATATATCACACAGATATCAATCCTATATAATTACACATGATCATATCTTTTAAAAAGTAAGACAAAGATTTCATTATACAGGGACACATTAGACCCTTACATGTGTCTGGTAGGATAAATGATGTTGATATTCATCGGGATTTCATCGATAATGGCTCATTGGTTAACTTAATTCTAATTAGAACACTTTATCTACTAGGTTATAGTGATTATAACCTATCCCCTGCCACTATACCATTTCAGAGATATGATAAGCTTAGTAAGATTCTCTCGATATAATCAAACTCATAGCTCATTTTGGGGACCTCATATCTAACTTGAGATTTATGGTTGTTGAAAAAGATATAGACTTCAATGTTCTACTAGGAAGGATTCAGTCTCATCAATATGTGTATGTTCCTTCATCATACCACCAATACCTCAATTATTTTATTAATGGGAAAATTGGGATGTTTCATGGTGATAAATCCCTATTTTAATCTTGTGAATCACAATATATTGATGCAAGATTATAACAGAGGAGAGGGAAACAACCCATAACCAATGGTGTTTCTTGGGTCACTATACAGAATGGTCTAAAAATGACTCAGATGATCCCTTCAAATAGTTCAGTGAATAATATGTGATTCCCATCAATTAGATTAAAGATTTAAGTCCTAATTTAGGTGCATATTCAATGAAATTCATGATATCATTCAGGAAAACTAGGCTCATTAGCCCTAGAAAAGTCACCAATTTTATGAACAATGGTAAAATCTCAGATGAAGATATCTTCATTCCTTCCCCAGTGCTTCAATAGATCCCTACTTCATCATCCAAATCATAAGAATTTTTCATGCCACTTGGAAGAAGTGGAAATACTTCTTCTTCATCCCCTACCTCCCCTTTGGATCTTTATAGAAACCTCATGTCATTAGTCATGTCAGAATAAGCTACTTCATCTTCCAGATGTCAAAATGTTAACTCCACTCATGACTCTTAGATATTTACATCATCTCCTACTTATCATAAGATTAAGGTGGAAGGGGAAGATGAAGAGGTATAGGGAGAAGGAGAGTAATAGGACCTTAGGGATGCCCCTCCATCATTTAATGAAGGTGTATCTACCACTATTTATGAACTCAAACAAACAAATACAGGTACATAGGAGAAACCACATCCTACATTGATTAGTTAAAGTGTGTATTTTATTTAATAAAGTGGTGTATGTCTTATTTATGAATAAACATTACGATATGTTCACCTATAATTCCACATAAATGTCAAGACTCAATCCTGATGTTGTGACTCACCACTTGGGATTTCTAGAAAACCATAGGGGTTACAGAAAGGTATCCATAAGGAATCACCTAACTTACACCACCAAAGTTGAAAAAAAAATTGACCAGATCATCAAGAATAAATTCATTTACAAAGTCTAGTATCCAAAATAGATAGTCAACATAGTCTTAGTAAATAATAATAATGGGTAAATCAAAGTTTCCATCGACTTCAGATATCTCAACCAACATTATCTGAAAGATGATTTCTTTGTTCCAATTACAAAACTACTGATTGATGTTACGGCTAGATATCAAGCCATTTCTATCATGGATGGCTATTTAGGATACAACCAAATCTAGATTATACCTAAAGATGAGGAACCCACTAATTTCTTAGCACCCCAAGAGGTATATTATTATTAAGTAATTCCATTTTTTTTGAATAATTCTAGTACTAAATACCAACATTCCATGAAACACACCTTCAACCATTTTTTGGGAGATATATTGAGTTCTATATTGATGATATAGTAGTAAAATATAAGAAACATTATAACCATATTTCCAATATTGAGACCATATTTGATAAACTGCAATAGAATATCTTGAAAATAAACCCCTTGAAATGTGCTTTTGGAGTTACCTTAGTAAAGTTTCTTGTCTTCATGGTATGCCATCCTAGCATCAAAGTTGATCCCAAGAAGACAAATTTTATACTTGATACCCCCCCTAAATCCTTGATTAGTTGAGTGGATTACAAGGAAACCTTTATTATATTCTATGCTTTATATCCAAACTCCTAGGTAAGTATTTTTCCATCACTGGGTTGATGAAAAAGGGGGTCACATATTGGTGGACTAAAAACTTTTAGGAAGCATTTGATAGTCTCAATAAATATCTTTTGATTCCACTAGTGTTGATCCTCTCTTTTGAGGGAAAGTTTCTCATTTTCTATGTGACACCCTTGGAACGATTTTTGGGTTCTTTTATTTCACAAAATAATGGCACTGGGAATGAAAACATCCTCTATTATCTCATTCAAACCATGATCAATACTGAGACTTTTTAATCATATATCGAGAAGAGTTATCTAGAACTAATATTTAGAGTTATAAAACTGAGACACTTCCTATAGCACCATGAGTTCCATTTGGTATATCATAATAACCCACTCAAATAAATCATCATTCATCCTATTTTAACTAGATGAATGGCATAATGGATATTCATATTGCAGTATTTTGATATTCAGTTCATTCCTAAAAAAGTGGTAAAGGGGTGGGCATTGGAAAACTTATTTATAGAACATCCATTAATAGAAACAACGTTGTTGAATATTGAACTTCCTGATGAATAAATCTTCTCTATTCAAGAGTTCCCCTAGATATAGGAGATATATTTTGACTATTTATCTAGAAACCCAATAGGGAAAAGTTTGAAAGACCTCAAGCTCAATAAATTTGCGTCGGGAGTCATGCTCATCTCCCTGAAAAAGGTGGTATTACCTTACCCTTTCTTATTGTCAGAAGGTTTATAAAACGATGTGTCATAATATTAGTCCCTCATTATAGGGATAGAACTATCACTTTAAATACCAATAAATCACTTAAATGTAAATGGTGATTCAGATTTGGTGATCAAGAAAATAAATAGTGATTTTTCCAAAATATAAGAAGAGATAATTACCTTTATTGAAAATGTCTGAGGACTAATGGTAAAATTACCCTTGGAGGATATATTGACTCACATCATATGATCATAGAATCCCAAGGAAGATGAACTATAAAATGTGGCCACAGCTAGGACAGATCCAAAATATGATGAAATAGTTATCAGAATTGTGCACCACCAAATGTTATCACCTTTTTTCATATTGACATGGAAGAAATAAATATGGTTAATTATATTCCTAAAAAATATGGTATTGTAACCATTTGGATGATTCCTATTTTCTAATACCTATAAAATGGAGTTCTTTTACTGAAAAGATCTAGAAAATAGAAAACCCAATGATGAGCAACCATATTTACTCTTTATGATAGCCCAAATCACCAAAAATTCCTCTATAAAAGGGTAATCAATGAAGTAAATATCATGTTCATTGATGGAGAGGATATTGATACTGTCCTGAAATATGTTCATATAAGGTCTTGTGATGCCCACTAGTCAGGATTTAGGCTTTCCCATAAAATCTGAAGGCTTGCATACTTTTGGCCTTCAATGATATAGGATTTCACAAAAATCACCAAAAGGTTTCAGTCTAACCAAGTGCATTCCAACTTTGTTCATTAACCCCCAAAGTTTCTACACACATCTGAATACTCCTTCCCATTTTCCATATAGTGGATGGATGTTTTAGGGATGTATCCTCCCACTACATCCAATGAGTTCAGGTATATCCTCACTGCTACTAACTTCTTCTCCAAATAGGATGAGTTAATACCCCTCAATAAATTTGGGACCAAAAGCATTTTTATCTTTGTGAAATCCAATATCATCACTATATTTTTTGTCCCTCATTTAATATTGATGTATAATGTCACCAATTTCTATTTTTCTGAGTTGTAAAGGATATATCAGAAGTATAATATCAAATTTATCCAGTTGTCTCACTATCATGCAGTGGATAATGGATATATAGAGAACTGAAATAAGAACTTTTCAAACATACTCCAAAATATAGTGGATAAAGATAAAATTTCTTATCTGAAAAATCTCTTTCATGCCTGGTGGGCCTACCGGACTATAACCCGGACCACCACATAGGTGACTCCATATTTTCTGGTATAAATGATAGAAATAGTCTTTCCCATTGAGTTCTGATTACCCATACTTATTATTACCATCTATGATCAACTATACATGGATAAGAAATCCCAAAAATAGATGTAAGAATTGCAGTGACTTAATGAGAAAATATTTCACACATTTAGTCACTTGGAAGTCCACCAAAATCAGATAGCATGGGCTTCTAACAAGAAAGTTCTCTTATGATCGTTTCTCTATGGAGAACAAGTACTGGTCCTCATAACTCCAATGATATCGAGGAAGAAACCTATGAATTCTAAAACAAAGTTGGAGGGGCCTTATTCCATACATCATTTTCATTCTAACAGATATTATTCCATGATTTGGATGGATGTAGATCTTGTTACGGCCCCTACCAATGCAAGGTTTCTCAAGAAATACTTCATGTAATCACCCATGATGCTCTTCATCACATGACCTTAAAAGGAATGATAGACAGCCATGATTGTGAAACCTAAAACTAAAATACACTATAGTATAATTTTTAAGACTCTAAACTACATATCATAACATTCAATTTACATTATGTTAAACTGTATGAAAATTTCATTGCTTCATGATGTAAAAATTCAAGTTTAATATCTATTTTACATGATGAAAACTGTATAATATTTTAGTGTGTACTTGAGAAGATCATTATCCTAGGTGTTGGTCTCCAAATACTCCACCATACAAGAACTATATGTACCTAGATTCTCACCTTGAAGAGATATGTAGTGATTCTCATACCATATTTCATGGTCCCATCCACAAAGTAAAAAAATACCACGCTCCTGTATATTAACAAATATCTATACAGGGTACTTTACACTCCACTTACAATGTGAATCCAAATGCTTCCATTGTGCTCAGACACATTCATTCCACACATCATACTCCTTATCTTGGTAAAATATATATCTTCATAAGATTTCCCTAGACATTGTTTGTATAATATCTAATACTCGAAGACACCTTTGTTTTGACTATGAATTTATACACCCTAGTATAGTTTTTCATAGGTCTCCCCAAAAATTCCTATCAACCATAGGCACCTTCCTCCTTAGAAGAAACCTCTTATGTATCCTTAATCCCTAACAATATCAAGATAGAATCTCTTTTTTCAACATGGTCCATGATCAATATTTATGTGCTTATCCCATATCACTCTTCTAAATATGAAAACCCCCAAGATCAAGGTTTATAATTTCCTCTTCCATATCTAAAGTGTGTCATAACATCCCTAGACCAATAATTCCTTTGTCTCTCATCATTTCCATACTCATGGTCCTAGTCATGAAACCTATAACTATAAGACACCATTCTTACTTATTGTATGATGCTAAAATTCATGGTTAATTTCCCTATTATTTGATACTAATATCCTCCTATAACTACATATGAATTTATTTCCATCCCAATGGGATGTTAAGTGATGGCCAAATTCTACATCTGGGTTCATCCACCACATATAAAAATACCCTTCATTTATTTTGATCACCATTGCGTAGTGAAATAAACCTTTTCCACTCCTTGTTTCTCACATTGAGTATTTCTCAATTAGTATTATGAGTTTTGGTAAAGCAATCCTTACATGATCAAGGTGTATTATTTCATGTCAGGGTTAGTATGGTCTTGGATGAAAGACCTTAAAAGGATAACCAAAGGTCCTTACTATATAATGTTAAACTATATAGTTGACATCTCATGTAAGATTTAAAATTGTGCATTATTATGGCCCTCACCTAAGAGAACCACTTTTCTAGGTGATGGTCTCCCACGACCCCTCCATCCAATAAATATTTATTGATTAATTCTCTTCCTGACGAGATATGTAGTGACACTAAGATCTTACATCCTGGTCTAGAAAAAATATAAAAAATTCCCCAACACTCCTATGTATGATTCAGATAAGTACATTAGGAGAGTCTGGTATGGGTTCTCACTTTGTTCGTGAGCTATTATTCAAAAAAATTCCCCTCCCCACAAAAGAACTCGAGCAATGTGGGGAATATACTCTAGAACTACATGTGTTTTTATTCTCATTTTTATGAGGTATGTATGAAAACCCAGATCCTATATTCTAGACTATCTATAATTAAATATATATATAAATCCCCCTCCCTGTATATAGTTTAGACCTACATAAGAAATATTTTACCCATTTTTTGGTAATTTTGACATATAATGACCCTTTCATAATTAGTAATCTTCCTTACACAAACCAAAATATGTGCCTAGGTAAATCTGGATCTCCATAAACTCCCCTTGTCTATCAGTAATAGAATGAACAATACTAAAGGAGACCTTTTCTTTACTATGCTTAATATACCCTGATCTGGAACTACATAAGTTACCCCCAAAATTCCTTTCAACCATATGAACATTCATCTTTAGGAGAAACTTATTCTCTCTTCATAAGACCCAACAACAACACGATGGAAACCACTTTTAAAACACACTATATGGTCATTTCATGTATACTTATACAATGTCACTCATCAGATCTGGAGGTTCTCAGATCATGGATTACACCTTTCCCTATTCATTCCTAGAGAACTATGGAACATCCTTTCTTAGATCCCCATGAAATGGTAAATCATTAATATTTTGATCAAAGATAAACAACCTTAAATTTCAACCCCTTACGTCATTTTTGTAGAGTGTTAAACTCCACGGTATGAATCCTATTCATATGAAATTAAACTACATGATGATTCAACCCTAATTGGGTAAAATACCTTTCTTTTAGTGTCGTTCATCCACCATACCACCCCAAATTACTATGTAAAACTTGATTCTCATTTCATAAAGATGTGTAGTGACACTTGGATCCCTCATCCTAGGACCAGACGTATATCAAGAAAAATTACACTCTCTATATTTGAGATAGTTCAATATGAAGACATAGTTACGAAGAAACACATATGTATTGGTTCTAATCTTAATGATATAACTATCGAGAGCCATATCCCTCATTCTTAGACACATTCCTTTTATAAACCACCCTCCATGGTTTTTCAAAATCTAAATCTTCATAAACTCCCCTTGGACATCGGTAGTAGGATGTCATATACCATAGGACACCTTTTTTTACTATGAATTAATACACCTCAATTTGGATTTTCATAAGTCTCCTCCAAAATCCCTTCCAACCATAGGAACCTTCATTTTCAAGATAAACCTCTTCTATCTCTATATGTCCTGACAACATCATACTGGAAGCCTCTTTTCAAACATTCTTTGCATTCATTCCCTGCACACTTATCCTATATCATGTTTTAGATCTATAAATAATTTAATCATGACAATATTAAAACATTCTCGATGAGAAAAACATGTTGGAGTCATTACTCCCATAAATCATGGTCAATGTTGTTTGACCTAAAACACTAGTAGAATTAGTCTAGATTGCAATACTATACACTTTTGATGGATAGATATGTAATTCTTTCTAGGATCAAAACCATAAAAAGGAACCCTAGGTAAAATATTATTATTATCTTTTTAGATATGAACTCTACATGGCTTAGTAAATATTGAGAAACTGAAATTAAAAATATAAAAAGCTTATATTGTTGAAACCCCACAAATGGCGGCCAAAATAAAATACAAGTCTTTATCACTAAGTAATCCTTATATCTGACTTCGAAAAAAAAATGGGGTGAGGACACAAAAGACACTAAGTTTTTAGGGACTATCATGTGGCCCTAGAAATAATAAGACGATGCTCACAAGGTCCCAAGACCATGGAAAAACATAGAGCATCCCCCTTTACCAGTCATTGTATTTACAGTACATTGACATAGGGATGTAGAATTAAACGATCATTTTTCAGTTTTATTTTATAATTATAGGGGAAAATAGTGATGAAGACATAGATTATTGGGAAAAAATCTCATTCATGGATAAAAAGTTGAAGTAGCATCCAAAAGTTAGAGCCTCTCAATCATATTTTACAAAAGAATCCATCAAAGTCAATATTTATCTACCTTGGGATCAGACCCTCTTCTTATGATCAAATCCAATATTGATGGTGGGATTTTTTTGAAACTAAATTTTTAAAAACTGATGAAAATAATTAGAGGGAAATTCCTTAAGAAGTATAAGAGAAAGGGGGTCCATGAATCTCACACAAGACACACCTGTGTAGCCGCACCGGCATGTCCAGAGGATCACGTTGGCCCAACCTATGTAAATTAACATGAGAATTCAATGCTTGTGTAAGGGACTCATGCATGAAACCTATGATATGGACCTATGTGGATGACCTCCTTTACCTAGGGTCTCTAAATTTAATATAAACAGGACCCTTGGGAACCTTATTTGACATGACTATAATATCAAAAGAATCCCCCAAGCTCTGCTTGACGTAATCCTTCACCCACACCCCTAAAACTTCCAAGTATCTCTCAAATCCCTAAAAAATAGATAATGAAGGGGGATAGTGGGATTATAGTTCCTCCATTGTGTGAAACATAAGATACCCACATGAGGATCCACATACCCTTTTTCAACAAGAACTAGGGTGAAGGCCCACTCCCAAACTTGGAACTTTCATGAGGCCCTTCCAAAGACACCAAAGGATACCATTGAAGCCTAGAGCAAGTACTTGATCAAGTGTTGTTTCCCAGGTTTTCCATCATCCAAAATTCATCTCTAGCTCATATAGGTCCAATTTGTGCCAATAACTTTCAGTTCACCTAGGTCTACCCTAGACAAAACCCATTAGTCTTCCTAGGTCCACCCTATGTGAGACCCTTCAGTTTTCCCAGATCCACCCTATGAAAGACCTTATATTCAACCAAGTCTCACCTGGTTGAGATACCCTTCTAGGCCTCTTTTATACCACCAATGGTAGGTTTTGTCCTTCCTTAGTTCATGCATCCATAGGTAAATAATCCAAGGCCTCCCCTAAAGCATCTAGATGTGTATGATCAGAACATAGGGCACACCAACGTGTCTTCTAAACCATACATTTATATGGTAAATTAGGTTCTACTATTAACCTAATTAATAAGGTGGATCCTTGGAATGTTCACAATCGTACATTAAAGTGGTAATATGGATCCCAACCTTAGGTATGGTGACAAATGGATCCTTTGGTTGAGCGACCACATATGTTATTCATAGCCCCATTATCTTCCACTCTTCCACCTATTGAGGGGGGACCTTAGAGTATCCCTCGTAGAGTAAGCCACTAGTATTTCTCCAAGGTTTGAAAACAAAATAGAAGATGGGAACATATAAGACCTATATCTCTTACATGTCCCCACCTTCATTGACCAGTAGATGAAGAAGATTGTGGTTTTCTAGATCTTTCACTTACTCTTGTTTCTCACACCAAGAATAAATCACATGGTCTTAGAGGATAGTGGTGATAATGTCACCCGCATGATCAAGCACATGTCTTGGTAGAGAGATTCATTTTATATATCTTCCACTTTCCTTGCCTTGGGCCTCCTAGTTGGTGTAATCCCTAATACCATGGCACCATCCTCTCAAAGGGCCATATTCCCTATTAAAAAATACTTCAAAGTACAATATTCTTGATGAATAAACCAAGGTCCTCCTCCATATTTGTAAGCATCAAAATATTCCAAACTATGTGGGATTTGATTCCTATCTGAATGGGATACATTGAAAGCCTCTCTGAGGTCTAAAACCAACACCCCAAACTCACCCTAATCTTCTCAATGCCACATTACCAATAGGGTCGCATCCAACCACATAACCCACATTCCTTCCATGTCCTCTTGGTTTCTTTGGTATAGGTCCCACACCAACCCTTAACTAGGCACCTTTCACCTAGACATCCTTTCCACATTACGTTAAAATGCACAGTTTGTTCCTCATCACATGACCTTAAATGGTATGATGTGTACCATTAAGTGTCATATAACTACATGGTTTTTGATTCCTTTCATAAGGATATGTAAAAAAACCCTTTCATGGGCTCAATCATGACATCAAAACAACTCTCATCTTCATAGATTATGATAAACTCTAGAGTGCCTCACTGCATGGACCAAAACCATAATCATGATAATAAACGGCATAAGAATATCTAATCTATATACAATGGTACCATTAATGGAGAACCTCATATACATACAGATATACAAATTGATGGAGATCCATTGATACATATAGATGATTCTAAATTCAATACATACTAAAAAATTGATTTTCAATATAAGGTCAACCCATTTTATATTTGGAATTTAGTAAAGGATTTATGAATATTTCTTAAGTATATAAGAGAGTCCAAGAGTAGACAATAATTCCACCAAAATGTGCAATGAGCTTGATGTCCCATTCTCTCAACCAATGTGAGTCCTTGAGTACTGTTAGATTCATTTCCCAATGACCACCTTCCTTTAGAAAGTAGGTTCATAAAACATTGTGAATAGGGGAATAATTGGATTTTTCATGTTCCATGAAAAAAAACTATGGTAAACCACCTAAAAGTACATGGAAATATATGTCTGATGTGATGGGTTTTGTTACCACCGCCAAAAAAAATCATTTATAAACCACATGGTATTCAGGAATGAAACAATATTTCATTCCAAACATAAAATATATCATATATTTTGTAGGGTGAAAAGTTAAGTTTCCTTAAATCAAACTCTAATGATAAAAATAAATATGATGTTACTTAAGATGATCTTATAACATTAAAACATAATATTTATAATATGATGCATGTATTTTCTTTGATAATTAAAAATTAGTGATCTCTATTCACACCTAGTTGATGTTTCCATATAATTTTTTATATAGAATTCGGATATGAATTTTTCTAAATAAGAATCTCAAAATATTAAATATAGAATGTAAATGCGATGATACTAAGATGACCTGGTGTTTTAATAATCATTGGAATCTGATTATATAGTGATTCTTTCCAATGTTTTCAAGTACGGAAGTTCAATCTCAAATTTTTAGTTTTACATCATCGATATGTTCTTAATATTTTAATCTAGAAGGAGATAATTTTGATATGAAATAGTGATGAATAAGAAGATGGGTAATTTAAGAATTCAAAAATATATTATTTTTGAATTATTTATAGTGATTGAAGTTAGAGAAAAATTTCAAATGGTTTTTTTAGCTATTAAAATATAATAGGGTATAAGTGAAATTTTATGATGGAAAGGTTTTTAAATGAAATAGAGAATATTTAAAGACTATAGGGAATGAACTTGAGCTTAGTCATATGAAAAAATCATTGAGGATTATATTGTAATATTATATTGAATGAATTTTCATGAATGTTGGGATGGAATAGATCACTCCTGAATTAATTTATTTTCTTGAGTTTTAAAATTACTAAATATTAGGATCCATAGAAGTGAGAGAGACAGTTTTTTATTATGTGGTATAAAAAAAGAGCACCAAAAAACTAAGAGAATTGAAAGAAAGTATGAATCCCAAAGCTAGAAATAAATTATCATCATCTATTTAAACTCAAGCATTTAATTGAATCGAATCTGTGTCTAACATTAAAATAGAAAATAATTATTTTATTCTACATGGAGTGAGCTTATTATTCTATCAACATTGAAGTCTTAAATGGAAGATCGTAAACATTTACTAAGAAATATGATTCTCAAAATATCTTTCTTACTTTATTATAATCATTATATAACTAATTGGATGCTTTGTAAATTCCAAAAAGATGGTAATGAATAAGACTACATGATGATACCTAGTCTTCCCACTTGTATTTGATCATAAAAATTTAGTGTATAATCTATATCTTAGTGGGAGATGAATAGGACAAGGAGTAAAAACCCACAATAATTATAAACCTTGTAAAAATTACTTGTGGTTTATCATGTTTACTTTTTTATTTAATACATGCAAGTCTGAGTATCTTGAGTTTAACATGCCTTAATCAACATCATATGTTTATTTATAAATGAAAAAAATTATAAAATATGAACACCAATTATTCACCCCCCCTTCTTAATGGCGTGTTAGTTGTTGGGGAATTTTAGTATGTTTTTTCAAAACCTAGGGATCAATCATATTTTATAATATCATATATCATATTCTATGGTGTGGTTAAAATTCATGATATTTCACTATATCTTACCCTATGATATAAGTATTTGTATGCTATGAATAAATGAAATAGAAGAACTTATATTATGGCTTCAAATGCCTTATATTCGACAAGTTCTTCAAAAATTGGTAGGAAAAACATGTTGATCCCTCAAAGGATAAGGATCTTATGCCACTGATGGTGGTGGAATATTTATTTCTCATATTAACACATCCAATATGAAATCAATATGAACATATCCAAGAACTATATTTCCCTAACTCTTTTGAATCTTTAACCTTTTATTTGATACCAATTATGGGTTTTATAAGTTCATTATATAAACCTTGACATCGAAAACAAACCCATATATATCTGATCTATCATCAATATATTAAACATGTGATAAAATTAAGAACATAAATAATAATACCTTAATAGTATAAAGCTTTATCTTTTACTCTTCAATAGATTATGCTTGATAGAGATCATGGTATCAGTAGAAAAATTCCTCTTACCTTCAAGGGGTTACATAGGCCTATAGATACTTGTTTGTAACAAGAGGATATTGAACCACTAAAGGGGTACTAACATCTGCATCCAAAATAAAATAATGATTTTGGATTGAATATAGTTTCTTATTGGATTGAAATTAGGGTTATCTCTATGGGAGGGGTTGTATCTCCATTATAGACTCTTCATTTAATGAAGAGAGTTGTAACACTTGGAGTTCCAAATTCCATATCCGGGTAGCTGATGCATTATTTATAATTGAATCTTCTATTAATTTAACACTTTAATGAATATTAATAATTGTTTGAACTCTTAAAATTATTATGCATGTTTTTCCATTAAATGGATTAATCTTATTAATTCATCACCAAATAAACTCTACAGTTGAGATGTGGTTGTTCTATTCAATCAAATTTGTAATCCTAGTATATTTTGAGACAATATAATGTTAATATATGCATATCATGTTGGGATGTGAATCATTTTTTAGTGCACTATATGTTTAGTGCCTCAGAATTTCAGAGCATCATAATTACATTTATTTAAATTTTGGTCAATGGAAGGAAACAAAACTTGATTTGAAGTTAGTGGAAGTATATCTTCTCTAATGATAGTGGGTCCTTTGGAAGTTCTTATCTAAAAATGGTCCTAAATTGGATCATTGGTAGGTTAATAATTTAAAAGAGCTGATGGGACACCAAATTTATAAAATTTCTCATTCAGTCGTGAATTTTGGCTCGGGTTTTTAGGAGATCAAATTTAACTTGTTTAACCAATTTTTCATAGTATTTAAGTTCATGGGACCTTGAGTGGAATGGGTGTGGATCAAAACAGGTTGAAAGTTATGAGAATTTATTAGATAATTGAGAAGTTTGTGAGGATTAATTGTCTTAGTGGTATGTTTTTTACATATAATATTCTATTTATAATAAAAGAAATATATGGTGTGGTTTTCCCCATTCATTTAGAATATAGTCTAAATAATGTTAAAACTTTGTATTCTTTAACTGTTTTCTAGTAATTCCATTGCATTTTTTACCATTGTATGTATTTTTGGTGTCTATTTCCTTCTACTGAGGTGTGTGTGTGAGGTCAACTTTGTAAGGTGAGTAAGGCATTGTGTCTACCTATTTTCAAAACACTTAGACAAGGAATAAGAAAACCTTTTATAAGTCAGTTTTTTCTATGCTATTACAATGTATGAATTTCCAATGTATTTATTGATCATACTTCTAATGGACTATCGGTAGTACATTTAATTAGTTTTTTATGGTTCATTTTTCTAGTTTCATTGAAGTTATACTAATAAGTGGTGTCAAAGGGGGGTTTCTAAAACTCATAAATCAAAATGAGGCATGAAATATATTGAATAAAATATTTAGATTAATAAATTCAATGGATTTTATTTTGGATTATATATAATTCATATTAAATACTATCTAATTTAGAAATATTTATTGGTTCCCTTATCAAAAGTGAAGACAATGTTGATGGAGAAAGATTAATGGATGCACTTGTATAGGAAATCACTTACACTGGTAATAATGTTTCTAATAAGGAATATTGCATTAAACATTTAGGAATAGAATATTACAGTGGATTTTATAAAGGTTTTGGTGGAAAAGTATGAAAAACTGATTGACCTTAACAAAATCTTCTTGTTCTGATAGTTGTTTGGCTTACGGTTGATAGAAGGAATTCCAAGAATAGATCATGTGAATGAATTCAACATGATTCATGGGTAACTTTAATTGATAATGGGGACTTTTATTAATGATATCTGAGAATTTATACACTTATAATTTCTTCTGGAGAGATAGAGTTCAATGGTTACTATAGTTAGTAACTCTAGTGGAAAAGATGATTCTCTGTTTGATGATATCAAGAATATGATACTCAATGAATAAATTTACTAAAGTGGATTTCAGAACCTTCTAGTAGTTCTCTTAATACTGATGGAAGGGGTAGTTCACCCCATCATAAACTAGTTTATTAGAAAAATAAATCAGTATATAAATCTCAATAAAGGAAATGGGAGAAGAGTTGTGCTTGATTGGATGCTCCTAGTCTAATAAGATGGAAGTATAGTAAGAATGGACATGTCAATAAAGATTGTAAATGTCGCAATAAAATCACTATAAATAAATAAAATATCAAAATTTCATATACTATAAATGCAACTAAAGTTCACAATTACTGGTTTCTAATTGGTAACACACTAGTAAAGGCTTCGGTTATTAAATCTAGAGCATCTTTCCACTCAACTAGTGATCAAAGATGCATATAAAAATATGTATCTGAGAAGTTTTTGAAAGCCTATCTAGAAGATTTCAAAGCCCTAGAATTTATTGGAAAATAGATTTCAACATTATAATGAATAATAGATTATTCAATAAACTATCGAAAGTTCACATCTCTAGCCTTAGGAGGAATCTTATGTATATCAGAAAATAGAATGATGTTGGTTATGGAACAAGCTTTGAAAACGTGGTACAGAAGGTGACCCAGGGACCCATAATGATTGAAAAAGGTGTAAAGGGTGTGAATATTTACATGACTAAAAATTCATATGAGAGTAAAGTTATAATAAGTTTAACTTTGGTTGATCTGGAAGTGTTTCCCTATAAGTTCTGTCACCATAGTGAAAAGAAATTAAAAGTTCTAAAGGCTAAGTGGATACTAAATCTTGATCACATGGAAATAGGATAGTTTGAAAAGTGTAAAATAGGAAACTGGAATAGATTGTCTTTTAACTTGGATAGTTGAAAGTCTAGGGACAGAAATTTAAAGCTTGTACACTCATATGTTTAGGGACCTACCCCTATCCAATCATATAATTTTGGACTTTACTTTCTTACTTTCATTTATTATTATATAATGAAAGTATTTGTTTACTTATTTAATCATAAATATAATGTATTAAAGGTTTTTATTTAGTTTAAATAATATTTATAAATAGAATGCGGATATAAATTGAAGTACATCTAAACAGAAAATGGTAGTGAGTACACCGGATGCAACTTCTGAAATTTCTACAAGAAGTGATAAAGCATCATAATACAGTTCATGGAACACCACAAAAAATATAATAGATGAAATAATAAGACATACTATGATAGATAAATCTATAAGTATGAGGTTTCACTATGGAATGAATAAGTACATTTGGGTAGAGGCACTCAACACAGTGGTTTATCTCACCAATAGAAGTCAGGCATCGATATTTGGGAAATAACTTATAGAGAATCCATGTTCTATAAAATTATTGACAGTTCATAATCTTATATTATTCATTATTTTATCATACATACATGTAAATTACAAATAAAATGAAAAACATCAATATAAATCTAATGTATGTTTCTTCCTTGGTTATGGAGATGAAAATTTTGGATATCATTTGTGTGATAGTGAAAAGAAAAAAATAATTAGAAATAGAGATGTTGTATTTAATTAGAAGGTCCTTTTGAAGTGATAAAACTTGGTGGAGTATGAAGTTTAAAGAGAATAAACTATAGAATTCTAGGTTGATCATAGTTCTAGTAGTTCAAAAAATCATAAAACTAATATGTAGGTGTTGAAGGTGCCCAAAGTCTATATGTGATGTTATTGAAAAGACTTGAATGTTCAAGAGAATATGAATCTTGAGTGGGAGAAATTTAAGTTATTTCTTTTGAAGTATGAGTGCTATAAGTTCATGTACTGATAGAAAGAGTAGGGAAAAGAATCTAAAATCGTCCAATTTACTTGAGGAGATCAACTGGGATCAAGAGACCAGTGTAATGGGTTGGGTATAATATGAACTCTCTACTCCTAAAAGATGATGTAGAACCTAAAAATATGAAGTAGGAAGATTTACTTAGTGATTCTAAGTAGTAATAGTCAGACATGAATAAAGAGATGAATTCATTGAAGTTCAACAGAACCTGGTAATTGACTGAACTATCATAGGGTAAATACTAATTTGAAAATTAGTGGGTTAACCAGATTAAGGTAGATGCTGTTAGAAATAAGAGTTATAAATAAATGTTGGTAGTAAAGGGGTTTCAATTAAAGGAAGGATTAGATTTCACATAAATATTCACACTAGTAATTAAACACTCTACCATAAAAATATTTCTATGCATGGTTGCATAGAAATATCTATATCTGGATAATATGGATGTCAAGATGGATTTTCTTCATGGTGATTAGTTTGAGGATATTTACATGGAGAAGATAATAGGTATACCAGAAGTTGTTCATCAAAATTAGGTATGTAAACTAATGAAAATCCTTTATGAACTAAATAAATCTCTATGAGAGTGGAATTTGAAATTTAATTTTTTTTTCACAATATTTTAGTGGTTTAATAGATGTAATACAGATCACTTTTATTATTAGAAGCAATAGGAAGGTGTGACATTAATCATATTACTTAGGTATGTGGATAATATATTTATTTTTGGATTATATGTTCAAAAATATGAAATTTGAAGTGTTAATTTTCCAAAAAAATGGGATGAAATATCTTGGATAGAAAAGGAATATTTTGGGGATGAAAATAAAAAGAGATTGTAAAACTAGGACTTCAGTTATATCTCAAAAAAAATATATATCTGGAAGATCATGGAAAGGTTTGGGATGACCAGAAGTAGGCCAGTGCCAACCCCTATTGTTTCTCACATAAATTTATCCAATTCATAGGTTCCACTAATAAAATTTGAGGCCAACTACATGGTGATATTTCTATATGCATCAATGGTCATATTTTTTATATACGTAATGGTTTTCACTAAGATGAACATCTCCCATGAAATGGTAGTTATGATGCGATAGATGGAAAATTAGGGAAAAACTCATTTGGAGAATGTGAAGTGGACCATTCAGTGTTTTAAAGGATTGAAAGATCAAGATATTTGATTTGGGGGGGAAGATTTGTTACAAGTTTTTTTGTACTTGGAATTTGTTGGATATTAAGATAATCGAAAGATTACAACATGTTTTCTGTTCACATGTAGATAATCTGTAGTTATTTATATTTCATGACTTCATAATATCTTTACATTGTGTATAATAGAAGTAGAGTATGTAGATGCAATAGAAGATCAAAAATAAATGGTATATTTGGTGATATTTCTACACGATCAAGGAAAGAATCAATAAAGGGTAGCTCTATACTATTATAGAAAAAGTGCAATCCACTTGGATCAAAATATGGTATTCCATGAAAGTACAAAGAATATAGACCTAAGGTATCATTTCAAAAAAAATTAATGGAGGAAAATGAGATAGAGCTACAAAGGGTGGTAGGAATACAAAATATATAAGACATATTCACCAAGACCATAATTTATGAAAGTATAAGGCAACATCAAACCTCAATATGACTTGGTTGGAGGAAGAAAAGAAAAGGGTAATGTGTTTTAATGATCAGTGTTGGATGGTTTTCAAGGGTTTCCTTGGAACAAGTCTTCAAGTGGGAGATTGTTGGGATGTAAAGCCTTATCCAGTGCATCAGAAGTTCATTGCATTGGAAGTTTGAGAATTTGAAGTTTAGATCATCAAAATTACACTTATCAAAATTTTGGTTAGTGGTAGGAAGTTGGACTCATTGTGAAGATGGTGGAAGAATATATTCTCCAATGGTAGAATTTCTATTAGAATTTTGAATTTATTGATGGTTCTATAGTGGATCATTTGGTAGGTCTGAAATTTTAGCGAAGATAATAGGTTACCAGGTTGTTAAAATTTCTCAGGATGTCACATATTTTGACTTGGTTTTTCAAGAGAGAATTATTAACTTGTTTAACCAATTTTGATTAGTATTTAAATATATGGTACCTTTAGTTAAAAGTTTTTGGATCAATATAGGGTGAAAGTTCTGATCATTTTTTGGAGAGTTGAGAAGTTTGCGAGGATTACTTGTATTTGTAATCAATTTTTCGTCTATTATATTATAGTTATAATAAAAGAAAGAATCAATGTGTTTTTCCCTATTCATAAAGGATATAGTCCAAATAACATTAAAACTTTATGTTATTCATATAATTTCATATATTTTCATTTCATGTGTTACCATTGAATGTATTTTGGGTACTTTATTTTGTTGTACTGAGGTGTGTGTGCAAGGTCAACTTTGCGTAGTGAGTAGGTTATTGTGTCTACCTACTTCTAGAACACTCATTTGATGGGGAAGTTAACTTCTAGATATTTTTTCCACTATGATACTAAACTTTATTAATTTCTATTAGATCTATCAATCATAAATCTTGTAGCCTATTGATAGTATATGAGATCAGTTTTTCGTGGTTCAGTTCACTGGTTCTATTGAATTTCTCCCAACATACCATGTATATGACATTATTTTTATGGTAATTTATGTTTAATATCCTGCTAAAGGATATGTTCAGTGAAAATTTATCCTCATTCTAGATATGCATTATATTCATTTTATTTTTTATGATATAGGGGGTATCGTATAATACAATATCTTTTTTTGGTGTACATACAATAATAGATAGGTTTCTTAGGGATCTAATAACATTTACTAGAGGTGTTGTAAATTATTAAGAAACCCAAACCAAGATATATATATATATATGATAGAATAAATGTATACTTTAAATGAATAATATAGTGACCATCATTTTATTTCATAAACCTTTCATTACATGGTACAATATTTAATAATACTGAGGTTTTTTATAAGTTAATTTTCCTTGAAATTAGGAATATAATACATATAAACCGTCAAAATTATTCTCATACACTTAAAATTATTCTTAATAGTTTTATCATAAGTTAATTTTACTACATTTCATATCATAGGGGAATACATCAAAGAGTGGGGTGAGCATAAATACCAATAAGGGAATAAACAGAGGTGATATTTTGCATATGACCATGAGGCATATCAATAAGGAATGATCATATAAACACGACACATATCATAATATAAATTACATGAATCATAACATGTAAATATGGATACAATATAAAAATGCATCATTCATAAGTATATCACCACGGTTTATCACCAGGGTGTCATAAATTATAATTAACAAGGTTATTCACTAAGGTATCATAAAACATGTCATATCTAGAGATTAATTATTTACCCAACGCATTGGAATGATATCTGGGAACACCCTTTATATGTATTATTTCATGTGATCTATATTGATCATAATAAATAATTTTACCAATAACTTGAGGAAAATAAATAATAAGTTTCATATAAAATCAGTGAGTGTATAAGTTCTTAAAATAATGAAAATTACTTCATTTTTAACCCATGAGAAGGTAATATGGGTTTAAAACATGTAAATACCCAATAAATAATTTATATTTTCATTTATTTGATTATGCACTTAAAAGGATTTGTTTTTTTATTCAATATATTGGAATTTCTCATGTAAAATAGTGAAATTCAAGGAATGAATTTGGAGACATGACGATATAAAACATGGATTAAAGGGATGGAATAAAGAGAGAGAATAGAGTTATCCCATTAATAAAACACCATTTGGGATTTAATGGTAAGATACAAATTGTATAAAAATAAATAATATTTTACATTAAGAATACTCGCAAAAAATTATGTACTTGAATGTAAAGGAAAATGAGGAGAATTCCCTTACCTTGAAATTTTGCTTCTTAAATTTTGAGGATGGGACCTTAAGACCTTTATGGAACATTTGAGGGACTCTTATGGAGTTAAAATTACCATAAATTCATGCTTAATGTATTTTTATTGGATATTTGGAGTGGTAATGGTATATTTATACTATAGGATGGATGGTTTTAACTGATTAAATAATGATTATTTTGTATTTAAGGCTAACCACTATTGGGTGACAATAATTACTAATTATTTTAGTTAAAAATTAATGTTTTAAAGTATTTTTAATGTCATAAAATACATAAACCACCCATTTAATGTTGCATTTTTATCTATTTTATTCTTTTACCATTTAACTTTAACCCACTATATTATTTTACTTATACTACACAACTGTTTTTTACCACGATAAATTTTTTATGTATAAAAATGAAATTAACATTATTAAATAATTTTGAAATTATAATTCTAAATATTCTATAAATTTTACTTGATTAAATTTATAAAAGTGATAAAAATAAATTCTACTATGATACTGGTATAAATCATAAAAATGGTTTTTTCAAAAGTATAAAATTGTGGTTTTCAAAATGTTCGGAATGTGTTTCTAAATGAAAAAAATTAATTAATATGTTATACCTTAAATAATTATTGATTAATAATAAATATTAATAATCTTTTAATCACTATCATATCCTAATTGTATCATAAGGGTTATGGTTTTTCATAATAAAATGGTTTTTTCACTTTTTACCCCAAAAAACAACTTTTTTAGAAAATTTACATAAAATCAACCTAAGATATTCCAATATTCACAACCTGAAAATGATATTTATTTTAGAAAAAAATAATAATATATATGTGATAATTTTATCATTTAAATATAAATCCTTATTTATTTAAAATTAATATTTTTTATTACATAAAGAACTTTCTGACCATTATAAAAATTACTTAGGACTTCACTGATTTATATTATCATATAAATATTCTTATTAATATAATTTCATGGAAATGAAATTTATATAAATATAAAAATTTATCATAAATTATAATTTTAATAGAAATTAAATATTTATATAACTTTCAATAATTAAATAAAAAATTCCCAATAGTCACTTTATTATGAAAACAATAATAATAATTACCATCCATATTATATATTAATGGTCATAATGATAATTTACCATATTATAAAATGTTTTATTTGAATAATGATCTTATTTCCCTATAAATACACCATCATTAACTCTTCGTGACTTACAAAGGTTCTTACACATCCTTTAATAATGTATATTGTTTTCTTAAGGCTTATTTTCCTTGTTACAATATTTATGGAAGGAGTGATCTTCTTAGGGGAATTCAAGACTCTAGATTTTGTTTTAGTTATTTTATTATTATTATTTAATGTGTATATACACTTACTCTTCTTAGTTTTATTAGTCCATATCTATGCATGATGTGTAATGTTCTTTTGAAATGTATAATTATTTTTCATGTGTTTTTATTGTAAAACATAATTAAAATTTGTTGAGAGGAATGAATTTTTTATTAAAATAAAAAATATTAATATGTTACATTCTTCCCCCTTAAATAAATTTCATCCTCACAATTTTATCTTATTGATTTATACCTTTAATTCAAAATATTAGGGTCTTACTTAACATTTATAATATTTAATTCATCCTTCAATATGAATTCCACAACTCTATCATAGAAATGGTTAAGTCCTTGGAGGTGTTTACTTTTTCAAAAGATATGATATAATTGAGATTTTGAAATCATCTCATAAATACACCATGATCCATAGAAATTATAAAGAAATGAAAAGGTTTTTTATAAATAAAATAATTTCTTTAATGTGAGTTAGATATTTGAAAAACTTTCAAAATAATTCAAACTATACATTGCAATAATATTGATGATTAGATAATCTATAAGAGATAATAATGTTTCATGGGATTTCATTCCTTCTATCTTATAAATGGTATTTGATCTATCCAAATGAAAACGTTAAGTCATTTGATTAATTATTTGTAACTAAATTATAACCAATTTAATTACCTTCTATTTCCATCCATTAACTAAAAAGAAAAAACTTAAATAACAAGAAGGATAATTTTAATAATCATCATGATAATAAATTCACAATTATATTTTAATACTGATTATTATCTAACATAGGTCCTTTAAGATCATTTAATTTAATATTATCTTTATTTTAAGAGAAAAAGTTGCATTTTATATACATCCTTTCATGTTGGTTCATAAAAACCATATGATAGCATATACATATCCCCAGAAAGTGTTAAATCAAGTGTAAAGAAAGTCTCATTTTCATATAGCAAGTGATGATTGATTCTAGCTCAATGAAAATTTTTTGGGGTTATTACCCCTAGGAACAACTATGAAATATCCACATCCACTTATAGTATCTAGATAGAGATTTTTTTCTTGGAAGCCACTTACTTTATACTTTAACAAAATTGAGGGATTTTTTCCTATGTTTAGTCTAATCCCTAAGGATTTCACTGGAGATTTATAATCCTAATTTCCATAAAAAACTAAACCATCCCCTAATACTAACTTAGAGACCCATATTTTTATTTCATAAACCTTTAATTACATGGTACAACATTTAATAATACAGAGGATCTTTTGAGGTTTAATGTCTTATAAATTATAAATATAATACATGTAAGACATAAACATTATTCTACTCCATTTTATAGGATTCTTCATTAGTTCATCTGAAGTTACTTTTATAGCATCTCGTATCATGGGGACATACATCAAAGAAATGGGTGAATATTAATATCAATAAAGGAATAGAAAAAGGATATATTTAGCATGGGGCCATGAGACATATCAATAAGGAATTATCATACAAATATGACTGTCACACCCAGACTTTATAAATAATATTATTTTTTTATTTTTTCTGGATTTGAAATATTTCATTGAGGTGTGTTTTGAGCCCGATTGAAATTTTTCCATTCTTGCTAATAAATGAATGCTTTTTCCTTGACAATATCTAATACATTGGAAGGTCACGGTAGAAGCCGTGCGGCTTCACCTGGGTCACCAAGAAGCCTTCCCAATTTTGAAGGTAAATTAAAAAAATGAAAGTAATAACAAAATGAGGATAAAGTAAAATAAGAAGAATAATAAAATAGAAATAAAATAGAAGAAAAAGTGTATTAAAATTTAAGGAATTGTTTTAATGATAATAATAATAATAATATTTGAAAATATTATTATTACTATTATTTTTAGTGGTAAGGATGTAAATTTTATTAAATTGTTATTATTATTATAGTTGTTAATAATTTTAATATTATTATTGATCTTAGTGACCACATAATAATTATTATTATTAAAAACATTATTCTTATTATTAGTTTTATATTTATCTTTTCTTATTTTTTTTATTTTTGTTTTTTGTTTTTTGGTGTTAGGGTTTCACTCCCCCCCACATTTTCAGTACACCCCCTTAATTCCCCTCCCTTCCCCTATCGCACCCCCACCTAATTTAATCCCCATGCACAATGCCTCCTTGTCCATCCTCTTTCTAGAGTGGCCATCTCTAACACGTCCTCCACCGGTTCAACCCCAGCTAGATGTGACCTGTTCTAGCAGAACCTCCTTTGTTTTCCATGACCTAGTCTACTAGCACCTCCCCTACTGGCCATGGCCTGGTCCGACGTTCCCCCATCGCTGGTCAGCACCACTCCGATGACCTACCGTCGATGCCCTGCTTTCCTCTAACATATGTGCCTCCCTCTAAGTAAGGTTTTTCTTCCTCCTATTTGGGGTTTTATTTTTTAAAGCTTTCAGGGTGTCAATTTTTGTGTTAATTTTTGGTTTTGGGTTTGTTCTTCTTGATTAGGGTTGTTTCTATCCTACTCGTGGTGTGGATGTGGTGTGAATGGGATTTTTCCCCTTTTCCAGAAATTTCTTCATGTGAGGTAGATGGTTTTGTGCCATAACATATCTATATGAATTTAATATGCTTGTTTAAGCTTATAAATATTTTCTTTGGTTGGATTATGTGGTTTTTTGGGTGTTTTGATGTGGTTTGGGTGCTTATTGGTTGGAAAAGTATTTTTAAGGAAGAGAATGGCTATGTTTTTATGTGTGTGATTTGGTGTAATGTTCCTAAAATGGGTTCTAGGGGTTGTTTGGATGGGGAAAATGTATTTCTGAGGGCATAATAAGTGTTTTTATGTTTAAAATAAATTTTTAATTGGAATATGGATCATTTAGAACAAGTTATCTGTGTTTTTTATTTTGAGTTTAAATTGTGAAATGTTGAAAGGTGAAAATATTGTTTTTTAAAATTAATTGAAAGGGAGTTTGGATTTATGAAGGGTGCTTGGACAATCATTTTGGATGGTTTTGATGGGATGTTTTTCTTGATTTATTAAATGGTAATTTGGGTATTTTTTAAGTAATTGAAAGATTATTTTAAAAGGGTCATTTCCATGGTGTGTTAAAATGGAATGTAGGTTATTTGTAAAGAAAGGTGGTTTCATTGAAATTTTTTTCTTTTGAGGTGTGTGTGTGTATTAAAATAGATATTTTTAGTGGAAAATGTATCATTTGGGAACATTAGTCTTGTTGAGTGTTTTTAGTCTAAATTGTGGAATATTTGAATGATGGAAAGATAGATTTAAAAATGGTTTCAAATATTGAGTGTGTTTGTGAAGGGGCTTTTCCCATTTCCTTTGTTATTCTTTATTTTGTATTTTTCTTGTGATTATAAAAGGGGAATTGGGAATTATTTTTAAGTGATGATAAAAGAATTTGAAAGTCTCTTTTAAATGGTGTTCATGAATGGATATGTTTTTTTTTAAATGAATGATGTTTTCTTTGAAATGATTAGTCTTTGATATAAAATATGTGGTGTGTGTGAATGTGAACTTTAACTCTAGCACAAAGGAAACTCCGAGTATCTTGGTGGGTGGACTAGGACTAGTATTCTAGATGATACAGAAGTGGTTCGTCCCAGTTTTTTCTAGCAGGATTGATGCTTCAACAATAACTAAATATTTGTGATGATTAGAGACCACTAGGTTGTGGGTGTGTTCCCTACTAGTGGATCATACACAAGAACATATATTTTTGTGGTTCATATTCCACATTTACACAAAGATAAGATGTCTCTAGGGTCCCATTTTTACTAGTTACCTTAGGGGATTTACCCACAGTGCTCTACTATTCATGACGTGGTGCCTTCTGTCGACATACGGAGGACCACTTGAGTTTTTTTAGAAAATAAAGCAAAGATTCAAATAAATAAGACAAATTACAAGAGTCTAAAGGAGGAAATTTTACACTTGTCTCTATTAAGCAAATCAGTAAATTATCTCTTTGATGTTGTGGCATGGAATCTTCTTATTAGGTGGAATCCTACTGGACTCTTAGCTCACACTCTACATACACCTTTGGGTGTATGTAGATCATATTTCTGGTGTATCTAAGGTTGAGGCATTGTGCATAGCATTAGTGGTTTGGGTTGTTAGTGTCCTCCTTTTGTTGGTTCGGTGAATGTGTCTTGAGGATATTTCACCCCATCTTGCTTAGAGGTTTGAGTTAGAATTTTATTTTGTTTTTTTTTTGTTTTTTTTTTGGGTTTTTGGTTAAAGTTATAAAATTTTAAATCTGGAATGTGTTAAGGGCCTATTTGGTTGTGTAAATTCATTTTATTTTCTATAAATTAGTTATTTGTTTTATGTTTATTGTTTCGGGTAAATAGTTCCCATGTATTTTTTGATACCTGGGAACTTGTGCCAGCCTATAGGGATTGGGAACACCCTTGGGGACTTATTGTGGACTGGATTGGGTGTCGGGTCAGATGGAAACCTGGATTGGTTCATGATAAAATGGTATCATATCGGGTTATTCTCTTTTGGGTCATGTTGTATTGGAGGGATTCAGGAAAGATTGGATCCAGGATTGTCGGAACTTGATGTTATAGCTACGAGTAAGGTGTCTGGACAGTACACCTCATGGTGGGACTCGAGTTACTAGGGGAAGTTGAGGTTTTTATGGGTCATTGGTCCTTGTGGTTAATCTTGTTTAGGGGAAATGAAAAGGTAATAGGGTCAATGGTCTCATCGAGCACATAGGGCATGGCAAGCCATGTGGAGTTGGGGACATTATCCTAGTACGCTCTCTTTGATGGTGGAGTGATTAATGTATGGTCACCAACCATATATCCAAGTCACCAGCTGGCACAAATTTCCTCTTGTGTTGTCTTGTGTACCTTTGGGTTTTGGAAATCATTTTGGAAACCTCTATTTGAATTTTTATGAAATATATATTATTAAGTGGAAATGACTTGATTTTCAAAGTGGTGGAACATAGTTTATTAGAACTATTTCGAATGAGGTTCTAGAAATGTGGATTTTCATGAAACGTTTTTTTGTAAAATGAGATTGTATTTTTATAATTGAAACTTTTGGATTTAAAAACCTGATGGTTTGGGAAACATGGGTGATTTTAAGGTGGTTTTGAGACTCTATTTCCAATGGAATTTGTTAAATTGAGGAAAGGTGTTTTGAATGGGATAAAGTGTTTGAAATCAATGTGAAAGGTTTGAAAATGAATTTTCATTTGGATAATTGGTGATTTAAAAAAAAATTGAGCCTCAAAGTGGGTTTTATTTTAAGGTTTGATGCTTTTCCAAATAAGTTTTTATAAAATATTGAAATGGGTTGTATCCTTGTGACTAGTGGTTTTGTAAAGAGGAGGTGTGGGTCAATTGTTTCTTTGGAAAATGGATAGAATCTAGTTTTAACCTTTTTTATTTTCATGGGTAACCACATGAATGAGTTATATTTTAAAGTTATATTGGTGCTCGATCGACATGAGAGAATTCATGTGTAAGGCCCATGAAGTACCATTGGTGATTTTGCATCCCATCCTCCTGATTTTATTTTCGAAAGAGTTTTCAAATAAAGGATGGAGTATTTGAAAATCCTTGGTTATGAGGTATGTATTTTTGTGTTTTGAGAATCTTGTAGTGGAGTTTTTTGAGTTTAAAAACTTCTTTTTTTATTGATGTTCCATGTTGTGTTTCATTGAGGAGTTGGTTTGGAGTGTTGGTTAGTGGTCTCTTTTGAGGGTGTTTGGGAAACCTTTGTGATGGTTTCCCCTCATGTGTTTAGTTTTGGTTTAAGACCTATGTTGGAAAATATATCAGTTTGATTGGGTCATTGGTCTTCCTTCTTGGGTAGATTATAACCCCATAAATAGTTAATGTGTGATTGATATGCATCCACGGATAGTTTTCTGCTGGTCGACCCTCCAATTGATCAAAGTTTTTAATTTACCTTTTTATTGTTAGTATAGTTTTTATCCATTTTTTATTCTCAGTTAAGTATATACTCTCACAATGGGAGAGTGGATGTAAGAGGGGTTGGGTGAAAATTTCTTTCTTTGGGTCTTTTAATGGTAAAAGGTGAAGGTTGACATCGTTAGGTATGTAGATATTGTTTTGAAATGGTGAAGGAAATTCTAGTAGGAAAAGCATAAAGCAGTCTGAGTGGACTTTATTTACTGTTATCTTAAAAAGGTCTTTGAATATTTCATTGTGTTTGTTTAAGTAAGTGTTTGTGCTAAGCCTCCTATGTGCTAAATCTAGTTGTGATAGGTTGTTATGGCCTCTTAAAATAATCTTATTTTGTTAGGGACTCGGTTCAAATTTCCCTTCCTTATGATGTCTTTTTCAGTTTCAAGGTTCATGTTCAGTGACATCCTGTAGTGTGGGTTCCCTTTTAAATGCAAGGGTGAATTTTATGGTACTTTTTCAAACTTTTATTTTAGTAGAAGTATGTTCCTTTTGGGGGAATTCAGAATCCCTATTTTTCATAAGGGGGTGTCTTCTGAGTTTTCCCCCCTCCTGATGTTTTCCCATTCGAAGTAAAAAAGTTGTGGTGTGTGTGAACTTTCCAAGCCCTTGTTTCGGTAAAGTTCACTGTTAGAGTAAGTGGCCCTAAAGTTTGCTTAGTTATAGTGGTTCTATCCAGGGTGTGGTGTAGTTTCTTGTGGTACCAGAAGCAGAAGTGTTGTATGGGGGTCTCTAAAGCCTGACTATGAGGTAGGAGATGCTTCAAACATTATAGATCTATCCATAGGTCTTATAGTGAATCTAGAGTGTAGTCAAGACCCCCTTGTAGGGTGTAATGGGTCTTAGTCTAACATATGTCTTCTATTTGGTTTGGAGTTTTTCTAATCGAGTCCCTTAAAGTGGGAAATTTGGTGTATGAGAATCCCCAGATATTTTTTGTGTTAGTATGTGAAAATCAGTCAATCTGGTTAGTTCTTATGGTGTGGAGACCCACATTGGGTCTCGCAGAGCTACCTATGAATTAATTTGGTGTTAGCCTATTCCTAGTGGTGGGGAGTCTGTTCGGGCTTCCCCATGTTAGTGTTCTAGTTTTTCCTCGGGTGTAGGTTGTTTCTTATGGTGGGGATTCTATTTGGACCTCCCTGTTTCATTAATTAGGATTCTTTGTTCATTTCAGGTAGACTACATGAAATCTCATGGATGTTTAAGATGTTTGTCTCAAGGTGTTAGATTGTGTACGGTGAAGGATCCTTTCTTTGGATTGATGAATAGGAAGTTATTTCACTTTTAAGGGAGGATGACACTTAGTGGAGTTTTTTTTGGGTCTCCAAGTTCAACTGGTAGGTCATTTTATTTGTTAGTTTTGTTTTTTGGTTTTGTTCTTGCCTCACTTTAGTTGTCGACCATTCAATAAAATCCTTATGTTGTAATGGAGTACTGTTTATTTATTTCAAATCAACCTTGGGATAGATTTATAGGGATGAAAAGATTTATAGTCGGGAAAATTGTCACATTCAAACTTTTGAAATAATATTATTTTATTATTTTTTCTTCCTTTTAAATATTTCATTGTGGTGTGGGCTGAGCCCAATTGAAATTTTTCATTCTTGCTGATAAATGAATGCTTTGGCCTTGACAACATCCAACGCTCAGGCAGGGCATAGTAGAAGTTGTGTGGCTTCGCCCAGGTCACCGAGCGGCCTACCCAATGTTCAAGATAAATAAATAAAATGAAAGTAATAACCAAATGAGTATAAAGTGAAATAATATGAATAATAAAATAGAAATAAAATAAAATAAGAAGTGTAAGAAAATTTAAGGAATCTTTTTAATGATAATAATTTTATTATTATTTTAAATTATTATTATTATTATTATTAGTGTTAAGGATGTAAATTTTATTAAATTATTCTAATTATTATATTTGTTATTAATTTTAATATTATTATTGATCTTAGTGACCTCATAATAATTATTATTATTAAAAATAGAATAATAATTATTATTAGTTTTATTTTTATCTTTATTTTTATTTATTTTTTGTGTTAGGGTTTCACTCCCCCCCCACCATTTTCTGGCTCACCACCCTCCATTCCCCTCCCTTACCATATCACACCCCCACATGGTTCGAGCCCCACTTGCAGTTCCTCCCTTTCTAACCCCTTTCTGGCACGACAGTATCTAGCATGTTTTCTATTGAAACCATGGTCTTCTATGCATTATTTTGAGTGTGGTTTGTGTTTGTTTCAATCATCAATGGAAGTTCGAATCGTGTACCAGCAAGGAGATCATACCGTTCAAGTAGACAACAGTATTGAAGGTGGCTCCATTTTCCAGTGTTTGCCAAATTTTTGGGGTCCAAAATCTAGAAGTTACTGGGCATCGCGAAAGGTGGATTTCCATGAAGATAATAATTAAATATGGAAAAGGCATGAATTTCGTGAAGAGAGGATTCATGGTTTGGAAATCACGAAGACCAAAAAAATGGAGGCGGTGAGTCTTCGTGATTACGTTAAAGCTTCACAAACGGCAGAGTTGAAGCGCATCGCGGCGGTGAAGGGCTTTGCGAGGGAGCTTCGCGGCGAAGGGGCGATGGAATGATGACTGTAATACTCCGCGATTACGACGAGCTCCGTGAACGGAAAATTGTAATAGTGCTTCGCGATTTTGAGATAATTTCGGCGAACACTTCGGAGCTTCGCGATTTGAGCTGTCGTGGTTCTAACTTCGCGCGGAAGGGTCGAGGGTCGGTGGAATCACCTATAAATAGAGGCTGACCCCCTCGAGAGAAGCAGAGAGAATTTCAGAGAAAGTCCTTTGCTCTCGGATCGCAAAGGTCTCTCGCGAAGGCAGTGTGCTTCACGAAAGAGGAGCTTCGCAGCGGCTATTCTAGCTCCGCGAAAGTTGTGCACCCCGCATTGGCTCAGTGAGCTTCACGAAGAGGCAGGAGCTCCGCGATAGCCAAGCATTGCGAAGGTTGTATCATCGCGAGAGTTCTTCGCGAGAGTGCTTCGTGATTGAGCTTCACGAAAAGGCAGGGACTCCGCGAAGGCTTGTTTGAGCTTTGCAAAATTGGGAGCCTTGCGAAGTAGTGTACTTTTTGAAGGCCTTTTCCAAAGGTTGTTTTCCCAGTGGACAAGGGAAAAGGGGGTATTCCTCAGTGGTTGGAATTTGGACTTTAACAGACCATTAACTCAGGACTCTGATGCAAGAAAAGTCGCATGCTGAACATGAGACAATGAACTTCATGTCTATATATTGAAGATACCTTCACGTCTATAAACTGAGTGTGACTTCACCAACGGTAGTGAGCCAGGGGGAGTCAACGGGAGTGACCTGAGGGAAGCAGTGAGCTTTCCCTGAACCTTTTTAAAGGCAGTGATCCTGGGAGAGAGTGACTGTGCCCGAACATTTGTATTCTCCAGCTAGTGAAGCATAGTGGATTTTGGTACGACCGAAAACTTGTAGGCGTATTCTCCTTGGATGTAGCCCTTAGTGGTGAACCAAATAAAAAGGGTTGTGCCTTCTCTGTGCATGTGCATGTTTGCTTTCTGATCATTTTCATCATACAGGTTCAACAAGTTCCTACCAACGTGGGAACAAGATCCATCACATTAGAAGGAAAATTTGTCACCCTGATTCACCCCTCCCCTCTCAGGGTGTCCCGGGGTCCTTCAAGTGGTATCAGAGGTTAAAGGTTGCTGGTGTTGAATCTGACCTTTTTCGTCATGGAAAACGCGGTCAATGTCAGGGGAGTCCCTCCCTTCGATGGAAGCAATTTCCAGATCTGGAAGAACAGAATGAGATCTCATCTAAGATCTCTTGGAATGGAAGTTCTCTTTTCTACTGTGCAAGGAATACAAGTCACTGATCCGACAAGCCTAGCTATGACTGAAATAGACAGGAAACTTCTTGATGCAGATGCTAAAGCACAGAATGCACTCACTACAGCCCTTTCTGATCATATCTACCTAAAGGTGATGAATTTCACCTCAGAAAAATCCATGTGGGATAAACTTGAGAATATTTATGAAGGAGATAGTAAAGTGAAGGAGGCGAAACTACAAGTGCCGCACAATCGGTTTGATGATCTGAAGATGCATCCAGACGAGAATTCAGACTCTTTCTTCAATCAAATTACTGAAGTAGTTGGAGCAATTCGGGGTCTAGGCAAAGAAATCAAAGACATTGATATTGTAAAGAAAATTTTGATAAGACTTCCACTTCTGTATAATGCAAAGGTGTCAGCCCTTGAGGAAATAGATCTTTCCAAACTTTCTCTAGATGATCTACTGAGCAGCTTGGTAGCATATGAAATGAGAGTCAAACCAGAAGATGCTACGACTCGGGTGAGCAAGGAAATGGAATTCAAGGCCATGGATAAACTGAAAATCTCAAAGGATAGTAGCGGTGAAGATGACAAAGAAAAAGAAATTCTTTCTCTCATTGCAAAGAAGTTCCAGAAGGGGAAAGGGAAATTCAAAGGGAAGTTACCTCTCGCGTGTTTCCGTTGTGGAAAAGTTGGGCACATTTCCTCTCAGTGCTTAAAAATGATCAATGATGAAGATAGTGAGGATGAAAACCTCAAGAATCCTCAGAGAAGGTTCTTCAAAAAGGGAGACTTCAAATCTGGTAAGAAAATGCAAAGGAAGACTTTTTTCTGTGAAGAGGAAGAAGATGATAATGAATTCTGTGACGAAGAAGAACCAGAATTCAAAATTGGGAACCATGCTTCTATGATGGCCACTGTTGAAAAGTCAGAAGATACTGATGGAGAAAAACAACTGAGAACTTGTGTAGATCTTGAGATGCAACTTAAGGATGCGGTTAGTAAGCTTAAGATTAAATGTAAGAGCTGTAATAAGTGGAAATCAATTGTAGAAGAATCAACTGAATACGTTGATCAACTTGAAGCTTAAATAGAATGACTGGAATAATTTGTGAAGGTACAATCTAAAATAATTGAAAGCAATGATGATGTAGTAGATCTGATGCTGAGAATTGAAGAGTAGGAAAAGGTCATCAATGACCTCACCTCCAGACTTGATGAAAAATACAAGACTGCTGATGGTCTTGAGGAGGAAGTAGTTACTCTAAGGAGTAAACTGGAGACTGAATCAGTTCCAAAAGAATTGAGGAAGAAAATACAGTTTAGAAGATTCTCAGATGCAGAATTACTAGAAAGAGCCAAGTGTGGTTCAGATGGGGTTGGAAAAATCTTGAGTGATCAAAGACCCGCTTGCATGGGAAAGAGTGGAATTGGCTGTGAGGCTGAGACATCAACAGCTGGAAGTGAAAAGATCCAAAAGAAATATAAGATAAAAGTTGAACATGTTGAAAAGTTACCTAGAGTGCCGAAAAAGGAACCCTCAATCCAAACTAAAAGGAGACCTGAAAATTTTGCTCAAACATTCATAAATGACAGACAGTCTTACTATTCTCCCAAGGAAGAAGGTATGAGGAGAAATTAAAGTGAGAAGACATTTCCTCTCATGAAGTGTCAGTTCTGTGGCTATCTGGGCCATACCATGTCTTATTGTAAAGAGGCAAGAAGCTATCTGAATGGAGAAGATATAGAAGCTCAACAAAGGAGAACAATTTCATATCCTAATTCTTAGAGAAGAAATAATTTCTATGGATATTGTTTTTGTTGTTCTAACTTTGGTCATAAGGACGCTCATTGCAGGAAGAGAAGGGACATGGACACCTCATACCGAAGTTCAAGACAAGTCAAGTCTCGTCAGCAATACAGTGTTGCTCTTTCAAACATGTTTTCACCTCTCAAAGAAGACTTTGACTATGAAGAACCTGGGTATGCGGAAGAGATAATTGAAAGGCCATCAGTTCTTTATACTCGATCTAATGTCTCATGGAAGGAAAGGAAGAAGATTGAGAAATCCAACCTTGCATAGGTGGCCCTCAAAGCTACAAAAAACAACAGTACCTGGATTCTGGATAGCGGTTGTTCATCCCATATGACAGGTAATTCCAGACTACTAACGAATATCATAAGGAATGTCAATGTTACAGTAAGATTTAGTAATGATGGGGCTCTGAAAATCAAAGGGAGTGGAAGTACCGAATTAGCTAATGGAGAACTAAAGAAGACTGAAGTCCTTTACGTAGATGGCCTACGTCATAATCTCCTCAGCGTGAGTCAACTCTGTGACTCAGGACTTATAGTTACATTTAATCAGAAAGGTTGCACTATCAAGGGAAAGACTGGAAATTCACTTATGAAGGGATGCAGAACAGAAGGCAACTTGTATCAGGTTGATAGTGAAGAAAATGTATGTTACATTACTGTTGAAGAAGAAAACAATTTGTGGCATCGGAGACGGGGACACATCAATCAACAAGACATGGAGAAAATATCAAAATTGAGAATTGTCATGGACATTCCCAACCTGAAGCATGAGCATGAAAAATCTTGTGATGCTTGTATTCGTGGGAAGCTAGTCTGCAGTTCATATCGGCCAAATAAGAAAAGGGCGTCTCACCTTCTTGATCTGATTCATACAGATGTTTGTGGGCTAATAAATGTTGCTGGAACTCATGGAGAAAGGTACTTTGTCCTTTTCATAGATGATTACAGTAGAATGGCATGTGTGATGGTCATTCACAGAAAACGACAAGTCCTTGACCGCATGAAAACATATCGGCGAATCGCCGAGAATGATACTGGACGAACAATCAAAGTGTTGCGATCTGACAATGGAGGAGAATACATGTCCATTGAATTTGAGAATTATCTGGAGAAGCATGGGATACAGCATGAGGTAGCTGCTGTGAGAACTCCACAACAAAATGGATTTGTTGAACGTAGGAATCGACAGGTGAACAACATGGCACGAACTATGATAATCGAGAGTCGTATTCCACGACATTATTGGAAAGAGGCTGTTTAAGCTGTAGTGTACATTCAGAATCGAACAGGACTTTATATGGGTGAGACGAAGACACCATATGAATTGTGGCATGGACGGAAGCCTTCTCTAAAATTATTTCATGTCTTTGGAAGTAAATGCTTCATCAGGAACAAATAAGGAAATCAAGGGAAATATGGAGACAATGCAGATGAAGGAATTTACCTCGGTTACTCAATGAACAGGAAAGCCTACAAATGTTTCAACAAGCGTTTGGGAAGGATTTTGGAAAGCAGTGATTTTAAGATAATTGAAGAGAAAACCACAAATGCTTCAAGGACGTCATATGCTGATGTGATAGAAAGTCAGGAAGAATGTGAACGTGAAGAAAATACAAATGAAGAAATAGAGGAAGCTATTCAAAACACTCAGCAGTCACATCATGATGTTGACTCAGAAGAAGAATCTGAAGAAGAAACTATGGATGAAGATAATACTACTGAACCTCGCAGGAGAAATCGAAGAGCTGATATTGATCCATCCAACATAATTGGGGACAGGATTGCACCCACTCAAACAAGAAGGATGAGGAATACCACGCAATCTACATTTCTATCAGTTGTAGAGCCATCCTCATTCGAAGAAGCTGCAAAAGATAAATCTTGGGTGAAAGCCATGAATGATGAATTAGATCAGATTGACAAGAATCAGACATGGGATCTTGTCCAGAGACCCGAAGGTCAAAATGTGATTGGTACCAAATGGATCTTCAAAAATAAGTTTGATGAGCATGGAAGTGTCATCAGAAACAAGGCATGACTTGTATGTAAAGGATACTCCCATATTGAAGGCATTGATGTTGAATAAACCTTTGCTCCAGTGGCTAGACTGGAGTCAATCAGGATTTTCCTTGCCATGGAACTCCAAAGAGGATATAAAGTATATCAAATGGATGTCAAGACAACATTCTTGAATGGTGTACTCGAAGAATAGGTCTACATAGAACAACCAGTGGGATTTGTTTTGGGTACTCATGAAACAAAGGTCTGTAAACTGAAGAAAGCTCTATACGGTTTGAAGCAGGATCCACGAGCGTGGTACTCACGGCTGGATTCATATCTCAAGAAGTTGGACTTCAAAAGAGGAGGAGTTGATCACAATCTCTATGTGAATATTTCTCTAAAAGATCAATTCATGGTTCTTGTCTACATTGATGATATCATATTTGGTGGCAGCAGGCAGAAATCAGTGGATGAATTTTCCAACCACATGAAATCAGAATTTGAAATGTCTATGATTGGGGAGCTCACATATTTCTTGGGGCTGCAAGTGATTCAAAAGAAGGAATATACTTTCATTTCTCAGGAAAAATATGCAAGAGAGCTGCTGAAGAAGTTCAATATGCAAGACTCCAAACCAATGTCAACTCCGATTGCAGTTGGAACTAAACTTGGAAAGCATGAGGATGGGAACTCTGTTGATCCCACCATGTACAGGAGGATCATTGGAATCCTACTGTACCTGACAGCGACAAGGCCAGATATTGTCTTTGCAACATGCCTTGCGGCCCGCTTTCAGAGTAATCCAAAGGAGGAACATATGACAGCAGTAAAAAGAATCATGAGATACATTCAAGGTACACATAACTTCGGGTTATTTTTTGCTGCAGGTAGGGACAGTGAATTATCAGCGTTTTCTGATGCTGACTGGGCTAGTGATGTAGTAGATAGAAAGTCCACTAGTGGTGGAGCATTCTATATTGGGCAGAAATGTGTTGGTTGGTTGAGCAAGAAACAATAAAGTACTTCTCTTAGTACTGCTGAAGCTGAGTATATCTCCGCCACAAAGGCGTGCACTCAACTACTATGGATGAAGCAGCAATTAACTGATATTGGCAATGAGGTGAAGCAACCAATGGTGATTTACTGTGACAATAAGAGCGCAATTGATCTTACGAAGAATCCTGTTCAGCATTCTCATACAAAACACATTGAAATCAGGTATCACTTTATCAAAGAGAAAGTTGAGAAAGGCATGATTAGATTGGATCATGTGGGAACAGATGAGAAAGTGGCTGATATCCTGACGAATCCACTGTCATCGGCTGTGTTTGAGAAGCATCGGTTGAACCTTGGGGTTCGGCCACCTCCCAGTGTATAAGGAGATTACAGAATTCCCCTCTCCCCATTTGTTATAACTGTTTTAATCTATTTATGGCCGTGATGCAGGTTTATGTGGGAGATACTATCCAGGGGGAGTATGGTTTGAGCTGAACATGAAAAATTTACTAGTCTTTGTATTTATTGTCAATGGGGGAGAAAGGAGAATAGCATAAATTCAGGCAACTTTTGTGATGAGAAGAATGACAAGGAAAACAGTGGAACCCAATTCAAGCCTCCTCTCTTGTTTTCTACACCGAGAATTGCTCACGTAGACTTAGAGTGTTGGATGAGTTGATTCCTGTGTTTTTGGTTTTCACATAGATGGAGATCTATTGAATTTATCTTCGGATTGCCAACAAACACAAAGGGGGAGATTGTTGGAACCATGGTCTTCTATGCATTATTTTGAGTATGGTTTGTGTTTGTTGTCAATCATCAATGGAAGTTCGGATCGTGTACTAGCAAAGAGATCATACCATTCAAGCAGACAACAGTATTGAAGGTGGCGCCGTTTTCCAGTGTTTGCCAAATTTTTTGGGTCCAAAATCTGGAAGTTTCTGAGCATCACGAAAGGTGGATTTCCATGAAGATAATAATTAAATATGGCAAAGTCATGAATTTCGCGAAGAGAGGATGCATGGTTTGGAAATCGCGAAGACTAGAAGAATGGAGGAGGTGAGTCTTCGCGATTACGTCAAAGCTTCACGAACGGCAGAGTTGAAGTGCATCGCGGCGGTGAAGGGCTTTGCGAGGGAGCTCCACGGCGAAGGCGCGATGGAATGATGATGGTAATACTCCGCGATTACGACGAGCTTCGCGAACGGAAAATTTCCGTAGTGCTTCGCGATTTTGAGAGAATTTCAGCGGAAACTTCGGAGCTTCGCGATTTGAGCTGACGTGGAGCTGACTTCGCGCGGAAGGGTTGAGGGTCGGTGGAATCGCCTACAAATAGAGGTCAACCCCCTCGAGAGAAGCAGAGATAATTTCAGAGAAATTCCTTTGCTCTCGGTTCGCAAAGGTCTCTCGCGAAGGCAGTTTACTTCGCGAAAGAGGAGCTTCGCGACGGCTATTCTAGATCTGCGAAAGTTGTGCGCCCCGCGTTGGCTCAGTGATCTTCGTGAAGTGGTAGGAGCTCTGTGATATCCAACCATTGTGAAGGTTGTAGCATCGCGAGAGTGCTTCGTGAGAGTGCTTCGCGATTGAGCTTCGCGAAAAGGCAGGGACTCCGTGAAGGCTTGTTTGAGCTTTGAAAAATTGGGAGCCTTGCGAAGTAGGGTACTTTGTGAAGGCCTTTTCCAAAGGTTGTTTTCCCAGTGGACAAGGGAAAAGGGGGTATTCATCAGTGGTTGGAATTTGGACTTTAAAAGAGCATTAACTCAGGACTCTGATGCAAGAAAAGTCTCATGCTGAACCGGAGACAATGAACTTCATGTCTATCTATTGAAGAGACCTTTACGTCTATAAACTGAGTGCGACTTCACCAACGGTAGTGAGCCAGGGGGAGTTAACGGGAGTGACCCGAGGGAAGTAGTGAGCTTTCCCTAAACCTTTGTAAAGGCAGTGAGCCTGGGACAGAGTGACTGTGCCCGAACATTTGTATTCTCCAGCTAGTGAAGCATAGTGGATTTTGGTACGACCAACAACTTGTCGGCGTATGCTCCTTGGACGTAGCCCTTAGTGGTGAACCAAGTAAAAAGGGTTGTGCCTTCTCTGTGCATGTGCATGTTTTCTTTCTGATCATTTTCATCATACAGGTTCAACAGGTTCCTACCAACGTGGGAATAAGATCCATCACATTAGAAGGAAAAGTTGTCACCCTGATTCACCCCAACCCTCTCAGGGTGTCCCGGGGTCCTTCATTTTCCACCATCACCTACCCTGCTAGCCACATCCTGTTTTATCGATGCCTCTTATACTGGCTATGACCTAGTCTACCAGTTCCTCCCCTACTGGCCATGGCCTGGTCTGACGCACCCCCCTTGCTGGCTGGTTCCACTCCGGTGACCTTTTGGTAACACCCTGCTCTCCTCTGGTGCACATACCTTCCTCTATAAAAGGTTTTTCTTCCAATTTTTTTTGGTTTTTTTCTAGATTTTAGGGTGTTAATTTTAGGTTTTGGGTTTGTTCTTCTTGATTAGGGTTGTTTCTTGCCTCCTTGTGGTGCGAATGTTGTGTGTATGATATTTCACCCTTTTTTGGAAAGTTCTTCTTATGAGGTAGGTGGTTTTGTTCCCTAATATATCTAGATGAATTTAATATGTTTTTTTATGTTTATAGATTTGTTCTTTGGTTTTATTATGTGGTGCATTGGGAGTTTTGATGTGTTTTGGGTGCTTATTGGTTGGAAATGGATTTTTAAGAAAGGGAATGGCTATGTTTTTGTGTGTGTTCTTTGGTTTAATGTTCCAAAAATTGGTTCTAGGGGTTGTTTGGATGGGGAGAAATGTATTTACAAGGTCATAAGAAGTGTATTTTTTATTAAATTAAATTTTCAAATGTAACATGGATCATTTGGAACAAGTAATCCTTGTTTCGTATTTTGAGTTAAAATTATGAAATTTTTAAATTTTAAAAGCTTGTTTTTTTTAAATTAGTTGAAAGTGAGTGTGGTTTTATGAAGGGGGGTTGGCCCATCAATTTGGTTGGTTTTTATGGGGTGTTTTTTTTGAGTTATAAAAAGTGAATTTGGGTATTTTGTAAGTGATGAAAATATTATTTTAAAAGGGACTTTTCCATGGTGTGTTAAAATGGAAAGTAGGTTGTTTATAAAGAAAGGTGGTTTCATTGAAATGATGGAATTTTGAGGTGTGTGTATGTTTAAATGGAGATTTTGAGTGGAAAATGAATCATTTTGGACCATTAGTCTTATTGTGTTTTTTTTGTATAAATTGTGGAATATTTGAATGATGGAAATCTAGTTTTAAAAATGGTTTAAAAGCTTGAGTATTTTTTTGAAGGGGCTTGGACCATTTCCTTTGCTGAGATTTATTGTGTATTTTTCTTGTGATTATAAAAAGAGAATTGGGAATTATTTTTATGTTATGATAAAAGTATTTGAAAGTCTCTTTTCAATGGTGAGCGTGAATGGAAATGCATTGTTTTGAAAGGAATGATATTTTCTTTGAAATGGTTGGTCTTTGATATGAAAAATGTTGTGTATGTGCATGTGTACTTTAACTCGATCATAGGGGAAACCCTACGTATATAGGTGGTAGGACTAGGAATACTACGCTAGATGATATGGAAGTGGTTTATCCCAGTTTCATCTAGCAGGATTGACACTACAACACTGACTATATATTTGTGATGATTGGAGACCACTATGTTATGGGTGTGTTCCCAACTAGTGGCTCATACACGAGAATGTCGATCATTATGGTTCCTATTCCACCTTTACACTGAGATATGATGTCTCTAGGGTCCCATTTATGCTATATACCTTAGGAGATTTACCCACGGTTCTTTAGTATTCCTGACGTAGTGCCTTCCACCGGCATACAGAGGACCACTTGAGTGTGTGTGTGTGTGTGTGTTATATATGAATTTTCTCTTTCACATTAAATTAGTGTTTGTGAAATGGATTTTCTTCAAGTGTTCCTTTTTAACTTTAAACTTGTAAATCATTCCTTAAAAGTTTTTTAAAATCATTAATTTGAATAATCATGTTAAATTATCTCTTTGATGTTGTGGCATGGGATCTTCTTATTGGGAAGCATCATGTTGGTCTCTTAGCTCAAACCCTACATACACTTTTGGGTGTATATAGATCATGTTTCTTGTGTATCCTAAGTTGAGGCATTATGCCTAGAATTTGTGGTTTGGGTTTTTACTGGCCTCCTTATTTTAGTTTGGTGAATGTGGCTTGAAGATATTGCACCTCATCTTGCTTGGAGGTTTGACTTGGATTTTTAGTTTTTCCTTTATTTTCATTTATTTTGGGTTGTTGGTTCAAATTATAAACCTTTAAATATGGAATGTATTAAGGGATTGTTTGGTTGTGTAAATTCAGTTTCATTTCATTAAAGTAGTTAGTTTTTTTATGTTTATTGTTTCAGGTAAATTTTTCCCATGTATTTTTTGATACTTGGGAACTTGTTCCAGCCCGTGGGGATCAGGAATGCCCTTCAAGCCTTGCTGCAGACTAGGTCGGGCATCAAGTCAGATGGCGAACCAGTTTGTTTCATGACAATGAGGCATTAAATAATATAAATGACATTAATAATAACATATAAATGTGGCTACAATATAAAAATTATACATTTATAACCATATCATCAAGTTTTATCACCAAGGGTGTCATAAATCAAATTACCAAAGTTTTTCACCAAGGTCTCTTAAAATATTTCTTCTATAGAGATAAATAGTTACCCAATACATTGGAGAACTATCAAGTTTCACCATTCATATGTATTAATTCATGTGATCCAAATTTATTGTAGTAAGTCATTTTCCCAATAACTCATGGATAATAAAGAATGGGTTTCATAAAAAATCATTGAGTGAATAAGTGCTTAAAATATGAACATTACTTCATTTTAAACCCATGATAAGTGAATTTTGGTTTAATACATGTAAATATCCAATAAATAAGTTATATTTACATATAGTTGAATTCGTGTTGAAAAATAAGGGGTTTGGATATTCATAATATTGGAATTTATTATGTAAAATATATAAGAACGGGGAATTAATTCGGCAGCAAGACAGTATATAATATGGATTAAAGAGAGGGAATAATGAGTAATAATGGAGTTATCCTATTGATAAAAAACCATTTTAAAAGTAATGTTAATATCCAAATTGAATGAAAACAAAGAAACCTTAACATTAATAAGACTTACAAAAAAATGATGTACTTAAATAAATGAAAGCAGGGGAGAATTCCCTTACCTTGAATATTTACTTCCTAAATTTTGAGGATGGAATTTTGAGACCTTGATGGAACCTTGGATGGACTATTTGGGAGAAAAAATGACCATAACTTTATTCTCAAGGTATTTTTAGTGTATAGTGGGGTAAGAGGATATTTGTATTTTATGAGGGGTTGTTTTAAGTGATTAAATAGTGATTATTTTGTGTTTAAGGATAACCACTATTGGGTGGAATTAATTTCAATGGTTTTGATTGAAAATTAATGTTTTAAATTATGTTTAAGGTCTTAAAATACATCAAAACCCCATTTAATGTTGTAGTTTTTAGGTATTTTATGATTTTATTATTTAACATTAACCTTCTATGTTATTCTACTTATACTACGATAACTATTTTTTTACCATGGTAACTTTTTTACGTTTAAAAATTAAATTAACATTATTACATAATTTGGACCTTATAATTCCAAATTTTAAATACATTTTACTTAATTAAATTAATTAATTTGATAAAAAACAATTCTAATATGATATGGGTTTTTTTAAGTTGGGGACGAAGCCTCATTTATTATTAAATAAAAGAAAATACCTCTTTAACTGGGTAGAGGTAGACTCATTACATAGCCCGAAGGCCCAGTGGGAATTTAGCCCATTACATGGCCCGTAGGCCCAATTTATTGGCCTAAGGCCCATTCTATGAATAGTACTGCTACAATACCCATGCTGCTACAGTCCCGCACAATACCCGCCACTACTACAGTACCCCCACCATCGCTACAGTGACTTGTCGTCGCTATAGTGCCCACCATTGCTACAGTGCTTCCACTACTACAGTGCACTATAGTCACTACTGGAAAAGGGACCTTTCCCAACAGTTGTGTACCAACGGTTCAATGAACCGTTGGCATATCTTGTTTTTCCCAACGGTTTATAGAAACCGTTGGGAAAAACCCCTCAATGCATAGTTTTCCCAACGGTTTCATACAACCGTTGGGAAAGATAGGTTTTTCCCAACGGTTCCTAAGAACCGTTGGGAAAAGTGGTGAAAAATCTTGTTTTCCCAACGGTTCTATGGAACCGTTGGGAAATGTTGGTCATTCCCAACGGTTTTTAATAACCGTTGGGAAAAAAAGCCCCAAATACCAAATCGAGCCAGCGGCCTCCCCACATTCCAGAAGCATTCAGTTCATGTCCTCCTGGAGCGATTCCTTGCAGAAGGACCTCCCAATCCCCACATCTTCCATCAGATCAGCACCTACCAGGTTAGACTCCTATATTTTATCAACGATATAGTTCCAGCTCTTATAAATCATATACTTCTATTCTTGATTTCGTTATTCCCAATTATTAGGGTTTTTGTAAAAATTTATGATTGTTTCATGGTGGTCATGTGCACCACTATAGGTACATTGATTCACTAATTTATTTTGGTATTTCCATAAAATTCGAATACAATTTATTAATGAATCAATGTTGAGTGTTAACATGACATTCATGTTCTTTATTTAAAGTGTAAACAAATACTTATATAGAATTTCCTTGTAAAACCTGATGGTTTAACTCTAGTTAAATGGAATCATAATTTTGTATGTTATTAATATTTAGTAATTGGTGAGGTGAATCATATATGTATATGAAAAATGGATCAAGATCATTTAGTATTGGATAGAATTATTCCCTAGTAATGTGAGACCCTTATGTTGTGGGGTGAGTATGGAGTAGTGAGATATATTGATTGTTACTTACCTTTTTTCAATTCTATGAGGTAATGATGGCATGCACTCATTTTTTGAGATCTGTCAATGTTTTTATGGTTTTGATAGTGATCCATGATGTGTATCCTAGTATGTAAGATCCTCACTACTGGAAACTGGAGTTTTCCCAACACTTACATACCAACGGTTTGGTATAACCGTTGGTATTTGAGAGGTTTTGCCAACGGTTCTTGGAGCCGTTGGGGATCAAGTGGGCAAGTCTGGTCAAGCTCTAACGGCTAGTTTGACTTTGCTTACCGGCTGACCGGTGCTTGCCCACCGGCTGGCCGGTGCCTTGGAAGGTGGAGAGAGCTTCTGCCCAGGAGCCACCGGCTGGCCGGTGGGAAGGCCACCGGCTGGCCGGTGGTGAGACAGTAGGTCTCACTATTCCAAAGAGTTCCACCGGCTGGCCGGTGAGGAGGCCACCGGCTGGCCGGTGGTCTGGACAGAAGACATCCCATTCTGTCTGGGCCCACCGGTTGGCCGGTGGCCAGACACCGGCTGACCGGTGGCACCTGGCAGAGGGCAAGCCCTTCTGCCTTGTCCACCGGCTGGCTGATGGGCTGGATCCGGCTGGCCGGTGCCCTTACCGGCTGGCCGGTGGTCCTACACCGGCTGGCCGGTGGACTTGAAAAAAGTCCACTTTTCCTTTTTTTTGCCACTTCTTGCTCCTGAAATCATGCCTATTAACAAGAACACTTGAAACAACATTAGATCACTATGAGAGTGATTGTGATCATTAAAATCCAAGAGAGTGGGGTACAACATTCCCTACTCTTCCTTCAAAATTGATTGACCATGTGTTTTTAGGCAAGATGCGATGTGATTGTCCATGTGTCTTCAGGTGAGATGTACTATGATTTCCCTAGTGTTTTTCGATGAGGTGTGATGTGATAAGGCTATAATAAGATGTGGCATGTGGTTGGGGTCATGTAGGGTAGGAGGATGGCACAAGGTTGATGTTATTCATGTTCATGATACCCTACTAATATGGTTATGGGATGAGTCATGCTGTTATGTGATATAACACATTAAGTTCTTGTTGGTTTTACATTTTTTCAATAACACATTTGTATGTTTTTTTGACATGTGTAGTTGATACCTTGATTATTTTCTTCCTTTATCGTTTACTTAAATGTATATTCTATTATAGTTAATGCCTATTGAATTGTTTATGACAAAATGACTTATATAAATTCTTTTTACAGAATGGACAGAAGTTGGATGTATGAAACCGATCGGATCTCAGATGATTTTCAAAACAATTTGGAGAGCTTTATAGATTTTGCATTTGACAATGCTTCAGATAGTGGTCGCATACACTGCCCATGTTCCAATTGTGTTGGTAGACCTTGGTTGAGCCGTGAAGAAGTCAGCTACCACATAACCAAAAATGGGTTTCAAGCAAACTACTTTCTGTGGTATCACAATGGGGAGAAAACGAAATCTCAAATTGGTGATGATCGAAATGAAAAGACTGGAATGGAGAATTTGTTAGATGATCGGTTTCCGTTTATTCGTCATCATGAAAAAGAAAGGATTTCGACTCAAGAAGACTTCGATATGAGGACAGCTGATGCATCTAGTGAAAATGATGATATTGATAGGGTGAAAAAATTGAATGATGCTGCCACGACTCCAGTATATCGGCAATGCGATAAAATAAAAAAGCTGGAATTTTTAATCCGATTATTTCATGGGAAAACTATGTATGGGATTTCTAATACAGCAATCGATTACATTCTTACCCTCTTGAAGGATTTACTTCCAGATGATGCAGATATTCCCTCAAACCACTATATGGCATGGAAGTTAGTTGAGGAACTTGGATTTTCAAGAAACAAAATTCATGCTTGCCCGAAAGATTGCAGTTTATTCTGGGAGGAAACCGCTGAACGAAATGATTGTATAAAATGTGGCACATCCCGCTGGAAGTCAAAATCTGATGGAACACCATCCCGCGTTCCACAGAAAGTAATGTGGCACTTTCCATTGATTCCCAGACTCCAGAATCTTTTTATGTCTGATGACATATCAATAAAAATGAGATGGCATGATACCGAGAGAAAGAAGACTGATGATGAGTTGGTTCATCCTGCAGATGGATTTGCATGGAAGAGATTTGATGCTCGACATCCTGATTTTGCAGCTGACGTGCGTAATGTGAGGCTGGGTCTTTCATGCGACGGTTTTAATCCGTTTGGGCAGATGCTTACTTCGCACAGCACATGGCCAGTTTTTATACACATTTATAATCTTCCCCCATGGTTGTGTATGAAAAAACCTTTCACTTTCATGAGTATACTCATATCTGGTCCTTCTGATCCTGGCATTGATATTGATGTATACATGCAACCTTTAATAAAAGAGTTGAAGCTTCTTTGGGATGTGGGTGTGCGCACATACGATGCATGTTCGAAAGACATATTTCAGATGCGCGCTGCGCTTATGTGGACAATCAATGATTTTCCGGCTTATGCAATGATGTCTGGATGGAGCACGAAGGGGAAACTGTCATGTCCAGTTTGTATGAAGAATACACGATCCAGAAGACTGAAACATCGTTGTAGTTTCAGTTTTATGGGACATCGACGATTTTTGCCAAAGGATCATCCATATAGAATGAATCGTCGAAGATTTGATAATACTATAGAGACCGATGATCCACCTCAGCGTATGTCTGGAACTGATGTGCTTAATGAATTGAAAGATTTCAGTTTTTCGTTCGGGAAGGGTCAAATGAAATCTGGAAAGAGAAAGAATGTTTCCACAGAAACCTGTTACAATTGGAGGAAGAGGAGTATCTTTTTTGATTTGCCTTATTGGTCAACCAATTTGCTACGTCATTGCTTAGACGTAATGCATATTGAAAAGAATATATGTGAAATGTTGCTTTCAGTTCTTCTAAATGTCAAGGGGAAGACAAAAGATGATTTACGATCTCGGCGTGACTTGGTGGATTGGGGCATCAGACCAGAATTGCATCCTGTGCGTATCAGTGAAAATAAATGGCAACTTCCATGTGCTTCTTATGTGATGACACCTACTGAAAAAAAACAATTTTTGGAAGTATTAGAGACTATTAGAGTTCCTGATGGCTATTCAAGCAACATATCTAAACGGGTCAACAGAAGAGAGTTGAAGCTAAAATCTTTGAAGACTCATGATTATCACGTTCTACTGCATGAGTTGCTTCCAATAGCAATCCGTCATCTTTTGTCCAATAATGTAAGGGTGGGTGTTATTCGGTTGTGCCATTTGTTTAGAGATCTTTGTGCTAAGAAGTTGTCGAAGTCTTTCTTGCAAAAAATGTTGACAGATGCCCCATTAATTTTGTGTGAGTTGGAGAAAATATTTCCCCCATCATTTTTCACATGCATGCTGCATCTGACTGTCCATATTCCAACTGAAATACTTCTCGGAGGACCTGTTTCTTTTCGTTGGATGTATCCAACTGAAAGAAATATGTTCACATTAAAGTCTTATGTTCGAAACAAGAATCATCCCGAAGGTTCTATCGTGAACGGTTACTTAGCTCAAGAATGTATGGATTTCTGTTCAATGTATTTGTCTGATCTTACTACAAGAATGAGCAGACCAATGAGAAATGAAGAAGAACAATATGAGCAAATTGAACCCAGTTTTCCATCACTTCCTCAAACAGGAGGAATTCCTGGATCATATACATTGAAGACATTAAGCAATGAAGAGCGGGAGATGGCACATCGCACAGTTTTGTTCAACTGTGATTTGTTCGATGACTATATCAGGTAACAAAATTGAATATGTATATCTTACATATATATCTGTTAAACTATTCATATTTTTTTATCTACAGGGAACATAAAACAATGATAAATAGGAAGCATCGTTCTTTATCTTTGAGAAGGAGAGAGACATTGCATAGCAAAGAGTTTTCTGCTTGGTTAAAATTGAAGGTAAAAATATTACTGTTTAAATTAATTATTTCAATATTTACTTAAGTTTAGCTGTCATTTATATTGCAGGTATTGAGTTTGTCTGCTGACTCTGTCTCTGAGGAAATAAGAGCTTTGGCTTTTGGTCCTAATACCGTGGTTCGTGACTGTAAATCAATTGTTATCAATGGGTACAGATTTATTGTCACTGAACGAGCCAAAAACATGAGAACACAACATGATGGTATTATGGTTACTGCCACAACAGATTGTTATGCCAGCGCATCAGATAGTAGACCGCGACTTGAAAATGTGGGTTATTATGGAGTCGTTGAGAAAATAATAATATTGGATTATTACTCTCATGGACGAGTCACAATGATGAAATGCCATTGGTTTGATTCGATGACGAGACATGGCACATTTATTGATGATTGTGGATTTCGAGTAATTAATATGACCCGCACTCTTGCAACCGAAGAACCATATGTGTTGGCATCAATGGCTAAACAAGTTTTTTATGTCAAAGATCAACTTCAACCTGAATTTGGTGTCGTAGTTGAAGTAATTCCAAGACATATTTTTGATGATGCTGATGATGGAATTGACACTGTCCCTATTGCCATTGGAACCAATCCATTTATTTCTTTTGATGACTCCAATAGCTCAATTGTCAGAGTTGATTGTGAACCTGAAGTTGTGGTTGGAAATATATGGAATCATTCATCCATGTTCTCAATTCTTTTGGTTTACCTCGAGTTGGGTTGTTAAGGTTGGTAATATTCATATTTATTTAGTATTGATCACAAATATGTTTTAGCTGACTTGACCGTTATGTGAATTTTCAATGTTTATTGGTTGCTGTTTTATTTGAATTGCATTTTCTAATTTGGAATTGAACTGTATTCAAACCAAATCAAACAATATTTCAAACTTGGTGAACATTACAACTTGTATGTTTTATTAAATTCATTCAAGCTCTTCTAAAACAATTGATAGCTAAATTACCAATGAATCCCCTCATTCCCTCATATATTTAGTTTTTTGGTTTACACATTAATTTTCTTTTTCTAATTAATTACATATTTGTTTTCCAATGCAGGAAATGAAGCCAATTGAAGAGAGACGAAGAAAAAAAATGGCGGAGAACAATCGTCGGATGGAGGAGCTGGGCATTCCACCATTAGTGCCTACAGTGAGTACTTTATTTCAAATATATATATATATATTTACAGAATATATAATGTCATGTGATTAATTTTTTTTGTAAACTTTTTTGTAGGATCCACCATTACGTCGACAGTTATTTGACGAGGAGCCTAGTACTGGTCCGAGTACTCAGGCCGGTGGTACGAGGAGGGTTCGTACCAGAGGTGGACATAGAGCTGCGCGTGCCCGACTAGACCCTGCCCCTCCCACTGACATTTCAGCCTTCCCACATTCTGATCCCGGTGTGTCGTTAGGGACACACGGGATATTTAGACCTCCCATGTTTTCGCTACCTTCTGCATCTTCTGCCCCATCATTTTCACATCCCATGATGATTCCCACTCCCCAGTCAGCATCAGGTCATACAGTTGTTCCATCTTCTTTTCCTTCTACTTCTGTCTCTCCGAGCTTTTATATTCCATCGTCTTCGACTCCCGTTCCACCAGAGGGTGTTCCATCAGGTTCTGTGGATCCGGCGCCACTCATTGATCAGACTAGCATAGGTATATTTATAAAACCCTATCAAATTTTTATAGTAATATTTATTTTCATTATAACATGTTTTGATAAAATATTTGTTTTTCTTTCATGACAGATACATCTACTGAAAGGAGGCGGGGGCGGGGCCGTACACGCATGCGTTCGGTGTGGAACCGTCGCACACAGGTTATGGTGGAATATAATGAAGACAATCAGATGGTTGAGAAAACAGGGCAGCAATGTCGGAGTTTTATGGCGACGCTTGCCAAATACTCCGACATCATTCCCGTCAGCCCGCTGTCGTGGAGACATTTGCCACATGAGGTCAAAGATAGAGCTTGGGCAGAGATATGGGTAAAAAAATCTGTTGTATTTAATGTCATGAATTTTTTTTGTATTTATATAAATTAATATTTTCATTTCATCTTCGATTTAATTTTCCTGATGGTGAGGGTGCACGAATGGAACGTCTAAAGGATTTAGGCGAGCTTTGGAGAGCCTACAAGCATGAGCTGTATATTGGCTGGCGTGCTAGAGTTGGCACTGAGTTAGAGGCGGTACCAGTCGTGGATGATTGTCCTATAGAGCAGTATCGTCAGATGATTACTCATTGGACGAGTACCCAGTTTAAGGTATGAATTACATTTGAGGTATTTAAATAATAACTTTCAAGTTTTGCATTAATATTATCCTTTGCATTATCGAATTTTATTTAGGAATCATCTGGTAAAAATAAAAAAAACATTGATGCAAAAAAATACCTCCATACACTAGGACGCACGACGATGCCGGATCATGAGAGGCAGCAGGTATGACAATTGTTTATAAGTTTTCTTTACGACTTACATTTTCTTTTTTTTCCTCAATTATTTAATTATTTGCTGAAGTCTTTATATAAATTTTGTTTTCAATGTCATTGTAGAGGAAAGTACAAAATATTGAAGGACGTGTGCCTCGAGAAAAACTGTTTTGCTCGAGTAGACGAAAAAAGGATGGACGTGCTGTCAACGAAGCGACTCAGCAGCAGATTGTAAGTTTTAATCTGTTGATTTTATATTTTAATATCTATTTCGTAACTTAACAATATATTTATATTTGTAACAGGATGCTTTAGAGGCCCTCGATGCCCAAGAAGCAGACAATTTTGGGCCATCTGATCACTTACATCAGGTGTTGGGAGATGATCATTCTGGCAGAGTACGCTGCCGACCTAGGATAGCCCCGACGAGGTATTGGCCTGCCTCAGGTACGAGTTGTAGTGCCACCGAGCTGCAGCAAGTTAGGGCACAGGCAGAACAGGCTGAGAAAAGGGCCACAGAGACGGCAGAACAGTCTGCAAGGGCAAACAGTGCATTTATGAAATTTATTGAAGTTCTACGTCCAACACTTCCAGTAGAGGCCAGCCCAGCGATTGATGAATACATGTCGTCGATACATTCTATATATGGTGCACCAGGTGGCAGTTCCAGTGGTGGTCAGGCCGATGTCGAGCTTGAAGATGATGATGGCGAGCAGTCTGATTCGGAAGAGGATGGAGATGAGGAGGGCGAGGAGGAGGGCGAAGGCGAGGAGGAAGGCGTTGAGGAGGGTGATGACGATGAGGAGGACGATGACGAGGGCGATGATGATGATGATGATGGAGATGGTGATGCTGATGTGGGACATATTGATCCGTTACATTTTTGACTTGACATGTGATGTTTAATCTATTCTAGTTGTTGGTTTTATCTAGACTCGTAGTATAGTATTGGAGTTGAATTATTTTAATCAGTCGCCCGTATTTGTCGTCTGATTTCAGGCCATTCCGACATCGTTCGGCCCGTTTGGACCCCCCTCACGCGCGTTTACGAAGCGCGCGCATCACTTAAAACACGAATATTGAGCCGTACCGCGCAAACCGCACGTCCGATTGAGGTGCCGTCTGCGCGTACACGTCACGAATAATAATTAAAATGTTCCACGGTGGTTTCAGATCAATCCGAGGCCGTCCGCTATGAATTTGACCGTTGGACGCCCGTTCTGGCCGTTTATGACACCATAACTGCGTTGTCGGTCACCGCGGGCACACGACAAGTCCGATTGACGTGCCGTCTGCTCGACCACTTCAGAAATCACTCACCCGTATTTGTCGTCTGATTTCAGGCCATTCCGACATCGTTCGGCCCGTTTGGACCCCCCTCACGCGCGTTTACGAAGCGCGCGCATCACTTAAAACACTAATATTGAGCCGTACCGCGCAAACCGCACGTCCGATTGACGTTCCGTCTGCGCGTACATGTCACGAATAATAATTAGAATGTTTCACGGTGGTTTCAGCTCAATCCGGAGACGCGGTGTGGCCGACACCACTCAAAGTGTCCGTCTTTTGTTTCAAAAGGACGTCATTTTAAGTGAAAAGAATCAACTGGCTTACGGAAAACCGACCAAACGCATTCCGAATCTGTTGATAATTTATCCCAACAATCCATGGGTCATATGTGACGTGTACGAGCCAACCCGGGATGAATCCGAGTCGCGGTGTTGCCGGGATAAGTTTAAGTGGCTCTCTTTTGTTTAAAATGAACACCATTTTAAGTACATACGGAAAAACGACCAAACGGATTCGGTTTCCGTTGAAACTTTAGGAGAACGATCCATGGGTCATATGTGACGTGTACGAATCAACCCCGCCACAATCGGAGACGCGGTGTGGCCGACACCACTCAAAAAGTGTCGGTATTTTGTTTCAAAAAGACGTCATTTTAAGTCCACCGGCCAGCCGGTGTGAGACCACCGGCCAGCCGGTAAGGTCACCGGCCAGCCGGATCCAGCCCATCGGCCAGCCGGTGGACAAGGCAGAAGGCCTTGCCCTCTGCCAGGTGCCACCGGTCAGCCGGTGTCTGGCCACCGGCCAACCGGTGGGCCCAGACAGAATGGAATACCTTCTGTCCAGACCACCGGCCAGCCGGTGCCTGGCCACCGGCCAGCCGGTGGAACCCAGACAGAATAGCATGCTTCTGTCCAGACCACCGGCCAGCCGGTGGCTCAGCACCGGTCAGCCGGTGGAGCCAGAGAAATCCCTTGCTTCTGTCTGGTGCACCGGCCAAACGCATTCCGAATCTTTTGATCATTTATCACAACAATCCATGGGTCATATGTGACCTGTACGAGGTAACCCGGGTTCAATCCGAGTCGCGGTGTGGCCGAGATCAGTCTAAGTGGCTCTCTTTTGTTTAAAATGGACACCATTTTAAGTACATACGGAAAACCGACCAAACGCATTCGTTTTCCATTGAAACTTTAGGAGAACGATCCATGAGTCATATGTGACGTGTACGAATCATCCCCGCCTCAATCCGAGCCGCGGTGTGGCCGACACCGCTCTAACTGTGTCTGTTTTGTTTAAAATGGACAGGATTATAAGTGAAAAGAACAACTGGCATACGCAAAACCGACCAAACGCATTCAGAATCTTTTGATAATTTATCACAACGATCCATGGGTCATATGTGACGTGTACGAGCCAACCCGGGTCAATCCGAGTCGCGGTGTGACCGGGATCAGTCTAAATGGCTCTCTTTTGTTTAAAATGTACACCATTTTAAGTACATACGGAAAACCGACCAAACGCATTCGGTTTCCATTGTAACTTTAGGAGAACGATCCATGGGTCCTATGTGACGTGTACGAATCATCCCGCCTCAATCCGACATGCGGTGCGGCTGACACCACTCAAAGTGTCCGTCTTTTGTTTCAAAAGGACGTCATTTTAAGTGAAAAACATCAACTGACATACGGAAGACCGACCAAACGCATTCGGATTCTATCGATACTTTAGCACAACGATCCATGGGTCATATGTGACGTGTACAAGTCAACCCCGTCTTAATCTGAGATGTGGTGTGGCCGACACCGCTCTAACTATGTCTCTTTTGTTTAAAATGGACATGATTATAAATGAAAAGAACAACTGGCATACGCAAAACCGACCAAACGCATTCGGAATCTTTTTATAATTTATCACAATGATCCATGGGTCATATGTGACATGTACGAGCCAACCCGGGATGAATCTGAGTTGCGGTGTGGTCGGGATGAGTCTAAGTGTCACTCTTTTGTTTAAAATGGACAACATTTTAGGTACATACGGAAAACCGACCAAACGCATTCGGTTTCCATTTAAACTTTAGGAGAACGATCCATGAGTCATATGTGACGTGTACGAATCAACCCCGCCTCAATTGGAGACGCGGTGTGGTCGGCACCACTCATAGTGTCCGTCTTTTGTTTCAAAAGGACGCCATTTTAAGTGAAAAACATCAACTGGCATACGGAAAACCGACCAAACGCATTAGGATTCTGTCGATACTTTAGCACAACGATCCATGAGTCAAATGTGACGTGTACGAGTTAACCCCGCCTCAATCTGAGGTGCGGTGTGGCCGGTATCACTTCAGGTGTATGTATTTTGTTTAAAATGGACATCATTTGAGGTAAAAATATATGGTATAGAAAAAACCGATCATATTATGAATTGAATTTCAGATTCCACGTATAATTGTCATCTAAATTTTAAATTGAATTCTATATGAATTATGTATGTTTATGAATTGTAATTTAATTATGGATTTGTATAGTTTCAGGATCCATTATATGTTAAATGTGTATGAATTTGTTCGTAATTGAATATGTATGTTTTATTTTATTACTGGTACAATAGTTGGATCGAAAATGAGGTGAAAATGAGGTGAAAATGAGGTGAAAATGAGGTGAAAATGAGGCCTGATGACTGGTGGTGATAGACAGGGGACAGGGGCTGTGCAAATTGCAGGGTGCTGCAATTTGCAACATAGGGTATGCCAACGGTTTTAAACCGTTGGCATATAAGTTTTAGCATGTCTTTTCCCAACGGTTCTAAACCGTTGGGAAAGACTTCACCAATTCCCAACGGTTTAAAACCGTTGGGAAAAAATGTGTGGCATTTGGTTTTCCCAACGGTTTTGGGAGAACCGTTGGGAAAAACTATCCCAACGGTTCACCCAAACCGTTGGGGTAGGGTAACTTCTATGGGCCTATTGCAACGGTTGCAAGTAAACCGTTGGGAAAACCTTTCCCAACGGCTTACTTCCCAACGGTTATGAGAACCGTTGGGAAAACCTTTCCCAACGGTTTCAGGGGCTTTCCCAACGGTTCTGAACCGTTGGGAAATAGTTTATTTCCAGTAGTGAGTACTGCTACAGTCCATGCACCCAATGGGTTTTGAACCCCCGTTTATCATGTATTATTAAGGGGTACTTACCACTAATCCAAACCCCAACTGCTCTAATATGATACGTGTATAACTCATAAAAATAGTTTTCTTAAGGATAAAATCAGGGTTTTCAAAATGATTAGCATGTGTATAATAATGTAACACATTATGTACTATGTTGTTTCTTAAATAATTATTTATTAATAAAAATTATTAATAAAAATTAAATCATTATCATATCCTAACTCAATCAAAATAGTCATGGTATTTCGTAACAAAATGGTATTTTCACTCTTTACCCCCAAAATAAACTTTTTAAAAAAATTACAATAAATTAAACCTAAGATAATTCCAATTTACTGAACCCAAAATTTTATTTATTTTATAAAAATAATAATCTAAATATGATAATTTTATATTTTTACAAAAAATCCTTATTTATGGAAAATTAAAAGTTTTTATGACATGAAGAACTTTCTGACCATTATAAAAATTACTTAGGAATTCTCTAATTTATTTTATCATATAAATGTTTTTATTGAGATAATTTCATGAAAATAACATTTATGTAAAACATATAAATTTATCATAAATTATAATTTTAATTCAAATTAAATATTTATATATTTTTAAAAAATACAATAACAAAATAATCTCAATTGTCACTTTATTGCACCAACAATAATAATAATGACCAACCATAATATTGATTAATGGTCATAATTCCCATCGTCTATATTATACAATGTTTCTAATGTTTAATGTTCATATTTACCTATAAATGAACCATCACTCTCTCTTAATCACTTACTACATCACTTGAAAATTTTATTAAACGTCCTTTAATAATGTCGATTTTTTTATGATTCTTATTTTCCTTTTTACAATCTTTATGGTAGGGGTGATCTTATTGGGGGAATTTAATCCTATGGAGTTTGTTTTGGTGAATGTACTATTATTTAATGTGAATATCCCTTTAATTTTCTTAGTTTTATGGGTTCATTTATAAACATGATTTGTAAAGTTATTATAGAATGTAAAGTATTTTTTATGTACTTCTATTGTAAAATATAATAATAAATTATTGAGAGACAAGAGTTCCTTTATTACAGAAAAAAAATCTCAAGACATTATAAAGAAAACCATAAATGTGCATAACTTACATTGGATCTTGTACAAAGTCTTATTATTATATCATCTGATGAGCTTTATAAAGACATCCAACAAATAATTATAGGATTCTTCCTTTTTTAGTGTATTCATGAGTTTCTGAATCATCTAATGTTTGAATGGAATTATTCTTCTCACCATAGTGTTCTACAAATTTGTAGTGAAAATGTGAAAGATGAAAGAGATCTTTGGTTTCAAAGGAGTTTCATCTAGGGATAGAGAAATATCTCTTGTACCATCATAAGGATACAAGCACCCTTTAAATAGCTTTTATGGATACTCCTTACGTAAGATCACATTTACTGATGCATTATAACTCATGAGTAAATTTCACAACCTATTCGTGCAAAGTTTTCATTAATAATTCTCTATTTAATTACATCATATTTAATTACATTTCAATGATAGATAGTCATGTAAAATTAAACCAAATATTAAGTTTTAACATTCAATTTTCATCTATATTATAGGCAGTGGAATGAATACACTGCCCTATTATATGTAAAATTGAAAGCTTGTGATATGTTAGTGGTAGTTTGATCTCAAGATATTCATTACACTAATATCATATTACATTGAAACCAACTTATTCTCATTATCTTACCAAGGTTATGCTAGTTGACAATGTAATATCAGTCATAGTGGAATCTTATGATATTCACCCAATCATACCTTATGATTGAGATAGAGGTGTAAAGGTTTATCAAAACCATGTCTTCTGATATACCAATATATTAAAATATAATACAACTAATTTTTAATATTTTCACCATGTATTTAGGTCATATCTCCTTTAATCCCCTAATTTCACTAAATTCTAAATACTTTATGTCATTTTACTTTATATTGTATCATATAAAATAACTTGTCAAACCATATCCAAAAATATTTTGGATATATTCCAAAAAACTTTAAAATCTAACATTAAATTCACTATTTATCACATCATATGAAATAAATTGTCAAAAAACATCCAAAACTCTTTTATATTAACACTAAAAAAAATTAGAGAATCTCTCTAAGTCAAACACAATCCTCATTCAATAAACCACAAAGTGTGATGCCACATGAAATTGTAGTGTTAAAAAAAATAAGAATCTTTAAATCCATAAATTTAATCAAAGATAGACCTCTAGTAAATCATTAATGTTACTCAATATACAAAGGGATGTGGAATGATCTCCATAAAAAACATGTATCTCTATATCTATGTCCTCCAGTCATATCACATGGTAGTATTTACTCACATATGTTCCCTTTGTCTAATAAATCAAGAAACCATGGGATGTAGTGTATGTAAATTACATATATCGAACTCACATGTTCTTGATTATCTAAGTATAGACTTACTAGGTCGATGAATACATCACATGTCATTCACCTTTATAGATGATAACATCAAATTTCCCTCACCTGAATAGATAAGCACATCAAACGTACAATCTAATTGTGGTCGCACACTCCATGGTCTATCTCAGTAAAGGGCCTAGATTTCATACTCGTTATATAAAAGGATAAATCTCGTCTTGGTTTATATCCAGTCAATGACATGATAAGCTTCATACCCAACCACCACCAAATTAGCTAAGCCTCAAGGATTATATAAGAAAGGTATCAAAGTATAAACGTAATCATGATAGGTATCTCACCAACCTCAGTCAGTGGGGACTCCAAATATGATCTATTTACCCCTAGTATATCAAATACATAGTATATGACGCTCCATTTGGTATACTTAGTTGATCATCCAATGTGAAAAATTAATTTTTATCCCTCATGAGCATATAAAATATCTCAATACAAGAATAATATTCCTATTAACCTTAATGTTTTTTCATAACATATAATAATCCATAAAAACATCAATTATAGATAACTAAAATTCATTGTTTGAGAGTTAAATTATCATTATATTTCAAAAAAAAATATTAATATATGCATATATGAAACCAATGTGAAATAATAATAAAGATGATATTTCCTTTTATGTGATACATTTTATATTCTTAAACTCTTTAAGAATAATTAACAAACCCCTACATAATATTTTGTCTTATAATACCATATATGATATAATTCTAAATCATCTTTGTGTTTACTGAGCTTTCTAGGCTTTTGTTAACATATTACATCTATATGTAATTTTTTTCACATCTCTATGTGACCACTTGATAAAACCCTCCCACTAAACTCTTTAGTGAGTAACATCTATATATAAAGAAAGTTTGAATATGATATTTGGGAATCATATTCCTAATGTTTAACTCCTTGAACATATTCAAACCCCTTATCTTCACAACATCAAATTTTATGATATTAATAACTTTTTTTTACATAAAACTTTTCTAAGTTTAACATCATTATCATTTGAACCCTTTCCTTCAAAAATTTTAATTGAAATATTTTTTTTAAATAATGTAACTATTTAAATTATTACTAACCATCACATATTAAACACTTTTTATAATAAAGTGACAATAAATTTATTATATAAACTAAATTTAATTATTTACATTTCTCTTTACCATCATACCCAAAAACGCTTCTAGGATATCAATTAAAATTTAATTTTTATTTTGACTAGAATAATCCTTTAGAAAATAGTGATATTCAATTTTTTATAGTAGCTAAATATAACTCTTTACATCTCTCTTTATTATCATATATATTAAACTATTTAGGATATTAAGTGGAAATCACTTTAATTTTAAATTGATATAATATTTTATTTTCAAACTTTGGACTTATTTAAGTCCAAATATTCTCCCACTATCCTATTATACACTATTATTTTTGGAGTTTCATAATAAGATGCAAAAACTCCTTTGAGCTAAGAAATGACACATTTTTTTATTTAGTAAAAATATTTTACAAATAAACTAATTTTTTCATATCATATATGGTATTTTTTTGTTTTGAGAAATTTTCTTTAAAAATAAGTCTATTCAAACCACTTATCTTCACAACATCAAATGTTACAATATTAATAACTTTTGTTTACATAAAACTTTTCTAAGTTTAATATCATTATCCTTTTAACCCTTTCCACAAAAAAATTCCCTTGAAATATTTTCATAAATAATGTAAATATTTAAATTATTACTAACCATCAAATATTAAACACCATTTATGATAAAGTGACATTCACTTTCTTATATAAACTAAATGTAATTATTTACATTTCTCTTTACCATCATACCGTAAAACACTTTTAGCATATCAAGTAAAATTTAATTTTTATATTAACTAGCATAATACTTTAGGAAATAGTGATATTAAATTTCTTATAGTAACTAAATATAACTCTTTACATTTCTCTTTATTATTGTATATATTAAACTATTTAGGATATGAAGTGGAAATCACTTTAATTTTAAAAAGATATAATATTTTATTTTATAAATTTGAACTTATTTAAGTCCAAACATACTCCCACTATCCTCTCATATACTATTATTTTTGGAATGACATGATAAGATACAAAAACTCCTTTTTGCGAAGAAATAACACTTATTTTATTTCAATAAAAATATTTAACAAATAAACTAATGTTTTCAAATCATATATAGTATTTTATTTGTTTGGAGAAATTTTCTTTAAAAATAAGTCTATTCATTAAAATATTCAACTTATGGGTGGTAGGAATGTCTTCCCTCATATTTTAAAAAATATCTAGATACAAACTTTTATCCTGGATAAAACATTTTTATCCATGTATCCTCTTCAAAATACATTATATAATATGATGAATCATAAATCATGTATATTTAATTCATTACCTCATATTGTTTATAACAACACTTTGTTGACAAAAAACTTTTTTTATCATATAATATAAATGATATTACTTTACACATATTTTATTTGGGTTTATTTCATCTTGATAAACTCCTTTACATTTAAACCATTGATATATCAACTTTTTGTTTCATCACATCATCTAAAATTACAAGATCTATCAATTATTCCTTTGATTGTGAACTCATTTATATTTACAACACTTGTTAAACATATAATTCATATCACAAACCCTCCAAAATTGAAGAATCAATTTGTGTAACATTAATACCCAACATGGACATTCCTAGAGTTTCTCAAACTACTTCAATAATAACTAACAATTATATCTTATGGAATCATCACTCCTTATTTATAACAACCTTAGGTTTAAATGATATTATCTGGATATTTGAAGAATCATTTTTGGACTTTTCAACTAAATTTTATTCTTCTATTTTTAACGTTTTCCCAATTTTATTATTAATACAGTACTAGAACATATACATCAAATTCCTAGTTCATCTATTCTCAATACTTTAAAATAATGGGTAAACATTTCTTGAATTTATTCATATTGTTGAAAAATTTTCATAAATGAAAACAAGATGAATTCCTTAACCAGAATAAGCCTTATAGACACCATTAGTATCACCAAGTCATTTATATACCCAATTATATGGAGTATCATTAAAATTTCTAATCGTATTGAGTATATAAGACTAAAATTACTTATGTCATTTTTCATATAATGCCTTTGAAAACCTAATTGAATCATTTTATACTTCTCAAAAGCATCTAGATTCACCTGTTTAATAACTTCAACACTTGGTTACTCAAGAATAGATTTTTCTATCTCATCAATTTTTTTACTACAAAAATTTATTAAGTTTCCATTCTATGTAGTTACTTTCATTGATCCTATACTTTAAAGGAATTATTTCAATGTTAATTTTGTTGTTGATGATGATGTTGTTAATCTATAACATATCTTTTATCAGATGAGTATCACGTTTAATTACCATTTAATAAGCGATTATATTAAATAGGCTCCCACTAAAATGACAACACATTTAAAATACAAAATATCCAATAGTGGGGTTCTATATTTCATAAATAAATGAGTATGATATGTAATTTATCTCACCACTTAGTTATTTAGTTGATGAATCATCCCAATCATATCATATATGACTCTTAGATAGTCGAGAAAAAAAGTCTTTGTCTAATCCATCAAGTGGATAAACCCAAATCTATTTCTCTAGTATCCTAACAGTTAGGGTTCCCAACTAAGTGAAATAAAAATAAAATGATAAGAATAATCAACCTAACCATTATAGTCACCTCATTACTTTTTTAACTTACACAATATAATCTAGGGGAACCCAACAATGGCATGAAACTACTCAATTGGATGATAGAGGTCTTGAATAGGAATATAGCAATTAGTATTTAAATAGGTTTTAATCAAACTATACTATCTCATGTTATTCCTTTTATGCATGAATTATTTTTATTGATTTGGTTTAGGATCCAATAACTTCCACCAAATTAATATATTCAAACTATATTGATGTGTAACTCTTTACACAACTAATAGTTTGTGTTAATCACCCAAAAATTGAATCCAAATATATTTTCACATATGAATATAAATATCATGAATAAAATGAATTAACTTTTTATATAAAGGTTTTGAGTTATATGAAATCAATAATCTTCACCTGAGTAAGCCTGGATCCATAAATAGCCAACTCCAACCTTTATAGAACAAGGTATAAGCCTCCAGGATAGTGGGAATTCTAACCCAAATTCCCCCTACCAAGGGATGCTTTACTCAAGAGAGATTAAAATTCATTATAACTTTAACACATGATATATATAAACCAAATTCAACAACTAAATCTAAACTAATAAATTTAATTACAAATTTTAGTTAAGGTAGATGGAAACTAAATCCATTATCATACCTAGCATGTAACTCCTTGGATGCTTGTATGATAACCTCTAAAAGTAGTATAAAAATTAAAATAAATCATACTCATAATCAAAATATAAACAATTTATAACTATTAATAAAATAAGGGAATTACTTTTAAATTAATGAACATTTTATAAATTCAAACGTGATATAAACATTTAGGAAAAATTCAAAAATATAGTCAATTATAAGTATTTTATAATTTAGTTACATATTATAGACATTCTATAATCATGATTATAAAAACTTATATTCATTTAATAATCGTAACTCCTTCATATTATTCATTATAAGGAATTTCACTTTAAATATATGTTTTTTATGAATTATAAACATTTAATAATCTAATTTCTGTTATGTATATATTTTAATGTATCAAAATATCATATTCTTAATATTATCTAAACTTTGATCACATAAATCATCAGAACTAATTTTGATGTGGTTTAAGTAATTTCTCAAAATAAGGCTTTAATTTTAAAAATTCAAATTAATAATTATGAATCATTCGTGATTTAAATATAAATGATGTATTTTGACCTTATTTTGTAATTTATAAATGGTCTTGGTGATTTCAAAATTGAAACTTTATTTCTAAGTCATTAATTCCATATAATTTTTGTAAAAAAGTATTTTTAATAATAACATTTAATATTTGAGGGATATTTAATAATAATTTTTTTATAAACATTTATTAATTAATTATAAACTCTATAATTAATAATTTATAAAAAAATTATAAACAAAATACATTTTATCATTATTTATGATAAAATTATAAATAATAGTATCCAATTCATAATTTAATTTCAAGAAGAATACATTTTCTTACAAAAATCATATTTTATGACTAAGGGTAGCCATAGGATATGACTGATGGGTCATGAATTAATGTGCTATCAGTTCTAATTTATGACTGATGGTTATGTTTTCAAGTATGATAGGCTAGTGGAATACTATCCATCATATATTATGAGTGATAACCTAATCATTACCTATGATTTAACATATCATATTTAATAAAAGGCATTGACATCACCTTATTGATTCAATTCTCTATTTCTTGAAACACTATGTAGCTATCATAAGATACAATTACCAGGATTCATAATCTACAAATACTAAAAAAATGAAACTTTTTTATTGAGTCACTACTTACAATATCCCATATCATAATCTAAGACTCAATGGGATAGAAAAAACCATGTATCATATTTTATGAGAGGGAATATCCTATAAAATATGATATCGGTATTCTTCATTTTGGTCATGATTTCAGAAATTTAAAAACATTGTTAAGATCTGATACCATTATTGGGTTTTGTAGGGATCTAATAACACTTATTAGAGGTGTAATAAAAAATTAAGAAACAAAAATCAAGATCTCCATGCAAGAATAAATGAAATCACAATTGTAAATGAAGAAAAATATAAATGTGCATCCCTTACCCAAGATCTCTCATTGCTTCTTCTCCATCCATCCTCAAATCAGTTTGATAAAGACCACCTTGGAATGGTCATAAAATTATTCCTTCTGTATTGTATCCAAGGGGTGTAGAATCTTCCAATGTTTATATGGAACCCCTCTTCTATCCATAGTGTTCTAGAACCTCATAATTAAAATATGGAAGAGTAAAGAGGAATTTAGTTTTGAGGGAGTTTCATCTAGGGTGAGAGAAATATTTCCAACTCCATCGTATGGCATTAAGCCCCCTTTGAAAAAATTTTGAGGAAATTCCTTGGGTATTATCAAATTTATTAAATCATTATAATGAATAATTAAATACCATGACTAATTAATGAAAAAATTTCATAAATACTTATCCCTTGTGTTGCATCTTATTTAATGGACTTTTAATTATAGCAAGTCATAGAGGACTCATCCACATGTTAACTCTTAATGTTCAATTGCACTTATATCATTGACAATAGCATGAATAACATGCCCTATGATATGGAAAATTATAATTCAATGATACATTAGGGAAAACATAATCTCAAGATATTCATTTCAATCATATCATATTATGTTGGAACTAATATAAACTCATGACTCTACTCGAGGTTATGTTAGTTGGAAATGTAACCCTAATCCTAATTTAATTTTATGATATTCACCCAATAATACATTACAATTGATATGGAAATGGAATGGTTTCTCAAAACTATGTATTATGATATATGTATATCTTAAAATATTATATTACCCAATGTAAATCACATTCACCATGAGTTTTTTGCATATCTCCTTTAGATTTTTGTGGAAATTCTTGGATTTAATTAGGTATCTTATTTCTAGGGCTTTGAGAAGCATATGGGGAGCTTAGGTATGGGATTTTAGGGTGTAGTTTCATGGTTTCTCTAAATTTATGGTATGTGGCCTCGCATGTAAGCTAAGTGAGAATAATTTTTATAGATTTTTTGGGCCTTTGACTTTAATATATTTATGTAATCAAAATGGTTGAGTTTGTTATCGATTTGGTTCATGAAAATGAAAGCTTTGGTGTTTCTATTTATAGGTAAATAAAAATGGGGAATTTTTTGGGTGCATGGGTGTTTCAATAAAAATAATATTTTGGGGGTTTTAATTTTTAAGTGTTGAATAGTGGAATGGGATTATTAGGGTTTTGATTTGGCTTTCATAATATTGGTGGAATTGAGATGTTAGTGCGGGGTTATGATATATGTTTATTTGATCTTAATAATTTTGATTGATGGTATGGATAATTGTTTGAGGGATTAGGCATTGCATTTTAAAACTCCCACTTAATAATGGGGACCTTATCAAAAATGAAAAGGTGATACAGTGGGAAATACCAATTGGGTTTGGGGATCTTGTTAGGAATAAAAAATTGAGGTTTGGGGGTAGTAAATACTATCACAAGTAGTGATGGATATATTCCCTAAAACATTCTATGTGTGTGTGATGTATGTATATTGTATGGATTTCATTCAGATTGTGATTTTCATGAAGAAAGGGGAATATTGTTTACACTACTTATAATAATAGTTATCATTTGGATAGTTCTATATTCTATGTAGTTATCATTTAATCATTATTTTCATATATAACATATTGGAGTTAAGTAAATTAATGAATATGATGTATTAATTAGTCGAGGCATTAATACATGAATTATAAATTCATGAATTAATGTATGATTTGTTGAGGAACATCCTCAAAATCAATTTAAAGTTTCTACCATGTGATGTCACTGTGTGTGACTACCTCATGCTTAGTTGATACTCCAAAACTTGTATCTCTCTTTCTTATTCATTATTTTTATATGATATGCTAACACATAATGAATGGAAGAATAATCTCATCCAAATGTTGAATGACTCAATGCAACTTTTGGATACTCTATAAATAGGGGATTTATTTTGGAATCCCCTGGTGATTTTTATCAAACCCATGTAATGAAGTTTGAAGATATTTCAGATGCACTTTGGTGTTTTATACATTTATTTACAAAAGATCTTCATTTTGTGTTTCATATATAGTATTATATTTTTTTATATGGGAGATCCTCAGACAAGGGTTTTGATCACTTCTTCTTGATCTGATAATCATTAATAAACTCCAAAAAACCCATCAGTAGTATCATTGGGATTTGTGCTTAAGTTTTATGAAACATTTAATGAAATAAAGAAGAAATATGAAAAAAAAACATAGCAGTGTTTTGTGTTTATGGAAATTTGGTTTTTAAAATGGATTACCCTTATGTAGCAGGGCTACATAAAGGTAAATGAGATGTTACATTTATTAATATGGGATGCATAAAGGTAAATATGATTTACCCTTATGTGATACCCTTACATAGAAGTTCTATGTAATGGTAACCTCTTTATTACCTTTATGAAAATGGGTTTCATAAACTTAGTACACAAGGGGTTTACATAATGGTCATTAGTGCTTTACCCTTACGTTTAAAGGTATAGACGTACCTACACTTTTGTGAAACATTCATGTAAAGGTAATATTAATTGTATATTTATGCAATGATTTATTTAGCTGTGTAAAGGTAATTAGTGATTTACCTTTAAACAAGAACCTCCTACCAGTGCTACATAAGTGTAAAAGGAGGATATTGTTATGTAGAATAAGGATTTTTATAAGGGTAACCAAAAGATTTATTAAAAAAATTAATGTATTAAAAGTTTTTAATGGTTTATAAATTGTTTATAAATAATCATAAAAGGTATTTGGGGAATATGTAATTTGTAAGTAATTTATAAATTAATTAATTAATCATAATGTGTTTATAATTAATTAATTAAATTTTTATGAAACATTTATATTCAAAAATATTAAATGTTAATATTTGAAATTTCTTTTAAATATTTATATGGAAATTATTATGATGTAGAAATAATAGTGTTTATTTAGAAATCATAATAAATAATTTATAAAGGGTTATAAATTTTAAAATAAGGCCAAAATATAAAATGTTTATATTTAAATTATTATTTTTATATAATTAATTATTTTGAATTGTTTGAAATAAAAGGAGGCCTTATTTGGATATTATTTAAGCCATATCAAAAGGGTTTTGATGATTGATATTATAAGGGTTTAAATAATGATTAATTTTATGATATTTAGATTATGTAAAAAAATCATTATATAAATTGGATTATAAATATTTTATAATTTATAAAATATCATATATTTAAATGTCATGTAATGATAAATATGAAAGAGTTCATATATACATGAATATAAAGTGTTTATATTCAAAATTTTGAAATAAATATGAAATATATCATATTGAAATCAATATTGAAGGTTTTATATTCAAAATTATATAATATTCATAATGTTAAAACTAAAATTATAAATGGGTTTATAGTTATATTTTATTTATTAATTGTTCATAAATTTTTATATCATGTTATATATCTAAATTGTTATTTTATTTAAAAGGTTATTCCTTTTCATATTCATATTTATTAAATTGTTTAAGAAATTTGAATACTGTATGCTTATGTTAAACTGCACCTAGGATAGAGCCTAGAATTACATTCTAGGATTGACTCTATAATCAATTTAGTTTTTCATCTACCTAGACCATAGTTTTTAATTGAAGTTATGAACTTGAATTTAGTTGTTGAATATAGTTTGTACATATTAGGTATTATAGTTATGATGAATTGGATTCTCTCTGGAGTAAAGTGCCCCCAAGTATAGGGAATCAGGGTAAGACTAACAACCTACCTAGATCCTTATTCCTTGTCTAGGCTGGTGAATGGGGTTGGCTATATATCTCTTCAGGCTTAATAATGTGTATAATTTCAATCTCATATTACTCTATTCCTTTACATTAATTGTTCATTTACCTTATTCATATGATGCATTTGGATATGTATAAATATTTTTAAATTCTATTTTTGGATGAGTAACAAAAACAAATGGGTTTTGTAAATATTTTCACACCAATATGGTTTGAATAGATTGATTATGTGGATGGAATTGAATTCAAAACTAAATAACTGGAAGCATGAAACATAAAAGGGAATAGCATGAGATAATATGGTGAGATTAAAATCCCCTTCAAATATTCAGTGTGAGATTCCTTCTAAAATGGAACTTTCCAAGACCTCAATCATCCAATCATGTCAGTTATTTTATAGTCGGGTGCCCCTAGATTGTCTTATGTAAGGAAATAAAGTAATGGATGACACTGGACCATACTTAATTATGTTCTATCATAGAAGGGTGCCCCTGGGTTATCACTTAGCCTGTAAACCTTTTAGAAGGATACCAGATGAATAAAGTTGAGTTTATCTATATTGTGGATTAAAAAAAGGGTTTTCTACACATATATCCATGAGTCACATATTATATGATTGATATGATGACCTGACTAAATAATTAAGTGATTAGATGAATTCCCAAGAAGACTCATTTCTGAGTGAAATATGGATCTTGGATCACTAATGGATATAATGAATTTTAAAATGGGTCATTATTTTATTGGGATCCCATTTAACAAGGTTCCTTATTAGATGATTAATAATACATTATACCCATTTGATAAAATATTTTGTTGTATATATTATCATCATTATCATCATGCTACACTTAGTGGTCAATCCTTGAAAGTATAAGCTTAAAATAAGAAACTCATAAGACTAATAACTTAAGAAAAGCTCTTAATCTATATTTGTGATTTAATAAAATTTATTAATGAAAATCATAAGTGTTGGAACATTTATTTCCTTGATAACCAAGTGATGAAATTTTTGAAAAGTGTATATAGATGCTTATGGAACAATAGAGTGGTACATTTAAGGTTTTAAAGTAATTATATGTATAATGATGAAAAGAATCTTAATCTCCACTCATATACTCAATTTGATTAGGTATGTAGATTTTAGTTATATATAATCAATATTAATGGGTGCATCAAATGATATTCAATATGATTGAATATGTTAAATCACTTGGTAATACTAATGTATTCCTTAAATATTTATCAGTTATAGAAATCAATTCTTTTATTTTGACAGATACATGATATGAACTATATTATTTTCAAATTTTGGTAAATATGAATAATTTTATAATATAGGAAAGAATCATAGCTTGAAGGTTGATTTCAAGTAATATATTAAAGGAATTTCTTTATTGATAAGTCGAATAATTTAATCTTGGATAAAATTTTCATAAGATGTGTATTTTATCTCATCTAGATCTTAATAAGAGTATGTAAGCAATAGTTTTTTAAATGAAATTAAATGAGTGTTTTTAATACATATGGTTTATGATTTTTTTAATTCTATATCATGATTTAATGGGAGACTAAAATGGAATGTTCTGGTTAGGCAATTTATCATATTATCATATATATAATTGTTCCTACAATATGATTGAATTTAAAGAAAATTAACCTAATATTCTCAAAGTGTTGGGAATATATATTAACTAGGCATATGATTTCTAGGTTCTAAAGTTCTATATAGATAATAAAATTAGATTAAAGTTAAAAATATAGGAATAAAAAATTAGTTTAAATGTTCAATAATGTTTATTTAAGAAGAAAATGAAGGTCTTTGAAACCTTGGGTTGTCATGAAGTAATGGTAATAATTCAATATGATTTGATTGTCCAAGAAATATTCCCAAAGTATTTTTTGAAAATACATGGAATATCCATGTTAGTTGTGGATGTTATATAAATTAATTATTATATTTTGAAAGATATGTGATATCAAATATATATTTTTCAAAGTGTTGTAACATTTTATGTTGTAAATTTAATATTTTTGAATATGTTCAAGAAGTTGAATAGTTAGGAATATGATTCCTAAGTCTCATCATTTTTCAAACTGGCTTACTTAATAGATTTTTCTCACTAAATAGTTTAATCGGTGAGTTTTATTATATGGTCATATATATATGTGACATGGAATACTTGTGATGTAATGTGTTAACAAAACCCAAAAATTATATAAAATGTAAGGATGATCTGGTAGTTAATCATATATGATATGTAAAACTAGTTCTTATGTTGGTTTTTAAAATATTCATAAATATTTTAATAATATTAAAATAAATCATATTAATGGAGACCTCCATATTTTCATTCTTTCATGTTTTGCACATAAATGTATATATAGATATAAATTTTTTAAATTCTAATGATAATTGAACTCTCAAAGTACGCCTTTGATTTTATCCCTAATTGACATTCATCATGGAGTATTATAGGTTATAATGAATTTTTAAGGTTAGTGTGAGTAGGACACTTGTATAGAGATATATAATATTCTCATGAGGCACAAAATAAATAATATAATTCTTTGTATGCACTAGATAGCCTACTAAGTATACCACATGGAGTGTCATATAGATGTCTTTGGTATACTATGGGTGTATGGATCAGATTTGAGTACCTATTACCTAGGGTTGGTGATATAAATATCATGAAAACCTTCATAATTTGATACCCTACTTTCACAAGTCTACATATTGACTTAGCTAATACAGGGGTGGTTATATTTATTGTTGATCATGTCATCATTTTTAATTTAAACAAGATGGGATTTTTCTTCTCATATGATGAGTATGAAATTCGGGCCCTCAATTAAGATAGATTATGGGAGTGTGTATCCACACCTAGATATTTTATATCTATCTATATAAGTGACATTTGATGTTATTATCCATAAGGATGAATGAAATGTGATGTATTTATTTATCATATCAATCCACACTCAGAGATTCAAGAATATATGAGTTGGTTGAAAGGTATTGACATGCTTCATGTTCCATGGCCACTTGATTTCTTAGGGGAATATATGATAATATAAATTTTATAATGATGCATACTTGTGGTCATAGGTATAGAGATCCCTATGTTTGATGGATATCATACCAGATCCCTTTAAAGATTTAGTAGCATTGATACTTTTCTAGAGGCCATTGCATGCTTAAGTATATGGATCCAAATATTCATATTTGTTTTTGATTTTATAAAGGCCCATGGGGTTTCACTTTTTATTTTATTGAATAAATATTGATTTTGAATCAAATAGATACTCTAAAAGTGTTTCAAATTTAATCCAAAATTATTTTGGATGGGTATTCACAAGGCATTACATATAATGTGATACAAGGTAAATTTAATGTTATATTTCCAAAAGTGTTTTGGAATATATCCAAAAGTTTTGTTGGATAAGATTTTACAAGTTATTGTATACAATAAAATCTAATGTTAAATGGTACAAAGTCTATTAGGATTTAATATAAGTGGTATATTGATGGTGATAAGACCAGAAACCTATATTTGATGGTTTGAATGAAAATTAAGGTTTCCATGCAGAAATGGAAATAATGTTTACTCTGCCTATCATAATAGTTATCATTTGAACAATTCAATATTCTATGCAGCTATTATTTAATTAGATATTTCCTAAGGAATGTATGTTATTTAAATTAATTTATGCATATTATTCAAGAACTAGTTGAGGCATTAATACATGAATTATAAATGCATTAATTAATTTATTCTTCATAGAGGAGTTTCCTTGGAAGCTATATAAATTTTTTATCATGTTATGGTTATGTGTGTGACTATCTCACTCTTGGGAGATATTCCTTAACCTGTATCTCTCCTTCTTCTTCCTTTCTTTCATATGATATTCTATAACAGCGTGAATGGAAGATTAATATCATATGAACGTAAAATGATTCACCAAAACCCATGGATACACTATAGAGAGGGTATGTTCTTTGGTTGCCCTTTGTGATCTTTATCAAACCCATGTGATGAAGTTTAAATATGTTTCACATGATCTTCAATGTATGGTATTTTTATATATAATAGTTATTTATTTCTATTTTTATATGAAATTATATATTTCTTACATGGGAAATCCTTATATAATAGTTTATTTTCTTCTACTTGATCTGATAATAGTTATTAGACTCTTACAAAAAATTTAAGTAGGTGATACCCAACTTTGTCATGATTATTCATGGAATATGTATCCCTCGAGTTTGGTTATTGGCATGGGTGTGTGGGTTGGATTTTGGAACATTGGTTATGTTTTTTATTTGGTTATGATACCTTGATAAAAAAACTATTTCTTATGTTATGGTCATTATTATGGATCATTTTTTTATTAATTGTGATTTTTTATCAAATTTCTGGGGATGGGAAATGTTTTATAAAACATATCATAACATACTAGTTTTCTCATATTTTATGTGCATTGGGGGGTCATTGGGGAAATCTTATTAGGTCTAGTACTCACCCTATATTCATTCAATATGGTGCATAGGTAAATTCTATATAGTATGAAAAAGGTAAGAGAAAGGAACCCTTATTTAATATCAATGGTTCATAGATATGGATTTTGTACTATGGTATAATAGGAGTTTCGATTGATGGGATGACTCATGGAGTTTTTAGGGAGGCTTAAGGAAGCTGATGTAGTACTTTTTTATAAGTTATAATTTGTGGTTGATAAAACATTACTTATGAGTTGTATTTCACTTGTAATTTTATTGAGTTTCTTAATAGTTTATTATGGTAAAATGATTTATCATGCATCATATGTTCTTGTATATGTCTTCTTTTTTATGTTATATTTTTCCTATAGGTTTTGGAAGTAGGTTTTATGGACACCTCATACTGAAATTTAAATATTGATCATCTTGAGGAAGGTTTGGGTTGTGAGGGTAAATATTACACCAATGATGTTTTATAAACCCTCAATATTGATTTCCATCCTTTAGTAATATGGGAGATACACCTAGGTCCTAGTATCACACCAAAATGATCCAGGTGATGTTGACTGGTGACAGGTCATACTAGAAGTTAAAAATTGTATCAAAATACATAACCATCTTCAATTCAATGAAATTACAAACATCTTGAGTATTGATGTTGGTCTGTCTTCTCGTATTATTTTTATAAATTTAAAAAAAATAGTTATTTTAGGAATCAATGTTATCATTATGAAATACATACCAAAAATGGTGACATTCAAATATACTCTAGATGGTACATTCATTGTCTCATCGTTGTAAGGAATCACAATTCTTTGTATGTGTGATGTTGAATAATATTCACCCAAAGAGATACCTAAGGATAGAAGGATCATACTTAAAGAAGTTGAAATAGTAACAAAAGAGGTTGAGATCACATATTCCAACCTTCCAAATGTCATGGGGGTCAAAGGGGTGTCATGTATCATCAGTTTAGTAAGTTTTTTCATCGATATACTTAATGATGCCATCAGTGTACAAAGTGATGTTATTAGTATACTCTATGATATTAGTATACTCTATTATTCCTCTAGTGAATTCTATGATATTTTTTGTACACTCTATGATGTCAATAGTATACTTTGAGATGTTGAGATACTAGAATCTCTAAACCTCATGGTTTTCTACATCATTTCAATAAAAAATGAGATCATATACCAATTAAATGAAATAAAAAATTATAATAAAAAACAATAATGTAAGTAAATGGAAGAGGAAATGGTATATGTAACATCTATCAATTAAAAATTGGGATTTTTTTATTTTTTTAATTATATTATAAGATCAAAAAAAGTTACAGGTTTATAAATTTTAAAATTCCAAAGATAAATTGATTAATCCATCTCAAAATTATAGTGACTATATTAGTAAAAATGTTATAATTTTATAGAGCGGCTTGTTTTAGATTTAATCTATATAGTATATAAGACATGAAAATTATTATAGAATAGAATATATAAAAGAATTTTTTGATTGAACAAATTTTTATGGTCATTGAAGAAAATACCAAAAAATATAATAATGAAATCCTTTTTGAAAATAAGTCTTTATTGTGAAAATATTGGGAAAACTATTGTAGATTTCAAGGATGAAAGTAAATCCCTAAATTTTATTACATAAAGGAAACATGTGTATTAGTTTATAATTATTTTCTTATAGGATATATTTTTTTGGGATCATGATATGGTTTTATGTATTCCCAATAGTGTAAGAAGTCAAAATTCTAGATAACGAAGAACACTACCAAAAAATATTTAGAGAAATGATATATACACAAATATGTTAATGGTGTAGAATAATTTTTATGTTTTAGGAAAATATAATGATTATGAATTTGACAATAATCCTATATTTTTGTAAAAGTTACCTAAAATTTTCAATTTAATTGAAAATAATAAAAATAAAATAAAATGTTGGTATGAGATAATTTTTTGAGGTAACACAAAAAGAAACAAAAAATAAGGGAAAATATATTCTTTATAATGATTATTTATCCCACATGATTAGAAAATTGATTTTTTTAGTATAAAGTTTAAGGTGGAACATAATATTATGTTATTATAATGTTATAACACCATAAATAAATGGTGTCATGGGAGATATAATTGGAGGCAATGAAATGGTACAAGGTGTGATCATTTTTTTAAATTACTCAAACCCAACCTTTTTAGTGTGAGTCAACTATGTGACTCAAGTCATGGTGTTAATATTATAAATAGAATTATATAATTAAAGGAATAAATGGATAAAATATCATTAGAGAACATAAAACACATGATATATACACCATTTTATTATAAATTAGCGTATTCTTACTTTTCCATGGAAGATGAGTGTAACTTATAGAATAAAAATTAACACCACCATAATCAATGGATTATGGAAATAATCATGAAATATAAGATTGTCCTAGATTTTCTAAATCTAAAAGGAGACCAATTTCAATTTAGAAATTATTTTTATAAAATTAAGATTAAAAAATAATCATATAAGATTGGATAGTGGAGAAAACAAATGGTGGCAGTAGAACTCAATACATAATGGAGTTTTATGTGGATGAGGAGTGTATAGAAAATAAATGATGTAAGTCATGGGGGAAGAGGAGTGGGTCAATGACAACTGACAGTGGGGGTCAAATAAGATAGGGAAATCATCGATGTGAGGGGAGAAGGGAAACATGGTGTAACAACCCACATCATTATAGGTTGTAAATTCATAAGGGAATTTAAATTATTTTTGTTTGATTAGGGGTTATTTTTTATAATGGGGACTCGTAATGGGGTTATAAGAGTTTAAAAATATCTAAAATATTTTTTTATATGTTTCTTGAATCCTAGTAGGTGCCTTGGGTATTTGGGAGGATATAAAGGTAGGTTCAGAGTGGCTGAGCTATTGAGAAAAAAATTTACAGTCCATTCATGGCATGCACATAGGTTCATATCATGAAATCATTAGGCATAAAGTTTGTCCTTGTAATTCCCTAACCTGGAATCCACTCAACCAATTCCCAAAAATGATGTTCCACATGGCCTCAAGCACACCTCTCTATATTTCTGTAACACCCCAAGATTTCATAGTGTGTTATTTCTTCAAAATAATTCAATAACTTTCACTACATGCAACACCAAGTTCAAGCACACCATGAATTACCAAACAAGCCGTTCAAAAGAGGTTATGAATAGTATTAGATAAATTTTAATGTTTATATAATCCTTATAATTTTAGAATCCATATTATGAGTTTCTTAGATATAATGCAAGAACAAATTCATTTTCAGTATTGCACTTTTATCAACTTTAATAGTGAACCCTTTTTAAATACTATATTTTAAACTTTTTGACTAAATGGGGACATCAAAAATTTAAAATGAAACATCCCAAGCTTCTACGGTACGCTTCTCTTTGAATAATGTGATAGCGTGTGTTGTACGCAACACCGAGTTCTAACAACCAATTAAACTAGCCGTTATGAATAGTAATACCTACTTTTTGAAATTATATATATTTTATATTTGAAAATGGACTTCATTTTTGGATTCAGAATATCGAATTTAGCCTAAGGTGAAATTTTGGTACATTTCGGATAACTTTCATATTTTGATGAATAATGAAAATTACTAAATTTTAATTAATAACAACTTTTTTAATCAAATTAATTACTAGTGATAAATTATGAATTTGAGTGGTTTTAAAGTATATTTAGAATATATTTTTACCATTTAATATAATTTTGGTCATTGGACATAATTTTACAATTAAACCGAACATAAACAAGTGTCAATCTTTTGATAGTTATTATCTCTTAAAAACACGCTTTTTGTTTTGACAGCGGGAATTAATTTTAAATTAATTTCTGCCACTTCTGTGTTTTGAATTTAGAAAAATGGATTCCATATTTGGAATCAGGATGTTCAAATTGTGTAAATAGGTAACTTTTATTTTTAGACATTTTGAATAATTACTGTGGTAAATATTTTATTTACCATGGTTAAGGGTAAATCCGGTAAATAAGGGTTAAGAAATAATATTATAATAATATAAAATTACCCTAAAACGTGTCCTAACCTTATTGGTGGACACATACCCGACCATGAGCATCCTTGGGTCAATTTGGGGACCCCTTGGAGCCACTTGTATGTGGTAGGGACACATTATATTAATAAAGTTAAAATAAAAATAAAAATGGCATAAGCTTACATCTTTTAGAAGAACAATTTTTACATAGGGTTATACATGTTGGATTTTCGATTATAAATATTCATTAGAAAGATAAAACGATTTCCTACATAATGATATTTTATTTATAATTTTTAGACATTAAATAATTTATTTTATTTATGACACAATGATGATGCAGTAATTACTATAATAGTGAAAAATTAAAATAATTGATATTATGAATACCCAAATAAATATAATATGAAACTTTTAATGAATTAAACTAATTTTCTAGGATAATATGATATATTAGGATTGATTTAATTGACTTTGTTCGAAGTAATCAATCTGTTATGAGTTTCACAAAAATCAACTATTGAATAGTGTCAAAATTGACATAAAAGAGTTCTTAAAACAAATATTATATTATTAATTGATATTAAATTCCTAAAAATCTAAGGTTCGGCCAAGAAACTTATATTATGATAGGTTCATCATTAATGGACCACTTAGGGGTCGCTTGGATGTATATAGTATGTTTATTAACCATATTATATAAAAATACAAAGAGACATTGTAAAAGTGAAACTAATTAACTTAGAGTTAATACTTAAAGATAAGGTTAATATAAGTACCCAAACCTGTCTAAATTATATTGGATGAGTTGTTTTCGACCCATCCCCACCTCAACATTTGAATAGTCAACTTTGGATCCATTGGAAACCGAATATGAATTTATTATAAATTAATATTTCTAGCTTTTCCAATGGTGCCCCTCACCCCTCTTATAAAAAGGGCACTCCTCCTTCTCATTTCCTCACACCTCTCAAGCCACTTGGCTCGTCCAAACTCTGCCCAACTAAGCTCCCCACATCCCTCTCCTCCTCCTTGAAGCTTCCCCTTAGGCAGAAAGCTTTTCAATAAGTCCTTTGGTTCCAACCAAAGTGAGTTACCTAAATTAAAGGTAACGATTTCTCTTAAATTATTTTCATTTATTTTGCTTCTTCAACCCCCAAACTCTTTTTATTTCCTTTATTTTGTAACAAAACCAGTATCCTCAATATACTAGGATGTTGTTATAAGAAGGATTCAAACTACACATACACACAACTCCATCTAATGGATGATGAACATAATGTTTCTGTGGATGGCAAACTAACGCCTCACGAAACGATGATTGTTCAAATACATCTTACCGCCTCTCATGGTGGCCATTATGATGGAACTGTAATTAAATATGATATTAATGATATATATTTTATATATAAGCTTATGTAAGTCCATTTTATTTCATATCATTATTCGTTTCATGTTGTATATATATACAATAATTTCATTTGAGGAAGTGCGGACTACCGCCCCCTTAAAATGATATGACTCGTTCATACCACACATGGAACGTATAAAGGTTGGTGTTATTGAACTTAAGTAACATATATAAAATATTATATTATACTGGAATAGTAATATACCTATGTATCATTTGGATTTGATTCATTTAAAATAAAAATTAAATAGAAGTAGCGTTCGTGTGTACGTACGGACTACCGTCTCCACGAATGCGATGATATTCATTTTCCATCGTATCCATTCAAGTATAATTATAATTTGATGATTTAAAAATGATGTTTAAGGACTTGATATCATTCTGGATATGAATAAGATACAACAAACATGGCTTATGTAACATAACATATAAAATAAAATGAGTAAGTTAACACCCGAAACGACGATAATTCTAAGATATTATTAACAAATCAATGTTAAAAGATCATATATGATATCATATTAATATATATGATTATTGTATAATTTAATAACAATTATTTCACAATTATACAGGAGGTTAACCTACCCCAACCAAAGAAAAGTACAAGGTAAGGGATTTTCTTATCTCACATTCAATTCCGTGAGATATCCATTATTCGCCACTAAATTATTGAAAGTGGTGTATTGTGTACTGGAATTTGATATATATTATCATGATTATCTTTATATTAATGTTATTCTGTAAATAATTTGGTGGTTATTAACTTTTGGCCATACGACTTAGTTGATTAACATGGTAAGGGGTTTTCATCTCACTCCTTATTCCCGTGAGATTCATGCCATATTGCCACCATCACCTTTTGTGTGGTGTATGTACTGCCCATAATTATATTCTTTGTGTAATACACTCTAATTTATGTTTATTTACATATTCATTGTATGATACCTCTTTCATGGGTTGTATGGTTCATAAGTTACCAAATTGGTAAGGGTTATTTCACAATCTCTTCATTATCCGAGGTTGTTTATATGTAATAATCTACTGGGATCTCTTTATCATCCACATCCATGTTTCTTAAAAATGTATTTCAAAACATTTTTACTATTTACTAGAGTATGAGTTAAAGTCATTTATACCCTTTTTGACTTTTATAAGTGGTTTATAAAGGAATCTTTCCGTCATTTTCAAAACAAGGTCCTTTTTAACCTTTTCGACAAAATTAAGGTAAGAATGTTTTTTTAACTTATACGGCAGGTGCGGCTATTTTCCGCCATTATAAAATCGTCAAAGCTTCCCTTACAAGCTTATAAGAATATTTTCAAAGAAAATGTTTTATTTTATAAATATATGTCTCTTAAATTATTTCAAAATAGAAAGATATATTTCTTTAATAAAGTTTTGATTTCATCTATGTCAACATCTTTTAATGGATTTTACGCTTATTTGAGGATGATTATGATACAAAACTTCTATATTGTATTGAAGGTTTTGTGATATATTTGACTGTGGATGTGCTATTTTTATACCATTCATAGTTTATGGTGAAATTATTTACATTTCGTATGCTAGTTTTAATACGAATGTTTATGTTATGTTTAAACCTTTTCATATGGGAATGCATTGGACTTAATAAGTGACGGGTGGAGCCCGCTATAGCTCCTCGATGCATCGGTAGGTCTCATGAGACAAACTAGTGTCTTGGCACAAGGCCTTGAAAAAATCTTATTTGTAGTCTTGGCACGAGGCCTTGACTATGTGGTTATGATAGTCTGGCATTATGCATTCCAACATTATGAAAGTGGTTATTGATTTTTGCATGTGATTATTCGATTAGTAGAATATCCATGTGAATAAGTAAATGGAATTATTTCATTTTATTTATGCCATACCATGTTGAAAGTTCATGTTTGAAAGGCTTTTGTTTTAGTTATACATTGCCTTAAAAGTTTATTCTTATTTATGAAAGTTTCCGCTATATTGTTATCCTTACTGGGCATTTGAGCTCACCCCTTTTCTATGTTTTATTTTTCCCAGGAAGTGAAGAAGTAAATTATGAATGACCTGCAGGGATGTTATGAGGGGATTATAGTGTGGACTATGGAAACATTATGTTGTTGTAGTAGTTTTTCATTTTATGATGTAATGTAAAACTTATGAATATATCTAGTGTTTCCAAGGCTACTAAACCAATCGATCTTTCGAGATTTGATCTTTATTGTGATCATGCCAATGTTATGTAATAATGCACCGACTCTGGGTAGCTGGAGGTCGGGGCGTTACAGTTGGTATCAGAGGAATTTTAGTACAAACCTTGGAAGCTAGATTTAGATAAACTCTGATTAGAGCACGTAGACCTAAGATGAACTTTGAGGATTAGTATAGAAGAACTTCCTAGAATTTTGGTATTGTAGAGATTTTGTGAGTTTTCCGAGCAATACATCCCTGTCTGGATACGAGCAGGTAGAGGCGGCTCTGGCACAGATGTACCTAGGGGTAAAACCCGAAAACACCGCTTTGAGCTAGACTCGAACGGGAACTGGTGCACGACAACGGGCCTTGCTGCACTCTTGGTTACGACACTCCCGGGGGATATGCTTAGGATAATTCTCATTTTCTTTACAAACCATTATGAAGGGTTTATGAGTATATACATCCTCAAATGAGACATTTTTATGATTATGGATTATATCCATAAATAGTTCAATTTATGTTAAGTGTTTTATAAGTATGGGATTATGTATTTTGATTCATAAACTGATATAATTTATGCCATTGTTTAGAAATGGCGCCTAGTGGAAGAAATGGAAACCGTATCAATACACGCACTCCATGTAGGGATTTCCCTCCTGCTCAAGATAATTATAGTGGGGCTGGTGATGCAACTAGTGCCGATCAGCTAATCACCATACTGGGACAACTTACTCAGGTTATGAATAATAACCTTACCCGTATGGAGCACCCTGATCCGCAGCGTGGAGAATCAATGTTAGATCGATTCATGAGGCAACAACCACCAACTTTCAATGGGAGTACAAATCCCTTAGTAGCTGAGCAATGGATAAATTCCCTAGAGAAAATATTTCAGGCTTTGGGGAGCAGTGAAAGGGAAAAAGTTATCATGGCAGTTTACCGCCTCACTGGAGATGCTGATCAATGGTGGTCATTGATTCAAAATATGAAGGAAGATGATGAAGTATCAAATATGGAGTGGAGGGAGTTCAAAGATCTGTTTTTAGAAAAATACTTCCCTCGCGACCATCGAGCAGATATGGAAAGGCAATTTCTCAGTCTGAGACAAAAGGAGGATGAGAATGTCACAAAGTATGAGGCTAACTTTACAAGGTTAGCGAGGTACGCTGGTGATTATATTCGCAACCCAAGAAGTAAGATTGATCGTTTATTTGATGGGTTAAAACCATTTCTCCGTCGAGCATTAGTCTCACAATCCTTTTCATCGTACGAAGACATTGTCTCATGTGCTATCAAGACCGAAAAGGAATTCTCTAAGTCTTATGACTTTAAAGCAAAGCAAGAGAAGAAGAGACCTGCTGATCAATCTGGGAATGGAAATAAGGGGAAGAAGGGAAAGGTTGAATATCCATCTTGTGGTAAATGTGGAAAGAAACACCCTGGAACTTGCCTGAAAGGAATGAGAGTTTTTTATAAGTGTGGAGGAAAAGGGCACAAAGTACGTGACTGCAAGGGTAAGAAAATGGTTTCAAATATACAATGCTTCATTTGCAAGGAGTTTGGACACTACGCGAACCTATGTCCCAGTCATCAGTCTATGACGCAAATGATGCTATTGGATAATAATCAAGTTATGATACTACCACAGATGAAGAGGAATGATTAGAGTTCTTATGTTGATTATGTCAATTGAGTGTTGTATCAACAATGTACTTGTTATAATAATTATGGAGTATATAAGGATTGTACTTCAGTACTATTTCATTAAGGACTTGAGATTGTGTGGAACAAAGAAAAGTGACTCAATAGCAGGATAAATTTTTGGAAAATATATGGTTGAGAGAATGATAAATCATAATATAGTTCTGATACTGAGGTAGTGATTTTGGAATAATATGTGATTGTTTTGGATAAATTATATTGGATATTCTTGACTACCTTGGAACTGATTAATGATCTGTATATTCCATTATTGTTGGGGTTTAAAACATTTTTGGATTGATGAGGTATATCCAGCATTCTATATGGAATAAGGGAGCATGAATGTAATCAATAAGGAATATGGTAATTCAGGATGTTTCAGTGTATTAAAAGAATACATGATGAAGGTATTCATATGCAATTACGTGGTAAAAAGGATCTACATTATGTTTAACTTCCTTATAAATGTTGGACTGTGAGTTTGGATAGAAGTATTTTGGATAGTTCTAGTTTGGATTATTTTGGATTTCCATAAAAGGACAACCCGGAGGTCGGGCGGCAACCCGTCGCGTCCGGCAAGGCTGCGAGACTTGAACCCGCAACCGAAGGGCGACAAGGGTGTATCACCTACCACTAGCCCACAAGATGTCCCGGATTAAATAATGTAGTTTTTATTAAAATATCATGTAGATGAATTATAAATTCGTTTATTTTGGAACCCCTATACGAATAGTGTAAATAGAATTTTTTTTTACATTCTATTATCTTTTAGAGTGAAAGATGAGTTTGTGGTAGAAATTTATTAATGGATAAAACTCTAATTATAAAGTAAGTATATCTCCTTATGATCTTATCCAATCTCATAAATAAATTCCCCAACATTAATAAAAGAAACATAGAACAAAAATGTTGTCCTAGATGGTACCTTAAATCATCACAAATTTATGGCTTTGGGATTTTTGGCCTTTTCATAGCCATGTTCTCTACCACTCTCCATCAGATATTTGATGGTTAGATTTCTCTTCCATATCCATATTTTCCTACATGGAACCCTAGTATGTGTTATTTTTGGTAATCTTCATACTTTCCACTCTTTATTTTAAATAGAGACCTCATTAATTCATTTTTCGATGTGGGATTTCAACTAAGATATTTTGAAACGTCAAAAATGTGTTATCCTAATACCCTATGTTTTGTTGAACCGATGGTATTTCAAATCATCATAGATTGATGAGTTTAAGTACCTAAATTTTATACTTGTTTTTGATTGATGACCTCAATCACTACCTATAAATATTTACGTTTTTCCTCCAATTATATGTCTCAAATTTCCACCAATGTTCTCCTAATCGAGATCATAATTTGGTGGTGACACTTTGATTTCTCTTTTCCACATATTAAGACTAAATTTTAGTAACCCAATTTCCGATGTGGGTTTTCCCACAAATATATTATCTATTTTCAACCTTTTATTTTCGAAGAACAATTTCAAATTGCGAGGACGCAATTTATTGAAGGAGGGGAGAATGTAACACCCCAAGATTTCATAGTGTGTTATTTTTTCAAAATAATTCAATAACTTTCACTACATGCAACACCAAGTTCAAGCACACCATGACTTACCAAACAAGCCGTTCAAAAGAGGTTATGAATAGTATTAGATAAATTTTAATGTTTATATAATCCTTATAATTTTAGAATCCATATTATGAGTTTCTTAGATATAATGCAAGAACAAATTCATTTTCAGTATTGCACTTTTATCAACTTTAATAGTGAACCCTTTTTAAATACTATATTTTAAACTTTTTGACTAAATGCGGACATCAAAAATTTAAAATGAAACATCCCAAGCTTCTACGGTACGCTTCTCTTTGAATAATGTGATAGCGTGTGTTGTACGCAACACCGAGTTCTAACAACCAATTAAACTAGCCGTTATGAATAGTAATACCTACTTTTTGAAATTATATATATTTTATATTTAAAAATGGACTTCATTTTTGGATTCAGAATATCGAATTTAGCCTAAGGTGAAATTTTGGTATATTTCGGATAACTTTCATATTTTGATGAATAGTGAAAATTACTAAATTTTAATTAAAAACAACTTTTTTAATCAAATTAATTACTAGTGATAAATTATGAATTTGAGTGGTTTTAAAGTATATTTAGAATATATTTTTACCATTTAATATAATTTTGGTTATTGGACATAATTTTACAATTAAACCGAACATAAACAAGTGTCAATCTTTTGATAGTTATTATCTCTTAAAAACACGCTTTTTGTTTTGACAGCGGGAATTAATTTTAAATTAATTTCTGCCACTTCTGTGTTTTGAATTTAGAAAAATGGATTCCATATTTGGAATCAGGATTTTCAAATTGTGAAAATAGGTAACTTTTATTTTTAGACATTTTGAATAATTACTGTGGTAAATATTTTATTTACCATGGTTAAGGGTAAATCCGGTAAATAAGGGTTAAAAAATAATATTATAATAATATAAAATTACCCTAAAACGTGTCCTAACCTTATTGGTGGACACATACCCGACCATGATCATCCTTGGGTCAATTTGGGGACCCCTTGGAGCCACTTGTATGTGGTAGGGACACATTATATTAATAAAGTTAAAATAAAAATAAAAATGGCATAAGCTTACATCTTTTAGAAGAACAATTTTTACATAAGGTTATACATGTTGGATTTTAGATTATAAATATTGATTAGAAAGATAAAAAGATTTCCTACATAATGATATTTTATTTATAATTTTTAGACATTAAATAATGTATTTTATTTATGACACAATGATGATGCGGTAATTACTATAATAGTGAAAAATTAAAATAATTGATATTATGAATACCCAAATAAATATAATATGAAACTTTTAATGAATTAAACTAATTTTCTAGGATAATATGATATATTAGGATTGATTTAATTGACTTTGTTCGAAGTAATCAATCTGTTATGAGTTTCACAAAAATCAACTATTGAATAGTGTCAAAATTGACATAAAAGAGTTCTTAAAAAAAATATTATATTATTAATTGATATTAAATTCCTAAAAATCTAAGGTTCGGCCAAGAAACTTATATTATGATAGGTTCATCATTAATGGACCACTTTGGGGTCGCTTGGATGTATATAGTAAGTTTATTAACCATATTATATAAAAATACAAAGAGACATTGTAAAAGTGAAACTAATTAACTTAGAGTTAATACTTAAAGATAAGGTTAATATAAGTACCCAAACCTGTCTAAATTCTATTGGATGAGTTGTTTTCGACCCATCCCCACCTCAACATTTGAATAGTCAACTTTGGATCCATTGGAAACCGAATATGAATTTATTATAAATTAATATTTCTAGCTTTTCCAATGGTGCCCCTCACCCCTCTTATAAAAAGGGCACTCCTCCTTCTCATTTCCTCACACCTCTCAAGCCACTTGGCTCGTCCAAACTCTGCCCAACTAATCTCCCCACATCCCTCTCCTCCTCCTTGAAGCTTCCCCTTAGGCAGAAAGCTTTTCAAGAAGTCCTTTGGTTCCAACCAAAGTGAGTTACCTAAATTAAAGGTAACGATTTCTCTTAAATTATTTTCATTTATTTTGCTTCTTCAACCCCCAAACTCTTTTTATTTCCTTTCTTTTGTAACAACACCAGTATCCTCAATATACTAGGATGTTGTTATAAGAAGGATTCAAACTACACATACACACAACTCCATCTAATGGATGATGAACATAATGTTTCTGTGGATGGCAAACTAACGCCTCACGAAACGATGATTGTTCAAATACATCTTACCGCCTCTCATGGTGGCCATTATGATGGAACTGTAATTAAATATGATATTAATGATATATATTTTATATATAAGCTTCTGTAAGCCCATTTTATTTCATATCATTATTCGTTTCATGTTGTATATACATACGATAATTTCATTTGAGGAAGTGCGGACTACCGCCCCCTTAAAATGATATGACTCGTTCATACCACACATGGAACGTATAAAGGTTGGTGTTATTGAACTTAAGTAACATATATAAAATATTATATTATACTGGAATAGTAATATACCTATGTATCATTTGGATTCGATTCATTTAAAATAAAAATTAAATAGAAGTAGCGTTCGTGCGTACGTACGGACTACCGTCTCCACGAATGCGATGATATTCATTTTCCATCGTATCCATTCAAGTATAATTATCATTTTATGATTTAAAAATGATGTTTAAGGACTTGATATCATTCTGGATATGAATAAGATACAACAAACATGGCTTATGTAACAAAACATATAAAAGAAAATGAGTAAGTTAACACCCGAAACGACGATAATTCTAAGATATTATTAACAAATCAATGTTAAAAGATCATATATGATATCATATTAATATATATGATTATTGTATAATTTAATAACAATTATTTCACAATTATACAGGAGGTTAACCTACCCCAACCAAAGAAAAGTACAAGGTAAGGGATTTTCTTATCTCACATTCAATTCCGTGAGATTTCCATTATTCGCCACTAAATTATTGAAAGTGGTGTATTGTGTACTGGAATTTGATATATATTATCATGATTATCTTTATATTAATTTTATTCTGTAAATAATTTGGTGGTTATTAACTTTTGTCCATACGACTTAGTTGATTAACATGGTAAGGGGTTTTCATCTCACTCCTTATTCCCGTGAGATTCATGCCATATTGCCACCATCACCTTTTGTGTGGTGTATGTACTGCACATAATTATATTCTTTGTGTAATACACTCTAATTTATGTGTATTTACATGTTCATTGTATGATACCTCTTTCATGGGTTGTATGGTTCATAAGTTACCAAATTGGTAAGGGTTATTTCACAATCTCTTCATTATCCGAGGTTGTTTATATGTAATAATCTACTGGGATCTCTTTATCATCCACATTCATGTTTCTTAAAAATGTATTTCAAAACATTTTTACTATTTACTAGAGTATGAGTTAAAGTCATTTATACCCTTTTTGACTTTTATAAGTTGTTTATAAAGGAATCTTTCCGTCGTTTTCAAAACAAGGTCCTTTTTAACCTTTTCGACAGAATTAAGGTAAGATTGTTTTTTTAACTTATACGGCGGGTGCGGCTATTTTCCGCCATTATAAAATCGTCAAAGCTTCCCTTAAAAGCTTATAAGAATATTTTCAAAGAAAATGTTTTATTTTATAAATATATGTCTCTTAAATTATTTCAAAATAGAAAGATATTTTTCTTTAAAAAAGTTTTGATTTCATCTATGTCAACATCTTTTAATGGATTTTACGCTTATTTGAGGATGATTATGATACAAAACTTCTATATTGTATTGAAGGTTTTGTGATATATTTGACTGTGGATGTGCTATTTTTATACCATTCATAGTTTATGGTGAAATTATTTACATTTCGTATGCTAGTTTTAATACGAATGTTTATGTTATGTTTAAACCTTTTCATATGGGAATGCATTGGACTTAATAAGTGACGGGTGGAGCCCGCTATAGCTCCTCGATGCATCGGTAGGTCTCATGAGACAAACTAGTGTCTTGGCACAAGGCCTTGAAAAAATATTATTTGTAGTCTTGGCACGAGGCCTTGACTATGTGGTTATGATAGTCTGGCATTATGCATTCCAACATTATGAAAGTGGTTATTGATTTTTGCATGTGATTATTCGATTAGTAGAATATCCATGTGAATAAGTAAATGGAATTATTTCATTTTATTTATGCCATACCATGTTGAAAGTTCATGTTTGAAAGGCTTTTGTTTTAGTTATACATTGCCTTAAAAGTTTATTCTTATTTATGAAAGTTTCCGCTATATTGTTATCCTTACTGGGCATTTGAGCTCACCCCTTTTCTATGTTTTATTTTTCCCAGGAAGTGAAGAAGTAAATTATGAATGACCTGCAGGGATGTTATGAGGGGATTATAGTGTGGACTGTGGAAACATTATGTTGTTGTAGTAGTTTTTCATTTTATGATGTAATGTAAAACTTATGAATATATCTAGTGTTTCCAAGGCTACTAAACCAATCGATCTTTCGAGATTTGATCTTTCTTGTGATCATGCCAATGTTATGTAATAATGCACCGACTCTGGGTAGCTGGAGGTCGGGGCGTCACAATTTCAATGGTTACCAATAAGTAGTGAGGGTCCATAGGTGGTACAGTTTGGAGACTATACACTCTAGTTAGAGTTTGACATAATGAAAATAAATAAAACATAATATACATCACATGTAGATAAAATAAATTGGTGCTCCAACCAATGAAATACCAAAGTGATGTAACATACATATGTTCATATCATAAATAGTAGTCAAGTCAAGTATAACAATCCCAAAAGTGAATAAAATGGGAAAATATCAAAATACAGCAAAAACCTAGAAGCCTCGAGCTCTAGACTGGATCCTAGCTCTGAGATGCAACCCTAGCTATAAAATCATGCATCAACTATAGGGTTTTTTCTCTTATCTTGAACTACATCTATGAAGGTATTTCAAGTACCCAATGGTGGGCTGAATTGGGTGTTTGTGCAACTTAGTAAGCCACCAAATGTGTTTAATAGAAATCTAGTTTGTACATGTGGAGCATAATGGTGTGAAATAAATAATTGGATTAGTGAGAATAATAATAAGATATGGAAATAAATGGAACCATGTCAAGCCTCCAGTGTAATGGCCCGGACCTCCCTGGTCCATTACTTTGTGAAAATGTGGTGTTGGAGGTGTTCCGGGAGGTCAAGGTGACTTATCCCCTAGCCGCTGCCTACTGGTAGCTGCCGCTTACCAATAGCTCGATCTACCGGTAACTGCTGTCTACCGGTACCTCGGTCTACCGGTAGCTGCTGCCTACCGGTAGCCACCGCTTACCAAAAGCTCGGTCTACCGGTAGCTTCTGCCTACCGGTGGCTCGGTCTACCGGTAGCTGCTGTCTACCGGTAGCTGCTGCCTACCCGTAGCTGCTGCCTACCGATAGCTCGGTCTACCGGTAGCTGCTGCCTACCGGTAGCCACCGCTTACTAGTAGCTGGGTTTACCGGTAGCTGCGGCGTACTGATAGCTCGGTATACTATTAGTCGCAGTCTAGCAGTAGCTCGGCTAACACTTTGCCAAATTTCCAGTTCTGTGAATAGTGTTTCTATCGGTGAGGTTCAGTGAACAGTGTTTCTATTGGTGAGGTTCTATCGCTGGACTTCTATCGGTGAGGTTCAGTGAATAGTGCTTCTATCGGTGAGGTTCAGTGAACAGTGTTTCTATCGGTGAGGTTCTATCGGTGGACTTCTATCGATGAGGTTCAGTGAACAGTGTTTCTATCGGTGAGATTCAGTGAACAGTGTGTCTATCGGTGAGGTTCTATCGGTGGAATTCTATCGGTGAGGTTCAGTGAACAGTGTTTCTATCGGTGAGGTTCAGTGAACAGTGTTTCTATCGGTGAGGTTCTATCAGTGGACTTCTATCGGTGAGGTTCAGTGAACAGTGTTTCTATCGGTGAGGTTCTATCGGTGGACTTCTATCGGTGAGGTTCAGTGAACAGTGTTTCCAGAGTTCATAAGAGCTACCGATTCCATACTTTGCCAAATTTTTGAGTATGTGAACAGTGTTTCCAGCTTTGCAAATTTGACGTTTTCTTTGATGCAAAATACTTTTAAAACCTTATTTTAAGGACTTTAATAACGATTCAAAGGCCATAAATTCTATATTAATTATTCCTAAGGCCGGGATGTTTTTACTTGGTCAAACCGCGTGGGTTAATGCGATCCGTTTTTAATGGAGAATAAATCGGATCTTAAACCGTCGCCCCATTAAATCTTCAAAAAGGGACGAGATATCATTATCCCTTGTTCTTTCCCTTTGTTCTCAACTAAGAGGCACTAGAACCATTCAATCCTTTCCATAGGAGTTGCACAATCAATCTTTACTCCTAGGATTGGTTCTGCTCTGTTTTGGATGCAACCGAGCCGTGTCGATCAATCTTCGATATAAGGTATGATGTATCATCATTCTTTTGGGGTTTATCTTCTCCTATCCTCCTTTCCATAATTATACCATGTAATTTCCAAGATTCTAATGGGTTTTCCTGGGGTTGGTTGGTACTGTCGTACCGCAGCATCGTCCGGTGGATGCAGTTGTCGCGAGGGGAGGATCGTGACCTGTTGTGTGGATAAAGAACGTGAGGAACTGTTTGAGGTAGGGGATTCATGGATTCTCTAATTGTTTATGTGCAACTGTAGAATTAGCATGATTTAGTCCTTTGGATCACAATGAAATTGACCTAATTAAATACTTGAACCGGACTAAAAGAATTGGTTGATCGCATGTTGTTGCTTTGTACCGTGATAACGGTTTGCCTCATGTTTTCCTAGATAGAGTGATATCTATGTTTTTCTTTAATTAGTTGCATGTTCATGATGGAAATTGATAAAGAACGTAAAGCCAGAATTATTTGTTAAATAATTGGCTAAAGATAAAGAGGCATGTTAATGAATCTGTTAATTTAAAATGGATTAAAGAACTATTAGTTCGATAATTTCAAAAGGGTTCTGAGTCACCCGCTTGCTTGTTAGGCTGAATACCTTGTGGTTTGGAGCTCTGAGTGCTCATTTTGTATGAAGGTCGAATGCCTTGTTAAAGGGCCGAGAGCCCATTTTGTGATCTTTGATTTCCTGCTGCTTGTGATTTGATGTGAGCCTGGATGGATGTTGTGATATGTGGAGGTATGGGGACTTGTGGTTGTGGCAGCGGATGACGCCTAGTGTGGCGAGATGCATCGGTTTATGCATGTGGGTGTCGGGGAGGAAACCAAGGATGATGGTATGAGATGAATGTGATGGTTTGATGTTGGTGGTTTGGTTTGGTTGTTTATCTGCTTTACTTTTCCCCACTGCTCAAGGCAGCTGGTATTTCTTACCCTCTTTTTGAAGGAGGCGAAGACACGCGGGGTATGCCACGTGCTTTCTGTGTTTAGCCTCTCGATGGAGGATGGGTCTATGCTATTGCTATAGAGAGAAAAGACTCGACGGGTAGTATATCTACTCACCGTGTTGAGCCCCTTTGTGTTTAGTAGCATAGGATGCTTTTCTAGAATGCCTGGGAATATGGGAATGTAATTCCATAATGAAAGTTTGTTTAAATGGTGATAATCCATGGGGATGGAGAAACTGGAATTTAATAGTGATGTGAATCCTAAAAAGGAGCAGTTTTTGAATGTGATTCCAATTTAGTTTAATGTGGTAAATTGTTCATGGTTAATTAATGTTTAAAGAATTAATTAACATACAGTGGAACTGATAAAATGAGAATGGAGTAATCTAATAAAGCTCTTCAAATGGTTGTGTTCTTATAGTATGCCTAGTCTTAGAAGTAGCAGCCTAGAGTCTGAGAGACGTTAGCTGCAGTTGTGCCTATGACTAGTTAATGCCCTTAGTGTGGTTGTGAGTCATATATATTCTGTACTTTTGTGTTTCTATACGCTACTCCACCCTGTCGGTAAGGGCAACCGACACCCCGGGGATTCTGAGCCCTGGGGGGGTGTTTTCCCCAACATTCTGATGGGAGGTTGAATGGCTGACTACCCCCTTTGGCCCCGCTCTCTTCTCTTGGTAGATCTTTGTGCTGGTAGGCACAGTGGTTAGTTTTACCCATATATGTGTGTAGAGGGATGTAATGGCTTGTGGTTATTTCACACACATATATTCTGGATATAGTATCCTATGGACTACTATAGGTGTAACGTGTATAGGCTATAATGTCTTGAGGATCCTTACTCGGAGTATGGGCTGTAATGGCTTGAGGTATTATACCCGACGTATGATACACGTTATGCGAGCTGTGGTGGCTCTCGGAAACTACCTGGTTACTTTTGGTTGTGAGGACGGTGTGGTGCTTCGCCCAGGTGTCTGCAGGCAAGCCTATGTGGTGCACGAGGTGCAGATTGTGGAGCTTAGCCCAGGTGTCTGCGGGCAAGCCTTGGAGAGAGATGCACAGGACATATGTCGTTGGGGAAAAGAGGAAAACCAGTGGGGAAGTAGTAGTGGGGTACCCTTGATATTCTTTACTATATGCTATATTCTTGTATGCGTTACTTGGCGAGAGTAGCCATGGTGAGGTTGGGAACATAGTATACCTGTTTAGGTGACGAGTTACTTTCACTTGTTGTTCACTGGGCTTTAGCATGCTTTCTTTACTTTTGCACGATAGGCATGGGGAGGATCCTACTGAGTATACTGTTATACTCACCCTATGTATATATAAGCTATTTTTCAGGTCACTTGGAGCAGTTTGGAGATCAAGATGGTTACTACTAGCTTGCGGTTGGAGGAGGAGCTGTTTGGGCTTGTGGTCGCTGCCGTTTTACTTTCTTTTGGGTACTTTTAGTTTCCCCTTTCAGTTTTAGTACTTTTGCATGAAATTTCATATATGTACTTGGTTTCCTTTTATATATCAGTTCTAAGTTGGAGTTGATTGGAGTCTATTATATCTATCTCTTCTGCATGTGTTCTCTTAGAGGGTAATGCCTCCCATTTGTGTGTGTATTATACCCTCGGTGCTAGTCGCCAACCCGGGGCCTACTGGAGGTGGGACTCGGGGGTCATTATCTCCCTTCTCACATTGCTGGCCCAGGAGGGGTACACTTTGTGGGGAGGGGGTCGTGACAGAGTGGTATCAGAGGTCTGGTTGAGGGATAGGATGGAGTTTGGAGTTAGGCACAGGTGAGGATGCATGGGATTGTAGGGCAACAGTGTCATTCATGTTTTGAAAGTGGGGTAAACACTAGAGACCGGTAGAGACATATGCGTTTAGGGCCCCCTATGATCTGTTGCATGGACCTTCAAGCTTACGATGGCTACTAAACAAAGTGATACCGGTTGCAGGGTAGAGACCTAGGAAAGGATCATGCATCATTATTCTTTGCGCTTGTGTTTGAATGGGTAGACCTTGGGATAGGTAACCTAAAATAAATAAAACAAAACAATTAAATAATTAATGTTGAGTCTTCCATATTTCAGGATTAGGAGCTCTAACAGTTGTTATTTTGCAGGTATGGCTCCAAGTCGACGTCCTCGTCAGGTTTGCACAGAAGATGCCCATCAGGCTGTTCCAGCAGATCACCGCCGAGTAGAGGTTGACGACGATGAAACTTGGAGGAAGACACTTCGAGAGTTTCAACGCAAGAGTCTACAGAAGTACGAGGGATCCGTTTCAGATGCAGTCACAGAAGACTGGTTGGAGGAGATCGAGATAGGATTCAGTTCGATTCGTGCTCGGAAGAAACACTGGGTGTCCTTGGTTGTGACGATGCTGCGTGGAGCAGCAAGGTAGTGGTGGTTCTTGTTCCTCGGTGATCGTGAGTAGTCAGCAATCTCATGGGAGGAGTTTCGAGACAGGTTTAGAGTCGAGTTTCTTTCATCGACTGTGAAGGTGTCCAGTTTCCATGAGCTTCTCACCCTTCGACAGGGGAGCACCAGTGTTCGAGAGTTTGGAATCCGTTTCAGGAACCTTCTAAGATATGCTTCAGACCTATTACCAGATGATGAGGCCAGGGCGAGGCATTTTAAGGAGGCTTTGCATCTAGAGATCCAGTGCCAGGTCACCCCATTTATGCTGAAGACATATCTTGAGGTGCTGGAGAGGGCAAAGGTTGTTGAGAGGACTTTGGCCAGGACTGGATCGTCATGAGAGGGGAGTCTTCATGATTCCTCACGAAGCAGAGCTGTGGTCCGGGGTTCTCGGTTTTCAGGACAGAAGATTTTCCGTTCACCTGGGGGTAGGTCCCAGCCCTTCCCATCTAGTTTCTCCGGAGGCAGAAACTCTCAGACCTATGCCAAGGGATCAGGCGCCTGTTTTTCTTGTGGTGGTCTTGGTCATCAACAGCGGGAGTGCCCGACTTTTTAGAGCAGTCATCGTGCACCGGGCGCTCCACTCCAGGTTCCTCCATTGAGGCAGTTCCAGCCGAGGCAGTAGCAGCAGGTTGCACCAGTTTTAGATCACCAAAGGGTAGATGGAGCAGGCAGAGGACAGCCCCATGACGCTCCCCGTCCTCAGAGAGCAGAGCGCGGCCGTGGTGGTAGTCGTCATCAGGGTCATAGAGGTCATGGAGGAGGTCGTGGTCAGCTTCATGCTCTAGCGTTACCAGCCCCAGGCGAGCCAGATGTCGTTCTAGGTACCCTTTGCTTGTTTTATACCTTGGTGTATGCCTTGTTTGATTCAGGAGCAACACACTCCTTCATATCACCTACCCTTGTCCATGCTTTGGGACTTGAGGTAGAGAGGCTTCCAGTGCCCTTGGCGTTGACTACGCCAGTTGGAGGTCGAGCTGACTTGTTTGAAGTATGTAGAGACTGTGATCTAGTGTTGGGGCAACACCGCTCTTGGGGAGATTTCCTATGTTTGCGAATACAACTATATGATGTCATACTTGGCATGGATTGGTTGTATTCGGTGCAGGCTGTTGTTGATTGCTACAGGAAGAAGGTCATTTTCTTTGATGAAGATGGAGATAAAGTGGTGTTTGTTGGTGAGAGAGATCCTTGGATGAGTCATAGACGAGTTCCATCCTTATCATCCATGATGGTTGGGATGACGCTGAGTTCTTCAGAGGTTCAACAGTTGGCGTTTCCTAGGGTCGTAGAGCAGTACCCTGATGTCTTTCCAGAAGAGGTTGTATCCTTACCCCCTCGACGAGAGATTGAGTTTGGGATCGAGCTACAGCCAGGAGCGTCTCCTATCTCTATGTCTCTGTATAGGATGGCCCCTTCTGAGTTACGAGAGCTACGTATTCAGCTCGAAGGTCTGTTGCAGTGTGGTTTTGTTCGGCCAAGTGTGTCACTGTGGGGTGCACCAGTTTTGTTTATGAAAAAGGCTGATGGAAGTTTGCGGTTGTGCATCGATTATCATCGGTTAAACAAAGTGAGAATAAAGAACCGCTATCCTCTCCCACGGATTGATGACCTATTCAATCAACTGAAGGGTTCAAGTTGGTTCTCAAAGATATACTTGCGGTCAGGATATCATCAGATGCGTGTAAAGGATGAGGATATTCCGAAGACTGCTTTCCGCTGTCGTCATGGGCTTTATGAGTTTGTTGTAATGCCATTCGGTGTGACGAATGCTCCAGCTGTTTTCATGGGGTTGATGAATTCTGTGTTCCGTGAATTCCTGGAAAAGTTTGTTGTGGTTTTCATCGACGACATCCTTGTGTACTCCACATCTGAAGAGGAGCACGCAGAGCATCTACGAGCCATTTTGGGAGTTCTTCACCAACTTCAGTTGTTTGGGAAGTTGTCCAAGTGTGAGTTCTGGGCTCGATAAGTTCATTTCTTGGGACATTTTGTGTCCCAACAGGGAGTATCTGTGGATCCTTCGAAGAGAGAAGTAGTGGTGTCTTGGCAAGCCCCCAAGACCGTGTCAGAGGTGTGAAGTTTCCTTGGTCTCGCAGGCTATTATAGGAGGTTTGTAGCTAATTTCTCCCGAGTTGCGACTCCTATGACAGCTTTGACCAGGAAGGATCAAGCGTTCATATGGACTGATCAGTGTCAGACGGCTTTCGAGTATCTAAAGGAGAAGTTGGTAAGTGCTCCAGTTCTTTGTCTTCCAGTGGAGGGAGTCCAGTTTGATTTTTTCTGTGATGCTTCACATCTGGGGCTAGGTTGTGTTCTCATGCAGCAGAGGTCAGTTGTTTCTTATGGGTCTCGGCAGTTGCGTCCCCATGAATGTAACTATGCCACCCATGATCTTGAGTTGGCATTCGTGGTGTTTTCTCTAAAGTTGGGGAGACATTACCTCATTGGTGAGCACTTTTTGGTTTTCACCGATCATAAGAGTTTGAGGTATGTTTTCTCACAACGTGACTTGAACTTGAGGCAGCATCGGTGGATGGATTTCTTGCAGGAATACAACTTTAAAATATCGTATACACCTGGAAAAGGGAATGTTGTAGCTGACGCCCTAAGCCGAAAGATACGTAATGATGTTGTGCGTGAATCTGGTGATTCTTGGAGAGTGATGGAAGAGCTATCAGCTTTGCATCTTGATATGGGAGAAGTTGGGGGTAGAGGTTGTCTTTTCTAGATGACGGTGCAGTCATCCCTTATGCAGAAGGTGGAAGAGTCTCAGTTGGGTGACCTAGAGGTGGAAGTTTGGAGAGACAGAGTTGTATGTGGTGAGGCTTCTGATGGTTTGTCGGAGGATGAACAACACCGAGTGTTGTATCATGGAAGGCTTCTTGTTCCCTTGGTGATGCGCGAGACGGTTCTCCAAGAGTTCCATAGTTCACCCTTGGAGGTACATCCTGGTGTGACGAAGATATACCGATCCTTGAGGAGTCAGTTTTGGTGGCCTGGGCTGAAGCGTACAGTTGTATAATGTGTGTCTCGATGTTTAGTCTTCCAGAAGGTGAAGGCCGAACACCGTGTTCCTGGTGGTCTTCTCCAGCACTTAGAGATTCCTCAGTGGAAGTGGGAGGACATCTCAATGGACTTTGTTACAGTTTTACCTCGAGCTCCGGGAGGACATGATGATATATGGGTGGTATTGGATCGTTTAACAAAATCATACCACTTCATAGCGATCAAGGAGTCGAGCTCAGTGGAAGTTTTTTCGAGGCAGTATCTAGAGGAGGTGGTGAGACTCCATGGAGTACCTAGGACGATCATTTCTGATAGAGATCCTCATTTTACCTCCAGGGTGTGGAGATGTCTCCAGCATGCCTTTGGCTCTCAACTGTGCCTTAGCACTGCTTTTCATCCTCAAACGGATGGTCAGACAGAGCGAACCATCCAGACTCTTGAAGACATGTTGCGCTCTTGTGTTCTTCATTTTGGAGGTTCATGGACGAAGCACTTACCCTTGGTAGAGTTCACTTACAATAATAGTTTCCACTCTACCATCGGTATGGCGCCGTTTGAAGCCTTGTATGGCCAGCCATGCCGTTCTCCGTTGTGCTAGACTGGGGTCAGAGAGTCAGCAATTCTTGGACCAGAACTAGTGCAGAATACAACAGAGATGGTTCAGGTGATTCGTGAGAGGATGAAGACAGCACAGGATCGTCAGAAATCATATGCTGATCAAAGGAGGAGACCATTATAGTTTAATGTTGGGGATCATGTGTTTCTGAAGGTGACTCCCCGTCGTGGGCAGTGAAGGTTTGGTCGTGGAAGTAAGCTTTCTCCCCGGTTTGTTGGGCCTTTCGAGGTGTTGGCTCGTGTTGGAGTTGTGGCATATCGAGTAGCACTTCCCCCTCAGATGAGTCGGATACATGATGTTTTCCATGTATCACAGCTCCATCATTATCTTCATGATGAATCTCATATTATCGATTGGGGAGAGATCGATATTGACGATGATGCAACCTTCGAGGAGCGACCTGTGGAGATCCAAGACGGCAAGGAGAAGGTGTTGCGTGGGCATTCTATTCCTTTAGTTCATGTCTTGTGGCGACATGGTGGCATGGAGGAGAGTACCTGGGAGCGTGAGTCACAGATACGTGCTCAGTACCCAGAGTTGTTTAATGTTTAACTCTTTTCATGTAATGACGTTTCCTTTATGGTTAGACCTTTCATGTTTTATTTATGTACCTTTTTTTGTGTGATGTTATGATTTAATTGTTTGGATATGGATTGTTTGTTTCCATATTCTCGGATATCGAAGCTTTGTTCTAGCTTTCGAACAACTCATGGTGGTTTTCCCCTGAGAGGTATCTTATGTGGTGGTTGTTCGGACCCCTCTGTTCCTCTGAGTTGGTTTTTAATTCTCGAGGACGAGAATGTTTTGGGAGGTATTTAATGTAATGGCCCGGACCTCCCTGGTCCATTACTTTGTGAAAATGCGGTGTTGGAGGTGTTCAGGGAGGTCAAGGTGACTTATCCCCGAGCTGCTGCCTACCGGTAGCCACCGCTTACCAGTAGCTCGGTCTGCCGGTAGCTGTTGTCTACCGGTACCTCGGTCTACCGGTAGCTGCTGCCTACCGGTAACCGCTGCTTACCAGTAGCTTGGTCTACCGGTAGCTGCTGTCTACCGGTAGCTCGGTCTACCGGTAGCTGCTTCCTACCGGTGGCTCGGTCTACCGGTAGCTGCTGTCTACCGGTAGCTGCTGCCTACCGGTAGCCAGTCTACAGGTAGCTGCTGCCTACCGGTAGCTCGGTCTACCGGTAGCTGCTGCCTACCGGTAGCCACCGCTTACCAGTAGCTGGGTTTACCGGTAGCTGCGGCGTACTGATAGCTCAGTATACTGGTAGTCGCAGTCTAGAAGTAGATCGGCTAACACTTTTCCAAATTTCCAGTTCTGTGAATAGTGTTTCTATCGGTGAGGTTCAGTGAACAATGTTTCTATCGGGGAGGTTCTATCGGTGGACTTCTATCGGTGAGGTTCAGTGAACAGTGCTTCTATCGGTGAGGTTCAGTGAACAGTGTGTCTATCGGTGAGGTTCTATCGGTGGACTTCTATCGGTGAGGTTCAGTGAATAGTGTTTCTATCGGTGAGGTTCTATCGGTGGACTTCTATTGGTGAGGTTCAGTTAACAGTGCTTCTATCGGTGAGGTTAAATGAACAGTGTTTCTATCGGTGAGGTTCAGTGAACAGTGTTTCTATCGGTGAGGTTCTATCGGTGGACTTCTATCGGTGATGTTCAGTGAACAGTGTTTCCAGAGTTCATAAGAGCTACCGATTCAATACTTTGCCAAATTTTTGAGTATGTGAACAGTGTTTCCAGCTTCGCAAATTTGAGGTTTTCTTTGATGTAAAATACTTTTAAAACCTTATTTTAAGGACTTTAATACCGATTCAAAGGCCATAAATTCTATATTAATTATTCCTAAGGCCGGGATGTTTTTACTTGGTCAAACCGTGTGGGTTAATGCGATCTGTTTTTAATGGAGAATAAATCGGATCTTAAACCTTCGCCCCATTAAATCTTCAAAAAGGGACGCGATATCATTCTCCCTTGTTCTTTCCCTTTGTTCTCAACTAAGAGGCACTAGAACCGTTCAATCCTTTCCGTAGGAGTTTCACAATCAATCTTTACTCCTAGGATTGGTTCTGCTCTGTTTTGGATGCAACCGAGCCGTGTCGATCAATCTTTGATATAAGGTATGTTGTATCATCATTATTTTGGGGTTTATCTTCTCCTATCCTCCTTTCCATAATTATACCATGTAATTTCCAAGATTCTAATGGGTTTTCTTGGGGTTGGTTGGTACTGTCGTACTGCAGCATCCTCCGGTGGATGCAGTTGTCGCGAGGGGAGGATCGTGACCTGTTGTGTGGATAAAGAACGTGAGGAACTGTTTGAGGTAGGGGATTCATGGCTTCTCTAATTTTTTATGTGCAACTGTAGAATTAGCATGATTTAGTCCTTTGGATCACAATGAAATTGACCTAATTAAATACTTGAACAGGACTAAAAGAATTGGTTGATCGCATGTTGTTGCTTTGTACCGTGATAACAGTTTGCCTCATGTTTTCCTAGATAGAGTGATATCTATGTTTTTCTTTAATTAGTTGCCCGTTCATGATGGAAATTGATAAAGAACGTAAAGCCGGAATTATTTGTTAAATAATTGGCTAAAGATAAAGAGGCATGTTAATGAATCTATTAATTCAAAATGGATTAAAGAACTATTAGTTCGATAATTTCAAAAGGGTTCTGAGTCACCCGCTTGCTTGTAAGGCTAAATGCCTTGTGGTTTGGAGCTCTGAGTGCTCATTTTGTATGAAGGCTGAATGCCTTATTAAAGGGCCGAGAGCCCATTTTGTGATCTTTGATTTCCTGCTTCTTGTGATTTGATGTGATCCTGGATGGCTGTTGTGATATGTGGAGGTATGGGGACTTGTGGTTGTGGCAGCGGATGATGCCTAGTGTGGCGAGATGCATCGGTTTATGCATGTGGGTGTCGGGGAGGACACCAAGGATGATGGTATGAGATGAATGTGATGGTTTGATGTTTGTGGTTTGGTTTGGTTGTTTATCTTCTTTACTTTTCCCCACTGCTCAAGGCATCTAGTATTGGTTACCCTCTTTCCGAAGGAGGCGAAGACACGCGAGGGTATGCCACGTGCTTTCCGTGTTTAGCCTCTCGATGGAGGATGGGTCTATGCTATTACTATAGGAGGCAAAGACTCGACGGGTAGTATATCTACTCGCTCTGTTGAGCCCCTTTGTGTTTAGTAGCATATGATGCTTTTCTAGAATTCCTGGGAATATGGGAATGTAATTCCATAATGAAAGTTTGTTTAAATGGTGATAATCCACAGGGATGGAGAAACTGGAATTTAATAGTGATGTGAATCCTAAAAAGGAGCAGTTTTTGAATGTGATGCCAATTTAGTTTAATGTGGTAAATTGTTCATGGTTAATTAATGTTTAAATAATTAATTAACGTACAGTGGAACTGATAAAATGAGAATGGAGTAATCTAATAAAGCTCTTCAAATGGTTGTGTGCTTATAGGATGCCTAGTCTTAGAAGTAGCAGCCTGGAGTCTGAGAGACGTTAGCTGCAGTTGTGCCTATGACTAGGTAATTCCCTTAGTGTGGTTGTGAGTCATATATATTCTATACTTTTGTGTTTCTATATGCTACTCCACCCTGTCGGTAAGGGAAACTGACACCCCGGGGATTCTGAGCCCTGGGGGGGTGTTTTCCCCAACATTCTGATGGGAGGTTGAATGGCTGACTACCCCCTTTGGCCCCGCTCTCTTCTCTTGGTAGATCTTTGTGCTGGTAGGCACAGTGGTTAGTTTTACCCATATATGTGTGTAGAGGGATGTAATGGCTTGTGGTTATTTCACACACATATATTCTGGATATAGTATCCTATGGACTACTATAGGTGTAACGTGTATAGGCTATAATGGCTTGAGGATCCTTACTCGGAGTATGGGCTGTAATGGCTTGAGGTATTATACCCGACGTATGATACACGTTATGCGATCTGTGGTGGCTCTCGGAAACTACCTAGTTACTTTTGGTTGTGAGGACGGTGTGGTGCTTCGCCCAGGTGTCTGCGGGCAAGCCTATGTGGTGCACGAGGTGCAGATTGTGGAGCTTAGCCCAGGTGTCTGCGGGCAAGCCTTGGAGAGAGATGCACAGGACGTATGTCATTGGGGAAAAGCGGAAAACCAGTGGGGAAGTAGTAGCGGGGTACCCTTGATATTCTTTACTATATGCTATATTCTTGTATGTGTTACTTGGCGAGAGTATCCATGGTGAGGTTGGGAACATAGTATACCTGTTTAGGTGACGAGTTAGTTTCACTTGTTGTTCACTGGGCTTTAGCATGCTTTCTTTACTTTTGCACGAGAGGCATGGGGAGGATCCTACTGAGTATACTGTTATATTCACCCTATGTATATATAAACTGTTTGTCAGGTCACTTGGATCAGGTTGGAGATCAAGCTGGTTACTACTTGCTTGCGGTTGGAGGAGGAGATGTTCGGGCTTGTGGTTGCTGCCGTTTTACTTTCTTTTTGGTACTTTTAGTTTCCCCTTTCAGTTGTAGTACTTTTGCATGACATTTCATATATGTACTTGGTTTCATTTTATATCTCAGTTCTAAGTTGGAGTTGATTGGAGTCTATTCTATCTCTCTCTTCTGCATGTGTTATCTTAGAGGGTAATGCCTCCCATTTGTGTGTGTATTATACCCTCGGTGCTAGTCGCCAACCCGGGGCCTACTAGAGGCGGGACTCGGGGGGTCATTATCTCCCTTCTCACATTGCCGGCCCAGGAGGGGTACACTTTGTGGGGAGGGGGTCGTGACATCCAGTCTCAAGTTCGAAACCTAGGTCGGCCCTACCTACTTCATCTAACACTATTCTCTGAATATATTGGAGATATCATGGATCTATTTAGTTCTATATTACATCATATAGAAAACTATTATTAAGTACCCAAGGGAATCAACATGAATCAATCAGAAATTCACTACTATAAATTCCCAATAAAGTCCATTAATCAGGTCTAAACTCAAGGGATCACTTGTAACATTCTGAGTTATAACTCGATTGGGATCCAAGGCTCACACTTGAGGAAATATATACTAATAATATCGAGCTAAATATGGGGAGTTCATCCCATGACATTCAACAAGGGTACCCCTCAAGAATTCATGACATTAATATAATGAATTCAATATGTGAAGTCATTACCTAAATCCAAGGAAAAACCTCCCCAAGTAATTTGCGGTAATGAATCTAAGTAGAATCCACTGGCTTGCTTGAGGCATTCCATATAATTAGACATCATTGAATCCAAAGGTGTCTTTAGATCCTAGTATTCTCATGAGTCCCCTAATGTAATCCTAATCTCATAGATGGAATTCCATGTTAATATAATTCAAAAAGAATCTAAGTAATATCTCGAGTCATTCCAACACTTATGACCATTCAATAGTTTCATTTAACTCCTTTATTTAAGTTTCACATATAAAAAAATTATCCCAAACAAGTCAATATCGTCATTTGGTTTGATTCATGCCTTCATTTAAGGTTTCCAAGTCCATAATCACTACTGAGTCTTATGGGCCATCCTAAGCATCCCACCATCCATATTAATTCATTACATTACCAAGGGTATCCATAGACTACCACAATTAATTCATCTATTCCCATGGTTCAAGCCTAACTCACCTCTTTAAAATTTTTAATAAATTCCTATCCAATACAACATGCTTTTATAATCCAAAGGGGGTCTAAGACATCAATAAGATTTCCAAACAATTTATTTTAATTTTAAGGTCAAGCGTCTAATGATTCATCATGATATAACAATCTAAATACACAATATGATGATAATACATTAAGGGAAAATCACTAGAACACCTACCTTAGGTTAATATACTTCCACTTTTCAAGTATCAACCTTCAATTTGAGCATAAATTGGAGAAATGGAGAAACTAGAAAAAATACCAAAAAATAGTGAATATTATATTAAACAAGGTGGAATAGATTTAGACATAAATTAAAAATAAGATTAAATCTAGAGGAGTGTTATACTTACCAATATCTCTCTAACACAACTGATAGAATTGAAATCGAAGATGGATTAAAGGAGAAACTTCTAGGTACCTAAAATAGGAGAGGATGGATCCCATGATATTTCTACTAGAAAAAAAAAGAGTCCAAAGTTAGAGTTAAGAAGAAAGGGGTAAAGGGGGGAAATGAAATTTTCCCCCTTTTAAGAAAATAATCCAAAACCCACTAGCTAGATAGTGGGTATCACCGGCTATCTTGTGGAACTATAGCCTTTGGGCTACATGTCCTAGCATCCTCCCAATCCTCCCAAGCACCTCTATAACCCCCGAAACCCCCTTGGTTACATCTTCAAAGGAAACAATAAGGAGTTTTATAAAAAAATAGGGTATGTACCAAAAAGAAGGGTGGTGTATTACAACCTCTCCATATTAATACAACTCATCCTTGAGTTGTACCATCAAACATCATCATCCTCCTTGATGAAAAAGTTCATCCACTAGGACCACATGTCTGATTCCCACTCCCATGTTCCTTTTGGACATGCCCACATTTCTATAGTACCTGTACCAAAAGAATATGTTTTCCATAGAGTTTCTTCTTACTAGGGTCTACAATATGAACTAGATGCTCATCAAAGGATGCTTCTCCCTCTAAATCAATACCCTCAGCATCAATAACAATATATGGATTGGGAAAGTATCATAAAATATGAGATACATGAAACATAACATCTAATGTACTGAATATTTGTAGGATTTCTAGTCAGTATGTCACTAGGTTGACCCCCCCAAACAATCTAAAATAGCTCATATGTATGTTGGTGTCAACTTCCCCTACCTATGTATACGAAGGTGTCCCAACCTAGGTGACAAATGTAAAAATACTCAGTCACCTATCTCAAACTTCAGGAGTTGTCAATGCCAATATTCATATTATTTCTTCCTACTCTTCACTATATTCATATGCTTATGAATCAAGTATACATGATCTAATGTCTCCTAAATGATACTTTGCTCAACCATCGCCACCATTCCTGCATCCATCCAATACAAGGGTGAAAAACATGGCCTCCCATATAAATCCTCATAAGGTGCCACCTGAATTGTCTCCCTAAAATTATTATTATAGTAAAATTAATCAAGCACTAAATGCTTATCTCAAGAACCTAAAAAATATAGGACACACTCTCCCAATATTTCCTCTAACACCTGAATAGTCCACTCATATTGTCTATCGGTCTATGTCTGATAGGTTGTATCTAAAATCACTTGAGTGACAAAAAAATCATACAGCCCTTTCGAGAAACATGATATGAACTGAGCATCACTATCAGGAATTATTCTCCAAGGGACCCCATATAGTAACATGATCTCTCAAACATAAAACCTTCCCATATCATTCACTTTAAGGGTCTCTCAGATTAATAGAAAATTGGCTACCATCATCATCTAATCCATAAGGATCCATACTGCATATTTCCCTAGAGGTATCCTTTGTAATCCCATAAAAAAGTTCATAGTGACATCATCCCATTTCCACTCTATAATGTTAAGAGACTAAAAGATACCAATGGGCTTATAATTCTTGACCTTCATCTCCTGATAGGTGGAGCACCATGTAAAAAACCCACAATCTCCTTCTTCATTCCCACCCGCAACTACAAATGATGTAGATCAAGATAAATTTTCATCAATCCAGGGTTTACTTCTCACCTGAAAGTATGATACTCTGTCATAAATTTTTCTCACATGTTGGTAAACACTAAAACATTCCCATGAACATAGATGATATCATATGCATCTATAGTCTAGGGTGGTGGTATCCCACCACCATCAAAGTTATCCCTGAGGGAGAGGCACTCTAGATCTGAAACTTTCTTTCTTTTGATCTGATATAAAATCCAAAGTACCACATATAAGGTTTCCAAAACTGCTTGACCCTGGTCCTCCTGGGCATAAATATTCATTTCAATAAAAACACCATTAGTTTCCACTCACTAATAAAAAAATTTAAAACCTTAGGCTATGTATTATAGCTCAGATAATCAAAAACTATATTTCCCTTTCCTATCGTATAGGTTGAAGGACCCCAGAACACCCTGAGAGAGGAGGGGTGAATCAGGGTGTCAACTTTTTCTCTCTAAAGTTGTAGATCTTGTTCCCACATTGGTAGGAACTTTTTAAATATATCAAACAAATTAAAGTAGGGAGATTACATAGCACTTTTACTTGGTCCACCGCAAAGGGATACATCCAAGGAGCATATACCGATAGTGTGTCGGTTGTACCTAAATCCACTAATCTTCACTAGTTTAAGGATTACAAGATTTGGTCACAGTCACTTTGTTCCAGGCACACTACCTTTTAAAAGGTTTAGGGATTGCTCACTGCATCCCTTAGATCACTTCCCTTGACTCTCCCTAGCTCACTACCTTGAGAGAAGTCAAACTCATTTTATCGACTTGAAGGTCTCTTCAATAGATTTGTATTGAAGTCTTTATCTCTATTCAGCATGAGACATTGCTTGCATAAAAGTCCTGAATTGATGCACTTGAAAGCACTGAACCACTAAAATGGATATTCAGAACGTGAAAATAGGTTACACTGATGAGAGTGCGCAACACCTACCTTTTGCGTGCAAGATCTCATTTTTACACGCAATCTTTTCTTTTCACGCGGAAAATATTTCTCTCAACAACCCCCTTTACGTGCAACATTAACTTTTATGTGCAGCCTCATATTTTAGGCATATCTTTGAATTTTTTTCATAAGAAAAACTTTTACATGCACCCTCAAGTTTTATGTGCAGCCTCTAGTTTTACACGCAGCCTCCAGTTTTATGTGCAGCCTATACTTTTTCACGCAACTTCCACTTTTATGTGCAACTCCCTTTACACGCACCTTTTACGCACATCAGAACTCATATCTTCTCTAAATATTCTACTACACCAAATGAGGGGGGTCACCTCTTTTTATAGGTATCACTAACCCCCACACGTAAACCCCACTGTGTCATGCAAAACTCTCATTATGCGCACAATCCTTTTTCGCACAGGAACCATTTTTCGCACACATCTCTGGAATTTTCACGCACCTCGTTCCTTTTCTATTTTTCAGCGCTCTAATCTCGAAACACCTTTTGCATGACAAAACCAACCTGCTATCATTATTTCTCACAAAACCAATTTATTTCACAATCCATTTTTTTCACGCACTACTCCAATATTTCGCGCAACACATACCTTTGCCATTTTTCGGCAATCTGATCCCAAAACATTCCTTGCGTGCAAGATTCCAAAACACCTACCCTTTGGTGTGTAACTTCCTTTTCCAAACACACATTTTCCTATTTCCCAATTTTCAGGCCCAAAAATATGGAAAACACTGGGAAATGAAGCCGCCTTCAAAACGGTTGTCTTCATGAACTGTATTATCACTTTACTGGAAAACATTCTGAACTTCCAATGAGGATTGAAAAAAAAAACAAAAACCATACTCCAATTAATGCATAGAATTTCCATGGTTCCAACAATATCTTCCTTTGGGTTTGTTAGCAATCTCCAAATAAATTCAATAGATCACCAGCCACATCCAAACCAAAAACGCAAGAATCAACTCAGCCAACACTCTAAGTATACATGATCAATTATAGGTGTAGAAAACAGGAGGGGAAGCGTGAATTGGTATCCCGTGTTTTTGAATTATTAAAGATTCCCAAGCTATTCACTTACCTTGTCATAGAAGCATTACATGCCCGGAATGAATTCCTTCTCCTATGAATTCCTTCTCCTCCTATCATTGAATTCTCATCGTGTCACAGAATCATTACTCCAACACATGTCCTTAATTTATTTTTTCTCCCCCATTGACAATAAATACAAATACTAGTATTTGTTCATTGAATAGCTGAAAACACCCCTGGATAGTATCTCCCCCATAAACCTGCATCACATCCATAAAAATATTAAAAACAGTTATCATAACAGGGGAAAGGGAAATTTCATAACCTCCTTATGTACTGGGAGGTGGCTGAACACCGAGGTTCAACTGATGTTTTTCAAACATAGCTGCTAACAGTGGCTTAGTAAGGATATCATCCACTTTCTCATCAGTTCCCACATAATCTATTTTAATCATGCCTTGTTCAACTTCTTCCTTGATAAAGTGATATCAGATTTCAATATGTTTTGTACGAGAATGCTGAATATTATTCTTCATAAGATCACTTGAGATCTTGTTATCATAGTAAATCACCATTGGTTGTTTCACCTCATCACCAATATCTGTCAGTTGTTTCTAATCCATATTATTTGAGTGAATTCCTTTGTAGCGAAGATATACTCACCTTCAGCAGTACTAAGAGAAGTACATTCTTGTTTCTTTCTCAACCAACCAACACTTTTCTACCCAATATAGAGTGCTCCACCACTGGTGAACTTTTTGTCCACTACATCTCCATCCCATTCAGCATCAAAAAATGCTGATAATTCACTGTCCCTTCCTGTAGCAATGTATAACCCAGAATTATGAGTACCTTTAATGTACCTCATGATTATTTTTACTATTTTCATATGTTCTTCCATCGGATTACTCTAAAATTGGGCAGCTAAACAAGTTTCAAAGACAATATCAGATCATGTCTCTGTTAGGTATAACAATCTTCCAATAATCCTCTTATACATGGTGGGATCTACCGAGGTCCCATCCCCATGATTTCCAAGTTTGGTTCCAACTACAATAGGATTTTACATTGGTTTGGATTCATGCATATTAAATTTCTTCAGCAGTTCTCTTGCATACTTTTCCTAAGAGATGAAAGTGAAATATTTCTTTTGAGTCACCTGTAGCCCCAAGAAATATGTGAGCTCCCCAATCATTGACATTTCAAATTCTGATTTCATGTGATTGGAAAATTCATCCACAGATTTCTGACTACTGCCACTAAATATAATGTCATCAACGTAAACTAGAACCATGAACTAATATTTCGGAGAATTCTTCACATATAGATTGTGATATACTCCTCATCTTTTAAATTCCAACTTCCTGAGATAAGAATCTATCTGGGAATACCATGCTCTTGGTGCCTACTTCAAACTATAGAGGGCCTTCTTTAGTTTAGAAACCATTGTTTCATCAGTACCAAAAAGAAAACCCATTGGTTGTTCAATGTAGACTTCTTCTTCAAGAACACCATTCAAGAATGTTGTTTTGACATCCATTTGATATACTTTATATCCTATTTGGATTTCCATATAAATAAAAAGTCTTATTGACTCTAGTCTAGCCAATGGAGCAAAGGTTTCTTCAACATCGACACCTTCAATTTGTTAATATCCTTTACATACCAGTCGTTCCTTGTTTCTAATAACACTTCGATGATCATCAAACTTGTTATTGAAAATCCACTTTGTGCCAATCACATTATTACCATTGGGTCTCTTCACTCGATCCTAGGTCTAGTTTTTTTCAATATGATCTAACTCTTCATTCAAGGCTTTAACCCATGATTCATCCTTTGTAGCTTCTTCAAATGATGATGGTTCCATAACTGATAGAAATGTAGATTGTGTGTTATTCCTCATTCTCCTTGTTTGTGTGGGTGTAGTCCAATCACCAATAATTTTGAATTGATCAATTTCTTCTCTTTGATTCCTCCTTTGAGATTCCACTACATTTTCTCCTGCCAAGGTTTCCTCTTCATATTCTTCTTCTGAGTCAACATCATGATGTGACTCTTGAGTTTTTTTTACACCTTCCTCTATTTTTGTACATTCATTTACTCCACTTTCACATTCTTCCTCATTTTCTATCACATTAGCATGTGAAATCCTTGAATCAATTTTGGTTTTCTCTTCAATGATCTTAACATCGCTACTTTCCACAATCCTTCCTAAGCGCTTGTTGAAACCCTTGTAGGCTTTTTTGTTCATTGAGTATCCAAGTAAAATTATCTATATTATCATCGTACTTCCCTTGATTTCCATCTTTGTTTCTAATGAAGCATTTAATTTTAAAAACATGAAATTATTTCAAAGAGGGATTCCTTTCATGCCACAATTAATATAGTGTCTTCATCTCGCCCATATAAATCCTTGTTCGATAATGAATATATACTACAACTTGAACAGCCTCTTTCCAGTAATTCCATGGAATAGACTCTCAATCAGCATAGTTCATGAAATGTTGTTCACTTGTTGATTCCTGTGTTCAAAAACTCCATTTTGTTGTGGAGTTCTCGTAGCAGCTACCTCATGTTGTATCCCATTTTTCTCTAGATAGTTTTCAAATTCAATGTATGTGTATTTACATCCATTTTCATATTTTAGCACTTTTATTGTTCAGCCAGTATCATTCTCAGTGATTTGGAGATATGTTTTCAGGCATTCAAGCACTTTTCGTTTCCCGTGAATAACCATTACACATGTCATTCTACTATAATAATCTATGAAAAGGATTGATTACCTTTCTACACGAGTTCTAGAAACATTTATTGGGCCACATACGTCTTTATTAATGAGATAAAGAAGATGAGATTCCCTTTTCTTCTTTGGCCGATATGAACTGTAGACCATCTTCACACAAATGCAAGCATCATAATACTTTTTACATTCACACTTCAAGCTGGGAATGTCTATGACAATCTTCAATTTTGATATTTTCTCAATGTCTTGTTGATTGATGTGCCCCAGTCTTTAATGCCACAAGTTATTTTCTTCTTCAACAGTCATGTAACAAATGATTTTTTACTATCAACCTGATACAGGTTTCCTTCTGTTCTACATCCTTCCATAAGTTAATTTCATGTCTTTCCCTTTATAGTGCATCCTTTCTAATTGAAAGTGAATGTAAGTTCTGAGTCACAGAGTTGACTCACACTTAGTAGATTATGACTCAGACCATCCACATAAAGAACTTAAGTTTTCTTTATCTCTCTATTAGCTAGCTCAGTACTTCCATGTCCTTTTATCTTCAAAGTACCATCATTATCGAAGTGCACTGTTCCATCGACCTTTTTCTTGACATTAGTCAAAATTTCTGCATTACCCGTCATGTGGGATAAACATTCTCTATCAAGAATCTAAGTGATGTTATTCTTTGTATCCTTGAGGGATACTTCTTCAAGATTGGATTTTTTTAATTTTCCTCTTTTGCTTCCATGGTTTATTATGTTGAGTGTAGGAAATTGATGGCCTTGCAACTCTCTCTTCCATGTACATGGGTTCTTCATATTGAATCTCTTCTTCCATAGGGGAAAACCTATTTTCAAGGGAAGCATAGTCTTGTTGATTAACATTGACTTTTCTATGACTTTGATATGAGGTGTTTGTTTTACTCCTCTACCTGTAATAAATACCTTTATGGACAAAGTTATAACAAAAATAAAAAATATCCATTGAAATTGTTACTTCTAAAATAATTAGGATATGAATTTGTTCTCCTTTGTTGAACTACCATCTCTTATCCATTCAAATAGTTCCTTGCCTCTTCGTAATAAGACATGGTATGAACCAGATATCCACAAAACTAACACTTCATGATAGGGAATGTCTTCTCACTTCTATTTATCCCCATTCCTTCTTCCATGGGATAATATTTTGACTATCTGTTTTTACTGGAGGCTTGAGGATAGTCTTTTTCCTTTTTTCAGATTGAATTGGGGGTTTCTTTTTTATCACTATAGGTGATTTTTCCACTTGACCAATTTTTTTCTTGCCTTTATTTTGATCACCTTTATTTGCAGCATTTGATGATTTATCCTCACAATAGATTCCACTATTTCCCATGGAAGTGGGTCTTTGATCATTAAAAATCTTTTCAACACCATTAGAGCCACATTTTTATCTCTCCAACAGCTCATCGTTTAAGAACCTTACAAACTATATTTTCTTCATTGATTATTTTGAAATTGATTCACTCTCAAGTTTACTCCTAAGAGTAATAACATCCTCCTTAAGACCCTCAATATTCTTGTACTTTTATTCCAGACTGGAGGTGATTCATTGATGTCCTTTTCCTGATCTTAAATTCTCAGCTTCAGATCCACTGCATCATCATTGATTTCAATGATTTTTTACTGTACTTTCACAAATTCATCCATTTGTTCAATTTTAGCTTCGATCTAATCAACATATTCAGTTGATTCTTCTACAATTGATTTCCACTTATTTCAACTCTTACATTTAATCTTAATCTTACAAACAGAATCCTTAAGTTGCAACTCAATATTGGAACTAGTTGTCAAATAATTTCATCCACCAATATATTATGATTTTTCAATAGTGTTCATCATGGAAGTATGGTTTCTAGTTTTAAATTCTGGTTCTTCTTCTTCATAGAATTAATTATTATCATATTTCTCTTCATATAAAAAACTCTTATTCGGGACTTTCTTTCTAGATTTGAAGTCTCCCTTTTTTAAAATTCTTTTTTGAGTCTTCTCAATGTTTTCAGCATCACTATCTTAATCATCAATCTTTCTTAAGCACTGAGAGGCGATGTGCCCAACTTTTCCACATCGAAAGAAAGAAAGAGGTAACTTCCCTTTGAATTTCCCTTTTCCCTTATGAAACTTCTTGGCAATGAGAGAAAGAATTTATTTTTATTCATCATCTTCACCACTACTATCTTTTGAAATTTTTAGTTTCTACATGGCTTTGAACACCATTTACTTGCTTACTCGAGTCGTAGCATCTTCTGGTTTGACTCTCATTTTATATGCCATCAGGCTACTCAGTAGATCATCTAGAGGAAGTTTTGAAAGATCTCTTTCCTCAAGGGCTAAAACCTTTTCATTGTATGGGGGTGGAAGTCTTCTCAATATTTTCTTCACAATTTCAACGTCTTTTATTTCTTTTCCTAGACCCCGAATTGCTCCAACCACTTCAGTAATTTGATTAAAGAATAAGTATTTATTCTCATTTAGGATGCATCTTCAGATCATCAAACATATTGTGAAGGACTTGAAGTTCTTCCTCATTCACTTTGCTACCTCATTCATAAATATTTTTAAGTTTATCCCACATAGACTTTGATGAGGTGAAACTCATCACTTTTAGATATATCTGATCAGAAAGGGATGTGGTAAGAGCATTCTACACTTTAGCATCTGTATCAAGAATTTTCCTATCTACATCAGTCATAGCCAGCCCTGTAGGATCAGTAACATGTATACCTTGCACAGTGGAAAATAGGACTTTCATTCCAAGGGATCTTAGATGAGATATCATTCTATTCTTCCAAATCTGAAAATTACTTCCATCAAATAGAGGGACTCCCCTAACACTGGCTGAATTCTCCATGATAGTATAAGACATATCAAACACTAGTAACCTCCCTCTGATACCACTTGAAGGACCCCGGAACACCCTGAGAGGGGAGGGGTGAATCAGGGTGTCAACTTTTTCTTTCAAAAGTTGTGAATATTGTTCCCATGTTGGTAGTAACTTGTTAAATATGTCAAAAAAATGAAAGCAGTGAGATGACACAACACTTTTACTTGGTTCACCATAAAGGGATGCGTCTAAGGAGTATACGCCGAAAATGTGTCGGTCATACCTAAATCCACTAATATTAACTATTTTAAGGATTACAAGATTTTGTCATAGTCACTCTATACTAGGCACACTTCCTTTGCAAAGGTTTAGGGATTTCTCACTACATCCCTTAAATCACTTACCTTGACTCCCCCTAGCTCGCTACCTTGAGAGAAGTCAAACTCGGTTTATCGACTTGAAGGTCTCTTCAATAGATTTTCATTGAATTATTTGCATCTGTTCAGCATGAGACACTACTTGCATCAAAGTCCTAAATTGATGCACTTGAAAGCACTAAACCACTAAACCAGATATTCAGAATGAGCAAACAGGTTTCACTGACGATTGCGTGCAACACCTACCTTTTACGCGCAATATCTCACTTTTGTGTGCAATCTTTTCTTTTCACGTGGAAAATATTTCGTGCAATAACCACCTTTAAGTGAAACATTCACTTTTACATGTATCCTAAACTTTTAAATGCATTTTCAACTTTTTCTTGCAACAACAACTTTTACGTGCACCCTCATGTTTTACATGCAGCCTCTAATTTTACGCGCGACCTCTAGTTTTACACACAGCCTCTACTTTTCCGTGCAACTTCCACTTTTATGTGAAAATCCATTTACACACACCTTTTATCAACATCATAACTCGTATCTTCTCTAAGTCTTCTACCACACCGAATGAGGGGGATCACCTATTATTTATAGGCATCACTAACCCCCACACGCAAACCCCATCGTGGCGCGCAAAACTCTCATTCTTCATGCAATCCTTTTCTGCACAGGAACCATTTTTCGTACACATCTCCAAATTTTTCATGCACCTAATTCCTTTTCCATTTTTAATCATTCTGATCTTGAAACACTTTTTTCATGATGAAACCAACCTAATTTCACTATTGCGTGTAAAACAAATTTAGCGTGCAATCCATGTTTTTCACACACTACTCCAATATTTCACGTAGCTCATACCTTTCACATTTTTCGGTGATCTGATCCTGAAACATGCCTTTCCCACAATATTAAAACACACCTACCCTTTTGTGTGCATGTTCCTTTTCCAAACAAACATTTTCCCATTTCCTAATTTTCAGGCCCAAAAATATGGCAAGCACTGGGAAATTACGTCACCTTCAAAATTGTTGTCCATTTGAATGGTATGATCACTTTAATGGAAAACATTCTAAACTTCCAATGATGATTGACAACAAACACAAATCATACTCTAATTCATGCATATAATGTCCATGGTTCCAACATAGGTCATCTTGAATTTGAAATACTGGAGGCACTCAACCCACCTTAGTTGTTAAAGGTTTAGGTCCTAATGAGTGAAGATGTAACTGAAACTCTTATATACTATATAGACCATGAACCTATCTCCAAATATATAGTGTCACTCATATTTCAAGGTGTGTAAAACCAATACCAGCTCAATATTGTGTATAGGTAAATTCCATTCATGAGGCCTCAACTTCTGAGATTCATAAACCATGACATGATCCCCTACATCAAAACTACACCAAGCTTGATACCTAATGCATCACAATATAAAACATACTCCCAACCTAGATCTAGAAATATCAGTATTTTCATTGAGTTCAATCTCCCTTTCAACTCCAAGAAGGAATTCTCACAAGATTTTGACCAAATGAACTTTACCCCTTTTTTGGTCACCCCAATCAATGGAACTTACAAACATGAAAATTATTATATAAACCTTAAATAGTAGCCTTATAAGCATAATAATATCCAAATATAAAAAAAATCTTAGGATAATCCCAAAAAAAACCATATCTCTCACTTTCTTGGGTTCAAAGGACACACTCACTTTCAATATCATATGCCCTAAGAAGTGAATCTGGTCAATCTAAAAAGACCCTTAAAGTGATTAACATACAATCTTTGCTACCATAGTGTTCCCAAAATGATCTTTAAGTGTTTTTAATGATCCTACCTCATCTAAGAATACATAAAGATATCATCGACAAAAACCACCACAAAAGCATCCACATACGAATGGAATATTCTATTCATCAAGACCATAAACATTGTTGGTGCATTCTTTAATCCTAAAGCATCACCAAGTGCTTGTAGAGGTTGTACCTACTTCAAATATTTGTATGTGGTATATTAAATGGTATCACCCTAACATTGTGATAACATGATCCTACTTAGATCTTAGAGAGGATATGAGCACCCCCCCTAAGTTAATCCAAAAGATTATCAAAATGTAATAGTGGATATCAGTTCTTAATAGTTGCTTAATTCAACCATTGATAATCCACATACATTCATAATATACTATTATACTTCTTATAAAAGAGGATAGGAGAACCCCAAGGGTGCGTACTATTGTGGATATACCCCTTGTCCTCTAATTCCTCATGCTAGTTATTCATCTCATGAGTCTCTGTTGGATCCATTCAATATAATGGAATAAAAATAGGCCCAGTTCCTGGCATCAAGTCCATGGTGAACTCCACCTCCTGCTCAAGTGGAAATCCTGAGAAGTCCTTAAAGAAAACATCCAATAACTAGTCCACCATAGGAGGGTAAACTACTGACCAATCCCCTCTATCATCCAACATAAGGCTAATAGTCTAAGTTGAAACCCCACCTAGCTTCTGGTGATCAAGAACTACCCGACCAACCTACAAGTCCCACTCTCCCTTGTGAACATAATGGCCACCTTCATGTGACATAAAAGACACATGTTCATGATTAAAGTCTATATAATATCAAATGGGAACCAATTAATATATTCCTAGAATCAGGTCAAACCTATTCATATCTAGTGGGAAAAGGTCCCATAGGAACTGGTAACCTCTAATATCGAGAGAAAACATATACAACAATATAATCCTTCATATCAAACTGCCAATAGAGTGTTGATAGACATCACCTCATATATATACTCAATAACAAAACCTGTAACTTCCACAAACTGATTATATATAAAATATTGCGATGACTATATGTCAAATAATGAATAATCTAAGGTCTAAGACATCAAGAACATACCTCTCGTGATGGAAGGCCAAACATCCTTGTCTTTGGGAGTAGTATGAACTGTATGTATCTACCATGTGCCTTAGAATTGCATCCCAGCCTAACTCCCCAGTTTTTCACTACCTTTCTAGTGTGAATGGATCTAAATCTGATCAAACCTACCACCACCTCATCCTGTGTGACTAGTTGAACTCAAAATACCTGCCTGCCATAGAGTAGTGGATCTAGTTCTGAGGCCATGACCTAGCCTAGAAGCTTCATTATGGGTTTTATATTATTTCATCTTACAAAACATCTATATATGACCCAACCTCCCACAATATTTTCACTTGACTAAAATATTTTCATAGTTCCAATGGTAATGACCATCCCTATCACACTGATGACATACAATCATAATAACTTAATAGCTACTTTTTCCCTTATATTCCTATCAAGACTCATCAAAGTAGAACTTATTACCGCTATATGATCCACTTATAACTAGTTTTACTTTCCTAAGACCATGTATCTCTCTCTAATTCCTCTCAAAAATTGAATCTTAATTCACCATCTCTGAGTATTTGGTTATAAAGAAGATGTTCACCTTCACCTTTATCTCCTTCATAAGGACATCCTCAAAGTGCCTAAATCTATCCAAATCATCATTATCCATAGTCAGGATGAATCATTGTAACCCAATAAACTAAGAAATATACTCCATGATAGATAAACTCCCCAACTCCAAGTTTGTGAACTTTATGACTCTATCAATCCATAATTTTTGGGGGAAAATTAGTTGAAGAAACTATTTTGTAAATCCTTCTAGAAAATTCCATTGTGCTGATCTACACAAATAAAAATATCCCACAATAATCCTAGACTATAATCTAATCATATAGGTGGATATATTCACCCTATTCTTAGGGAGTGTCTCTGGATGCTTGAAGATAGTATGAATAGCCTCAATCCAAGTCTTGGATTCCATGGGCTAACCTCCCCAAAAAAACGTAGGTGGATGATGGAATTGAAACTCCCTGATCAACTTAGATATCATCTTTACAGATCGAGGTGTATCCCTTTACATAGACTACATCACATGAATAACACTCTCCCTAAGTTGAGTGTCCATATCCTGGCCCTCTACCGTAGGTGGATTGGGCCTCTATACCTCATTTTAATTCTTTCTAATGTCCTCCTAGTGATTAGTCTGTGGTCAATGATACTTTTATCTAAAATGTAAAGATAATTTCTTAGAATACATTACTAGAATAGTTCTTAATATCACAATTTAGGTAAGGTACTAATGAACATTGGATCATAATATTACAACATGAGTGCTCTCATTATACCCCATATACCAACACTTGGGTCATGTCACCTATATAAGTAAACCACATGTCACCAGGCTCAGTTAAATAAGATTTCATTTTCAAGCTATAAGATAAAACATCTGATAAGTTTCTTACTGAAATTTTATTTAACCCAAACCATCATTTAACTTGTTTTAGGTCTTATATATCATACAAATTTAGTTATTTTCATCTTCCAATTCCCTTAAATTTTTAGATAGTATTACCAAAGTGTTGTTATTTAAAGTTTCAATCACAATTTATAGTGGTAAATTCTCCTTAAGTTGATATTAGAGCGCCATTTAATATAAAATAATTCGAATTCAAGTTAAAAGGCTACAATTTTAAATTCTTAGTTATTTTTTGATTTTTTAGATAGAGTGTCACCATTAATCTATGTAGGAAAACATTGTTTAGGTTAATGAAATCACTTTAAATAACCAAACAATATCACAATAAAGAAACCATGGAAAACAGTCAAGACAAGCATGATAATGGAATGTATATACTTGCATGCCTAGTATGATACATGATGCATGCCCTATTTCTATACCAACCTAAGAGTGAAAATACCATAAATCATAACCTCATAAAACAAAATACTCCCTCAATGTAAAAATAGATCAATTGTAATAATGAATTCCATGAACAATAATTCACTCCCCTATAAATTTGGATTTTCCCTCATGCATGGGTTAGATACTCCCAGGCATGAACTCACTACCAAGTCCTAATACATACAACCTTCTATATACCTTTACCAAGTAATAAAAAAATTTGGATTACACTCTAATGCCCTTTTTTAATTCCCCAACCTGGAATACACTAAACTGATGCCTTGATATGGTGTTCCACATGGCCTCAAGTGCACCTCTTTATATATTAGAGGGTATCAACAAGTAGTGATAATTCATAGGTGATAAAATGGGGATACTATACCCTCTAGTCAAATTAAAACACAATTGAAATAAAGGAAACATCATATACATCACATATAAATAAAATAAATAGGTGCTAAAATACCAAGCCACACCCCATGAAAAATATAAGTGATTCCATATATATACAGGCATAGAATAAATAGTATTCAATTTGAGTTCAATAATCCCAAAAGTCAAAAAAATGTGAAAACATTAAAAAATAGAAAAACATATAATTCCTAAGCTCGATCATGGCTCCCAACTCTAATCCTAGACATAGAATTAGGAATTAAATATAGGATTCTTTCCCTTTTCCAAAACTGCATCCATGAAAGTCATTCAGGTACCCAACGCTAGCCCAAACAGAGTGTGAGTGTAGCTTAGTAGGGAATCACCAATAGTGTATTATGAAAATTAAGTATATAAATGTAGAGCATAATGGTGTGAAATAAATAAGTGTATTATTTAGAATAATAATTACATATAGAAATAAATAGGACCAAGTTGTGCCCTATGTATCAAGGTGAAAACCTGAGCTGGCCTTTCCTTCTTCAGCCAATGCTAATCTATAAACACATAGGAGGTATCATGAATCCATCTTATTCCAAGAAACACAACTGATCAAAACATAATCAATTACCCAAGGGAATCCATGTGTCTAAGCCAAAAATTCCCTACTAGAAATTCCCAAGAAAATTCATTAATTGGGTTTGAACTAAAGGGACTTACCTTGACATTCATATGCACTCCAAGGCTCACACATGAGGCATTACACACTAATAATATAAAGATAGATCTGGGGAGATGATATTGGGACATTAAACAAGGATACCCATAAATAATTCATGGCATTAATTTGTACCATTCAATAAGTGAATATATTACCCAAATACAAGGGGGAGCCACCCTAAGGCATTCATGGTATAAAATCTAAGTAGAATCCACTGTCTCACTTGAGGCATTCCATAGAATTGTTTCTCATTGAATATAAAGGGTTTCTTCACACCCCTAACATTCTCAAGATTCTCCTAATGTAATCATAGGATCGTACATGGAATTCCATACCAATATAATTCAAGAGGAATCCAAGTAATCTCTTAAAGAATTCCAACACATACCATCAATTCAAGAATTTCATTTAACCCCTTTATTCAAGTTTCACATATAAAACATTTATCCAAAATTTGACAAGATCATCATTTGGTTTGATTCAAACTTGAATTTAATGTTTCCAAGTCTATAAGCACTACCAAGTCCTATGGGTTATCCTAAGAATCCCACTATCCATATTAATTCATTAAATTACCAAGGGCATCCCAAAACTACCCCAATTAATTCATCCATTCACGAGGTTCAATATAAATCACATCTTTAATAGTTTCAAAAAAGGTATACCTAATCCAACATGATTTTCTAATACCAATAGAGTTTTAATAAAACACTAAGGTAGAAAAAAACATAATTTAATTTTTTGTTCAATAGTTCAATGAGTTGGTGTGACTGCACAATCCAAAGATGAAATATGATAGTGATACTTTAAAGGAAAATCATGATAATTACTACATTAGGTTTGTAGAATTACACTTTTCAAGTATAAATATTCAATTTGAGTAGAAATTTTAAAAATAGAGAAAACATAAAAAACCAATAAAATAGGTAATATTACATTAAACAAGGTATAAGATATTTATTTGTATGTAAAAACAATATTGAAGTTATAGGAGTGTTAAAATTACCAAGAGATCACTAACATTACTGAAAAGAGTGAAATCATAGGTAGAATGGAGGAGAACCATCCAAATACCTATGAGAGGAGAGGATTTATCCCATACTACTACTACTGGCCTAAAATATTCCATTTCAATTTAATAAGTAAGGGGTAAATAGTTAAAACGATATTTTCCCACTTTTAGAAAATTTGTTCAGAACCCACCAGCTGGTCAGTGCCACAACATCCTTTAGGCTGAATGCCTCAACCTCCTTCCAATAACCTTTGCGACCCCACCCCACCCCTTGGCCCCATTGTTAACTTCTTAAAAGTAAATTATAATGGGTCTTATTACAAATAAATAAGGTTTATACCTCAAATAAGGGTGGGGGATTATTGCCCCTTCCTAGAGAATGGTTAATTGAGTAAATCCTTGTTCACATTGTGAACCAGTGCATAATGGTTTTTTATAATAAAAAATAGGTCAAATGGGTTATAAATTAGACCCCCCCCCCCATCATGTTTTCCTCATGGACTGTCTTGTGACTATAGGAGAGTTTGAACACCCAATGTTTTCCCTCTATTGGGTCTGGGTGGTTTGGGTTAGTTTCTTTATAGTGGTTACAAGGTGTGGTATCCTATTTTATCCCATTTATTATTCCTCCATACCTTTAATTTAATTTTATTTCATTGTCTAGGTTTTTAGATGAATTATTTTATTATATCATTTATAAATCAGCACTATTTATGGGGATTCTCTGTGAGAGTCATATAGGAAGTCCTAAGAGACCATAAAAAAGTTTTTTTCATCATTTGACATTATGTAAATTTTTATGGGAATTTATTTAGTTATTTTAGTGATTTTATATTATATTGACCTTTGATTCAAAGATATAATTTTGGTATTTTTTGTATTTTATGTATGAGTGTGCATGGGGAGTGGATCTTACCTTGTTGCTAATGGATTCAGTGTTGTATGGATGCCTGGTGAGTTTGGCATCAATTATTCCATTTTGATAAAATAATTTTAAATGATTTATTAATTAATTTTATTGTTTTTATTTATGATATAAGTTATTGTGGACTAGGGATAGGTTGGTATGATCTTGGGATAGATTTATAATCATCAGATGAGGTAGGGGGGCTTGGTTTTATTTGAGCCTCTTAGTTAATTGGAGATTTATGTTTTTGTTCCTTCATTAGTAGTATCTAGTTTTATAGTGTGTTCCTTATGTGATTTCACCTTAAATTGGTATGGGATCACTTCGACCAAACATTCAACACAGTCCATATAACTTACTAAATGATTCAATGGTGGAGTCTTGGTTGAATGAGTGTCAGTGGACATCTTTATAGATTTATTGGTGGTAGGCATTGGATTTCAAAAGGAAAATATATTTCCTTTTAAAATGTTAATTTAAAAAGAGTTTTTATTAAAATATGATTTCAAAGAGAAAATATTTTTCATTTTTAAAATGTGTTTTAAAATGGGGTTTGTTCTTAAAGGGAATTTTAAGGGAAAATGCATGATTTGGTAAACAGGTTTTGAAATGGTATTTCAAAATCAAAATGAATTTTATAAAGATTTTCTTAAATGTATTTTTTCCAAATGGTTGAGATGAGTTTTGTGATGTGTTAAAGATGTGGGGCTAGGTCTTGAGGGGCTAGGTCTTGAGGGGCTAGTTCCCTAGTGAAAAGTCAGTGAGTTGTGAGATAGGCTATGTGCCCTATTTGTTTTGGACTATGTGTACTGATTATATGCTTGTTAGATCTTTCCTTCAAAGTCTTGGGTTAGTTTTTTTATGTTAACTCCCTTGAGTGTGTGGGTATGGGTTAGTGTTGTTGATGTGGCCTCTATTGAGTGTATAGGGATGGGTTAGTGTTCTTGATGTGATCTCCCTTGAGTGTGTAGGGATGGGTTAGTGTGATTGATGTTACCTACCTTGATTGTGTGGGGATGGGTTAGTGTGATTGATTTTACCTCCCTTGAGTGTGTGCGGATGGGTCAATGTTATTAATTTTGACCTCCCTTGAGTGCATGGGGATGAATTGGTGTGCTTAATGAGGTTGTAACCTAACTGGTAAGGCATAGTCCATGCTGTGTATGTGCTATTGAGTTTTCAATAAACCGTTCCTTATGGCATGGAGCTGAATTATGTATGTCCAAGTGTTTTTGTGGTCATGTTATCACACAATATCATAAATTGTATGATTTTATATGAATTGCGTGTTATGTTTTCAGGTGATTGTGTTGCATGGATGAAACTACACTAATTATATGTACTTGATGCACATTTAATTGATCATAGTAGAACTCAATATCATTGAGGATTTGGGGATTCATACAAGTTCATTGGACTCACCCCCTACCCATGTACAGAGCATGGGTTTTGATGTATGTGGGTAGACCATACTATTTTCTCTCAAGACACTAGTATCACTTGGATTCGAACACATGGTTCAATTAGCAGTTCATGTAGGTCATATATATATAAGTATGGTATATGATTTGGGATAGAGGATGGCGAATTTATTTTTAGTTATGGTTTATCTTGTGTTGGATAGTGTTCCTTTTATTTATATGATGCATTTTATCCATTTATACTCTATTTTGTATTGTTTTATCATGTATATGGATTTATGGATTTCTATTTTGGACTAAAGGGGGCCATGGGGATCCCTATTTTATATCTATATGTTTTTTTATGTTTATTATATGAACATATCAGGATAATTTTTCGATAGATTTGGGCATGACCCATGAGCTTATTTTTAGAGGGTATAATTATAACAACCTATTTCTTTTATACACTTTAATTCATGATTTATTAGATAAAGATACACTTAATATAATCCCAAAATATTTAGATTCCAAGTATTTTTGGTTAATTAGATATATGGAGCAATAACTTGAAACATAGGTACAATAACATTATTTAAAAAATCTAAAAACATTCCCTTATATTCCATTGATCTTCTAATACTACATGGGGTAACCTAGGGACATACATAATAAAGGGGAGGCCTATAAAAGCACAAAAAGATAATAATAAAAGAAAAACGTGATTAAAGTAATAAATTTTAGTCAATAGGTGTATCAAGGAGACATAAAAGGGGTGAGAATCATAAGTATGAACATTAAAGTATGATATAAGATGACAATATCAAGGCTACATAGGAATTTGAAACAACATAAAACATTACATCATAAGCATAAGTCAAGGATAACCACCAATATATACTAACTTAGTGTGCTTAGGATAAAATACCACACACTATAAATAGTATCTCATGAGATAAAAACTTTACCAAATGCCTTAGAGGGCTATATAATTTTGGGCCCACCTATCACATTCATATCATGTACACGCATTAGTGTGCCACATAGATCATAAAACATAAGAATACATTTCATCACTTTTAATAAAATGATTGAGAATTTTGGGTTAAATACATGGAATAACCAAATAAATGAAGTATGGGTAGATTAGAGTGAATACCCTTTAGTGTAAATGGGGATGGGTATTCACTACACAAATGTTTGGCATGGAAAATCATAGGATAATTTGAGCAACGTAATGGGTGTACATAAAGATTCATGTAAGGGTTTAATAAGAGTGAAATTTGGTCTCTAATTACTTGGAAATAATAAGGATAGTAAAATATTTGTGAAAAACACATTTCAATATGAACAATTGGAAATAAAATGGCATGATATAAATAAATTTCTTGAATAATGAGGAGGAGATAATACCTTATCTTGATAGAGTACTTCTAAATGATTTTTAGAGGCTTCAAGACCTTGGGAATACCTTGGGAGGTCTTTAAAGAGGTATATGGATAGGAAAATTATGATAAATGGGTTCTTAGTTGAGATAAGTGGGATATTGAGTGGGTATTTATAGAAAAAGAGAGGGTAACTCTTTAATAATTTCTAAACTTAGGTTTTGGACTCTACATGATAAAATAATAAAAATAACAAACCTTCCCTTTACCATGGATTATACCAAAGAAGATATATTTTTAATATTTTATAAGGAAAATAATTGAACATATTAAAATAATATTATTGGTTATGTGGAAATGAGTCATGTTCATAAAGAATTGATTTGAAAACCACAAAATATGATATAGGTTTTAGAGGATTCATTAAAGGTTTATAAATTTAATCAAGTAACTTTAAAAAAACATTATTTTAAAGGGGAAATATATATTTTATCTTGTATAACATCATTAATAATAGCACTTTTGGTCCATTATTATGTTATAATATATACCGTATATTTATACCATATTTAATTTTTATCCAAAAAAATTATTGTGTCAAAAATTTATGAAAAAATTACCATTTTATAATTTTGATGTGAAAATTTCTAAAATAATATGTATTTTATAAAAATAATTCTCTAAAAATTATAATTTATGCTTTTAAATAAAAAAAACTTATTTATTGGAAAATACATGTTTTTTGGAAAATAACAATATTATGACCCCTATAAAGATTACATTTGACTTCATTAAATCTTATTATCATTTTTATATAAATAAAAATTATCTAATAATACTATTACATGAAATTAATATTTATTTTAAATTTTTTTAATTTATCCAAAAGAGTATTAAAAGAATTTATTTTCAAAAAATAAAATTATGGTTTCTTCATATAAGAATCTAATTTTCATGAACTAATATATAATATTATATATAAATTAATAATGAAATGGGAGAAAAATAATCATTATTTTATTACAAATAAACCAACTTCTATTATTAGGGTATAGATACATAACCCCTTATTACACCATCATACACCCTAAGTGTATGGTGTTTCTTGGGGTGGTTCAGTAAACATGGTTTGGGTCGTGATCTCAATAAGCTTGAAATTATCCCTTAAGAAATTTTATTCATGTTTTAGTTGTTTAATTTTATATTGGGATTGGTTAAGGGAAAAGAAAAATTATGTCATCTCCCTCATAAGCTCTAATAATTGGGCTTCATAGGGGACGATCTTACTAGTCAAGGTCATCTCTTTTTCCATATGCATCAATTAAACTTTATTGTAACCATTAATATATATGAGTCTTAATAATAATTGTATAAGGACTATATTATCAATTTTTAAGATGATAAATAGTATTTTAAATCTAACTTGTTATATTTTATAACAATCCAAAATAACCAAAGTAGTGTATGTGTTTTCTATAACTATATTACCTAATAAGAAATTTATTCATTAAAAAATGGAATTTAATTTATAAAATATCAGGTCATTACATTCTTCCCCACATAAGAAATTTAACCCTTGAAATTTCATTTCATATACTAAAATTATGAGGGTACTTTTGTTTCATCACCTATTCTAGTTCTCATGCTGATTCATCAAACGTGTGGTTCTATCACAGCACTTTGACCAGGTGAGTTAACTTGTTTTGTAGAACTTTATCTCTATGATCTAAGGCCTTCATAAACTGCTCCTCATATGAAATATTTTTCTCCAAGGACACCACCTCTATATTTAGTACATGTGAGGGTTCTGGTATGTACTTACTCAAGAGGGATACATGGAACACATCATATACTTGGGATATGTTAGGTGGGAGTGATAGTTTTTAGGCCATAACTCCAATGAAATCAAGGATTTTAAAGGGCTCAATGTATCTTGTACTATTCTTTCCATTCTTCCCAAAACACATGAATTTATTCCAAGGTGATATATTAAGGAACTCCTTATCTCTGACCTCAAAATCTAGGCCTCATTGATGATTGTCTACATAGATTTTTTTCTAAATTTGTGAATATTTCATATGATGTTGAGTGGTTTGAACCTTATCTATGATATATTGGATAATATTTGGTCCCATAATAATACTATCTCCAAATTTATTCCAATATATCATATTTCTACACCTCTTCCAATAAAGAGTCTCATAATATTTCATTTGAATGCTAGAATGGAAACTGTTGTTATATGAGAACTCCACTAGGGTAAGGTGTTGATACCAACATACTTTTAAATCCATTGAACATGATCTCAGCATACCTTCTAGAGTTTTAATGGTTATTTCATATTGACCATCCATATAAGGGTAATAAACAGTACTAAAACTCATCTCTTTATCTATCAATTGTTGAAGTCTTCTCCAGAACCTTGAGGTAAACCTTGGATATTGATCACATATAATGGAGAGTGTTACTCCATTTAGACTTACCACTTCCCTTGTGTATATCTTGCTAAGTTGGGAAAGAGAGAAATATTTCTTGATAGAAGTGAAATGAGATGACTTTATAAGGGGATTGACTACCACCCATATGGAATTATTTCCCTTTGATGTCCTAGGGAGTCATATTATGAAATCCATGGTTATGTTTTTTCATTTTCATACTAGTATGGGAAATGTTATAATCATACCCTTAGACTTTTAATATTCATCCTTGACTTATTCACATACCATGAATTGAGATAAAAATTCTATAATATCCCTCTTCATATTATCCCACCATAAGTTTTTATTCAAATATTTATACATATTAGTGATTATTAGAGGAATAAATATAGATGAGTTATATGAATAATACAGAAGTTTACCCTTCAGTTCTAGTTTTTATGGGATTCATATTTGGGTTCCAAAACTTATATCTCCATATTTAGGAAAGTTTAACACTAAAATATTCACTAACTTCCTATGTATCTCCTCATAATATTTTTGGTCCTCCTTGACCCTCTCAATAATTTATGGTTGATAATTTATTTTAGAAAGGTAGTATACAATACATTTTTATTCCCATGAATATACTTTTCATATCTAAGAATATTAGATCCCTTTCAATCCTCATCATAGATAGGGTTGCAGGATCCTTTCAACTCAAAACATCTATCACTTTTTTCATCTTCTTAGGATGATAATGGATCAAATATTTATAATCCTTGATCATATATAACCACCTTCATTGGTTCATATGGATCTCATTTTTTGTAAATATATACTTGAGGCTTTTATTATCCTTATATATGTCACACTTCTCCCCATAGAGATAATATTTCCAAATATTTAATAAAAAGATCACTACATCCAATTCTTGATCATGTGTTGGGTAGTTCAATTCGTGTATATTTAATTGTAGAGAGTCATAATTTATCACTTTTTCAAATTTCATGAGTACAAAACTCAGTACCTTTTGGGATTCATTGTTATATATCACAGATCCTTCTCTACTGGTGGGTAATGTGATCATAGTTTTAGTGATTAGCCACTTCTTCAACTCTTTAAATCACTAATCGCATTCATAAATCCATAATAACTTCACTCTATTATGAGTTATCTTGGTTATTGGGCATGAAAATCATAATAATTTTCTCAAAAATTGATGATAGTACCCATCTAATCTAAGAAAAATATATATCACCATCACAGATATTGGATTGGGCCACCATTCGATTGCCTCAGTTTTTGAAGGTCCACAAATTTCCCTTTGTTGGTGATAACATTCCCTAGGAATGTTACTTTCTCCATCCAAAATTTGAATTTACTATACCTTTTATATAAATTTTCTATTTTTAAGGTCTGAAATATAGAATAAAAATTTCCCCATGTTCCTCCTTTCTTTTAGAGTAAATAATAATATCATCTATAAATACTACCACAAATTTATTGAGGTAATACATAATTACTTATTCATTAAGTATATGAAAATAATTGGATCATAAATAAGTCTAAATAGAATCACTATAAACTCATAGTCACTGTAAATTGTACAAAAAACAAATATTTGTGATACCATCCTTCTTCACCTTTACTTGATAATATCTTGACTGAAGATCCACCTCAAATAAGATTGGGCTCCACATAGTTGATCAAATAAGTCATAAATCCATAATAAAGGATACTTATTCTTTATTGTGGTATTTTTAAGATTATTATAATCAATTCATAGGATCATTTAATCATCCTTCTTCTTGATTAAAAGGACTATTGCACCCCATTTTGAAGTACTTGGGCATATAAACCCTTTTCCAAATTCTCATGTGGTTTCTTATTCTGCTCTTCAAGTTCAACAGTGTTTATTCTATATGGAATCTTGGATATTGGAAAAGATTTAGGAATAAGATAAATTTATAAATCAACCTCATGGATTGGAGGAAGACAAAGATATTATTCAAAAAACACATCAACATATTCCCTTTCAATGGGCATGTCATCAAGGATTGTCTTTTCTTAAGTTTCAATAATTTGAGCTAGATATATTTGCTCATAAGTAAAACATATCCATGATTGAGATGATAATTCCAAATGAGATTTATCCACCTCCATTCACTTATATATAATTGAATGGTTATTAAATATATGGAGTTTAATTTCCTAATCTTGGAAATTTATATTTTCTTTATACAAATAAATCCAATCCATACCCAGAATTACATAGAATTCCAATAAATAGAGTACCACAAGGTTATCTGGTAAGTTAAACCCTAAAATATAGATAGTGAAGAAATTTTATACTTGATATGTAATAATTTCCCATTTTTTATTTTCATGGATAATTCCACTTCCATATATTGATGTGGTGTTTGAATGGTTATACTAAACTTATGTTATATGAGAGAATGTTTAGAACTAGAATCAAATAGTGCATTAACTATTCATGAATGAATAACTAGCATATTTGTCACTAAATAATTTTTAGGATCCACCTTTTTAGTTTTGATGGCTTAAGATCTCCCATTCTCTCTCGGACTTAGAGGTTTTTTTGTCAGTTATCATTGAAAAACCTTGGCTTAATGCATTAATTAATATAGTTTCCATGTTCCTTGTACTTCAAACATTGGATAATAAACTAAGGTTTGAATGGAACATTCCTTTCTTCCATCACATTTATGGGTTTCTCCCATTGATATTCACTAGATAGGTTCCCTTACTTCCCACACCTAAAGAATTTCCTTATTCCCTTCGGGAAATTTTTGAGATGCTTCTTCTTTCACTTTTGACAAGTGGGATGTTAGAATTTTTTCCACCATGAGATTTATCCATTTATATTCTAGTATTAAACTTCATTATATGATTCATATCTCTAGACATGTGATTCCCTTGAGATTTTTTGATCTCCATTTGTACTTTTATGGAGCATTGTATAATTTCTTCATAGATTTCATAGTCTCAAATCATCAAAAATTCTCATAGACTTAGATTTATTCCACCAAAGAAGTGGTCAACTTTACTTTTTTGGTCAATACTAAATATGGAATCATATCATGCAAGTCTTTTTAATTTCACCTCATACTTCCCTATGGATTTATCATCATTTTTATTAAGGTCAAGGAAATTCCTTTCCATTTTAATCCAAAGGGTGTGAGGAAAATATTTATCAAAAAAATTTATAAATATTTATACTCTATAACTTTGATCTTCACATAGGGGTTTGTATTTTTTATCAATATCCACCATTGATCAGATTATCCCTCCATATGTAAACATCCAAGGAAATTCCTATCCATTTTTTTAAAACTCTTTTGGAAATTTATCATTATGTTTACTCTATATTACATCATACGTAATACCTTGTGAGTACTCATACAAAAACTATTTTGGTTTAAACTCTAAAATACTTTTATAATAACTATTTAAGTAAAAATAATCCTTGTTTAGTCAACCAAAAAGTATATCCCCATGGGCCTTTATAGCATTGATATCAAATATGAATATTTGGATCCATAATTATAATAAAAGAGTGACCAATAGAAAATTATCAATGTTACTCAAGCCGCAAAGGGATCTGGCATGATCTCTATAAAACACATGTATCTCTATACATGTGTCCACCAGTCACATTACTTGTTAGCATGCACTCTCATATTTTATATTTTTCTAAAATATTGATTGGCCATGGGACATAGAGTATGTCAATATCAAATATTCAACTCATATTTTCTCAATTATCTAAGTATAGATTTACTAAGTCGATGAATTCATCACATGTCATTCCTCGTTATGGATGAGCACATCAAATTTACCTCATCCGAATAGATAATCATATCATATGTATTATTTAGGTATGGTTTCACACTCTTTAGTCCATATCAATCAAGGGACCATATGTTATACTCATCATATGAAAGGACAAATCTCATCTTAGTTGAGCTAAAACTGATGAAATTGTCAGTAGCATACCCAGCTTCCCCATGATTAGCTAAGTCATAATGACTTGAATAATAAAGTTATAAAATTATAAAGGTTCTCATACTAGTTATCTCACCAACCTCATGTATTTGGGACCCAATATGATCCATTAACCGCTAGTATAATAGTGACATGGTGTATGACACTCCATGAGTTATAATTAGTGGGTTATCTAGAGTAAATAAATAAACTTTTTGTCTGCCTCATGAGCATATTTTGTATCTATATATGATGTTCCCACTCATCCTAACCTTAATATCTCGTTATAACATATAATAATCCATGATGAACATTAGTTATGGATAATTCAAAGTTATTCTTTGAGAGGTCAAATATCATTGTATTTCATGAAATATATATATATCTATTTATACATTTATACAGCCAATGTGAAAGTATGATAAAATTGATATTTCCTTTTATATGATAAATTGTATATTATTAAAACACCTTTTAAGAATACTGAAAAAAACCTTACATAATCACCTATCTATCATATCATATATGAATGATTATTATAACAGTCTTATGTTTTTTTACTTTTAGGGGTTCATTTAATTTATTACATCTATATTTAATTATTAACACATCTCTATAAACCCATATGGAAAAACTCCCCCACTAAACTCTTTAGTTATTAAAATCTATGAATAAAGAAAGTTTGAATAATGGTGATATTTAGGAATCATATTCTTAATGTTTAACTTCTTGAACATATTCTAACTCATTAACTACTTAGCATAAAATGTTATAACACTACAGAAAAATGACCATTTCACGGTGGTTTTTTTGGAAATGATGGCGGTTCAAACTGCCGCCATATGATTCTACAGTAGTTTCAAAAAAACCACCTCTAAAGTGTGTGTCGGCATACAATACATGGAATTTTCCTCAATTTAGCAGTAGTTAATGGTAACCTTTGTATTGGGTGCATTTCACGGTGGTTTTTATGGTTTTAGCAGTGGTTAAAACCACTGCTAAATCTAGATTTACAAAAAAAAAGGTATTTTTTATTGCAAGCCCATCACCAATGCCCAGAAAAATATCATTCCAATTGATATAACATATAACACATCATAACTACAACACATAGTAACAACTCCACATCACAACCACCCCACATCACCACCACCACATATCATAACCACTACACATCACAACCACCAAACATAATTTAGTTTCAATAAGGGTTTTTATCATAATTAATAAGTTATTATGAAGGGTATTCACACAGAAATACAATATTTCATTGGAAACCAATTTAATAGTTAGATATATATTCTTAGTCATTTTCATATGTGTTTATGTTATAAAAACATTCATATAAAGTTTTATAAAAACCAAAACAACACACTATCTCAAAATAATTTATAATTGGAAAACCAAGTAAGTGTGGCCATATAAGAATAAATAAAAAGAATAAGTAAAAATCATGTGATTTCTCCCTTACCCTTAAAATTCAATTAATCTTGTTCATTATCTTTATTAAGATGTTATGTACCATTTAACCAAAGAAATAAAAAATCATGATATTTCCAAATGTACATATAAAGAAGGGGAGATGAAGGATCTGCAACCTTGACTGAATCTTCAAGGAGAAATAAACAAGAACAAGGATAAAACACCATAATGAACTCTTGAATATCATAAAAAATAATAAAGTAGTAATGGGTAAAGAGAGGGCTAACATGAATCAAATAACTTCAATATAAATGATCTAATATGATCCAAGTGGTTTGGAACACTAAGAGAGGTGACTAGGGAAGGAGAGGATGAGTATGGGTCAACCAAGAATTGAGGTAAAGTATAAAATTCAAAACAAGGAGTTAATAAAACTCCTATTTACAAGTGAATCACATTGGAATCTAATAAAACATGGTTAATATCCAAAAATCATGTGGTGGTTTTTGTAAAAGTGTGATCTAGAACCCTCATTGTTATTTTATCTTTTTTCCCATTTTAAAATGGAATTTGGCCTCCCACAAATCTTAGAACATGGAGTGGTCTAAGACATAGTGGTTCTTCTATATTCTTCCATTTATATAATCCATGACCTAGTTCCCATTTCCTAACCATTTTACCCTCATCATACCAAAGGCTACAATGTGGTGATCTTGGGTTTCCTATTTTGGACAAGTGGTCCTCCGATATTCCATGCCCACCCAAGGGCATTTCAAGATTCTCATGGTGCATAGGAAAACCACTAGGAAAACACACATAGCAGCATGTCGTACCCAATTCATGATTATATATCCCATTTTACACAATATCATTCCCAAAATAAAACTACCTCCTTCATATCTAGACAAGTCATTTCACAAGTCGTGGTGGCCTTAAAAAGGCCAAAACACCACCTCAAACCTCAAAATCACCACAAAACTCTCCCTAAACATCCCCAAGACTTGATAATGCATATAGGGAAGTTCATAAAGGTTATGTACCATTACAATCATTCTATTTATTTATTTTTCCCTATTATTTATCAATTCTAAGTCAAGGTGATCATATTTTCTCCAAAATTATAAGAACTATGTGTGTACTGATTCCTATTTTGATGGGATACATAGTGAATCCAAGATCTCCAATATCAAACCCAACCAAAGAATCAATATCAAATCCCCCACTTAATTTTAGTGACTGGGTTTCTTCATTCACATTATTTTTCCATCCATAGGGTTTGCATCATGACAAGTTCATTTCATTTTAAACATCAGTTTAGACTACATTAAACCTCATATAATAAGGTATTTTTAATATGATCTTAAAATATAGATTATTTTAACCATTTTCACAAGATGTTAAACTATGTGATGCATGGTCCATCTTGTAAGACTTGAAACTTATAAGATCAATCTACCCAGTAAGACTTTTCTTCCTCTACATATTATCAAAATCTACATAGAGACCCTTAGCATGTGGTTCTTTATCCATAAACCTATATTGTGAAAAAAAATGACTCTTACCCTAGGAAAGAGACTAATATGCATAGGGGTATTATATAAAAACTATATGTGGATTGATTCATGATGTTTCAATATATGTAATGATGTTGGGATCTCCTATAATAGGCCTTGGTGAAAATTATAATCGCACTAGTTATACCCTAAAGGCAAGAACCTTCCTCATTCACATCAATTTGTTTATTTCTTTCTCACATAATGGTTCCCATAAATCCCATCCTTATCCTCGTATACATGAGACAAATTTTTATAGAGGACCTTTTCCAAGAACTATGAATGGATTGATTCCTGTTACAATAGGATATGTTTTTGATCATTCATCCTTGGGTAACAAACCTAATAAATTTAAGAAAAATAAATCATGAAAAATTATTCATGAAAAAAAAGAATCAAAATATATGGTTCATACCACACTCAAGAAATCAATAAATAAAAGGAAAAATCAAAAATAAATAAAATACATAAAAGGAAACATGAGAAATCAAGAAAATGTTAGGCCATGAAAATGTTTGGTGGAAACTATGTGCCACACATGATACATATACAAACTGACTGTTAACATATTTTTCCAATATATCAAAAAAACAACTAACCAAAATCTGATGATGAACAAATCTTGTCACCCTCTCCACCTCCATCTATACTTCCTGCTAACACCTAAAATAACTTTATATTGAAAACTAGATACTGTTGTATATTTATATTTAAACTTAAAACCAATAAAAGTTTGAAAACTAAATTATTTTTAATTTTTGTGTTTTAAATTCTCACCACCAGTCGATGCAATACCACTGGGGGTAGATCCCGTCATCTTCTAATATAAATCAATCAATTCTTTATACAAAGAGGATATCTGAGCCCCCAAGTCATGAACTGTGTTTCGTAGAGAAATAATCTCTCTCTAAGTATCTTGGGGTATAGGCTAACTACAACTAGGATTAGATGCATCTACAATCCTCGGTGGCCTACCAAAGACCTCAGATGGTACAGGTCCCAAACCCATCCCGCACACTCTACCAAGATACTTCTTCCCAAGGACTTTAGCAACCGAGTCATCCTGGGAGACTAAGTAGGAATTCACAGGATTGGTATCCCACAGTTCTTTAATTTTTACCTATAAATAAAATGGAATTAATATTAGAATAAATATATTTTAACATAGTAAAAATTGATAATAATTTATTATAATGAAAAATTATATCATACCCCAACTTTTTTGGCAGGCCCATTAACAAAACTTCCATCTGATTTTTGGTGAACATTCAACCACAATTATGTTCAGGATGCTTTATGCCCTAAACTCTGTGAATTAATTAAACAAAAATAAATCAAAAATTTAATATGTTAAACAAATAATATTTTCTTATAAATATTTAAACTAATGAAAATATTACCAGTGCAGATCGACTTCTAGAAAAACTCTTTGACCCCATAGTGTGAGGGATGACCTGCTTAGCCAGTCTTGACACATTCTTTCTTGAAAGATCCTGAAATAAATAAAATGAAATTTAATAGTAATGTATTCAATTTCATATCCTCTTCATATACATGTATAAATGTAAAATAATATTATTATATTAATATATATTTAAATTCCATATGCTTCTCATCACGATGACTGTCAACAAAAACTTTGTATTTCCCTTTGGGTACCCTATCGGGTAGCTTGTCATACATCTATTGGGTGATCAACAAAGTATCATTAACATCACACCAAAATATCCATTTAAAGTCTTTCCATTTTGTGCCAATATTTTTCAATGTTCATTTTCGTTCTATCACATCAGCAACCGTAAAGTGTAAAAACATCTGTACACAGAAATTCATTTTGAAAATATTAATAACATGACATTCAATTATACCATAATGTATTAAAAATACCTTTATTTGGGAATCAAAAAAATTATTTATCCAACTTGAGGTTATATGTATCCAATAATCATATGAAATAGGAAGGGAAACGGGCTCTGCGGCTAGCTGGCTAAAAATCTGGCCAAGTAATCCTATAGTGTCATCCGTATGAACCCCATATGAATCAAATGGGACAACTATATTCACTCCAGTCAGATTCAATACATCTAAAATTTATATATTTTTCACTATATTTGCATTGTTTTCATCTTTAATAAACAAATAGTTAGTATAAAAAATGCAATAAATTTATTCATATTAAAATATATACCTATTACAATCACCCTCCAGTGTCCCTACGAAGAACTAGAAGTGGCGCACAGCTCCCCCACTGCTGAGGCTCCTGAAGTGGGAGGCAATGATTGAGCTTCTTAAAGGAAGCTCACAGAGGGTGTGAGAGATGGTGTAGGGGGAGATGGTGCAGGGGGGTAGGCAGATGGAGGCTTAGATGTCATAGGGAGGGAGATAGATAGATCGTCATCTGTCGTAATGGTCGATGAAACAGTATATCGCTTCCTCCTTGGAATTATTGTCATTTAATCAAATAAAATTAAGTTCAGAACATATATTTCAAAAAATTTATGTATAAAAAAATAAAAAGATAATAGATGCATATTACTAACAAAAAAAATATACATAATAATTATAATGCATGATTTCACAAATGAAATAAGTGGTTGCTAAATGAATAAATAATTGTGCATACAATCATTTTCTCCTTCAATCATGTTGGTTTTATGCTCCATTACTTCATCCACTTCATTCATCCTTTCTAGACTAATATTTTCAATATCATGGCGGAAAAATAATTATGATTATTTTTGTTGATGAGACTCAATGTCAGAGGTCAAATCTTCTACTTCATCATCCATATCATACAAATATCTTTTTTTTACGTGAAAAACTACACTCTACCCTTCATCCACAACATCATTCACATAATATACCATTTTTTATTATGATGGTAAGATATATGAATCATGCAGTTCACAATCACCAACATCCATAAAGCTATATAAGTTCGCATAATTAAATTGTAATGAATCACTTTTAACACCTATGATAATATCTACCCAATTGAATTTTAATAAAATAATTGAAATGTTCCTGTGGTAGTTTAATTCAATAATATCAGTCATCTTTCTATAGTATCCCACTTCAAAAAATGTAAATATACTATTATTCTGTGTTTTCAAACCCTCTCCTCAATCGACTGTACAAAATCTAAAGTCATTCACGTTGTAAGTGTTGAACTTTCTAACTTGTTTTAGAGGACCTTGAGAAAGAAACTTAAAATCTTATGATAACTCTGCTCGAGTATCAGTATTCATGACAAAAAAAAGAAATATACTTTATTAGAATAAAAAAATATGTGTGTGAGCCTAATATTCATATTTATTGCAGTATTTATGGACTTACATGTCGTGCAAACCATTCTAAAAGCTCTTTATTAACAGATTTCATTATATCTTTCTCATTTCATGTTTGTCCGCTCATTCATCTCTTTTTTTTGTATCCTAAACTCTTCAATAAATGGATTTCCAATTTCACTATTCATTGGAACATACCTATGTGCCTGTAATAATTCCATTTCAGTCAGTATAACCTTTGAGGTCCTCCCAACTAATCGTCCAATAGTAGGAAATATTTTTGATTCCCCATGTATTTGAGATTGACTCGATGTGTCGTTAACACATCCAACTCAATTAAATCTTGTCTCAATATCATCTAAGTAACTAGAAAAAATGGTAAGACACTCTTCTACCAAATAGCCTTCAGCAATAAAGCCTTCTAGTTGATATTTATTTCGCACGTATGATTTCCAATGCCCATGATATCTATAAAATAAAATAAATAAAAATAATTATGAATTTAATTAAGTTCCAAAAAAAATTTACCTAACTAAAAAACATATAAATAAAGTACCTCTCAATTGGATAAATCCATAGATAATTAATGGGGTCCCCTAATTTATCTTCCTCAACCAAATGCACAGTTAAATGCATCATGATAGTAAAAAACGACGAAGGAAATATCATCTCCATTTCAAAAAGTGTCAATAAAAACCTCTCCTAAAGGTTGTCAAGCTCAAATGGATGTAGAGATTTCTCCCATAGTTGTCTGAAAAATGTGCAAAATTGGAGTGCAACAGCAATAACTTTTTCATGTAAAAATGTACGCAATGCCAATGGTAGTAACTACAGTAACAAATATGTGAATCATGACTTTTCAATCCATGTAACTTACGATTCTTTAAGTAAACACACCTAGATATTTTACTTGAATACCAATCAGATACTTTCACATGATTTAAAATTTGAAGGAAAGTATATTTATCCCTATTTTTCATTGAAAAAATTACTAGATCATACTTTTTATTCTCATCTTGCTAGAGATCACATTTTATGTTCATTACTTGTAAGTATTTCAAAGCATTAAGATGATCCTTCAACTTTCCATGCTCATTAAGCAATGTGAAGATCAAATTTTCACAAAAATTCTTCTCAATATGCATCACATCAAGATTATTCCCTAACAAATTAAATTCCCAATACAGAAGTTTGAAGAATATAATTTTTTTCTTCCATTGTTGTGTTCTGATTTCACTTGATGATGCACTTCAAACCCATTTTCTACTATCATTCAAATGATAAACCTTCCCAAATTCTGTTTCAACTTTTCCAAGTTGTTTCAATATTTCAGAACTAGTTAACAACTTTGTAGGTGTTCTACGATCAATGAAATCGTTAAATTTTGATATGTTCAGCAGAAATCTATGAGATGCATCGAGAAATATTTGATGGCACAAGAAGCACCATTTTCTACTGTGAGGTAGATGTTTGGGCTCAAAATCAAAGTAAAAAATAGGACAAGCCAAACCCATGTAGGTGTTCCAACCAAATAAATTCCCAAGCACATGGAATTCACTAATGGTCCACATTAAAGTAGCATGCATTTTGAACATTGTTTTAGAAGAAGCATCATATGTATCAAAACTATTTCTCCATAACTCCTGTAATTCTTCAATTAAAGTATACAAGTATACATCAATATCATTTCCAAGCATTTTTTTCCAGGAATAATCTTGGAAATGGTAAAAGAAATTTTTTTCATACACATCCATGGAGGCAAATTGTAAGGGATCAAAACAATTGGCCAAATGATATAACTGGTACTCAAAGTTCCAAATGGGTTGAATCCATTGGTATCCAATCCCAATCGAACATTCCTAGGATTAGATGAGAAATCTGGATGTAATGAATCAAATGTATTCTACGATTGTGAATCTCATGGCTGTCGTATTAACCCATCATTGTTATTATCTACAGAATTCTACTTCATGTGTTCGACAGTTTTCAATGACATGAATAATATTTGCAATCGAGGATTTAAAGGAAATCAATGAAAAACCTTTGCAGATGTGTTCCTTTTCTTCTTCTTCATGGTAGTATGTTAATTTAGACATCCAACATCACCCATTTTCTTCCATCTAGAAGAATAACATTTTTTCAATCCTTTATACTTGAATCCTCTTGTCAATAAAGCATAAAATCATTAGGAAATGCATGTATTTTTTTATAATTCAAACTAAGAATGTTAACAACTTTTTTCATATCATAAAAAGACTCATGGATGTTTGCTTCAGGAAATGCATCACGCAACAATTCCAATATCGTGGACATTTCCTTATTTGTAATTCCACATAGACATTTGATATGGTAAAACTTCAGTAAAAAATAAAGTTTTGAATATTTCAAACATAAACTATACAACTCTTGATTTCTATCATCAACTAAATAATGAAACATATTTTCCTTAGTGAAGTTTTCTCTTACATCAGTCTCCATATAATAAAGAGGAGGATCCACTGATATGTTACAATCTTCATCTAGTTATCCTAAATTCTCAAAAACATCACTTGTCATATTGTTATTTATAGCACCCTCATCCGGTTGTTATAATATGTTTTAATGTTGATGGTGGTGTATTGCAGTTCCAAATTCATAATTTATAAGGTTTTTCATTTCATTTCCCATTGTCGACAAAGTTGGGAGCCCATTTTGTGGATTGACATCAGTTCTCAGTCTTTTTGTAATGTTCGATTCTCTATGCCAAATCCAACACAAATATTGACCAGGGAATTGCTTCAATATTAAATTTTCATAAACTTCAACTCTCTTTAACCATCTTCTAAATTTACATTTAGGACATGGAAATCTTATTCTCCCTTCAATGGATCGATTGGAAATTGTAAAATCTAAAAACTCATCCAAACCCTTAACTTACTGAGGTGTGTTCCTCGGTAATGTGATCCAACATTTATCCTTGTATATCACAATGTACCTATATAATATTAAAAAAAATTAAAACATGTAACTATTAAAAAATAGGGAAATATATTCATATATACTAGTTGAAAAAATATATAAATATGTTAAATATTTGGAAAAATTCTAGGATTAGATCAAAAAAATCCTCAAAGACAATTTTTTCCAACAGGCCATGGTAACTTAAGGAACTTTAAAATGATATCTGGCCAAGAAATTTCTCAAAATATGCCTATTAAGTCTCAAAAATATCATCCCATGTCTACCAAGACATCCCAAACTATATAGCAATTCCAAAGAAGACTCATAAATTCCTTTGATACCAATTTATCACAAACCAACCTAGATAACCTATCTAAGAGGCATATTATAGGGTTTTTATGTAGATAATATATTTCATGGATGAATAAATACATAAAAAGAAATAAGAATTAGGTGGATAAAATAGATTCATATTATATTTTTGAAGATATGCATGTGTGATAAAGGATAGAGATGGAGGAATCATGGAGAAAAGGAAATAGATTTTGGGATGACAGGAAAGTGTCACAAGTGGAGCTAGAGGAATGGACGTAGGGAGAAAGATATAGAATATTTTTTCGTATGTTAGAAAAATCACCCAATTAAAATTATACATCTGTAAATACACCTTATATTAGTTATGTAAGAATGAAACTAGAACCAAATGTATTGATCCATCCCTAGTAAGGATAATTTATAATATCATGGGGTTATAAAGAAAATTTTAGGTTAACATGACCATTTTATTAAATAGAGTAATATCTATCAAAATACATGGTTCAATATAGATGTTCACATTGTGTATTTATAAGTATAAGACATCTATTTTTGGTAGTATACTCAACAGGCCAATTTTTTGTGATTTAATGTAGTTTGTATAAAATTTCTACCAAAATACCATTAAATGATTTTATTATTATATTGTCTATGTTATTTGAGTGAAAAATATATCCATTCAATAATAATATCTGACTGATAAAATATTATATATCCAATGATGAGATTATTTTGGATTTGATAAAATAATGGGATAATAATAAAATGATTTTATTAAGTCATAACTAATAATAAAGATATAATGAAAAATGATTCTTTTTTATTGAGAAATGGAAATACACCCCAGGAAAACATATACATCATTCTAGGAAATAGAAAATACACCCACCAGTATAGATTTACATTAGTGATATAGGATCTTATAATCATCATTACAAAAATAAAATTACTACTATATACTAGAATCACATATTCATGATCATCCACCTCAACGGTGAGGTGGTGAGGTGGAGAGGAGGCTAGGGTCTTGGGATTCAGGGGTCTCCAAATAATTAGTGGAAAAAAATAAAATAAAATTTCCGCATGAACCTTTCATACATCAGACTTCCACACCATAGAAAAATAAAAAAAGCAGCAACCTAATATCAATACTAGGAAATGTAATAAAAATCAATAAGAACTCAAAACTCCCATTCCCCTTGAACTCCCTCTCATGTAATGAAAACATTCCCTTCCAGTGGCCTTTCTTCTCCCACTATCATCTATAGCTACCCTCAGTCTGTTGAAAGTAGTAAAAGCCAAAGTGTCTAATCCCATAAAAATGAAATAAAGTAAAACTAAATTAAAAACATAACTACTATATTATGACTATATAATTCGCCACCCAACTAAATGAAACAAAACACCCCTTGGGTGAGAATAAAAGATATGATGAAAAATGAAACTAAAAAATCATAGAGATATAGGCACTACATAAAAATTCTTGGTAGGGATGTCAAAAGATAAACCACTCTTTATTAAATACATTTAAAGAGAATATAATTTCATTCTAGTTTGAAAAAATAAATATAAAAATATACAGTTTTCCATTCTTCTTTAGAACAACTAACAAGTCGGTGATTCTTAAATACCATTTTCCCCTTTCTATTTTGAAAACCATGTACAAAGGATAAAATAATTTCAAAAAAACCATTCATAATAATATAATGAAATGATAGAATATTTTTATTAGGAAATAAAATAGTAGAAATCATATCATGAGATGCTACAAAATAAGGGAAATTAGAAAAAGACACTTATTATTTTAGACATAAAATGGAAACTAAGAAAAATATCTAGAAAATATAGTGATATATAAATAGAAATAAAATGAGATAAAGAACCTTAAAAAATAAATAAGTAGCTTGGTTATTTGGGTTCTAGGTACATCATATCCTATTGATCAAACATATAGTAATCTATTTCCATCGCGACTCATTGGAGGGGACACACCCAAGGTACATTGGTAAAAGAAATTTCACTTTGTTGAGTAAGTATTAAATCATATTACTACTAGTGAAATCTATTGAGGATCTACTGACTAGCCTAGAAATTAGTCCTAACCTATCCACCTTGGTACTAAATCAAGGAAATCATACAATAACACATCACCCCCCTGTACTACAAATGAAAATCCTCTTTTCTTAGAAATATACCAATATGTCATTCATATAAAACCTATGTCCTACAAATATATAAAATTATGGGCTTCCATTTGAGTTAATGTTATTTTTAAAAACCCATTATAATGTTTTAATTGGTCCACAAATTTTTAGAAATCAAAATCAAACATTTTGAAAATCACTTTTCACACTATATCTTTCACATTCAAAATAACACTTCACACTTATACACATATGTCATTGATTAATTAGACACATATTTCATCAAACCCCACAAATCCTAGGAAGAAAAAACTTAACAAAAGAACCCCAAGATTGGGTTTGGGTTCATCCATGGCACATGAACCTCAAAGGGGGGTATAAAGGGGAAAATGAAAATAGAATAATAAGTGAGAATATGAGGAGAAAATCCTACCTAAGATGAACTTAGGAAGAATTGGTGAGGTGGTGAAGTGGTGAGGCATGGAGAGGTGTGGCGAGGTGGCGAGGCAGCGAGGTGGTGAGGCAGTGAGGCAGAAAGGGGCTATGGATTCGGGGGTTGCTAGGGGGGTCTCACAGAGGTCGGGGGAGAAGGGGGTCTCAGGGGGTGGGGGGAAGTTCCGGGATTGAAAAAAAAAAGTTTTAGTGGTGTTTTATTAAAAATATCCATTAAATTATTAAAAAAAATTAGGGGTGGTTTAGTAAACCATCGCTAAAAGCTCACTGCAAAAGGCTATTAATGTTGTAGTGTAATGACAACTTTTATTGTCTTCTTAGAAATCTTTCTGAGTTTAACATCATCATCCTTGGAAACATATTCCATCAAAAAAATTATTTGAAATAATTTAACTATTTACACCATTATTTAGTGGCATAAAAACTCATTTAGGATAAACTGACATTCAGTTTGACTAGAATTATAATTTTGGAAATATAGATATTCATTTTTATACTGACTAAATGTAACTCTTTAAATTTTTACTTATGGACACATATGCTAAACTCATTAGTATATTAATTAGTAATCACTTAGACTGGTATAAACTTTTATTTTTAAACTTTTAACTTCTATAAGTTCAAATATACTCCAACTAGATGCATATAAAGTTTATTCGAATTAGAATATTGTGCTAAGAAATTCCAACAGTTCTATTTTTAATAAATAACTATTATTTTTTTAGTAGTAATATTTAACAAAAAAACTTTATTTTCATATCATATATGTTATTCACTATATTTGGGGAACTTCTCTATGAAAATAATGATATTTTTCAAAAAAAATACATTGATGAGTATCTAGAACTATTCACTCATATTTTAACAAGTATTTGGATGAACACTTTATCCTGGATAAAAAAATATCCTTGTTCCTTTTCCAAAACATGTTATGGAAACCAATTAATCATGAATCAAGTATATATAAGTAATCATCTCATTTTTTTACAATATCTATTTTTTAATGAAAAACTTATCTTATCATATAAGATAAATGAGATAAAGGTACACATACTTTATTAAGATCCATCCAAGTTTATTTTACATTGAAACATTTGATGTATAAATTATTTTCTTTATCATTTTGAATGTAATATCTATCAATTATTTCCTTGATTTTGAACTCCTTTATATTTACAACACTTAAAAATTATTCATTGAGTGTCACATACACTTAAATATTGAATAATTAAATTTTAAAACATTGATACATTTAATAGATATTCCATGTAGTTTCATAAACCCCTTTAGGTATCCTAAAAATTTTCATCATTTGGAATCATTACTCCTACTTCATAATAAAACCAATATGTTTCAATGACCTCAGTTTTCTACTTGAAAAAAATTATTAGACTCTTCAATGTGATTTTTTATTCTAGTTTAAACATTTACCCACTTATACTATTAATATAGTACCAGAACCAAGACATCATATGTCTATTTCATCTATTCTCAATAATTGATAATATCGGGTAAACTTATCTTGATATTATTCACATTGTACAAAAATTTCCTTAACCATAATAAGCCTTAGTGGATATATCTAGTATCACCATATCATTGTTAAACCCAGTCACATTGAATATATGACTGGAAAATAAATTTCTTTGGGATATTTTTGCATCAAATGCAATTAAAACCTTAAGTGAACCATCCTATGATTCTTATAAGAATCTATATTCACCTTTTGAAAAAAAATCCTTGGTTACTCAGGAAGGGGTTTCTCTAACACTTATATTTTTTATTATTTACTTTAGAACTTTTTTTAAGTCACTAGTCTTAGGATTCGCTTACATTAAGATTATCCATCCTAAGGATTAATCTTAAAGTTAAGTTTGATGATGATGTTTTAATTTATCTACACCATAATTTTTTATCAAATTAATATCATGTTTTATTTCCATTAATAAAGACATTTATTAAATGGGATCCCACTAAAATGATAAGCCCATTCTAAATTCATCATTCCCATTAATGGGCCAAGATCCATATTTCACTAAACAATGAGTTTTCTTTTGCGGTCCTCCCACAAATTAGTTATTTAGTTAGGGAATTATCCTAATCATATCATATATGATTCTTGGATATTTGGTCTGGTAACTCTTTACCCAATACATCATATGGATAAACTCAACTATATTATATTGGTGTCCTAACTCTTAGGGTTTCCCAAAAAAGTGTAACCCAAATCAAATGTAAAGAATGGGATAAAAAATACAATCTAGGGGCACCATTTGTATTATTCATATTCACCCATTACTTTCTTTACTTAAAAAAGATAATATAGATGCACCCTAATTTGATAGAACCCACTCGGTTAGATGATTGAGGTCTTGAAAAGTGTCACTTTAGAAGGAATATAACACTTAATATTTTAAATGGATTTTAATCTCACCATATAATCTCATATTATTATATTTATTTATACAAACTTCTAAATATTTAGTTTTATAATCTTATTCTATCCACTAGATTAATATGTTCAAACTATATCAATGTGTAACTCTTTACACAACCCACATTTTTTGTTACTCTCCCAAAAATAAAATCCAAACACATTTACACATATAAAAATGTATCTCATTCATAATTTTCATGAACTTATCATGAAAAAGTTTATAATTATATGAGAATGAAAATATCCACATTAGTGATCTCAGAGTCATAGATAGCACCCCCACTTTTTTAGAACAAGGCATAAGTCTCCAGGACAGTGGGAAGTCCGACCCAAAGTCCCACTACCCAGGTATACTTTACTCAAGATAGACTCAAATTAATGATAAATATGACACATTATATGTATAAACTATATTAAATAACTAAATTCAAGATAATATCTTTAATTAAAAATTGAGGTCAGGTAGATGAAAACTAAATCAGATGTAATTATTCCCAACATATAATAAAAGGCTTTATAATTTTATATAATGTAGTTTAATGACTTAAATTAAAGCATAAACTTATTTAAAATATATAAAAAAATTATATTCTTCAATAATAAACAAAAAAATAACTTTTATATAAATAAATAATTTAACTATTTAAATATGATATAAATATTTATAAACAATTCATTAATAAAATCTTAATATAACCACTTCATAATTATTAGATTATAATTATGTACATTATATATTATTAAATATAACCACTTTATATTAATTTTAAAATATTAACTCTTCATATTATTCATTATATGGAATTTACTTTAAATATGTGATATTTTATGAATTAAAAACATTTTGTAATTAAATTTCTATTATGTAAACATTTTACATAATCCAAATATCATATAATTATCCTTAATTAAACATTGATCATACTGATCATAAAAACACTTTTGATGTGTTCTAAATAACACACCAAATAAAGCCATTAATTTGAAGAGTAGAAATTTAGTATTGTGAAAAACTCATAATTTTTTTAAAAAACATAAACATTTTTTATTCTAGCTTTATTTGTTTAATCTGTAAACTATTTATAAATTTCCCCTTTTTATTTCTAAGTAAACATTTTATTTCTAAGTCATAAGTCATACCATATGATACTGAAAATGCATTTAATATTATATATTAATATTATGTAATATTTATTAATAAATATTTCAAATCATTTAATTAATTATTTATAAACGGTTTATAAATAATTAAATTATAAATATTTTATAATTAATAAAATCTAAAATTACTTTTGATTATATATTATAAACAATCACTTATCATTTATAAACAATTTATAAATTTTAAATTAAATTAAATAAATATAAAAAATTAGTTTCCATTTTAAAAACTATGTTGGAATCCCAAATGAATGCAATGTATCCCTATAGGCCAAGGTTATTGGATGCAGGGGTGTCACGAAGTGAAACCTATTACCCTTCCCCACATCATAGACTAAAAGCATTTTGGGCATGATATATAAGCACCAGTTATCCCTCTTCATGTCACAAGGCCTTTTTAAAATGGGGGTGGTAGTGAGCCACCCTAGTGGGTAGTGAGCCCTACTGAAGAACAAACCTATGAGGTAGTGAACCAAAGGAGGAAATATTGTGATGGAGGGTCCAATATCCCCAATGTAGATTTTAAAATTGGTAAAAAAAAAGGGGTAGGAAAGATTCTGATTCATAGGGAAAGCACTGAGTGGGAGATTATTGGAATCCCAAATGAATGCAGTGCAGCCCTATGGGTCAAGGTTGTTGGTTTCATGGGTGTCATGATGTGACACCTATTTCCTTGTCCCACATCGAAGACTGGAATGGTTTTGGGAATGATATATAATCCCTATACATTCCCCTTCCCATCACAAGATCTTTTCATAAAGGGACAAAAGTTTTCCACCCTGGTGGGTAGTGAGCCCTATTGAAGAAAAAACTCATGAGGTAGTGAACCAAAATGGACAATATTATGATATAGGGTCTTGTAGACCCAATGTAGATCTTACAAACTATAACTCTACATTATATTAACCTCTCAATATAGTATAATGATATCGAGGGCCGGTGTGGGTTGACACTGGCAAGAAGACCATGGGGATACATTGGGAGACGGTGGCACCATGTTGGTGACATGAAGATTATGGTTGTGGCATCAGGTTAGTGCCACGAGATTTTAATGGAATCCTTTAGCATGTCTAGGATAATAATGCGATTCCCATTTGAGTAAAAAAAATTTGTGGAACTCACTCAAAGTTTGAATTTTTCATCATTTAACGTGCTCATTGCATTTCATGCTTGACATTATGTTTTCTTGCAATGTAATACCATGCCCAATCCACACAATATGTTAAAACTTAATGAAATTTTAAACAACCAATAAATAATGCTCTATTTTCTATGGCAAGGATGTTGGATACATTATATCAATAACTCAATGTCATGCACCAATGCAAGATACGACATCACACAAACATAACTTCAATTGCTTCTTTATATTACATTAACACTTAATATAGTATCAAATGGGGGAACCTCATGTTTCATTGTCACACAACATAAAATTAATTTGAAAAACTCAAAATATGTTATCAAATAACATAATATCAAGGTCTTTGGTTGAGATTACATTGATGCTTAATGAAATTTCAATCGTTTTTATTCATTTTAAAAACACAATTTCAAATAATAAAAACACATGGTTATTTTTATTCCACTATTGGGTTTCTTAGGGGGGGTTTAACACTTAATCATGGAAACATAATCATTTAGAAACTACAAACCCAAGATCACAATGATTTTGATAAACTGAAATATTGAACTAGAAATGAAGAGTGTGATGTAAATAGATTATGTACCTTGCACTAAAGAGAAATTTCATCATGTTTCATATCTATTATATGGGTTTAATGAAGATTATATAGTGATATCCAACATACATCCCACCTTCGAGGTGTATCCATGGGTCAAGTCTAATTTTTAAATGTTCGGATGGGATCAACCAACCTCCATAGCATGCTAGTGCCTTGAACATAAAGGAGATAGATGAAGAGAGAATTGAGTTACAGGTAGTTTCATACAAGCATAAAGTTCTCCCACACCTGTTATCTCATGGTAGAGGGATCTTTATAGAGCCCTCAAGGATGCTTCTCAAGCATTTACATATTAACTCATGCATTATGGTTTATGAGTTAATACCTTAGTAAATTCATGCATCATGAGAATTAATCTCCCATCACATAACATCTTATGTAACGCTCCTTGAAATGCTAATAAACATGGGAATGATTCACTTGAATGTTAATACTTAGTGACAAAAGCTCATGATATGTTGAGACAACATATTCTCATGATATGTGTCTCATGTATATTACAATAAGTTTGTGACAACGTATTCTTATGCCTTTACATAAGAATATGTTTGAAATAATGTATTATCAAGCATATTCTTGAGAATACGTATTGTGGGAACATAACCTTAAGGACAAAGTTTCTAAAATGCATCACATGAAATATTAGCTTTAGGGAACATTCCTATCATTTATAGTTGTCTTAGTGATATTCATTTCATGTATTTTTCATTATAGTTATCAAATGCCTCCATTTAAATAATCTTCATGAGTATATAAAGATACTTAAATAATTATACATCATTTTAGTATGATTATTTAACATTATTATTATATAAATCTCTAAGCATGTCATGTACATGTGATATTCTCACTATAAGAAAAATAGTATTTAATGGTGGTTTTCAAAATAACAGCTAAATGTTTTTTTTATTTTTTTAGTGGTGATTTATAAAAAACTGCCATCATTCAATGGTGATTAAAATATTCACTAAATCTGACATTTTAATTTTTTTTAAATTTTTTTATTTTAGCAGATGTTTTTAGAAAACCTACATGAAATTAATAATCATTAATTATTATTATTACTATTAATTAAAATTTTAATTACTTGTTAGTAGTTAATAAATAATAATTTTTTATTTATAATTTAATAATTATTATTCGTTATTTAAAATTATTTATTGTTTAATTTTTTTAATAATTATGAATTTTTTATTTTAAATTATGAATTATTTATTAATTAGTAATTATATATATATATACATATAAATACACACACGTATGCCTACACACACATATTTTTATTTTTATTTTTATTTTTTTATATAATTATATTTAATTATATGTGTGTGTGTATTTATATATATTTATAGATATTTATATTTATTTATGCATATTTATGTATATTCAAATATATTTATCTATATTTTTATATATTTTTATATATTATGTGGGTATATATATAGAGATATAGATAATTATATGTGTATGTATACGTATATTTATATGTGTTTATTTATATATATTTAGATTTATATATAATTATTTTTAATGATATATATGTATGTATTTATATATATTTATATAAATTTAATTATAGTTATATATTTTTTTATATTTTATATATTTATATGTATTTATGTGTATTTATGTGTATTTATGTATATTTGTATATATTATGTGGGTGTGGGTGTGTGTGTGGGTGTGTGTGTGTTTATGTATCTTTATATGTGTTTTTATATATATACTTATTTTTATATTTACATATAATTATCTTTGATTATATATATACATATGTATTTATATATATTTATTTATAATTATATATATTTATAGATATTTATATTTATTTGTATATATATTTTTATATATTTAATTATATGTACGTATATATGTCTTTATATATATTTATGTGAATTTATTTATATTTATAGTTATTTATAGTTATTTATTAGTATTTATGTATATTTATGTATATTTATGTATATTCATAATTGTACCTCTAAGAACCTAATATATATATATATATATATCTATGTGTGTGTGTGTTTATATGTATTTATATTTGTTTGTATTTATATATATTTGTATATATTATGTGGGTGTATATTTATATACACACACAATTATATTTAATTGTATGTATGTATGTATGTATGTATGTATGTATGTATTTATATGTATTTTTATATATTTATATATATTAATATATCTTTATATATCTTTATGTGTATTTATATACATTTATATATATTATGTATGTATATATACATATATACATACATACATATATACACCCATATATAGGATTTTTTTTTCTTGATTTTTTCAAACAAAAAATATTACAAAGAGGTATATATTTTTAATTTTTTAAAATGTTGAGCTTAAATGCATTGAAACCCTTGACGCCATTAGCCTCCTTTGGTTTTTTCCAAAGCTGATAAGGTATTTAACGCCTTCTTAATTAATTTTGGGAAGAAGGTGTGAAAGCCCCACATTCCTTCTGTTTGAAACAAAATAAAAAATAATAATTTTTTTCATAAATTAATTATTTATAAATAATTATTAGTAATTAATAATTTTGAGTTAGAAATAATTATTAGTAAATAAATAAATATTGAAAAATAATTATTGGTTTTTATTGATTTTTCAATTATTATATATAAATGTATATATATATATATACCATGATAAATAATTATTTATAAAATAATATTGATAATAATTTATAAATAACTAATATTAATAATAGTTTTATACTCTCATAGTATTAAATATTAAATTTTAAAAGTAATATATATTAATAGTAATTTTAAAAATTAATAATTATTTATAACTTATTACCAATAATTTTATTCAATTAATTATTACTTATTTATAATTATTATTAAGAATTATTACTTAATAAATAAATAATAGATTATTTGTTAATTATAAATTAAATAATTTTTATTTTTTAGTAAATATTTTTATATATTTATAATTTTTATTTAATATTATTAAAAAATTAAAATTCATTAATAATTGTTATAAATACTTAATAGATATTTTTATTGATATTCTTATCAATTAGTTTTATTTATTTACTAATCATTAATGACTGACTTATTACAATAAATTTTAATCAATTAATTAATTACTAATTATAATTAATTGTTATTAATTAATTACTATTTTTTATGAATTATTTTAAAAAAACTAACTTCAAAATAATTACAATACTTATAAAACAAAATAATTTTATTCACATGTATTCACATTTTTTTTATAAATAAATGGTTTGAATAAATATTTATAGTAATAAATAAATTATATACATAAAAATTAATATTATTAATTTTAATTTTAATATTCTATGGAAGTACATTTTATTGAAATATATTTATGACATTTAATTAGTTAACTAATGTTTGTATAATAATTTGAATATTATTAATAATATATAGCACTCAATGTAATCTCGAATAATTTAAGTCATAGAAAACATATAAAATCAATGAGTACAATATTTTTCATCAATATCTATTATGATGTATCATCCCACAGTCCAGAGTGTGAATAGGACACCCATATCGAGATCGCGAACCTCTATGATGTGGTGGGGTCTGATGAGATAGAGGGAGATCTTCCTCAGGTATAGGAACATCAACTATCTATTTCTATGTTTTTGAATCATCGAGAGTAGGTGTAATTGGGATATCAAGATGTGTACCTGATCCTTCTCCCACTATGTAAGTGCAAGTACCTGACATCTCATGATTGTGCCATATAGCATGTGAAGGCTCAGTCAAAAAATATGAAGGCATGATAAATGAATCATGATACGAGCTCGGATATTCCATACTGATCAAAAACTTTGGATATACTAATAACATAAATGGATTTCATGGTTGATGGTACACATAAAAATCAGATGAGGCTCATCTTCTAGTCATGTTTCCACTTCCTATGGAACATGTGAGGCCTCACATGTAGCCTAATGTGGTCTACATCATCGTCATCGAGACTTGTCACTATCAACAGCTGCTAAAGGAGGTTCCTAAGGAGGAACCTCTTCTTTTGGTGGTGGATTATCGAATATACTATCGTGTACAACATGATACGATGGTATAATGTTCTATGCTGCAACATGGTATGCTGTATGACTAAATACCTCACCCTCCTTAGTATTAGACATATGGATAATATGCTCTAGTCGAGTATGTTGTAAAGAGATTCAAACTAAACTAAAAAATGTACAACAAACAAACTAATGTAAATTTATTAACTTACCAGATCCCGAATCCCTTTATTATGTGTTATGAGATACAATATATACTTTGATCTATACCACAGTCTATACTTGAGTTTTTTTTATAGATGAACTTTAATTGTAGTCATTCTCTCAATACAAAACAATTCACATTTGTCCCAGATATCAATATACTATGCATGTTGTTACCTCTAGTCAACATCCTACCTCTCTATAAGCTTTAGGGAATGAAACAATACTAGTTTTCTTGGTTCCAATGGAATACAATGAACACGTCTAAACCAACAGATAACTCTATCAGGTTGGTGTCACTAAATAATACAAACTTGTATGAGAGGCACTAAAGAACTGACATTGTCAATCCCAGCAGTCAAGTATTCAAGAAGCTGGTCAAATATACCCCAATATGGCTACCGTGAAATCTAAAATGACAGGTGACATTTTTTAAATTATTTTTTTAATGATTTCCAAAAAACTATAATATTTTGAAATTGATTAGTCAATAGAATATTATATATACTTACATCAGTAGGTAGTAGACTATACAAAATGAGAATATATGAAACCAAATTGTGTCTCGATGTCCTGTTGAAATTGTGTGCTTGACTTCCCCTATAAAATACAACATTGAAAGTGAAAAATAATAAGTATTTAAGTACAATAACTCATATTAGCATCAGAAAACAATAAATATAAGTGATCATACCAGCATCCACATGGAGTATCATGCATCACATCCATGGGAAGCTCCAGAACAACAACAATAGGGTCCAACGGAGGGATGCACTCTCATTCCCATATCTAAAAGAGGATTAAAATCTTCCAAGATCATTATGATCTAATTATAATGTAGTGTTCAATGATCTACATGTGTATGTCAAGAATTTTTATTCATAGATATATATACTAGCTAGATCAAAGTCCTCAAGTATCCCTAAATACATCATGTGGTTATGCATACTGGAGTGATCAGTACACATTTTCCCTCCATTGAGCTGCAATAAATATGTATAGGCATGATGCATGATAGTCTGATCATCAATTTCAATGGGTAAATATGTGAATTGTATATTAACCTAGCTCATAGAAAGAGAAATTTCATCTCTATCATATCTTCTCCCATAATTTATAATCCTAGTAATCATTGTAAAAGTTCAGTCCAGTCTCTATGGGTGGGTCCTATGACCACAACACCCTAGATATGAATACTTAGAATAACTGCCACATACTCTAGGGTGATATTCATCTCTCCCTCAGGAAAGTAGAAAGTGTGAGTCTTAGGTTTCCATATCTCAGTTATGGTTTCAAGGAGGTGATGATCAATAAATATAAAATATGACCTAGCAACACCATAAATGCATCGTGTCATAGGTATGCTATAATATCAACTAGAGGTGGAATATGGTGATAATGGTGTTCCCTACACATCATGACCCATTGAACCTCATGAACCACTATAACATCACATAAAACATATATATACTGCTCAGTGAGTAGAGTAGTATCCTCCATATTTACACATAAAAATGAAATAACTATTAAGTGTAAAATGTAAATACAGTTTTATTGATAGTAGAATGTTATGGTAAGTAGAATGTTATGGTTAGTAGAATTTAGAATATAAAAATTATATTAATACCCCTTTCTCATTCTAAAGATGACAAAAAGGATTGATCTATGTTTATCACAGATAGTATTGCACATAATTACATCTAAGTTATTCTTGAAAACTTAGCTTCATAATTTTCCATTGATCTTCTTCTTAGATTAGAGGATCAGCTTCTCTCAATATATCTGACTTCAATCACAAACTCTTTTATGCCTTTATAAAGTTTACAATCCTTTAGTAATGACTCTTTCATTAAGTAGTTTAATTTCTCTTCATAATTTTTATTTCAAGAAACCTTCCATGTTCATATATCAAAAAGTAATCCCTAACTATAGAATGACCCGTATAAATTTCACAATAACCACTAATATTAATAACCTTATCCATTAATTTAAGATTTAATATTTCCTTTTCACTTATAGATTCTTCACTTGAGTCAGAATATTTTGTATAACTCCTGTCGAAAGTAAAATACTTCTTCTTCACTTTTTGATTCTTTACATATTTATCATTTTTCAACTTTGGACATTCATATTTGGCATTTCCTTTATTTTTACATTGTAATCACCTAATATAATAATATGGATTACCTTTTCTTTTAAATATTTTCTTGTTATTATTCTTCCATTGATTCTTCTCACTTTTACTTTTATTCATGAGTCCTTTCAAAAACATTTCATATTTACATAGACCATCATTTTTCTCAAAACTAAAATATTTTGAAAAATAACTAGAATATTTTCAAGAAATATTTTTAGTATACTTGAACAATCACATGATTTGATTGAGTATTTTCATAAGGTTGTTTTTAAAATTCATATGTAATATATTTTTAAAAGGTTGATTTCCAATCCCTGAAACTTTTATGAAATCTCCCAAAAGGATGAATAGAGGTCTAACCCTAATCAAATTTTTAAATACTTAGTACATTAAATTATTTTATGCAATATATCATCATGGATAAGAATGATAACTCATTCCAATAACGTTAGTGCATTGATTCCTGTTATGACCTTACTTATGACATATACATCATCTCAAATGTTGTCCATGTTCTTGAGGCTAGTAATTCTCATTTTGAATCCTATTATATTTTTTCTACCTCATGGTCACAACCTATTGATGTCATATATCAATATGGGTTGATCTTCAGGCATTGGGAGATGTTCAAACTCCCTAATAGGCATACATGGTTCAATGTAAAATTTAGAAATGGTGTTGAGTTGGTACACTAAATCAACATATAGTTCCCATGAGATGTTCATAGTGGCACATGATACAATGGTGTATGTTTGTGGAAACCTCAATGCCTAAAAGTATCCACAATCATAATTCCTTTAGTCTAGTAATACTACCAACACTCAACCGCTATTACCTGTGATAAGGTCTTGACACTCTGTCACTTTGAATTGACTCAATTCTCAGTTGAACAATCACACTAAAAAAGTGGAAGCTTTGTCAATGTTCTTTTCAATTACTTACTAAAAGTTTATTCTATATTGTCTCCCATGATTAATCCCATTAGTAGTATTTCATCCACTTTCTATGAATTACTTTACACAATGATAAAATTTCTCCTAAACTAGGTCGGTTATAGGTAAATTGTGAATACCCTTGAAGATTCCATTAATTCACTCAAAAATGTTTGTGGTCATGTGTTTTTACCTCTTCCCCCAATTGTATGTCGATGTCCATTTCTCTGTTAGGATTCGTATCATTTAGTCATACACTTCATGATTATCCCTACGAATTCCTTCCAATCACTACTCAAACCTTCATTTATTTGAATCATATGCTATATGAAAGTGATCGTATTATATATAAATTAATATTATCATTATGTTAATATGTTAAAAAATGAGAAATAAATTTCATACCAAGCTTCATGATAGTTTTATTTATAGATTCATTATGAAAATTCTTTCACACATTACTAAAAATGTATCTATTTCAATATCGATGATGTACAATTTGGGATGTCCACATAACACAATCGGTATCGATTGCCTCATTGATCATTCAGATATGATTAGATATAAAACATAAACCCTGATGTGGGTGAAATGGTTACTAATACATGATAAAAAACAACTCTGAGATTCATAATTTTTCTTCTCTACTATGAAAAATGAAATAAAAAGGGTTTATGATTACCATCATGGGTTTCCATAATGATAAGTACACCAATGTACTTTCCAAATAGAAATGTTTTTTTGATCTATATAAACTATTTACATGAATTAAATGAAAAAATATATTGAATTATTTCCAAGAACAACCAATTAAATTTAACATGAGACAGATCATATCAGTTATCATGAGACACATGTTTGTTTGTGTCTAAGTGGAAGACAAAATGGTTATTTTTCCTCATTATTAATATAAATTATGACAACACCCAATATAGTGATATAAGCTAAACTTTATTTTATATCTTTTACATAATATAAACATTAAATTTAATAAATAATAATATCCTAAGGACTGATAGGTTTAGTTTCTTTAGAGACTAGCTACATAATCATCTTATTTTACAATACTTGAGATAACTTCTCCTTAAAGAAACCATACTAGACAATATTTTATACATATCATTAGTAATAATCATTATCATAACCCTAGGAATTAAAACATAAGAAAGGGGTGATATTAAACACTTAGTAAGGGGTGAATAAACATTTTATCAAGGATGATTTCATAAGAATAAGTAAAAATATGATCATAATAGAAATATCATAACATCATGAGTGATAACCATAAAACATAAGTGAGATTCAAATTACATAGAATAAGAACTTAAATCCAAAAAATATCAACATGGAAACATAATATCCATAACATGAATTATAATCATTTAACATAAACCCTTAATAATGAGAGCATAAGATCATAATGAATAATCATCCTTTAAATAAGGCACAAACATTAGCATAGGGAAACATTAATTTCATGAGACACATAATGAGAGTACATGAAAATAATAAAGAAAATATTTAAAATATAGCATATAAATTAGTACAAGGAACATTAATTTCATGAACCACACCATCAGTAACCATTCTTATGAGAAATAATAACATAATCACAAATACTTTATCTCATGAGATATAAAATTTTAACCAATGCATTTGAGGGTGATATAGGACCCCACCCATCATCATCCATGCTTATGAGAACCACATGAAAATAATTTACACATCACAACATAAAGAACCCATGGAAATAAAATGGGTTTCATAAAACTTTACAAATAAAAATCAATCACTTTTCATAAATAACCTATGGAAATAAAAATGGGTTTTATTAAAAATCCAAATGGTATAGAATAACATGATGAATTAAATCATTTGATATCGAAAACTTGATCACCAAAAATAATCACATAATTTAATAAAATAAAGGGTTAAATGTGGAATATATCTATATTAAATATAGATCATTTTAATATAATGAAAACCAAATCATGAAAATATCATTTTGAAAACATTTTGTATTCCTCATTGTAATAGTCATAGTTATGAGTCTCTTTTCAAAAAGTCTTCTTTGTTTTTAAGAAAATTTAAAAGAAAACATTTTATGAAAATTGATTTGGTTAAAAAACTCTTTTTCCCCAAAAATAAAAAAAGAACATCATTTAAAATGATTTTTTTTTTGAAAATCAAAGTTCAATAAGCAATTTTATAACTCAAATAAATGATTTTGAGTTATTGAGTCCCTTACCTTTACCCTTTATTTCTACAAAAATGATTTAACCTCATATATAATAAATATAAAGATATTAATTACCTATTTAAAAAATTTATTGAAATAAATTTTCATTTATCATCTTTAATAATACTAATTATCTTTATTTATTATATTTTTGTAATCACTTTTCAAAATTAAGTGTTAATAATCTTGACTGTTTTGAACTAGGTAGGTCAAAGTGATGTCAATCTTCATTTTTAATAAAAAGATCATAATTTAAAAAAAAGTAATTTGAATTGATGTTTTATAAAGACCTATAATGTTATAATTATATAACATGGGATTTTTAGTCATGTTTTACAAATATTAAAATAGTTATGAACTAGTTTTGGGTTATTTACCGATATCGATGGATTACATTATAATGATTATTAATTTTTGTGTTATCTAAAAAGAACCATTTAAATGATGTATATATTACTTATACATATCATATATACTCATCAAATATAAACTAAAACTAGTAATTTTTTTATGTAAAGGAAAACAACATGTTTATTCGTGGAGGTGATAGTCCACACAATGCACAATTCACGTTTTTGTTTTGCTTAATGGAAAAGGGGGGATGGTTAATGCTTGGACCATCATTAAAATAACATATAATTATAATAATGATACTAATGTTATCATTTTAATATGGTGAAATGAAATTTGTTGAATAAGAAAATCATATAAATAAATATAAAAGAGAAATAGAGGTTATGAACTTATACCTCACTCCTTATATTATCTCATTTAAAACGGGGATTAAATGTTTTAGGAATGGTATTTTGAGATGCCTATAACATCCTTAATGTGTATATGAGTGTGTAGGAGTGGTTTTTTCAAATTTTGTGCTGAATTTAGGGGTTGTGATGGGATGTGAGGACAAAAGTATACCTTTTATAAGTGAAAATGAGTGACACTTTTGTAAATACCTAAACAATTTCAATAATGGGAAGTCACTATCAAGAAAAGTGACTCAAAAATTGATAAATAGTGTATTTTATAGGATATAAGGTTGATCAAAACCTCTAAAACTCAATTAGAAACATTTTCTAAACATGTTAGGCCCTTTACCTCTAAGTTTATTCATTTTTACCATTTTAGTTTTAACCATGGTAACTAGTTTTACGTAGGTAATTTATATATTATGACCAAAAATAAAATAGTAATTATTATATAATTTGGACCTAATAATTCAAAATTTGAAATATATTTTATTTTTATTTTATTTTTTAAAATTTATAATAATTAATTTTAAAATACTAAATGTATATTGTATTAAAAAAATTAAAAATATATAACTTAAATTCTAAAATTTAAAATATGGGTTTATGAATTAAAACAAACATTTTTAAAATTATAAAATATCTTATAAAATTCATATTTATTCATGGAAAAAGGTTTTATAAATTTCCAATTCATACTTATATACTAATAATTTCATAAATTCATGTTATTTGTAAAAACAATATTTTTCATTATTCATATAAAAATCAATCTTTTTAAAAAAAATATTATAAATTAATCATAATAAAATATTCCCATGTTAAATCCAAAAATAATTTTAATTTTTTAAAATTAACATCCTAAACTTTATAATTTTTATTTTTATTTAAAAACATAAAATATAGTGAAAACTATTTTTTTAGGAAAATGAATTTTGATATTTTAGTTATTATTCTTCCCATTTACTATAGATTACTAATTAAACTAGTTTTAATAATTTATTCATATAAAAATATATTATTCTTTAAAATAAGTGAATTTTAGAAAATATATTTTATTAGTTTCTTAGTTGTACTAGTTGGGTCGATATTTAAATTGAAATTTATTTCTTTTATAACTATATATATATATATTCATACTTCCATTAATACTGTTTATACATTCCAATTATATAGATACCTTAAAATTATCTATATTTTTTTGGTTTCAGTGTTACATGTGCAGCAAGCTATCAAACATAATTTTTATTAAAGGAGTAAAAATTCAGGTCATTATATTCTACCCCCTGTAAAAAATAATTTTTCCCATGAAATTTCATTACATGAAAGAAAAAATAAGGGTATTTGTATATCATCACAACCTTGTTTTACCAAATATCCTCCTCAAACTAATGATTTCACCATATAACTTTGACCAGATGAGTGGTCTTATTCTAAATTACCTTATCTCTTTGGTCCATAATTCCCACTAGTTGTTCCTCATATGGGAGATCATGTTCTAGTTGTATGGATTATGAGTTTCTTTAAAGACCCAGAAATTTCAAGGAAATTTTTTTTCTTAAATACTTTGGAATTTTACGAGTCTGTGGATTCTGACGGCACTTGATTCCGAGGCCCGGTGTGCTCGGAATCAATTTTCAAAGTTTAGCTTAGGTACGTTCAGTAAACGAACGAGCAGGTTTTTCTGTCTTTTGAACCAGTGCTTGGAATTGAAATCTGAGGGCACCAATGAATTTGCAATGCCAATAATTGCTTAAGGGGACCTTTACCATAGTTGCGTTTTTGCAGGAGGAGAAGTTAAAAATTGTGGATTAAATAAGAAGTGAATAAAAATGTGGAACGATTTTTATTATATATCTTAAGTGGTTATATCCTACATGGGGGAGTTGGGATGGGACCCACAAGATCCTAACTACCCATGTGAGGATAATTGTGATGTGGGGCCCACACGAGCCACAACCATTCACATTCCCTAAACCCCTTAAACCTCCCATTAAACTCCCTTGTTTAATGTTGACACCTCCCTTGGATTTAATTGAGTAACTCTTCCTCTCCCCACTCTCCCTCATTAAAACTTGCCAACCTATCACTTAATTAATTAGACAACTCATGGTTTAATTAATTTAGTGAATTGAAATTTGAATTTTGTAAATTTTAATGCATGGAATGATTAAATAAAATAAGGATAAGCCTTATTTTATTTTGGGTTGGCTTGTTGTGTGGGGATTTGGGGAGTGAACTCTTGTGAAGGAGAGGATGATGTCTCCTTTGTCGAACAATTATAACTCTCCGATGAAGAACGAAAACGCACCTCCATTATCTTCTCCACGATGAGTGAGGAGACGCCGCTTCCTCCTCGGACGCACTCTGATGACGTCTACGAATCCTCACCTCACGACATCATCTTCTACAACGCCGAAGTTCGACATAATTTGTTGAGTTAGGGGTGTGTTATGATTGAATCTTATTTCCTTCTTTTTTTTGTTCTCTTTAACCGCCTGCTACCGAACTAATGCGAAGAGACCGGGCCAAACTAACACGGTATGAATCCTCCGCCATTTTTGTGATTGTTGGCGGTTATTCGTGTTCTTCATGGGTGACGAACAAAGGAACGTTATGAGTTCGTTAAGTGACATAACTACCCCAAATTCAAGAATCATCATCACAGAAACCTAGCGGAGGTGTGACGACAATAGCGGACGACGGTTCGGACTAGAACGGGATGGACCGTTCCTCGACCGTTCTTCGAGCGAGAATTCAAAACGTGTGTTCAGAGCCGATCGGAAGCCTGAGAATGCCGGAATCGACTTCGGGACAAAGGGGTGACCTAGAGTCTGAAGTTTCATGATGAATGAACGATCAGAATGAATAACTAGCATCAAGGGAGGCGCGTTGTCCAGAGGTGTCGTTTCTGGAAAATTCCAGACTAGGCAGCATGTACTCCTAAAGAAAACGTCGTGTAGTGCGGGCATTCTACGGCTAGGGTTTCGGACGTCAGACGACTAATACACGGCGTGTGACCTATGTCACACGGTGTGTACTCTCCACACAGCAAGGAGGTGGCGGCTACGTGAGACTCGGCATTTAACCCGGGAATACACGGACACGGTGTGGAGTACACGGGCATGTACTCTACCACACGGCCAAACATGGACAATGGTGCGGGCTGACCTGTGTACCAATTACACGGGTTGGAGAACACGGGTTGAGTCCATGTACGGGCACATGACCAGCGTACATGGAGCTGACCCCAGAAGTGAAGACACGGCATGTAACCATATCACATGTCATGTACTTACTTTTTACACAAACAGCCCTTCGACACGGGCTGTGGTACACGGACAGTACCTGGGGACTGAAGACATGGCGTGTAACCATACCACATGCCTTGTACTTACTTTTTACATGAAAAACCCTTCAACACGGGCTGTGGTACACGGATAGTACCTGAGGTCTGAATACACGGTGTGTAACCATACCAACATGCCATGTACTTCTTGGAAAATGGCTTGGTCGTCTGGTACTCAGTGTCTTGGACACGTTTGTTTGGTTTATCCCCCTAAAATGTGGCAGAACTTCAGGATACATCAACTCTGGACTTCATGATAGTTGATGTATCTACCCCCTCTTTACTCGTGGAGCGGACCATCCCGAAATAGAGAACTTTGTGTGTGGGAACCCTAGAGCTAGCTGCGACTGCAAAGACTACTGTTCTGGGATCCTCCATGGGTCCGATGATGAAGATGAATGTACTTGGATCCTACGTGGGTTCGGCAGCAAGGAAGACTATACATGGATCCTCCGTGGGTTCGACAGCGATGACGACTGTACTTGGATCCTGTGTGGGTTCGGCATTGATGGTTATTGTACTTGGATCCTATGTGGGTTTGGCAGCGACAACTTCTGTACTTGGATCCTACGTGGGTTCGGTAGAGGAGATGATTCAGAGGCTACATCTATCATCTCCACCCCTCTTCATGAATAATATACATGTGTGAGCTGAGTCTTGAATTTCAATCATTATCATTGATGTGATTGACTTACTTTCCTGTGTGGACTTGGTTGTACTTGGGCTCTTGGGTTGGAGTCGAACTGGAATTGATGACTTAGGTATATGTATGGGTATAAACCTAAGTAGAGTTGATTGATACTTCGTGTTTGTATCTTTACTTTTTGGTTTATCCTTTTTGGATTCTGGGAGACCTTCGGGGGTATCGGGGTCCCTACTGAGTATCTTATACTCACCCCTACACGGGCATTGCCTGCACTACATTGTGTTTGTTACAGACAACGGACAGCACTGATCGAGGTGGAGTCTTGTGGAGCAGGACGATACCTGGAGGTGGACCACTTGGTGGGACGTACACAGAGCGGACGGCCGGACCCGAGGAGCTGAGGAGACCATTTGTACCCACCCTTCAGGTGGGATATCCAGAGGACGACTCAGTGGTTGCTGGTTTACTTTACTGTAGTTGTTCTTTCTTTACTGTTGTACTGTACTTTCAGTTGGGTTTGTATTCTGGACCATTTACTTTCCATCACTTACATTTGTACTCAGTTTACTTAGTGTTTACTTCATCTTGCGTACTCTGTTGTTTTTGTTTACTTATATAAAGGCAATGCCTTCCCTTTTATCGGGATTTATACCTTTGGTGCTAGTCACCAGCCCCTAGCCTATGGAAGGCGGGCTTGGGGTAGTCACGGCACGGGCCCCAAGGACGCGTCGTGACAGTTTCGTACATGTGAAAGTACTTTTATGTACTTATACTAAATCAATACATGGAACACATAATGTACTTGAGTGAGGTTAAGAGGGAGTACTAAATTATAAGTTACTACACTAACATGATAAAGGATCTCAAAGAGACTGATATACTTAGGCCTCACCTTCCCTTTCTTCCCAAATCTCATAATGTGATTCCAAGGAAATAATCTAAGTAGGACATTGTCACTAAATTCAAATTATAGATCTCATAGATGATTTTCTATATAACTCTTTTGTCTAATTTTTTTATCTTTCATATGTCATTTAATGGTTTAAACCTTGTCCATCATTTCTTTGACAAGGTTAGGACCTATCAACTTCCTCTCTCCAACTTCATCCCATTATGTTGGAGTCCTACATATCTTCTCAAAAAGTGCCTCATATGGTTTCATATGAATAATAGAGTGTAAATTTTTGTTATATGAGAACTCTATGAGGGTGAGGTATTGGTCCCTACATCCTTTGAAATCCATCGAACAATATCTCAGCATATCCTCTAGAGTTTGAATTATCCTCTCAGACTAACCATCTCTCTGAGGATGATATATAGTAATAAAGCTCAGCTCTATCTCCAAATGTTTATGAATACTTCTCTAGAACCTCAACTTAAACCTTTTATCTTATTCAAATACGATGGATAGTGGTACTCCATAAAGCCTTACTACTTCCCTTATGTATATCTTGGTGAGTTGGTTAAGGGATAAATATTCTTTGATATAAATATAATGCACTAACTTTGTAAGGTGATTGACTACAACCAAAATAACATTATGGAAGTTTTAAATTTTGTGGATGGAGTCCATGGTGATGTTTTCTCACTTCCATACTGATATGGGAAATGGTTGCAAAATACACTTGGAATTTTATGATTTAACCTTAAATTTATGGAATGTCAATAATTGAGATACATATTCTACAAATTATATCTTTGTATTATCTCAAAAAAAAAAGTGTTTCTTTAGATATCTATACATCTTATTTTTTACTAAATGAATAGATAAGGGTGAATAATGAGAATTATCCAAAAATTAACTCTTAGGTTCTGGTTTTTATGGGACACATATCTAGGTTTCAAACCTTATAACTTCATCTTTATCAAAGTTAAACTCTAGAATACTCAAAAAAAATATAGCTCTACTTAGTTTTTTGGGATAATTTGATCATTATGTGAATGAAAGTTTGAATAGTAATTTAGGAAAGATAGGTTTTATCTACTCCTATTATTATTTTAAGATTCATCCTCTACAAATACATGAGTAATGGGTCTTTTTTAATCCTTATCATGGATAAATTAGTATGGTCTTTCTTACTCAAAGCATCAGACACCTTATTTTCCTTCCCCAGGTGGTAATGTATTTAACAGTCATAATTATAAATTGAAACCATATCCTTTGAAAAATATTCAATTCTTTCTATGTGAATATATATTTCAAGATCTTTCTATTAGTATATATATCACACTTTTCTCGATAAAGATCGTGTATCCAAATATTCAATGTAAATTTCATAGTCACTAGCTCCAAATCATGCATCGGGTAATTTTACTTATGATTTTTTAATTATCATGAGGCATGATTAATTACCTTCTCATTTTTCATGAAGTTGTATCCCAATACCTCTTCAATGAATCACTATATATTACAAAGTCTTCCCCACTATCGGGTAATGTAAGTACAATAGTAGTGACCAACCTCTTATTCGATTCCTTGAAAATTTCTTTACATTTCTCCATCCAAAGGAACTTTACTCCCTTATATGTTAACTTAGTGGATTTTATATGCTTGAGAAATTTCTCACAAAGAATAGTAATATCCTACCAAACTAGAAAAACTATGGGTCTTGGTTACAGTGGTTGGTCTGGGCTATTGTTTGATAACTTCATTTTTTTAAAGGATTTATATATATTTCTATATTGGTAATTACATTACCCAATAATGAAACCTTTTGTATCCATAGTTCATATTTTCTAAATACAGCATACAAAATCTCTTTTTTTAAGGTCATCTACACAATTCATAGTAATATCCATGCTCTTACTTTATCTTTGAATATATAAGAATATCATCTATAAAGACAATCAAAAACTAATCTCAGTAGTCCCTAAAGACTCTATTCATTAGATCCACTAAGATAGTAGGGAAATTAGTCATTCTGAATGGATTCCCTATAAACTCATAGTGTCCATGAAAGTTGTCTTAGAAATATCCTCCCTTTTAACCCTTAACTGATGATATATAGATCAAAGATCAATCTTTTAGAAGTACTAAGATCCTCTGAGTTGATTGAATAGGTTGTTGATATTGGTTAAAGTATATTTATTCATAATTTTTATCTTTTTAAGCTTATGATAGTAGACGAAAAGTCACATTAATTCATCTTTCTTCTTAACAAAGAGGCCAGGTGCTCCCCATGGTGAAGAACTCGGGCAGATTAAACCCTTTTCTAAATTATCCTTGAGATTATTCTTTGATTTCTCCCATTTAATGGGATCTAGCATATATATACTCCTTGAGATAGGCATGGATCCAAGTAAGAGTTCAATTAATAACTCAACCTAATGCTATGGGGGGAGACCAAGAAGTTCATTTGGCAATACATCAATAAATTCTCATATAATAGGCATGTCATTAATGTTAACTTCTTCCCTAATTATTTGATTCAAGAGTCCCTTGTTGTTGAGTATCAGAAACTGTATTATAGAATTTTCTTCCAAGGGGAGATAATCCTTATGTTGATAATTGAGAATAGGATGATATGGAATACAAAATGATATCTCCTTATCCCAAAAATTAATATGGTCTCTATGTTGGGATAGGGAATCTATATCCAAAATCACATGTGTAACATCAATGATTATTAAGGTACACTCTTTTCTTATTTAAGAGTGTGTTTTTTGATTTTAAAGGGAATAATAGTTTTTTTGGGGAGTTTATATAGAACCTAGAGGTTATCACTACTTACTGGAAACTTTTACATTGTAAGTTATATCTTACAATGTAAGTCCCTCATTGGGAACGAGATGTGAAATATTTTAGGGCATAAAAATCTTACATTCCATGAATCTATTTTTATGTAGTAAATTACTTTTATTTAATAAGACATATTTTACATATTTAAATCATCTCTTTCTATATTCAAACCAAGGCAACATATTTTTTGGAATATGTGGATTGTGGAGATTTTACATCATAAATCACTAGTTTATGATGTAAACTCTTTGGTCCAATAGGTTCTTGGAACCGGTCACATGCAACCCTTCCCCACTCCTTATTCACTATATCCCTCGAACCCTGCCTTTTATTATAGGTGATTTTGGGTGTCTTTTACTCTTCCAAATCACTTCATTCGATGCTTGATCTTCGTGGTGGTTGTGAAACATCTCTCTCAGTGAATGACCTTTCTACTTCTTCATTACCATTGGTCATAGCAGTGGTGTTGGACTGCATTTATAGGATTTATTGATCATGTGTTTCTTTTAATGTGATTATTCTAGATCCATTATGTGATCAAATTTTGGGGTTTGATCCTTATGTTGGTTGTGGTGTGGCATGTGAGTTCCTTGAGGTATGTGTTAATTTATCCTCTCTCTAATTGTTTTGTTATGAGATTTGATTATAAGATATGGTAATCGATTCTAGGGACTCTGTTTGTTATCTCATATTCCTTTCTAGTATTGGTGGATCCTATTGCAGATAGTTTTCGACCTAAGTTTGAGGTAGGTTCTTCCATCTATAGCCTATATAGGATGAATCATATTTATTTGGTCATATAATTTATTTTTATAAATAAATTTTCATGATTTATTTGTATTCATAAATGGATTTGTGGTAAAATATGGTTTCCCCTTGGTTTTGAGTAAATGAAAAGGGGTAATTTCAAAGCATTATGAATGGTTTCAAAAATGGGTTTTTGAAGCATGTTTTGGTTGAATACTGATTTTTTGAATTATTTTTGAAATGTGAAACCCTTTGAAATGATTTGAGAAATGTTGTACGTGGTAATCATTGGGTACTTAGGTAGGAGATGTAGCTTAGGTCCATTGTCCAATTTATTTTTAGGAGGTTTAATCATGTGGTGTTCCTCTAATCCTTGGGCCTGATGTTTTAGGGACTTACTATTGACATTATTGGGGGGTTCACTCATGGGGTGTTCCTCTACTCCTAAGGATTATGTTCTAATGTCTTGGTTGTGCACTGTTCATTGATTACAATACAATTATTCTACTAGTATAACATTTTGTTATCCTTGTCCTATTTACCATTGTGCTTGGCTTGTACTATTTTGGTTTTGATATACATGATTTGGATTTTGATGTATTGTTATATAAATTATTCTTTGTAAATATTTTACGAGACTTGTTTTAAAATTGTGGAAAATGGGAAATTTTTATCATACTTTTGATTTAAATTTTTCTTACTAATTATCATGTCGTGATTTCTTTAAAATGAGAATACTGATATTATTTGTATAGAGACTTGATATAGAAAACCTAGGTGGGATCCTATTGAGCCTGTTTAGCTCAAACCCTGCACACCCCTTTGGAGGTGTGTATACTAGGTTATGTATTTTGATGTAGGAAAATTAAAGGCAACATAATGAGGTGGTGAAGTTTTTTTCCCCTGGGTTTGGGTAGCTGGTGGTGAGATGGTAGGAGATTTCCCACATATCATTAGAGTAGTTGTTTTTCATTTTGGTTTCCCTTTGTTTTGTTGGACCTGTACCTTTCTGTTTTTATATGGTATTTAATTTTTATCATTACCATAGTTTTATTTTAGTTATGGTATATATTTCTTCTAGTTTTTTTCTTTATACTATGTATATATGTAATTTATCTTGTTCATTTTGGGTGAAATTGTTCCCTCTAGTTATTTTTTAATGCTTGGGTACTAGTTTCTATTCCTTGGGGATTTGAAACACTTTTTAGGTATGTGGTGAATCAACTCAGGTACTAGTTTTTTAGGGAAACCCATGTTGGTTCATTAAAAATTGGATTTAAATGTCGATTGTTTCCCAAGATTCATTGTCTTGGGACATTTTGTAAATGAGAGATAATACTTTTGGAACTTTATAGGTAGATTACTGTGAGTGTCTGACCATCTTATGTCATGAAGAGACTCAAGTTACCATGGGATGTTTGGATGTGTGTATCTTATGTTGATTTATTAATCTTAATATTAGTTTTTTCTTATGGTTTTCTAGTTTTAACTGAAATTTATCATATTGTCTTATTGTTTCTTCTATTTTTAGTGTGCATTGATATGCCTCTGAGACTTCTTCCTCAAGTTCCATAGGAGGGTGTAGTGAATAATTCTCAAGGTAATACTTATTTGGATTATAATTTTATATAGGTTATCATGTGATCAATTTGTATCATGGACAAAATTGTACCACAAATGTAGAACCCAGTTTTTGAGTTACAGTTAGGAGATAAAAGAGATAGGAATCAATATCATGAGTTATTATGTGAGAATACCTAATCCTTTAGGGGTATTATTGATCCCCAATAGGAATAAGACTATCTTGACAAGATCTATTAGATCTTCGACTTCATGGATACACATGATATCATTAAGGTCAAGTGAACAGTGATCGAGCTTGAGAGTCCCAGTATGTGACAGTGAGATTCTATAGTATAGGTAGATAGGAATGTGGGATTAGATTGGAAGGGTTTCAAGACACTCATGTTTCAGCAATTATTACCATAGTCTTTGATGATATTAAAGTCTCTAGGGTTCATCTATTCCAAGAAAAGAGAAAGTTTAATGTCAGAGTACACCAATTGATTTCTATAGCTTGTTTTTTTTCTCTAGAGGTGGTAAAGAATGATCAGTTGAAATCTCAGAAGTACCTACATGGCATGTGACTGGATATCAGATAAGAAGTATTTATGATAAAGCTTTATACCTATATGGATATAGTAGACAATTCTATGATGGTAGATATGAACATGATAGGAAATATTGATTATTTTTTCCATTATCTTTCACCTAGTGGTAGATTCAGTGGGTTGATGGGGGAAATAGGAAGTAGTATGATCATCACAAGAGTGGTAGAGGTGGTTTTTAGTAGCTGGCCTCCTTTGCACAATCAGTTTCAAATAGAAGTGTTCTCGTGACTTTTTATCAGTGCGAAAAGGTCATCCACACACAGTGTGATTTTCCCACCCCCAATGAATGATGTGTAGTGTTTTTGGATGTTATGACTATATAAATAGGTTCTTCTAGGCTATATCTATTCCACACTATGGTTAGGTGTCACCTTCTCCAAATTCCACTATAGTGTAATCAAAAGATTCAAAGTCCACAAGGATCCAGACACAGGCCTCAAGAGTGAAGTACTTTCACGCAGTGGATGAGTTTATAAAGGAGGTGTCTATGGGTTAAACAATAGTGAGAGGTACCATATTTATTGAATATTTTATAGTAATTTTTCTATTTGATATAAGTGCCTCCCACTCATTTATATCTTCTCATTTTATTAATGCATTGAATCTTCCAATAGAACTCGTGTCCTTTGTCATGGAGTTAGTGAAACCTCTTAGAAAGAGTCGAGAGTATGGGTTTTAGTGTCCATCCTATTATCTATTGATAGTTGATGTAGAGTTCATCTAGTATTTACTCATTCTCGATATGGATCTATTTGACATCATAATTGGTATGGATTGGTTTGTTTCTCATCATGTTGATATTGATTGTTATCATCAGCATTTCATGTTCCTTACTACTGATGGGAGATCTTGGGTGTTTTAGGGAGAGTGGGATTTGAGGTCTAGTCATGTTGGACCTTCCCTCCCAGATATTAGGAGTTTTTTGTCTACTATTATATTCAATCCCGATGTGGTTACTTCTCTTGTTGATCTTCACATGGTTGTTCAGAACTTTCTTTAAATTTTCCTAGATGAATTATTTAGTCTTCCTCTAGAGAAAGAGGTGTAATTTTTTATTGATCTAGTGTTGGATACATAACTAATCTTGATATCTTCATATCACATGGAACCAGTGAAGCTAAAATAGCTTAAGATTTAGTAATATGATCTTATGGAGAAAGGTTTCCTTCACCCAAGTGTTTCATCATGGGAATCCCTAGGGCTCTTTTCTAAGATGGTGGGTGGTTTAATTCAACTATGTGTGGACTTTCAGAAGTTGAACTGGGTAACAATTAAGAATATGTATCATTTTCCCCATGTGTATGATTTATTTGATCAGTTAAAATGGGTGAAGTGGTTTTCAAAAACCAATATTTGGTCGGGTTATCATCATCTCAGGGTTTGAGATTATGGTATTCTGAAGATGGAATTCAGGACCAGGTATGGTCATTATGAATATATTATGACTCCTTTTGGAATGAATAACACTCATTCATTTTTTATGGCTATGATAAATTGGATATTCTATTAGTATCTTGACACCTTTATGTTGGTCCTAGTGTTTCATTTTTTTTAATGATGTGTCAATATGTGTTTTCTGATTTTGGATGAAGTGGTGTTTCTTGTAAATTATTATAGATTCACTAGATGGAATTGGATTTCATGCTCGAGAAATTTTCTATGCTAAAATCTAATGATTTTTGAAGTGATATTATCTTCTAAAGACTTGTGTCATAAATGAAACTTATTTTTCAACATGTTAAATAATAATGAAAACCATACAATATGAATATTATTGCATGAGTATTTTTTAATAGATGAAGGCCATGAAAATATTAATTTTCATGAGGATGATAATAATATTTCCATGAAAAATAAAATGAATTACATTAAGGGGAATTAAGAAGTACATGAAAAATATAATCATATATTTTTCAATAAATCCATGAAAAATAATATTTATTTTGAATGGGGTATGGTTAAAGAATAATAGTTGATATATTGGATTGTAAATTTACATTTGGTTTCATATTTCTATATTTATATTATATTCTAAGTATTTTATAATATTTCTTATACTAAAAATATAATCCATCCACAAGTGAGAAAGGATCCATATCGACCCTACATTATGGAAGGAGTAACCTCAAACATCCGAGGGAGTCAGGTCATAGGCCTATAATGGTGGAAATTTAGAGGATAGGGCCTATATATAAGGCCTGAAGGAGCATACACTAGGTGAAATTCACACGGATGGACCATGTATATGGATAGTAAGGGGGATGGACCACACTGTAGGGGTGGTAGTGCGTTAAGGCAGTAGCTAGGATCAGACCCTATACTCCCCTATGAATACTTATTGGGAGATATTTATTGATATACCATATACACAACAAATCCGTAGAGTGATGTGGGAAAACATAATTTGTTGCACGGTTCCTCCATATTTAAAAATTTGAATAAAATGTAGGTCATCCAATCACATGGATCTAATCTATCTGATTAAACTTTTTCATCATCTTCCACCTCTAGTGATGCTAAAGTGTTCTAGTATACTGATGTTCATGTCGGACCTCCATCGATTGAGAAACCATCCATCTTCCATGGTGATGCTGATAGGATGAGTCATTTGAGATAGATCTGATATCATCCATGCAATCATTGTCTTACATTCATGTGGATAAGTTGAAGAACACATTTTGACTGAATGAAAACTTTAGTTGTAAAAGGCCATTCAGTTAAGAGGATGAATTCGATCTTGAAAATGAGAAGCAAGTGATCCTCATTGTATGAATGTGAGGATTTCACCATGATGAATTATTTAAAATCGCATAATAAAATACACTCTCAAAATCATTGTACACTTGAGATATCCCAAACAACTCGGGAGAGATAAAATATTTGTGACATGGATTAAAATTCAAATTATTAGACATGGAATAAAACTCGAATCTAAGATGATGAACTCTGCCTATAAATATCAAAGCACCCAAGTCAAGAGGGTTTTATTAAATATTGAGAGTGATCTCATTTTTAATGAAATAGATCCACTATGATACACTAGCTCATGAAGATAGAATCAATCCTATGTTGCCTTTACTTGCATAAAAGAGAAGGAAGTTTCAGGCACTCAACTTGTGCATAGAACACTCGAGGTTCTTTGTGAAGAACCTATTCTGTGAATCCACTTAGAGGTTCATGATACTTCTATGCATAATCACCCTGGTTTGTGTGAAATGTTTTGAGATACCATGAGATGGTTTCATGACATGTTCCTATCGTGGGGTGTGGAAAAAATAAATATAACCTAAGTTAAAATGTATTATAGTGGGTTACATAGGTTGTCTCTAGAGAGGAGTGCTCAACAATAATGTTTGTCACTTAAAATAAGAGAAAGAAGTGATGTTGTTTTTGAAATTGTTTGATTTGGAAAATACAAGAAAGAAACTAAATAAAGTAAAGTAATTAAGTGAAAGTTTTAAAACAAATTTACCAATGATGTTATTTAAATCAGTGATATGAAATGGTGATTAGGTTAGGGTTGGTTTTTCAATTGCAATTCTATCATAGTTCATTTTACCCAATTCTCTTCTGCTAAATCGTTAAGAGTGAGAATCCGAAATCGTTTCTTCTCACTCCCTTGGTCAATTAAAAATGTGAGAATAAAACTTACTAAAATATTATGTTGGTATACTCTCCTTCCAATGTGTAATAGAGTTGTATAAAATACCCCCAATTATCTTAGGAAATTCTCAATCGGGTCTTGTTTATCCCAAGTAATTAAGAACATTCACTACTCCTCACACACGTACTGGTGATCACCGAGTACTTCACCACTAATTCCTGGTCTATTCCATCATTTATAAACCATAAACTAGTGGAGGGAGATATTGATTATTTAACAAATATAAATGAACAATAGAATCTAAAATCAGATACAATCATACATTGTAACACCTGAGACTTTTATGTTATATAAATCATCAAAGGAATCTTTTTCTACACAACACTTTCTTGGCTTTCTTTACACAAAATCGTGACCTTCCTCGATAACTTGCGTCGTACGCAATACCGAGTTTCACTAAACAACGATATGCTATTAAAATATTATTAAAACTAGCCGTTATGAATAGTAATAACCACTTTTTGAAATTTTATAAATTTTATTTTTCAAAATGGACTTCATTTTTGGATTCGGAATATCGAAATTAGCCTACGGTGAAATTTTTGTATTTTTCTGAAAACTTTCAATTTTTGATGAATAGTGAAACCACTAAGTGGTAGTTAAAAAACTGAATTTTTCATAAAACTTAATTTTACCGCTTCTGTGAGTGGAATTTTGAAAATTCTAGAGACACGGTTAATATCAAGGACTAAAATGTGGTTCAATGAGATGAAAATAATTTTTTGGTGAATAGTAACTTTTTACTTTTTTTTACCACGGTAAAAAGTAAATAGGGTAATTAAGGGTAAAGATGATATTATTATTACCCTAACACATGTCATAATTCTATTGGATAAGTGTAATTAGACCAAAAACAAACTTAGGAATAAAATATGACCATTTAGGCCCACTTGGATTAGATTAGGACATTTATTATTAATTTATTTAAAGAAGGGTTAAAATAGTTAAAATCAAAGTTTAATAAGTAAATAATTTTTAATATGGGGTTATACATAAGATAAATTTGACTATAAATATTCATTATAAATCTAAAAAGATTTCCTACATAATGGTATTTTATTTGTAATTTTTAGACATTAAATAATTTAATTTAGTTATGACACAATGATGATGCAGTAATTATCTTGTTAATGAAATATTGACATAATTGATGTTATAGACACCAAAATAAATGTAATTTGAGACTTTTTATGAATACCACTAATTTTATAGGTTACTATGACATGTAATTATTGATTTAATTAACTTTTTTCTAACTAATAATTCTGTTATGATTTTCACAAAAATCAATTACTAAATAGTGTCAAAATTGGCATAAAATAGTTTTTAAAACAAATATTATATTGGTAATTGTTATTTTATTCCTAAAAATCTAAGTTTCGTCCAAATTAATTATATAAGGTTATATATATATTAATAATAAACAACTTGGGGTTCGTTTGGCTGCTTATAGTAAGTTTATTAACCTTATAGTATAAGAACACAAGAAGACATGGTAAAAGTAAAATTATTTAACTTAATGTTAATCTAAATGATAAGGTTAAAATAGGAACCTAAACTTGTCTAAATTCTATTGGATGAGAGGATTTCGACCCATCCCCACATTAGCTTCGAAATATATCAATTTGGAGCTATTTAAAACTGAACTTGACTTTATAATAAAATAATATTTTTAGTTATTCCAAAGGTGCCCCTCTCCTCCCTTATAAAAGGACACCTCCTCCCCCTTTTCCTCACACCACTTTGAGCCTTCTAGCTCGGCCAACCCCTGCCAATTCCACCTCTCCACTTCCCTAGAAACATCCTAGAGGTTCTAGTCTTCTTCAAAGACCCATTTTAGTTCCCTAAAAGGAGGTCTCAAAGAATCACTTTAAAGAAGAGGTAATGTCCGTTACCGATTCTTTCATCTTTATTTCTTCTTCCACTTCTTCTTCTTTAGTTGTTTCATTATGAAGTAATAACATCAGTATCACTAATATACTGATATGTTATCATAAGTATGAAACAACCCTATTTCACCATCTATCCATCCTACGGAAAAATAAATCACCGCGCGTGCGTACGTACGGAATACCGTCTCCACGCCGTGGTGTAATCTATTTTCCACCACCACCTTACTTGGATGGGTATAATGGTGTAAATAATGACTATATATGACTATTATAAAGTGATATTGATTCTGAAATATTATACATATACTCCAATACAATTTCACGATCATAGGAACGATATCATCACTCGTGCGTACGTGCGGAATACCGTCTCCACGATGTGATGTGACTCGTTCTACATGATCTTCATTTCATAATGATTATATAAATGAATTGAATGAATTAATATGATATATATTACACTAATACCATTCTGTAAATGATTTATCTATAACCTAAAGAAAAGAATAAGAATTTATTCGACAAAACACGCATAAGAACAAAAAGTTATAAACACCCGAATAACAAGTAGCAATGAAATATTATTACTAAGAAGCTAAGAATATGACCATATATGATATAATAAAAATAATTATGATTCTGGAATAAGTCAATAACATTATTTAAATCATTATACAGGAGGTTCGGACACTTACAAATCAAGTCGGACCTAAGGTAAGGGAAATATCACAATCTCATTTTTATCCGAGATTGTTTATACTTTGGTATTTACTGGGGTTTATTTTATCATCCACATCCATGTTTCCTCAATATGTAATATTATTTCTATCCACCTACAATTGTTTAAATCCTATTTTACCCTTTGGTGAGTTTTTAGTAAAAGATATGAAAGGAATCTTTTGACATTTTTCGTACGAGGTACTTTTTTGACTTTTCCGACAAAAGTACGGGAAGAATGTTTTTTTTAACTTATACGGGATGAATGGATTTTTAAAACATTATTTCCAAGAATCTTCCTTTACAAGTTTTCAAGTTTATTTTTAATCAAATTCTTTTATTTATAATTTTATGACATGTTAAGAAATGAAAAGTGTTTTTGAAGTAGAAAGGATATTTTCCTCAAGAATGGAGTTCAGGTGTTTTATCAAAATTATTTTCCATCTAAGATAATAAAGGGTTCTGTTTCTATCCCTATTATTACATGGATTTGATTATGTTGTGATGGAAATATTTTTTATGAATTCCTTTATCTTATATGAATTGTTTTATGATGTCACGATGTTTAAGATTCCCATTTTTATTACATGGGTTATTCAATGATGTATGTTTTACGATTTTGTGGCACACATAAGAATGGTATCATTATGAGATGGGTGGGACCTATATCTCCCTCCAATGCATTGGGTAAAGATTTTATATCTCATGAGATAGACATGGCTGGAACAGTAGGTTATACCGATTTAGTGAAACATGACTGAAACGAGGGTGACTCGGTTCAGAAAGGGACTTTGTCCACTAAGATAGTCTTGGCAATGAGTCTTGACTAAAAAGAAATGATTTTCTATGATTCTGTGTGCATGCCACAAAGTTTCATGTTTTAAGTTATGATTATTGTGATTACATTTCACTGCCATGATTTATCCCATGTTATGAAATTATGATTTCTTTTACAGGTTAATATTTCCAAAAGTTATGTGCTTATGTATACGATGTGATTGATATTTCTTTTGTTTACTCTTACTGAGCATTTGAGCTCACCCTTTTGTATGTTTTATTTCCCCAGGTCAGGAAGAAGGTTATTAAGTAGACTATGCCAAAAAGGGACTCTAGATATGATGAAATAAATGGAAGGAAAAGTAGATGCTTTATGAACGAGTTGTTTATGTTTCCCAGTTTCTAAAGAAACTATACCTATACGGTCCTTTCTTGGTTTTGTTATATGTTGTAATAAGTATGCTTCAATTTTGAAGTATTAACAATGTATGTACAGTATGGGTCATTATAGTTGGTATCAGAGGAAAGGTATAGTCAACCTTTGGAAACAAGGATGTGAAAGCCTTAGTAAGAACCCTAAGGATAAGTCTAAGCATAGAACACAATCTTAGTGTTTTAGAAATGGCCATGAATAACCTAGGATAAGACCTTAAGTGTGAAATTTTATTCTTGATTATGTGGTTTTCCTATTATAATTAGTGTTGCTCACACTATTCTTCTTGGTTTTAGTCAATGGCTGGAACCCGAAGGAACCGTGTTAATGCGGAATGCGACGGGCAATGAAATGATTGCCCCCCTGAGCAACCAAATGTTATGGGAGCTGGAATGTAAAATCTTGTAGCCATGCTCACACAACTTTCTCAAGCTATGAATCATGCAGGACTTCCAAACGAGCAAAGGAAGGAGCAACATTCTGTTGAATCCTTCATGAGGCAGCGTCCACCTTCTTTTAGCGGGTCTACTGATCCATTAGTTGCTGAACAATGGATTAGTACTACTGAAAAGATATTTTCAGTTCATCAATGTTCTGAACATGATAAAGTAATCCTAGCAGTGTATCATTTGGAAGGAGATGCTGATCAATGGTGTAATCTTATTAAGAATACGAGGCAAAGGGATGAAATTGAGTCCATGGAATGGGACGAGTTCAAGAACTTATTTTTCAATAAGTACTTCCCTTGTATTCTCCAAACAAAGATGGAGAAAGAGTTTCTTGAACTGAAGCAAAAGGATGATGAATCTGTTGGTACCTATGAAGCAAATTTTACAAGACTTGCAAGGTACGCTTCTGCTATTATTATCCAACCTGAGAGTAAGATCGATCGATTCTTTAGTGGCTTAAAACCAAGTCTTCGAAGGGCACTAGCCATAAGGGACTTCAATAGCTACGAGGAAATTGTTCAATGTGCTCTCAAAGTTGAGATGGATATTGGAGTAACCCATTAGTCATATGGGTTTGATAAGAAGAGGAAAATGGAATTCAAAGGAAAATCTAAAGAGAACACTGAAAAGAAGATGAGCTTTCCCTTATGCTCAAAGTGTGGAAAGAAACATGGAGGGAGTTGTCTTAAAGGGACAAGTAAATGTTTCAAATGTGGAAAGGAAGGTCATCAGGCATTTGAATGCCGCGATGATGGGAAGAAGATGTCTAATGATGCAAACAAAGGAAGGGATACACATAATGAACCTACTACACTTCAATGTTTCAAGTGCAAGGAGATGGGACATTATTCCAATAAATGCCCTAATCCAAGGGTTGATGATGATGGTCGACGTCAACAAACTATTAAGGCTAAAGACAAAGGAAAGTCACATGCAATTTCTATCAGCGATGTGGAGTAAGATAACGATGTGGTGAAAGGTACACTTACCATCCACTCTAAAGTAGCAAATGTTTTATTTGATTCTGGATCCACCCACTCTTTTATTTCTGAAGAATTTTCTAAGGGTATCACCGTATTACCTCAACAATTAGATGTTGAGTTAGCTGTGACAACACCTAATGGCACAACAGTCGCATCAAAAGTTTATAATTCTTCTCTGATCGAAGTTTGTAGGAAAGTGCTTCCTGCAAATCTTGTGATCCTTCCTATAGTGGAATTTGATGTGATTCTTGGCATGAATTGGCTTTCTTTATATGGAGCTCATATCAATTGCCAAAGAAGGGAAGTCACATTTCATATTCTAGATCAATCTATGATCATCTATCAATGCAAGGATGAACATAACCTTCCAGTGGAAATTTCTTCCATCTTATGGGTATTGATTCCACTTAATGAAGGTTATTTATCTCAAATGGTTGGTGAGAAACTCACGATTAAGAATATGCCCATTGTACGGGAGTTTGATGATGTCTTTCCAGAGGAATTACCGGGTCTTCCACCAAATCGTGAAGTTGAGTTTTCAATAGAACTCGTACTGGGTGCTTTGACAATTTCAAAGACACCTTATAGAATGGCCCCAATTGAGTTGCAGGAATTAAAGAAGAAACTCCAAGAGAATCTTGATAAGGGATTCATACGCCCTAGTGCATCACCTTGGGGAGCACCTGTTCTATTTTTTAAGAAGAAAGATGGATCAATGAGACTCTACATTGATTATCGAGAACTTAACAAGATCACTATAAAGAAAAAATATCCTCCCCCACGCATTGATGAATTATTTGACCAACTACGAGGAGCTCAATACTTTTCCAAGATTGATCTTCGTTCAGGGTATCATCAATTAAGGGTCAAAAGGGAGGATATACCAAAGACGGCTTTCTGTACAAGGTATGGACACTATGAATTTATAGTGATGCCATTTGGTCTTACTAATGCCCCTGTTATCTTCATGGATCTTATGAATAGAGTCTTTAGAGACTATCTTGATCAATTTGTGGTAGTCTTTATAGACGATATTCTTGTCTATTCAAAGAGAAAGGAAGAACATGAAGATCACTTGAGAATTATATTGAAGACCCTGAGAAAGGATAAGCTTTATGCCAAATTTACCATGTGTGAATTTTGGCTTCAAAAAGTTTCATTTTTGGGTCACATAATCTCAAAAGAGGGGATATCTGTGGATCCAGCAAAAACAGAGGTTATCGAAAGATGGTCGAGACCAAAAACAGTAACCGAGATCTGAAGTTTTCTTGGTTTGGATGGATATTATTGACGTTTTGTGAAAGATTTTTCACGATTATCTAATCCACTCACCAAGTTGACTCGGAAAGGAGTTAAGTTTGTCTAGACGGAAGAATGTGAAGAGAATTTCAAGGAGTTGAAAAGAAGGTTATCCAGTGCACCTGTGCTCACACTGCCTTGTAGTGGAGAAAGGTTTGTGATCTACAGTGATGCATCCAAGAAGGGATTGGGGTGTGTTCTTATGCAAAATGATATGGTGATAGCTTATGCCTCACGATAGTTGAAAATCCATGAACAAAATTACCCAACACATGATTTGGAGTTAGCTGTGGTAATCTTTGCATTAAAGATTTGGAGGCATTACCTTTATGGTGAAAGGTGTGATATTTATACTAATCATAAAAGTTTAAAGTATATTTTCACACAAAAGGAGCTGATTAAGGATTACGACTGCTCAATCCATTACCACCCTGGGAAAGCAAACAAGGTGGCAGATGCATTAAGTCGACAAGACCATGCTAGTTTATCCATGATTAGGATCACAAAAGATCCAATATTTATGGATTTACAAAGGATGGATCTTGGAATTATAATGGAAGGGGAAAAATCTTATCTTTCTCAAATGAATGTTCAACCATCTATACATGTGAAGATTAAAGAGGCACAAGAAGAATATGTCGAGTTACAAAAGAAGGTGAGAAATGTTCCTGAGTTCAACCTTGATTGTGATGGGATAATAAAGTTCAGGAATCGGGTTTGTGTTCCTCCCATCCCCGAATTAAAGAAGGAGCTGTTGGATGAGGCTCATAGTTCTTCATTCTCTATTCATCCTGGAAGCACGAAGATGTATAGGGACCTGAAAGAGTACTTCTGGTGGGATGGCATGAAAAGAGATGTTGCTGAATATGTCTCTCGATGCTTGGTTTTTCAATAAGTTAAAGCTGAGAGACAGAAGTCTAAGGGGATTTTACAACCATTACCCATACCCGAATGGAAATGGGAAAACATCACTATGGACTTTTTCACAGGACTTCCTAAAACATCCAAAGGCAATAATGCTATCTGGGTCATACTTGATCGTCTTACAAAGTCTGCACACTTCATTGCTATTAGAGAGGATTTCTCTCTGGATCAGCTTGCCAGGATATATGTAAAGGAAGTGGTAACATTGCATGGAGTACCACTTTCTATTATATCTGATCGGGATCCGAGATTTACCTCAAAGTTCTGGCGAATTCTTCAGCATACTCTGGATACAGAGTTGAGTTTCAGCACTGCTTATCATCCTCAGACAGACGGTCAATCTGAGAGAACAATTCAAACCCTAGAAGATATGTTGAGAGCTTGCTCTATGGATTTCAAAGGAGGTTGGGATCAACACCTACCTTTGGTGGAATTTTCTTATAATAATAGCTTTCACTCCAGTATTCAGATGGCTCCTTATGAAGCTCTCTATGGAAAGAAATGCAGGACTCCAACTTGCTGGGATGAAGTTGGGGAAAGAAAGCTATTAGGACCTGATCTCATTGATGAAATGGAAGAAAAGGTCAGATCTATTCAACAACACATAAGAGCAGCTCAGAGTCGACAGAAAATTTATGCCGACAACCGAAGAAAAGACCTAGAGTTTGAAGTGGGTGATAAAGTGTTCTTACGAATATCTCCCTGGAAGAGGGTTATGAGATTTAGAAAGAAGGGGAAGTTGAGCCCTAGATATATCGGTCCTTTCGAAATACTGGATCGTGTTGGGAAGGTAGCTTACCGATTGGCGCTTCTACTGAATCTCTCTCAAGTTCACGATGTGTTCCATGTATCTCTCCTGAGAAAGTACATACCTGATCCTTCACATGTACTCAGCTCAGAAGTTGTACCGCTGGAGCAAGATCTTTCTTATGAAGAACAACCGATAGAGATTCTGGATCGTAGCGAAAAAGTACTATGAAACAAGACCACTCGATTGGTGAAAGTTTTATGGAGGAACCACCAATTAGAAGAAGCTACATGGGAGCTTGAGGATATGATGAGGGAGAGGTATTCTCATCTGTTTGTTACAAAGTGACGAATTTCGAGGGCAAAATTCATTTTAAGGGGGGTAGAATGTAACACCCGAGACTTTTATGTTATATAAATCATAAAAGGAATCTTTTTCTACACAAAACTTGCTTGGATTGCTTTACACGAAATCGCGACCTTCCTCGATATCTTGTGTCGTACGCAATACCGAGTTTCACTAAACAACAATATGCTATTAAAATATTATTAAAACTAGCCGTTATGAATAGTAATAACCACTTTTTGAAATTTTATAAATTTTATTTTTCAAAATGGACTTCATTTTTGGATTCGGAATATCGAAATTAGCCTACGGTGAAATTTTGGTATTTTTCTGAGAACTTTCAATTTTTGATGAATAGTGAAACCACTAAGTGGTAGTTAAAAAGCTGAATTTTTCATAAAACTTAATTTTACCACTTCTGTGAGTGGAATTTCGAAAATCCGAGAGATAGGGTTAATATCAAGGACTAAAATGTGGTTCAATGAGATGAAAATAATTTTTTGGTGAATAGTAACTTTTTACTTTTTTTACCACGGTAAAAAGTAAATAGGGTAATTAAGGGTAAAGATGATATTATTATTACCCTAACACATGTCATAATTCTATTGGATAAGTGTAATTCGACCAAAAACAAACTTAGGAATAAAAGATGACCATTTAGGCCCACTTGGATTAGATTAGGACATTTATTATTAATTTATTTAAAGAAGGGTTAAAATAGTTAAAATCAAAGTTTAATAAGTAAATAATTTTTAATATGGGGTTATACATAAGATAAATTAGACTATAAATATTCATTAGAAATCTAAAAAGATTTCATACATAATTGTATTTTATTTGTAATTTTTAGACATTAAATAAGTTAATTTATTTATGACACAATGATGATGCAGTAATTATCTTGTCAATGAAATATTGACATAATTGATGTTATTAACACCAAAATAAATGTAATTTGAGACTTTTTATGAATCCCACTAATTTTATAGGTTAATATGACATGTTAGTATTTATTTAATTAACTTGGTTCGAACTAATATTTCTGTTATGATTTTCACAAAAATCAATTACTAAATAGTGTAAAAATTGGCATAAAATCGTTTTTAAAACAAATATTATATTGGTAATTGTTATTTTATTCCTAAAAATCTAAGTTTTGGAAAAATGACTTAGATAAGGTTATATATATTAATAATAAACAACTTGGGGTTCGTTTGGCTTCTTATAGTAAGTTTATTAACCTTATAGTATAAGAACCCAAGAAGACATGGTAAAAGTAAAATTATTTAACTTAATGTTAAATCTAAATGATAAGGTTAAAATAGGAACCTAAACTTGTCTAAATAATATTTTATTAGAGGATTTCGACCCATCCCCACCTTAGCTTCTAAATATATCAATTTGGATCTATTTAAAACCGAACTTGACTTTATAATAAAATAATATTTTTAGTTATTCCAAAGGTGCCCCTCTCCTCCCTTATAAAAGGACACCTCCTCCCCCTTTTCCTCACACCACTTTGAGCCTTCTAGCTCGGCCAACCCCTGCCAATTCCTCCTCTCCACTTCCCTAGAAACATCCTAGAGGTTCTGGTCTTCTCCAAAGACCCATTTTAGTTCCCTAAAAAGAGGTCTCAAAGAAGCACTTCAAACAAGAGGTAATGTCCGTTACCGATTCTTTCATCTTTATTTCTTCTTCCACTTCTTCTTCTTTAGTTTTTTCATTATGAAATAATAACATCAGTATCACTCATATACTGATATGTTTTTATAAGTATGAAACAATCCTATTTCACCATCTATCCATCCTATGGAAAAAGAAATCACCACGCGTGTGTACGTACGGAATACCGTCTCCACGCCGTGGTGTAATCTATTTTCCACCACCACCTTACTTGGATGGGTATAATGGTGTAAATAATGACTATATATGACTATTATAAAGTTATATTGATTCTGAAATATTATACATATACTCCAATACAATTTCACGATCATAGGAACGATATCATCACTCGTGCGTACGTACGGAATACCGTCTCCATGATGTGATGTGACTCGTTCTACATGATATTCATTTCATAATGATTATATAAATGAATTGAATGAATTAATATGATATATATTACACTAATACCATTCTGTAAATGATTTATCTATAACCTAAAGAAAAGAATAAGAATTTATTCGACAAAACACGCATAAGAACAAAAAGTTATAAACACCCGAATAACAAGAAGCAATGAAATATTATTACTAAGAAGCTAAGAATATGACCATATATGATATCATAAAAATAAGTATGATTCTGGAATAAGTCAATAACATTATTTAAATCATTATACAGGAGGTTCGGACACTTACAAAGCAATTCGGACCTAAGGTAAGGGAAATATCACAATCTCATTTTTATCCGAAATTGTTTATACTTTGGTATTTACTGGGGTGTATTTTATCATCCACATCCATGTTTCCTAAATATGTAATATTATTTCTATCCACCTAAAATTGTTTAAATCCTATTTTACCCTTAGGTGAGTTTTTAGTAAAAGATATGAAAGGAATCTTTTGACATTTTTCGTACGAGGTACTTTTTTGACTTTTCCGACAAAAGTACAGGAAAAATGTTTTTTTTAACTTATACGGCATGAATGGATTTTTAAAACATTATTTCCAAGAAGCTTCCTTTAAAAGTTTTCAAGTTTATTTTTAATAAAATTCTTTTAGTTATAATTTTATGATATGTTAAGAAATGAAAAGTGTTTTTGAAGTAGAAAGGATATTTTCCTCAAGAATGGGGTTCAAGTGTTTTATCTAAATTATTTTCCATCTAAGATAATAAAGGGTTCTGTTTCTATCCCTATTATTACATGGATTTGATTATGTTGTGGTGGAAATATTTTTTATGAATTCCTTTATCTTATATGAATTGTTTTATGATGTCACGATGTTTAATATTCCCATTTTTATTACATGGGTTATGCAATGATGTATGTTTTAAGATTTTGTGGCACACATAAGAATGGTATCATTATGAGATGGGTGGGAACTATATCTCCCTCCAATGCATTAGGTAAAGATTTTATATCTCATGAGATAGACATGGCTGGAACGGTAGGTTATACCAGTTCAGTGAAACAGGACTAAAACGAGGGTGACTCGGTTCAGAAAGGGACTTTGTCCACTAAGATAGTCTTGGTAATGAGTCTTGACTAACAAGAAATGATTCTATATGATTCTGTTTGCATGCCACAAAGTTTCATGTTTTAATTTATGATTATTGTGATTTCATTTCACTGCCATGATTTATCCCATGTTATGAAATTGTGATTTCTTTTGCAGGTTAAGATTTCCAAAAGTTATGTGCTTATGTATACGATGTGATTGATATTTCTTTTGTTTACTCTTATTGAGCATTTGAGCTCACCCTTTTGTATGTTTTATTTCCCCAGGTCAGGAAGAAGGTTATTAAGTAGACTATTCCAAAAAGGGACTCTAGATATGATGAAATAAATGGGAGGCAAAGTAGATGCTTTATGAACCAGTTGTTTATGTTTCCCAGTTTCTAAAGACACTATACCTATACGGTCCTTTCTTGGTTTTCTTATATGTTGTAATAAGTATGCTTCAATTTTGAATTATTAACAATGTATTTAAAGTATGGGTCGTTATATACATGATAATAAAAACTGTTATAAGAAATTGAAACCGATTCACAGAAGAGAAAATAGGATTTTAAGACATTAATGGAATGAACTCATGAAATACAACATGGAAAACCTCTCCTTACCCAATAACACATAAGTTTACCCCACCATGGTAAGGTTAATTGTGAATAAGGAGAAATAATAACACATTACAATACTAAGAAGTGTAAAACAAAGAAAAGAAAGAACAAAAATTTGATCCTCCAGAATCTGTCCTCCCGAATTTTGCCTCTGTTCTGCCCACCAACCGGCCGAAAATCACTGAGGTACCTTCTTATATAATGTTTTAAATGATGTTTGATATAGATTCTAAAAATTTGAGAGTAATTTTAAAGGTTTAATGAAAGATATGTTTGAATCAATGACCATTACTTTTCTGGCCTCCAAAAACTGTTTCACCCACTCCACTTGGATGAGACAAAAATATGCCTTGATGAGCTTAAAATTTTATAAAATTTATTTTTAACCTTATTTTGGATGTACCCTATCAACACCAGCTGGAATAATCTCATTATAATGTCTTTTTAATGATATATTGTTGATTTAATGCGGTGGGGTCTATTCTTCCAACCATACTGAGTTCTCTACTTGATTTATTTTTTTGTACCATTGGGTTTCGAATTGGGTCTTGGTCCAGAAGAGAAATGTGAATCCCATGATAATATTAAGCCTAAAAAAGGATTCACTTAAATTGGACCAATATTTTAAAAGTTATGACTGAAAAACATAAGCTATATAAAACTTTCAATTTTACAGAATTACCTCATTTTCACATTTAAGCCCAAAATACACCAAAAACACATAAATGATGAAAATACACTAAAATTGAATAATTGAGAGGGATTAAATAATTGAAAACATGTTAATAATATTGAAAATATTAACTCTATCAATTCCCCCACACTTATCACTTGGACTCCTAGACAAGTCAGAATCAAAATAAAATCAAATTAAATTCAAAACACATATCCATGAGATCCACCAATTTGAAAACAATAAACAAAATATATCATGCCTCATCAAAATATATTATTTCATGTTCTTAATTTAAGATCATTAAATATATTTCCTCTTAATTTCTTATCCCATGCACATGAAACACTTACCTAACTTTCATTATCTCTCATCACACAAATTTTCAATTTTTTAGCAATGTCTTTCTCATCCAAACTCATACAAGGGTCACCATAGGCTTGATAAATTCCTACATCTCCACCTGATGTGAGTCAAAGACATATGTTTATCATGAGTAATTTTCAAGGTTTTTCTGTGGATTTAGTTTGGTAGGATTTAGATGTGAAAATTATGAGGCTGAATGAAGAGGGCTTGGCTCTTTTTGAAGAAAAATTTCACTACTCTAATTTTCACACATATATGGTCTCCTCTTCACTCCCCTTAGTAGAAAATAAGCTCCTTATTCATATAATATCAAGGAATGTTCACAAATTTCATCATTTTAGCAGAAAACATTTCAATATTCTCAAATATAATATTTCTTGAAAGCTCCAGAAAAGGCACAGCTTTCTTTTTACATTAGAAGCTCCAGAAGGGCACAGCTTCTCTTATCGTGAAAGCTCCAGAAAAGGCATAGTTTTCAACAGAATGATTTTTTTCTGTAGAAATAACATCTCTTCAGCATTTTAATTTCCACCCAATGTTTTATAAAATTATCTAGAACAACATAAGGCATATTCCCCTACACTTAAGTTCAAATAGATCATGCAATTTCACTTCAAGAGCAGGTTGGATAGGGAAAATTGGCTTGTAATGTGGCTAACCTAATAGGATGTTCATGAATTCTATGGGATACAAGGATTAAATTTATATGTTAGGCCATAATGAAAGGTATTATATTGAAAAGGGGGCTTTCAAACCAAATAAATTCCTCAATCATTTAAAACACATGTACCCCAAACCCTCAAGTTTTGAAAGGAATAAATCAAATTCTGGTTAAAACAAGCATGGTCTGGTTCTCTCAAGAAGTGAGGTGAATATAAAGAATATGAAAATAATAGGTTCAAAATCCTCATAGGAATGTGATTTCAAATATAAAGACAGTGATATGTAGCATGGGATTCCAAAAATAGATTATTTTTCATGAAATTCCCAAACAATTGAACTTGAAACAATGTCATTTTCAGCATTCATTTAAGCTCAATTTCAAGGAATAAATTATTTCTCCCATGGAAATGGGTTTCAAAAATGTCAAAGATAATAATTTCAGCACAAAATTTTCAAAAACACACAAAATTTTAAACACACTCATGTTTTTTGAAAACAAATAGGAAAACAAACAACACAAAAAAATCCTAAACTACAATGGTTCCCTCCTCCACATTTAAATGATGCAGTGTCTGCAATATATTCAAATGTATTTAACATGTAAGAATATTGGAAATTGAATCATAGAAATCATGAAAATATAAAGGAGAGGTATGACCTGATGAAGTTTATTGATAAACAGGTTAGAGGAGTGTGATCTCCTCCATTGGCTCAGATGGCATGGTCCCAAGAAATTTCTTCAACCTGCTCCCATTAATAGTGAATAGATCATTTTCTACATCCTTCACAATTAGCACAGCATCAATAGGATATACATGAGTAAATATAAATGGACCTTCTCACCTGGAAGGAAGTTTACCTGGCATCAGTTTGAGTCTTGAATTGAATAACAACACTTTGTCTCCAGGATGAAAGTCTTTTGGTTGGATTAGTTTATCATGAGATACTCTTGTTCTCTATTTATAAATCATTGAATTTTCAAATGCTTCCCTTCTAATTTCTTCTATCACCTGTAACTACAATCTTCTCTCTTTCCCCACACTTTAAAGATCCAGATTCATCTTCCTCACAGCCCAATATGCCTTATGTTCCAATTGCACAGGTAGGTGACAACTTTTCCCATAAATCAAACTATAGGGACTCATTCCAATAGGGGTTTTGTAGGCTGTCTTGTAAGCCCATAATGTGTCTTCCAACCTTTGGCTCCAATCCTTCCTATTTGGATTAATATTCTTTTCCAAATTACTTTGATTTCTCTATTGGACACTTCAGCTTGCCCATTAGTCTGTGGATGATATAGAATTTATGTTTTATGATGTACCCCATACTTTTTTAACAAAGACCCCATTCTCCAATTAAAAAATTAATTCCCTTGATCACTAATGATGGCTCTGGGAACTCCAAACCTACAAAATATGTTAGCCCTTACAAAATCACAAATACCTTTAGCATTGTCAGTCCTGGTGGCTTTTGCTTCCACCCATTTGGAAACATAATCAATAACAAGAAGAATATAAGAATTTCCAAATTCCATTGGGAAAGGCCCATAAAATCTATCCCCCAAACTTCAAATATTTCACAAAAATTAAGTGGATTTTGGGGAATTTCTTGTCTTTTTGAAATATTTCCTGTAAATTGACATTTTTCACACCGTTTACAAAATTCATGAGAATCTTTGAAAAGTGTTGGCCAATAAAGTCCAGATTATAAAACCTTCCTTACTGTCCTTTGAGGTCCAAAGTGGACTCCACAAGCTAATGTGTGACAAAACTTAAAGACTAATTAAATTTCATTTTTAGGCAAACATCTTCTGATCATTTGGTCATTTCAAATCTTCCAAAGAAATGGATCATCCCAGATGTAATATTTAGATTCATATTTTAATTTGTGAATTTTGTGATAATTTAAATGAGATGGTACCAGAGATGTTACCAGATAACTGACCATGTCAGCATACCAAGGTACTTCTCCTTAAATCAAGTACAACTACTCTCCTGGAAGGAAATCATTTACTGGTTCAGTGTTTGGAATTTCAACTTCAGCAGTGTTAGGCAGTCTACTTAAGTGATCAGCCACTTGGTTCTCAGATCCCTTCTTATCTTTGATTTCTATGTTGAACTCTTGTAGTAATATCATCCATCTCACAAGTCTTCATTTTTCTCCATCCTTCTTCATCAAGTACCTAAGAGACACATGATCAGAAAACACAATGACTTTAGTTCCAATAAGATACGATTTAAATCTTTTTAAAGCAAAAACAACTGCTAAAAACTCTTTTTATGTTGTTGTGTAGTTGAATTGGGTTGTATATAAGGTTTTCGAGGCATATAAAATGACTTGTGGCCTTCCCTCAATTCTATGAGAAAGTACTGCTTCTACAGATTGGTTTGAAGCATCACAAAGTAGCTCGAATGGTTCTTCCCAATTGGGTGGCTGCATTACTGGTGGTGTAATCAAAATCCTTTTCAAATCATCAAAGGCTTCCCTAAATTAACCATTGAAATCAAAATCATCATCTTTCAAAAGTAATCTAGATAGAGGGAGATAAATCTTACTAAAATCTTTGATAAACCTCCTGTAGAATCCTGCATGCCCTAAAAATGATCTAACATGTTTCACACAAGTTTGGTAAGGAAAATAATTTATCACTTCAATTTTTGATTTATCAACTTCAATGCCTTTCTAAGAAATTACATGCCCAAGTACAATTCTTCTATCAACCATAAAATGACACTTTTCAAAATTCAAAACAAGGTTTTTTTCAATGCATTTTTTTAAAACATTTTTCAGATTTTTCAAAAAATGGTCAAAAGAATTTCCAAAAACTGTTAAATCATCCAAGAAAACCTCCAAGAAATCTTCAATGTGATCAAAAAATATACTTACCATACACCTATGAAATGTAACTGGAGCATTACATAGTCCAAATTTCATCCTTTTTATGAAAAAGTGACGAAAGTAAAAGTAAAGGTAGTCTTCTCTTGATCTTTGAGAGCAATGGGTACCTGAAAATAACCTGAAAATCCATCCAAAAAGTAATAATGATTTCTATCTTCCAACCTCTCTAGAATCTGGTCAATAAAAGATATAGGGAAATGATCTTTTCTAGTGACCTGATTCAACTTCCTAAAATCTATTCATACTCTCCAACAATTCTAAATTCTCACAGGAATCAATTCATTCTTTTCATTACTCACAATGGTTAGGCCAGTTTTCTTTCGGACTACATGGATGGGGATAACCCATTTTGAATCTGATATGGGATATATGATCCCATCTTCTAAAATCTTCTCAATCTCTTTTTTCACAACCTCCATTAGGGTGGGGTTCAGCCTCCTTTGGGGTTGTCTGACAGGTTTGGAATCTCCCTCAAGAAAAATTCTATGTGAGAAAATTATTGGGTTTATTCCTGGGATATAACCTAAGCTCCACCCTATTTCTTGTACATTCTCTCTCAAAAGTTCAATCAATGATTTATTTTGAGTTTCAGAAATATTATTAGAAATTATTACTGGTAATTTATCTCCCTCCATAAGATAAATATATTTTAAATCAGTAGGGAGTGGTTTTAATTCTAGATTAGGAGGATGCTCAAGGGATGAAACTAAATTGAGGTTCCCCACTTCCAATGGTTTGACATCCTGCCCACAAGAAATCATATCATCTTCATTATCATTAAAAAAATTATCAAATAAATCATATTTTACCTCTTCTTCCAACAGGAAACCAGAATCTCCCTGAGTTTGGGAATCTATATGTTCAGTGATATTTTTAATGGAAAAATCCTCTCCTAATGATAAAAATTCATAAAACATACCTTATTATTCAATTGGTTCTATGACATATTCATGGGAGAGTGAGAAGAGTGGATGATCATCTGGTGGGTGCCTCATGGATTCAAAAATATTGAAATGGACAGTGTTGTATCCAAACTCTATGGTAAGTGTCCCTTCAGGGACATTGATGATGGTTTTGGCCATTTTAAAGAAAGTTCTTCCCAAAATGATGGGTGAGTGTGATGGGATACTATCATCTTCCATATTCAATACATAGAAGTCAGTAGGGAATAAAAGATCTTTGACTTTTACTAGGACATCCTCCAGAACTCATGCTGGGAAAATTGTGGATCTATTTGCAAGCTGGACCACCACTCTTGTGGGATTAAAGTCTCTGATATGCAAATAAGTATATATCGAGTGATTCAATACATTAATTTATGCACCTAAATTGCACAAATAATTAGAGAAATTTAATGAACCAATGGTGCATGGAATAGAAAACGTCCCTGGATCTTGACATTTGGTTGGAAATTGTGGTGTGATAAGGGTTGAGACACTTCTTCCCAAACTGATCCTCTCATTCCCTTGAATTCTTCTCTTCCTAGTTCAAAGATACTTTAAAAATTTAGCATAATTTGTAATTTTTTGAGTGATTCAAGCAGAGGTATGTTGATTTCCACTTTCTGGAAGGTGTCCAGAATTTCTTTTTATAGTGTTTCTTCTTGTAACCTCTTTGATTCAATCATCCTTGATGGAAATGGTGGTGGTATATCTTTCTTATCCCTTTTTTCCTTTGAAATGGTGTTTCTTGTTTCTTCTTCCTTGGACTATCCTTATCATCCTCCTCTTTCTTATCTTCTTCCCAATGCATTTTAATAGAATTCTCATCATTTCTAACTTCATTCTCACCCAGATCAGGTTTTCTTGTTTCGAGTTCAATGGTGGATGGTGGTTGGAGTTCTTTTACACTTCTTTTAGTTATAATACTAACATTCTCTTTTGGGTTTGGGATTTTTTGGGAAGGGAGTTTACCTGAATTTTTGGTCAAAAAGTCCATATGACTTTCAAACTTGTTGTAAAAATCTTTAACAGTATCTTTCATTCCTTCAAACTCAAATTTTTGTTGGTTTTGAATTGGAGGTTGTGCACTGGTGGATGGCTGCTCATAGGGTCTTTAGAAAGTGGGTGGTTTTTGGTATGAAGGCTGGTTATAAGACTACTTTTATTGAAATGGTTGTGGGTTCTGGAATTGATTCTGGAATGGTGGTTGGTTTTGAAACTGGTTTTGGTATGGGGGTCTACCTTGATTCTGCTGATTTCCAAACCCATATTGGACTTGGTTAGGATCTCTCCACCCTTGATTTTATTGAAACTTTCTTGGCTGAAAGGTTGTTTCACATGTTTCCATTCCCTGTATTTTATAACATTAGACAGTGAAATGATCAGGTGATGAGCATAAACCACATACCTTAGCTGGTGCTTGTTTGTCCCTAACTTGCTTCAAGGACATCTTTATCACCAAACTAGTAGGCTCCTAAATCCTAGTTTCTAATAAGGGTGATGGATGAGAAGTTCATACCTCATGAATACCTCTTGTTCCAATACCTCTTGTTCCAAATTTCTGCGAGTTTTGGGAAATCTTCTCAATCAAGACCTTGGATTCTTCTGGTGACTTTTCAATCAGTGCACCTCCAGATGATGCATCAAGAAGGTTTCTGTCATTTTCCAGTATTCCTTGATATAAGAAGAAAAGAAAGTGATTTTACTCTATGGCTTTATGTGGACAGCTGGCACATAGCTTCTTAAAACTCTCCTAGTACTCGTAAAGGGTTTCTCCAGATGATTGTCGTATGGTGTAGATTTTCTTCTGAATAGTTGTGCTTCTAGAGGTGGGGAATAATCTTTGCATAAAACATCTTACTAGTTCATTCCAGTCATGTATGTATCCTGTTTGTAGGTTTTACAACCATTCTTTAGAAGCTCCATCGAATGAAAATGGAAATTCCTTCCGCTTAACCTGCTTCTCAGTAATTCGTCGAGGTCTGAAAGTTGAGCAAACATGAGTGAACTCTTTAATGTGTTTGTTGGGATCTTCACCTGCCAAACCATGAAACTTTGTAAGAAATGGAATCATATTAGGTTTCATTTTAAAATAATTTTGTAACACTGGCATGATAATATGATTGTTTTGATTAAGGAATTGTGGTGCACAGAGGTCTCTAAGATTTAGGTTTTGATTTTCAGCCATGATGACAGGCTCAGAGTGAACACTTGAAGTTTCAATTGAGTCTGAAAGGGGAACTTCATCAAATTCAGATTCCAAATTAAGGTTTCTAAGTCTATTCAACAAGGTTCTTTCAATCTTAGGATCTATGGGTAAAGGTTCAGTTTTTGAGGTTCGAGTCATGCAATTTTGAAGAGAAAATATGAAAAGAGAAAGGAAAGAAAAGAAAATAAATGTTGGCGCTACCTCCCCGGCAACGGTGCCAAGTTTTGACATGTTTTTGTCATGGGGTGTGGTAAAAACAAATATAACCTAAGTTAAAATTTATTATAGTGGGTTACCTAGGTTGTCTCTAGATATGTGTGCTCAACAATAATGTTTGTCACTTAAAATAAGAGAAAGAAGTGATGTTGTTTTTGAAATTGTTTGATTTGGAGAATACAAGAAAGAAACTAAATAAAGTAAAGTAATCAAGTGAAAGTTTTAAAACAAATTGACCAATGATGTGATTTAAATCAGTGATATGAAATGGTGATCAGGTTAGGGTCAGTTTTCCAATTGTAATTCTATCATAGTTCATTTTACCCAATTATCTTCTGCTAAATCATTAAGAGTGAGAATCCGTAATCGTTTCTTCTCACTCCCTTGGTCAATTAAAAATGTGATAATAATAAACCTTACTAAAATATTAGTTTTTTCTACTCTCCTTCCAATGTGTAATAGATTTTTAGAAAATACCCCCAATTATCTTAGGAAATTCCCAATCAGGTCTTGTTTATCCCAAGTAATTAAGAGCATTCACTACTCCTCACACACGTACCAGTGATCACCAAGTACTTCACCACTAAGTCCTGGTATATTCCATCATTTATAAACCATAACCTAGTTGAGGGAGATATTGATCATTTACCAAATATAAATGAACAACAGAATCTAAAATCAGATACAATCATACATGATAATAAAAATTGTTATAAGAAATTGAAACCGATTCACAAAAGAGAAAAGAGGATTTTAAAACATTAATAGAATGGACTCATGAAATAAAACATGGAAAACCTCTACTCCCCCAATAACACATAAGTTTACCCCACCTTGGTAAGGGTAATTCCACCTTGGTAAGGGTAATTGTAACTAAGGGAAAAGAAGAACATATTACAAGACTAAGAAGTGTAAAACAAAGAAAAGAAAGAACAGAAATTTGATCCTCCAGAATCTGTCCTCCAGAAGTTTGCCTCTATTCTGCCCACCAACCGGCCAAAACTCACTACGGTAAATTATTATATAATTTTTTAAATGAATTTGGATATCTACCCTCAAAATTTGATAGTCATTGGACAGGTTTAAATAATGATATTGCTGAATCAATTACCATTACTTTTCTGGAAGCCAAAAACGGTTTCAACCACTCCACTTGGACGAGACAAAAATATTCCTTGATGAGCTTAATATTTTATCAAATTTATTTTTAACCTTCTTTTGGATGTCCCCTATAGAAAAAATATAGAATCACCTAATTATAAGGTCTTATGAATGAGATATTTTTGATTTAATGTGGTGGATTCCATTCTTCCAACCAGACTATGTTCTCTACTTGATTGATTTTTCTGTACCATTGGGTTTCGAATTGGGTCTTGGTCAAGAAGACAAATGTGAATCCCACGAGAATATTAAGCTTAAAAAAGTATTCACTTCAATTGGACCAATATTTTAAAAGTTATTCTTGAAAAATAGAAGCTATATAAAACTGTCAATTTTACAGAATTACCCCATTTTCACATTTAAGCCCAAAATACACCAAAAACACATAAATGATGAAAATACACTCAAATTGAATAATTGAGAGGGATTAAATAATTGAAAACATATTAATAATATTGAGAATATTAACTCTATAATTTCACTTACACTGTGTCTCATGAAGAAGAAGTATAAGAACAATGACATCCATTGTTGTACGCAAGGAAGTATCACTCATTTGGGTTTACACGAAGTTTGAGGATGATTTGTATTATGTTATGTGAAGAAGAAGAAGAAGAAGAAGAGTAATTTTCATGCATTCATACACACATGATTATGAACACATGAAGATAACATGATAATTATCGATTGTTTGTGTGAACCAACAAAGAATAGTGAATACCCATTTTGTGTGAATGAGGATAGTCCATGTATGCTTGCATGCATGCATGAAAATATAATCACCTTCATGTGATCATCAAAGAAAGCGCAGTATGGAACTTGAAATAAAATAGTGAACAAAATACCATAAAATAATAAATAAAAGCATGAATATATGTTCTAGGGTTTGTGTATGAGAATTCCATGCATTTTGTCACACATGTATGTGGGTTAAGATATCAAGAAAATAAAAAATTGAGATTATGAAAAGTTATTATTGTATAAAAAAATTAGTGAAGAATTTTTGTGCACATATTTCACACATCTAAGTGAGTCTAGAAATTTAGCATAAGGAATAATCATCCAGAATATTTGTTGCACTGATTCAACTGATTAAATATGGGTGATTAAAGATTTTTGAGAAAGACTAGCAATCTTTTCAAAGGCACTTAAAGGGTATAAGGGAAAGTCAAATCTAGAAATATCATGGTGTAAGATCAAAAAACCATCCTTAAGTGGATCAATCCTTGAAGAAAGGATGAATCCCCTCAGTTGGATTTGGGAGCTGGAAGGCTCTTGTGTGATTCAGGAGTAGAAGTCTCTAGTGTGGATTCTAGAGTAAGCTAGTGTGGGTTCTGGTAACATTGTGGGATAAAGTATAAATAACCTCTTATATGGATTTAGGAGAGAAACAGTGTGACTCTGTATCAACCATTCTAATTAATAACAAGATTATACTGGATAATGTGTGTTAGAAATAATAACCAATAGGACAAGGAGTAGGTATTTGTACCAAACCATTTAAATAACGTGTGATATGATCACTCTCATTATTTTTTCATACAAAGTGATTATATTAGACATAATTAAGTAGATCAAGAACCTTAATAAGTTCAAAAGGTTGAATAAAAAAGAATTAATTTTTAAAAATTAAACCACTGATTCACCACCCCTCCCCCCAGTTGTTAATCTGACATGGGTCACTACAAGTGGTATCATAGTGTAGTTCACCTCTAAAGATCCAACATAGTTTTTATGAAGTGTATATTTAGAAAATAAGTGAGAGACCTTATATTAATAAAAAGGAATTTATTCATAAAGATACTAATTTTTAAATTACTTCCAAGACTTAGAAGAATATAAATAAGTGACATGAAAGAAAGTTAAAGAAGAATCTTGCAGTACGGACATAGATACCTCCAAGTAAAGGTAATTAAAATGGTATATGTTTCAATGATTATTTTTATTATTATTATTTTAATTAATTCTACTCAAACTGTGATAATGCTGGATCATTTAGTGATATACTCTTTGAATTCAAATAATATCTGAAGAAAGTTCCCAAAGAAGTTGTAAAAATATTTTTAAATGTGTTAAGGGTATTCAAGATGAAAAATTATAGCTTGTAGAAGAGTATGATGTTATGGAAGAAAAATTGGCCAAAAGGGTTGGTATATCCAACACTCTTACAAAAATTGTCAAAGAAAAGGGAGAAACAATTTCTATTTTCAATGAAATATATGATGGAGTTGTTGAAGAATTGAGAATAAATTTTTTTGTAAAATAATTTTTTAAGATTGTATTTGTAGACTCTTTCCATGCATTTGAAAAATTGCACAAAATTTCTATGGTTGTCAAAGATTCTCAATTAGATGATAAATATAATAGGTTAAAGGTTCTTGAAAATTATCTTCAAGAATCAAGAATCATGCATGAAGAACAAATAAAGAATCCAAATAAGGAAAGGGGAGCCAAGTTAAGATTAGTTAATGATGAGAATAAATCCCTCAATATGAAGTGTTTAGAGCTGGAAGTGAGAATGAAAAATCAAGAATCAAAATAAGATGGAACTTCTCAAATAACTGAAAGAAGAGATATTTCCACTCAAGTTTGTATTAAGGGTCATTATTTTATAAATAACATGACATTATCCTATAATCAAATGGAATCATCCTCCAAGAAGAGGGTATCCCAAAACCAATAAATTTTTTATATACTAATGATGTTTCAAGTAATGATATAGGTTTTAAACCAAACTTGGGGAAAGTATGGATGGTGAGAAATGTTGTTAAATCTACCACATCAAGGGTATATGTGAAAAAAGAATAAATAATGATTCCCTAAGAAGTGTACCAAAGAGTGGTGGTTCTGATCAAAATAAACAAGGTTCACAATCTCTGAAAATTAAATATATTACACCATAAAAGAAGAGAACAGGTTCATAGGCTATTGTTGGTTTCTCTAGAAGTTTGGGCATGAAGATTTGGAATTTTTTTCATAACATGATAGTTCATTAAAATAATATAAGTCATGCATTTAGTGGTAAAAAGATGAAGAAAATAGAATACCTACATCAGAGAAGAAACAATCATAGAAAATTAATATATCTACAAAGAATAGATTTGATTGGTATGAATATTTTTTTGAGTACTAAAATAGAATTTTTCATTGTTATGATTAGTTCTGGTATGTAACTATCATTCATAAATAATCTGATTATGTGAAGAGAAAACCACAACAAATGGAAATGTGGGTAGGAAAAGAGGGTGACAAGTTAACATTAAGATTTGAACAAAACAAGAAGAATATTAAACCAACTATCACCAAGAAGAACAATGATATATGTTATCCTATATAAAATGGTGAAATAAATGAGTCAAGAAAATCACTACCCCTAGGAAATATAAGGCTCATTTTGAAGAAGTACATCAATAATTGGTGACTACTCAAAATACATATCAAGGTGGAAGATCTAGGTTCGGTGATTTTTAATGGTACTATAAAACATATGGGTACAAAGCCTACTTTTTATAGTATAACATGTCATTTCTAGAAAACATGCACAAATCAGGGGTATTCATGGTGAAAAAATGATAATAGACTCTCAAAGAAATAATTATGTGACCATAAATTCATACAAGTTTCCAAGAAAAAACAAATATGGGGGATTGAAAGAATTGTATTGTTGATGTAATAATAAGATTCAAAAAAGTTATTCATGTACATCTCAACATGTATCAATAAATAATGGGAAGAAAATACCACAAGATATAGAAGATTATTCCTTGGGAATAAATCTAAAAAATGTAGTAGATCAAATTACTCCTAAGAAGTTTCAAAAGAAGATAAATAGCATTGCTTCATCTGATAATAAATATATAAATAAAGGCACTCATGTAAATACATTTTGAAACTCTAAATGAGTTTTCAACATTACCAATGACATTATTGTAATTTTTCTAGTTGATTTAGATAAATCCATAAAGTTAGAAGAAGAATAAGAAAAATCTAGTGATAAAGGAAAAAATGAAGATTCCACAAGAATAAGACAAATTTCATGAGAGTCTATTAACAATTAAAAACAATTATATTGAATAAATTTTATGTGAGAGGTGAAATAAATATACACACAATGTAAGAGGATGTTTAACCACATTTTCATCATAGGAATAATCCGTGAAAAGAGTGAATCTTGCATCAGGAGATGCATATGTTTTGATTTCTAAAGAGAACAAAACTATCTCACATAATGAAGTGGTAGGAGTGATAATATCCATATTAACAAAGGATAAATTATATTTTAAAATTATAGGTGGAATTATGAAGACTAGAGAAATTAGAGAAACTTGGTTGAGAAAACTATCTCAACCTTGTTGTTAACATTGAGGAACAAGGTCCCTCCTTATTCCCTTATATATGAATTAATTTTTACAATATTGAATGGAATTGAAATAGATTTATAAAATTAGATGATGAGGTATGCCAATAACACTTTCATCCCTTGTTCTTAATTTTATTAATTGTAAAAATTAAGGGAGGTTCTTAGTTAATGACAAGATAAAACAAATTGGGGCTATAGCTTTTTCACTTGAACTTTTATAATGTGTTAATTGAAGTGTGAAGTATTTTTCATTTCATTGAAAAATATGGTTTTTGAAAACTCCTTAAATGGGACTTGAGAATTTCTAAGCATGATTTCACATGAATGATAGTCAATGGACATCATAAAAAAAATTGGTTGTATATCTCTTGTTTTCTACACTGTGTTATCCCATGTAGACTTAGAGATTATTAACTAAAGGATCTTTGACAATAATATCTTATGAGATCATCCCTCCCTTAGAAGTGAACAATAAATTTTCAAATTATGGGAGAATAACAGGTTTTCAAAAGAAAAGTTAGATGAGAATACCTCCACTTACCCATTTTATTTTATTGAAAATAAGGGGGTATTTTGATCACACATATTGACTTTTAAATATGTGAAGATATATTGGAAACAAAATACAAAGGGAGAGATTGTTGGGCCTAGTGTTTCATTTTTTTCAATGTTGTTTCAATATGTGTTTGGTGAGTTTGGATAAAGTGGTTATGATTGGAAAATTGTTATGTATTCACTATATGTAATTGAATGTAATGATTGATCAATTTTACATGTTAAACTCTAATGATTATTGAAGTGATATTAAGTTCCAAATACTTATGTCATTGATGACTTAAAATTATTTTTTTATTATATCATAAACAGATTTTAAGGATGAAGGGGAAGACCATGAAAATATCAATTTTCATGAGGATGTGAAGAATATTTACATGGAAAATAAAATGAATTTCATGAAAGGGAATAAAGAAGGCCATGAAAAATATAATCATATATTTCGAAAGAAGGCCATGGAAAATAATATTTATTTTTCATGAGATATATTTGAAGAATTGTCACATACATGACTTATTTTAAAGTTATTTTTCATTTAATTTCTATTATTTCTTTGTTTTTGGGGGGTTTTGATGTATTTTTTGAGAAAGGAGTGGTTTTATCATGATTTAGGCCAAACCGTGAGCCCATTTCCAGATTTAAAAACAAAATCTGTTTCTTTTATAACTCCTTTGTTTTTTAACATTTTTCACCCATTACACATCCCACTTGGACTATACTGACCTATTCAAACCACAATAACCATTTTTACCCCTTAGGAACTCATTATCATGGTGGAATTGCGTGATTTATTCAGGAATTAGTCCAAACTGTGATCCCAATTCCTGTTTTTTTTTAAATATTTATTTCATATATCATTCATTTTTTAATATTTTTTAGTTATTCCACCTCTCACTAGAGCCCAAAAACCCTAGGATAACCCCCCTATTCCATTTTGACTCCTTATATCTCAGATTAATTGCAGATTAGGGTGGAATTTCTCAAGGTTTCTCAAATATTCTAAATTTAAGAAGTTAATTTGTTTCTTTCATAAATCATTCATTTTTTACTATTTTTCCCCCATTTTAGTCCCCACTAGACCTAATCAACCTTATTCAAACCACCATATCATTTTTGGATGCTTGGAGATTCAACTATTGGTGTATTTGGGGTGATTTCTTCAAAGTTTCTAAAGTAAGTGAATTACTCTCTTGTTTCTTCCATTTCCTTAGGGTTTCCACCCTCCTTAAAGTTACAAATGGAAATAATATATGGATTCATACCTAGGGTTTTTTTAGTTTCTTGGTCCAATATTGTGGTTTTAGGTTTGTTTTCACTCCCTTTTGGTGCAGTGATGGTACAGTTGAAGTTCCACACAAGGATTTGAGGTTTTTGATATATATGGTAAGTGATTACATGTGTAAGCACTACTAGATGAGTTAGCCTTTCTTGATTTATATTTTTTGAATAATCCATGTTAATTATGCCTACTGTGAAAATTATTTTTTGTGGAATTTTTTAAGAAATTAATTTTTTTAAGTGCCATTTTTGTGTGAAAATGGGTGTTTTACATCTGCATTCCTTATTGTACTATTTGGGGCTATTTTATAATTCAAGTAAGGGTTTTATTAAAATGTTTTTCTACTAACAATTCTAGTTTGGCGTAATGTTTATGTGCATTTAGTTTTCAAATAGGGATTTTAGATGGATTTTAAGTGCAAAGTTCAGTTATATTCATTGAAATTATTTTATAGAAATTAAAAATGGTTTATTGAGTTATATAAATGGTGCAAAGCATGTGTAGATACTATTTTGAAGGTGTATGACCAGAACTTATGTTTTATGTGAAAATTTAATTTGGTAACATGTGTAAATTGTTTTATCACAAAGGGGGAAACCTGGGTATCTTGGTGGGCGGATGTGTATTAGTACGCTAGTGATCTGGAGTGGTTTTGTCCTTATTTCACTTAGACATTTTGACATCTAAAACACTAAAAAAACTATAATTATGATGATTTGGGACCACTAGGTTATGTGTATGTTCCTTACTAGTGAATTTTTCATGATAATGGATATTGTTATGGTTACTTTACACCGAGATACGTGGTACATGAAGCCCAAAACTAACTACTGCCTAAGGGTGTTCTTAGGATTAGTGCTTTTTGATTATTTGGAATTTATCATTGGCTTGTGGTGTATTTTTCTGGAAAATACATTATCTTACATGTTTTTTTGAGATGTTTTCATTCTTTGAAATTACCCTTTGAAAATCATTTACTTTTAAACATTTCATTCTTTAGAAATTGTTTCCACCATTTCTTATTTATTAAAACTTGCATGATTGTTATATTATAATGCTTACTATATGGAATAATTTGGGTGGTATATTATTGGTATTAGGATCACACCCTACTTAAAACCTTTGGGTATAAGTATACTTGATCATTTTTGACACATGTAAGGGCAAGGCCTTGGGTGATGGTGGTTCGGGCGGTTAGTTTTCTTCCATGGTGAGGTGTTGTGGAGACGGCTCATGGGTAATAACCCCTTATCATGTGGTGTTCCTTTGGATGTTTTTATGATACTTTTATATATTCTTGGACCTCTTGTGTCATGTTTAAACTCATTTACTCAGTTCTGAATTTTATTTAAGGCTTGTTTGGTTGGTAATTTTCATATTTAGTTTATTGATTGTTTTTGTTGTTAAATGATTCTAAACTTGGGTAAATAATTAACAAACCAATATTTAAGATACCTGTGAACTTGTGAAATTCCATGGGGATAAGGAATTACCTTCAAGATTTTCCATGGGTTGGGTTTGGAGTCAGTTTTTATGGTGACCAGATTCAGTTATTAACAAAACGATATCAGAGAAGGCCAATGTTTTTCGGTTATATTTTTATTTTACGATGATTCAAACTAGAAAGGAGATAGGAATTTTAGGGATTTGAGTTTTTTTCATGATTATTATTTCATCCCACACCTCTTGTTAAAGACCTTGAGTCACCATGGGACATTGTAATTGTTTGTTTGACTTCACTTTTAAGTGAGACGTATGGGCTACAGACTGTATGTGGACATCAAGTGGGGGTAAAGTAGTTGTTTATTTTATTGTTGTAATGTGTTTGGATTATTTATATTTGATGTTATTGATTAAATTTTTCATAACTATTGTACTAATTTTTTCTCTTGTGAGTTTTTCCTTTTGTAGCAACATGCCTCCCTGGAAAGATCACATGAACCCATGGGAGAAATCCAGAGAGGTTTCTCCCTCACTACTTGATTAGAGGCTAGTAGAGGTTGTGGCTCATGTTTTCCAAGATCTATGATAGAGACTGGATCCTATTAAATCTCCTATTATAGAAGACAATATTGATCCTAGGAAGGAAAAATCCCAAAAGTTTCTAAAAAACAAGCCTCCTACTTTTTGAGGTAGCACAGAACCCCAGGAAGTGGAGGAGTGGATCTAAAAGATCGAGAGCATGTTTGAGTTCCTGGAAACACCTAAGGAGGTCAGGGTGAAATGTACCTCTTTCCTGTTAGAGGGTCCTAGCTGCAGGTGGTGGGAATTAGTGCTTCAAGCTGGGAAGCACGAGCAGATGAGTTGGAAGGACTTCAAGGTTATCTTCAATGACCCGTACTGCTCTGAAGTTTTGGAATATTCTAGATCTTGAGAGTTTATGGAACTTGTTTGGGAGGATATTTCAATTATGGATTATGCCAACCATTTTTCTAAGTTAGTCTAGTATTCTCTGGAAATGTTCTCCAATGAGTAGATGATGGATCAGAAGTTAGAGAGGGGTTTGCGGCCAGAGATCTTTTCCCAGGTATTCATGTTCAAGCTGAAAACATATGTTGAAGTGGTTTATAGAGCTTTCATGTTGAAGATCAACTATAAGGGCAGGGATGTATTCTCTAGTATAGTATCAATAATGTTCAGTGGCAATTCCTCTGAGAAGAAAAGGAAGCAAGAAGAGCAGGGGAAGAAGGGATGTGGAAGCTCAGTCCAACCTTCCAAGCAGTTTTATTCAGTGGATTTTGATGAGAGGTTAGTCATGTGCCACTAGTGTGGGAGTACAGGGAAAATCTAATGAGCATAAACATCCCCTCTGAAGTCCTATTATCAATGTGAAGGTATGGGACACTTTTAGCGCTTTTCATGATGTCACATCCACTCCAGAGTGGAGCAGGATCTGTGGCTTCCAGAGGGGTGTTAGTTCAGTTAGATCCATCTATAACAATGGTATATCAGTTTGGTGGTTGTGGTGGAAGGGTCGGTTCATCATTTGGGAAGATCCAGTTCAGGGCATATCTAAAGGTGAGTGATCATTCTTAGGTAGAGACTAGGCAGCTTCATGTGGTAGATCAGGCACCAATGGGATCATAGGTGGGATCATCAACTGTATGAGGTGTCATTTTGATTTAATCTTCTATAAATGGTGAACTTTTTGATACCAGTGCCTCTGTTTCATTCATCTCTTCACATTTTTTTAACACACTTAATTTTACAACTGAGATTTTTTCTTTTGTGATAGAGTTGGTGACGCCTCTGGGAAAGAACAAAGATCAGGGTCTCAGGTGCCCATCGTGTGTGCTTTCTATGTCAACGGTTGAGATGGATTGAGACATCATAGTCTTATATATAGATCTATTTTACATTATACTTTTCATGTATTGTATGGTACACTTTTAAGTGCACGTCTATTTCCATAGGTGGTGGGTCAGTTTCACGGCACCTGATGGGAGTCGTCAGGTTTTCCTTGGGGATTGGGATCCTTGATCAGGTTGCGTAGGATCTCCACTCCCAAAGTTATAAAATATTGTCTTATATTTGTCTTCAGTAATTCTATAGGATGATGGTTGTGATAATAAAGGTGGACTACCTCATGTAGTGGATGAGTTTCTGGAGGTATTCCCAGATGATTTTTCAGGCTTGCCTCCGAAGCGGGATATGGAGTTATCGATTGATTTGGAATTGGGAACACATCCAATATCTCTTCCCCTATATCATATAGACCCCACTGAGCTGAGGGAATTAAATATATATCTAGAAGATTTATAATCCAAATGATTCAGTCACCCAAGAATCTCTCTTTGGGACGCTCCTGTTCTTTTTGCGAAGAAGACCAACGGATCCCTCCAGTTGTGTATTGATTACTAGAATTTGAACAAGGTAAACATCAAGAAAAAATATCATTTAACCCAAATATATGACTTGTTTGATCATTTAAATGAGGAAAAGTGTTTTTCTATAATATAATTTCATTTAGGTTACAGTCAACTCAAAGTGAAAGAGGTAGATATCCTAAAGACAGCCTTCTGAAGTAGGTATGGCCACTATGAGTACTTGGTCATGCCATTCTAATTGAAAAATGACCCAGTAATATTTATGTAACTCATGAATAGGGTGTTCCATTGGTATCTTTATTCTTTCATCATGGTATTCATGGATGGCATCCTAGTTTAATATGGATCTGAGGAGGAACATGAACATCATTTTCATATCATTTTGGGCACCTTGCGAGAGAATCGCCTTTATGCAAAGTTTCCCAAGTGCACTTTCTGGATCAAGGAGGTGAAGTTTTAGGGGAATGTGATCTCAGAGCAGTGGGTTTTGGTGGGACCCAATAGGATCAGTGTGGTTATGTCATGTGATCAACTGAAGAATGTGTTTGAGATCAAGAGTTTCCTTGGCCTAGCTGGTTACTACAAGCGGTTTGTTTGGGATTTCTCTTGGCTTGATTCACCCGTGACCACACTCACCTAGAAAGGGGTAAAGTTTTTATGGGGCATAGAGTATTAGGAATCCTTCAAGTAACTAAATCAGCGATTAACTATAGCCCCTATCCTGATTTTTTTAGAGGTTTAAAAGGGGTATGTGGTGATTTACGATGCTTCAGGTATGGGTCTTGGGTGTGTGCTTATGTAGGGTGATCACGTAGTGGTGTATGATTCTCACCAACTCTGACCACATGAAAAGAATTATCTGACCCACAACTTAAAGTTATAATCTATGATGCATGCTTTTAAGACTTCTCATCACTACCTCTTTGGAGAGAAGTTTATGGTATACTCTGATCACAAAAACTTGGCCTACTTCTTCTCGCATAAGGATAGCAATCTGATGCAGTGCCGCTGGATTGAGTAATTGTAGGGGTTTGACATTGAAATTGTATATACCCTGGGAAATGGAAATTTGGTGTTATATTATTTGAGTATAAAATTACCAGTGTAATCCTTGAGTAAGTCCAGTTAGGAGTGGAATCTGCTGGGGCTCTTTTATTATATGCATGTGGAGACCAAGGATCATAGTGGAAGTGTGTTCTTTGTGAGCATTCAGTTGAATCCTTCTCTCATAGAGTTGATTCATCAAGAACAACCCAGTGATGAGCTTTTTCATCATTTGAAGTAGTTTCTTCATGGTGGGGAGACATCTTTTAATTGGTCATCATCTCCTGAGGGCATCTTTTTCTTTAAGGGTTGATTAGTAGTTCTATCATCTCTACGTATGGTGGTGATACGTGATAGACACCAGTCTCAGTGGGTTGTCCATCTTGTTGCCACAAATATGTATTATGATGTGTGTCAGGAGTTCTGGTGGCCAGGTATGAGACGAGACATAGCTAAATTCATTTCGAGATGCCATATATGTCAGCAGGTGAAAGTAGAGCACCAAAGGCCCTCTAGTTTGCTCCATCCATTACCCATTCCTATCTGGAAGTGGGTTGAGGTCACCATGAACTTTATTATTGGCTTGACTCATACACCTTGGGGTAAGAATTACATATGGGTAGTGTTTGATCATATGACCAAATCATCCCACTTCATTCTGATCAAAGATACAGCTAAATTGGATGAGTTGGGACATTGGTATCTTCAAGAGGTGGTAAGGCTTCATGGTGTTACATCATCAATTATCTCAGATAGAGATCCCCATTTCACTTCTTAATTTTGGGAAGGCCTTCAAAACTCTTTGGGGTCACATATTAATATGGGCACAACATAATATCCTCAAACAGATGGTTAGACAGAGTGGACGAATCAGATTCTAGAGGACATGATCTGCTCATGTGTCTTGAACTTTGTGGGTTCTTTGGATATCCATTTGTTATTGGTTTAATTTTATTATAATAATAGTTACCAATCCTCAATTTGAATTTATCTTTTTGAGGTGCTCTATGGTGGGCCTTATCGGTCCCCCCCCCCCTATGTTGGAATAAGGTAGGTGAGACTTCACTATTGGGGTCGAGCCTTGTTCAAGAGACATATAAGAAGGTCAATTTGATCAGGAATAGATTATTGGAAGCTTATAGTTTCCATAAATCTTATTCGGAATAGAGTGTTGAGACCTATAGTTTTTTTTTGGTGACTGATTATTCTTGAATGTGGCCCCTCGTCTGGGCCATCGTCATTTGGGAAAGAAAGGGAAGATGATGTTTCCGTATGTCAAAACTTTTGAAATCACCAAGAATATTGGAAATGTGGAATATTGTTGGATTTTCATTCTCATTTGACATCCATTCATGAGATATTCCACGTATCACAGTTGAAAAATTACAACCTGAATTTGTCCCATGTGCTGAATTGGGAAGAACTGAAGATAGAGCCTGATTTATCGGTGTTCGAGTGGCCGGTACGAATTTTGGACTCCCAATAAAAATTTCTTCAAGGGAATAATATTACTCTGGGTTGAGTCCTCTGTTATCATGGTACTGATGAGCATGAGACATGGGAGCAGAAGTCTTGGGTCGAAGAGTAGTTTTTGTTTCTCTTATATGACCAGGATTCAAGATGAATTTACAAGGGCGGAAAGTTATTATGGTGGTGGGAATTGTCACGTACATGAATTATTTTAAAATTATTTTTTATTTAATTTAAATTATTTCTTTTTTTGGGGGATTTCCCATGTATTTTTGTAGAAAGTGGTGGTTTCATCGTGATTTGGGCCAAACCGTGAGCTCATTTCTAAATTTAAAAACAAAATTTGTTTCTTTTATAACTCCTTAGTTTTTTAACATTATTCAACCATTATACTTCCCAACTTTCCTCCCCTAAACTATTCAAACCACCATATCCATTTGGACCCTTAGTAACTCATTATCATGGTAGATTTGGGTGATTTATTTAGGCATTAGGCCAACCCTTAAGCCCATTTCTTTTTTAAAAAAAATATTTCTTTCATATATCATTAATTTTTTAATATTTTTTGGTGATTCCATCTCTCAATCAAGACCAATACCCCTAGGTTCACCCTCATATTCCATTTTTCCTCTTTAGAGCTCATATTCATTATAGATTGGGGAAAATTTTCTTAAGGTTTCTCAAATCATCTAGATTTGAGAAGTTAATTTGTTTCTTTCATAAATCATTCATTTTTTACTCTTTTCCCCCGTTTTAGTCCCCACTCGACCTCGTCATCCTTATTATAACCTACCTATAAATTTTTATGCTTGGATATTCAACTATTGGTGTATTTGGGTCAATTTATTCAAAGTTTCTAAAGTAAGTGAATTATTCTCTTGTTTTTTCCATTTTTTAGGGTTTCTCCCCTCCTTCTTGAAGTTAAAAATGTCCAGAAGCTATGGATTCATAAATAGGTTTTTTTTTGAGTTTCTTGGTCCAATATTGTGGTTTTAGGTTTGTTTTCACTCAATTTTGGTGTGGTGGTGGTTCGATTGAAGTTTTGCAAAAGGATTTGAGGCTATTGATATATATGGTAGGTGATTCCATGTGTAAGAACTACCATATGAGTTAGAATTGATTGATATATATTTTTATAATACTTCTCCTTTATTTTTCTTGCTTTGAAAGTTATTTTTGGTGGAATTTGTTAAGAAATTAATTTTTAAGTGCCATTTTTGTGTGAAAACGGGTGTTTTACATGTTCATTCCATGTTGTACCATTTGGGGTTGTTTTATAATTAAAAGAATGGTTTTATTACCAAATAGGCACAATTTGGGGTTGTTTTTATAATTTAGGGAAGGTTTTTACATTTTCATTCCATGTTGTACCATTTGGGGTTGTACCATTTGAGGTTGTTTTAATTTTTAAGTGCCATTTTTGTGTGAAAATGGGTGTTTTACATGTGCAATCCATGTTGTACCATTTGGGGTTGTTTTTAAGTGCCATTTTTTTGTAAAAATGGATGTTTTAAATGTGCATTCCATGTGAATTTTTGGGTTTATTCTACAACCAATTATGGTTTGGGGTAATTTTGGTGGGAATTTGGTTTTCAAATAGGGATTTTAGATGGATTTTAAGTGTAAATTTTGGTTATATTCCTTGAAATTGTTTTAGTGAAATTATAAATGGTTTATTGAGTTGTATAAATGGTGAAAAGAATGTGTAGCTAATATTTTGAAGGTTTATGACCAGAAATTATGTTTTTACATGAAAATGAAATTTGGTAACACATGGAAATTGTTTGATCACAAATGGGAAAACTCGAGTATCTAGATGGGTAGACGTGTACTAGTACGCTAGTGATTCAGAGTGGTTTTTTCCATGTTTCACTTAGAAAGTTTGACATTGAAAACACTAAAAAAACTATAATGATGATTATTAGGGACCATTAGGTTATGGTTATGTTTTCTACTAGTGGATCGTGTATGATAATGGATATTATTATGGTTACTTTACACCGAAATACGAGGTACATGGGGCCCAAAACTAATTAGTGCCTAGGGGTGTTCTTGGGATTAGTGCTAATTGATTATTTAAAATTTATCATTGGATTGTGGTGTGATTTTTGGAAAATATACCAACTTTAATATTTTTTGATATGTTTTCATTCTTTGAAATTGCCCTTTGAAAACTATTTACTTTTAAAAGTTTCATTCTTTAGAAATTGTTGCCACTATTTATTGTTTATTAAAACTTTCATACTTTTTTTCTTGTAATGCTTACTATATGTAATAATTTGGGTGGTATACTATTGGTATTATGATCACACCCTACTTACATATTTTGGTTTTAAGTATAATTGATCATGGTTGACACATTTAAGGTCAAGTCCTTGGGTGACGGTGGTTCGGGTTGTTAGTTTTATTCCATGGTGTGGTGTTTTGGAGACGGGTCGTGGGTGATTAACCCTTGTCATGTGGTTTTGGTGTATTTTTCTATTAATTTTATATATTTTTGGACCTATTGTGTCATGTTTAAACTCATTTACTCTGTTCTTAATTTTATTTAAGGCTTGTTTGGTTGGTAATGTTCATATTTAGTTTATTGATTGTTTTTGGTTGTTAAATGATTCTAAACTTAGGTAAATAATTCCCAAACCAATATTTAAGATACTTGAGAACTTTTTCTATCCCATGGGGATATGGAACACCCTTCGGGCCTTTCCATGGTCTAGGTTTGGTTATGGTTTTGATGGAGACCAAATTTAGTTTGTGACAAGAATAATATTTGATAAGTTAGATTGGCAATTTATATTTGGTTTAATATTTATATATTTAGATTATATTATAAGTATTTTATAATATTTATTATACTAAAAATTTAATCCAACCACAAGTGATAAAGGATCCAGCTCAACCCCATATTACAGGAGGAGGAACCTCAACCATGCATGGGAGCCAGGTCATTGGCCCAGCATGGAAGCAGTGTTGTATAAGGCATAAAGCAGCACATTCCATGTGTTGTGCACATGGATGGGATACATATAGGACTAGTAAGGGAGATGGAACACACCATAGGGTAAAAAACATGACAATAAAGTGGTTTTTAGTGGTCCTTGTACTCACTTATAGCCGCTTATTGGGAGTGGTTTATTAATATACCATCCATACACCCGATCGTAGAGTGATGTGGGAAAATGGAATCTATTGAACTATTCCACTATATTTAAAAATGTAGATAAAACATGGGTCATATGATTGCATGTATCTAAGCCTCCAATCAATCTCATCCATCATCTTTCACCTCCAGTGATGCCAGAGTGTTCTAGTATGTCGATGTTCATATTGGACCTCCATCAAACGAGAAACCATAGATATTTCATGGTGATTCTGAATAAATGATTTATTTGTGTTTGATGTGATACTATGCATTTAATTGTTGTATTTCATGCATGTGGATAAGTTGAATAATTCATTTCAACCAAATAAAAACTTTAGTTATAGAATGACTTTCGGTTAAGAGGATGCATTTAAGATTGAAAATGAGAAGTATGTGGTCCTCATTGCATGCACAAAAAGATTTAAAAATAAGGAATAATGTGAACTCATGTAAAAAAATACACCATGCAACTTGGTGTATACTTGAGATACCCCAAACAACTCAGGAGAGATAAAATAACAATTACTTGGCTTAAAATTTGGAGTATTGTATGTGGCATAAAACTCGAATCTAAGGTGGTGAAATCAACCTATAAATATTGATGCACAGATACTGAGAGGGTTTGATGAAATATTTAGAGTGATATCATTTTCAAACAAATATTTCCACCATGATACATTGGTTCATTAAGATATAATCCCTATCATACATCCTATTCTTGTGCCAAGGAGAAGGAAGTTGTGGGCACTCGACTTATGAATAGAACACTCGAGGTGCTTCATGAAGAAATTGTTTCAAAAATCCACTCAAAGTTTCAAGATAGTTATATGTGTATTATCTCTATTTTGTATGAAACAATTTGATATACCATGATATGGTGTAACCTACACTGTGTCTCATGAATAAGTAGAATAATAGTGACATACATTATTGTGTGCAATGATGTCTCTCCCATTTTGGTTTTCAAGAAAAACGTTTGATGAGTCCATGTATACTGTTACGCAAAGAAGAATAGGACTTTTCATGCTTTAATACATGCATGATCCTACACACATGAAGATAAATTAATAAATATATAGTGTGTGTGTAAAGAAACAAATAACAATGAATACCCAATTTGTGCAAAGGAGGACGGGGCATGCGTGATTTTATACATGTCTAAAGAGAGAAACAGTTTCATGTGATCATCAAATAAAGGGTAGTGTATAAAATGAACAAAAATAGTGAAAAAATCACTTAAAATAATAAATATAAATATAAATATATGTGATACATTTTTTTAATGAGAATCCCATGCATTATTTCATGCATTAATGAGGGTTTGGATTTTTAGAAAAGAAAATTAAGAAATTGTGAAAGGTTATTCTTGAATAAAACATTAGTGGAAAATTTTTCTACAAAACTTTCACACATCTATGTGTGGTTGGAATTTATTATAAGTAATAATCATCTCAAGCATTTTCTTCCCTAAGGAAACTGATCAAATATAGGTGATCAAAGATTTCTAAGCAAGACTGGAAAGATTTGCAAAGGTATTTGAAGGGTACATAGGAAAATCAAATCCAGAAATCTCATTGAATCATATCAAAAAATTATCCTAAAGATGATAAAGCCTTTAATAAAGGAGTAATCCTCTTGGTTAGAGCTAGGAAAAGGAAGCATCTTATGTGATTCAGGAGAAAAAGTCTCTAGTGAGGATTCTAGAGAAGGCCAGTTTAGATTCCGATAACACTGTGGGATGTACTATAAATAACCTCCTATGTGGATTTAGGAGAGATACCATGTAACTCTATATCAACCATTTTTATTGATAAAAATATTTTAGTGGATAATCTATGTTGGAGAGAATAACCAACATGGCAAGGAGTGAGTGTTTGTAATGAACCTTGTAAATATCATGTGTTATGATCTCTCTTGTTATTTTTTAATATGAAGTGAGACTATGAGATATAACTGAGGGGATCAATGAAATTAAAATTTTCAATAGGTTGAATCAAAAAATAAATAATTTATAAAAATTAAACCACTAATTAACTCCCCCCCCCACCCTCCCCTCTCAGTGGTTAATCTAACCTGGGTCACTATAAGTGGTATTAGAGGGTTGGGCACCTCTAAAGATCCAAGAGAGTATTTATGAAGTAAGGATTTCAAGAAATAAGTGAGATACCTTAGATATAGAAAAATTAAGTTACTCCTAAGGATACTAGTCTGGAAATTTCTACCAAGACTCGAAATAAAAGAAAGAAAAGATAGGTATGAAAGATAAAAATGAATCTTGTTGTACAAACAGAGATACCTCCAAGTGAAGGTAATAAAAATGGTATATGTTTTAGTGAATCTTTTTATTATTTTTATTATCATGAATTCTACTTAAGTTTTGATGATGATGGATCACTTCATGGTTTACTCTTTAAATTTAAATAAAATTTATGAAATTTCCCAAATAAGTTATAAAAACTATTATTTAATCTTTTAAGGGTCTTTAGGATGAAAAATTACAATTGGAAGAAAAGGATTATGCTATAGAAGAACTATTGTATAAAAAGGTTGGTATATCCAACACTCTCATAAAACTTGTGAAAGAAAAGTAATAAACAATTTCTATTTTCAAATAAAGATATGTTGGAGTTGTTAAATAATTTAAAATAAATTTTTTTGAAAAAGAATTCTTTGAGATTGTATTTGTAAAATATTTCCATGTATTTTAAAAATTGAACAATGTTTCTATGGTCGTAAAAGCTACTCAATTAAAGGATAAATATAACAGGTTAAAGGATCTTGAAAATTCTCTACAAGAATCAATAATCATGCATGAATAACAAATGAATAAGATAAATAAGGATAGGAAATTCAAGTTAATATTAGTTGAGGATGAGAAGAAATCCCTCAACATGTAGTGTTTAGAGTTGTAAGTGAGACTAGAAATAAGAAATCACCACAAGATAGAACTTACCAAATAACTAAATTGAGATATGTTTCCACTCAAGTTCATATTGAGGATCATTATTATATAAATAATGTGATATTATCCTCTAATCAACAAGAATCATCCTCCAAGAATAAGTTATACCATACCCCAGAAACTATTTTATGTACTAATGATGCTTCAAGTTATGGTATGGGTTTTAAACCAAACTATAGGATATGGATGGTGAAAAATAATATTAAATCCACCACATCAAGGATATATGTGAAAGATAGCATGAATAATTATTCCCCAAGAAGTATCCCAAAGAGTATTGATTCCACTCAAAAGAAACAAGGTTTACAATCTGTGAAAACTAAATATATTTCATCATAAAAGAAGGGATGAAGGTTCAAAGGCTATTTTTTGTTTCTAGAATTTTTTTCATCAAGATTTGGAATGTTTTCATAACATGACGGTTTATGAAGAAAATAGAAGGACTGTATTTGGGGGGAGTAATGCTGAAGAAAATAGAAGACCTGCAAATACAAATAAAAAATTTGAATGCTTTACAGATTTATATGATTACTAAAATAGAAGTGGTCACTATTATGGTGAGTGATGGTATGTACATATCATGCACAAATCATATAATTATGTGAAGATAATGCCACAATAAAAGGAAATTAAGGTGAGAAAATAGGGTGACAAGTTAGTCATGAGAGTTGAAAAAAATAAAAATATTGTTAAACCAAATGTCACCAAGAATAAAAATAAGATATATTATCATATATTAAATTGGTAAAAATGAGTTAATAAAATCACTACCACCTAGTAAAAATAAGGCTTGGTTTGAAGAAGTACAACAACAACAATTTTCTGGACAAAATACATATCAAGGTGGAAGATCAAGGTTTAGTGGTTTTTACAGGTGTTGTAAAACATATGGGAACAAATCCTACTCTTGCTGATATAACACATAATTTATAGAAAATAGGCACAAATCATAGGGGAGTCATGGTGAAAAAATGAGAACAAACTCTCGAAGAAAGAATGATGTGACCATAAATTCATCCAAGATACCAAGAAAAAACAAATATGAAGGATTGAAAGAAATTTTTGGTAGATATAATTAGAAGATTCACAAAATTTATTCATGAAAATATCAAAAAATATCAATAAATAAAGGAACTAAAATTCCAAAAGAGAAAGAAGATTCATCCTTAGGTATAAATTTGAAGAAAAAAAATTGCTGATCAGATTACTCATAAGAAGTTTTAGAAGAAGATAAACACGAGTGTTGCATCTCAAAAGAAATATATGAATTAAGGCACTCATGTAAAGACATGTGTAAACTCTAAACAAGATTTCAACATTTCCAAATACATTCTTGAAATTTTTTATTTGATTTATGGAAATCTAGAAAGTTAGAAAAAGAACAATAAAAAGATAGTGCTAAAGGAAAATGAATATTCCACATGAAGAAAACAAATTTCATGAGAGGTTGTAAAAAAATGTAAACTCATGTATTGAAGAAGTACTATGTGAGAGATACAATAAAGGTTCACACAGTACAAGAGGATTTTTAACCACATTTCTAGTATAATAATAAGCCTTGAAGAGAATGAATCTTGCATTAGTAGATGCATATGATTTGATGGATAAAGAGATAATAACTATCTCACATAATGAAGTGGTATGAGTGATAAGATCCATGTTACAAAAGGATAAATTAGATTCAAAAATTTGAGGTGAAAACATGAATACTAGAGAAAGTGGATCAATTTGGTTGAGAAAATCATCTCAACCTTGTTGCTCACATTGAGGAGCAAGGTCCCTCCTTATTCCCTTATATATAAATGCTTTTTTATTAACTTGAAAGTAATTGAAGGAGATGGATGTATCCCTTGAGGGGGGAGTTGGTTATCAGAATCTACTAAATATTCACTACCTAGTGAATGAGGAACTTCTAAATAGATTTTTAAAATTGGAAGATGTGGTTTTCAAATCACACTTTCATCCTGTGTTCTAAATTTTATTAACCATATAAATTAAGGTGGATTTCTCATTTAATGACAATATAAAACAAAGGGGGTCTATATCTTTTACACTTGAACATTTCTAATGTGTTTATTGAAGTGTTTAGGATTTTTCATTTCACTGAAAAATATGGTTTTTGGAAACTCCTTAAATGAGACTTGAGAAAACTGAGCATGATTTCATATGCATGGTAGTTAATAGAAATCATGGAAAACCTTGGTTGTGTCTCTCTTATTTTATACATCGAGTTATCCAATGTAGACTTACATTTTATTAAATAAAGTATATTTTCTAAGAAAATAATTTGAGATCATCCCTCACTTATAAGTGAATAAGAAATTTTTAAATAAGATGTAAGAACATGTTTCTAAAAGAAAAATTAGATGAGAATACCCCCCACTGACCCTTTTCATTTGATTTCTAATAAGGGGGATAAATTTTGAGCATAAATATTTACTTTTAAATTAGTGAAGATATATTCAAAATAGAATAAAATGGAGAGATTATTGGGACCAATGTTTGATTTATTGTCAAAGAAGTGTCAATATGTGTTTGTTGAGTTTGGATTAAGTGGATATGCTTGGAAAATTGGTATCAATTCACTTGATAGAAATGGAAGTCATGATCGAGAAATTTTCCATGTTAAACTCTAACAATTTTTAAAGTGATCTTAATTTCAAAATTATTGTGTCATTATTGACACTTTTTTTGCAACATGTTAAAGAAGAGTGAATACCCTTCAATATGAATATTATTTCATGAGTATTTCTAATAGATGAAAACCATGAATATATTAATTTTCATGATGATATAAATAATATTTCCATGAAAAATTAAAGGAATTTCATTAAGGAGGATTAATAAGTCAATGAAAAATATAATAATATATTTTTTAAGAAGGCTATGAAAAATAATATTTATTATTTAGGAGGTATGGTTAAAGAATAATACTTGAGAAGTTTTCTTAAAAATTTACATTTGGTTGAATATTTATATTATTAAATTATATTATAACTATTTTATAATATTTCTTATACTAAAAAATTAATCTATCCACAAGTGATCAAGGATATACCTCGACGCCACATTATGGGAGGAGGAACCTTAACCACATAGGGGAGCCAGCTCCTAGGCCTAGTATGGTGGTAGTGTAGAGGGGAGGGACTATGTATAAGGCCTGTGGGAGCACACTCTAGGTGGTGTGGATGTGGATAGTTCATTGTTAGTCCCATTAAGGGGGATGGGTTGTGCTATAGTGGTAGCAGTGTGGTAAGGAAGTGGTTGGGATAAGACCTCATACTTTCTTCTAGATGCTTATTGGGACTAGTTTATTAATATACCATCTGCACACCCGATCTAAGTAGCGATGTGGGAAAATGGAATCTATTGAACTATTAGTATGTCTTTAAAAATTTGGATAAAGCATGGTTCATATAATTTCATGGATCTGAGCCATTTGATCAAGTTTGGTCATTGTCTTCCACCTTCAGTGATGTCTGAGTGTTCTACTACACCAAAGATCATTTCAGACATCTATCGATAGAGAAACTATCCATCTTCTATTATGATGTCGAAAGGAAGAGAAATTTGATATCAATCCAATATCACACATGAAATCATTGTCTTGCATTCATGCAAGTAAGTTCAAGAACGTGTTTCATCCGAATGAAAACTTTATTTTCAAAATTAAATTCAATTAAGAGGATGAGTTTGAGATTGAAAATGAGAATCATATGATCCTCGTCGCATTCATGTGAGGATTTAATCATGAGGAATAAAGTTAAATCTCACAATAAAATATTCCATGAAACTTGGAATATACTTGAGATACCTCAAATGACTTGGGACAGATAAAAGATATGTGACATGGATTAAAATTCAGAGTATTGGACATGACATAAAACTCATATCTAAGGTGATGAACTCTGCCTATAAATATCAATGCACCAAAGCTAATAGGGTTTTCTGAAATATTGAAAGTGCTCTCATTTTTAAATAAACTAATCAATCGTGATACACTATTTCATGAAGAGAGAATCCCTCCTATGTAGCCTCTACTTACATGAAGGGAAAGGAAGCCATGAGAACTCGACTTGTGCATAGAACACTCAAGGTGTTTCACAAAGAACTTGTTCCATGAATCCACTTGTATTTGTGTGATACTTATACGAGTATTCTCCCTAGTTTTTTTTTTGAAATTATTTGAGATGTCATGAGATAGTGTCACCTATAATGTGTCTCATAAAGAAGAAGTAAAATAATAGTGACATACATTTTTGTGCATAAGGAAGTCTAACCCATTTGAGTTTTCATGAATTAATTTTTATGAGGTTGTGTCTACTATTACATGAAGAAGAATAGTACTTTTCATGAATTCATACATGTGTTATCTTCTGTTAAGGATATCGAGATCCTTCATCATATTGGAGTTCGTGGAAACTACCCGAAGACCAAATTCACTATTGAAGTTTTCTAACAAGCTCCTCCTACTGGATGGATCAAAGTCAATGTGGAAGGAGCTTCAAAAGGAAACCCAGGACCCTCGGGCTGTGGTGGAATCTTTTGATACCATATTGATCAGATCCTAGGATGTTTCTGTGGAAGCTGAAGCCTCTCTTCTACCTTGGAGGCTGAAATATTGGGTGTTATTCACACCATTTCCTTTGCCAAAATGCACAACTGGAATAACATTTGGATTGAGAGCGACTCTACAACCATAGTGAAATCCATTTGGAATGGCATTGCCCATATTTCTAGGACTCTCACCTCCCGATGGATTGATTGTCTTAACTCGCTCAAGAATCTAAATTTCATTGTCACTCACACCTACTGTGAAGCGAATAGGATTTCCGATGGTCTTTCCAATATGGGAGTTCCACATGAATTCACTTGGAGGAATGAACTTCCTGCAGATTTGCTTCCTTGTTATATTAGAGACACCAGAAAAATACCTACTTATTGTCTCATGTAATTTCCCCTTGTCCTCCTTTCTTATTTTTTGAATAAAATTAAGTGTTCTGAACTTTTTCCAGAACACAACCATCTTTAATACATGTGTTATCATGCACATGTTAAGAGAACTAAATAAATATAGAGTGTGTGTGAAAAAGAAATAAATAACAGTGAATTTCCATTTTGTGTGAAGGGGGACAAAGCATGCATACTTGCATGCATGCATGAAGAGATAATCACTTGCATGTGATCATAAAAAAAGGTAGAATAGAACTTGAACTAAAATAGTGAACAAAATCACCTAAAATAATAAATATAAATTTATATTTATATTTTAATTTTTTTTGTATAAGGTCATGCATTGTGTCACACATACATGAGGGTTGAGATTTTAAGAAAAGAACGGTTTGAAATTATGAAAGTTTATTCTCACACAAAATATCAGTGAAGAATTTTTGTTCACATATTTCACACATCTAAGTGATTATAGGACATCATAAGAAGGAATAATCAGCCCAATCATTTTTTTTAATGAGGAAACTAATCAAATACTGGTGATTAGAGATTTGTGGGAAAGACTAGAAATCTTTGTAAATGTAATTTAATGGTGCATGGGAAATTCAGATCCATAAAAATCATGGAGGAAATTCAAAATATCATCCTAAAGTGGATAAAAATTTAAACAAAGGAGGTATCCTCTCACTTAGTTCTATAAATATGAAGTCTCTTATGTGATTCAGAAATAGGAGTCTCTAGTGCGGATTCTGGAGCAGGCTAGTGTGGATTATGGCAACACTGTGGGATGCAGTATAAAGAACCTACTATGTGTATTTAGGATATATATAGTTTGAATCACTATCAACCATTATATTTGATAAAAATATTATAGTTTAGAATCCATGTTGGGGAAAATAACCAACATGATGAGTATTTATTTGTACCGAACCATATAAATATCATGTGTTGTGCTCTCTCTCATTATTGTTTCATATGAAGTGATACTGTGAGATATTAATGAGTGGATTGATAACCTTAACAGGTTCAAGAGGTTAAATTAAAAATAAATAATTTGTAAAAAGTAAACCACTAATTCATGCCCCCCCCCCCCACCCCTCTCTTAGTGTTCAACCTGTCCTGGGTCACTCCACTTCTTCATAGTGTTCATGGATGATATTTTGGTTTACTTGACGTTTGACTGTGAGCATGAGCACCATATAAGTTTGGTTTTGGAAATCATGAGAAGTCACCATATCTATATAAATATTTTTAAATGAAGTTTCTATACCTAAGAAGTGAAGTTCTTTGGGTATGTAAATTCTGATCATGGATTACCATTTAATCCTAAGAAGTTCAAGGCAGTCCTATCATGGGAGGACCCACAGAACATCTTTAAGATACAAAGCTTCCTTGTATTTTATAAATACTATTATTATTTTTTAAATTAATTATCATATTTATCATTAATCTTGACTTCTCTTACCAATAAATGGTAGAAATTATCATTGGATGCAAAAAAAATTATCTTCATTCGATGAGTTTAAATGGCTTCTGACATCATCACCTATTCTGATCTTACTTGATCTCAATAAGGGGTATGTGGTATACTGTAATGATTATAGTACTTTTCTGGGTTGTGTTATTATAAAGGATGATCATGTGGTGGCCTATGGACCTTGATATATTTGGACACAAGATAAGAATTACCCCACTCGTGATTTTTATTTTTTCATAGTTATGCAGGAATTGAAGTGTTGGTGACATTATATTTTTTGGGAGATATTAACAGTCTTTTTTACCATAAGAGATTGAATTATATCTTTTATCATAGGGAATTGAATCTCATATGGAGTTAATGAGTAGAGTACCTTTATAAATTCAATTTCAATGTTGCCTACACCCCAGTTAAGGGGAATTTAATCACGGATTCTCTCATTAGAAAAGTACCATCATAGGATATATTATAATTGAAGGAAGAGTGGAACCTTTTAGGGGTATTCACTTCATTACATCTATATTCTCAAGAGGATGTTTTGGGTATGGTTCTGACTAGTGTTTTTTTTTCATCATATCTCCTTGATTCTATTTTATAGATTCATCAGCAAGGTGATGATTTCAGATGAATCAAAGGAACCCTTTATAGTTGGGAGACCGTTTCTGGTTGGTCTTTACCTTTTGATGGTATTTTCCACTTCAGGAATTATTTTTTCATCAAAACTTATATGAGGAGTTCATTTTTTTTACTATCATAGTTCTTTATGGGATATTCATCTAGGAACTACAAAGTTATGTTATGATATAAGATGGTGATTCTAGTGGATAGGTATAAAGAATGACATTATTGACTTTGTGTCTCATAGCTACACCTACCAATAGATAAAGGCATAGCATATAAAACCTTTTATCTTGATCCAACCTATTCTAGTTCTATTTTTGAAATGGTATGAGGTGTCCATGGAATTTTTTGTTTTATTACCATATAATATCTAAGGGAATAACTCTATATAGATAGTAGTTGATCAGTTGAATAAATCAGATCATTTTATTCCAATTAGGGTTTCCACTAAAGTTAAAGACCTAGGTAAGTTGTGCATATAGGAGACTATGAGGTTACATGGGTTTCCCTCTACCATTGATTCAAACAGGGGTCCTAAATTTTCCTCCCAATTTTAGAATAGTATCCAAGAGGTGATGGGGACTCAGGTTAGGTTGAGTATAGATTACCATCCATAGACAGATGGTCAGATAAAGCATGTTATTCAAATATTTTAGGATATTCTCTGTGTGAAGGTGTTGGGGCATGTAGAGGAATCTGATTGGCCAGTGATTTTAAAATTTTCATCGCCATAGTTATGTAACACCATTGTCTCCAGTGATCCAATCCCTAGTATAGGTCTAAGGATCTCATGTGAATATTTCAAAGCATAAAAATTAAATGAATGGTTACCTCAATTGATTCAATGTGCATTCGACTGCAGATCATCACCAAAAACAGTTGAATAAAGGATTTGAAATTGAACCCCTCTAAATCATATATACACACTTCAAGAATTTACATGAATGTTTTTCATAAAATTTTGGGTGCTAGCGTAGGGATCTGATGATCTCTTCGATGTCATGACAACCAACTTGATCTCATGCCTTCGATCCACGAAGGAAATCTTGGATCACTCGCTCAGATCGAGCCTTTATATATCTAAGATATGAGAGGAGAGAGGATCTCTCAATTCATTGGAATAAATTTCACACTGTAAATGGTCTCCTCCCCTACTTATATAGTGGATATGAAAAATATCTGGATAGGATTTCCCATCCCTTGTATATTTAACAACTACTAAATACATAATAAATAAATAATTGTGATAAACTATCTATATCATAAATATTATTTATATTTTATCATATCCATGTAATATATATTAAATATATTATGTGATAAAACCGTTTAATTAACTCAACTTATAATTCTTTCTAATATTAAATGAACCTTGAATATTAAAAAAGTATTTGTTCATTTAATATTATTCCAAGTATTTACTTAACTACTCATAAATAATTTTAATAAATAAAATCAACTCAATTGTTCTATACTCTAATTATAATGAATTTATTTATTTATCATTTATTGATAAATCTTGGACAACTCTTGAACCTCATTTCAGGGCCCAACATGTCCTATACACCTATTCAGTTGAATAGTGAAAAATCTTGAATGCACTATTGTGTGTGAAACTCTAGGACCTTATCTTGATAGCAGTGAATAATATTCACATAATAAGAGAGGATTCTATGAAACCATTAATTCCCCTAAAGATACAAGGAATTTTTATAATAATTAAAACCATCCTACAAACATGCATTGTGTAATATAATCTCTTTTTCATATGATATCTCATAAAGGAAACAAACTTGTATCATCATCATTTATTGCTTTATTATTTTTTGATCTAAATGATCAAATTTACCTTTGACTATAATGGACAAGGATTTAATGAAGGTACTACTATCTTGATCAATTATATCCTGGATATCACTTCCTCAATTCAGATGTGACAAATTATATCTTGATCATTCAACCAATGTCATGCCACCAATGACACACCCAACACAAGCCACCTCATCAAGACATCAATATAATGGATTTTTCCTTAAATCAAAGTACGTAATCAAATAAAAAATGTTGATAATGATATTAAGTTAGGATACCAATACACATGTTCGTAGACATGAACAACCAATGACACCCAAAACATGTGATGTTCCTATAAGCGGGTTTGTCCTTATGATATTAACTACTAGAGATCACCAAGTGTGAACTTTAGAAAAGAAGTCTCAATGATTATGATCCCCTAGAACCTGATAGTCTGACATCAAATATTTATATCTACTATGACATATCTAAGTCATAGGACATATGTTTAATATTAACATCATTGTATCTTGGGGTTCTCATTATAGACTGGGAACTACTATAACCTTTTGATACAACAAATAATCTATAGACATTACCATTTAAATAGTGTATATAGAAATATCAAAACTATTATGGTAAGTTTGGATCATATATAATTCTCTATATCCATGATATGGTAATTGACAATTAATGTTCAAGTTGGGTCTAGAGAATCCACTATTACAACACTCCCACTTTCACTAGAGCCAACTTACTAACTAACCTTGTTATCTCTCACATGATAAGATCATGTTTCTGCTGAATTATTCCTTTATTCATGGGCCTGCCACATTTCCTCTACATGGAAATTCTATTATCTGTTACTTTACCTCCTTGATTAAGACTTCTTAATATATGATATCCCTAGGTATATTTCTTTTTTTCCACTATCAAAACTTGACATCTTAGCTAGTAATGGTTATAGAATTATATTAATTTATAGTATTATAAAACATTAATTACTAGGTTCGATTCTAAGAATTAGAATAAAACATTTCATATTATATACTGCTTCTTTATCTTCCATTGAATAAGCAACACACTCAGTATTTGTAGACATGGATACCACTAGCTTAAATGAGATTTTCTTTCTCATTACCTTACTCTAAATACTATATTAATTCATGTTTATCCAAGGAAGAATAGTTATATCCATCTATAACTAGTATTCCTTCCTCTCAATATACTAGGTACCTACCTTTATACTTCCTCTAGTACAATCGGATAGTTCTGACTGCCTCCCATGAAGTTCTCCTGGATATAACTTATTTTTTCCTACTATAAAGTTTATATTTTCAATATCATTTCTTGTACATAGCATGGAATATATGATTGATACATCACATAAGCATATGAAATTCAACTTACCACGTTAATCTTCTCTTATGTCCCTCATATTTCTTCTTGGATAGATTTATACCTTGTGAAACTAGTAAAAATTCTCTCTCAAATTGTTCCAAGTAGTATTTTTAATACATTTTCAATATATGTATAATTTACTAGGTCCAAGAAAATATTGGATCTACCTCAGTAGATATCATTCCCTATAAAATTAGGTTGCTACTTTAATTCAATCTCTAGAGAGATAGTTTCATTTTGGTATCAACTAATTGTAAGACCAATAGTTTTTTCATATGTTTTCAAACATTTTTAATTTGTAAAATATTGGCACTCCCACTAACATTTTATAGATACATGGAAAAATTCATTCCTAATTAATAATATGTGGTCTTTTTTCTTAGTTTAATTGAAAACTATATTTCAGTAACCTTCATCCTGTATTGGCATTATATGGAGTCACCATCCCTTTCTAGTTTCATTTCATATAACCCTTTCAAGATTGGTGGTCTTAATATCTAATTATCAATAAAAATGATCACAGAAAGTATCTATGAAAAATAAAATTTTAATAGATTTAGGCATAATTACTTTTTATAACCAATATATCCTTGTTGGTACAGTGATTGTGTTATCCATTTATAGTTTCTTTTGAATATCCACCACATTATTCAAAATAATAAGCCCTTGTACATTGATAAATGGAATCCATTATTGAATTCTAATTAATCTTATCAATATTAGATAATTTCCATATACTATTTACTTGTAAGATTTATTATTATCAATGAATAATGTATCACAAGTTACGGTGTATATAAAACGGTTACCATAGTTTTACCCTTCCTATGTAGTACATGTCTCTAGAACATTCTCTTTCCACATACTCCTGTGGAATTTGTTCCTATGTCAACTATTTGGGTAGCTCTGGCATTGACTAAACCCAAGTCAATATTTCTCCCGTTATTTTAAATAGAGGTGTACACCCTTTTTTATAAGTATATTCCAGAACTTTACTATAAATATTATATGATAGGGATTTAAATAATATCCTATTTAAACTTTAGGATATTAAATGATATGCACATTGTGTTTTTCTTGATGATAGCTCGGTTATATTCTTAGTAGAATCTTTATATCCAAACACAATGTTCTTATGAAATAGTGAATTTATTTCATATTATAACTCATATGATATCCATTTTTCGTTATAGTTGGCATATGGTTATGAGATAAAACCGTTATTTGTGAAGAATGTTTTGAAATATAATGGAAGTATCTACAATGGATGAGTTTTAACATTGATTCTCATTTTACTTATATCATGACTCTAATGTGTATAAGGAAATATAAGTTTAGGAATTTCACCATGCTATATTTTATTTATCAATGTTAACATGAAATACTCATTATCAATCCTAATTATTAGCATCATATCTTTGATGTGGATAAGGTGATGAGCATTTAGGAATTACTCTATGCTACATTATGATGGTCAATGAATTCTTGGTCAAGATATTCTTAAACACACCATACTAAATAAAATCATACCTTTTGACCATGAATATACCAAACTTCACATTAATATTCCTTAATAAACGTTTAAAGGAATCTTATGAAGTATATTTAACACTAGCTTACCCTTGGAATATTCCATGCTCTCTGGATGAACTAATTCTGAAAGATTTATGACTTACCATTATTTTTAAATGTTTCTTGGTCCAAAACTAAGTATATAAGTGTGTTGATAATACCTATAGTCTTTAACTTCTATTATTATAAAACCATAATGTATATATCCTTTAAAACTACTTAGTTTTTATTGAAAAAGTATTATAATTCTACAATTAGGTATATAACTATTACATTTTATATTCATCAGGTATTTCCAATGATTTAATCATTACTTAACTATTGGTTGAGTATTAAACAGCACAAACAGAAAACATTCCTAAATAAGAATAATGTCTCCTTATCTCCAAATAAATCATGAGATAAATGTTTTGGTAATACTTAACAAAAGTTCTACTATAATCATTAACTTGGAAATTATAAATTGTGTACTTCTCACCACAGACTTTGGAATCACCCTTTCTCAGCTGCTTGTAGAACACACCTTACATCTTAAAATATTTATATTACTTAATTGATTACTATATTTTGATACAAATATGTGATAAGCATATTTTATTTAATACCAAATAAGTAGGATATAAACTTTACTTACTATTTATGATTATGCCTAAAGAATAATCGATTACTTTCTTCTTTAATTCAGTTTATATAATTTAAACTTCTATAGATTTTATTTCATGAAATTCAAAGAAAATAACCTCTTGTATAATACCACTTTATTTAAATCACATTGAAAAGGTGTATTTGACATCAATATTTCCATTGTACTTTTATCCTTTTTATTTCAACTTTTTCTCCATATTAACTACAGAATAATATTTCTTTAATGTTCTTATTACTTAGTGAACCTTACCCAAAAGGTAATTAAGTGTTTTATCTATTCTATTTTCTTTGTAATATTAAATGAAACTAGATCATATGGATGAAAATTATATAAGAATTGGATGTATTAAAATATTGTGATTCGCCTTTCAATTTACATGTATCTAGTGTAATCATCACTCATTCATATCACACTTCACTTTCCCCTCATAAGCATCTTGGAGATGAGACTACATGTGAAATCATCCATGTCCTGATGTTGTACCCAAAAATCACATCATATTTTGATAATAGTGTTATGAAATAACCATCATATGTTTCATACATGAGTCTCTTGTAATCATTTTTATCACCCTTTATTTTGAGGTAGCTCAACAGGTATTGAGGACTCCAGTATCTTGAATATCCTATGATGTAGAACTTTGCACAAGCATTGTCCCGAACCAAATATGGTCACCATCAAAACCGGCACTTGATCCATCCCGCAACAAGGCCTGAAGGGATTTCCCGATACCCATGGGCTGGAACAAGTGCCTGGGTATCATAAAATGAAAATTGGGAATGATTTACCCGAGTTTATAAACTTAAAACAACAAAAAAATCCAATAAAATGAATCTAGATTTTTTAATCCAAACAATCTTATACAAAAAATAAGAACTGAATTACATATTTTAAAATAACTCAACAAGACTATAAAAAAGCTACAAAATAAAAAGGTAACATCCCAAGAACCCTCATGGCAAGGGGCACTGCCCTTAAGCCATCTCCACAAGACTTCACCACCAAGGACATGCTAGAAACCCGAACCACTGGAAATAAAAACTGTACCCAACCTGTGACAAAAAAATAACCAAGTCTACTTACACCCAAGGGTGTCATTAGGGTGTGATCCAAAGCCTATTAGGATACCTCCACTAATATATTCCATGTGATAAACATTTAATGATGAAAAGCATGCAAGTTTTCAAAAACATGAAATGCTAATTACAATTTCTAAAAAATGCAACATTAAATAAAAAAATATTCAGGTGGGGAAATTTAAAGAATAAACACTTTTAAAATAAATACCAAATATAATGAATTTTCCAGCCACTCATATCATATGTCAATGGTAAGCACAAAATATCTAGTGAGCACAAGCAATGGGAAATAACCCCTAGGCACTAGCTAGCTATGGGTCCCAGGTACCTCGTATCTCGGTGAGAGTAACCATCACAAATATCTGTTCTCATGCACGATCCAGTAGTAGGGAACATACCCATAACCTAGTGGCCCCCAATCATCATCATAGTTTACTTAGAGTTTTAAGTGTCAATCTTTATAAGTGAAACTGAGGCCAAACCCCGCGGATTCACTAGCATACTAGTACACGTCCACCCACCTAGATAACCGGGTTTTCCTTTTATGCCCAAACAAGTTCAACAAGTCAATAAATATACTTTTCACATGAAAATTTCATTTCCATATCATAAATTCACCAAACATCTCACACGTATACAACACAAGTCACAAAAGTCCACTTTTCATTCAAATTGATTTTGAAATCCGACTCACACCAAAATATCCCACAACACTTTTCACATTTCTTGAAAACTTCTAAAAATCCATTAAACAATTTTATAAAACCATTTAAATATATTAAAACTCTCATAAAATCCCACTCACTTGTTACATAATACCCTTTTTACCTTCAAAATCATTTTATCATCAAACTTACACGAAACAGCCCACAAACAAGTTTCGCTCCAACATCACAATTTAATAAAACATTTCAGAAATTTACAAAACATTCTAAAAATGTTTCACATCTTAAAAAATCAATTCACCTTTCAAAACCCCTTAATATGTGAACACTCATACCAAACAGTACATATTCACCCTTTCCCACTTTGTTTAACCAACTAAAACATTTACAATTTTCATAAAAAGAACCCAAGTGATGTAAATATGTCTTACACACAAAACCCATTTCAAAACCCCCATTTAATACCAAAAACCATACCAATTCCTATCCAAAACATAATTTTAATCCCTATAGACATTTATAAAACCACTTTCAAGTTTTATAAAATCACCTTGAATAATACTAAAAAATATCCAAATGAAAACACACATTTTAATAAAATGCTCTCAAGAAGTATAACAATGTTTTAGACATAAAACCAATTCAAAAAACCTATTTTTAGGCCTAAATGGCACTAATAAATTACCAAACCAGAATTTTCATGCCAAAAAAGATTTATTAAACCAATTCCATATGATATAAAATACACCCAAATAATACCCCATGAGTAACACATGAAAACGCCCAATTTCAAGTTAAAATGAAACTATAAAATTAAACACTTAACCAAATCAATCATAAACAGTTTTCTCACCACACCCAACATATGAGGAATATGAAAAATTAGTAAATACAGCAATATAACTCATCAATAATTGTTTACATATGGAACCACCTATCGAATGTGTCGAATCCCTCAAAACTTGGTGCGAAACATCAACCGCACCGCTACCGCATCACAAGGATGATAAATCCATCCCTAGACCACAATATTTAACCAAAAAGACAACAAATCAAACCATAGGTTCTAAAACTAACTTATTTACATTTTAGAACATAATGAAAGAGGGAGGAAACCCTAAGGAGAAGGAACAAATTGAAGAGAGAAACACTTACTCAAAAAAATCTTGAATAAAATGACCAAAATCCACTAGTATCTGAATTTGAAAACATTCAAACATTTAAGTGAGGTTCGAAAAAGGATTATGATATCATGTAGGAACTGGAATTGGGGAAAAGGAGTAAAAATAGAAGGATTTATGAAAGGATCAATTTACCTCTCCAAATCTGAGCGATTTCTGAAATCCATAGAAGTTTTGACCAATTTAGCGATTATATTGAGCTCTAAATTGTGGTAGGAGAGAATGGGGGCGCTCCTTAGGTAAGTGGACTCAGGTGAGAGTTGGAATCACTGAAAAAAGGTTAGTATTGAAGGATATATTAAAAAATTAAAATTTATTTTTAATACAGAAAATGGGCTTTCGGGCAGGCTCAATCCCTTAAATAAAAACTCGTATCCACCATGATTATGGATTCATAAATGGTCCAAATTAATATGGCGGTGTTAGTAGGTCAAGATATGACAATTATGAATTTTAATAGATGAAAATTTTTGAAAAATGATGGAGTTATAAAGGAATCAAAATTTATTTTTAAATCTGGAATTGGGCTCACGGTTTGGCCCAATTCATGAAAACTCATCCATTACTCCATAAAAGCATGGAAAACCCCCAAAACAAATCATGAATGGAAATTAAAAGGAATTTAACTTTAAAATAATTAATTTATGTGACAATTCTCCCCACCATGAAAACTTTCCACCCCGGAAAGTCACATCAAGGACAAAGCAACAACCAAACCCAACTGAGAAACCAAGAGGTACTCCCTTGCCAGGTTTCACCCCCAAAGGCCAAAACACCTACAGTGATCAATTAATGAATTATTACTCTCACAAAAAAAACTTACACCACTTTACTGAAATTATCAATCACATTCATACTTTATCCCAAAATAAAACTCCTTAAACACTATCCGAAAAAGACTCAATCAATTCACCCAAACGAACAACAACATCGAACAAGGTTACACTTACCTTGCTATAACTAAACCATTGGGAACTCTCCAATCCCAACATTTATCAAAGGAAGATGTAGGTAGCTTGATATCTCCTAAATAGACTACCTACCACCAATACAAGACCATGTATAAGTCTGAGTTACTGGTACGAGGGAACAAAAATAGGCTCCCCACCATAAGAGAAAACCTATATTTTTTTTCGAGACAGAATCAGGACACTAACAGGGGGAGTCCTGAATGGACTCCCTGGTGAAAAGGGTATACTTCCATCATAAATTTACAAAAGAACTTATATAATACTCATAGTGGGTCTCCCCACCATAAGAACCGATCATCTTAACCGATCAGCACGGGTCGGTACAAAAAGACCCCAAAATTTAAAGAGTTGGGACGACCACATGGTTAGTCTGCACAGTTTGGGAAACCATGCACTAACAGTGGGTATCCTTCTATCTACATGGTTTTTTGGGGAATGGTCACTACTAACCAATTGCAAACCATGTGCTCAACCTATCTAGCCAAACTTCAATCCTTTCTCTAAAGACTCAATGGAAACCAAAGGGGGAGGGAATAACATTGGGCGATGACATGGGTACAAGGCCCTCCACCTATTTCCACCAAACAGGAACAACAGAAGAAACATGATGACACCATGGGTTTAAAATCTTTCTATCTTTCATACTGCGGATTGGACTTTGTACAAGTGTTTAAATGAACCTCTGATTTCCCCTGACTATGAGTCAGCTTCTCTCCAAGACCTATGGCTGGAGCTCAAATGATTGAAGCATCTTCGGCCTCGCAGTTAGGCTTTGGAAACCCCCTGGATGATAATTTTTTATTTGGTGCAACCAACAACTACACCGCAATCCCCAATAAGTTTTCCAAGACATAACACATTCCAAACTCACTTTACCCTAACCCGATATTTCACTAAAACAAGGGCTTAGAATATACACACACATCACACCTTTTTTGTTCGGGTGAGAATCAATAAAAGTAAAGAACACCCATACTCACATTCCTCTAAAATGGAATATTTTTATGTTTTTCCAAGGGAGAAAATATCCTAATATAATAGAGACTCTCAGATGATTTCCCAACTTTCACCTTTACAGTCAATCAATCACGTGACATCATAAGGAATCACCGAACATGACCATTGCAACTGATATAAACAATGCATGGAGAGGGACCTTATACAACATCCCCAAACAACACAAAATTCTATAAAGTGGCCACAATATCCTATCATGGACATATTTTCCACAATGGTGGTTTAACATGAACTCATGCTTCAAAGAAACTGCAAATAACCCAGAGGCCCTCTTAGACACCATTGAGACAATCATCCCCACTAACAACCCTAGACCACTTCCAGCTTTGACGAATTAGGAAACTTAAAAAACTAAGGTCTCTTTAAACCTTCCATGAGCACTCTCACACTACAAGAGGATCTAAAAATAAAATAATGTAATGGGTGTAGACTCAATAAAAAAAGATCAATAAAATATTCCTTATATTGATCTACTATAGGATTTTCCAATGGTGAAACAATCCGAGTTTCACTTTAGTTATGTATTAACCCTTAATGGGGGTGTACCTTATCCAATGAGAGAACCCAAGGACCCAACAAAGATGGTACATTGGTCAAAACAAGCCATAAACCAGATCCAAAAACATGAATGGAATCACTATAAATGTGTCCCGAAACATATATCAGAGGAGACTACTAACCAGTCCTTCTACACAACTAACCGACCAAACATAAACCCAAAACACAGTTTAAACAGGAGGGGTTCTTGGACTCAAAACATCCCAAAACATCAACATTTTCCAAAAACACATAATATAATCCACCCCAAACAATTCATCAAGACATCATGTTTTTATTTAAAAACATTTCTTGAAAACAAACGGTTCAACGGTTAGCGTATCCACCAATGGTACCCCATGGGCCTTACACATGCATGTTTCTGTGCCACACCAGGAACCCACCTCATATCCATCCCGACATTCATCCAGTAATTCCATTAACCATTCATCATCCCATATAACCCCATGCATGTGGTTTATCACAGAAATACCAAAGGTTAAAAAAAACTCTTTCCACTTTTCAAAACCAGAACAGTCAAACAACAAATCCTTTTTCTCAAAACTTCTAACCACAAGATCAAAATCCCAATTCACATATTACAAAACTTTTTATAAAGACACAACCATTTAGAAAATAAATCACTTTAAAGATATTCACATTAATTTCAAAACATATCATCCCATTAAAACACCCTTTGAATGTTTAGAAAACTCTATTGGAAACACTTTTCAAAACCAAATTCAATATAGTTCATACATTTAAAAGAGGTGTAAGAACACTATTTTCCATTTCAAAACAATTCTGAAAATTTAGTTCCACCATTTAATAAATAAAACCATACCCTCTTAATTTGAAAATCATTTCACAAAAACTTTACTATTCTTTAAACCAAAGAGCCAAGTTTTCAAAACTAAAGCACAAAACAATGTGAGAGGAAACTAGTTTCAGTGGGTGACTCAGACATATAGTTTGCAGCCATATTCCAATCACTTAACTGTTATAGAGAGTGTTCTAAGAAATATCATTGGCTCCACATGGGTTTCTAGGCCCTGTGAGCTCACTATAACCATTAACCAAACTCTCTTTTCATTTCCCCTAATCATCATCGAACCAATAAAACAAAAGGACTTAGATAAATCCCAACTTATCCTAGAAACTTAAATTCCATCATGAGGTTTGGTGATTAGTCACACTACCCATAACTGGAATTCCAAGTCCCAAAAATCCTAACTCCAAACTATCTTGACTCTTCCCCAAATAACATGACCCAAAGAGTTAACCTGAACCTCCTCTAATACCATTTTGTCACAAACCGAATCCAGTTTCCATGAAAACTGGCACTCGACCCAGCCCTCAATAAGTCCCAAATGGCGTTCCTGATCCCCATGGGATGGCACAAGTGCATGGGTATCATAAAATAAAAATTTGGAATGATTTAACTGAGTTTATAAACTTAAAACAGTAAAAGAATCCAATAAAACGAATCTGTATTTTTCAATCCAAACAATCTTTTACAAAAAATCAGAACTGAATTACATATTTTAAAACAACTAAAAAAGACTATAAAAAAGGTAAAAAAACCAAAAGTTAACATCCCAATAACCCTCATGGCAATGGGCACCACCCTCAAGCTATCTCTACAAGACTTCACCACCAAGGACCTACTAGAAACCCGAACCACTGGAACTAAAAACTGTACCCAACATGCGACAACAAAAATAACCAAGTCTACTTACACCAAAGGGTGTAAGTAGGGTGTGATCCATATCCCAATAGGATACCCCCACAAATATATTCCATGTGATAAACATTTAATGACTAAATTAATGCAAGTTTTCAAAAACATGAAATGCTAGTTACAATTTCTAAAAAATGCAACATTAAATAAAAACAATTTTCAGGTGGGCTAATTAAAAGAATAAACACTTTTAAAATAAATACCAAAGCTACTGAATTTTCCAGCCACTCATACCATATGCCAAGGATAATCACAAAATATCTAATGAGAATAATCAATGGGAAATAACCCCTAGGCACTAGCTAGTTGTGGGTCCTAGGTACCTCGTATCTCGGTGAGAGTAACCATCACAAATATCCATTCTCGTGCATGATCCATAAGTAGGGAACATAACCATAACCTAGTGGTCCCAAATCATCATCATTATAGTTTATTTAGAGTTATAATCATCAATATTGCTAAGTGAAATTGATGCCAAACCCCACAGATTCACTAGCATACTAGTACATGTCCACCCACCTAGATACCTGGGTATTCCCTTTGTGCTCAAACAAGTTAAACAAGTTAATGAATATACTTTTCACATTCAAATATCATTTCCATATCATAAATTTACCAAAAATCCCACATGTATACAACACAAGTCACAAAATTCCACTTTTCATTCAAATTGATTTTTGAAATCTGACTCACACTAAAATAGCCCACAACACTTTTCACATTTATTTAACACTTCCAAAAATCCATTAAACAATTTTATAAAACCATTACAATATATTAAAACTCTCATAAAATCCCACTCACTTGTTACATAATACCCTTTTTACCTTCAAAATCATTTTATCATCAAACATACACGAAACAACCCACAAACAAGTTTCGCTCCAACATCACAATTTAATAAAACATTTCAGAAATTTAAAAAACATTATAAAAATGTTTGACATCTTAAAATATCACTTCACCTTTAAAAACCCCTTAATATATGAACACTCATACCAAACAGTACATATTCACCCTTTTCCCACTTTGTTTAACCAACTAAAACATTTACAATTTTCATAAAAAGAACCCAAGTGATGTAAATATGTCTTGCATGAAAAACCCATTTCAAAACCCCCATTTAAGACCAAAATCCATACCAATTACTATCCAAACCTAACTGTAATCCCTAGAGACATTTATAAAACCACTTTAAATTTTTATAAAATCACCTTGAATAATACTACAAAAGATCCAAATGAAAACACACATTTTCATAAAATGCTCTCAAGAAGTATAACAATTTTTTACACATAAAACCTATTCAAAAACCCTTATTTTAGGCCCCCATGACACTAATAAATTACCAAACCATAATTTTACGGCCAAAAAAGATTTAGTAAACCAATTCCATATGATATAAAATACACCTAGATAATACCCTACGAGTAACACATGAAAACACCCAATTTCAAGTTAAAATGCCACTATAGAATTAAACACTTAACCAAATCAATCATAAATAGTTTTCACACCACACCCAACATATGAGGAATATGAAAAATTATTAAATACAGCAATATAACTCATAAATAATTGTTTACACATGGAACCACCTACCGAAAGTTTCAAATCCATCAAAACTTGGTGCGAAACATCAACCGCACCACCGCTGCATCACAAGTATGATAAATCTAACCCTAAACAAAAATATTTAACCAAAAATACACCAAATAAGACCATAAGTTCTAAACTTAACTTCTGGACATTTTAGAACATATTGAAATAGGTAGGAAACCCTAAGGAGAAGGATGAAATTGAAGAGAGAAACACTTACTCAAAACAATCTTGAATAAAATGACCAAAATCCACTAGTATCTGAAATTGAAAACATAAAACCATTAAAGGGAGGTTCTAAAAAGGATTATGAGATCATGTAGGAACTATAATGGGGTAAAAAGAGTAAAAATAGATGGATTTATAAAAGGATCAATTTACCTATCCAAATCTGGGCGATTTCTGAAATCCAGAGAAGTTTCGACCAATTTCGCGATTCTATTGAGATCCAAATTGTGGGAGGAGAGAATGGTGGTGCGCCTTAGGTAAGTGGTATCAGGTGAGAGTTGGAATCACCAATTAAAGGTAAGTATTGAAGGATATATTAAAGATTTAATATTTATTTTTAAATTAGAAAATGGGTTTTTGGGCAGGCTCAATCCCTTAAATAAAAACTCATATCCACCATGATTATGGATTCATAAATGGTCCAAATTAATATGGCGGTGTTAATAGGTTAGGGTATGACAATTAGGAATTTGAATGGATGGAAAATGTTAAAAAATGATAGAGTTATAAAGGAATCAAAATTTATTTTTAAATCTGGAATTGTGCTCACGGTTTGGCCCAATTCATGAAAACTCACTCATTCCTCCATAAAAGCATGGAAAAACCCCAAAACAAAGCATGAATGGAAATTAAAAGAAATTTAACTTTAAAATAAGTCATGTATGTGACAAGTACATGTACTACTCTTTGGAAACTCATACCAGTTTTTACATTTACTTTGGACAATAATTATTGTAATGTACTTGTGATATTACTTTCTATTTTATACAAAAAAATCTAGAAAATTTAATTTTATCTTGATTACTAATTAGAAATTATTGATTAATTAATTAAATCACTAAATGTTTCCCACTATTTTATCGGACTCTATAAACCCTATGTATTATAATTAGAATACTTTTTTTCTTGAGTATTATAATGGAAAGGATCCTTGAAACCTATCCTCATAGTCTAAAAGCTTTGGATATGCCACTAATAAAAGGGTTTAAGGTAGGATTTTGACTAGATAAATTCATTTACTCAAGGTTCCATGATCTGTTGAGTGAAGTCTCAACTTCTAAAATCATAAAATTATTTACTCAATGCTCACCTATAAAGTTTCAACAAGCTATATTTGGATACTTATTTGCTACCAACATTAGTTAATTCAACACATCATCATCATAAGAACTCCCCAGTAGTAGAAGACACCCTCAACTTTGGCTGAAGAGCACCCCATACACCTGTTTTTGTTCATATTCAAACAATGGAAGGTGTTTTCAACTTAATATTTTGGTATAGGTTTTTAATATTTTCTTAAAGAATGTAATCCATTTTTATTAATATGTTTATACTATATTATCACATTCACAACTAAAAATTAATATAAAATAATTCATTACATCTTTATGCATTTTATTGTTTATTATTTTATGTGTTTCCCATAGTAAATAATCACTTGCATAAAATAATAAACAATGAAAAAAATAAATAATGAATGAACCCATTTTATCAATCCCGGGACCAAGACCTTTCTTTCTAATATACATTTTGTCTTCATCTACATTTAGATTTGAATTCTTAAATTCATTATTTTAATTTCATGTTTTCCAAAACTAACATCATTGTTTTAATTACCCTAATGATATTTATCATCTAATATTGGTTAATCCATTTAAACTCAATGGACCAACCATGACCTAGGGGTATCATACCTGAGTTGGATCTTGTAATGTCCTAGAATTTCCATGTAATCTTTTTTATTTATATGAAATTATTTCAAGACCATAAAATTTGATGGCATGTGATACCGAGGCCTAGAGTTCCCCGAATGATCTGTCGAAAAATGTTAAGCTTTAAATAGCACATGTGAGAAATTTTCTTGAAAACGTGGAATAACTCCTAAATGAATTTCCATTCAGAAATACAATGGAACTGTTGCATTAAAGATGGCAAGTTTACTCTATGTGCGGCTTATGTTTAGTTGGTGCATGCCTCTAGTAAGAAAACCTGAAATGGAATGATCGTAAATAAAATTATTTTATTTTTCAAATGCTTATAACTCACAAAAATTGAATCATATTAAAAATCTCAGACCACCATTGAACTCATGAGGGTATTCTTTCCTTAGGCAAATCCAAACATTGGGTGGCATGGGCCAATAGTGGAAGTTAGTTTTGGGCCATGAATAAAATAATTAATAAACAATTATTTTATTTTCAAATCCTTATAACACCTAAATGGTAACTCAGATTGAAAATATAAGAGTGTCATTAAACTCGTGGGGGCACGTTCCCCTTAGGCGGAACCTAATCTTGACCAGCATGGGTCAAGGGTGAAAGTTAATTTTTTTAAACTTTTTTCTAAGGTACGTTCATTAATCATGTGAGCGGAATTTTCTATATTTTGAACCATTACTCAAATTAAAAATATGAGGGCACCGTTGAATTCGAAACACAAGGATTCTTCTAGAAATAACTTAACTTTGGCCAGAAAGGGCCGAGCAAAAAGGTTATTTTTCAGACCTTTCAAGAAAAATAATAAAATAATTTAAAATAATTATTTTTTTTCTCACCTTTTAGTGGATGATGACGAAGCTGTGGGGTGGTGATGAGGCAACAACCATGTGCATTAATGAGTATCATTAATAGATCATTAACCTATGCATAATGATGATTTAATGATTTGTAACAGTGACGTTGTTTCTTAAATAAAATAGAATAATGACGCGATGTCGCATCATAATGGAGACGTTGCAACGTGCTTCTATTTATAGTTCGACGCGATGGGGAAATAAGGATTAAAAATTTAGAGGATTATCTGGTGAACCTCTAGCGGACTTCCACCCCATCGATGAACTATGGACACCGGCAGAACTTCATCATCTTCGACGCCTTTTGAAGAATGGATCCGCGAAATTACATCAACGTCTTAATCCCTTGAGGAAGAACGCCACGACATTGGACATCATAAGAGGTAGGGATTTTTTATTTGATGTTTTTCCTCATCTTTTTCTAAAAATGACGAACACATATCAACCCACGAATAGGTTGATCTGCGATTTATGCATTATGCGGGAGGGTATTTTATTCTTGGGGTTATTTTTATTCGGGTTCCAAATCTTAGCATGGAAAGATTGAACGGAAACTCCCCGAACCTCCCCTATCTTTAAACCTCTAACACAAAGGCTCCGGGATGACACGAACAAAGCCTGAGAACCTCTACATGTGAGTTCTTGGTGGTCATACCCTCAAAATGGTAGCAAGGTAGGTTTGGGATCCTCGAGGAGAAGAGGGTGCTCCCCAGAGGCCACAGACACAGATGGCTCGGAGGACAGACCACCGGAGCATGTCCAGTGGTCTGTTAAACATTTTTTCGATAGCAGCAGTAGTGGTCGGCCACACCGGCCATGTGGATGAGGCGGCCTATACTGGCGGCCTGCATTGATTAGGAGACCACAGTTCGTCAGCCACAACGGTGCACTGGAGGATGCGGCATGAGGCAGGGCATCATGTAGAGGGACGGCCTGCATTCGGGCCATTCGGACGAGCTGGAAGTCGCGGTCCTTGACCTCAGTAGGCTAAGGAGCCCCACGCATCCATGGGGCAGGTAAGATGTTGTGGCCCATCAGTTGTGATAGGATCTGGATGTGGGTCTAGGTGGGTGCCACGCAGAAGGTGTGGCCCACCTCTTGAGAGGCACGTTCAGACAGGGAGGGGACGCAGCTGGCTACCGCATCCCAAGTGCTCACACCGACCGCACTGCGCGGCCAGTCCCCAACTGGTGAACCGAGCCCCCAATGGGTCGGGCTGGTCCTAGTGGGCTGGACTGCGCCAGTAGGCTGGACCCACGCCCAGCGGGCCTGACCCGCACTGGTAGACCGTACCCACACCCCCTTCGGTCCGGGCCAGACTAGACTGGGTCACCAAGCGACCCGGCGAGCAGGAACCTCGACCAATCGGATCGGGTCAAGCGAGTCCTATTGGGCCTGGCCCACTGGCGAGGCTAGACCAGACCGGCCTCGACCAGCACTAGGTCAGGTCAAGTCCATCATAATGAACCGTGGTATGTGGGACCCCCAGGCTGGATTGGTTAGGTCGGTCAGACCGGGTTCGGATCAGGCCCCATCACAAATGGTCCCCTAGTTACTAAAACAATCGTATCTTTCAAACCGCACGTTCGATTGACGTGTTTTTTGTGGCGTTGGGACCCTATATATGAGGCGGATCTTTTGGAATAATTTATAGAAACTTTTGTGATAGTTGATATGCAACAAAGGTCTTGAGAATAGGTTCTCCCAAGAGCACTACGTACAGAACCCTATGACTGGCTGAGACCTGAAGACTACTGACTTTTGGCCCAGTGGGAAGCACCTCTCTGTGAATTGGAAATCCCATGGTGGAAATCACCTCTCTGTGACTTTGTAGACCCATGGTAAGTGATTAGGATGAGTACCTCAGTTGTCCATGACTAGTGGGAAGCACCTCTCTCTAACTTTGTAGTCTCACAGTATGTGATGGGGGAGGAGTACCTAAGAAGTCCAAGGTTAGTGGGAAGAACCTCTTCGTGATATGGAAGGACCACTATACTAGCTAGAGGAGGATTTCTCTAGAATCCAAGGTGTTTGACGATGTGACTGATGATGCTACTGTTACTACCTAATAATATACCTAGTGTGAGATGTCTTGTGTTTCATGTTTTACCTTGAGGAATTGTTGTGTGGTTTTTTCGTTTTGTTTTGGGGTACCTAATGAGTATTGTTTTACTCACCCCTACATGGGATTCGCCCACACATTTTGTGTCTAGTGCAGATGACCGACGTTTCAATAGAGGTACTCAAGGAGATGGGACTGACAGATGCTATGATGGTGGACTTGGTGGCCTAGGACTAGGCGGGGCCAAATAGGAATGGGAAAATAGGACACTACTTCGGCTTCCAGTAGCTTCACTACTCTCATGATCAGGTGGGGTTTTCTGCAGATGGCCATCAGAGTTCCCTTTTTTGTTTTGATATTTTCATTTCTTTGTTGGGTTTGTATTCTGGCCCACTTACTTTCAAATGTACTTGCACACATCTTTGTTTTATTATAATTATTTTTCACCATTTTGGTGTGTTGGGATGTGGTTGGGAGTGTGTGTTCATATAGGAATTTAGGAAAATTCCTCCTACTTTCAGGTTGATTCCTTTGATTCTAGTTGCCATCCCATGACCTTTGGGAGGTGGTATTGGGATACTCACAACACAGGCCATGGGGGACAGGTCATGAAAAAGTGGTATCAAAGGGTGGTTGGTTCTACCACAAATATTGGGAGTCTTTTGTTTTTATTTTGGGGAAATAGTGTTAAGTGTTGCGAGTTTGACTTTCAGATTCAGGGAGTCCAGTGTTGGTTCAATGGTTGATGTATCTATTCACCAATACCTTGAATTCTATTTTCATCTCAATACATTAAAACACTGGTTGCATGAGTGTATTTTTATTTTGAATATGAGTTAGATCACCAGGTATAACCTTCTAATCATGGTACATCTTGATCTATATCAGGATTCCTTCATGTGGATGATCATCCAAGATCCTGATATGAGGTCATGAGGATAGTATGCCTAGAGACGAGGCATATGTTCAGGGACCGGTGATAGAGATGGCCCCAGCGGGTGGTATACCGGTGTTACCACCACCTATTTATCAGCTAGAAATCCCACCTCTAGTGGTTCAGGTGGATGTAGCTTTCCAGACTGAGTCATGGATGACTCTTTTGGAACTTTGTGATGAGGCACAGGGTTCGAATGTGGTTCACGGGCATCTGAGGCAATGATCACCTGAGATGCAGGGTCAACAAGACCTACAGATTACAGGTGTGCAAATTAATCTACGGAACCAAAGGGTTCATAGGGGGTGTGCTAGTTCCCAGAAGAGCAAGATTTTCTATGCTTGTTGTAAAAAAAGGACATATCATGATAGATTGTCCCACTATTCATGCTACAGGGTAAGAGAGGAGACAGTTTCAGACTATCGAGGATTATAACCCCAAGACTCTAGGGATGAATCAAGGTACGATGTGCATCTTTCTACTTTAGCTGCAGTATTGATAGATACTTGTTCTAGTGATTTCCCTTTCCTGTCACTTATTCTTGTTTGAAACATTGAGGTTCCAGTTAATACCATTGACTTGACCCTCGCATTTAGATACTCCTACTGGAGGAGACCCAATGACCACGCACTAGTGCCAAAATGTGACTTGACTCTTGGTGGTGATAGTATCGATTAGGATCTATTGGTAGTAGTGCCAAGGCTTTATGACATAATTCTTAGTACGGAATAGTACCGTTCATGCCAGGATTGAGTATATTAGGCAAATTATGTGGTTCATCCATGGAGATGGAACCAGATTTCCCTTTATCAATAGAGGGTAAATCCTTACACCTCTTGATTAACTCAAGCAGAGCAGGGTATAGCCAAATCCTATTCATTTGGCTAGTTCTAACCTCAGTGTAGTGAATTTAATGAGTCCTCAAGTTCCTAAGTGACAGTAGAATATAAGTACATATCCCTTGAATATGTTCCATGATTACCTCTCCATTGAGAGTTAAACTTCTACCTTGATCTGTACCCTAGGATGACATTGATATCCACATCGGCATATCGAATGGCTCCTATAGAGCTTTGTGGATTGAGGGTACAACTGGAGGACATGAGAAGGGAGTAGCTGCATGCAGTCAAGGAGTATGACCCAAGGTCTCCATGAATGATTTTAGGTACAGTTTGTGTCTACTATTGGCTACCATATTAATAGACATAGGTTCTAATCATTCCTTCTTATCATGAATCTTGTTCAAGACCTAGAGTTTCTAGTTAAATCATTGACTTGATCTTGAAATCTGTAGATTCCTATGGGAGGAGACTCGATAATCACACTTATTCTGATGATGTGATCTAAACCTTGAGGTGATAGTTTCGGTTGGAGCCTCTTGGTGGCAGCATTGAGGCCTTACGATGCTAGTTTGGGTATGGATTTGTTATCCACTTTTCATACTCAGATTGACTGTTTTAGACAAAAAAGGATACGGTATATCCGCAGCATTAGAATGGGGTTTTCCTTGGTCGGTGAAAAAAAAGGAAACCCAAGCAGCATGAGATAAAATCATGCAAAGGAGGGTGCAGTAGATCACTCTTGATTCATTCGTCCATACCCTCGTGGCAGTAGATGTTTTGAGTTTTCAGTTCCCAACAGTAGAGGTGGATTGTAGAAAAATCTATTCAATAGATGTTTCCAGGGTTACCTCCCTACAAGGGGAGGGACTTTGGTATCATTCTATACCCTGATATGGCACAGATATCAACATCAATATATTTTAGGGATTTCGTCGAGATTTGAAAGTAGGGGGTGTAGGTGGGGGACTTGTAGAGGAAGGGCTTAGTAAGACCCAGTGTTTGAGGTTATGTGTGGATGACTATCACATTAATCAAGTGGCCATAGAGAATGAGTACCCACTACCAAAGGGTTAATGGGCACATCAATCAGTTAAAATGGGTAGCCTTTCACATGGATGGAAAGGTGATCGTAGGATTTTCAGCAGTTGAGATAGTAGCGATGGATAGATTTCCTTTAGGAATATGACTCTAAGATAATCTATACTCCTAGGAAGGGGAACGTGGTGATAGAAATGCTCAGCAGGAGGTATGGTTTACAGTTGCTAAGTGAGGCAACAGAGTATCTAGTCACAATACTGATATACTTCATGGATGATGATGGAGCATATTACCTTCAGTCAATAATTTTTACTCTCCCACTCTTATAGTGAGTTAGGGAGGCACAGTTCGTGGATGCAGACTGTGAGGCCCGACATGCTCAGTTATCCTCAGGACAAGCTCCTGGTGTATTTTTGATAGGTGGGGAGCATTTCATCCTTTTCATAGGACACTCCATAGTACCAATGATGTTATGGGAGGAGGTGTTGAGGGAAATCCATACATCCCCTTTGGTTGTATGTACTGGTGTGGCAAAGATATACTAAGACCTATGACATCATTACTAGTGGCTAGGAGACGGAGACCCTTGGAGTTTGGGGATGGAAACCATGTTTTCCTTTGGGTCTCACCCCAACGGGGATTGAGGAGATTTGGACAGGGTGTCAATATATCTCTGAGGTTCATTGAATCTTCCTAGGTCCTGAGAAGAGTTGGTGAGGTGGCATACCACCTAGCTCTTCCCCCATAATGCACCAGGTGCATGATGTTTTCCACATATCACAGCTGAGGACGTACGTTCATGATCCATCGCATGTCATTGACTGGGGTGAGCTGGACATTGATGAAGGGGAGACGTTTGTGGAGTTCCCAATGGATATAGAGGTTTGATAGGAGTGGTTCCTAAGGGGACGTTCAATTCCTCTAGTGCATATTTGGTGGCAGCACAAGAATCTCCAGGAGAGCACATGGGAGCGGGAGGCTCAGATTTGTGCTCAGTATTCCCCATATGTTTGACTAGTTTTGTTTTGGATTTTAGGGATGTAAATCCCTAATTTGGTGAGAGTGTAATATCCCGGAATTTCTGAGTAATTTTTTTTATTTATATGGAATTATTTTGAGACCTCAAAATTCAACGGCACATGATTCCGAGGCCCAGAGTGCCCTGAATAATCCGTCGAAAAATGTTAAGCTTTAAATAGCATGCATGAGCAGTTTTCTTGAAAAAGTTGAATAAATTCTAAACGGTTGCTCAAATTAGAAATCTAAGGGCACTGTTACATTCAAGATGGTATGTTTACCCTAGTCGTGACTTATGTTTAGTCGGCGCATGCCTCCAGTAAGAAAACCCAAAAATGGCATAACCGTAAATAAAATTACTTTATTTTTCAAAAGATTATAACTCAAAAATGGTGACTCAGATTACAAATATGAGACCACAAATGAACTCATGAGGTTATGATTTCCTTATACAAATCCTAACATTGGCTAGTGCGGGCCAATAGTGGAAGTTAGTTTTTGGACGTAAATAGAATAATTAAGTAACAATCGTTTTATTTTAAAATACTTATAACCCCTAAACAATTACTCGGATTGAAAATATAAGAGTACTGTTGAACTTTTTGGGGTATGTTCTCTTTAGGAAAATCCTAACCTTGAACGGCACGGTTCGAGGGTGAAAGTTAATTTTTTTGAACTTTTTTTAAGGTACGTTCACTAAACCTGTGAGTGGGATTTTTTATATTTTGAACCAGTGCTCGAATTAAAAATCTGAAGAAATTATTAAATTCAGAATGTAGGGATTCTTCTATAAACTAATTAACTTTGACCAGTAAGGTCCAAGCGAAAAAGTTTTTTTTTCAGACTTTTCAAGAAAAATAATAAAATAATTTAAAATAATTATTTTATTTCTTTTCTCACCTTTGAGTGGCAGACGGTGACGTTGCGGGGTAGCGACGAGGCGACGGTAATGTGCATTAATGAGTCTCATTAATGGATCGTTAACCTGCAGCATAATGATGCTTTAATGATGCATAACAGCAACATTGTTTCTTAAATAAAACAGCGTAATGACACGATGTCACATCATAATGGAGACTTTGCGACATGCTCCTATTTATAGTTCGACGTGTTAGGGAAATAAGGATTAAAAATTTAGAGGATTATATGGAAAAGCTTTGACAGACTTCCACCCCATCGAACAAATGATGAATACCGGCATAAATTTATCATATTTGACATATTTCGAAGAACATATCCAGGAAGCGACATCGGCGTCTTAATCCCTCAAGGAAGAAATTCACGGCATCATATTTCATAAGAGGTATGGGTTTTTGATTTAATTTTCTTCCTCGTCCTTTTCTAAAAACGACGAACATAGATCAAACCACAAACAAGTTGATCTATGATTTGTGTGTTATGTGAGAGGGCGTTTTATTCTTCGAGTTATTTTTATTCGGGGGCCAAATCTTGGCATGGAAAGATTGAACGGAAACTCCCAGAACCTCCCCCATCTTTAAACCTCTAACATTGAGGCCCCAGGCTGACACGAACAAATCTCGAGTGCCTCTGCATGTGCGTTCTTTATGTTCGTACCCTAAAAATGGGAGAAAGGTAGGTTGGGGATCCTCGTGGTGAAGAGGGAGCTCCCTGGAGGCCATAGACACAGACGACTCGAAGGACGGACCACCGGATCACGTCTGGTGGTCTAATAAAAATTTTGTTGGTGCCGGCATTGGCAGTAGTGGTGGTCAGCCATGCCGGCCACGTGGAGGAGGTGGTCTACACCAGTGGTCCATGTTGATCGAGATATCGTGGCTCATCAACCGTGGTGGCATGCTGGAGGATGCGGCTCTAGGTCGGCCACCCTGTGGAGGGACGACCTGCATATATGCATTCTAAACAAGATGGAAGCCATGGTCCTTGACCGTGGTAGCCTGAGGAGCCCCATGCATCTGTAAGGAATGCGGGAGGCTGCGGCTCGTCGGTCGCGGTAAGAGCTAGATGCAATACTAGGTGGGCGCCGCGCAGTAGGTGCGAGCCGCCTCTTATGAGTCACGTTCGGTCAGGAAGGGGACGCGGCTAGCTTCCATGTCCCATGTGCTCACATCGGCCACACCACGTGGCCGGTCCCCTACTTTCAGGTTGAGCCCCCAGCAGGTCAACCCGGTCCCACTACCCAGTGGGAAGGACCGCGCTGGTGGTCCGGACTCGTGCCCCCTTCAGGTTGGTCCGAACTAGACTGGGTCACCGAGCAACCTGACAGGCTGTAACCTCGGCCAACCGGGTTGGATCCAGAGAGGCCTATTGGCCTGGCCCACTGGCCATGCTGGACTAGACCGACCTTGACTAGCCCTGGGTCGGGCTGAATCCATCTTAATGAACCGGGGTATATGGGACCCCCGGGCCGGGTTGGTCGAGTCGGTCTGACTGGGTCAGACCGGTCCCCGTCGCAACCGACCCCCTGGTTACTAAAACGCATGTATCTTGCAAATCTTATATCTTATTGACGAGTTTTTTGCGGCATTGGGACCCTCTATATGAGGCGGATCTTTTTGCATAGTCTATGGAAACTTTTGTGATAGTTGAGATGCAATGAAGGGCTTGAGGAGTGGTTCTCCCAAGCACACTACATACAGAACCCTATGACTGGCTGAGACCTGAAGACTGCTGGCTTTTGGCTCAGTGGGAAGCACCTCTCTGTGACTAGGCAGGCCGACGGTGGGAATAACCTCTCTATTACTTTTCAGGCCCATGGTACGCGATTAGGATGAGTACCTTAGTTGGCCATGACTAGTGGGAAGCACATCTATGTGGCTTTGTAGACCTATGGTACGCGATAGGGGAGGAGTACCTAAGCAGTACAAGGTTAGTGGGAATCACCTCTTCATGACTTGGCAAGCCAACTATACTCGCTAGAGGAGGAGTTCTCCAGAAATTGAGGTGTTTGATGATGTGGTTGATGATGTTACTTTTACTACCCTGGAATATACCTAGTGTGATATGTCTTGTGTTTCATTCTTTACCATAAGGAATTGTTGTGTGGTCTTTACTTTTTGTTTTGGGGTCCCTATTGAGTACTATGTTACTCACCCCTGTATGGACTTTGCCTGCACATGTTGTGTCTAGTGTAGACGACCAACATTTTGATAGAGGTGCTCAGGGAGACGGGACTGAAGGACGCTACGACGGTGGACTTGGTGGCCCAGGACCAGGCAGGGCCGAGTAGGACTTGGCGGACCTGACATACTACTTCAGCTTCCAGTAGCTTCACTACTCTCATGATCAGGTGGGGTATTCTGTAGATGTTCATCAGAGTTCCATTTTGTGTTTTGATGTTTTCAGTTATTTGTTGGGTTTGTATTCTGGCCCACTTACTTTCATATGTACTTGCACATAGATTTGTTTTAGTGGTTTTATTTTTCCCCATTTCACTGTATTGGGATGTGGTTGGGTGTGTGTGTGCGTACAGGTATTTAGGAAAATTCCTCCCACTTGTAGTTTGATGCCTTCAATGCTAGTTGCCAGCCCATGGCCTTCGGGAGGCGGGCTTGGGATAGTCACGGCATGGGTCCCGGGGGACGGGTCATGACAGCCTTGCCTTCTAAATGGTAAACATATAAAAAACCTTCTAATGTTCTAATCATTGTAGAATGGAAAATATTTTTTCTATCATATTAATACATTTCTTGGTGATAGTTGGATTTTAAGAGCCACTGAAAGAGGGTGGATGTTTCTGTATGAAAGACTCAATAGAAAGCTTCTCCCTCCTTAGTACATTTAAGATATCAATAAGGTTCATGTTATTATTCATAGCTTGATATAGTTGAGTAAGAATTATTATGAGTTGTTTTACATCATATCCCATTCCATAGGGTTGTTTTTTGGGGCAATCATCGTATTGTCCCTTGTACCCATTTTTAACTTGATTCCTTCTATTTTTTTCCATTACTAAACCAAAAAGGAGTTATCATGAGTGATGAACAATTAACATCATAATGGAAAAATATCAGGAAAGGAATTCAACCTTAAAATGTCTTATTATTTGATATTTTCATGTTAGTCTATAATTATTTTAGTTTAACCTATATAATTCTTGGTTAAACTTTAGGTTGGGTTTTCTCATACTTCCTAACCTAATATCTTAAAGTAACCAAGAAATCAATACTTTAAAATTTGTTATAAAGAGTATGAGATCAACCAAAGAATATCCACTAGAAGTGTCTAGTCAAGTGTGTAGTAAGGAATCTTTATTTTCCACCAAGTCATGGTTTATTTAATAACCAACATGTCATATTTGAGTTTATTACCCCTAGGTAAAACTATTCTAGAGCCTGCATCAACTTTCCAATATCTTGATAGGGATTTTTTTTCCCTATAAAACCCACTTACTCAAGACTTTACTAATATTTTAGGATATCATACTATACTTAGACTAATCTCTAGGATTTTCCACTAAGGTTCTCAAACCATAATTCTCAAAATAGTTTCTCTAATCTCCAAAAGTAACTAAACATTTACTTCAATACCAAATATAGAAACCCAAGCTAAACATACATTTATTTTACATGTTTTGCATGATATAAATATTACATTTCATAAAAAATAATATCCCAAAGACCAATAAGTTCAAGGAATTTGGTACTAGCAACATAATCATCTTATTTTCGAATACTCAAGATAACTTCTCATTAAATTCACCATACTAGACCACCATATATACACCTCATGATTAAGACTCATCCTCATAACCTAGGGAATAAAAACATAAGGGGTGTGCTCAGATTTTTATTAATGGGTAAATAAACATTTTAACGAGGATGAGTTTATAAGAATAAGTAAGAACATTAGCATATGATAAATATCATAACATCATGAGTTATAATAATAAAACATAAGTGAGCTTCAAAGTATAAGTCATAATTACTTGAATCCGCAAAATATCAACATATAAATATAATATTTAGAACATGACATGGAAGTATTTAACATAAACCTTGAATCATGAAAGAATAATATCATAATGAATAATTATCCTTTAAAAATAAAAAAATTATAATAGGGAAAATTTTCTTTCATGATCCACATCATGAGAGCATGTGAAAATAATGAAGAACGTCTTTCAAATATGGCACATAAATTAGTATAAGAAACATTACTTTCATGATTCACACCATCAGTGTCCATGCTTGCTAAAAATGAAAATATACTCATGAATATTTTATCTCATGAGATATAAACTATTAACTAATGAATTATAGGGTGATATAGGAATATACCTGTTATCATCCATACTTATGAGTTACACTTGAAAAATCATTCACTTATCACATCATAAAGAACCTATGGAAAGAAAATGGGTTTAATAAGACTTTATAAATGTAAATAAATCACCATAGATAAAAAACCCATGGAAATAAAAAATAGGTTTCATAAAAAATATAAAAGGAAATCATTCAATTATCATAAATAACCCATAGAAATAAAAATGGGTTTTATAAAAAATCCAAATGGTATAGAACAACATCATGAATTAAATTCTTTGCTTCCAAAAAGATGACCACTAAAAATAATTGCATAATTAAAGAAAATATAGGGTCAAACATGAATCATAAATCCATTGTATATGTATTATTTTGAGATAATGAAAATTAAATCATGAAAATATATTTTTGAAAAAATTTTGTATTCATCATTTTAAAAGTCATAGTTACGAGTCTATTTTCAAAAAAAATATCATTTATTTTTAAGAAAAATGAAAACAAAACCTTTCAGGAAAATGTATTTGGTTAGAAAAATATTTTCCACATAAATAAAAAATAAAACATAATTTAAAATATAAATCCTTGAAAAATTTAGTTCAATAAGAAATTTTGTAACTCAAAGAAAGGAGTTTGAGTTATCAAGTATCTTGCCTCTACCCTTGATTTACATATAAGTGATTTAACCTCTTGTATCATAAACATAAAAATATTAATTTGGTATTTTATAAAATTATTCATATACATTTCTATTTATAATATTCATTAATAATAATTCTCATTATGTATTATATTTTTGTAATCTCTTTTCAACGTCAGGTGTTAATAATCTTGACTTTTTTGAACTAGGTTTGTAAAATTAGTGTCAATATTCCTTTTTCATTAAAATATTATCATTTAAAAATTAATTTTTTATAAAGGCCAAAAATGTTATAATTCTATTGACTAGTATTTTTAGTCCTTTTTGTGAAGATGAAAATGGTGATGAACTAGTTTCGGGTTATTTACCGATATCGATGGATTGCCTTATAACGATCATCAATTTTTGTGTTATAAAAATTAAAAAAAATTAATGATTTATATATTAATTATATATATCATATATAATCATAAAATATAAACTAAAACCATCCATGTTTGTAAGTGAAGGAAAACGACAGGTTTATTTGTAGAGGCGATAGTCCGTACAATGCTCGATTATTGTTTTCTTTTTTCTTAATGAAAAAAGGGGAGGGTGGTTAATGATTGTACCATAATTATGATAAAATTTTAGTACAATAATTATATTTATGTTATAATTTTAATATGGGGTAATAATATTTTGGAAATAATAAAAACATATAAATAAATAGAAAAGAGAAAGAGAGGTTAGGAACTTATACTTCACTTCTTGGATTATCTCCTTTGCGAAGGGGATTAAACCATTAAGGTATGGAATTTTGAGAATACAAAAACCTCCTTAATATGTTTAGGAGTTTAGAGGACAGGGTTTGGAAAATTTTGGACTAAAATTAATGGTTTTTTGTGTGAGGGGAAATGGGGATAGGAGTTCCCCTTTTATAAGTGAAAAGGATTTGCATTTTTGTAAATACCCAAGACTTTTCAATAATGGGAATTCACTCTCAAGTAAAGTGGATCAAAAATTTAGAAATAGTGTATAATAGAGTAGATAATGTCATGTCACACCTACACCACTGAATTAGAAACATTTTATTCCCTTTCCCTCTAAGGTTACTCATTTTAACCATTTTAGTTTTCACCATGATAACTATTTTTTAACTACATAATTTATCATCTATTCCCAAAAATAAAATGGTCCATATTATATAATTTGAACCTAATAATTCCAAAGTTTAAATTAATTTTTTTATTCAACTTTTTAAAAGTGGTAAAAATTAATTTTAAATTACTAAATATATAATGTATAAAAAAAATTTAAAAAAATACAAATTAAATTATAAAATATAAAATACAGGTTTATGAATTAATAACAACATTTTTAAAATTATAAAATCACTCATTAAATACATTTTTATTCTTATAAAAATATTTTTAAAAATTTAAAATTCATACTTATATACTAATAATGTCATAAAGTTGTGTTATTTGTAAAACGGATATTTTTCACTATTCATCTAAAAAAATTAGAAAAATGTCATAAATTTATTTTAAGATAATATGTATATGATAAATCCAAAAATGATTTTGATATTTTCAAATTCACATCCTAAATTTTATAATTTATTTTTATTTAAAAATATAAAATATATTTGAAAACTATTTTTTATAAGAAAATGACTTTTGGTGCATTGTCTATTATTCTTCTCATTTCCTATGAATTATTAATTAAACTAGTATTAATATTTTATTTATATTAAAATATATTATTATTGAAAATAGGTAAATTTTATAAAATATATTTTATTAGTTTCTTAGTTTCACTAATTGAGTTGATATTTAAAGTGAACATTATTATATATATATATATTCATAATTCTGTTACCACCGTTTATACCTACCAATTCTATGGCTATCTTATAGCATTATATATTTTTTAAAATTTTGTTTTCATATCATGCTATCAGACATAGTTTTTATTTAATAATGAAAAACCTAGGTCATTACACCTGATAAAATTCATCTCAATTACCATACACTTTAACAATTTATTTTTGTTTCACCCTATATGCCTTTCCATATGAAATCTTATAGCCAAAATTTTGTTGTATCCTCACTATCACAAGGGATATAAAAAATCCTAACACATATTAGCCATATCTAAAATAATATATAACACAAATTTATCATCCAATTATGTATGATCTTGTGTCGGGTTAGGCTATATGTAAGTATGAGATGCCTCAATCTTTGACATCCTTCACCCTCCAAGAGAAATGTCAAGAGTCACCCTCAAGTGAAATATATAATAATCACTATATTTATCAATTTGTGTAATATATTTTTTCTATTTTGTCTCTTCAACTAAATATATATAGTTTCTCTCTATATGAAGTCATTTTAGTATACTTTTTAGGGAATCTTTTCTTAGAAAATCTTCTCCAATGTATAATGTTTTTCCATTGAAGCAAATATATCCTCTATAAATCATGGAAACTCAATTTTAAGTGTGATAATATTCAATTAAAATTTAGTAAAATGTGCCATAATTTCAGACCAATATATGGATAGTGGTGTATGATTTATCTTGCATTGAGGCTGGTGTACAACTATTGCATTTCTAATAACTTCTTCCCTGAATTTTTCACCTTCCTCATCATCATCACTATTTTCTCCTATTTGATCATTAGAAACTTATTTATCATCAAATTTATCTGACATTATGTCTTGGTTATCAATTTAATTTTCTTCTTATGCATGATATGGAATAGTCTCATAATCTTATGTTGGACCTTCTTCAATGAATCTTGTATGCCTCTGTTATTGTACAATAGTAGGATATTGATAGATAGTAGAAACCTCCATGCATAAATCTATAAAATCACTATCATAACATTGGTTAAATAATTTATTTTCTTGAAACCATCCATCTTAATCAAGAAATCTATAATTTATATTCCATAACATATCTTGGAGTTGAAGATGTCTATAACTAATAGACTAGATCTCTTGTTCAGGTCTCAAATTTAACCAATCATGAATTCTTGACTGAAGTTTTCTTATGGTAACATGGTCACTTATGATAACCATTCATATTGTTTTTCTACTATATAAATCTCCATGATAAGTTTGAATAACTTCACTATAGCAGTAGGCACAGGAAGACATAATTTTATATGTAAAAAAATAGCATGTGATCATGATTCCAATAATGTAAACAATATTCACTATAGAGAATAATCGTGTATGGTTGACAATGGAATAATTATGTAAAGTTATTTCAAAGTAAAATGATATAATTAAGAGTTAAATAATTTATAAATTGCATGTGAATTAACCATATCATACCTCTCAGGTGTATCAAACTGGTTTTGTAGTTAAACCTCTTTATCATACACTAAGTGATGTTTGAGTTAATACCCTATATTCCCCTTTAAGGTTTATTACCCCATGGTGCATATATTAAAGTTTTTGTATCCACTTATAGCATCCATATAGGGATTTTATTTATTGGAAAACTACGTAATCATTACTTTACTGAAATTTTAAATTGTGTTATTATGTTTAGACTTGTCCCTAATGTTTCACTAATGTTATTTAGTAAAAATTTAAATATTCATAAAGGTATATAAATATATTAATTAGAGTGATTTTGGTAGAGTAAAGAGAAAGTGAATCATCCAAAGTAGATCTCCCAGGAGTGCCAAACAAAGTGTACAGTTAGACCTCTTTGTCATGAACTGAGTGATGATTGAATTAACACCCAATAATCCCCTTAAAGGGTTGTTATACCTAAATTATTCTGTGTTAGAGCCTTATTCTACTTGTTTGCATCTATACATGGATGCCATTTCTCAAATAACCACCCGATATATAAGGAATCGACCTTAAAGAATTACATAATCTTGAGTTTTTAGTTAAGAATTAACTTTCTTTAATTCCTGAGGATCTTTACAATTTATAATTTTAGAGAATTAGGGTATAAATCTTAAATATAAAACCCATAAATTACAGAGTCTATACTTCTATTTATTATCCATTTTTTCCAGAATATAAAACTTTTAAAAATAAACATGTTTTCTTTTCATGAAAAATCTTCATGAATTTTAACCTAACTTCTTCTTTATTCGTACCCATCCTTAAACCTAATGAAAAACATTTTAAAACATGGTATGACTATAAAAAATATTAGTAAGGGACATAAAAAAGAAGAAATATGTTAGTCTATTGAAAAACATGAAAACCCATAAAATGATTACTTTTATCACATTATTCATTGAGTATATGAAATAAATCATTACCATATGAAAAATGAAAACTTTTTTCTCAAAGAAAATATTTAAAACCAATAGAAATAAATTTTAAACCCTTTTAGGAAACTTAGGGCATCATATTCATAACCTATGTTAAAACAATGTTAGAAATAATTGTATTCTAGTTAAATCTATAGGAGAAACCTCTTTGGTTAACACCATTCTTCTTTCCTTTGAAGACAAGGAACATTACCCAATGAATTGGAGAGTTATAATGGGGATCTCCCATTGTATAAGATATATTCATATCACTCGTTTCTCATATATAATTCTCAAGTATCATACCATGAATAAAAAAAATTATTCTTTCACCTTTTTCATCATAAAACCCTTAAAAACTCTTTTGAACACATATGCAAACCACTCTCTGATATTAAAATACCCTTTACTTTTAAAACCCCATTTTCAAAACCAAAATACCCAAAAAAAAAGTTAAAAAGTGTTTTTTATTTGAATAAAACATGAAATCTTGTAAAGGAGGGAAAACATAAAATAACAGTTATAGCTGTAGGAAAAACCTTTAATGTTGTATATGTTAAAATAGAACATTCTTTTTGTGTTTTTATGATAACATTCCGTATAAAGTACATAAAAATATTACTTTTTAAAAACTTTTAAAGAAAGAATAAAATTAAATAAATTTTATTTATAATTTATTAATGTCTATATAAATACATCAATAAAATAATGGAAGAAAATTATTTTGAAAATAAACCTTTAAAACATTTAAAATAAGGTTTTTAATGTAAAGTGTCTCTTAACTCAAGTCTGAATCATCATGTATGTTCTTTATATTTCTGAATAATAGACTTATGTTAATTATTTAATTTATTAAGAAAAATTTTAAATTTCATTATTCCTTTTATTTTAGTTAATACCATGTTATATTCAATTACATAATCAGTTAAGTTCATGTCAGGTGTTTTGATAATATTCGGCTCATATGTCCAAAATGAATTCGATAGGTTGACTATGGTCAAAGAGGTTATTATTTCATAATATTCAGAATAATAATCATGTCATAATTATAAATTTTATAAATCAATTATACTTTTAAAACTAACGTGAAATATGGTTGTAAAAAATGAACTATGTTATAATCATGGAGACGGTAAGTTGTACGTACGCATGAGTTATGTTTCCATTTTTCAGCAATCATTATGGATAGAAGGTGATTATTATTTTATCATAAGTAAATGATAATTATATTATCAGTTTCATATTATTTATTTAAATACACTTATATATACCATCCATGTGACGCGGTAAATAAAAATGAATCACATCATTTCGTGGAGGTGGTGGTCAACACATAAGCACGAACGACATTATCATTTTTAAATGGATGGAAAGGTAAGAAAATATATGATATTTTAATTTTACAGAATGATAAAAATTTCATGAATGTAATATATATACATTAAATAGAACATCATAAATAGTTGTGAGATTCGATAATGGAAAATGAATTACAACGGTTCGTAAGGCGATAATTCGCCGTATACATGAACGATGATTTCACTTCTAATTTAATGTAAGAGGAGATAGATATAGGCTATTAAATTAGCATAAAAATATATAAATATAAAGAATATACTTTTCTATTATTTCGTCATTTTTTAATAATACTTTAATTAGTTAGAATAAGCAATAAAACAAAAAAATTTGGTTAATAACTATACCCCTTCTTCAGACAACCACTTAAGGTTTACACCAAAAGATTTCCTATGTTGGTTTTATGATAAAAAAAAGTACTATGGTATATGGGGAAGGATTTAGAAAGGTAATTGGGTAGTTATTTTTTGAAAATAAGGCTTTTTAAGTGTGAATAAAAGAGAATAGGAGGTTCCCTTTTATATGAGGGGGTAGGGGTACTCTTAGAATTTCTTAAAGTATTAAACTAATATAAATTAATTTTAATGTTAAAATGGATCCAATTGATAATATTATAAGATAAGATAATTATTAGTTGAAATAATATCATAAAATAAAATTTTATATGTTTAGATTATGTTTTTACCTTTATATTTTTGTTTTAACTCGTGTTAACCCTTTTTGAAGATTACCATAATAACAAAGTTTTTTACTCTTTAAGGTTAAAGATAATCATTATAAAAGTAAAATTGGACTATAAATGTACCATGGTTGATATTAGAAACCATATATAATTAACTTGGACTAATATATGATTTATATTAAATTTAAATCATTTAATAAAACATTATTTAGTATAAAATATCATTAATGTCATTTTGTGAACTATTCAATTAATTTGACTTTGAAAAATACATGGAATCAAAGTAATTATAATATAATCCTTTTTAAAATCCCAAATATTTTATATTTATCTAAGAAAATTTGTAACACAATAATTCATTCAATTTATATTACTTTTAATATTTTTAAAATCATTTATTTTACCTTTCTATTAATTGAATAAATACTATGTCGGCATTGCATATGTATTTATGGTAGTTATTTTATTACTAAAAATTAAAAATAAATTATCATGATAAAAAAATGTTTATATTTCAAAAAACCATTTAAAACCAAAAATAAGTTGTTTTTATCACCATCACAAAATATTATAGATATTAAAAACAATAAAGTGACATTTTTTATTTTATCATTTACTTAAATATTATAAAGGTAAAAATCAAGGATAAATAGAAAAAAAAAGTTAATATTTTAGAAATTTTTAGTATTATGGATGAAATAGACTCACCCAGTGAAATAAAAGAAAGTATTAGGATTATTTTTTAGTCCTTATCGTGTTATTTTTAACCTTAATTGTCCAATTTACCCTTACCGATGTGACAAATATTTATTATGATTACTATTCATAAATAAAATTGAAATATTTAAAAAAATTACACATGTTTATTAAAAATATGTAATTAATTATAAAAAATTAAATTCACATAAGTTTTAGAATTTAATTTAACATTAAACCCAAAAAATGCAATTAAAAGCTGTTTTTCAGATAAATGATTTTTTAAATATAAAAAATTTCATACCAGATTCAAAAGTAAAATTTATACCAAAAACTATAATTTTATTATGTATAACAAAAAAATTTAAAATTTAAAATTAATACAAAATATATTTTTTATTTTTAAATACTTGAAAATAAAATACATTTTCCAATAAAAATTAGTATTTGTCACTATTTATTGAAAAAACAATCATTTCAAAAAAATCTAAAAAATTCATCTTAAGATAATTTTGATATAATAAATTCAAAAATGAATTTAATTTTTTCAAATTTAAATTCTATAATTTTAAAATTATGATTTTAAATAAAACCTCATAATGCATGAAACCCCAATTTGGTTATAAATAAATCTTTTTTATTTTTGACTAAAAAATTACCTAACATTATTATAATAATTATAGATCTATAAAATATAATTAATAAATATTAATAATACATGAAAATTATTTATCTTGACCTTAAATAGGTTGTTACATTATTCCCCCTTTTGGAAATTATGTCCACACAATTTTATTCATCACTTAAACAAGTAAATATATCTTTCCATCCTAGTATTTTCATATTTCCATGTTTCTTATTCAACCATATGGTTTTTCAAAAAAAACCTTAACTTGATGAATTAGATTATTTAATAACACTAACTCTATATGGTCAAGTGTAATATCATGCCCCTCCTTATTAGCTTGAGTTGAGGCGGAATAGTTACTTGTCCTTATGCGACATCCCCAAGGCACCAAAGGCTAACAATAAATGTCAAGGACTTCAATATATTTGGGGGAAGATTTCCCCTTTGAGAAATTAAACAACCCAACCAAAAACACCATAACATGATAACCAATAAATTATGTATGATAAAAAAGTATAAAACTCAAAGAAATACCATTGATATCAAACCAAACCCCAACAAAGTACCCCAATGGAAGACTACTAACATCAAAGTACAAAGCGAAAGAAAAAAACAACAAACCCCAAAGACTCCAAAGACATAACTCCATATCTCTAAACATGATCCATGATACAAATCCACAAAACATCCCAAGTATCATGAAGCACCACTAAATAAATTCTATACTTTTCTATTACCTGTGTATCAATAAACAGTATCTTCAAAAAGCACCAAAGTTACAAAGCATGGGTGAGTAATGAGACTCACTAGGATTTCCTCAAATGACTTCCCTACTCATTCCATTTAGATAGAACAAGTTATCACATTTATATAAAACAATTTATATAAAAACCCATTTTAAACAGTTTAACAGTTTATAACAAACCCAAATGGTTTCATACCAAAATAGTTTCCAAATAAAGTAAACTAACAATTCTTTAAACCATTTTACATTCCTTTTTGGAATACCCATTCCATGATTTACACACACACCCACACATGCATTCTTCTAGAATAGTTCCATACTCATGAGTGGTTTCTCTTCCATCCACTAAGTCATAAAAAAATTCAATCTCCATATGCCCCAATGACACACGCCCCTTACCCAGGGCCACATCCCATTATACCCCAATGCTACATGCCCCTTATTTAAGATCACGTCGAAATCATGAACTCACATAACCCATGTATGTAAAAAACATTCTAAACCATTTAAATAAATCCATTATTTTATTTAAAACCTTTCAAATAAACCATTTTCATAAATCCAACATAGCCATATTTTAAAATAAACATTTTAAAATCAATAAAACCAAGCACTTTGCACAACCAATTTCCAAAAATCCACAAAACATCACTCAAGAAGGTTTCTAACATTATTTTAACATAAATTTCATAATCAATTTCAAGAAATTTAAATAGTTTTAAACTAATCCTTCAAGTTATAAGAATATGAGTTGAGATTGAAGCCACCTAACACAGAAATTATGGAGAAAACAAAGAATGGTGCAAAAATGCCAACAAAACCAGGTTGAATCTCTAAAAACATACCTTATATCTCTTTCCCTATAATCAAAACAGACATATGTCCTCATGATTGGCATTAAAAATCATAGATCTATCCCCAACAGACTAGATCTAGGATTTTGAGAGAGGGAAGAAAAGTAGATCTAAGAAAAACTATGAAAAACTACCAAAAACGGAGACTTACCAAGGGAATCGAACTTCAACACACCAAGAAAAAACTTTGGATTTCTCCTGTATCAATGGAGAAAGCCTCCACATACTTTTAGAGTAATAAATGTCAAGTTAGGGCTGAAATGGAGGAAAAATGAGAGGCTTCAAGGTGAAAATAAGTGAGATCCACTTTTTTAGGATCTCACTTTTAAACCATGCATGATTGGTCTCACGGTTAGGAAAAACATGCACTAACCATGTGTCAACACTTACCTAAAGAAAAACCTCATACGGTTGGCCCACACGATTAGAAAAATTGTGTTCCAACCATGAAAAATACCTATATCCCACAATGTACGGTTTCTTCTGGGTGGTCGCACAGTTTGTCCAAATCATTCTCCTTAATCGTGCACTTTCCCATTAAACCATATCACACTGTGCATAGTTTCCTATTGGATTTTCATGATTTCCACTAACAATGCTCAAACCATGCACTATTAGAAAATCCAAAAAACATTCCAAAAGTCTTCCAAACCCTCCCAAACTCTTAACATACTTAAAAATCATAAATAATCGGTTACTTACTTGAAACCAAGGGTGATAAATTCTCTCCACCATTGGTATTTCCATACTCAATAAGTAGAAAACCATCATTGCTCTGAAAGATTTTGGGCCATTGATCGATCATTTCCTTCTCTCATTCCCAAGTTTCTTCCTGAATCTGACCATGTTTCCACAAAACCCATAATAGACCAATTATTTTCCCACAAAATACTTACTCTTGATTATACACAATCTATATTGGAATTCGTACCAATGAAGAATTCGGATATAGGTCAACATGATCCCATCAAATCACATGGTCAGGATCGGGATGATACTTTTTCAACTAAGATACATGAAACACATTATGCACTGTATTAAATCATGGGGCAAATCCAACTGATATTCAACCTCACAAACCTATTCAAGTATCTCAAAATGGACTATGTTAAAAAGATATAACTTTCCCTACTTCTTGAAATGATGATGTACAAGCCTTAGAGACACCTCAAAAACATGTGACCACTCACCTCAAATGAATATGGTCATCAACGATGATCCAAATACGATTTATAATGACTCTGAGCTATTTTCATATGTTTCTTGATCAACTATATCTTCTCCATTATCTCTGGAATAAGTCTTAGACCAACCAGTAAAGTATCTCCTATTTCCACCCAAAAAGTGGAGAATGAAAAGGATTCCCATAAAATGCTTCAAAAGGATCCATCTGTATTGAGGCCTGATAAATATTGTTATATAATAACTCCACTAATAGAATTTTCTCCTCCCATCAGCCACCAAAATACATTACACGATCCCATATCATTCATTTTGATGTTTGTATCATCCTTTTGGATTTCCCATCTTTCTAAGGATGATATGTTGTACTCATAATCAACCAATTCCCAAGGACTTTCTATATGGATTTCTAGAAATGAGATGTAAATCTCATATCTCAATCTGATACTGTCAAAAAATTTATGTCATTCCTCTTTACCACTTCTCAGATATAGATTTTAGACAATTCTTCCACCATAGGATATTTGCGAATAGGGATGAAATGGACTAACTTTTTGAGTTGATCCACTATCACCCAAATGGTATCGTGTTTCCAAACCATTATTGGGAGACCTGTCCCAAAATCCATGGTTATCTGCTCCCATTTTCAAATAGGAATAGGTAAATACTGCAATATACTTGATGGTCTTTGATTATCTACCTTAACTTGATGATAAGGTAAGAATCTTGAAACACACTCAACCACCTTCTTTTTCATACCAACCCACCAAAACTATGAATTTAACACCTTATACATCTTTTTTATTCCTAGATGAACAGACCATCTTGAATTGTGGTAAGCATGAATAATTTGTTCTTGAAAATCCATAGGTACAACCATCTAATTTCTGAACCACAACACTGAACTCTCATCTAGCCTTCATCCCTCAATAGTCTCCCCACCATTGAGTTTTGATCTTATCGCAACACATTCTGAATCAGATTACTATGCCTCTTTAACAGTCTCAACCAAATCAGGAATGAAATAAATAGAAAATAAAACTAAAACTTCACCTCAGTATTCACATTCCAAGTGCATGTCGTCTATCACCAACATCAACTATCATCATTCTGAAGCCTCTTTTTTCAACTCAGTATATTAAATTCTTCTTAATGCATCTGCCACTGTATTGCCTTTACTCAGTGTATACATCAAGTAAAAGTTGAATATTTAGATACACTTTATATATCTTCTTTGTCTTAGATTCAAATCTCTTGGTGAGAAAATATTTTTCAAGATCTTATGATCTGTAGACACCATAAATTTCTCACCAAAGAGATAATAATGCCAAGTCTTCAAAGCATGGACTATAGGGTCTACCTCCAATTCATTTGTTGGGTAATTATTCTCATTTAACCATAAATTCCTTGATCTATAAACAGTCACATGATCTCCCTACATGAGAACACATTCTAACCCAAATTCTAAAGCATCACAATACACCGCACAGCCTTGTCCAGATTCTGGAAAAATCAAGATTGGTGTAGATGTAAGGAAAACTTTCAACTCTTGAAAAGACTTATGAAATTTCTAATTACATTGGAATGAAACATACTTGTTAAATCGTTCATTGGTTAATCTAGTCATAAAAATTCATGAACAAAGCATCGGTAATAACCAACCAATCCAAGTAAATTATTTATCTCATAAACATTCTTCGCCAGTTTCTAAGAGATAACAGCCTTTATATTTTCTGGATCCATATAAAAACATTTTTTAGAGATTACATGGACAAGTAAAATTACCTATTATATCCAAAAATATAACTTTGATAGTTTGAAATATAGAATATTATCTCACAAGATTCCCAACACTGTCATCAAGTGTTGCTCATTCTCAGCCCTTGTCCTTGAATACACCAATATGTCATCCAAAAAAACCGCCCAAAAAATATAGATACCTTCGAAATATGTGACTCATAAATTCTATAAATATAATTGGTTCATTATTAAGACCAAATTCATTAACAAATACTCATAATGTCCACATCTACTCCTAAAAGTTTTCTTTGGAATATCCTCCTTCCGAACTCGTAATTGGTGAAATTCTAAATGCAAGTCAATTTTAGAAAACCACTGGGATCCCCTAAATTTATCATACATATCATCAATTCATGTAATTGGATATATTTTATTTATAATAACTTAGTTAAGCTTATGATAATCAACATAAAGACAAAGTGTTTCATCCACCTTTTTGAAAAAGAAGACCAGTGCTACCCATAGATACATGTTAGATTGAATGAGTCTTTTTCTTTATAGCTCCTCCAACAGAACTTTCAATTACCTTAACTCTATTGGTGTCATATAATAAGATGAAAGGTATATAAGAATGTTCCTTAGAAAGAGATCAATCATAAACTCCACTTCTATTGTGGGTGGAAACCCTGATAAATTATCAGGAAAGACATCCAGAAATTGATCAATAATCACTGGAAAAATGCTATTCTAGATCTTTCCCATTGGTTCCAAAGTCAACACTACTAATTGGTATCAGATCATTCCAAATTATAGTACCAATAATTCTGTTTTTCCTACCTTTAAATTCAAATCTCCTTTAAAATATTCCTGACACCATCATCAGTCATAAAACTAACTTTTCATGTATAAAAGTAAATGTAATCCTTGAACATAGTCAACCAATCCATACCTAGGATTATATCATAGACATACATCTAAATAATAGAGAAATATCATATCAAATTATATCCATTTATAGTTATAGAACATTATCTACTCATAAAGGATCAATATTCTCTTTGACCAAGAGGAGTTTGTAGTTTCAAAATAGAAGGCATCACCTCAACACTCAAACATAGCAAATCAACAACATGAGAAGAAATAAATGAATGGGATGAATTCATATCAAAAAAAGCTTGAATAAGGGTAGAATTAAAAATAATTATACCTATCTTGGTCAATGGTCTAAACTAATCATACATAATAACTTTCCCCACTCCATATAATTGATTACTCACTACACTTTGATCTTTAATGCCCTATTGAGATTGCACTTCTTGAGGATTCATGGTTTTCCTATAATCACTGTGAATAATTATGTTATACTGATGAGAGGTATTATGCTTATCTCATCCCATCTAAGAATATGATGTTTTCAACACATGAGAAGTGTCCCAAACACTTGACCTAGGATCACTATGACAATAACACTAAAGATTCCCCATCTGGTTGCAATTGTTTCATGCTCTCGGTGGTGTCATACACTCTCACTTCATGTTTTCGAATGAACCACACTGAAAACATCCATATTTTCTCTTAGGTATTGGAGGAATATTCATTGATCCATCCGTTTAATTCCTAACCATACTACCACATTTGAAATAAGTGTCTTTCTTCCACTTTTTCTTAACATTATAGTTCCCACCATTTCCCATAGGTATCAACATGCTCCCTCCACCTGTAGCTCTTGATATATCCCTTTCATCCACTATCTCTCTATTGACCATATCTATATAATTCATTATAAAATGCATGAAAATATTCCATTGAATCTCCTCTCTCAACCCCAATTCAAAAATTCATTCCTTCAAGGAAGCACTTGCAAAAACTTCAGGTGTAAAGAGAACTAAATTCATAAATTTAGTCACACACTCTGTCACTAAGAGACTCTTTTTATTTAAACTAAATAATTTCATTTTTATTGTAATCCTGAATGTAAGAGGATATAATTTTTTGTTGAACATTTCTTCAAAATCCTCCCAACCAATGACTTGGTCTAATTTATCATGAACAGCTAAATCCCACCATTGGCATGTAATATCCTCCAGCATATACATCATCAACTTGGATTTTAGTTCTGTTGGTGTTCTAAGGAAATTGAATATTTTATTCATCTTATTCATCCACACCTCTACCTTCTCTGGTTCAAAATCACCCTAAAATATGGGTGGATTCTTATTCTGTAACTAGATAGAATGATCCACTTACCTTGGTTCATCCATGTTGTTCCCTTTATTTATATATTGAAAAGATTAGACTATACTCTAAACCATTTTTTAGTTTACATGTGTCTTAGGTGCAACCATGTTTTTGGCAGCTTCCTCTGGTTGGTTTCTTCTATACCTACCGGGTTCCATTTTCTAAAACACAATAAACTCCATAAGTCTCACTCTCTAGAAACTAAAGTCTTGAAAATTTAAAAATCTACCATATCACACATATCAAAACATTTCTTTCAAAAATTTAGTACTTTCCATTTTCAACCCATTGTGAAAAGTAAACCATGCTTTGGAAAATCAACCCATTTTCAAAATATCATTATCATTCCCTTTTCAAAATCTCGCATTTGAAAAAAAAATCTACACTTTTCAAAAATCAACACATTTTCAACCAATCATGAATCATTACCCAAAAATGAAATATGCTTTCATAGTGGCAATTCATTTCTATAATGCATGTCATGCTCTTCTCATTGGATAAACCCGTGACAATGAGATTCCAAATACTATAAGTGTCCCCAAAACACTTATGTACCCAAATCATTGGTAACTTAAAGCTCATCATAAAAAGGTTAGCTATATATTTTTATGATCTAAATTTCAATTCCTAACAATCCTACCCCTTTATACTATCTTAACTCAAGGATTAGCCATAATTAATTATCAAATCCAAGACTGAAATTAATGATCACCAAGGATTGAACAAACTGATACCATTTTCAAGTCAAGTACTAAACAAGCTAATACCACTTGTAACATCCCACCCCTCCTCATTATCTTGAGTTGAGGTGGAATAGATACTTTCCCTTAAGCGACATCCCCAAGGTTCCAAAGGTTGGCAATAAATTTCAAGGGCTTAAATACATTTTGGGGATGATTTTCCATTTTAGAAATTAAACAACCCCCATAACATAATAAACATTAAATGATGCATGATAACAAAGTATAAAACTCAAATAAATACCACCGATATCAAAACAAACCACAAAAAAACACCACAATGGAATACTACTAACATCAAAGTACAAAGTAGAAGACAAAACCAACAAAACCTAGAGACTACAAAGACATAACTCCATAACTCCAAACATGATCCATGCTCAAACTCTACAAAATATTCCAAGTATCATGAATCACCACTAAATAAATGCAATATTTTCTCTTTACCTATTTCTTGATAAATAATATCTGTAAAAGAACCAAAGTTCTAAAGCCAAGGTGAGTAATGAAACTCATTAGGATTTCCCCAAATGACTTCCCTAATCATTTTACTAGGATATAACAAGTTATAAAATTTATATAAAAAAATTATATAAAAAACCATATTAAATAGTTTGACAATATATAACAAATCCAAACAGTTTCAAAACAAAATATTTTCCCAAGAAAGCAAACTAACAATTCTTTAAACCATTTCACATTTCTTTTTGGCATACCCATTCCATGATTCACACACACACACACACATTCATGCTTCTCTAAAATTTCCATACTAATGAGTGGTTTCTCATCCATCCACTAAGTCATCACAAAGTTTCAAATATACTTATAACTTAATGACACATGCCCCTTATCTAGGGTCATGTACCTTTGTACCCCAATGGTACACGCCCCTTATTCAGGGTCACGTTAAAAGCATGAACTCACATAAACCATGTATACCAAAACCATTTCAAATAAACAATTCCAATACATTTTAATAAAATCATTATTTTATTGAAAAGTTTTCAAAAAAATTATTTTCATAAATCCAACAAATCCATATTTTAAAATAAATATTTTCAAATTAAGAAAACCAAGCTCTTTGTGCAACCAATTTCCAAAAATCCACAAACTATCACTAAATAATATTTATACCATACTTTTCACATGAATTTCATAATAAATTTAAATAAATTTAAACAATTTTAAACTAGTACTTAAAGTTCTAATAATATGAGTCGAGAGTAAAGCCACATACCTCAGGAATTATGGCGGAAACGAAGAACGGCATAAAAATGACAACAAAACTGGGTTAAATCTCTAAAAACCTTCCTTATATATCTTTCACTCAAAATAGTTATATCTAATCATTATTAGTATCAAGAATCATAGATCTATCCCAAACAGACTATATCCAGGACTTCGAGAGAGGGAAGGAAAATAGATCTAAGAAAAACTATGAAAAACTACCCCAAAAGAAGACTTACCAAGGGAATCAAACTTCAACACACCAAGAAAAACCATTGAATCTATCTTGGATTGATGGGGAAATCCTCCAAAGCCTTTGGGAGGAAGAAATCTCAAGTTATGGATGAAATGGATGAAAAATGAGGGGCTTAGATGTGAAAATGAGTGAGATCCATTTTTTTAGGATCTTACATTTAAACTATGCACGGTTAGTCACACTATTAGGAAAATAGTGCACCAAACCCTACCTCAATAATTACCTCACATGGTTTGCCAACAGAGTTAGAAAAACTATGTTCCAACCATGAAAATACCTTTTTCCCACATTACATGGATTCTCTTGGGTGGCCGCACATTTTTTCCAAACTGTGCGCTTTAACCATGCACCTTCCCATTATCCCTTGTATCACTATACACAGTTTTCTATAGGAGTTTCACGATTTCCACTAACTATGCTCAAACCGTGCACTATAATAAAAATCCCCAAAAACATTCCAAAAGTCTTCCAAACCCTCCCAAACTTCACCCAAACTCTTTAAATAATTAAAATTAATAAATAAAGGGTTACTTACTTGAAACTAGGGGTGATACATCAAGAATATGAATAGGTTGTTCCTCATAATAAATGTTCTCTTCCAACTGAACTAATCCATTACTCAAAACATGAGATAAATTTGGCATATATTTCCTTAACATTGAATCCTAAAATATATTGTGTACTTAGGATAAACTCAGAGGCAATACCACTTAGTAAGAAATTGATCTAACTTTCTCCAATATTTCATATGGTCCAATGAACCTCAAACATAGCTTCCCCTTTCTACCAAAATGTATAACAATTTTCCATAGAGATACTTTAAAAAAACATGATCACCTACCTCAAAAGAAATATCATTCCTTCGGTTATCCACATAACTTTTATACTTTCTCTAAGCCATCCTCACATGTTGTTGAATCATATTCACCATATTAAACATTTCCTCTACAAACTTTGGTCTCATCAACTTCATTTCTCCTACTTCATCCCAAAAATCTATAATTTGACATAGATTTTCATATAATTCCTCAAAAGGTGTCATATGTATACTGGAATGAAAACTGTTGTTATAAGAAAACTAAACCAATGAAATATGTTGATAACAACTTTCTTGGTAATTCATCGAACAAGAATAAAGAATGTATTCCAAGGTATTAATTGTTCACTTGTACTTTACATCATATTGAGGATGAAAAACTTACTGAAATTTAATTCAATATCTAATGACATCTGAAGTCCTATCCAAAAATATAAAGTGAACCTAGGATCATGGCCAAATAAAATGGAGAGAGTAAATCCATGTAACCTAACTAACTTCTTGAGATATAGTTGATAAAGCTAATATAAAGACATAGTATCTTAAATGGGAAGGAAATGTACATATTTAGTTAATCGATCAACAATAATCGAAATTAAATTATTACCTTGAGATTTATTTGGTAATCCCACCACAAAATTCAAGTATCTATTTTCCCATTTCCACTCTAGAACTAGAAAAGGTTGAACCATCCCCTTCAGTAATTATCATTCTTCTTTAACCTATTAAAAAGTAAAATATTCTATAATAAAGTTTTAAATATCTCTTTTTATTCCATTCCACCAGTAATACTCTCGAAGGTCTCTATGCATCTTAGTATTGTTAGGATGAACAAAAAATAGTGAACTATGAACTTCACTCAAAAATTATTTCTTAAAATGGGAAACACAAGACACACATAATATTTTTCCAAAACTAATAACACACTCTTCATCAATATTAAACTCTAGAAACTTACCCTACTTAACATATTATACCTTTTCCTATAAAACCTAATCCTTATAATGACCCAAGTCTTAACATACATAGATATTACATAATTTTTATGAATATTCATTACATTTCATAAACACATGCTTGAGGGATAGTTTAGTGCCTTTGGAAACTTAGAACACAAACTTCTAATCTTGTAAATGATATTCAATAGTTCCCACAAACATCTTCTCATTTAGTACTCCTCATATACATACCCTACATAAAACCTTTCTTCATAACCTAAGGAAAGGAAACATAAGAAGGGGTGAGCTCAGATGCTCAGTAAGGGAGATACCTAAGCATAACATGAACATAAGGGTATGATAAAATGATCATAAACTTTGAAAAAAATACCCTACATATCAAAGATCATAATCTTGAGTCATTTAATAAAGATTGGAAATTCATAAGACTTGAATGATAAGATAATCAAAGAACATGAGCTATGAGATCATAACATTGGCATAATAAATAGATTTTTTCCATACACATAAGTATATAAAAGCATTCCCTAGAAGTCAATTATTATTTCCAAAAATTATCAGGGCACTTTATAGGGGTTACACCTAATGGGAGGGACACACTGCCATCCCTTGTGGCAACCCTTTCCTTATAGTGGAGTGGGTTCACTCCCCAAACCATAATAATAGAGAAAGTCCCTTAAGGTACCAGGTTTACTCCCCATTCAATCTATATCTATCTCATGAGATATATAAATATTTACCCAATTCATTGTAGGGATATATAATTCCCACCTATCTCATAATTAAAACCATATTTATGTGTTCCACAAGATCATAAACATTCATCATAGCATAACAAATGAAATAAAATTAGAATGATATAAAATTTAATCATATCATATCTTATATAAAAGATACAGGTTTTTTAATCATTACATTATAAAATATCCCATGAAATTAAGAGGTTTTTATAATCATTTTATCTTAGTATAACCTATGGAATAGAAACAGGTTTTATAAACATCATGAAATTAAAACATAAACCATTCAGAGAAAAAATATGAATAGTATCATTGGATTATATCCCCATTAAGGCATAATTAACACCAATATATATCATCTTAGTTGGAAAATAATTTTTAAAGGTTATTTAAAACATTTATTAAGTAAAATATCCTTTTTTATTTGAAAAATTCTTTTTAAAACATAAAAAATTTTGAAAACATTTTTCTTTGAAAATAACTTTCAAATATTGTAAAGGAATCTTAAAAACGTTTTGATAATATTTTTATTTAAAAATATACTAGAAAAATTATAAATTAATCTTCAAAGTAATTATTGGTAATGACGTTGTAGAATTTTATTCATGTTTTATATGTTAAAATGAAGGTTCCTTCCACATTTTTCGATAAAAGACAAATGGGAATTATTTTGGGAAATAACATGAAGATTCCTTTACAAAAATTGTAAAGCATGCGTAAAAATTTATTTTAAAAATAATAATATGGTGATAAAAAATTTAAAAACTTTTTTAGAAAACATGGTTTTGAAAGAAAACATATTTCCAAACAAAGAAATAAATAAATTCAGATTTTATTAAAAATAATTTCTTAATTATTTCAATTACCAAAGAGTGGAAAATGGTTCCATTAAATGAATATGTCATGAATAACCATATTTGAATAAAATTCATGAGAATTATTTAGAGATGGATCATAATATTTCATCAATTGAAGCATAATCATAAACAATCCTGATAAACGATGGGATTTTAGCAATAAACTCTTTCCACTTTGGTAACTTTGAATCATAATCTAAATAAAATAATAGCATTAAATTAAGATTAAAATATCATTAAAATAAGTATATTAATGATATAAAATCTAAAATGGGTAGTATATACACCTTGTAAATTGATATAGGTGCATAACATAACATGTGTCTCAAAGAAGGAAAATTGAGACAAAATTCCCTTACAATTTGTTAACTTTTGAACTATAAACCCCATGAAAGGGAGATAATAAAATGGATATTTAAACCAAAATAGTTTTCAGTATAATAATAATAATATAAATTAATTTATAGTATATATACCACATAAAATAAATAGTTTGTGAACATCGCACGTGTCTCACAGAAGTAAAAAGTAAGACGGAATCTCTTACCTTAAGTCTTGAATTCCATCATACTCATCCAAAATTCTTGTATAATAAATACAAGTTTATTATACATCTATAATAGAACAATATTAATATATATAATACCATATATTATTTTTTTATGTCTTTATATTACTCATTTATTAATAATTCCATGATAATGTTATGTTTCAGGTAATAACCGCTTTGTTTTTCATATATGTTTCAACTTTTCATTTTTTGTCCTCTTACTTAGATAATGGATTCATAATCTCCATAATTTAAACCATTATATAAATATTATATATATTCATTATATATTTATTTATATTAATCCATAAAATTTGGTGATAGGAAATGAAATACATCGTTTATGGAGACGGTAGGTCGTACGTACGCATGAATGTTGTTTCCATTTTCTTATCATATTGAAATAAAGAAAACTTAATGATATATATATTATAATTAAATTAAAATTATTATTTCATATATATCACATATGTTTATTAAACTCTTCATTAATACATTTCATGTAAAAATTGAAGGAATCACATCACTTCGTGAGGTGGTAGTCCGTCGTACACATAAGCAACGTTATCGTATTCCCACAAAATGGAAATTATGAAGTTATGTGTAATATAATAATTTAATAATCATAATAAAATCATAAATATCATATAAATTATCAATAAATATTATGTCCATCATTATTCCCAATGTAAAAACAAACTACATCGGTTCGTGGGGTGGTAGTCCGTTGTACACACGAATGATGATTTCATAACACATTTGATGGAAGTGTGTGATGTTTTAGGTTTTAAAATTAATATAAAAACATATAATTATGTGTAATATACTGATTTTATTATATTATATGATATAATAATAATTTAATAAGGTTTATAAAGAAATAAAATAGAGATTTTTGTTGAAGAACATTACCTATTCTTCAAGTATTCTTCTTAGGTTTGCACTAAATCCTTTAAAGGATGTATTTATGTAAAAAATAAGGATTATATGATGATGGGAGTGAATTTGGGAAGTTATTTTTTCATATATTGTTTAATACAAATGGATTGAGAGGTGTGAATAATAGAGGAGGGTGGGTGCTCTTTTATAGTTGAGGAGGAGTGGCATTCTTGTAAATACACAAAAAATATTCACTATTAGGAGGTCAATCTTACCTCAAGTGGATAAAATATTAATAATTAATGATTTGGTGGGATGATATAATCTATAAAAACCTCAAACACACAATATAACACATTTTCTAAATATTTTTTTCCTTAACTCTTGAGTTTCCTTATTTTACCATTTTTTGTTTTTTATTATGGTAATTAGTTTTCTAACCTAAGTAATTTATCCTTTAAGACTATAATAAAGTGATTATTACTAGATAATTTGTACCCAATTGTTATAAATATGATATATAATTTATAAAATATAAATCCTATGTGTTTTGGAAATTAATATTAACATAAACACAAGTAACATGTAAAAATGTTGTTGTAATCATAATTAAGCTAACTAATTTTTTTACTTTTTAATGGTAAATATAATAATTATAATAGAAAATTGTCCCATTAATGGATCATATTTGATATTAATTAATATTTAAAAAACACTTGACATAATATAGGATTTTTAGTAATTTTAAATCAATTAATTAAATAGCATTTATTATAAAATAACATTAAGGTCATTTTAAAATTATTCATTTAATTTGAATTTAAAAATATAAAGAAAATAATGTAATTTGAATATATTAAGTTCAAATATTTTTAAAATTACATATTCATATAAAAAAATAAGTTAACACAATAATTCACTCAATTTTCTTCACTTTTGATATTTTTTTGTATCGTTTATTTTATTTTTTTATTAACTAAATAATTATTGTTTTTGCATTTCTTAAAAATTTTAAATAACTAATTCATCTCTAAAAATTAGAGATAAATTATCATGATAACAAAAACTAATTTATATTTCAAAATAATATATAAAACTGAATCAATGTTTTTTATGTCTATATCCCAAATCATTATGGATATTAAAAACAAGGAAGGTTCCTTTTTTGTATTTTTTATTACTTAACTTATTATATAGGTAACTCTCATGGAAATAATACCTATAAATCAAAAAATATATAAAAAGTTCTTAATATTCTAAATATGTCCATAAAATGTGTTTTGGACAATTTTTGGGTCATTTTTACACCTTATATTCTAAGTTTAACCATTAAGTGAACTCGTTTCTACCTTAATCACTATAATTAATTTTATATGTTTTCAATAATAATTTTTGTCAAAAATTAATTTAAAATTATTATAAATTATAAATTATGGTTATTATAAATATTTAATTCATTTGGAAAATTTCAATTCACATAATTTTAAAAAATTAATTTAAAATTAATCCTACAAATGTAACGAGAAAGCGAGTTTTTTAAGTGACAATTTTCAAAAGTTTACAATGTTTTTATATCTAAATTCAATATGAAAATTATTCAAATGACCTTAATTTGATTAATATATGTATAATTTAACTATTTTGGTTTTAAAACCAATTAAAATTTTAATTTAAGATTATAAATTATTTAGAAAAAAATGCGGTTTTCATTTAAAATCAAGTATTTTTCACTATTCATCAAAAAAAATGAAACTTCTCATAAAAATACCAAAAAAATAATCCTACGATAATTTTGGTATTAAGATTTCAAAAATGAATTTTATTTTTTCATATAAATTTTATAAAATTTTAAAATATTGGTTTAAACATAAGTATGCCATAAAAGGATACAAAACTGTTTTTTTACACAGATTTTAAGAGTAAACTTTGATTTATTATTATCTATTATATATAAAATATTAAACAAAAGTGATTGGTTATGAATAGTATTAACTAAATTATAAAAATATGGTTTATAATTTTCAAGATGAATGTTAAATATTTTATTGAATATATAATATATAAATTTCATTAAAATCATTAAACAAGAGTGATTTGGTTAATTTATTGACATAAAACACACTTGTGATCATAAAACTAGTGGTTTGGTAAAAAAATATTTTTATTTTCAAAAGAGTTTTATTTTAATTTATAATTAATTTTCCATAAAAGAATTATATAAACATTTATAAACCATATTTTCATAATTTTGTTAATCATATTCATACCCACCATTCTAATAGCTGGTTGGTAACTATCATGTTCAAAAATAATATTTAAATAGTATATCATGTTTGGTTTAAACTTGGTGTTGCATGTAATGCAAGCTAAACTCAGAATTGTGTGTACCAAAATCCAAACTTTTTATTAAGTGTAGCATAATCTAAACTCAGTATTGAATGTAAAGGAAAATATAAAAATATTAAATTAATTTTAAAAAATCACAAAATCTTGGGGTATTACATTCTTACCACTTAAAATAAATTTCATCCTCAAAATTCATATCAGTTATCAAAGGTTTAACATTAAAAATTAATTCATAGGAACCCACATCATACAAATTAATAATAAAACTTCCCTCAAAAATAGAAATTTAGAAACATAATGGTTGCCCAAAGTATCTCATAACTAGGTTTCCACATATGAGAATATAGGTGGGAAGTGAAAATGTAGATATGGAAGAGAAAAATACTACCCAAATACTGATGGAGATAGATAGAGAACATTGATCTCAAGAAATCGGGTGATCTAGAGAAAGTTAACGGCCATAACAACATGACCCAAATAGGAATGAAAAGGTCATTGATGTCATCAAAAATGATTATAATTGGAAAATATTTTATTTCAATATCCTTTTCCTAAAGTTGAGTAATTTTCATATACCTAATTGATTTCATTCCATTTCATAATCACAATCTCACCATTTGGTTGTACCTTGATCAATTTCCACTTCATCTCTTACTTTAATAAATGAATTTGAATTCTTTATGCTTGATGCATTAATGGGTCATAAGATCCATAAATATAATGATAAGTCATTTCGTCTAACAAAATGGTTAGAGCATGTTATCCAATATGCATAAATCTTCATATGGTGAAGTAATCTCTAAAACCTCATCCAAAGTTCAACTTAAACCATTCCATAAATTGTTAACTTTATAACCCTTCCAAAATATTAAAATCAAAAACTTTAGAAATAAGGTCACTTATGTCAACTTAACATTAATTCCCCATATATCATAAAGTGGATCTTGATTTTCACATACCAAACATGTGAATACATTCATCACGTATTCTCTTTAAACATGGTAATAACCTAAATTACCATAAAACTATATTGAAAACATACATGCTTCCTCATCCCTTGAAAAAAACCATAGATTATTGAACATATTCTATAGATCCAATAATTTTTTAAACTCCGTTAATGATAACATAAACTACTTTGTTAAAAAATCCTTTATTATTTATGAGGTCATCGATACTATCTAATTTACTTTATCCAAATCAATTATCTCTTTATCCAAACTAAGACATTAACTTGGGTGTTTCTTCATAAATTATTAACACAAAAGAAATTGAATATTCTTTCCTCCATGGTCTCTATTACCTAAATTCTCATCGAAATCTTTCCTTTACTTCTTTAGTGAGTCTGAGAGTTGATTAAGGTACATTTTGTTAATCATGTTTTGTGAAAAATGATTAGGCGTGATCACAACATACTTCACTCTAGTGATCATCCCATTTGACTTCTCATTAAAAAAAATCTATTATATTTAATGTTAACAAAGTTTCTTCTACTTCCTGTCATTAACTAAAACCATAAATCATAGTGTGAGCAACACTTATCATATCATAAAACCCCATAATCATGAAAAATCAATTATATGATGTCTAAATAACGAAACATTTTTTAAATCTATGACACCTTAGTATTAACCTAGGTTATCCATGATCATCCTTTATTTAAATCATTTATGATGGTTTGTAAAGAGTTTGTGAGTTTCTAAAGCATATCCCTTGGGAATATCAAACTAGGTGTGCAGTAAGGCATGTTATCATGCACTAGTTCTCAATCAAATATATCTCAATACAGTGTTTTTAGGTTGTTACCCCTAGGTACATCTGTGTCAGAGTCACATCCACTTATAGTACCCAGACATGGATTAATTTCTAGGAAATCACTCTATCTATCCTTTACCAAGATTCTAGTATATTTTCCTATACTTTGAATCATCCTTAGACTTATCCTTAGATACATACCAAGAAATATCCTTATAAATATCCCTAAGTATCCCACTAAAGTTTTCTCATCCTAGTTTCTAAAGGTTAACTAAACCTTTCCTTTGATACCAACTATAATAACCCATGGCTTAACATACATGGATATTACATCATTTTTTAGGAATATTCATTAAATTACATAAAAACATGCCTAAGGATCATAATAATTTAGTGCCTTTGGAAACTTGGAATGAAAACTTCTAATATGGTGAATGATCTTAAATTTTTCCCACAAAGATCTTCTTATTTATTACTCCTTATTGACACACCCTACATAAAATCTTTCTTTATAACCTGGGAAAAGGAAACATAATAAAGGGTGAGATTATATGCTTAGTAAGGGTAAAAAAGGGATATATGTAAGCATAACATAAACATAATTGTATGAGAACATGAGCATAACATTTGAAAACCATACCCTATATATCAAAGATCATAATCTTGATACATGGAATAAATATTGGTAGTTCATAAGACATGAATGATAAGATGATCAAAGAACATGAGCTATGAGTTCATAAAATTGGAAAGAAACATAGATTTTTGGCGTAAACATTAGCATATAAAATCATTCCCTAAAATTCAAGGCTTATTTCCAAAACTTATTAGGGTACTTCGTGGGGGATACACCAACTGGGTGGGACACACCACCATCCCCAGTGGCAGCCCCTTCCTTATAGAAAAATGGGTTCACTCTCCAAACCATCGTAGTGGACAAAGTCCCTTACTATATTGGGTTCACTCCCTATTTTTTCCAATTTTATCCCATGAGATATATAAATATCTACCCAATTCATTGGAGGTATATATAGTTCTCACCCATCTCATAATAAAAAATATGTTCATGTGTGATACAAGATCATAAACATTCATCATATCATAACTCATGAAATGAAATGGGTATAATAAATATTTCCTCAAATCATAACTAGTGGAAAATATATAGGTTTCATAATCATTTAATCATAGCATAAATCATTAAAAGAATCCGGTTTCATAAGCATTTTATCATGGTATAACCCATGGAAGAGAAATGAGTTTCATAAACATCATGTAATAAAAACATAAACCATTCTAAGAAATAATATGAAGGATTTCATTGGATAATATCCCCAATAAGGCATAGGTAACACCAGAAGATGTTATATTAGTTGGAAAATAATTTTGAAAGATCATTTAAAATATTTCTTAAAAAAATATCCTTTCCTCTTTGAAAAAGGATTTTTAAAACATAAAAAATTTTAAAAGCATTTTTATTTGAAAATAACTTGGAAAAATTATAAAGTAATATTGAAAACATTTTAAAAATATTTTTAGTTGAAAATATCCTTGAAAATTTATAAAGGAATCTTTTAAGCAATGATTTTTCATTACGGTGGAGAATTTCATTTATGTCATATATGTTAAAATGAATTTTCCTTCCACATTTTCAATAAAATCCAAACATTCATTATTTTGGAAAACAACATGAAGATTCCTTTCTAAATATTTTGTAAAACATTGGTAAAAATTTATTTTAAAAATCAAAATAGAGTGATAAAAAAAATTGAAAACATTTTATGAAAACATGGTTTTAAAAGAAAATGGATTTCAGACCGAAGAAATAAATAAATTTGGGTTTTATTAAAAATAATTTATTAATTATTTCAAGTAAAAAAAGTAAAAAAAATAGTAATGTTACATGAAGATATAATGAATAACCAGTGGAAAAGAAAATTCATGAGAATTCTGGATATATAGATCATAATATTTCATCAATGGAAGCATAATCATAAATAATCTTGATAAAAAATGAGATTTAGCAATAAACTCTTATCACTTTGGTAACTTTGAATCATAATCACCATGAAAGAATATATTACATGAAGCTTAAAATATCATTAAAATAATTATATTCATGATATAACATGTCAAAGGGGAAGTATATATAGGTGCATAACATAACATGTGTCTTAAAGAAGGAAAATTGAGACAAAATTCCCTTAATGATTTGTTAACTTTTGAACCGTAAACCCCGTGAAAGATATAAACTCAAATGGATATATAACTCGTGATAGTTTTTAGTATAAGCATCATAATATACATTCATGGGAAGTATACACACCATATAAAAGAAATAGGTGGTGAACATGACAAGTATCTCACAAAAGTAAAAAGTGATACGGAATCCCATACCACTACAAAAAAACATCATTTAGCAATGTTTTTTCATTAGAGATGTTTATAAATGTCACTAATTCACTTATTGATGTTTCTAAAAAACATATCTAATTCATTTATCGATGTTTCTGAAAAATGTCATTAAATGAGGTTCCATTAATTTAGTGATGTTTATAAGCATATCTATTTAGAGACACCTCATTTGCTGATGTTTTTTAGAAATTTCAGTAAATAAACGTTGTTAAATTAGGGATATTTATAAATTTCTCTATTTAGTGACACCACATTTACTGATGTTTTTTAGAAACTTCGGTAAATGTCACTCATTTACCGATGTTTCTAAAAAAATTCAGTAATTTTTTAAAAAAAATTGTAATTTGCATACTTTTTTTGAAATTTATAGATTTTATTTTACCCAAATTTATATTGAAATTTATAATATGTGTTTTTTGAAATTTATAAATTTTTATTATTACCCCCCAATATCATCTAGTACCCTACCCCCCATCACCTAGGACCGTCCAGTACCTTGTCCCCCCTAATTACCCATCCCGCACACCCCCCCCATCCCAGTCTAGTACCCATCCCCCATTACCCATCACACCCCCTTCTTATACCCACGCACCCCCTATATGCCTGCCTTTACCCCCACCCATCCTCCACATCCCTAATTCAACATGCCTTACCTCACTCTCCTCCATGTCCCTAATAAAATGTCTGCATTGCAGTTTTGATCTGGGGACCTCTAGTATCACAAACAGACCAACTCACCTATTAGTATTTTAGTTATATAATTGTATTATGTTATATATATATATATATATATATATATATATATATCATTATATAAAAAAATATTATATATATATATTTATTTATTTATTTATATACCTATATTAATATATACATATATGGTTATATTATATTAGATAGATATATATATGTGTGTGTGTGTGTGTGTTTATATTTTATGTTTATATTTTATGTTTATATATATTTTATATTTTATGTTTATAATTTATGTTTATTTATATGTTTATGTATATTTTATATTTTATGTTTATTTATATGTTTATATATATGTGTGTGTGTGTGTATGTATTTTATATATATTATATCTTTATGCATACATATATATGTATATAATTAGACATATTTTAAAACTCTAGTAAAAATAGTCACGTTTTCTTAAAAATGTGACTAAATTTAAAATATTTAATTATATTATGTTATATTTATATATTTATATAAATACATTTCGGTATTTAAAATTTAATATTATATATATATATATATATTAATATACATGTATTAATATATATATATATATATATGTTTATATGTTTATATTTTATATTTTATGTTTTATGTTTTATGTTTATATATATTTATATATGCTTATATTATATTATATATATATATGTGTTTATATTATATTATATATATATTTATTTATTTATATTTTATGTTTATATATATATTTGTGTGCGTAATTATACTTTATATTCTATAGATATACATGTTTATAATTAATGTTTATATTATATATATGTGTGTGTTTATATGTTTATATGTGTGTGTGTGTGGTGATACTGTAGAATAACTATAGCACCTACCGACATTATAGTGGTGGTGGTCACTATAGTAGGGATTGTAGTAGTGGCAGCACTGTATCAAGTACTATAGCAGCCAGGGTACTATAGCATCACTATTAATTAAAGGGGATTTGGGTAAAAAATATGGGTCTTTAGGGCCATGTAATGGGATTTTGTGCCCACTGGGTCTATGCGTCATGTAATGGGTTTCATGCCCACTGGACCTGTGGACCATGTACTGAATAAATAAAGCTTGATGGGTGGGATATCCCCTTAAGGGGATTATGACCTGTCTTTTCAGCCTATGTGTGTGGTTTGTGTGTGTATGTTTAATTTTAGTTGTACCCCCAAGCACCTAATATATAATTATATATATAATTAGTTATGTTTTAAAACATTGGTAAAAATGTCACTAAAATAGCCACATTTTCTTAAAAACATGGATAAATTTAAAATATATGTGTTCATATGTGTGTGTGTGTGTTAATATATATATATATATATATATATATGTTTATATATATGTGTCTGTGTTTATATTTATATAAATACGTGTTTGTGTTTATATGTGTTTGTGTTTATATATATTAATATACATATATATATATATATGTTTGTGTGTATGCTTATATATATATATATATATTTATATGTGTGTGTGTGTGATTGTGCATTTTTATTTATATATAAATTTATATTATATTTTATTATATTATATATTATATATGTGTGTGTGTGTGTGTTTATATTATATATATATATATATGTTTATATTTTATGTTTATATATATATATACATATGTTTTTATTTTATATTATATATATGTATGTGTGTGTGTGTGCATGTATGTATACATATATATAATTATCCACGTTTTAAAACACTGGTAAAAATGTAACTAAAATAATCACATTTTCATAAAAACATGACTAAATTTAAAAAATATATGTGTTTATATATATAAATATGTGTGTGTGTGTGTGTGTGTTTATATATATATAAATATGTGTGTGTGTGTGTCCATGTTTATATATATTAATGTGTGTGTGTGTCTGTGTCTGTGTTTATATATGTTTATATATATGTGTGTGTTAATATTTAAAAAATTAAAATATTATATATATATATATATATATATATATAATTTTATATATTAATATACATATATTAATATATATTTTTATATTTTATATTTTATATTTATATTTTATATTTATATTTTATGTTTATATATATAAGTTTATATTATATTTTTTATACATATGTTTATATTTTTCATATATGTTTATAGTTTATATTATATATATGTGTGTGTGTTTACATATCTATATGTTTATATTTTATATTATATATATACCTGTGTGTGTGTGTCTATATTTTATGTTTATATATATATATATGTTTATTTTTTATGTTTATATATATGTTTATATTATATATATGTGTGTGTGTGTGTGTTTATATTTTATATATATTACATGTTTATATTTTATATATATCACATGTTTATATTAATATATATATGTTTATATATATATATATATGTTTATATATATGTTTATATGTATATATATATGTTTATATATATATATATATGTTTATATATATGTGTGTGTATATATATCTGTTTATATATTTGTGTGTGTGTAAATATATGTGTATGTGTATATATATATAATTAGTCACATTTTAAAAAATATTGGTAAAAATTTCACTAAAATAGCAACGTTTTCTTAAAAATGTTACTAAATTTAAAATGTGTGTGTGTTTTTACATATAAATATATGTGTATATATATTTATTTATATGTGTGTGTGTGTGTGTGTTTATAAATATGTGTGTGTGTGTGTGCGTTTATATATATGTGTCTCTATTTATATATATTAATATATATATATATATATATAAATGTAGATTTATATCGATGCGAGGAAATGAGCTATATAAATATAAATATTTTTAGTGATGTTTCCGGAAAATGTCCCTAAATTAACAATGTTTTCTAGTAAACATCACTAAATTATAGTTTTTTGTAGTGTACCTTAAGTCTTGACTTCAATCATACTCGTTCAAAAATCATATATAATAAATATAAATTTATTATACATATATCAAAGAGACATATTCATATATATCATATCATATATGATTTTCTTGTGAATTTATATTAGTGGTTTATTAATAATTTCATGTTAAAGTTACGTTTCGGGTAATAACCACTTTGTTTTTCATATATGTTTTGACTTGTCATTTTTTCCTCTAAATCCAATCATGGTTTCATCATCTCCAAAATGTAAATCATTATCTAAATATCATATATATTCAATATATATGTATTTAGAGTAATTCAGAAAATTGGGTGATAGGAAATGGAATACATCATTCATAGAGATGGTAGGTCATACGTACACATGAATGTTGTTTCCATTTTTTTCATATTGAAAGAAAGGAAAGTAAATATATATATATATATATATATATTATCATTCTAGTATAATTATTATATCATGTATATCACATATTTTTATTAAACTCATCCTTATTACATTCCAAGTAAAGAGTGAATGAATCACATCGCTTCGTGAGGTGGTAGTACGTCGTACACACGAGCGACATTATTGTATTCCCACAAAATGTAAAGTATGAAGGTATGTATTATATAACATTTTAAAAATCATAATAACATCATATATATCATTTATAAATAGTATGTACATCATTATTCCCAACCTTGATAGGTGGTAAAGGAAAAACGAACGACATCAGTTCGCGAGATGGTAGTCTTTCATACACACGAATGAATATTTCATAACCCATTTAATGGAAGTGTGTGTTGTTGTAGGTATACCATCAACATAAAAAAATCTCAGTATGTAGATGATAATGAATTTATTATATGAGAATGATATAATAAGAATTGAAGAATGTGGAGAAATAAATAAAATAGAGATGCTTGTTGAAGAACATTACCTCTTCTTCGGGTATTCTCCTTAGGTTTGCAATAAATCCTTTAAAGGATGGTTTTTTCTTAAAATAAGGCTTCAAGGGTGAGGGGATGGAATTTGGGAAGTGATTTGGGAATATTTTTATCAATCTAAATGGATTAAAAAGTGTTAAGAAGATAGGATAGTGAGTACCCTTTTATGATTGAGGAGGAGTGACATTCTTGTAAATACTCAAAAGTACTAACTATTAGGAGGTAAATTTTCACTACTAAAAAATAGGCATTTAACAGTGCTCAAAATGGACTTTATCAGCACTATAGAATCACTAACAACTAAAACAAGATTAAAATCCCTTGAATTTTATCAACACTTTTATTTAGCATCGATAAAGAGTACCTTTATCATCATTTTTAAAAGTGCTGATAAAAGACACATTTATCAATGCTTTAAAAAGTGATAATAAAGGTGAATATATCAGTGATTTTAAAAGAATTGATAAAGTACACATTTATCAGTGCTTTAAAAAGCACTGATAAAGGGTAATGTTTTAGTGTGATGTAATAACACTAGTGCAATGTGTTGTAATATCACACCATAGTACCAAAAACACCACCAAATATCAACAAAATCAAGTACCAATACAAAATTTAAATGAAATGAAATTTACAACACAAATTCAAGAAAAAACACTATATTATATACATTTAAAATATTGGTTTATAAAATTACATAAGTACAAATTATTACATACATTCAAACCATTAATGTTCTTTTTTCTTTTGATCCTAACCCTGATTCATGCTATTGAAAAACAAACCATCCTTGCTTTATCAAAATAATTCACTTGTATAAGAAAAAAAATTATGTTAGTAATAATATAAAGAAATAGATTAACAGAAAGTGTTAATTTTAAACTTAAATTCCATTCATATCAAGAACATTGTATATCAAATTGATTTGTGGTTGATTCTAACACATCACACCATTTATTGTTCATATTCAAGAATTATCTCTATGAAAAATAATTAAATAAGTATAATAAAAATCCCCATGGGTGAAACCTAGTGTTTGCATGAGCGACACTTTTTGAACTAAAATGTTGATTTTAAACTGATAATGGACACTTTGAGTCACACTGAGCACATCATGTATCAGATTGAGGTTTGGTTGATTCATACATGTCAAAAATGACTTATGAATCATTTTCATAAACTATGAAAATAATCTAAATTCATTTTCTCGGTTTTGAGTAGGTCGGTTATCCATTTTACTAAAATTGATGTCAATTTTAAATAAATAGATGCACTTAGAGTCATACTGGTCACACCATACATCATATTGAAATAAAAAAATTCCTACACATCTCAAATGACTTATAGAACATTTTTATAAAGTATCAAAACAATCTGAATGTGTTTGATTAGTTTTGACTAGGCTTGTTGTCCATTTTACTAAAATTGATGTCAATTTTAAATAAAAAGATGAACTTTGAGTCATACCAGTCACACCATGCATCATATTGAGGTTTGGTTGATTCATAAATGTCTCAAATGACTTATGGATAATTTTTATAAAGTATCAAAGTAATTTGAATGTGTTGTCTTGGTTTTGAGTATGTTACTTAACTTTTTTACTAAAATGTCATTTTAAACTAAAAACATGCACTTTAACTAATACTGATCACATTGTGTATCAGTTTGATGTGAGATTGATTCCTACAAATAAAAATTACTTATAAATCATTTTCACAAATTATTAAGAAAATCAGATCATGTTTGATCTGTTTTTAGTGAGTGAACTTTTTTAAACTAAAATGTTAATTTTAAACTGACAATGGACACTTTGAGACATACTAGGAACATCGTGTATCAGATTTAGGTGTGGTTGATTCCTACGTGTCACAAATGACTTATGGATAATTTTCAAAAATTATAAAAACAATATAAATAAGTTTTATTGGTTTTGAGTAGATTAGTTGTCCATTTTACTAAAATTGATATCAATTTTAAATAAAAAGACGCTCCTGAAGTCATACTGATCACACCATGCATCAGATTGAGATGCATCCAATTACCACATGTATCAAATGAATTATGAATCATTTCATTAAGGTATAAAAATAATATGAATGTATTTGGTTGGTTTTGGGTAGGCCAGTTGTCCATTTTACAAAAATTGATTTCAATTTTAAATAAAAATATGCACTTGAAGTCATTCGGTCACACTATGTGTCAGATTTAGGTGCGACCAATTAATACACATCTCAAATGTCTTATGGATCATTTTTATAAATTATGAAACAATACGAATGAATTTTATCAGTTTTGAGTAGGTCAATTGTCCATTTTACTAAATTGATGTCAATCTTAAATAAAAAGACACACTTGGAGTCATACTAGTCATAGTGTGTCTCAGATTGAGTTGTGGACAATTATTAAACATATAAAATGAATTATGAGTCATTTTCCTAAAGTATCAAAATGATATGAATGGTTAAGCTTGGTTTTGAGTATGTCACTTGTCTTTTTTCCTAAAATGTCATTTTAAACTGAAAACATACACTTTAACTCATACTGATCACATTGTGTATCAGTTTTATGTGAGACTAATTCCTACATGTCAAAAATTACTTATAAATATTTTTTCTAAATTATCAATAAAATCCAAGCATGTTTGGTTAGTTTTTAGTGAGTGACAGTTTTTAAACTAAAATATTGATTTTAAACTCATAACAGACACTTTGAGTCATATTGGGAACATCTTGTATCAGATTGAGGTTCGAATGATTCCTAAATGTCAAAAATGACTTATGGATCATTTCTGTAAAGTATTAAAAATAATATGAGTGATTTTTCTTGGTTTTTAGTAGGTCAGTTTTCCATTTTACTAAAATTGGTTTCAATTTTAAATAAAAAGATTCACTTGATGTCATACTGGTCACATCGTGCATCATATTGAGGTACATACAATTTATGCACACCTCAAATGACTTATGGGTCATTTTCATAAAGTATTAAAACAATCTGAATGCATTTTCTCAATTTTGAGTATGCCACTTGTCTTTTTTACTAAATTGTCATTTTAAATGGGAAACATGCACTTTCACTCATACCAATAACATCATGTATTGTTTTTATATGAGAACAATTCCTACATATCAAATATTACTTATGAATCATTGTACTAAATTATAAAGAAAATTCAAGCATGTTTGATTAGTTTTCAGTGAGTGATAGTTTTTGAACTAAAAAGTCGATTTTAAACTGATAACAGACACTTTGATTCATACCAGGTACATCGTGTATCAGATTGAGGTTAGGATGATTAATACACATAAAAAATGAATTATGGATAATTTCCATAAATTATTAAAACAATCCGAATGTTTTTTCTCAGTTTTGAGTGGCTTAGTTGTCCATTTTACTAAAATTGATGTCAATTTTAAATAAAAATATGCACTTGAGGTCATACCGGCCACACCGTGTGTCAGATTGAGGTTTGGAGGATTCCTACACATCTCAAATGACTTATGGAACATTTTACTAAAGTATCAAAATAATATTAATGCATTTTTTTTGTTTCGGGTGCAGTGGAAGCGTGTGATGGGTGGTGACCAACTATGATTTTTTCCATGATCAATGATTAATTTGAGATTTAACATAACATTGAACATTGTGATCAAAGGAATTAAATAAAATAATAGTATAATATAAATTATGATAGAGCTATATGTAGTATCATAACATATTTTTTATAATTAATTTAATTAAAAAATAACTACATTTTGTAGAATTCTTTCTTCATTGATGAATCTGGTGACAGATCTGTGGTCCATCATCATTGTGTTGTAGAAACCAATTGTAGATTTCCTCTAGAAATTATCCACACATGTTCCACAAATCTCAAAATTTTGCTGAAGGAATATCTAGGAGCTATCACAATAGATCATTGTACTTGCATCGTTCACCTTTTATCGCTTTGAGAACCACTTCCAAAGCATTCTCCTTGATACGATGGAGGACGATTTATCTCCATTTTTAGGAGCATTCTTGGAGAAGGGAGCTCTATAGGCTCAAGAGGATTATCTAAATCTATTATGCACAACCAATAAAAATTAATTGTCTTAATGATAAAATAGCATAACTGGGTTTATTTATCTCTAGGGTTAAACTAAAAAAAATTGCACAAGTGCCCTTAATTGTTTATTTAATCCTAGTGAAACCCTATGTCAAATAATAATAATAATATCATTATTTCTCGACATGAACTTAAATTTATAATTATAATTAAATATTATGTAATCAAATAATATTCAATATTTATTAGTTCTCATTGGACCTAAAAACTCGGTCTACCATTCCTCCATAATATTTATCAGATCTTGAATAATAATTATTTATTTATTAAATAAATATCACTACATAATTTTACAATAAATAAATAAATATTTATATGTGATAAAAAATACATGAATAATTATTAAACCACATATGGGAATAATATTTATTCAAACTATTAAATAAAAAATAATAATATATATTATTTAACTGAGATTCTTGATATACTTAGTGTGTAACCCTCTAGGCCTCTTTCTCAATCGCATTAGGCGAAGCAGCCTAAATTCCAAGGTTAGTGTCTAGAAACACGCCAAGGCACACATAGAGAAATAAGTTAATTTATTAATGACATGGAACCTCATATGAACACTTACTATGTAATATAATCCATTTATCACAATATCTCAAAATGAGCATATTGCATGCCAGTGTCATCAACCTATGTGCTCGATGTATCTTTCTTTAACTTTTTGGATATATAACTTGCCTATAGAACACCATGTACATGGATTTATTTAGGCTATATCATTTACATCAAAGGGCCTAAGATATTAAATTCCTTTAAATAACATAAGGGATAAATCCTTTCTCTCATTATTCATTAATGTAATATTATTCATGACTCACCCAACGTATCCTACCTCATTACGAATATTTGTTATCACAGTTTTTATCAATACATCAAAGTACGTGACTCGTAATATTCATTAATAATAATCTTAAAGTATAAGGACCAATACACACATCCACATATAGAAAAATCCAATGACACATATAAATATAGATTTTCTATTGGCGGATCCTATTCTCATAATATCCTACTGGATATTACCAAGAGTGTACACCATGAGAAGGTATCTAAAATTCCAATGAGTCTCCACCCCTGATATCCTATATCATTTGTTTCTCTAAAATTATATCATCCGATTATAGAAAATATATTCAAGAATAGTGTCATAGCACTTCTCAGTTCTCATCATAGTGGGGAACTATTATGACCTTTTAGTGTGACAACTACTCTTAGGACATTATCACATACTATGTCAAATAGAAGAACAATTATGATGTGATAATTAGTTTATTAATATTCAAAATAATGAATAAATTTTTATCATAAAGTACATAGAATTTAGTTCTGGGGAACCAACTCCAACAGAATCCCACTTGCACTACATCCAAATTCTAACAACCTTCAGTCTTCTAGTTCTCACATGATACTCATTCTTCTGTTGAGGTAGAACTTTAGTCAAGGGTTCTTCCATGTTCTCTTACATGGTTACTATTATAACTGCAACTCTACCCCTATGATATAAATCCCTCAAGAGGTGATACTTCTGAAGTATATTCTTTATTTTTTGGTTTGACCCTGGCTCTTTTTCAAGAGTCACCACTTCAGTATTATCATAATACAATGTGATAGGGTCTTTAATTATAGGTACCACATAAAGATCTTAGAAAATTTTCAGAATCCAAATGGCTTCCTTGGATGTATCATAAACCGCTATATATTCAGAATCCACTGTAGAATCAGTGACAACTAGTTTCTTTGAACTTTCCCATCTCCTAGCTCCTCTGTTGAGATAGAAAACATATCTCTATTGTGACTTTAGATCATTTTTATCTATTTGAAAACTAGAATCATTATAACCTCTAATGACCATATCCTCGTCTCCTCTATACACCATGAACATATCCTTAGTTCTTCTAAGATACTTAAGGATAGCCTTAATAGTAGTCCAATATTGTTCTCCTGGATCTTCTTGATAGCTACCTACCATGTTCAATGCATAGGCAACATAAAGTATAGTATATAACATGACATACATGATTATTCCTATCACAGAAGCGTATGGGGTCTTACTCATTATATCTTTCTCATGTTGTGTTTGAGGACACATTTTCTTAGAAAGATGTAAACCATGTGACACTAGAACTAATCCCTTATTAGATTGTTCTATACTAAATCACTTTAGTATCTGATCAACATATATAATTTGAATTAGTCTAAGAAACCTCTTGGATCTATCACAAATGATCTTGATCCCTAGAATATAGGATGCTTCACCTAATTCTTTCATGGAGAAACACTTGTTTAACCAGTCTTTAATTGATTGTAAGACTGTTATATCATTTACAATAAGTAATATTTAATCAACATACACTACTAGGACAACAACTATATTCCCACTAAACCTCTTGTAAACACATGTCTCATATTCATTCTTTATAAAACCAAATTATTTGATGGATTCATCAAATCAAATGTTTTGTGACCTGGATGCTCACTTAAATCCATAAATAGATCTTTGTAACTTGAAAATTCTTTTTTCATCACCAAAAGTCACAAAACCTTTTGGTTGTGTCATGTAGACATCTTCTTGAAGGTTCTCATTAAGGAATATAGTTTTGATATCCATCTTAAAAATCTCATAGTCATGGTAACCTACTATAGAAAATAGAATTATAATGGATTTAAACATGGAAACTGGAAAAAAGGTTTCATTGTAGTCAATTATGTAATGTTGTTTAAACCCTTTAGCCACTAGCCTTTCTTTATAGGTATTTACTTTACCTTACATTTCTAGTTCCCTCTTGAATACCCATTTGCATCCAACGGGATTTACATCATCTGTCACATTGACTAGAAGCCAAACTTGGTTCTGATACATAGAATCCATTTCAGAATTCATGGATTCTTGCTATATTACAGCTTCTGAGATCTCTACTTCCTCCTTATAGGAGAGAGGTTCGTCATTATCAACCAATAATGAATCATCATATTTGGTGACTAGAAAACCATATCTTTTTGGTTCTCTTACATCTCTTACACTCCTACATAGTACTTATGTTTCAGTAAATACTTCTTCCATGGGGACCTATGGAATATGTTCTTATGCCCAATCTTTTGTATCTTGGGCATCAACTTCATCGAAGTTAATCTTTCTCCCTCTATCCTTTTTAATAATGTGCTCCTTCTCAATAAAGATGAATTTTCTAGAAATAGTTGCTTTCTTGTCTGAGGGGTTGTATAGGTAGTATCCCTTTATTTCCTTGGGATAACCTATAAAGATATACTTTGTGCCCTGGGATTCTAGTTTTTTGCCTGAGAAGGACTTCACAAATGCCTCACAACCCCATACACATGTATGCGACAAAATGGGTTTATTTCCACACCATAACTCAAAGGTAATTTCATTTCCTGCTTTATTTGATATTCATTTTAATGTGTATTATGTAGTTTGTAATGCATATCCCCTAAAGGATAATGGAAGATTTGCATGACCCATCATTGACCTTACCATGTAAAACAAGGTACAATTCCTCCTTTCACTAATACCATTCCACTATGGTGTATAAGGTGGAGTGAGTTAAGATATAATCCCAAAATCCCATAGAAATTTGATGAAATCGTTGTTAAGATATCTGCCACCTCAATACAATCGAAGTTTCTTTATCTTCTTACAAAGCTGATTCTCTAATTCATTCTTAAATTCCTTGAAGTTATCAAAGGAATTGGACTTATACCTCATCAAGTAGATATAGCCATATCTACTCAATTCATCAGTAAAATTTATGAATTAAGAATATAAAACTCTAGATTCTACTGAAAATGGTCCACACACATTAGTGTGTACCAATCCTAAAAGCTATGCGGCCCTTTCACCTTGTCCGCCAAATAGAGGTTTAGTCATTTTCCCTTATAAACAAGCATGTAATCTAGAAAGTGTTTTTATCTTAGAAGATTATAAATAACTATCTTGAAAGATATTTGTCAAATGCTTCTCATTTACATGACCAAGATAGTGATACCACAACTAGGTGTTATATGAGCCATGTGAAAATGATTCGTTATCAATTTCCAACACTTAGTTTTCATAATTTAATACATAAAGACCATTATTCAAATGTTTCATACTATAACATATGTTTTCCTTATAAAAGAAACAAGTTTTATTTCCAAACTTGAAAATAATCCCATCTATATCTAAACACGACAGAGAAATTTTTTTCTTGGTAACTGCAGGTATATAATAACAATATCTTAAAACCCAAATCATTCTTATTGGAAATGAAAGGTGGTAGTCACCAATGGCCAGAGAAACTAGCCTCACACTATTGGAAGCTCATAGATCCACCTCTCCTATAGAAATCTTATGAAATCTACTTGGTTCCTATATTTGGATACAAATGTGAGAACCAAAAGTTGTATCTAATACCCAATGTGTAGAAATGGAAATATTTCACTTGATAACAAATACACCTTTAGCTTCCCCTTTCTTTTGGGTGTAGTTCCTCTTCCAGTGGACTGGCTTTCCACATGCAAAACATACTATCTCCTTTTACTTTCCTTGACTTGGGATCTTCCCTGAATGGTGATTGAGAGATTTAGATTGTTTATAGGTCTTGGGCCCCTTTCCTTGTTCTTCCTTTTCTTTTTCACCATAAATACTGTGGGTTTATCACACCCAATGTCCTTATCCACTTGGAAAATCAAGGTTAGAAGTTTCGAAAGACTCTTCTCATTATTTCTCATATTATAATTCATAATAAATCTATATAAGGTCTTGGGAAGTTATGAAAGTATGATATTTGTATGTAACTAATCTAAGAATTCAATCCCTAAGATGTCCAAGCATTCAATGTAGCTAATAATATTGACTACATGAGGCCTAGTTAGCATAGAATCTCTAAGATTAGTTGTGAACAAAGCATTGTATATCTCATATTTATATTGTTTTACCTTCCCTTGATAGATATTCTAAAGGCGAGACATCATGTTATAGGCATCCATATCCTCATGTTGCTTCAATAGCTCATTGGACATGGATGATAGCATGAAACACTGAACATTTGTAACATCATTCAGATATTTCTCATATAGAGATATCTCTTTATCACTTACCTCATTACCATGCATAACTGGTAAAGGTTCTTCTAGCATAAACAAATTCCTTTCATGGTGAAGGATAACACATAGGCACCTTTTCCACTATTGTAAATTTTCACCGGTGAGAAGGTTTTCCTTCTCAAGTATGGATCACAATGATATGTTTGATGTAATTTTATTGTTATTTATACAAAATAAGATAAGTATAATTTTAGTACTTTATCTGATAAAATTTAAACAAACAAATAAATATTATATTTATTAGTCTCCCACTATTTTATTAAAACTCAATATACCTCACCATTGAATTTGGAATATCCTATTTCTTGGATGTTATATTGGAAAGGATTCATATTCCCCTTATCATTACCCCAACTTTGGTTGGTCAAGTAGCTCGAATGGTTTTAGTTAGGCATTCCAAATTCCGATTGCATTAACTCAAAGTTCCTTGATCTATTGAGTGGACTCCCCAATCCTAAAATCATTAATTTAGATTTCCCCAACCTTTGTCTCTCAGTTACACTAAGTCCTACTTTGGTAGTCAAACCTTGATGTGAACCAAGTTAAGTCAACCCAAAACCTCATGTTAAAATTCCCCGATAATTGAAAGCACCCCAACTTTGGATAGTCAAACACTTTAAACTATGGTTCAATTTTAACCAAAGTAATGGAAGGATATACCAACTTAATGTTTTATTGAGGGATTTTATCCTTTTATGTGTAAATTGACAATTATTATATTTATCACATGCTTGTTAAAATTAATTTGGATTACTTAAATGATTAACCATGACTTAGATAATATTTATGCATAAGCTAGTTTATTTTAGTTTTAACTTTCATGCTCATTAATTTATTAATTATGTGATCGTGACAAGACAACCATAATGAAATAACCATGAAACTCATAGAAATAAAAAAAAATAAAGCATTATGATCATGAGTTATTACTAGTAGTTAGTTTATCTAGGGGTTGATAAACTAACTATTGACCTAGGGGAAAAACAACTTGATCTAATTAAGTTTAATGTTGCAGCTTTCCACTTATCCACTTATGTATCTCCTTGGATTGGTTTCGCCTCGACTCTGAACTTTAACCACCTCCACTAGTTTAGGAGCTCCATCCATTACATATTCTTTTTACTCATACGTTAGTGAGGGGAAAAGGGGGTTTACATAAAAGAAACCATGGGCATGCAGGTCCTATATAATAAAAAGATATAAGGCATATAGAACAACAATTTAATTTAATAAAAAATTAAATGAAACCAACCGCATAAAAAAGGTATCATCTATCCCATGATCATTCACATGCATGAAATGAATTACACATTTAATAAAACTAGCATTCAATTCTTAATTGATCTTATTCAAGATAAATCACACTTGAATCGATTATATATTATCTTTAATTAATCAATTCTTTTATCTTAATTCTCATCTGAATTTTCTTTTAGATTCTCATTTATTATAATTTAAAAAAAATTATATAAATTTATTTAAAATTAACTGTGTGCATAAATGTACCTTGGAGGAAATATGGTGAATACTTGTCCTAATATACTCAACATGTATTATACTTGTTAACTTATTTATTCTTTATGACATATAACAAACATGACTTATCACATACTTTCATGACGGGTATTTAATGGATGATTACACGAATTATATGATTTTTTGGTCATGTGTTATGCTTAAATGCATATAGAGTAACAAATTGTAAAATAACTCATACATGATATGCATATCTGAACATTACAAAGATATTAATTAAACATTTAAATATTTATGTATATTAAAACCTATCACATGGCATGTCCTATATTTATGACAATACACAAGTATGTGTCTCAAGGTTTATATAGTAAAATTAATAAATTTTAAATCTACATAACTTGGTATAAGTACATGGAATGTACACCTCTCACCGTCTATCCAAGACACATGCCTAGGGACTTAGTGTGTAATCCGTAACATGGAAAATTTGGAGTACACGGTGTGTCCAATGGGCCACACACTGTGTGAACTTTGAGTTACATGATCATCAGTCAGGTGGGTCATGTATAGAATACATGGCCCATCTGTGACTCAAAGGAACTACATGTTGTGTACATGGGCTACATGGTGTGTAGTCTGGCTGACCATGCACCATTAATATCCAATCAACACATGGTTCATTAAGTGTTTAATTAATGCATAATCTTGAATTGATTCTCAAATAAATTCTGATGTGTTGAATGTGACTATATAGCGTATAACACTGGTTACATGGTGTTTAGTATGGTGTTGTCTGGATAGAAACCTTGGCACCACTAGATGAGTTCCTTGATTTTACTTTAATCATAAAATTAAACATTTCTATTAGATCTACAAGAAACGAAAGTGGAAGAAAATAATCTCACAATTTGGATTAAAATAATGATTAAACTTGAATTGAAAAACAAAATTAAAATTTGTGAATAACTAATGATCTTAAATAATTATAAAAAATTATGTAACCGCTTTGATACCACTTGTTGGTTCCAGGGGTAGCAGAAGCATGCGATAGGTGGTGCACAACTTTGATTTTTTCCATGAATGATGATTAATCCGAGATTTAACATAAAGTTGAATGTAATGATCAATGAAATTAAATCAAAGAATCAGACAATAGAAATTATGCTAGAACCAGAGGGAGGATCATCAAATATTATTTATAATTAATTTAACTAAATAAAGAATTACTTTTGTTGGAATTGTTTCTTCATTGATGAATCCTATGAAAGATTTGTGGTCCTTCCTCATTGAATTGTAGAAACCAAGTGTATATTTCCACTAACAGTGATCCACATGTGTTCTATGAATCTCCAGACATCACCAAAGGAATCTCTGGGTGCTAGCATGATAGATCCTTATGCTTGTTCCATCCACCTTAATCTGATGGAGGAGGATTACTCTCTATTCTTGGGAGCATTCTTAGAGAAGGGATCTCTCTAGGATTGAGAGGATTCTCTGAATCCAATGTGCATAATCAAGACAAATGAATTGGATTAATGATAAAATAACACAATTGGGTTTATATATCGCTAGGATTTAAATAATAATAATTGCATAATTGCCCTTAATTATTTATTTAATCCTAGAGAAACTTCATATCAAATAATATTATTATTATTATTTATTCTTAACATGTGCTTAACTTACAAATTATAATTAAATATTATTTAATAAAATAATATTCAATATTTATTATTTCATACCAGACCTAAAAACTCAATCCACCATTCCTCTATAATATTTATTGAACCTTGAATAATGAATATTTATTTATTAAATAAATATCACTGCATTATTCACCAATAAATAAATAAATGTTATATTTAATAAATAGAGAATAAATATTTATATGTGATAAAGCATAAATGAATAATTATTAAACCTTGTATGGAAATAATATTTATTCAACTTGTTAAATAATAAATAATAACATATATTATTTAATTGATATTTTAGATACACTTAGTGTGTGACCCTCTAGGCCTCTTTCTCAGTGGCATTAGGCGAAGTAGCCTAAAGTCCAAGGTTAGCATCTAGCAACATGTCAAGGCACCCATAGATAAATAATTTAATGCTACAATGACATGGAAGCTCATATAAATGCTTACTATGTAATATAATCTCTTTATCACAATATCTCAAAACAAGTAGGTTGCATGCTGGTGCCATCGACCTATGTGCTCGATGTATCTTTCTTTGACTTCACAGAAATAGAACTTGCCTATAGAACACCATGGCCATGGATTTATTTAGGCATATCATTTTCATCAAAGGCCCGGAGATATTAACTTCTGTTAAATAATATAAGGGATAAATCATTTCTCACATTATTCATTAATGCAATATTACTCATGATGTACCAAATGCATCCTACCTCGCTGCGAACATCTATTGTCATGGTTTTCATCAATACATCAAAGTACATGACTCATAATATTCATTAATAATAATATTAAAGTCTAAGGACCAATACACACATCCATATATAGGAACATCCAATGACACATATAAATGTGGATTTCCTACTGGTAGGTTTTGTTCTCATAATATCCTACTGGATATTACCAAGCGAGTACGCCATGAGAAGGTTCCTCAAAATTTTATGAGTCTCCACCCCTGATAACCTGTATAATTTGTATCCCTCAAATGATATCATCCGGATATAGAACATATATTCAATAATAGTGTTGTAGCACTTCTTGGTTCTCATTATAGCGGGGAACAGTTATGTATTTTTAGTTTGACAGCTACTCTTAGGACATTATCACATACTATTTCATGCAGAAGAACAATCATGATGTGATAATTCGTTTATTAATATTCAAAACAATGAATACATGTTTATCATAAAGTATATAGAATCTTAATCTAGGGAACCAACTCTAACATTTTCTTGGTTTTGAGTATGTCACTTGTCTTTTTTACTAAAATGTCATTTTAAACTGGAAACATGTACTTTGACTCATACTGACACATAATATATTGGTTTTATGTGAGACTGATTCCTACACATCAAAAATGAATTATGAATATTTTTCTTAAATTGTCAAGAAAATCTAAGTGTGTTTGATCGATTTTCAATGAGTGATAGTTTTTATATAAAATGGAAATTTTAAATTGATAATGGACACTTTGAGTCCTACTAGGCACATCATATATCAGATTGAGGTGATGTTGATTCCTACACATCAAAAATGAATTGTGGGTCATTTTTATAAAGCATCAAAATAATTTGAATGTGTTTTCTTAGTTTTGAGTATGTCATTTTTCCATTTTACTAAAATTGATGTCAATTTTAAATAAAAATATGCACTTGAGTTCATATCAGTCATACTGTGCATCAAATTGAGGTGAAACCAATTACTACACATGTCACAAACCAATCCGGGATGTCATCTAACCCGACACCCGACCTAGTTCGCGGTATGACACGAAGGGCATTCCCGATCCCCACGGGTTTTCAACTAGTGTTGAGCATCAAATATAAATCGAGTGGGAGCGATTTCAGCCCAATAACCAAGATTAAATAAAAAATTAGTCAAAATGAGCATACAAAAACAACTCATAGCTAAACATAAATAAATAAATAGTTTATCCAGATACAATATGCAACTAAATAGACTGAAGACTAAAACAAGAGAAATGAAACTGCAAATAAACTAAAACTGGACCAAGCTACCACCATCTCCATGTGACATCTCGGTCACCTCCAACCAAAAGACCAAACCTGCTCGAACCACAAGCACTTGGACTAGGATACCTAAATAAAAGCTAAAACTGCAAAATAGCTCGGGTCTACCGACACCGAGTGGTATAGGTAGGGTGTGAGATAATAGCCCAGTAGGTAATCACCACAAAGTCCAAGTGTTTCCTTTCCCAAAACAATCCATTAACACTAGTTTGAAATACAATTAAAAAATATATTTTTCACATTTTATTAAACAACCAAAAATTTACCGTTTCAAAGGAAAACACACATCACCATCTATTTTTTAAGAAAACTACCATTTTATAACAAAACCCAAACCAAATGATACTAGTAAAAATTTTTAATGGAAAATAGTTTAAAAAATCCACTTTAAAGACAAAATACTTACATTTAGAATTTCCAACCCAACCTACCGTATGCCAACGGGAGGTGCAATATAGTCATTGAGTACTAGTCACGGTAACACCCCTAGGAACTAGCTAACTGTGGACCCCAGGTACCTCGTATCTCAGTGAAAAGTAACCATAAAAATATCATTTGTCATGCACGAGCCACTAGTAGGGAACATACCCATAACCTAGTGGTCCCCAACATCATCATCATAGTTTAGTTAGTGTTGTCATCATCAAACTTTCTACATGAAACTGGGGCCAAACCCCACTAGATCACTAGCAAACTAGTACACGTCTGCCCACCTAGATACCCGTGTTTCCCTTTTGTGCTCAAACAAGTTCTACATAACATGATGCCACTTACATAATTCATTAACCAAACCAAGCATCACATTTCATAATCCACCACTTTCACATCCCAAACCCATTCTTGGAAACTTGTTCACATAAAATCATTTACAAATAACTTCTAAAACCATGAGGAACACCACTTCCCCGAGAATTTTATAAACAAGACTTTCCACATTTTAGTAAAAACATGAAACTCTAGAAACATGCCAAATGGGTATTTATGTTTACACACACAAATAAATTTACCAAAACATTTCCAAATCATTTCTAAAACCATCTTCAAGTGTAAAATGCCAAACAGCCCCTCAAGACAATCATTTTCCAAAACACACACACACCAAAATACAAATGGTAATAACCCCATGAGATTACATTTTAAACCACATTTAGAAACCAAATTAAGGACACAACATTATTTAGAAAACAAGAACCATTTAGGAAACCAATATTTTAAGGAACACTGGTTTAAATCATCATCTTCATTTGATGGCACAATAGTGTGTGCACCTAGTGCACCCATGGATGTGCCGACATCCGATGGTACACCAAAAATCCAAGAGGACACCCAAAAACCTTTTCCACAAAACCCACCATTTTCTTTAAAACCAAATTTGACCATCCACACTGTTTAGGGAACATAAAACAATCCCCTTATAACCACAAAACCCTTTTCAAAACATTTTAACACATTTAACAAGATAAAACATTACCGAACCATACACACCAAATCAAGTTCAAAAACAATAAATAACCATCCCACTATAATCAAGGTTAAAATTTTCATAAAAACCCTCAATTTAACATTAAAAGAACAATGAAATTTTAAACAATAACCCTAGGTGCCATAAACCTAGGAATTTCACACCAATCCCTTTGAAAACCTATTTTTAATAAATTCTACCAACACAAAATCACCATTTTCATCAAGGAATAGATATATAAGAGGTGTGAAAGACATCTAAAAATTAAATTAAAATGCACAAGTGCTCGTGCAGTGTTCCGGAAAGGAAAAAAGTTGGAAACACCTACCTCAACCATGTGCAGATGCGATGAAACTTCAAGGGAGGAGAGATATAATCCCCACAGACCATTCACACACCCTAGATCCAAATAAAAACGAACCAAATATAAACCCTGGACATTATAGTTTGTCCATGGAAGAAAAACCCCAAAGAAAACCCTAGAACAAATAGGGAAAGAGAAGGAGAGAAGATTTGGTGAAGGAAACATGAAGAATCACCAAAATTTCTTGATAAATCTCCCCAAAATAGCCCCAAATCAAAGTAGGAAGGATAGGGAGGATCCTCTGGTCGATACCAAATATATAGGGATTCATTTTGGAGGTGGAATCACCCAAATCGGAGCTCTACATCAAACATTATAAATCCTGTATGTGGCTTCACAGTTTGGCTACACGGTTTGTCAAACCGTGCGCAAACCATGCGAGGGATACTGGAAACTCCTGTAGATTCACATGGTTAGGTTGCACGATTTTACCAGGACGTGGTCAAACTATGAGACCCCAAAAATTGTCCAAAACCCACCAAATCACACCCCAAACACTAGGAAAGTTCACTCAAAGATCCCTAAAAGTTTTAAACACAAAGTAGTGACATTGTGGGTGTCACAAACTCCCCAACATGTAACTATATCTTAATCCCAATAGAAATAACTAATAATAGGTATAAAAGGAAACCCAAAACCACAAAAACACAAGGTCTTTTGTTGGGAACTCAACCTGAACCTCAACCAAAAGATCCAACATCAAGGAAAGAATAAAATAAAATAGTATCTATGGTCGGGGTGTGACAACACATCTCAAATGACTTATGGATCATTTTACTAAATTATCAAAACAATACTAATGTGATTTCTCATTTTTGATTATGTCACTTGTATTTTTTACTAAAATTTCATTTTAAACTGGAAACACGCACTTTGACTCATACTGATCACATCGTGTATCAGTTTGATGTGAGACCAATTCCAACATGTCAAAAATGACTTATGAATTTCTATACTAAATTATCAATAAAACCAGAGTGTGTTTGATCAGTTTTCATTGAGTGATAGTTTTTTATCTAAAATTTCAATTTTAAACTAATAATGGACACTTTGAGTCATACTAGGCACATCCACTACTAGAAATTAAAGATACATCCACACTTATATAGCCACGTTTTTTTAAACCGTGGTTGCATCCTATTATACCACCACGGTTGTTAAAAAATAGTGGCTTTAGCCACAGAAATTCTTCTCTCAATCACCGACTCTCCCTCGAAACCATTCTCCTCTTCCTTGCGGCTTTTGTCCAATCGTCACCTGACCGGCGAATTATCTCTCATTTGTTATCGCCGGCTTTGGTTCCTCCATCTCTCACCGTGATTCCTTCATTCATAGCGCAAATTCTCCATTTTCAACCTCTTCACTCATGGTTCTTATTTCCCTCACTTGTGTCTCCATTAGGTGCATCATCTAAATATTTCCTCCCCTCTATTCAGGAATTCCTCCTCCATTTGGGCATTCCTCCTTTATTCAGTGCATCGGTTCTTCAGGCGTTAATCCTCCATTTGGTGCGTTGGCCAAACCATTTTACTTTATTCTATTTTGTGGCTTCTATTTGAATTATTACTTCTATTTTCAGTATTATTAACCTATTTTATGGCTCCCTTATGTTTGAAGGAGGAGTTTACAGTTTTCATTATGATTTGGGAGTTTAAAATTGTAGGAGGAGCTCACCAGAGAAGTTTTTGTTTATTGTCAACTATTTTGAGGATCATGTTTATTGACTAGTATCCTATCAACTATTATTCACTATAATTTCATGGCTTATATTTCAATATCATTCTCATAATTAATCTGGTATTTTGATATTTATGGTTTAATCTGTTTACTATTCTGTTATCTATTTACTATTATGGAATTATTATGTTTTTATTTACTATTCTGGAATTATTAATCTGTTTCTAATTGTTTTGTGTAATAGACTTTGTATTTCTGAAATTTACAGAATTTATAAGTTTGATATGAACATGCATCACTTATGTGACCACAACCATTGAAAACATCATAGATTTCTTCAAGCTTTCCAAATCGGTTTGATGTAGATAGATTCTTTTCAAACTATGGATGTTTCTTTTTCTCTAGCCTGATCCCCTTTGAAATTTTCTTCCTTTGTACTTCAAGTATTGTTGGATTGTACTGAAAATAAAATGAAAAATTCCCAAACCTATTACACTACCATCATATTCCAACAAACCTAAATATTTTATTCTTTACAACATGTTGTTTATAATTTCCATATTTTAGAGCATGTTGTTTTTGGGATTCTTTTATCACTAGTTGGGTGCTTCTTACAGAACAAGCTTCCACACTCATTCCTCTATCCACTATAGACATGGTGTAAATATTATCTTCATTTTGATTCACCCATACTATTATAGATTTTATTTTAAAACCTTCACTTTCTATGAAAATAGATTTAGAAAAATTATTACATTAGGTCTACTTGATAATTACCATTAGATGACACAATGATATTATTTTCAAACCTTCACTTTATAATGCTTTAGTTACATAGATTTATAATGTTTAAGATTGTTATATCTATGTGAAGAAGTTTTGAATGCATTCTAGAATATTTTGATGTGTTTTAGAGGATCTAAAAATGTCTAGAAAAATTTGTAAATTCTATATATCAGGATACTGATGAAGTGAAAAAGGAAATGATAGGTAATATATTACCTTATTTTAGAAAATTACCAAAGGATATTACCAACTAAGCTGACATCCATAAAAATTTCACAATCTTTTAGAAACCTCACTACCACCCAAATGAATCCTATATCCATTACTCTAGTAAAACCAAAGAGTCCTTAGAAATTTATCGTTTAGGGTAAATTTCTATATTTTCAGAACATTCTTTACAAATCCTAACAATCTTCAACCTAAAGACTTCTTCAAGGGATTCACAGTATCCTCAAAAACATTGGAAAACATCACCCACTATACTTATACTATATTTAATACTTCTATTCATTCTTTAATCTATTCACCCAATTAAGGCATAATATTGTCACATTCTCTCAGGGAATAATGTTTTTGTTAACATATATTCAATATTCCACCATCAAACTATCTTCTATAACCCTAACACTCTATATTCAAGCAATATTAAGATATAATGGTACTTTAGGTTGATGTGATTCATCCTCACATAAAACACTAATATCTAGGCCAAATGAATCACACTCGGATTACCAAAGTATAGTGATTAATTTTTCTAGATGCTTTCAAGCTCCACACATAGAAATTTAGTCTTGGTATAAATAGAATACGAATCTAAGATAGATAAATCTTTACTAAAATTGAACTTCATTGTAGATTAGGAATAAAACCTTCCAATATTTAAAATATAACAACCTTACAATATTTAAAATAGAAATTATTCTCTCTTGAATAATACTGGAAAGATTCCACTTGTCTATATTTAGAACTGCTTGAATATATATCAAATATAGCGGCACCGGTTTCTTCTTTTTAGCATTCACTAAACCACATGAATAATTTGGATTCAAATCTCTCCAAATTAATGGATCTAGAATTTCCCACTCCATATCTTTATAACCATTTGTTTTGGGCCTTATCACTCTTTTACATAGCTCATATAAATTATTCTATCTTGAATAATAGTTTTAAACTTTCACATGTCTCTATTTCGAATTGCATGAATATATATAAAATATAGCAACACTAATTTCTTCTTTTTCAGTATTCACTAAACTACATGAATATTTTGGATTCAAATAACCCTGAATTACTGGATCTAGAATCCCCCCCCCACCAGCCCCCTCCACCCTGCCCAGCCCGTCCCCCTCCCCCTCCACCATGCCCAGCCCCCCCTACCCACCCCCCTGCCCAGCCCCTCCCCCCTCTCCACTACCCATCCCCTCCCCCTCCCCCTCCACCCTGCCCACCCCCCCCCCCCCCCCCCGCTTATCCCCCCCCCCCCCGCACCCTCCTTGCCCAGCCCCTCCCCCTTCGTTCCCTACCCAGCCCCTCCCCCTCCTTTCCCTACCCAGCCCCCCTCCCTGCCCAGCCCCTCCCCCACCCAGCACACCATCCCCTCTCTTATACACATATTACATCCCAATATTCTTAGAAAAACCATCCTTAATATATAAACTCCATGGTCTACTCTAATTGTGTCATTCTATTGTGATAAATTGCATACTAATCCAACATTTGATTCATTTTCCACTATATAAGTATCTAAGAATGATACCCTTTGTATGTATTATTATATTTTCATTAGGATATAAAATTTTAACTTCCCTTGTATCTCATGTATTTTAGTATTTAATGTATTTTATTATCTTATTTTTAGATAATGTAAATCACTGATGATTATGATTGATTCATTTAGAATATTTACCAATATCTAGAAATCTGGGAACTTACTAGCAACCCAAGGTTGAACTGTCATGGTGTAATAATTAATAGTAAGAGATTTCATTATGTATTCTCTTAACATGACATAAATATTAATTAGTCGATATGGGTATAGTTTTTATATGATTATGATTTATATATCTCATATTTTTTAGTAAATGATAATGTTATAGTTGATGCATTTAGCTTGAACATTTACTTATGTTTCTCAAGAAGCATATAAGGAATAAAAGTCTATGAATGATTCCATATACTACTTTTCTTAAGCACGAATGAGTTTCAATGTTGTTATTTACAATAAAAAATTTTACTAAATATTTTTTATTCATATTATAATGGATATAAGCTGGATGTATAATGTTGATTGGATCACTGATGAGTTTCAGAAGGAGTTGGAATATTTTTTGGATTTTTCATTCAATAATGGTTCAGACGGTGGATTGATTCGATGCCCATGTTTTGATTTCATTGGAAGACCATGGTTAACATGTGAGTAAGTAAGTTACCGCATCACTAAAAAAGGTTTTCAAAAATTATATCATGTTTGGTACCACAATGGAGAAAAAGATCAAACAGATAATGACATTGATTCAGCTGAAAGGATCAAAATGGAACATTTGATTTCCGATCGGTTTCCATTTTCTTCTCAAGACAACACTTCTTGTAGATCAGTGGAAGAGGAAATGAATACGGGAATAGAGCTTTCATCTAATGATCATAATGATGACGTAGAGTGTGTTAGAAAGTTGTTAGAAGACGCGAATACCCCAGTTTACCTGTCATGTCAAAAAAATGACCAAACTAGAGTTTTTAATGTGATTTTATCATGGGAAAACAATGTACAGATTTATTAATACTATGATTGACTATCTACTTACTCTTTTTAAGTATTTTATACCTGATGATGCATGTATTCCTAAAAATTATTATATGGCATCAAAGTTGGTTGAAAATTTTGGATTTTCAAGTAAAAAAATCCACGCATTCCCTAAAGATTTTTGTCTATTCTGGAAGGATAATGTCGAGTTAAATGAGTGAAAACAATGTGGTACATCAAGATGGAAGACTAATAAAGATGGAACTCAAACCTGTGTACCAGAGAAAGTGATGTGGCACTTTCCATTGATTCCTAGACTTTAGAAACTTTTTATGTCAGAAAAAATGGCTAAGAATATGAAATGGCATGAAGATGAAAGAAATAAGGATAATGATTATATATTTCATCCTTCTGATGGGTTAACATGGAAAAAATTTGATAGGTTACATCCTACTTTTTCAGCCAACCCACGGAATGTTAGATTGGGATTGTCATGTGATGGTTTCAACCCATTTAAGCAGATGTATACTACACATAGTACTTGGCCTATTTTCATTCATATTTATAATTTTCCATCATGGATGTGTATGAAAAATCTAGTTACTATCATGAGTATATTTATTTCTAGACCCAATGATCCTGGAAATGATATCGACATATATTTTCAACCATTAATAGATGAGTTTAAGTAGATTTGGACTATTCGGATGCATACATATAATGCATTTAGAAAGTATTACTTTATGTGTCATGCAGCATTATTATGGATAATAAATGATTTCCCTGTATGTGGAATAATTTCTGGTTGGAGTACCAAGGGGATATTATCTTTCCCTATATGTATTAAAAATACACGTTCTAGGAGATCAAAGTTTCGACGAACTTTCAGCTTCATAGGGCATCGATGATTTCTACAAATGGATCATCCATATAGAAAAAATCAAAGATAGTTTGATAATTCCATAGAGACAGATGAAATACCTCAATGAATGTTGGGGGTGATATCCTAAAATAACTTAATAGTTTGAATTTTTTTCTTTGAAAGGTTCGGTTAAATTCCAACAAGTGGAAGAATGTTCCTTTTAATTCCAACAATAATTGGAGAAAGAAAAGTATACTCTATGAGTTGTCGTATTGGTCATCAAATTTGATGCATCACTGCTTGGATGTAATGCATATTGAGAAAAATATGTGTGAAATGTTACTTGCAACGCTTTTAAATGTAAAGGGAAAGACAAAAGATGATTTGAACTCATGTCGTGATTTAATGGATTGGGGTATAAAACCAATACTTCATCCTGAGTTAATTGGTCAGAATTAGTGGAAAGTCCCTTTTGCTTGTTTTTCAATGAAAAATGCAGAGAAAAAATATTTCTTCAAGTCTAGGAAAGTTTAAAGGTTCTAGATGGTTATTCAAGTAACATTTCAAAACAAGTGAATAGACGAGATGTGAAACTAAAATCCCTCAAAAATCATGACTACCATGTCCTGTTGCATGAATTGATTCTTATTTCCATTCAACATTTACTATCACATAATGTCAGGGTCACTGTAATTAGATTATGTCACTTTTATCGAGATATTTTTGCTTGAACAAAAGTGTTGTGAAAAACTACAAAAAAGATGCACCAGTCATTCTTTGCGACTTGGAGAAAATATTTCCCCCATCATTTTTTACATGTATGTTACATCTGATCATGCATCTTCCAATAGAAGTTCTTTTTGGTGGTTCCGTTTCTAGTCGCTGGATGTATCCAATAGAAAGAATGATGTTTACATTGAAATCTTATGTGAGAAATAAGAATCATCCTAAAGGATCTATTCTAAAAGGTTATTTAGCGTAGGAATGCATGGATTTTTGTTCAATGTATTTGCCTAATGTCACCACTAGATCTAATCAGCCCATGAGAACTAAAGATGAGCAATATGATCCCATTGAGCCAACATTTTCATCACTGCCACAAACTGGAAAGATATCTGGATCATACAAGTTGTGTACTTTGAATAGGGATGAGTGGGAATTAGCTCATCGTACGGTATTATTTAATTGTGGTGTGGTTGATGATTGCATAAAGTAAGTAAAATTATAAATATATATATTTTTGTTGGTTATTTTTTTCATAGTTCCTGACATAATTAAATTTTTATATTTTCAGAGAACATAGTGAAATTATAAAAAGAGTACATCACTCTTTATCTATTAAGAGGTGGGAGTAATTACACAACAAAAAATTTCCTGCTTGGTTGAAATCAAAGGTAAAAAATTCTTTTGTTTTTATTACAAAATCGTTGGTAGTTGTTCAATATTTGTTTTAGATATATTTCAGGTCCAAATTTTACTGATGCATGATGTATCTTCTGAAATAAGGGCAATGTCGTTTGGTCCGAACAATGTGGTTCGTGATTGTAAAGTAGTGGTTTTCAATGGTTTTAAATTCATTACAAATAATTGTGCAACAAAGATGGCAACAAGGGATGACGGTGTCACGATAAGTGCTACAACAGATTATTATGCTATTGCATCAAACAAACAACCTCGATCAGAAAATATGTTGTATTATGGGGTTATTGAGAGAATTTTTTTATTAGATTACTATGCACATGGTCGTGTTGCTATGATGAAATGAAAGTGGTTTTATTTAATGACACGACAATGCTTTTATATAGATAATTGTGGTTTTATAGTGATTGCTATGAAACGTCAGCTGTGAACAGATGAGCCTTATATTCTTGAATCACAAGCTAGACAAGTATTTTATGTAAATGACCCTTTAAAACCGCAATTTGGTGTTATTGTTGATGTTATTCCTAGACACATTTTCAATGAAGAACTGGATGATGGTGATGTTTTGGATGAACCAATTAGTATTCAGTCAAATATATCATTTGATGATACAGATGATACAATTGTGATAATGGATTGTGAACCGGAAATTATAATAGAGAATGCATAGCAATGCATGTTTCAAAGTATTCAGATTATATTATTCTGCCCTGGTGTGTGTTTTTTTAAACTTTTAAAGTATCATCTTATTTTGTTTTGTAATTTTTTCATTTAGTGATTAAACAACATAATGAAAAAAACTTAATGGAAGATGTAAAGTTTTAAAAAAATAATATGAATTTTTTTGAATCTTTATAGTTATTTAATGCTTTGTTATATTTTTAAAATTTTCACATCACTTTTGGCATTTACAGATTATTATGTCTTACGAGGAGGTTCAGAGAAAAAAATGGAGGAAAACAATCGCTGACTTAGAGAATTTATCCTGAAAAATATGATTGTTCCGACGATTCCTTTATTTATTTATTTATTGATTATGTATGAAATTTTCACAAATATTATTTAATATGAATAGGAATCATCGAGAAGGAAACTTGCATTCACTGAAGATGGTTCAAGCACTCCAGAGTATAGGACTGGCCCTACATGCAACCCCCCTACATGTACCGCCTCACAATCCATGGCTCTGTAGTCACCGGGATGGTTTACTCCCATTATTCCTCTCACTTATATGCCTTATCCATACATGGGAGATTATCCTTTTTATCCATTTCCTCATCCTACCGTGCAGGGTAGTCCATCTCCTTCTATCCCTCGACCTTTTTACCCTTATCCACCTTCATATCTACAGGGTACACCTGCATTGGTTATGCCTCTTGTATACCCATACCCTCCTACCCAACCTCAGCATCCACAATCTACTATGGAGGGTACACCTCCATTGGTTATGCCCCCCGTATACTCATACCCTCCTACCCAACCTCAGCATCCACAGTCTACTATGGAGGACACTTCTCTAGTTGCTGCCCCTCAACATAGTGTGCATGATCGAACAAAAACAAATAGAGCTACTGGTAAATGTTTAAAAAGAAATTATATTAATAATTTTTTATTAAATTTCAGTTATATATGTGTAAAATATTTTTTTTTTCAGACCCTCTTCTGCTAAAAGACATGGTCGTATAAATATGAATAAAGTGTGGAATAGACATATACAAATTATGGTTCAGTATAACAAGGAAATAAAAATTATTGAATAAAATGGTAAAGAATTATAGAGTTTCATGGGGACACTCAGCAGACATAGAAATATTGTGCCGGTTCAACCAATCGAGTAGAGAAAAGTTGGACAAGAAATAAAAGACAGGGCTTGGGTGGAAATTTGGGTAATATATTTTTTAAAATTAGTTTGAAATTTCTTTATAAAGTATTATTGATAATTTTTTTTGAATATTCAGCTTCTCTATAACTTCTCGGATGGTATCCATGCTAAGAGATCTAGGTTAATGGAATTGGGGGGGATGTGGTAGGCCTACAAGTATGACCTGTATATTGGCTGGAAAAAAAGAAGAGGTGCTCCTCTTGAAAATGAACCAATCTTCAATGAATTCCCAATTTCACAATACAAAGAATTAATTTCATATTGGAGTTGTTCCTCTTTTAAGGTAATTTACAATATTAATGTTTTTAATAAATTAATTTTTTTCAGTAATCATAGTTTTTTGTAGTGGATGATTTTATTAGATGTGATTGTGTTCAGTTTTATTTTCCAGACTTAGTTATTTCAGTTATGTCTTGAACTCATTAAATTGTTAACTTGAAATGATGATTTTTTTTATCCCTTTTGAATTGTTGATAGGATAGTTTATTTTTGTTTACTATTAGGATTCATCTGAAAGAAACATAATAAATAAGGGCACCATGATATATAATCATACTCTAGGGAAAACTACACTTCCAGATCATGAACTGTCATAGGTAATATATGATTTAACATTGAATATACATTTATTTTTTCATTGATTTATGTTTAATTTTCATGTAGAAATGGGCATTAAATTTTGAAGGACGTGTTCCCCGATCACTATTTTTTTGTTCTAGTAGGAAAAATAAAGATGGAACTGATGTGAATCAGGAAACACGGGAAAAAATTGTAAGAATGTTTTTTAATTTTTAGCTTTTAGTATGCAGTTTCATTCATTGAAAATTATATGATTTGTGTTTTCCTCATAGGGAATGAGAATGCTTGAGTCAATTATATCACTTGTTCCTACGGTATTATATAGTAAAATACATTATCTACCACTCTCTTTAGTATTCCAAATGATAATTTAATAAGATCGATTCTTGATAAGGTTTAAAAAGGACATCTGAAATCCATTCAATTCTTGATAAGGTTTAAACTCTCAAATAGGTCCATAACCACTACTAATATATCTATAAACCCAAAAAACATCCCAATATACTTATATAAGTTATAATAACTCTTAAAAGTAGTATAAAGAATATAAAAGGACATGTGCTACTTATGTTTTGGTCTAGATTTCATCAAAAAAAAGGTTGTATACATTTTAATCATAACATGTATGACCATTTCAATAGAAATTTTTTTGAATATCTATTAAAATGGTAATGCCCTTTTATAGGATTCTCTTCAAGCTCTAATGGTAAAGGAACCAGACACATTTGGACCAAATGATTATTTACATCAGGTTCTTGGCAACGAGCATAATGGCAGAGTTCGTTGTAAAACCAAAAATAAAATTGTGTCATCTAAATATTGGTGATCAGGTATTGAATCTTATATATATATATTGCATAAATAGTTACCAAAGAACAATTACTTGCTGCCATTGAGACATAAAATCAAGAAGTTAGACAAGAGTCTCAAAAGATGTGGAAAGAAGAAAATGAACAATTGTTCAAGTTGATATCAGCTATATGCTCTTCAATTCTGCCAGAGGGTGCAGTAATAGTGGATGGATGTTTATCGAGTTTGCAATCAATTTATGAGGATGATGATGATTTTTTAGCTGAAGATGATGATGGTGGTGGAGAGGCTGAAGATACTACTAATGGTGGAAAGGCTGAAGATGCTGATGGTGATGATGATACTTTTGATGGTGGTACACATGTTGATGTTGTTGATATCGGTACTGATGATGATGAGGATTCAGATGACATTTTGGAGTGACATTATTGACAGTTTTTGTATCTATCATTTGGTTTTCATTTTTTATAAAATTTAAATTTTATATGTATTAATTTTTTTTATTTATGTGGAAATGAGATGTTGCAATGGTTTTTTTAATTCGTTGTCGGTGTATGTGTATGGTGTATTTTTATACTGTAGGTTTGTGCAGGGGGGACTAACAGGGGTGGGGGGGGACTAGTAGGGGATGGGGAGAGCAGGGGTTGGGGGAGATCAGGGGGTGGGGGGGCTGGCAGGGGCAGGGGGGTGGGGTGCAAGGGGGATTTGGATTCAATTCACATAAATGTTATATAATTGATATTCATTTCTATAATAACATAATCAAACATCATTTTTGGATTATTTTTTTTGAAATTTGTTTACTGGGGTTTGGGTACATGCACATCTAAAAAAGGAAAATAATACTTTAGTGATCTCCAAAAGAACAAGAAGGAATTGTTGTGGGTCAATGATGTAGATGGCAATGCAATTGAGCTAGCATTCCGCAAGAAAAAGATAAAAGTTAGAAAGAATTGGCTTCAGCAGTTTGAGGTTTGGAATTGACTTTGACAGGTGATTTCTAGGGTTGTATGCATCTTACCTTATTATATTATCTGTTTCTGCAGGCTGACATTTACCACGGGGAGACCAAAATTGTCGGTACACCAGATCCAAGTATGCTCACCCTCAAATCATGTTTTTCATTTTTCAATGATGACTTTCAGGTATTTACACTTCTGTTTTCCTTGCAGTTTGATGGAACTTCACTTGAATCTGATGTTTTTGAGAGATGTGCAGGAGACTCTCTAAATTGATGGTAGATATGGGCTAGTATCTTCCCAATCAGGGAATAATGTTCACCTTGCTAATATCCAATCATCAAAGGTAAATATTGTTTTTAATTTTTTTGATTTCATGCTAGTTATGATGAAATAAAAAATCTTTTTTTTGTAGTTCTTGTTGAAAGGGGGGAAGGGGTGGGGGACTGGAAGGGCCATGGGGTGCAAGGGGGAGGGCAGGAGGAGGGGTGAAAGTGGGAGGGCAGGGGGGCAGGGGGGGCTGGTAGGAGTAGGGGGAATTGGCATGGGGGAGAGGGGTACTAGCAAGGGGGACTAGCAGGGGGAGGGTGGACTGGCAAGGAGGGCGTGCAAGTGGTGGGGGTGCAAGGGGTGTGGGGCAGGGGCAGGGGGGACTGGTAGGGGCAGGGGGTGGGGGACGGACAAGGGGGAGGGGGTGCAAGGGGGAGGGCAAGGGGGGACTGGTAGGGACAGGGGGGACTGGTAGGGGTGCAAGGGGTGGGGGGAACTAGTAGGGGGTGGGGGTGCAAGGAGAGGAGGGGAACTGGCAGTGGGGGTTGGGAACTAAAGGGGGGACTGGTATTCTGGGAATGTGCATGTTTTATTCCATGTTGATATCATTTGAAATTTTTGATGGATACATTACATGTTTTGTTTGTTGAAATTTGATTTGAATTTTAATTAGTTATATTTATGTGCACTATCAAGATGAATTATAATTTCTAAATCCTGAGTTTGGTGCTGGTTTCAACTATTGTATATATAGAAATAAGATTCTAATAGGCTTTTATTTCCTGGTTTACAGGTGATTCAATTTTTATACTAAATTTGTTCAACAAAGATAAAGAGGAAACAGTCTTGGGATTGGAAGCTGTCACTTAGAAGAGTATTCTACCTCATTTACTTTTCTACTCTCTTCTTTCTGGTTAAATTCACAATGCATTCTGAGTTTATTTTTCACTGCTTTCATGTGTTATTTTGATTCTTTGTTTCCATATTATTTTACTATAGGTTGTGTGTTTATAGAATATTGAAATTGAGTTTGAATCTGTTTTCTTTACTATATTTTTGTTGATAATGGGCTTTGTCACCCCCATTTTTTTCTTAATTTATCTAGTACTATAGTGGATGAAGACGGATGTTTATATTTTTTATCTAAAATAAATCAAACTTTTCTCTTTTGGGGGGTTGGGGGCAAGGGGGTAGGGGGTGAAGGTTGGGGTGGCAGGGTGGGGGCAGTGTGCAGGGGGCAGGGAGGGGGACAGGGGGTGTGGGGTGGGGGTGGTGGGAAAGGGGGCAGGGGAGTAGGGGGTGAAGGGTTCAGGGTGGGGGGAAGTGTGCAGGGGGCAGGGGCAGTGTGCAGGGGCAGGGGGGGCAGGGAGGGGGCAGGGGGTGTGGGGGCAGTGTACAGGGGGGAAGGGTGTAGGGGGCAGGGGGTGGGGGCAGTGTGTAGGGGGAAGGGGGCAGTGTGCAGGGGGTAGTGTGCAGGGGGTAGGGGGCAGTGTGTAGGGGGTAGGGAGGGGGTCAGGGGGTGGGGGCAGTGTGCAGGGGGTGTGGGTAGTGTGCAGGGGGTGGGGGCAGTGTTCAGGGGGCAGGGGGTAGTGTGCAGGGGGTAGGGGCAGTGTGCAGGGGGAAGGGGGAAGTGTGTAGGGGTAGGGAGGGGGAAGGGGGTGTGGGGTGCAGGGGGAGGGGGTGGTATACTGTAGGGTGGGTTGCATGCAACCTTTATCTTCCTTTCTTCTTCAGTGTATCATGAAAATCACATGATCTAAGAAATGTTATGTGATTTGTTGACTACCTTCACATGACCCCAAGTTTGGATCACCAAATTTTCTCAGATAAACAAACAGATGCTTCACAGGATCTCAAGAACACTGTGTTATTAGAATATGTCTTTCATAAATGCTTTACATGACATATGGTGTGTTCGTGAGTTCTCCTTCACCTCTTCAAAAGACCCAGTGTCTTTCAGGTTTCTCCTTTGTGAAACAGTAGATATGTCTACGGGATCACCTTCATGGGGATATGGTTTGTCTGTGGGTTCCTCCTTACCATCATGTAACCAAGATGGTTTTGTGAGATCTTCTTCGTGTGATTCAATCATTAGTTTTCAGAGTTACTATTGAGTTATTAGAAAACCAACAACAACCAAACTCTTGGTATTTCCTTGGTTTATATAGGTGGTGTTGCTTTTTTTTAAGGTGTGTCAAGGACCTCTTAAAATGCCCAAGGATCTCGAGATCTTATGAATGTCGATATTATCAGTATCTACATAATTGTTGGAATGATGGGGCAGGGGCAGGGAGGACTGGAAAATGTGAAATGGAATATTGAATGATGATCAAATTGTAGATTATGTTTGGTATTTTCAACTCCCTAATAATGTTTACTTGTCTCCATAATTAACTTGTAGATATTAAATTTGTTTGAAATTAATGGTATGGTATTCTGGGAATGTGCATGCTTTATGACATGTTGATATCATTTGAAAGTTTTGATGGACACATTACATGTTTTGTTTGTTGAAATTCGATTTGGATTTTAATTAGTTATATTCATGTGCACTATCAAGCTGAATTATAATTTCTAAATCCTGAGTTTGCTTCTAGTTTCAACTATTTTATATATGGAAATAAGATTCTAATAGGATGTTATTTCCTGGTTTACAGGTGATTCAATATTTATATAAGATTTTTTCAATAAAGATAGTGGAGAGAGTCTCGAGATTGGAATCTGTCACTTAGGGAAGCATTCTGCCTCATTTACTTTTATGCTCTCTTCTTTCCGCTTAAAATCATAATCCATGCTAAGTGTATTTGTAACTACTTTCATGTGTTATTTTGATCTTGTTGGGTGAATAACATGCGGTTTTCATATACTAAAAGTGAAGTTTATATCAATACAAATGAAATTTCATTTAATTATTATACAAGCTATTTCTGTAGGGGGCATGGGGGGCAGGGGGTGCACAGGGTCTGTCTAGGGTGGGGTAGGGGGGTGCATGGGGTGTTCAAGAGGGTGCAAGGGGGTTTTCTAGGGGGGTGCATGGGGTTTGTCCAAGGGGTGTTCAAGAGGGTGCAAGGGGGCTCTCCAGAGGGGCATGGGGGTGCAAGGGGGCTGTCTAGGGGGCATGGGGGTACATGGGGGTGCAAGGGGCTATCCGGCTAGGGGACTAAATTAGTTTTTTTATACCATATGAATTATACCACCACAGTTTTAACTATGGAAGTAGGTCCCTAGTGCCACAGTTAAATCGTGGCATTAGGGGGTATATTGCCACGTTTTTAATGATGGTAGTAGAGCTTACTGCCACGGTTTTAATCGTGGCCTTAACTACCCTAATGGCACGGTTAAATCGTGGAATTATTGGACTATTACCATGGCTTTAACCATGGTAATAGGCCCCTACTTCCATGGTTAAAACTGTGGTCGTAGGTAAGACCTAATTCCATGGTGATAGCGGCCACGGTTTCAAAAAATTGTGGTCATGTGTTATCGCCACGTTTTTTGGGCCTTTTTCCACAATTTCAAACCATAGCTGTAGGTTAATTTTCTAGTTGTGATCATGTATTGAATTGAGGTGTGAATAATTCCTACATGTCAAAAATGACTTATGGATCATTTTCCCAAAGTATCAAAACAATCTGAATGTGTTTTATCAGTTTTGAGTAGGTCAGCTTTCTTTTTTATCAAAATTGATGTGAATTTTAAATAAAAAGATGCACTTGATGTCATATCAGTCACATCGTACATCAGATTAAGGTTCCTTCAATTCCTACACATCTAAAATAACTTATGGATAATTTTCCTAAAGTATAAAAACAATACAAATTTTTTTTCTCAGTTTTGAATATGTCACTTGTTTTTTTTACTAAAATGTCATTTTAAACTAGAAACATTCACTTCGACTCATATTAATCACATCATGTATCGGTTTGATGTGAGAATATTTCATAAACATCAAAAATGACTTATAAATAAATTTCCTAAATTATCTAGAAAATCCAAGCACATTTTATCTATTTTCAGTGAGCGACATTTTTTGAACTAAAATATTAATTTTAAACTTATAATAGACACATTGATTCATAGCAGTCATACCATGCATTGAATTGAGGTGAAACTAATTTCTACACATCTCAAATAACTTATGGATCATTTTCTTAAATTATCAAAAAAATAAGAATATGTTTTATTAGTTTTCAATATTTCAATTGTCTTTTTTACCAAAATTAATGTCGATTTTAAATAAAAAAGAATCATTTGGAGTCATACCAATCACACTGTGTGTCAGATTGAGGTGAAGTTAATTCCTACACATCCCAATATATCAAAAATCATAATTACCATTGTTACCATGTTTCCATTGTATTTCTATTATGAACTACCAATACTGTATATATATTGACTCGATATTCTTAACCGAAAAAACCTTTCTCATTGTTGAAAGACAGAAGAACAAAGGAATCCCATGTGACCATTATATCATGAGACTTCACCATAATAGGAACATGATATTCCTATACTATTCTATATTTCAACAACAAAAAAGGTTTTTCAGCTAACAACATCGAATAATATGCAGTATTGGTAGTTCGACAAAGAAAATAGTGAAAATGGAAAATGTGATAAGATTAGCAGAAAGAAACATTTTATCTTTTTTGGATTTTTATTGATGATTGAAAGTAAAATATTACTTTCCAAAAGATCTGTGAAAAAAACTAAATAATTATTAGATGAGAATTATATGGAAATTAACTTATAAATAGTAGATAAAATGATAAAAAATCAATTAAATAAGTATTAGGAATTCACCTTTTCCTGATGGTTGAATACACTCTTTATGTGTTTCCTTGTTGTTATTATCTCAGTTGTAGGCTTGAAGTCAAATCCCTCATGAGCATGAGCATATTTGAACAAACCACCCCAACTCAAACAAAAGAATACACCTATACATGAAAATAATTATTATATGAGTAATACTAAAAAGAAATAAATTAAACATAAATATGAAATAATAAATTAATTCTATGGATAATTATTTTATTGTGCAAATATTTTTGACCATAGGGATATACTGATGGTAAATCAAGAATGATGATAAAAAAACACAAATAGATCTTTCCAAAAACTCGATCAACGAGTGAGGAGGATGAGGAGAAAATAAGATACCTTGGATTGATGCTTTGAATCATCTGAGAGAAAGTAGAGATATCCTATTGGCTTCATAAAATATTCATTTTTTAGGATAAATAAATAAATACACATAACATATTCATTATCAGAGGTGAAATTTATAGATAATTCTAATAATAGTAACTCAACATTTTATTGTTTCAAAGAATTTCAGTATTCTTTGAATTAAATTGGTAATTGAATTTAAGAAAAAAAATACTCTATTATGGTAGGTTTTATCCTCTAAATTCATCCAAAGGTGAAAGTTATAGACAATTTTCATCCTCATCATCTCCTCTTTCAAACAGTTATCATTGCATTTTGTTGTTACACACTCATCCTCCATTTCTTGTAAATATGCACCTATGTTTCTTGAAATACTAAAAGTATTAGTAATCCATATGATGACTACTGCTCAGAGTAGTATAAGTCACATAAAAGTGATGGGGGTGAGTCTTAATCAAAAAATTTGAATAATAACTATTCAGTAGATAAAACTAATGAGGATGATAGTTGTACTCCATTGTGTTCTCTAAAAGGGGTAATGTCTTCCATTTGTGAGAATTACATGGATGGTAATCAGATATTTCTAAGGGTGGAACTAAAAGGCAATGTTAAATAATGATATTTTTTTAGATGGGTTAAAGTAAAATATACATAGTTTTTATTAGATGTGTGATGAAAGAAATGAATTAATTTTTAAGAAGTATTAATGAGTGGGTTATCATTTAAAAGATGACTATATTTTTACAATGGTATAGAAAACTATTCAAACCATTTTTTGATTTGGTGTCTATAAAAATTTATGGTAATTATGTTTGAAACAGGAAATTGATTTGTGGTAGTGAAAATTTGATCATATTGGATAATGCGATAATTAAATACTGACTTAAAAATGGTGGGTTGAGATGTTTTTATGATGAAAAGATAAAATTATAGATATTTTTTACTGATTAGAATGGGGTGATTGTTGATAATTAAAATAATGATGAAACATTGGAGTAAATTAATGTTGAAATGTGTAGCATAGGTGGGAGAACACGGGGATGAGGTAGAATCAAAATAAGACATTAATAGAGAGGAAAATGAAGAGGTATTATCAACTATAAGAAATAAAAGAAATTATAAAATCAATGAAGAAAATTACATTGGTGATCAAATAGTTTCAGTGAAAACTCAAAGAAGTAAGACTCTACAAAAACATTATTTTTCCCAAGTTGATCCTAAATCATTTAGAGAGGCTAAAAATAATGATAATTGGATCAAACCTATGAAGGGGGATCTTGATCCAAATATTAACAATATGAAATAGGAAATTGTTCTTAGGATGGAAGACAGAAATGTTATCAGAACCAAGTGGGTGTTCAGTAATAAACTCACTGACTATAGAAAATAATCTCAAAATAAATAATGGATAGTGTGAAAGGGGAACTCCTAGATCAAAGAAATTTGTATTTTTGATAAATTTACTCCCATATCCAGATTGAAAACTATTTAAATTTTCTTATTTATTTTAGTAAAAATGTAGTTAAAAGTATTCCAAATGGATTACAAATCTATGTTCCTCAATGAATTTCTTAAGGGGGAAGTATACATTGAGTCACCAAATGGGTTTATTATGGATGAAAATGAGAGAAAGGTGTACTAGTTAAAGAATTCTTGGTATAAGATAAATCAATGAGGACCTGGTATTTAAGGTTGGATCAATACCTAAGAAATCTTGGTTTTTATCGAGGTAGAGTTGATCATAGCCTCTAAATCAATAAGGAGAATGATCAAAGGATGTTGGTACTCATATATGTCGAAGACATAATATTTGAGGATTGGAAAAAGCAAAATGAAATTTTTTTGTGGATCATATGAGTTATGATATTGAGATTTATATTATTGGTGAAATATTTTCCTTAGTTTATATATGAATCAATGAAATCATAGAATATTAATTTCTCAATAAAAATATGAAAAAGAGGTTCTTAAGTGATTTGCGATAGAATATTCCAAACCAATGACAACATTGACCACTATATGGATGAATTTTTAAATACTTAATGATTAAAAAGAGGTAGATGTCAGGAAATATAGGTATTGGGGGTCTATTATACCTCAAAAAAACATGACCCAACATTGGGTTTGATATATTTCAAGTCGCATAGTACCAATGTTGTACCAAGGAGAGTCGCATTCTATTGAAAAATACAGTACTTCAATAAATCTAAAAAATAAATTTTGGGTTGTTTTATTATAGGATAGTGTAATTGGTGTTGTTGGGATACATAGATGTGGGATGATAAGGTTCAATGGATAACCAAGGGAAAGTAGAGATATAAAAAAACTTAGATTTCATTCAAGCCTTGGGTTTTTTTGGCCCTTGAATCGTTCGAACCTTGGAATAGTTAAAGCCTTGATTATAGCCTAGATTTGAGCTTGGATTCAACAATAAGAAGCGTCGATAGCAGGTGGCTTCCACAAATAGCTTTGGATACTGTGAATTGGTTTTCTCTGTTTAGGGTTCTAAAAACAGATTGAGATACTTTTATCAGTGCTTCAAAAAAACACTGATGAAGATATAACTTTTATCAGCGCTAAGTCAATAAGCGCTGATAAAAGGAATCTTTAGCGGCACTTTTTTAGCACTGATAAAGATAGATCTTTATCAGTGCTAAAAAAAAGTGTTGGTAAATACTTATAATGATTTTTTTAAAATAATCCTTTTTAAAAAAATTATAATTATTATATATAATTATAATACTTATAATAATACTTTTCATAAAATAATAATTGTATCATTCTTTGAATATATAATTATATATTTATAATTATATAATTACATTTTAAAAAATAATATTTATATCATTATATATATTTATATAATTATATATAATAATAATAAATATAAATATGTAAATATAGTAAATATATTCATTATTGAAATAAATTTATTATAATTTTATAATTATTTAAATATATATAATTATTTATTTATAATTATATAAATACTTTTTAAAAATATATTATTTATTTATTTATAATTATAAATTTATAAAAATAGTAAATATAAATTTATAAATATTTTTTAAAAAATATATTTTTAACAATATTAATGAATATTTAATCTTAAGTGCATGCATGTTAGAAATAAGTAAAATTGAATAATTAAAAATGAGTACACTTTAACAATATTGAAAAATTGGATAAGTTTGATTAATTAAATATAAATTATTAAAAAATAGATATATATTGAAATAAAGATAAAAACATATTGAAAATATTAAAACATAGTAAATAAATATATATATAATAAATAATAGAAATTGATTAAATTCCCAAAAAAAATATTTGTGTGTGTAAATTATATATAAAAATGCATTGATTACATATATTTTAAATCAATATAATACGTTTGATCTATGTTAAATTGAATAATCAAATTACATTCAATTATGGCCATTACTCAATAAAATTAGTCAGTATTTTTAATTCATGTTAATTTTTAATTATAAACCACTATTCATTAAATATATTTCAATTAATGTAAATAATAAATATTTTGTATTATATAAATCATATTTATATACATTCATATATATCTATATATTTAATATATACAATTTATTAACATTATCAACAATTATTTAATTAATAAAATGTTTAATAGTTTTCTCAATTTACTTATTTTTAATTTTTATTTGTTTAATTTTCATTTTATATATCTATATATTTAATATATACTATTTATTAGCATTTATAATTTATATATAGTATAATCAATTTATTCATTTTTATCAATAATTATTTAATTAATAAAAAAATTAATATTTTTTTTAATAAAATCATTTTTATTTTTTATTTATTTCATTATTTCATTTTATTTGGACTTTTATTAGCACTAAAAATGTTATGATAAAGTATTCTTTTATAGGTTCTAAAAATAAAACACTGATAAAAAGCGCCCTTTATCAGTAATAAAAAATGGGATGATAAAGGGTGTCTTTTATTAGCACTAGATAAAAGCAATGATAAAAGGCACCTTTTATTGGTGCTTGTTTTAGCGATGATAAAGGCCAGCGCTGTTAAATTGTTATTTTCTAGTAGTTTTTACATCAAGTGGCTTCAAGATTGATAATTAATGGTATTGAGGGATGATATGGTTGATCCACATCTCAACCACACAACAGAACACATGTTTTAAACATTTTTTTCTAACTCTTAAGTTTTCTTATTTTACTATTTTGGTTTTTCATTATAAGAATTTTGATAAGGGGCCTCTGAGTAGTGGGTTCCTCCATTTCAGCACGTCTAGGGTTTTTTCACAAGTTTTATTTCCTTCCCTCCTCCAACGTCGCTCAGCAGCTCAGCGTAGGCCTCACCTGGATCTCATCTCGAAGGTGGTGGAGCTCAGAGTCAGCTTCTTCTGGTCCTCATCTCAGAGGTAGCATTTGACAATGACTTTGGTGCATTTCCGGTGTGGATCGATTTGTCTTTGGATCTCTCGGTTTAGCAACATCACGAATCGGCCCCGAATTTGGTGGTCTAGATCGCAGCTTGGTAGTGGGGAGACTCGATGGGATCCGATATTCTGGATCATGGAATCAGCTTCTGGTGGATGGATATCGGACTGGAGTCAGTGCGGTGAAGTTTTCTGGCTTCGAGATTCATCTTGGCTTCAGTGTTCTTCGAGTGGTTTGGCAATGGCTTCTGGGATTGGGACCTGTCTTGGATGACTTTCAACTTCAGATGTGTTTCGATGAGGCTCAGCGTCTTCTCCGAAGCAACTCAGAGGGGAGAGGTTTGTTTTCAGTTTTCTTGGTTTGATTTCGATGTGATGTTGGTGTTCTTGTGGTGGTTTTGTGGCCATAATGACCTCTGGTTTTTTTGATGGTTTCTTCTACATCCTGTGGGTCGATTGATTTGGATGCTAGGGTGGGTTCTTATGTGGTTTTGATATGATCGGCTTCAGCTCAGAGCGGTGTTGGTGGCTCAAATCTACCCAGTTCCCCTCAATGGTGATACTCCATCAACGTGCTATTGGAACTTCCAGTCCTAGGTGACAAATATTTGGCTTCATTTTTCTTGGTTTTTCCTCCTTTTCGGGTTGTTGCAGATGTGTTTGAAGGGTACCTTGTGGTCGTGACGAGGCTCTTCTGGTCTTGGTTCCAACGGTATTTTTGGCTCTCTTGCGGTTAAATTTGTCACGTTGGAATAGTTGATTTCTAGAATCTTCACCTTTGTATGGCTACTGGTGCTTGGAATGCTTGGATATTGAGTAGTGTTTTAGGACTTTGATGTGTGGAAGTTATTTTGTTTGTTTGGTTCAATCCTGGATGAGGGAAGGTGGTGCAGCTAGTCTCAATCACTTAGAACAAGACCAGAGGAGGATTTAGAGCTGATAGTTCAGCTTTGAAATTCTTTTTAGATTTGTATTTTTGAGAGGTTATGCAATCTTCCATCAGATTGAGCATGTTCTTTGACACAGGACACTTGCTTGTCGATTAGCCTTGCAATGTTGGAGTGCTTCAACTTGTTTATATGCTAGGGTGGGGATGCTCTGGTTTTCATTTTGGTTTTCACTCTCATTCTCCTTCAGGTGTGTTTTTCCTAAGTCCATGAAGTCCTTTTTGTTTTCCCCTTCTTCCCTTAAAATGGGGCTTTATCAATAATAAAAATATTTTAAGGCCTTTGGGTCGTTGGATGAATGGTTTTTCATTATGGAAACTAGTTTTCTAACCTAAATAATTTATCCTTTAAGACTAGAATAAAATAATCATTACTAGATAATGTGTACCCACTTATTCTAAATATGATATATAATTTATAAAATATAAATCATATGTGAGTTGGAAATTAATTTTAATACAAGCGCAAGTAACGTGTAAAAAATCCGCTTTAACCATAATCGAGCTAACTAATTTTTTTACTATTTAATGGTAAATATAGTCATTATAATATAATTATTAGTCCATTAATGGACCATATGTGATATTTATTAATATTAAAAAATAACTTGATATAATATAGGATTTTTAGTAATTTTAAATCAATTAATAAAATATCATTTATTATAAAATAACATTAATGTCAATTTTGACATTATTTGTTTAGTTTCAATTTAAAATATCAAGAAAATAATGTAATTAGGATATTTTAAGTTCATAATTGTGTGTAATGACATATTTATCTACAAAAATAAGTTAAAATAATAATTCACTCAATTTTATTCACTATTAATATTTTTAGTAACATTTATTTTATTTTATTACTAACTAAATAATTACTATTTTGGTGTTTCTTGAGCATTTTAAGTAACTAATTCATCTATAAAAATTAAATATAAATTATTATGATAAAAAAACTAATTTATATTTAAAAATAACAGATAAAACCAGACCAAAGTGGTTTTTATCCCTATCCCAAAGCATTATAGATATTAAAAAACAAGGAAGGTTCCTTTTTTTCATTTTCTTTACTTAACTTATTATATAGGTTAATTTATTGTAAAAGTGTCCCTAAAACTCATAAAAATAGATCCAAAAGTACTAAAGGTATAAATATTTCCCTAAAATGTGTTTTAGATAAGTTTTTGGTCATTATTATACCTTATATTCTAATTTTAACCATTAAGTAAACTCGTTTTTACCTTAATCCCTGTAATTAATTTTAACTGTTTTCAATAATCATTTTTGTTGAAAATTAATTTAAACTTATTAGAAATTTTAAATTATTATGATTCAAAATATGGAATATATTTTTCCAATTTCAATTCATATAAGTGGAAAAAATAATTTAAAATTAATCATGCAGATGTGATTAGAAAGCGGGTTTTTCAAGTGAAATTTTTCAAAAGTTTACAAAGGTTTTATATCTAAATTAAATATGAAAATGATTCTAATGTCATAAATTATATTAATATATTTATAATTTAACTATTTTTTCTTTAAAACCAAATAAAAATATAATTTAACATTATAAATTATTTAGATGAAAATGCAGTTTTTAATTAAAATCCAGTATTTTTCACTATTCATCAAAAAAAAGAAACTTCTCATAAAAATGCCAACAATTCATCCTAAGATAGTTTTGGTATTAAAATTTCAAAAATTAAGTTTATTTTTTCATTTAAATTTTATAAAAGTGGAAAAAAATAGTTTTATCATAGGTGCGCCATACAAAGGCAACAAAACTTCTTTTTTCAAGAAAATACAGTTTTTAAGTATAAAATTGGATTTATTCTTATCTCTTGTCTAGAAAGAATATAAGATGAATTTTAAAAATTTTATTGAATATATAATATATAAATTTCATTAAAATGATTAACCAAAATTTATTTTGTTAATTTATTAACATAAAATGCACTAATATGCATAAAAATAGTCATTTGGAAAAATATTTCCTATTATTTTTAGAATGGTTTTATTTTCATTTATAATTAATTAGAAATAAAATAATTATATAAATATTTTTAATCCATTTTTTCATAATTTATTTAATCCTTTTCATACCCTCTATTCTAATTTCTAGTTGATATATATCATATTAAAAAATAATATTTAAATAGTATGTCATGTTTGGTTTAAACTCAATGTTGCATGTAACACAAGCTAAACTTTTAATTATGTGTAACACAAGGAAAAATTAGTATTACATGTATCATAATCAAAAATCAGTGTTTCATGTAAATAAAAATATCAAAAATATTAAATTAATTTGAAAAAATCACAAAATCTTAGGGTGTTACAAACCTCTTTCTCAAATTACTTAATTATTTTTAATGTAGATGATTGTACAGGAACATTAAAAAAATAGATGAAGTTCCTATATTCATAGTTTCTAATCCAAAATTCATCAAATCATTAACCAAAGGGTCATGTTTCAAACTTAACATGGTTAATATAGCATTATTTTTTCAACTCAAAGCATCAGCTATTTTATTTTATTTTCTAGGATGATAATGAATTGTGCAGTCATAATCCTTAATTAGTTCTAACCATCATCTATGCCTCATGTTCAACTCTTTATGAGTTAATATATACTTCAAAAAAAAATTATTAGTATATATTTCACACTTAATTCATATAAATTATTCCTATAAATTTATAAATTAAAAAACACAACAACTAATTCCAAATCATGTGTAGGATAATTTAACTCATGAGGTTTCAATTGACGCGAAGCATAAGCAATTTCCAGATAATTCTACATTAAGACACAAAAAACTCCCTTTAATGAATAATAATTGTAAATTAAAAATTTACCATTTATATAAGGTAGGTCCAAAACAAGACCGTTCACCAATATTGTTTTTAGTTCCTAAAAAAATCATTACACTCTTTCATCAAGATGAATTTAACACTTTTTCAACTTAACTTGCTCAATGGACTATACAATCAAGAAAAGTTTAAAACAAATGGCATTATTAACCCGATAATACAAAAAAATTATGAACCCCTATGAAATTTTTAGGTATTTTCCATTCTTTAAGAATTATAGTTTTAATAGGGTCAACAGTTATGTCATCTTTACAAAAATAGGAAAGAAATTTTTTGCAACCAAAATCCACACTTACTAAATTTTCCATAGAGTTTATTTTCTTTTAAGGTTTTAAAAAACTCCTTATGTGAATTTTATGATCCTTCTGAATTTTATAATATATCAATATATCATTAATAGACACACCGGAAAACTTATCTAAATAATAATGGAAAACTTTGTTTATAAGATCCAAGAATACAACTGGTGCATTAGACAACCCAAAGGGTATAACTATAAACTCATAATTCTTGAATTTAGTTTAAAACTCTATCTTTAAAATATCTTCATTCTTCACCTTAAACTAATGGTACCATGACCTGATACCAATCTTTGAAAAATTTTGAACTCTCTGGAGCTGATCAAAAAAATCATTGATATAAGGAAAATGTTATTTTTTATTAATAGTGATGTTATTCAAGGATCTATAATAAATTCAAAATATCATTGAACCATCTTTATTTTTAACAAATAAAATAGAATCACCCCATGGTTAAGTTCTAGGATAAATTAAGCCTTTATCTAAAAACACTTGAAACTACTTTTTAATTCCAACAGTTCCACTTGAGCTATTTAATAAGGGGGTTTTGAAATGGGATTAGCAATAGGAACTAAGTCAACAGTAAACTCAACATCTCGATCAGGAATAAGAACATGAAAATTATTAGGAAATACATCCATAAATTCATTCACTGCTAATATATCACTAATTTTAGCAAATTTTCTTTATTTTAACCAATATGATCTAATTAACTTTCACTGTCATATCTAATTAATTTCTCACATTCTTGTTAGGTTATCAAAGGTATGAAATCACTGAATAAAATTTTATTAACTCTGTAAAATATCTTATAATGATAAACTAAAATCCAATCCATACCCAAAATAATATCAAACTTTACTATGGTAAGTTCAATAACATTTATAGTAAAGTCTATACCACTAATAATAGTTGGAAAATTCTTATAAATCTCTGTTTCTTTAATATTTTCACTTGTATTTTTCACCAAAAGTTATATATTCTTTTCATGAGGTGATATTCCCATTTTACGTGATAATTTATTAGAAATGAAGGAATTCAAAGATCCAAATTCAAAGAGGGTATTATAATAATTCGAAAATACAAGTATCATACCTATCACCACTTTATTAAATGTCCCAACATCAACCATAGTAGTATAAAATGACATTACCACACCTTTTTTTTGTATTGATAATTTCCACCATGATTAACTAACTTCAGACACACATTAGCATAATTCCCCAACTAATTTAAATTAAAACATATCACCATTGATTGGCTATCTGTTGCCCCATTCTTGGATTGTTCAAGACTCTTTTCTTTTCATCCGTGAACCCTATGTCCAAACATACCACACTAGTAACACTTTCTAGATCTGATCAAACATTCCCTTAAATTTAATTTACTACAATTGGAACATGTTATAGGCTTACCTCCAAACTTTTTAGTTGGTTGTGTCTCCATTTCTTTTCACCTTTACTATTTCTTACTTTTTCCATCTTGAAGAACATAAGTTTCATTAAACTCCATATTAACTTTCTCAACACAACAAAAAACTTTCTTATAAATTTTAAATTCTCATACAACCAAAGATATTTGTAAAGTTGGTTTAAATCCTAAGTAAAATCTATTAATTTTACAACCAAGGTCCCGAATAAAATTAGGTATGTACCTCTCCAATCTTTTAAAATTTTCTTCACATGTGACTATAGGATCTTTATATTTTTTACTTAAATTATAATAATTTTTCTTCATCCTGATTCAAAAAACCTTATGGAAATATTTCTCTAAGAAAATATTCTTAAATATATCTCATTCTATGGAATCAAGCTCATCTCTCTCACTAGTATTATTAACCAAATACCATCATTGATCAACTTCACCTTCAAAATGATAAATGGAAAGAGTTATCTTTTGATGTTTTGAACATACCATAACTTCAAATATATTTTCCTGTGCATTCATCCATCCTTAAACTACCACTAGATCTGAATTTCCACTGAAAGTTTGAGGGTTTTGTTTCATAAAATTCTCTAAAATATCTACATGTTCCTTTTTGATAAATCTACTAGCTCTCTAATATGGATTCCACTACCATTTATATCCCACTTCAACTAAGTTTTCACTACAATAAACTACCAAGTTCTAATTCCAACCATTCAAAGTTGCTAATTTGGAAGGATAATTTTCTCTTAATACCTTCCTATTTAATCTTCCCTATTTCCTCTCCATAAAAATATTCTAAATAGACATAGATTACACAAAGAAACATGGTTATATTTTAATTCAATATCATTTCAACCATAAAGTGGAATATTTAAAGGGTATTCTATTAATACTATCACAAACTCTAAAATTATCTAAATATTTCCTCTAATACCAACTATAAGGATCCTACCTTAAAACATTACATAATCTTGATTTTTTTTAGTCAATAATTCACTTTCTTGTATTCTAAAGGATCTTTATAGTTTAGATTTTTTAAGAATTTAGTCATAAATCTTACATATCAAACCCATAAATCACAAAGTGGATGCTTCTATTCAATATCCATTTTTCCACAATATAAAAATTTTAAAAAGAAACATGTTTTCTTTTAATAACAAATATTCATGACTTTTATATTAACTTATTGTTTGTTCCTACCCATCGTTAATCCCTATGAAAAAAATAAAACATGGTATGATCAAAAAAATCTCAGTAAAGGACATAAAAAGAAGAAATTTGTTCATACAATGAAAAACATGAAAACCTATAAAATTATTACCTTTATCACATTATTCTTTTAGCATATGAATTAAATCATATCCACATGAAAAACACACATTTTTTCTCAAAAGAAAACTTTAAACCCATATCAAGTAATTGGAAACCCTTTTAGGCAACTTAAAGCATCATATTTATAACTCTTGTTAAACCTATGTCAGAAATGTTGGACTTGGTATCCTAGGACCAACTATTTGTACTTTTATTACATGTATATTAGCTATATTGAATATTAATAAAACTTATTATTATATATTGTTCATTGTTCTGTATTAATCTAATATAATAATGTCCTAGAGTATATATCCCATTGATAAGGTCTTAGAAGTTCCCCACTATGATGATAACTTTGGAGTTTTATGATGAAATTCTTAAATAATGGTATATCGTTGGATAACATACTATGATGGGACACATAGTACATAAACAGTCATATGTGAGTACTCATAAGTGGATGAGGATTATTTTCAATAAGTTCACACTTGATAATCTCTAAGATGGGAGATTATGAGAACAGACCCTCTAGTAGAAATTTCACATGTTTTGGTGTCATCAGATATTCTAATCTATGAGTGTGTATAATGTTCCTTAGATTTTAAGATTATTATTGATTCATGTCATGACTCACGCACTTAGATTTACTGACCAAAACCATCATGTAATATGTTGGTCAAAATTAGGGTATGTTGGGTTTTACACGATTGAAATATCATTAATGGATAAGTTAAGGAAGGATTTGTCCGTTCCATATTTATGGAAGCAGATATCTATTCCCTTTGATTGGAATAGAATCATCGCCATAAATTCCATATCTATGGTGCAATGACATAATTATTTCATATATTCAAATAAAGATGTATCGAGTATATAGGTTGATGACACGAATGTGAAACTTTCTTGATGAGATATTATGATAAAGAGATTATATTACATAGTGAGCATTCATATGTGGTTTTTGACATTGTGACGTCAAGTTCTTTATCATGGGTTCCTTGAATCATTTCTAGGTAGTAATATTGGACTTTAGGCAAGCTCGCCTAATTCCAATGATAAATAATCTTAGAGGGTCACACACTAAGTGTTACTGATGATCTCTATTAAATTATATTGAATTTAATTAAATGAATAGATATTAAACTCAAGAATGAGGGATAATTTTATTCATCTTTTATTAATTGAAAATATTTATTTATGAATGAAATATTTAAATTAAATATTTATTCAGGTGTTTAATAAATATAAGAAGAGTTAGAATTAGACCAAGACCATATCCGGTGACAAAATTTAATTAACATTCTGGTTAAATAATATTTTTTAATGTGCAAGTTGGAGTGCATAAAAAATATTATTAATATTATTATGTTGCATGGGGTTTATTAAAGGTTTTGATATTGTTTAAGGGACGTCATGCAATAAACAAATATTCTAACCTAAACCCTACCTATATAAATAGCATGTTATGGATATTATGTAGGTAATTGAAAAAAGAGAGAATTGTTTCACATAAAAAATTATCTTTAGACTCCTTAATCTCTCTCTCTATTTCTTTCTTTCAATAATTATAACTTAAGACAAATTTCTTTAAGATCTAATAATGAGTGATAAATAATAAACAACACAAGGCATTCAATTCACTGTGCTTTCACCCGAATATTGAGTGCCATTGCTCAGAGATCATTGGAGAATGAGTAGATCACCGCTAGAGGGATTCTAATCATGGATCCTTACAAGTGAAACAAAGTTAATCTGAAAGGTTATTTTTAGAATATCGACATTGAATATGAAGAAATAAACCTAATATGAGGTAATTTTTTTCTTCCAATCTAAATAAATTAATTATAAATTTGATGTACAAGATCCTTGCTCATGGTTTTGGGAAACTTGAATATTAAAAGAAATTTTATTATATCACTATCCACTACATTCTTCCACTATTCCTGGAATTGAAAATAAATAACTAGAGTTTGGTTAAATTTATAGGAGAAACCTCTTCGGTTAACTCTCACCTTCTTTCCTTTGAAGACAAAGAATGTTAATTAATGCATTGGAGTGCGATAATGGGTCTCACACATTATATAATTTATGTTAGGATCACTATTTTCTCATATATAATTCTTAAGTACCATATCATGAATAAAAAAATTATGATTTCACATTTTCATCATAAAACCCTTGAAAAACTCTTTTGGACTCATATGCAAAACACTCTCAGATATTGAAATACCCTTTCCTTTTAAAACCCCATTTTCAAAACCAAAATACCCAAAAAAAGGGAAATAGGTTTATTATTTGAATAAAACATGAAATTTTGTAAATAAATCTAAATATAAAATAACAGTTATGGCAGTGGGAAAACCATTGATGTCGTATATGTTAAAATAGAATATTCCTTTCATCTTTTTGTCAAAACATTCTGTATAAATTATATAAAAGATTCCTTTTGAAATAAAATAAAAAGTGACATAAAATTTACCTTACAATTCATTAATGTTCATAAAAATACATGAGTAAAATATTTGAAGAAAAATATTTATAAAATAAACCTTTAAAATATTTAAAACGATGTTTTTAAAGTAAAGTGTCTATTACCTCGAGTCTAGCTCATCAAGTATATTATTTATCTTCATAAATAATAGACTTATATTGATTATTTACTTTATTAAGAAAAATTTTAAGTTAATTTTTTCATTTTTTTTATTTAATACCATGTTATATTCAATTACTTAATAAATTAAGTTGACATTAGATGTTTTGACGATATTCAGCTCATATGTCCAAAATGACCTAGGCGGGTTGATTATGGTCAAAGTGGTCATTATTTCATCATATATAGAATAATAATCATGTAATAATTATAACTTTTATAAATAAATTATACTTTTAAAACCAACTATGAAATATAGTTATGAAAAATGAAATATGTTACAATCATGGATACGGTAGGTCATACGTACACATGAGTAACATTTCCATTTTTCAATAATAATTACGGAAAGAAGATGGGTATTATTTTATCTTTATATAATTATAATTATATTATAAATACCATATTATTTCTTTAAATAAACTTTTATATACCATCCATGAGATGTAGTAATGAAAAATGAATCATGTCACTTTGTGGAGGTGGTAATCCACACGTACGTACAAATGACGTTATCATTTTCAATGAATAGAAAGGTAAGAAAATATATGAAATATTACTTTTATAGAATGATAAATATTTCATGAATATCATATATATACATTAAACCGGTCATCATAAACAATCATGATAGGTAATGATGGACAATGAATTGTGTCGGTTCGTAAGGTGGTAGTTCATTGTACACACGAACGATGGTTTCACTTCTCATTTGATAGAAGAGGAGATAGATATAGGTTATTACATTAACATAAAAACGTCTCAGTATATGTAATATACTGGTTTTATTATTTTATCATGTTTTAATAATATTTTAATGTGGTATTATAATAAATAAAATCAAAACTTTTGGTTAAGAACTGTATATTTTCTTCGGACATCCTCTTAATGATTACACCAAAAGACTTCCTAGGTTGGTTTTATGATCAAAACAAGGCCTCTAGGATTTGGGAAGATATGTAAGGAATGGATTTTGGTAGGTATTGTCCAAGAAAAAATTCTTTTTAAGTATTAATAAAATATGAGAGGAGGTGACCTTTTATAAGATAGGAGAGGGGAACTCTTGGAATTTCTTAAAGAATTAAATTAATATAAATTAATTTTCATGTTAAAATGGTTATAAATTGATATTATTTGAATATAATATGAGTATGAGTCTAAATAATCATGTAATGTAACACCCCAAGATTTAATAGTGTGTTATTTCTTCAAAATAATTCAATAACTTGCATTACACGCAACACCGAGTTCAAGCGCATCATAACTTACCAAAAAAGCCGTTCAAAAGAGGTTATGAATAGTATTAACTAAATTTTAAACTTTATATAATCCTTATAATTTTAGAATTCATATTATGAGTTTCTTAAACATAATGTAAGAACAAATTCATTTTCAGTATTGCACTTTTACCAACTTTTAATAGTGAACCCTTTTTAAATCCAATATTTTAAACTTTTTTACTAAATAGGGAAATCAAAAATTTACAATGAAACATCCCAAGCTTCCACGGTACACTTTCCTTTGAATAATACAGTAGCGTGTGTTGTACGCAACTTCGAGTTCTAACACACACCACAACCAATCAAACTAGCCATTATGAATAGTAATACCTACTTTTTGAAATTTTATAAATTTTATCTCTCAAAATGGATTTCATTTTTGGATTCGGAATATCGAATTTATCCTAGGGTAAAATTTTGGTACATTTCGGATAACTTTTATATTTTGATGAATAGTGAAAATTACTAAATTTTAATTAAAAACAACTTTTTTAATCAAAATAATTAGTAGTGATAAATTATGAATTTGAGTGGTTTTAAATTATATTTAGAATATATTTTTACCATTTAATACAATTTTTTTCATTGGAAAAAACTTCACAATTAAACCGGATATAAACAGGTGTCAATCTTTTGATAGTTATTATCTCTTAAAAACACACTTTTTGTTTTAACAACGGGAATTAATTTTAAATTAATTTCTGCCACTTCTGTGTTTTGAATTTGGAAAAATGGATTCCATATTTGGAATCAGGATGTTCAAATTGTGTAAATAGGAAACTTTTATTTTTAGACATTTTGAATAATTACTGCGGTAAATATTTTATTTACCATGGTTAAAGTGTAAATCCGGTAAATAAGGGTTAAAAATAATATTATAATAATAAAAATTACCCTAAAACATGTCCTAACCTTATTGGTTGATACTTGTCCGACCATGGGCATCTTTGGGTCGATTTTGGGACCCCATGGAGCCACTTGTAAGTGATAGGGACACTTTATTTAAATTAAGTTAAAATGAATACGAAAATGACACAAGCATATATCTTTTAGAAAAACAATTTTTACATAGGGTTATATATGTTTTATTTTCGACTATAAATATTCATTATAAAGATAAAAAGATTTCATACATAATGATATTTTATTTATAATTTTTAGACATTAAATAATTTAATTTATTTATGACACAATGATGATGCAGTAATTACCATAATAGTGAAAAATTAAAATAATTGATATTATAAATACCCAAATAAATATAATTTGAGACTTTTTATGAATTAAACTAATTTTATAGGTTAATATGACATGTTATTATTGATTTAATTAACTTTTTTAGAAGTAATCATTCTGTTATATTTTTTACAAAAATCAACTATTGAATAGTGTCAAAATTGACATAAAAGAGTTTTTAAAATAAATATTATATTATTAATTGATATTAAATTTCTAAAAATCTAAGGTTCGGTCAAGATACTTATATCATAATATTTTTATCATTAATAGACCACTTGAGGGTCGCTTGAATGTATATAGTAAGTTTATTAACTATATAATATAAAAATACAAAGTGACATGGTAAGTGTCAAACTAATTAACTAAGAGTTAATACTTAAAGATAAGGTTAATATAGTAACCCAAACCTATCTAAATCCTATTGGTTGAGTGGTTTTAGACCTATACCCACCTTAACCTTTAAATAATCCACTTTGGAGCCATTAGAAACCGAATATGAATTTATTATAAAATAATATTTCTAGCTTTTCCAAAGGTGCCCCTCACCCCTCTTATAAAAGGGAAATCCCCCTTCTCACTAATTCACACATTAAAAGCCTTTTTTTTAGGCCAAACCCTGCACAAATACTATCTCAACTTCCCTCACTACAACCTAGAGGCCTTATTTTGATCATAAATCCAACCTAAGGAGCCCTTTTGATCAAATCAAAAGGAAGAACCCGAAGAATAGGTAATGTTTTCACCACCCTTTTTCAAATTCGTTTCTTCTTCAACTTCTTCTTTCTTTGTTATTCCCATTCTAAAATAATTAATACAGTATCTTCTATATACTTTAATATTATTATAAATATGGTACAACCATATTCAGTATTCTATCCATCCTTTGAATGACATGTCACCATACGTGTGTACGTACGGCTTACCGTCTCCACGTCGTGGTGTAATTGTTATTCAATATATTATTATTTGGATGGGTATAATAATGGTTTATAATTTATTTAAATAGTAAATATAACATGATAATGATTATGTATATATGATATACCATCCAATTATATATTATTTTAATATCAAAAGAATGATATTGTTTCTCGTGTGTATGTACGGACTACCGTCTCCACGAACACGATGAGATTCATTATCCATCGTATCCATTCAAGTATAATTATCATTTGATGATTTAAAAATAATGTTTAAGGAATTGATATCATTATGGATATGAATAATATACAACCTATCCATGAAAACCACGGCTTACGTAACAAAACATATAAAAGAAAACGAGTAAGTTAACACCCGAAACAACAATAATACTAAGATATTATTAACAAAGAAATGTTAAAAGATCATATATGATATCATATTAATGTATATGATTCTTGTATAATTTAATAACAATTATTTCACCATTATACATGAGGTTAACCTACCCCCATCCAAGGAAAAGTACAAGGTAAGGGGTTTCTTATCTCACTTTTAATTCAGTGAGATTTCCATTGTTCACCACTTATTTATTGCATGTGGTGTGTGTACTGACCATGATTGTATTAATTGTGTAATATACTTTAATTTATTAGTATTTACATAAACATTGTATTATCCTTCTTTCATTGGTGCATGTTTCATAAGTTACCAAATCGATAAGGGAATTTGAAATTTCAATTTCCACTCATTCGGCTTTACGCATACTTCATTGATTATTTTACTCCGAGATTATGTGTGGAATCACTATTCATTTGCTTATGTCATAATTTCCACTCCCATTTTATGTGGATATACTTTTGATACACATAATCACTCCGTTGATAATTTCTCAAGTCATCGATATGAATTTGATAAGAGTAATTTTAACTCATTCTCCATTTGTTGAGTTAAACATCCAATTCATTAGTGTTGTTTTTACAAGATTATGTGTGAATGTCCTTTGATTTTTTTACACTTAATATCCAATCATATTTAGTGTATTTATATTTGTCACACATAGCAATGTCATTGATTTATCCTTAACCTAAGGATACGTCCTTTATGAGAGATTTCACCTCAATTTACATTCCATTGAGACTTCTTTGTTGTTATACACCAAATCACATTTATGTGGTGTATATAATGTACTTTGACATAGTATATCATGAATCCCTTTTTTCTCAAGATATTACAATGTTTTTATTAAATCAATTATTTGTATTCAAGTGTCTCTCTTTTGGTTAGAAACTTTAACTAAAATACCATTTTTAAATGTTTTAAAGACTTATTCTTCTAAATATTGCTTATTAATGTCCATGTTTTAAAAAATGGTTTTAAGGATTTATTTATATGGACTTTAATGTTTTAAAATTAAAACTCCTTTTAAAAGTTTCAAAGTGGTATGGGACACTTTTATTCAAAAATCTATTTTTAAATGGCTTCTTGACAAATAGTGTGACTTTTAAATGTTTTCAAGAAAAGGGGGATATTTCTCTCAAATAGTTTTGATGGTTATTTTAATCTATGTCAATATCATTAATTATTATCAATTGAGGTTAATATTATACAATAAAATCTTCCATATTGTATCGAATGAGTTATGTTTGACTGTGGATGTGTTATTTTTATACCATTCATGGTTTATAGAGAAATTATTGACATTTCGTATGCTAGTTTTAATACGAATGTTTATGTTATGTTTAAACCTTTTCATATGGGAATTCATTGGACTTAGTAAGTGACGGGTGGAGCCCACTATAGCTCCTCGATGCATCGGTAGGTCTCATGAGACAAATTAGTGTCTTGGCACAAGGCCTTGGCAAAATCTTATTTGTAGTCTTGGCACGAGGCCTTGGCTATGTGGTTACGATAGTCTGGCATTATGTATTCCATAATTATGAAAGTGGTTATTGATATTGCATGTGATTATTCGATTAGTATAATATCCATGTGAATAAGTAAATGTCATTATTTCATTTTATTTTTGACATACTATGTTGAAGTTCAAGTTTAAAAGGCTTTTGTTTTAGTTATACATTGCCTTAAATGTTTATTCTTATTTATGGAAGTTTCCGCTATATTGTTATCCTTATTGGGAATTTGAGCTCACCCCTTTTCTATGTTTTATTTTTCCCAGGATGTGAAGAAGTAAATTATGAATGACCTACAGGGATAGTATGAGGGGATAAGAGTGAGGACTATGGAGACTATGTTGTTGTAGTTTTCATTTTATTATGTAATGTAAACCTTATGAATATATATAGTGTTTCCAAGGCTACTAAACCAATCGGTCTTTTGAGATTTGATCTTTCTTTTGATCATGACAATGTTATGTAATAATGCACCGACTCTGGGTAACTGGGGTCGGGGCATTACAGTTGGTATCATAGGAAGTTTAGTACAAACCTTGGAAGCTAGATTTAGATAAACTCTGATTAGAGCACATAGATTTAAGATGGACTTTGAGGATTAGTATAGAAGAACTTCCTAGAATTTTGGTATTGTAAAGATTTTGTGAGTTTTCCGAGCAATACATCTCTGTCTAGATACGAGCAGGTAGAGGCGGCTCTGGCACAGATGTACCTAGGGGTAAAACTCGAAAACACCGCTTTGAGCTCAACTCAAAAGGGAACTGGTGCGTGACAACGGGCCTTGCTGCACTCTTGGTTACGACACTCCTGGGGGATATGCTTAGGATAATTCTCATTTTCTTTACAAACCATTATGAAGGGTTTATGAGTATATACTTCCTCAAAGGAGATATTTTTATGATTATGGATTATATCCATAAACTATTTAATTTATGTTATGTGTTTTACAAGTTTGGGATTAGGTATTGTTATTCATAAACTAATCTAGTGTATGCCATTGTTTAGAAATGGCGCCAATTAGAAGGAATGAGAACTCCAGCAATGCACATGATCCAAAGAGAAAAAAGGATCATATCTTTCATGGTCTTAAGCCAGAATTTATAATAGAAATAGTCTCTCATGTATTATCATCAGATGAAGAAATAATATCATGTGTTGGTAAGATAAGTAAAGACTTTACTGAGTCCTATGGCTTTGAAGGTAAGCAAGAGAAGAAAAGGATGGAAGAGAGAAAGATGGATAAAGGGAAGAGGGAAAAGAAGAATTTTCCTATATGTGATAACTGTGGGAAGAAACACCCTAGAACTTGCCTGAAAGGAATGGAAGTTTGTTATAAGTGTGGAGGAAAAGGGCACAAAGTACGTGACTGCAAGGGTAAGAAAATGGTTTCAAATGTACAATTCTTTATTTGCAAGGAGTTTGGACACTATGCGAACATATGTACCAGTCGTCAGACTATGCCGCAAATGATGCTATTGGATAATAATCAAGTTATGATACTACCATAGATGAAGAGGAATGATTATAGTTCTTATGTTGATTATATAATTTGAGTGTTGTATCAAAAATGTACTTCTTATAATAATTATGGAGTATATAGGGATTGTACTGCAGTAATATTTCATTAAGGACTTGAGATTGTGTGGAACAAAGAAAAGTAACTCAATAGCAGGTTAAATTTTTGGAAAATATATGGTTGAGAGAAAGATAAACCATAATATGGTTCTGATACCGAGGTAGTGATTTTAGAATAATACATTATTGATTTGGATAAATTATATTGGATATTCTTGACTACCTTGAAACTGATTAATGATTTGTATATTCTATCATTTTTGGGGTTTAAAACATTTTTGGATTGAAGGAGTATATCTATTATTCTTTAAGGAATAAGGGATCATGAATGTAATCAACAATGTTTTATGGTAATTCAGGATGTTGCAGTGTTTTAAAAGAATACATGGTGAAGGTGTTCACATGTTACTACGCGGAAATAAGGATCTTCATTGTGTTTACCTTCCTTATAAATTTTGGACTGAAGTATTTTGGATAGTTCTAGTTTTTATTATTTTGGATTGTAATAAAAGGACAACCCGGAGGTCGGGCGGCAACCAGTCGCGTCCGGCAAAGCCGCGAGACTTGAACCCACAACCGAAGGGAGACAAGGGTGTATCACCTACCACTGACCCACGTGATGTCCTGGATTGAATAATGTCATTTTTTTAATGGTTCTTCTAGATGAATTATAAATTAATTTTTTAACCCTATATGAATAGGATAAATAGAATATTATTTTTAAGTTCTATTATCTTTTAGAGTGAAAGATAAATTTGTGGTAGAACTTAGTTAAAGGATGAGACTTTACTTGTCAAGTATATATTTTTCTTCTTCTCTTATTCAATGAAGAAATTAATTATTATACTTTAGTGAAGGTATCTTAAAACAAAAAAATGTGTTATCCTAATACCATATATTTTGTTGAACCGATGGTATTTTAAATCATCATAGATTGATGAATTTAAGGCCCTCAATTTGACACTTGTTTGTGATTGATGGACACAATCACAACCTATAAATATTTACGTTTTTCCTCCAATTATATGTCTCTAATTGCCACCAATGTTCTCTGAATAGAGATCATAATTTGGTGGTGACCCTTTCATTTCTCTTTTCCTCTTATTAAGACTAAATTTTATTAACCCAATTTCCGATGTGGGTTTTCCCACAAAGATATTTTCTATATTCAACCTTTTATTTTCAAAGAACAATTTTAAATTGCGAGTATTCAATTTATTGAAGGAGGGGAGAATGTAACACCCCAAGATTTCATAGTGTGTTATTTCTTCAAAATAATTCAATAACTTGCAATACACGCAACACTGAGTTCAAGCGCACCATGACTTACCAAACAAGCCGTTCAAAAGAGGTTATGAATAGTATTAACTAAATTTTAAACTTCATATAATCCTTATAATTTTAGAATCCATATTATGAGTTTCTTAGACATAATGTAAGAACAAATTCATTTTCAGTATTGCACTTTTACCAACTTTTAATAGTGAACCCTTTTTAAATCTAATATTTTAAACTTTTTAACTAAATGGGGACATCAAAAATTTACAATGAAACATCCCAAGCTTCCACGGTACTCTTTCCTTTGAATAATACAGTAGTGTGTGTTGTACGCAACTTCGAGTTCTAACACACACCACAACCAATCAAACTAGCCGTTATGAATAGTAATACCTACTTTTTGAAATTTTATAAATTTTATCTCTGAAAATGGACTTCATTTTTCGATTCGGAATATTTAATTTATCCTAGGGTAAAATTTTGGAACTTTTCGGATAACTTTTATATTTTGATGAATAGTGAAAATTACTAAATTTTAATTAAAAAAAACTTTTTTAATCAAAATAATTAGTAGTGATAAATTATGAATTTGAGTGGTTTTAAAGTATATTTAGAATATATTTTTACCATTTAATACAATGTTTTTCATTGGACAAAACATCACAATTAAACCGGATATAAACAGGTGTCAATCTTTTGATAGTTATTATCTCTTAAAAACACGCTTTTTGTTTTAACAACAGGAATTAATTTTAAATTAATTTCTGCTACTTCTGTGTTTTGAATTTTGAAAAATGAATTCCATATTTGGAATCAGGATGTTCAAATTTTTTAAATAGGTAACTTTTATTTTTAGACATTTTGAATAATTACTGCGGTAAATATTTTATTTACCATGGTTAAAGGGTAAATCCGGTAAATAAGGGTTAAAAATAAAATTATAATAATAAAAAATTACCCTAAAACGTGTACTAAACTTATTGGTTGATACATGTACGACCATGGACATCTTTGGGTAGATTTTGGGACCCCATGGAGCCACTTGTAAGTGATAGGGACACTTTATTTTAATTAAGTTAAAATGAATACAAAAATGACACGAGCATATATCTTTTATAAAAACAATTTTTACATAGGGTTATATATGTTGGATTTTCGACTATAAATATTCATTATAAAGATAAACAGATTTCCTACATAATTATATTTTATTTATAATTTGTAGACATTAAATAATTTAATTTATTTATGACACAATGATGATGTAGTAATTACCATAATAGTGAAAAATTAAAATAATTGATCTTATAAATAACCAAATAAATATAATTTGAGACTTTTTATGAATTAAAATAATTTTCTAGGTTAATATGACATGTTATGATTGATTTAATTAACTTTTTTAGAATTAATAATTCTGTTATGATTTTTAAAAAAATAAACTATTGAATAGTGTCAAAATTGACATAAAAGATTTTTTAAAACAAATACTATATTATTAATTGATATTAAATTCTTAAAAATCTAAGGTTCGGTCAAGAGACTTATATCATAATATTTGTATCATTAATGGACCACTTGGGGGTCCCTTGGATGTATATAGTAAGTTTATTAACTATATAATATAAAAATACAAAGTGACATGGTAAGTGTCAAACTAATTAACTAAGAGTTAATACTTAAAGATAAGGTTAATATAGTAACCCAAACATGTCTAAATCCTATTTTTTGAGTGTTTTTATACCTATAACCACCTTAACCTTTAAATAATATAATTTTGAGCCATTAGAAACTGAATATGAATTTATTATAAAATAATATTTCTAGCTTTTCCAAAGATGCCCCTCACCCCTCTTATAAAAGGACACTCCCCCTTCTCACTAATTCACACATTCAAATCCTTTTGGTTCGGCCAAACCCTGCCCAAATAATCTCTCAACTTCCATCAATACAACCTAGAGGCCTTATTTTGATCAGAAAACCAATTTAAGGAGCCCTTTTGATCAAATCAAAAGAAAGAACCCGAAGAAGAGATAATGTTTTCGCCACCCTTTTTCAAATTCGTTTCTTCTTCAACTTCTTCTTTCTTTGTTATTCACATTATAAAATAATGAATACAATATCTACTATATAATTTAATATTATTATAAATATGGTACAACAATATTCAATATTCTAGCCATCCTTTGAATGACATGTCACCATACATGCGTACGTACGGCTTACCGTCTCCGCGTCGTGGTGTAATTGTTATTCAATATATTATTATTTGGATGGGTATAATAATGGTTTATAATTCATTTAAATAGTAAATATAACATGATAATGATTCTTTATATATGATATACCATCCAATTGTATATTATTTTAATATCAAAAGAATGATATTGTCGCTCGTGCGTACGTACGGACTACCGTCTCCACGAACGCGATGAGATTCATTCTCCATCATATCCATTCAAGTATAATTATCATTTGATGATTTAAAAATAATGTTTAAAGACTTGATATAATTATGGATATGAATAATATACAACCTATCCATGTAAACCACGGCTTACATAACAAAACATATAAAAGAAAACGAGTAAGTTAACACCCGAAACGACGATAATACTAAGATATTATTAACAAAGAAATGTTAAAAGATCATATATGATATCATATTAATGTATATGATTATTGTATAATTTAATAACAATTTTTTCACCATTATACATGAGATTAACCTACCCCCATCCTAGTAAACGTACAAGGTAAGGGGTTTCTTATCTCACTTTTAATTCAGTGAGATTTCCATTGTTCACCACTTATTTATTGCATGTGGTGTGTGTACTGCCCATGATTGTATTCATTGTGTAATATACTTTAATTTATGGGTATTTACATCATCATTTTATGATCCTTATTTCATGGTTGCATGTTTCATAAGTTACCAAATCGATAAGGGAATTTGAAATTTCAGTTTCCACTCATTCAGCTTTACGCATACTTCATTGATTATTTTACTCCGAGATTATGTGTGGAATCACTATTCATTTGCTTATGTCATAATTTCCACTCCCCTTTTCTGCGGATATACTTTTGATACACATAATAACTCCATTTATAATTTCTCAAGTCATCGATATGAATTTGATAAGAGTAATTTTAACTCATTCTCCATTTGTTGAGTTAAACATCCAATTTATTGGTGTTGTTTTTACAAGATTATGTGTGAATGTATTTTGATTTTTTTACACTGAATATCCAATCATATTTAGTGTATTTATATTTTTCACACATAAAAATTTCATTTATTTATCCTTAACCTAAGGATACGACCTTTATGAGAGATTTCACCTCAATTTACATTCCATTGAGACTTCTTTGTTGTTATACACCAAATCAATTTTTTGTGGTGTATATAATGTACTTTTACGTAGTATATCATGAATACCTTTTTTCTCATGATATTAAAATGTTTTGATTACCTCAATTATTTTTATTCAAGTGTCTCTCTTTTGGTTAGAAACTTTAACTAAAATACCATTTTAAAATGTTTTAAAGACATATTCTTCTAAATCTTGCTCATTAATATCCATGTTTTAAAAATGGTTTAAAGGATTTATTTATATGGACATTAAAGTTTTAAAATTAAAACTCATTTTAAAAGTTTCAAATTGGTATGGGATACTTTGATTCAAAAATCTATTTTTAAATGGCTTCTTGACAAATAGTGTGACTTTTAAATGTTTTCAAGAAAAAGGGGATATTTCTCTCAAATAGTTTCGATGGTTATTTTCATCTATGTCAATATCATTCATTATTATCGATTGAGGTTAATATGATATAACACAATCTTCCATATTGTATCGAATGAGTTATGTTTGACTGTGGATGTGTTGTTTTTATACGATTCATGGTTTATGGAGAAGGTATTGACATTTCATATGCTAGTTTTAATACGAATGTTTATGTTATGTTTAAACCTTTTCATATGGGAATGCATTGGACTTAATAAGTGACGGGTGGAGCCCGCTATAGCTCCTCGATGCATCGGTAGGTCTCATGAGACAAACTAGTGTCCTGGCATAAGTCCTTGTCAAAATCTTATTTGTAGTCTTGGAACGAGGCCTTGGCTATGTGGTTACGATAGTCTGACATTATGCATTCCATCATTATGATAGTGGTTATTGATATTGCATGTGATTATTCGATTAGTAGAATATCCATGTGAATAAGTAAATGACATTATTTCATTTTATTTTTTCTATACTATGTTGAAGTTCAAGTTTAAAAGGCTTTTGTTTTAGTTATACATTTCCTTAAATGTTTATTCTTATTTATGGAAGTTTCCGCTATATTGTTATCCTTACTGGGAATTTGAGATCACACCTTTTCTATGTTTTATTTTTCCCATGATGTGAAGAAGTAAATTATGAATGACCTGCAGGGATAGTATGAGGGGATAAGAGTGTGGACTATGGAGACTATGTTGTTGTAGTTTTCATTTTATGATGTAATGTAAACCTTGTGAATATATCTAGTGTTTCCAAGGCTACTAAACCAATTAGTCTTTCGAGATTTGATCTTTCTTTTGATCATGCCAATATTTTGTAATAATGCACCGACTCTGGGTAACTGGGGTCAGGGCGTTACATGTAAAATAAAAAAATTTATAAGTTTAGATTATGTTTTTTACCCTTATATTTTTGTTTTAACTCGTGTTAACCCTTTTTGATGATTGTCATGATAACAAAGTTTTTTACTCTTTAGGGGTCAAGATAGTTACTATAATAAAACAATTGGACCATATATATACCATTGATGATATTATAAACCATATAAAATTCAATTGTGTTAAGATAATATTTTTCGGAATTTTAAATCATTTAATAATACATTATTTATTATAAAATATCATTAATGTCATTTTTGGAACTATTCAATTCATTTGACATTAGAAATATCATGACAGAAAAGGAATATTAATATAAGTATTTTACACATCCCTAATATGTTTTATTTTTCTAAAAAATCATGGAACATAATAATTCATTTAATTTATATTAATTTTATTATTTTTAAATTCATTTATTCTATTTTTCTATTAATTGAATAAATATTGTTACAATGTTGTGTAAAAATTTAAGGTAATTATTTCATTACTAAAAATTAGAAATAAATTACCATGATAAAAAATAATTTATATTCCCAAAAAATATTTATAATCAAATATAAATTATTTTTATCCCTATCATAAAATGGTATAGATATTAAAAACAAGAGAGTTACATTTTTGACATTATCCTTTACTTAAATATTATAAAGGTCAAAATCAAGGCTAAATGGAAAAAAAGGTCATGTTTTAAATTTTTGGATGATTATGAAAAAAATAGAATCATTAAATGAAATAAATAAAACTGTTAGGGTCATTTTTTAGTTTCTATCATGTTATTTTAAACCTTAATTACCAGATTTACCCTTATTGTGGTGAAAAATATTTAATATGGTTACTATTCATAAATAAAAGATACATATTGACCATATTTAAAAATCCCAATTCCAAATATTTCATTCATTTTTTAATATTAAATTCACAAAAGTGGAAGAATTTAATTTAAAATTAAACCAGGAAAATGCGATGAAAATTAGTTTTTTAGATAAATGATTTTTTAAGTATAAAAATGTTTTTATACCAAATTAAAGAACAAAATTCATTCCAAAAATCATAATTAGGTTATTTTTAATAAAAAATAACTAAATAAACTTTAAAATTAATATAAAATAATTTGAATTTATAAATAGTTGAAAAGAAAATATAGTTTCCAATAAAAATCAGTTTTTTTACTATTGATTGAAAAATCTATCTTTTTATAAAATTCTCAAAAAAAACATACTAAGATAATTTTAACATGCTTAATTCAAAAAAAAAAATCATTTTTAAAATTCAAATTATATAATTTGAAAATATATATTTTAAATGAAACCATTTAATGCATGAAAACTCATTCTGGTTAGTATTGGGTAACCAATTCCCCCCCCCCCTCTTGAGATATTCACTCTGACCAACATTTGGTATTAGAGGTTTTAAATCTTTGATATTAAAGTTTTCAAATTATTTTGAACTGTGATTTTATTTTTACTTTAAAGATCTAAAATTTATGTCATTTCAAAATTTAGTTCTTTAAAAGAATAATCGTCAAACAGACCACCTTTCTTTAATGGTACAAATTATTCCCAATGGAAGATTAAAATGAAAATTCATATAGATAGCATGGGTTTTGATATTTGTTCTACTATATAAAATTAATACGTTATACCTAATACTACTAGAAGTACTTGGGATGATACAAAAAAAATAGCTTACAATAATAATTGTAAAGCTATGAATTCCCTTTACTGTGCTTTAGAAGATGAAGAGTTCAATATAATTTTTATATGTAAAATAGCATTTGAAATTTGGGAAACTCTATCTATTTCCCATGAGGGAACTTCAAGTGTTAAAGAGGTGAGGCTTAATACTTATACTATTAAATATAATAATTTTACAATGAATCCTCATGAACCCATTTCTGACATGTATCTCAGGTTCAATAAGATTTTCAACACAATGAGATCAGTTAGAAAACCAGTATCTAATAAGGATCAAATTATGATATTGTTGAGATTCTTACTAGAAATATGGAGAGGCACATCAGTTCCAATCAGAGAATCATGCGACATAAGCAAAATTCTTGTGAAGGAGTTGATTGGAAAGCTTATGATGTATGAAGAGTAATTAAACGTAAACCATGAAGAAGATGAAGAGACTATAATAAATTCAGTATATTTCAAGATTACTTCCCCTAGACAACAAAAATTAAAAGAAAAAGATAAATTATAAGCTTCCAGTTATAGTGATAATGAATCACCTTATAATAGTGATAAGGAGATGGCTCACCTTACTATAAGATTTAAGAAGTTCTATAGGAATTTTTTTTCATAAAATAAAACTATAAAGGAAAGTATGACAACAAAGGAAATTGGAATAAATATTGGAAAAATGATGATGATCTAAAAGAAGTTATTTGTTAGGAATGTAAGAGCAAAGGACACATAAAATCTGACTGTCCAAAGATGAAGTACAAAAAGAAATATGAGGGAAATGATAAAAGATACAAAAAGGCCATGAAGTCAACATGGAGTGCTTCATAGGATAGATCCAGTGACTTTGATGCATCACTTGAAGAAAATACAGATAGATCCAATATGTGTTTCATGACTAAAGTTAGTGATTTACTTGATTTACCTACTTTTTCTAGTATTTTTCCTATGCATGAGTTTGATAATTCTAAAAATGAATAATATAATGATGATAATATGTAAAATGAAGAATTATTTGAATACTGAAATATTTTATAGGACACTTTTAAAGAATTAAAGGATAAGCACAAAATTCTTAAAAGGAATCATGTTCTAACTATAAATATAAAATTTGAACTGTCTATAGAAAAAAAAAATGTTCAACTACTCAAAGAAAACACTTAAATTAAACTTTCAAATGAGTAATTTAAGAAATATCTTGAAAATTTTAAAAATGGTATATATATGCACACAAATTTTGGGAAAACATGTTGCTCCCAAATATTTTACTAGAATAGGATATGATCTTGGATAGAGAAGAATATCTAAAATAACTTTTGTTCCGAAAACTAGACCCGAAGATTATTATTCTAATAATTTTTTAAAAGGACCTAATGAATTTTTTATTTATAAAAGTTTTCAATATTTTTATAGGAAACCCATTAGGAAAATGTGGGTTCCTAAATCTTTTATTATTGACATTTCTGGATCCAAACAGATTTGGGTACCAAAATCATTTCTTGTTTAAAACTTATTTTGTAGGAAAAATGCTTGAAGACCTCTAGTAGAAGTCTATGCTACTTGTACAGTTGTTGTTCAAGGTATATTAAAGGAGATTATTCATGATTCAAGAGTCTCATAAAGGTTTATGGTGGCCATGTCACCTTTGGTGTCAATTCTAAGGGAAATATCATCGGCCTAGGCCAGATTGGTAACAAAAAATCAGTTTTAGTTTCTGAAGTATTATATGTTGATGGTTTAAAGTATAGTTTTCTAAGAATTTCATAGTTTTGTGATGATATTTTTTATTTTAATTTTGATAATTATTCTTGAAATTTTTTTTATTCTAAAAATATTTTAGTTTTTACAACTTTGAGAAATGACAATGTTTATGTTATAGATTTAAATTCTTTGATCTCTCAAAATGTTTTAGGCTTAAGTTCCTTTCATAAAGAGTCATGGATTTGGAATAGGATACTAGGCCATTTAAATATTCACTCACTTATAAAGATAACTAGAAAATGGTTAGTTATGGATCTACCTAATCTTGAGTTCCTAACTGATAAAGTCTATCATGCCTGTCAAAAATGGAAATAGCATAAAGTTTCTTTAAAATTAAAGAAATAAGTTTCAAATCCTCAACCCCTTTAGTTGGTTCTCAAGTATTTTTTTGGACCTTCTAGAGTTTCAAGTATAAATGGGAATCACTATGTTTATGTTCTAGTAGATTTCTATTCTAGGTATACTTGGGTATACTTTCTAGCTCAAAAAAGTGAAGTCTGCTCTTACTTTACCAAGTATGCTAAGTTTATAGAAAATCTTAGTGGAATTGGGATTAAGACCTTAAGAAGTGATCATGGATTTGAGTTTGAAAATCATAATTTTTAATCATTTTGCTCATAAAATGGCTATACTCATAACTTATTTACTCCTAGGACACCCCGGAAGAATGGAGTTGTTGAAAGGTGAAATAGAAATTTACAAGAGATAGCCTGAACTATGTTTAATGAGTATTACCTACCTATCTATTTTTGGGAAGAAGTTTTCAATACAGCCTACTACATCATCAATAGATTTTTTATCAAACCTATCCTTAAGAATAACCCTCATGAACTATGGAACAATAGGAAACCTAAGGTTAATTACTTTATAGTTTTTGGTTTCAAAGTCTTTATTCTTAACACTAAGTATAATTTGGACAAATTTTCTTCCAAAAGTGATGAAGGTGTTTTCCTTGGTTATTCAATCTCTAGAAAATCCTATAGAGTTTTCTATAAGAAGACCAAAACTGTGGAAGAATAAATCCATGTCAAATTAGGTGAAACTGATCTACATGATCCTAATACCTCCTTATAATACCTTGAGGATGATTTATCTTCTCTAAATTTAAATTCTAAAACTTTAGACTCTGCTGTAAAACAAGTAGAAAAATCATCCAATTCTAAAGAATTTCCAGAACTTCTAGAACCTGAACTTGAAAATCCAAAAGTGACCAGTCCCTCTTTTTCTAGAGCTCTTAGAACCATTAAGTATTATCCTTTAGATGTAGTTGTAATTGATCTAAATAGAGGAATAATAACCATAGCTTTTGTTAGAAATCGGGTTTAACATCAATTTGTATTGTCTCAACTTGAACCTAAGAACATCAATGAAGCTATTAATGATGAATTTTTACTAATAGATATTAAATAATAATTAAATTAGTTTGAAAGAAACAAATTGTGAGAACTTATAGATATACCTAAGGAAACCTTGACTATTATCACTAAATGGGTGTTTGGGAATATAGTTAATGAGTCAGGTGCTATAGTTAGAAACAAGGATAAACTTTTTGCACAAGTTTATAGTTAGGAAAAAGGAATAGATTATAAGGAAACCTTTTAACATGTGGCCATACTTGAATCCATAATAATCCTGCTTGTTTATGCAGCACATCTTGACTTCAAGATTTATCAAATAGATGTTAAAAGTGCATTCTTAAATTGTTTTATAGTTGAGGATGTTTTTGTTTAACAACCATTTGGTTTTCAAAAACCCCCATATTCCAAATCAAGTTTTTAAATTAACCAAAGCTTTATATGGTTTAAAACAATATCCTAGATCTTGGTATGATAGGCTCAATAATTTTATGATTTCAAAAATATTTTCAAAAGGAATAGCTGATCCTAATATTTTTATAAATATAATTTAAAAATATGTATTAGTAGTACAAATATATGTTGATGATATTATTTTGGATCTTCAAGAAATTATTTATGTACTAATTTTTAAAAAATGATGAAAAATGAATTTGAAATGAGTTTAATATATGAACTCAAATTCTTTCTTGTATTTCCTATTTTTCAAAACAAATAAAGAATTACTTTAAATCAAAGTAAATATACAAAAGATATTCTATTTTTTTTAACTTGGATAGCACTAAGAGTAGTGATACTCCTATGAGTACTACCTATAAATTGGATCTTGATGAAGCTAGGAAACCAGTTGATCAAACCAGTTACAGAGGTATAATTAGTATTCTTCTCTACCTAACTACTAGTTGACCAGATATTATATTTAGTGTGTGTATCTGTGCTTGTTTTTAGGAAAATTCAAAAGATCCGCACCTTGTTACTGTTAAAAGAATTTTAAAATACCTCAATTATACAACCAACATAGGATTTTTCTACCCTAAAGAACAAGAATTTTATTTAGAAAGTTGTTTTGATTCTGATTTTGGAGTATGAAAATTAGATAGAAAACGAACCTCTATAACATGTCACTTTTTAGGTAAGTCTCTAGTTTCATGTTGTAGTAAGAAGAAAAATTTTGTTGCATTGTATAATACTAAATCTGAGTACATAGATTTAGGTAGTTGTTGTGCACCAATTATGTGGATGAAACACACTCTACTAGACTATGGATATCAATTCCAACATGTCCTCATAAACTGTGACAATACAAGTAAAATTAGAATTTATAAGATTTCTATTTCACATTCTAGGGAAAAACATATTGATATAATACATCACTTTTTGAGTGACCATTTTCAAAAAGAAGGTATCACTTTTTAATTTATTGGCATAGAATAGCAGTTAGTTGATATATCTACTAAGCCTTTGAATTCTGGGAGAATTAATTATATCAAACATGAATTAGGAATGATTAATTTTGGTTAAGTATAATTTTTAGTGACATACTGTTTTGATTGACATACCATTGTGATTGGCACACCATTGTGATGAAATACTGTTGTGGTTCTATGCCATTGTGGTGTCACACCATTGGTTTTTCATATAGTTATCTTGTCATTCCATCAGCTTTTCATACCATTGTTATGTCATTCCATTTATTTTTCATTCCTTTGTAAATTTTTATGTTTCTAGATATTTTTAATTAGTGGTTTATTTCCCAATTTATTTTATTTTTTGTAACCCGATGTATGTTTTTACTCAATTTTGAATTCGAATTCTAGTATTATTTATATTTTAGAATTCCTAAAATCCCAAATGATATCAAAATGGAATAATATCTATTCCCAACATACCTTGAGCCCCACACGATACTCTCGTATCTTTCTCTCTCAAGATCTGTAAAACCCTTTACATCCTGCTTTTCAAACCTTTTCCTACCCTTAACTAAGCTTGTTAAACCTATCTGTATGTCGAGAATGAAGCATGATTTTGAGATTTATTATTTTAAGTATAGACCTTCTAATAAGAAGAATAAAGAGTCGAGTACACATTCTCTAGTTGTACCAGTTAATCCTGAGATTGCCAACAGAATTGTTGTACTAGAAAAGGAAGTTGAATCGAAGTGGTTGTTATCTAGTAAATATCTGGTACTCAAAGTACTCCAAAATTAGGGATGTTTAGAGTGTTTTTCTTCAAAAAAAAATACCTTTCTACCCTAATATGATCTATGAGTTGTATTAGCATGTAGAGTTTGCGTTTGATAAAGATGGTGCTGATTGGATAAGAATTTATATGAAAGTAAATGTATTTGGTATTTCATCAAATAAATGGACTGAATGTTTAGGTGTTCCTTATGATGTAATTTATGATGAATACCAAGGTAGAATTCCAGAATCCAGTGATTTTTTTATATATGAGGATGATCTTGTTGTGCTAATAGAAGATGGAATAATGAGAAGGCATGTTGTCTCGGAGCTAGATAAAGAATGTAGGATACTTTTTAAGTTGTTTCAGCACATGATTTTCCCAAGAAAGGTTGATTTTTCAACTTTAAGGTACCAAGATGTTTATCTTATATCTCTTATGATAGAAGTTTACAAGATCAATCTTTGTAGATATATCATGGTGCATGTGTGTGAGGTGAACAAGCCATCCTCAATATCTAATTATTTGATCTTCCCAAATATTATTTCTACCATGTTGAAGCCCAAGGGCCTAGTAAGTGAGGATGAATAGTCTAGTATGGACTATGGTGGCTTCTGTCTTATAAGTTCTACTTGTTCAAGAATGAATATTAGTTGGAATCCATGGAATAAATAGTGGTTTGGAAATTCTGAGAAGTTATATGCTAAGTATAATCTAGTTGATCATCCAACCAGACCAAGGGATGAAGTTGATCTAGGCTTAGAGCCTGATGAAGTTTTTGAATACTCTGAAGAGGATAAAGAAGAATGTTTTTCTAAGGAATAAGAAAATGAACCATCTTTTGATGAGGGTAGTGATCTGAACTTGTCTCTCAAAGCTTCTCCCATTACTTTTGAAGCTTCTAGTCCACCTAATAAGTTTCCAAAAAGAGAGAAACTTATTAAAAGATATGAATAAGAGATTGAAGTCTCTGAAGAGGAATAATATAAGAGTTCTAAATCCACTGAAGTTGGTAATGAAGATAATGATGAAGAAGAGTAAGATGAAAATTGTGAAAATGTAATTAAAATAAATATGGTAGTGAAAGTGATGATGGTGATGATGAATATGATTCTGACCCCAATGGTGCTAGTGGATTAATTAAAAGAAAGTGGAGATGACACTAGAGCTTCAGGATGCACTTGTTGAGGGGTAGCAATCCCCGTCTATTGAAATTTTTCATGAATCACTAGTTGTTAATGAATTCAAGTCCATCTATTTTGACACTGGTCAAGTGATATCTGATTCTACTATGGCTGAGAAAATGAGAGTTATAGCTACTATAGAACAACATGTAGTTGAACAAGAGAAAAAGGATCTTATTGAGGAAGAATTTGGGAATGAATAGTTAGTTTATTTGAACAATCATAAGCCTCCTATGTATTATAATGTGAAAGGTGAATCCATTGATGTTGTTAAACAAAAGTATATTCAGAATCTAGATTCCCCAACTATCAGTACACAGTTAGAAGTTGAGTCTGTAGTGTTGTTGCTTAGATCTCAGATGCTCAAAAATTAAAAGAAATCCCCACTCCTGTTATATAGTTTGTATCTATATAGAGTTCTGATATTCTCAAAAAAAATTGAGATAGTTGTGGTTTTACCTTCTATTGTGGTTCCCCCTACCACTTCTCCAGTAGTTGCTGAGGTTTCTATGAGTTGGGTTGGTCTCATGTTAAAAGAAAGGGGAAAGTACACCAATGCTGCAAGGAGTCCACCAAAGAATGGTGTACCTGATGTTCGAGTTGAAGGTGATCCAAAGGGATCCTTGATAGCTCAAGTAGATTTTGATAGGTTATTGGAAAATTTATATTATGTTAGAACTCCTACACCAATGCCTTTTTCTGTTCCAATTGATATTGACACGACCCATCCCCCAAGGCCCATTTCGTGACTAACCCAAGCCCGACTTCCATAGGCCAGGGTCTGGCGACTAGCACTGAAAGGCGTATTCCCTAAAATGGGAAGGCATTGCCTTTATAACCTGTAAACTCACAAAAACCAAGCACACAGCAAGATACAAGCACAAAGTAAACTATATAGTAAATAAGGTGTATGCAAAAATTAAAGGTGCCAGAATACAAGCCCAACTGAAAAGTACGAGTAAAAATGGAAAGTACAAGTAAAACTAGAAACAAGTCATGTGAACACCCGCCAAGGATCCTACCTGAAGGGTAGGTACAGCTCTCGAATGGTCGTCTCTATGGTACGCATTATTCAATGTTCACCTCTGAGCAGCCTCTAGTCCTGGTACCTTCGTCCTCGGTCAGCGTTGTTCGTCATCTGTACAAGACACAGCAAGGTGCGGGCGAAGACCATGTAGGGGTGAGTATAACAATACTTAGTAGGGACCCTAAGACCCCCTAAGGTCTCTCAAAATCCACAAAGGATAAACCAAAAATCAATACATCAACTCTACTTAGGTATATGCCCATACATATACCTAAGTTATCAAGATATACTCATCTCACACATGAGGGGAGAATATCACAAAGCTAACACCACAAATGTAAAAGTACCACACAGGTAACACCATGAAGATAAAAGTAACACATAGGTAAAAGACTTAGTTTAAACAGAGTCTCAGCTCAAACCAGATTTTTAGTGAAGTATAGAAGTACATATGATTAGTCACAAAGCTGAATCATCTCATTCTATTAAGAGGAAATGCTTCTGACCATATGGAGTCTGACCCAAATAGGATCGATAGGTACTAACCCCTACAATGACCCACACAGGATCTGACCCACACAGGATCGGTATGCACTGACCCACACAGGATCGTTGAACATTGACCCGCACAGGATTTGACCCACACAGGATCAGTATGTGATGACCCACATAGGATCACTGAGGGCTGACCCAGACAGGATATGAACCATACAGGATCAGCGATGACCCACATAGGATCGCTCAGTACTAACCTTCATATGATCTGTCTCCAACCTCCGCCTCACTGAAAGCCACTGGATACCTGCTCATAGCACGCTTGATTCTAGGAGAACCGCTCCTCAAGCCATCGGTCATATTTAAACTGGTACGAAGTTCCATTAAGAAGTATCCCAAAGGTATGTCATGTAAAAAGGGACCCAATGCGATAGATGGTGCGTCAATCAGACGCCCAGTCTGTAAGTTATTAGCATTTCCATTCCGAGGGCCCGGGTGGATTTCAGTTCGATCCAACCTAGTCATACTCCAACTTTATCCAAAACTTGAGTGGAGTATACCAAAAGGACTGTCTCAATCCAAGGATTTTGGCACTGTAGACGGTTTATCAAACGGACACCCGGTTCTCAAGATACGGTAAAAAAGGCGAAACTAGGTCCAAATGGGCCCGGGTCCGGCTCGGTTGGCCTGGACCTCGAAGGTCTTGGACCTTGGCGGGCCTGGACCACTAGGTTGTGGTCCTTCCTAGCCCGTGAAGGGGGCGGTTTGGCCCGGCCTGCAAAGCGTGGTCCGCGGTGCTACCCACGGTCGGGTGGACCGTCGTGGCGAGGTCCACCCTAGTCGATGCCTAGGATGGAGGCGCCTCCCAGGTCACCCGAATAGCCAAAGGGACATTCAGTTTTTGGAAGTGGAACCTATCAGAGCGGGTCCTACTTGGTGAGCCATGGTCGGCCAGTTCGTCAGCCGGTCCTCCTCCTCCCAGCAGCGCGACGGTGTCGTTATCCTCCGCGCCAGCCGGGTGTCAGCCGCCCTTTAACCTCCACTACGGCCAAGAGGTCATGGCCTCCTACTCCACCGGCAATGCATACGTGCGTCACTACTCCACTACACATCTGGCTAGCGTTCCGACTGCAAACTTGCTCCGTTGCGGCCGACGGGCCGCAACCTCTTGCTCATCCGGCGGTGCGAACGCCCGCTGACCTACCTCCATGCGGTCGGCCGGTGTGCCAACTGCCCTCCTCTTATGCGGTTCACCTCATCTCTATTCTAATCCCTAAAAACTTAATGAACACATATTCATGATCCTCGGGTTAAGGGCTCCGTTTCCATACATCGCGCTCAACAAAACATTGTTTTTTCAGCGCTGTTAAATATTTGGCATTGATGAACGCACGAAGAATGCGTGAAGAACAAAAAATAAAGGGTCAAGGTATATGCGTAGAATGATGTCCATGTTAGTTTTTCTATCATCATTTTGAATCCATAATATGAATAATTATCAAATAAATTCAATCATATTTCAAATTAAATCCCCTACCTCGTTCGTTCGTTGAAGGTGTCGCGAGGAAGAGGATGAAGTCGGTGAAGGGGGCGTCGACGTTCGTTGCTTCTGCAACATGTTTCTGATCTGGGCTCGTGCATCATCATCATTCTTAGTTGGGGGGTGGTTCTTCGTTGGAGGATTCTCCAGACCATGCCTCCTCTCCCTTTCACCAATGAGAATACAACCCACAAGAAGAGTTAATAAAATAACTCTTCATTAACAAGTTGGGTTATTAATTCAAGATTAAAGTTGGAAATTTAATTAAGTTAAGTTTGGAACATTAATTTGTGAGGATTCCAAGGGTTTTGCCACATTAAATGGGTGTTTAGGTGGTCCCCACAATCATGAATTAAAATGGAAGGTTTCAAAAGAAAAATAAAATAAAATTTGTTTTATTTTATTTTTATTCTTTTAACTCTCCCACGAAAATCCAGAAAACTAACTTTCACCCTCGACCTACTACAGTCGAGGTGAAGGTCTCTTTAAAAAAATATCAGTGCTAAGAGTTCAACGGTGTCCTTGGATTTCAATTCTGAGCACCGGTTTAAAAGTTACAAAATGTCGCTCGTGCGTTTACTGAACGTACATGAAAAAAAATTTATAAAAATTATTAAACAGTCACCCTCAACCCACGCTAGTCGAAGTTAGGCTCTACCTAAGTGAAACACGCCCTAACGAACCCAAAAGTTCTCTTGGATTTCCAATCTGATTTACCGTTAAAAAATTATGGATTTTACAATAAAATAATTGTCACTTAATTATTTTATTTATGTCCAAAAACTAACTTTCATTGGTGGCCCGTGCCGGCCAATGTTAATATCTGCCTAAAGAAATCATACCCTCATGAGTTCAGCAGTGGCCTCGGATTTTTAATTTTACTTATCGTTTGTGAGTCATAAGCATTTGAAAAATAAAATAATTTTATTTAATTATTTTATTTACAATTATGCCATTTTCATGTTTTCTCACAGGAGTCCTGCGCCGACTAAACTTAAGTCACGCCTAGGGTAAACCTGACATCCCGAGTGTAACGGTGTGCTCAGATTTCTAATCCAAGTAACCATTTAAGATGTATTCCACTTTTTCAGGAAAACTGTTACGCATGCTAATTAAACCTTAACAAAACTTCGACGGATCATTCCGGGCACTCCGGGTCTCGGAATCATGCGCCGTCAGATTTTGAGGTCTTGAAATAATTCCATATAATTAAAAAAAATTATACGGAATTTCTGGGACATTACATTCTCTCCACCTTAGGGCCTTACATCCCCGAAAGCCACAACAAAGGAAAAACAACCAAAAGAGGGTACTGAGTACGAATCTGAGCCTCCTGATCTCATGTGCTCTCCTGGAGGTTCTCATGCTGCCAGCGTACGTGCACTAGAGGTATCGACTAACCTCGAAGGACCTGCTTCTATCGATTCTCAATCTCCACTGGAACCTCCATAAACGTCACCCCATCATCTAAGTCTAGCTCGCTGTGTTCAATGATGTGGGATGGGTAATGCGTGTATCTTCTCAGCTGGGATATGTGGAATACATCGTGCACTCTCTCCAACTACAGTGGAAGAGACTAGTGGTATGCTACATCACCTATCCTCCGAAGTATCAGAAAAGGACTGATAAAAATTCGTGATAACTTGCCACCTCTTCCAAATCTCTGTAGTCTTCATCGAGGAGAGACTTGCAAGAATACGTGGTCCCCCTCCTGGAACTCCAAGGGTCTCGATATCTTGTTGGAATAAGACTCACTACTACAAATATGACCTTTATCAGCACTAGAAAAGTCGATTAATAGTGCTAAAAAAGGCACTGTTAATCGAGGCAAGGATAAAGGGGGGTCCCTTTTATCAGTGCTCTGAAAAGCACTGATAAAGGCCCCTTTTATCAGCGCTAAAAAAACACTTATAAAAGTCAAAAAAAATAAAAAAAATAAAAAAAAAGAATTATATAATGTGGGGGGAGATTTTAATAGCACATGACTGCCCCTTTAACAGCGCTAGGCAGACCCCCCCCCCACACACACACACACACTCTCCCACGCGCTACCCTTACTGCACATCCCCACACACGCGCACCCCTTTGCTTCCACCCAAACTCGAACCCGCGACCTCCAACCTTTCGCTGCTGCACCTTTACCACTACGCCATTTCGTTTTTTCTCTGTTTAATGATATATCTATTTAATTATGTATATATATATATAGTTATATTTATTCATATATTAATATAGATTCATATTAATATAAATATGTCTATTCATATATTAGTATATATATTCATTTGTATATTAATATATATTTATATTTATTTATATATATATATATATATAGTTATAATTTTTTATCTGTATATTTATTTGTATATTAATATATACTTATAAGATTAGTTTTAAATACATTTATGAAATATGTTTTTTATGTGTGTTTTTATAATAAATAAATAAATACATACATACATATATACAACACACACACACACACATATTTACGAAAAAATACATATATATGTGTATTTTAAAAACCATAGAATGTCAAAACGACCATAACTTATAATCCAGAAGCCTGTTTTAACTCCACAACCAGTAAAATCAAATAAAATGAAACAATCTTTGATATGATATGTGGTACAGTCCTAACGGACATCCAGATCAGAAGTTATACCTGTTTGAATGTTAACAAATTGGTGTATCCCGACTAAAAACTCAGTTTTTGTGGTCTTCTGGGCTTTTTTGGCCTCGAAAAATGTGACCAAAGATCTTCTTCAATCATAAGTGCATAGGGGTCATTACAAGCTTCGATTTGATATTCTGTAGAGATCAAAAAGACACCCGGATCAAAATTTATGGTCGTATGAAGTTTGAGTTACATTTTTAACTTATTTTAGATCTTTTATTAATTTTTTTGATTTTTTGTGTATTCAAATTGTTATTAAATTATTTTTAATCAATAATAATTAGAAAATTATTAATTAATAATATTTTTTGAAATATTATTAAATCCATTTTCACTAAATTTTTTATATATTAAATAAAATAGTCTATTTATACTTATCTAAAACATATTTAAAAATTATATATTATATTTATATCAATATAAATATACTTATATAACAAAATTTTATTTTTCATGATTTTTTTTGAAACATAAAATTTATCAACGGTAGGAAAAAACACTGATAAATCCTCCTTTTATCTGTTCTACTAAAAGAATTGTTGATAAAGGGGTCCCCTTTATCAATGCTAAAAAAGCGTTGATAAAGGGGGGGCCTTTATCAGCGTTAAAAAAAGCACTGATAAAGGGTCACTTTTAACAATGCTTTTTTTAGTGCTGTTAAAAGTGCCCCTTTATCAGTGCTTTTTTTTTAGTGTTGATAAAGTCCCTCCTTTATCAGGGATTTTTTTTATCACTGATAAAAGGGTAGCACTTCCCTTTCCCGTTTTTGTAGTAGTGACTTCTTCCAACTCTGTGCAGTCTTCACTTGCTGACAAGTGAGACATCGTGATACAAATTCTGACACTACTTTCTTCATCCCTAGCCACCAGTACTGACGCTGAAGGTCCTGGTACATCTTCACCACTAGGATGTACCACCAGAGGGGATGTATAGAACTCACTCAACACCTCCTCCCGAAGCACTACTGGTACCATGGTACGTCCTCTTGAAGAGGAAGACGTGATCCCCACCTTCAGAAAATCTATCAGGTGTTTGCCCTGAGGATATATGAGCACGTAGAGCCTCACAGTCAATGCCCCCAAGTTGTGCCTCCCTGACTTGCTGAAGGAGTGGGGAAGTGAAAGTCATAGACTGGAGGTAAGTAGCTTCATCTCTATCCATGAAGGATATCTGTAGTGCGACTAGCTACTCTGACGCCTCACTCAACAGTTGTAGACTAGACCTCCTGCTGAGTGCGTCTGCTACCACATTCCCCTTCCTAGGATTATAGACTATCTCAAATTCATAGTCCTATAGGAACTCTAGCCACTCCTATTGGGAATTAAAAACTCAAAACTCATGTTTCCATGAGGGTAAGGATGACCAAAACACGAGTGATTGGTCGCACCCTCCTATGTAGAAGTTTATCCTATGCTTTCTGGGTTTCCTTTTTCACCAACCAAGGAAAATATCATTCCAACATTGTAGGTAAACCACAACACTTTTTCCTAATACAGTAAATATGAGTGTGAATTGTGGATGTCCAGTCCATACCCAAACTAAATTCATAAGGCCTCGACGCTGCCACCAAGAGGTTCCAACTAAAACTCTCACCTCAAGGGTTAGATCACACCGTCGGCATAAGTGTGATTATCAAGTCTCCTCCCAAAGATATATACAGATGTGAGGTTCAATTCAACATCTTAACTAGAAACTCTAGGTTTTGGACAAGATTCATGGAAGGAAGGAATGATTGGTACCTATGTCTATTAATACGGCAGCTAGTAGTAGACACAGACCATTCATCAAATCATTCCTATAGCCCTTGGGTCGCACTCCTTGACCACATGTAGCTACTCCCTTCCCCTATCCTCCAACTCCTTGAGCCTGTTGGGGACAACAAAAGGGGGTGGTTGTAAGATGTTGAAATGTACACCACCTCATACTGCTCTCCTAGATCTACTTCCACATCTGTAGCCCTACATATTTATCTGTCCCTAACACTTCTTCAACCTGAAACATTTTTACATGCCCAAGTCTCTGAGAATGGTTCCAGTTTCTTGCTTTCCCACTGCTTACATTAACTGGTTGTATCTGCTCATCCAAAGCACATTCAACCACAAAGGTTCTCTCTAGCACCCTAACATAGGTAGGAATGCATAGAGGAATAGTGTTGGCTCAGATGCCCCTAAAGACACCTCGCTCGGAAGTCTGAGCCATGAAGCACTGATCGTATTGTATTCATCGAGTACCAGGAATGATTGGTATGCCTCGATGAATACTCAGCTACCGAAATTTCGTCCTGCTAAAGCTGTAGAAGCTCTAGAGAACTCTCAGCCACCTTCTCAAGCCAGTCTTCAACTGCTTATGAGTCAGGCTCACTTTGGAACCTGAGGGGAATCTGATGTTGAAACTTGTGTAAGGCACTAAGCCTAAATGTGTCCTCTACTTGTACCATAGGTTGTAACTACTGACCAATGGGCATTGATATAGCTGATACACTACCCGAAGGTACTATCTTGGGCAATGGTTCATGTACCAAAGCCTCATAACTATGAGGAACATCCTCATGGTCACTCACTAGAAAATACTAGAAGCTAAGATCACCATGAGATTAGTTGGTATCCCTACCAGTCGAAAAACTCTAACCACGGCATTCAGCCAGTCCTCAGCCGCCTGTGGATCTGTCTCATCCCGGAACCTCGGTGGCCTCTAGCACTGGAACTCATGCAATGCACTCAAGAGGCATGCACCTTCTGCTACTGGGGATGGTGGCATTGGTTTCCAAACGGGTAGGGGTGTTGCTAGTACACCACTCGATGGTACAACTGCTGTAAGGGGGCCCTACACCGAAGCCTCGTCGCTCAGTGGGCTACCATCACATACTCTAACTGGGAACCTGGATGGCTGTTTGTGTGGAGGCATCCTAAAAGAAACAGGTGCGGCATGGTCAATAAGTTATACCTGGTGAGCTGACTCAAAGAGATCACAAATAAAACTTTTCAAAAACACACACGCAATCAATGTTTTCATTCACTAAGTCAGAAATCAAAAGCCAGGGTCCTAGTGTATGGATACGTCATCCACCACACCGACACTGGACTCCCCAAACTAAAAACCACACTAAAAACACTTAACATTATTACTCCACACAGAAAATATTAGAGTCTTAGTTCTTTGGTAGAACTGAACTCCTCTGATACCAATTTTTCATGACCCATCCCCCGAGGCTCATGCTGTGACTACCCCAAGACCGCCTTCCATAGGCCAGAGGCTAGAGACTAGCACCGAAAGGCATATTCCCTAAAAAGGTAAGGTATTTCCTTTATAGCCTGTAAACTCACACAAACCAAGCACACAACAAGATACAAGCATAAAGTAAACTATACAGTAAACAGGGTGTATACAGAAAGTAAAGGGGCCAGAATACAAGCCCAAATGAAAAGTACGAGTAAAACTAGAAAGTACAAGTAAAACTTGAAATAGATCCTGTAAAAAACCTCCAAGGATCCTACCTGAAGGGTCGGTATAGATCTCAAACAGTCGTCTTTGTGGTACACCTCATCTAATTTCCACCTCTGAGTAGCCTCCAGTCCTGGTACCCTCATCCTCAGTTAGCGTTGTCCGTTGTCTGCACAAGACACAGCAAGGTGCGGGAGAATCCTGTGTAGGGGTGAGTATAAAAATACTCAGTAGGGACCCCAAGACCCCTAATGGTCTCTCAAAATCTACAAAGGATAAACCACAAAACAAGACATCAACTCTACTTAGGTATATGCCCATACATATACCTAAGTTATCAAGATATACTCATCTCATACATGAGGGGAGAATATCACAAAGGTAATACCACAAAGGTAAAAGTACCACATAGGTAACACCACAAAGATAAAAGTACCACACAGGTAAAAGACTTAGTTCAAACAGAGTTTCAGCTCAAACCAGGTTTTCAGTGAAGTATAGAAGTACAGATGATTAGTCATGCAGCTGAATCATCTTATTCTGTCAAGAGGCACTGCTTCTGAACATACGAAGTCTGAACCACATAGGATCAATAGGTACTAACCCCCACAATGACCCACACAGGATCTGACCCACACAGGATCGGTATGCGCTAACCCACACAGGATCGCTGAGTGCTGACCCACACAGGATCTGACCCACACAAGATCGGTATCTGTTGACCCGCATAGGATCACTCAGCACTGACCCACACAGGATTTGACCCACACAGGATTGGTGCTAACTCACATAGGATCACTCGATAGTAACCTCTGTATGATCTATCTCCAACCTCTGCCTCACTGCCAGCCACTGGATACCCATTCATAGCACGCTTGATTCTAGGAGAACCGCTCCTCAAGCCATCATTCGTATTTCAAATGGTATTAAGTTCCATGAAGAATTATTCAAAAGGTATATCATGTAAAAAGGTACCCAATGCGATAGAAGGTGCGTCAATCGGACACTCGGTCTGTAAGTTATTAGAATTTCCGTTCTGAGGGCTCGATTGGATTCAGGTTCGATCCAACCCATTCGTACTCCAACTTTATCCAAAATTCAAGTTGAGTATACAAAAAGGATCGTCTCGATCCAAGTATTCTGGTTCCATAGACGGTTCATCAAACCAACGCCCAGTTCTCAAGATATGGCCAAAATGGTGAAACTGGGTACGGATGGGCTCGGGTCTAGTCCGACCCGGTCAGACTAACCTAGCCCGACCTGGCCTGGGCCGACCCATCCTAGCACGGGTCGACCCGCCCCAACCCGGTTGGCCTGGACCTCGGCGGGCCCGACTCGCTGGGTTGTGGTCTGGCTCAGCCCGCAAAGGGGGCGGCCCGGTGGCACGGCCCGCGGTGCGGCCCTCGGTCAGGTGGACTGTCATGGTGGGGGTTTCCCTAGATGATGTCTGGGAGGGAGGTGCCCCCTAGGTCACCCAGACGGCCAAAGCACCTTTCGGTTTTTGGAAGAGGGACCCACCGGAGCGAGTCCTGCTTGGTGCGCCACAGTCGGTCGGTTCGCCGGCCGGTCCTCCTCCTCCCAGTGACACGACGGTGCCGCTGTCCTCCGCAGCTGGTCAGGTGTCGGCCGCCCTTTGACCTCCACTGCAGCCAAGAGGGCGCAGCCTCCTGCTCCACCGGAAGCACGAACGCATGCCACCGCTATGATACGTGGTCGGCCGGAGTGATGGCTACGAACCTACTCTGTCACAACCTTCTACTTATCTGGCGGCACGAATGCGTGTCACCCTACCTTCATGTGGTCGCCCTATGTGTCAGCTGCCCTCCTCTTCTACGGTTCACTGTATCTCTATTCTAAGCCTGAAAAACTTAACAACCACATATTTGTGATCCTCAGGTCAAGGGTTCCACGTCCATATGTCATGCTCAACAAAACATTGTGTTTTCAGCACTGTTAAATATTTGGTGTTGATGAACACATGAAGAATGCACAAAGAACAAAAGATAAAGGGACAAGGTATATGTGTGGGATGATGGCCATGTTAGTTTGTCTATCGTCATTGTGAATCCAGAATATGAAGAATTATCAAATAAATTCAATCATATTTCAAATTAAATCCCCTACCTCGTTCGTTCGTTAGAGGTGTCATGAGGAAGAGGATAAAGTCGGCGAAGGGGACATCGACATTCGTCGCTTCCGTAACACATTTCCGATTCGGGCTCGTGCGTTGTCCTCATTCTTCATTAGGGGTGGTTCATCATTGGAGGATTCTCCAACCCATGGCTCCTCTCCCTTTTGCCAATGGGAATACAACCCACAAGAAGAGTTAATAAAATAACTCTTCATTAACAAGTTGGGTTATTAATTCAAGATTAATATTGGCACTTTAATTAAGTTAAGGTTGGCACATTAAGTTGGGAGGATTCCAAGGGATTCCCCACATTAAATGGGGGTTCAGGTGGTCCCCATCATCATTAATTAAAATGGAATGTTTCAAAATAAAAATAAAATAAAAGTTGTTATATTTTATTTTTCTTCTTTTAACTCTCCCACGAAAATCCAGAAAACTAACTTTCACCCTCGACCTACTGTGGTCAAGGTGAAGGTCTCCTTAAGAGAATATCGATTCTACGAGTTCAACGGTGTCCTCAAATTTTAATTCCAAGCACCGGTTCAAAAGTTACAAAATGCCTCTCGCGCGTTTCCTGAACGTACCCGAAAAAAAGTTCGGAAAAATTATTAACAGTCACCCTCAACCTGCGCCGGTAGAGTTTAGGCTCTGTCTAAGTGAAACACGCCCCCAACAAACCCAACAGTTCTCTCATATTTCCAATATGAGTTACCATTTAAAAGTTATGTATTTTACAATAAAATATTGTCACTTAATTATTTTATTTACGACCAAAAACTAACTTTCACTTGTGGCCCACGACAGCTAATGATAGTGTCTTCCTAAAGAAATCATACCCTCACGAGTTCATCGGTGGTATCAGATTTTTAATCTGAGTTACCGTTTGTGAGTTATAATCATTTGAAAAATAAAATAACTTTATTTAATTATTTTATTTATGATTATGTAATTTTTGGGTTTTCTCAAAAGAAGCCCACACTAACTAGACTTGAGTCATGCCTAGGGTAAACCTTCCATCCTGAGCACAATGGTGCCCTTAGATTTCTGATCCAAGTAACCTTTTAAGATTTATTCCACTTTTTTAGGAAAAATACTTACGCCCGCTAATTAAACCTTAACAAAATTCAACGGATCATTATGGGCACTCTGGGTCTCAGAATCACGCGCTGTCAGATTTAGCATTCTCGAAATAATTTAATATAATTAAAAAAAAATATACGGAATTTCTGGGACATTACAGATATAGTCACTAAAGATGACTTGGATGCTTTTGGTAAAAATTTGATGTCTAGTTTTTCTTTGAAGTTAAAGAATAGATCTCCTAAATATAATTTCATCTATGAGAAAGATACAAGATACATTTTCAAGTTTGTTATTCAACATATCTAACTAAAGTTGTTGCATCACATTTATGAGATAGACATTGAGAATAAGAGAATAAGTGGTGAACTGGAATCCCTCAATTCTTTGATTGAATAAATGAGATTTTATTTTAAAACTTCCATGAATTGAATCCTAAAAAGTCTTGAGGATACATCCTCAGATAATTCTATTGTTTCTCCTCCTCCTCCTCTAGTATTTGATGTTGATCATGTCACACCCGTGTTTTTTCATGGCTTGGTTTTGATCCAATTTGTTGGAAATACTGATAATTTTCTTGGGTTTTAGGTGAGATGAATTTTGAGTTTTTAACTGCCATATATTTCTAATAATCCTACCACAGGTTCCCCATAGCTTTTTTGAGAGTTTTTTGAGAAAATGGTGGTTACTTCAAGATTTGGGCCAACTGTGAGCCCATTGTCAGATTTAAAAATAAAATTTGTTTCTTTTATAACTCATTTTTTTCAACATTTTTCACTTGTTACACTTACCACTTGGCCTGACCTAACCTATTCAAACCAAAATATCCTTTTTTACCCCCTTAGGAATTCATAATCATGGTGGATTTGGGTTATTTATTCAGGTATTGGGTCAGCCCGTGAGTCCATTTCTAGTTTTAAAAAAATAATTTGTTTATTTTATATATTATTCATTTTTTAATATTTTTTGGTGATTCTACCTATTACTCGATCCCAAGAACACTACACGAACCCCCATGTTACATTTTCCCCTCTTTGGAGCTCATATTCATTAGGTATTAGGGATAACTTCCTCAAGGTGTCTCAAATCACTCAGATTTGAAGAGGTAATTTGTTTCTTTCATAAATCATTCTTTTTTACTCTTTTACCCTAAATATTCTTCCACTGGTTCATCCAAACATAAGAAGACTCTCCAAGGAGTTTCAATCAATTAACTTTCCTCTAAGGGTGTATATCTATGGGAATACTGAGAGTTTTCTAGTTTCCAAGGTGAGATTCCTTCTCCTTTCTCCTCCCTCTTCCTCCTCCTATTATTTCTTGGTTTTATTTTCTCCCCTAGTAATGATAGACCTAGGGTTATATTTTACCATGATTTTTTATGGGGTTTTTGTTCTTTTGGGGCTTTTCATCATTGGTTTATGGTTTATAAACCCTCGGATGGTGATATTGGGTGTGCATTTCTATTCCGCCAAGGATTTTAGGTAGGTTTCCCATTGCACATGTCCTTTTTATTTAAGATTCATATTTTTAATGGTATTTTCACCCTATAAAAGTTCTGAGTATTGTTTTATAATACTTCAATAACTTTATTTGGTGTGAAAAGTGGTTTTTATCCCTTGTTTTGTGAAAAGTAGTGTTGTTTTGTTATACAAGTGCACACCAATTGTTTGTTTAAATGTTCCATTATCTTTTGCACCTAGTTTGTGATATTTAGAACCTATTTTAGGTTATTTTGAACATTTTTAAGTAGCTTTAATAAATTTATAGCATTTAATTGGTATTTTTATTCATTTTAAAGTGCTTGAAATGAATTGTGTTCTTACAGAGTGCATGTCATGTGTTCGGTAAATTTCCCAGTTGGATTTTATGTGTTAAGTGTGATTTAGAATGATGCGTTTGGATTTATAAATTCATGGGAAGAATGAATAATGGTATTTTTGGGTCCTTCCATGGCTATTCAATGTGTTTTTGGTTGTACAAACAAATGGGCTTTTGGTTTATAACATGTTTTGGCTCGAGTTGCTAGAAAATGGCCCGTTTGGCATCCTTATGAAAATGGTTGTGCTTTGGATGTGTAACCTAAATGTTTTAAGGGATTTATGAAAGTGGTTTTCTACTGTAAATAGTGTGTATACAACTCTATTAAAATTTAAATTTTTTACCTTTGGAAAAAGTTAGTTTTGAGAAATGCTTAAAGGCCCGTTTGACAACCTTGTGAAAAATGGTGAAATTATTTATTATGAAAACCTTTGGTGGATATTTATCATGACATGATTGTATGTATATAATGGATGGGATATCCTTAGCGAGGAATCCTTTTTATCCATTATGATATTGCCTCGATTTGGGCTCTTTATGTTCATTTTGACTAATGGCATGAGATCGGTCCTTGGAGTGACTCGGGGTGATGTTTATTGTGAATTATTATTATATATATGTTGTGATTGGATGCTCAAATGGAATCAGTTGGCTCACCCCCATTAGATGATTGATACATGGGAACCTGGATTATTGATATAATATTCTAAGAATTATTGTTGTACTAGTAGTTTATGGTACTGACCAGTGGCCCATAGTAGGTTGATATATTGGGTTTCTATGAGATTTTCCCTCGGCCTTCTTGAGAAATGATGGTAGAGCGTATTGAGCATTTTGAATTAATCATGTGTGACATTTCAACGGGGATTAGGTCTCATGTATTGGTGTCTTATATATTATTCTTGATCTCCTGGGTTCACCCATGTCTGCTTGGATTTTAGTTGCTTGCAGTGATGAATACGATGCTTGTATGTACATTTACATTTCCCTTGTTGTGTGATTACTATCGTGCCTTCTTGTTTATTGTTTTTTTGGAAATTGGTGGGATGGTTTTTATAAGGATTAGTTCAAATGAGAGTGTTTTATCATCTTTTTACAAATGTAAAAATTTAAACATCACTTTCTCCTTGAAAATACTATTGGAACACTAGTTGAACGAATCTAGTCTTGGAAATGAATAAGGGAAATGGGTTGTACTTTGTTTTGAGTAATCATGTAGAAAATCTTACTTTTATATATTGTAGTTCAAACTTGAAATTGATATTTTATTTTAAACAATGTGCATTTGGAATAGATTGTTGAGCTAGCCTACTGAGTTTTAATACTCTCTCCTATAGTTCGTTTTGTTTTTAACCCTTGTGCAGGTTTCAGCTTGAGTTCAATCGCCTTGAGCGACATGTGATCATTATGTTGGAGAGTAACCAGTGGGGTCACATGGAGTTAGTTGGTTATCATGTCTGGTCAATTTAGTTGTATCGTTCATTTTTTCTTCAAGTTTTGTTGTATACATGATGATCAGATTAGTTTTTATAAATGTGTATTGGGTTTCCCATTTCTTTCTGTTGTTTGTTTTATTGTTTATATTTGGGAAAAATTGTTCCCTTGTCTACTCTAATGATTCCAAGAACTAGTTGTCAGCCCATGGGGATTGGGAACACCCTTTGGTCCATGCCATGGATCGGTTTGGGTGCCTGGTTCAGGGTCGTCCCAGGCTAGTTTGTAATAGATCAATTAATAATTTTTTCAGAGATGAGATGAGAGATGCTTCATCCAGTGCTTCTGGAACTGTCACTAATCATCCCTAGGAGACCCTAAGAAAAATTTGGTATAATTCAGATCATGTACTCAATTTTATTACCATTTATGACCATGATGTGAAATATGACTGAGAAAATATTACTAAGTCCATTGATTATATCTCTCTCAGATTTATACCAAGCATGAAATGGATTCCAATTTAAAATTATTGGCTGAAAACTTGAGGATTCCTCCTATGACTCAAACTTTCAAAGAACAAGTAAGAAATATCAAGGAGATGACTCCTATTTTGAACTGTTTTATGGAAGAGAAAATTTATTTATTGAGTGCAATGGAAAGAGGTGAAAAAACATCATAGATTTTATAAATCTCAATAAGTTGTTTCTTCATGTCCATGGCCAAGTAGTTATTTCTCAGGAAGTAGTTCCAATTAATCCTCAATTGTCTCTTAGACTAGGAGTTGCTCAAGATCCTTTAGCTCCTTTTTCTTCCCAATTCCAACCTTTTCCAATGTCTCATGCTCAAGCTTTGAGACACCTTTAGCCAGTTGTTATTGTGGAAGATCATCCTTGAACTATAGATAGACTCTCATCTGGTGTTTCATATATCTTACCTTAGGCTAATCCTACTACCTTAGATAATAATCAATATAAAGTCAAGGCTAAATGAAAAGAACCAATGGACCCCTATGCCAAATCATGAACCTTGTTTTTTTGTTGGCTTAGATGGTTTGTATTTGATGGGACTTGGGTTGTAATAAATTTTTGGTAATCATTTTGAATGCCTTGTATATTTCTTATTCTGTTTTTTTATCTTTGTTTTTACTCTACTAATATTTACCTTTTTTATAATCCCAAAAGGGGGATAATTCTTATGGATTATTGAGAACTTTATGGAATCTTTAATTTATTATAGTATTGTTTCTATGTTATCATTGATACTATCTATTTTTAATCTTTCTATTCATGATACTTAACTTTGATACTTACTATTTTCTTATTTTCCTTTAATACCTTCTTCCCTTACTGGGAATTATATATTATGATTCTGATTTATACTAGCTTGGATGTCATGTTTAAAATTTTCTAATACTTTTGATGTCATGATTTGTGATCATCAAAAAGGGGGATATTGTTGACCTACTAGTTTTAATGATCACAAAATCATGATTCTAATTATATTAATGAATTTCATGTTTCTCTGTAAGTAATCTATATTCTGAACTAGGAGATAAAATTGTCTAAGTATAAGACATCGTTGAGATTGGCACCACCAATTCGAGACACCATTGTCCATGGTTTTCCACCATCATAAAACTCTTGCTAAGTATGAGATACCACCGGGATATCACAGGTATAGAATTTAAAACTGTTGGACTGAAAAATTGACAAAGTCTGAGACACCGTTAGTTGACATACCATTAGGATTTCATGCCACCAGAATGAAAATTTGGATAAGTATGTGATACCTCTAAACGAGGCATCATAAATGTTATACCACCAACATAGAATTTTGGCTAAGTCAAATACATCATCAGACCACACACCACCAGACCACACACTACTAGTTGAGATGCCTCCAAAATAGTGGAAATTTGGCTAAGTCTAAGACACTTCTAGTATCATACTGCCGGAATAATGTATCATCAGAGCGTGACACCATCAGGCCTTGATACACCACCAGTATAAGACACTGCCACTATTTTCTTAACTTATATTTTTGAATCAAATTATACTAACAACAATATTTTGAAGTTAATCTCATTTACTATTTTAATTATTGTCGCTTAAATGCATGATAAAAATCATTTAAGAGGGTGTCAGGATGTGTGGTATGAGGAAGAAATTGATCTGGATATTCTCCTTATTGCTGCTAATAAAGGTTCAACACACTCCCTCATGTAGGAGGAGTGGAAATAGTAGATGAAGTTGATTGATAGAAAGATGAGAGAAAAACCCTTCATGAATACACATAGAGATAAACCTAATTAAAAACAAGAATATCTCACCTACTACAAAACATTTAGCTGGAAGCCAAACTACACATTCACATTTGGTGCTTTCCTCCAGTGAAAGAACAAGAGTCTATGACACTCTATTTTCATAAATTTTTTAATATAACCCAACTCAATCTTCACTGTATAATCAAAACAAAATTCACAAGCTACATTGAAACAAACCGAGCATTTCTAAACTCTACAATTTTAGATTGCTCTGTTCTGTTCATTTTTTTTATCACATTTCAAGCAGTTTGTGTGCATACTCTACTTTATCACACACACACTATCTCCTATGATAAATTAAAAGACACTCAATATCTTCTCAAACTCTTTTCATATTTTTTTCTCCCACATATAAGAGTGGTATAGGTCCTTCTGTGGCCTGTTTAGTTTTTCTACCATGTATAACTGTGGAAGAGGTCATGTGTGACTTGGATAGTTGTAAAATATTGTAAAACCTGATCCAAATTGTGGATTGTATTATTTATTTTATATAAACTTATTGGTGTAGAGTGATCACCAAGTGTATAGGACTAAGTATCGACTTGAGAATGAACCTCTTGTGTTCATTTTTTCTCTTGTGTGATTTAATTTTGTTTTACTTTATTTTAGCTTTAAAATGGAAAATTGTTTTAAATATAAGCAAAATATATAATTTGATAGTCTATATTAATTTGTGTTCATATATTATTTTTATCAAGTAAATTGACTTAAAAGGATCTAATAATATTGTATATTATTCATCTGAGACCTAATAAATATTTAGAGATATCTTTAGAAATATTGAGATGTATATCATACTACATATTTGGATAAATACAACCCAGTTTATCAAAATGTGTAGTATGATATAGATATCAATATTTCTTTAAGATATATATAATTATTGATTAGGTCTTAGATGAATGATATGCAATGTTATTGGATCTTTTAAATCAATTTACTTGATCAAAACACTATATGAACACAAATTAAGACAGACTATCAAAGTATATATTTTTTTTACAGTTAAAACAATTTTTGTTTTAAAGCTGAAATAAAGTAAAACTAAATTAAAGTACACAGTGGAAAGAATGAATATAATAGGTTTAGTCTCAAGTCAAGACTTAGTCCTCCCACTTGGTGATCACCCTCCACTATTCAGTTTATATAAAATAAACAAGATGATCCACAATCTGGATTGGGTTTTAAAACATTTTACAACTGTCTAGGCCACACATGACCTCTTCCACAGTTATACATGGGAGAAAAACTGAACAAGCCACGCAATTACCTATACTAATCTTATCCAAGGGAGAAACGAATATGAAAATAGTTTGAGAATATGTTGAGTATCTTCTAGTTTATCATAGGATAAAGTGTGTGTGTGTGTGTGTGATAAAATAGAGTCTACATACACACTATAAGGACCCGACCTTAAACATTACTTATTATTGAATTAAATGAATAATTAACATAGAGGATCTTTTCAGGTTTAGAGTTTTAGAGAATTAGGACATAACTATTACGTCTCAAAAGATTACAAAGTATACACTTCTACTATGTTTCCATAAAATAAAAACTCTTAAAAAGAAACTTGTCTAGTTTCATGTTTTAGATAGCATGAAGTTTCCTTGTTCCCATCCTTGACCCTATTCCACATTAAGTCCTGTGAAAAACATTTCAAAAAAAACTTGGGGTGAGCATAAAAAGCTCAGTAAGAGATACACAAAGAAGGAAAACTGTTAGTTTTTCAAAACAATAAGTAAACCATGAGTACTTTATCAAAGTAATACTTTTCACCTTTATGAAGTAGTATAAACTCTTAAATGAATAAAAGATCATTACTTACCCTTTTTCAACCAAAATATTACCATAAAACCCATATATATAACATATAAAGGTAACTTGGGACATAAACATACTTAAATGGAATAACCATATGGTCGACTTCCACACATATCATTTAATGGAATAGCCATACGGCCGACTTCTATACCCAATGCATTGAAGGTTATAATGTAACCACCTGTCCTGGTATTCACGGCACCACCCATCATATGGTTTATCACATAACCACCCATCAAATGTCCAAGTACCATTATAAAATCATAAGAAATAAAACAAATATAATGGAAAGAAAACATTTCCACATTTCAAACACAATATATCACTTAAATATATTGAAATAAAAAATCCATTATAAAAAAACCATTTTCAAAACCAAAATATATAAAATAGTATATGGTTTTTATTTACTTTTAAAAACATTACAGCTTATTGAGCAATCCAAAGTCCAAATAATACTTGCGGCGGCGAAAAAGGTCGTTGTCACCACATACGTTAAAAGAAACATTCCTTTTTGTCATTTTGTAAAACGCTTCGTAGAAAAAGATTCCTTTTGTATAAAATTAAAAGTCAAAGGGGTTTATACACCGTATAAAATAAAGTCTTGTATTAGAACAATATATGCCTCAATGAAAGGATATTGAGACGAAGTCCCTTACAAAAACGGTATCCTTGGATTAAGGATAAATCAATTACATAATTATGTGTGACAAACAAATACACCAAATATAAGTGGATATTGAGTGTAAAACAATCAGAGGTCATTCACAAATATTCATAGAACGACATATTCAAGGAGTACAAGTTTATCCCAAAGAATCAAAATTGGGTTAAGAAGTTCCCTTGCAAAAATTTGACAGCCTAACGGCGTCACTTCAAAATTCAGAAAATGAGTTGATGAGAGATAAAAAGGGTATCTCATCACTTGGACATAAAATTTAAATCAATAATGATATATAAGAACATATCCCAACATTACAATATGTAAATTAAAAGACCCAACAAAATAAGTCTTTTAAAAAGAGGAGGGTGAAAGGTTCCCTTACCAACTTGGGTATCTTTCGAAACATACACCCCTTGAAAGAAGGACAATACAACATTGATGTAAATACTCATAAACGAAATTATATTGAACAAAGAGTAGAATAATGGGCAGTACATATAACACTCAAAGGAAATGGTGTAAAATTTAGCGTAAATCTCACAGGAATAAAAGTGAGATGAAAAATCCCTTACGAAAAGTCGGCAGCCTAACGACGCCACTTAAAACTTCCAAAAATGGATTGATGAGATCAAATAGGGTCTCTCATCATATTAACATAAAATGTAAAGAAATAGGAATATAAAATAAAATCCCCCAACATAACAAAGAGGAGCTTAAAATAAGTGACATAAAGGAGAGTACTTAAAAAGAAAGAGAGAGGTTGGATCTCTTACAAAAATTCGGCAGCCTAACGGCGCCACTCAAAACATCCAAAATGGATTGATGAGAGAAAATAGGGTCTCTCATAATATGAACATAAAAACTTAAAGTAATAGTAATATAAAATAACATCCCAATCATAATAAATATGTGCTTCAAAGGAATTACATAAAGGAGTGTACTTAAAAAGAAAGAGAGGGGTAGGATCCCTTACCTCAAGTCCGACTTGTCTTGTAAGTTTCTTTATATTCCTGAATAATAAACTTTGGACAATTTATAATTTCTTAAGTTCCAAATTTAAATATTATTATTCAGTTCATATCACATATTATAATGTTATAATAATTGGTTAATAATGTGAGTTCATATCTGACGTTTTTGTCGATGTTTGGTACAAGAGTCAAAAATGAACTTGTTTGAAAATGATTTCCCATGTAGTTATAAGTAAATAATTTCCAGAATATTATTAATGATAAAAATATCATATATATCCAGTACATATTAATTTTATACTATTCCATAATATTTGGAGATAAAAAATGAAAAGCATCGTTCATGGAGACGGTAGGTCGTACGTACGCATGAATGCTACTTTCATTTTTTTTGTCATATTAATGGAATTAAAAATAAATGAGATATATATATATATATATTATAATTACAGTATAATATATATGTTATATAGGTCACATATGTTCATTAATTTCATTCTTTATACATTCCATGTATTGAATGAACGAGTCACATCACTTGAGGGGGCGGTAGTCCACACTTCCTCATATGAAATTATCGCATTTGCACAACATGAAAAGAATAAAGGTGTGTTTTAAATATAAAATACAGAAGCATATAGTAAACATAAATACCATATATATCATATATAAAATATAGTGACATCATAATGGCCACCTTTAAAGGTGTTAAAAGAATATTGAACAATCATCGTTTCGTGAGGCAGTAATTCATCATCCACAGAAACAGTATGTTCTTTAACCATTGGATGGATGTGTGTGTAAGTGTAGCTCAAATCCTTCTTATAAGAACATCCAAGTATATTGAAGATATTGGTGTTGTTACAAAAGAAAGGAATAAAAAATTTTAGGTGGTTGGAGAAGCAAAATAAAACAAAAGAACACTAGGGAAAACTTTACCTTTAAATCGGGTAACTCTTTTTGATTTGAGCTCAAAGGCTTCCTTGGAAAGACTTCTGCCAAAAGTGAGGCTTCTAGGAGTAAGAGAGGGATGTGGAGAGACAAAATGGGCAGGTTTTGGCCGAGCCAAATGCTTGAGAGGTGTGGGTAAGGTGGTAGATGTGGGGGCCTTTTATAAGAGGAGAGGAAGGGCACTCTTGGAAAATATTGAAAAGTAACATTATTATAAAATGCTTTTCGGATTTTAAAGGTCCCACAATTATATATTTCGAGGATAAGGTGATAATAGTTCGAAATCCACACATCCAATAGGTTTTTTACAAGTGTAGGTCTTAGATTTTACATTATCTTTTCATTTTATTTAAATCGTTAAATAATGAGGTAATCGCTGCATCATCATGGTGTCATAAATAATTTAATTTATTTAATGTTTAAAAAATATAAAAAAATATCATGATGTAGGAAATATTTTTATCTTTATAATTAATATTTATAGTCAAAAATATGACTTGTATAACCCCATTTAAAAATTGTTTTAGTAAAACAACACATGTTTGTGACATTTTAATTTTAACTTTAAATAAAAAGTTATTAATGTCATTTCCTACCAAAGTGGCTCCATGGGGTCCCCAAGTTGACCCATGGATTGTCTTGGTCGGCCATGACTCATCCAATAATGGTAGTACATGTTTCAAGGTTATTTAATATTATTAAAACATTATTTTTACCTTAAATTATACTAATTACCTCTAATCGCGATTAAAAACTTAAAAGTTACTATTCACCAAAAATTTATTTTAATCTCATTGAACCAGATTTTACTTCCTAATGAAAACCATGTATGTCGGATTTTTGAAATTTAAAACACAGAGGTGGTAAAATTTCATTTAAATGAAAAATCAGTTTTTTTTAAGTACCACTTAGTGGTTTCACTATTTATCAAAAATTGAAGTTTTTCAAAAAAATACCAAAAATTCACCCTAAGCTATATTTGATATTCCAAATTCAAAAATAATGTCTATTTTAAAAAATTCAAAACATATAAGTTACATTAATTAATTTAATAATTAATTCCCGCTGTCAGAACAAATAGCGTGTTTTTATGAAACAATATATATCAAAAGATTGACACTAGTTTAAGTCCAATTTCAAAGTGAAATTAATTCAAATGACCACTATTGGATTAAATGGTAAAAATATATTCTAATTTCACTTTAAAACCAATTCAAAATATAATCTAATCATATAAATAAATTATATTAAAAAGTGGTTTTGAATTAAAATACAACATTTTTCACTATTCATTAAAAAATGAACTTTATCGGAAAAATACCAAAAATTTACACAAAGTAATTTTTTATGTCCCGATTCTAAAGAAGAATTTTATTTTGTCAAATATAACACATAAAATTTTCAAAAAGTGGATTTAAAAGAGTTTTGTCATCAAAAGGCGGTTAATCGACCTTTTAAAGAATTTTAGAATGTTTACGCTTAAAATTGGATTCATTCGCATTTTTAATAATCTAACATTTATTGTAAAAAGTAAAAATATTTGAAAAACATATATAATCATTTTTTAGTTAGTTCTGTTCATTCTCGTCATTACAACGGCTAGGTGTTAACTACCATTTAAAATAAAATTATTTTATTATTAGAGTGCAACTTAAGATTTCAAAGGAACTCGTTGTTGCATATTGGGTAAGCCATCGAGCATAGCATTCCATTTAAATTAATATTAACATTTTATTCACAAATAGGGATAAATATAAAAATGTCATATTCTTTATTTACCTGGGGTGTTACATCCTTCCCCCCTTTTGGGAATTGTGTCCTCACAATTTTAAAATTGGGCTCAGAAACATCATTGAAAGTCTCACATCAGAACAAGAGTCGGTAAAACAATCACTTTAAAAGAAATAAAGAGAAGTACAAAGGTCACCTGAGTTAACCCATACTAGGATTCCATGTAGGAAAACATGGATATGGAAGAAAAATAAAAGGGTCGTGTTCTAAGGGAGAGTGGTAGAAAACATGTTTAGGAGAAAGTTAACCACAAGAAAATCACAAACTTGTGGTGGGTTAAACGGTATTCGATTCCCCAGTAGGAAAAGTTAATAGAAAAAAAATTTGTTTTAAGTTACTTTTTATTGAGGAATTTATTTTTTATCTTAAGGAAACATACTTACTTGTCATCATGTTGACTTTCAACTTTTACTATATTTCTTACACAAACTCATACTTTCCCCAAATGATGAGTATTTAGGAAGACTTGTTCACATTAAGAGTACTATAATCAAATTCTAGAGAATCACCTAATCCAAAAAAGAGAACTATATATTTCCCATGTCTTTAGACCCTTACCAAAACCAAAATTGTTAGAACAAGATCAGATAATCCAGAAAAGGATAACCCTTTATAAAAAGAAAATTTATTCTTAATCTCCAAAATTTGTCCAACAAAACCCAAAGTTCAACGAGGACCATTCGATAAACAATTTGTCCATAAAATTATTCAAAGTAAACCAAACTAAGATTGAAACCCAAATATTAGAAGGATTTAGTCACATAGTCTTCCAAGGTGAAAATTAACACTTATCTCCAAATAACATCAGTTTCTCTAAAAGTATCATATTGAAAAGTAATTAACCTAATCACATATCCTCCATGATAGGTTAATAATTTCCATAGATAACCCAAAATCAACTTACTCTTAATTCATAAAATCATCTAACTAAAAAGAATAAGTCATACTAAAGAGATAATTCATGTAGTCTAGTGGTAGGTGATAAATACTAGTCGCACTTTGGTTGTGGGTTAGATTCCCACAGCTTTGTCTGACGCGACGGGTTGTCACACCGTCTGTGTGTTGTCTTTTTTCCAAAACTATATAATTCTTAAAAAATTCCCCAAAAAGAGATAAAATCTTCAAAAATAACCATAACATAATTTATCCTCAATTTTACCTCATGCCTTTCATCTTCCATTATATAGTAACCCATAATTACCTCAAAAGTAAAGATCATATAAACCCTAATGGTTACCATTATAATTATTACCTGAACTTCCACATCAAGTTGGTTCTCTCGTACATGATGAATCAGAGAACTCACCAAGGTTCAAGTGGTTAATCATGACTCCTTGATAGTTGGTTTATAATAACCATGAGATTCCTCATTGAATCCCCCATTTCATCCAGTCTCTTAATCAAAGAACCGCCATAGTTCCCTTCAAACCCATTGTCACTTTGGTGCCTGCTAGATCCATCCATTTACTAAAACCAAAAATGTCAGCGTGAGTATATTAACAAAATCATCATGTACTAATGAGGAAGATAAACACTAAGATATACTTATCCAAGTTATCTTAAAATCATTCCAACTTTCAAAAATAACAATGAATCCATCTAATATACTAACCATTGTGGTTATACACAACTTGTCACTTTTGCTTAAACAACACTCTAACCTCTAAAGTTATCTAAACCGACCTCTGATACCAACTATAAGGACCCAGCCTTAAACATTACTTATTATTGAATTAAATGAATAATTCACATAGAGGATCTTTTTAGGTTTAGAGTTTTAGATAATTAATACATAACTATTACATCTCAAAATATTACAAAGTAGACACTTCTACTATGTTTCCATAAAATAAAAACTCTTAAAAATAAAATTGTCTAGTTCCATGTTTTAGATAGCATGAAGTTTCCTTGTTCCCATCCTTGACCATATTCCACATTAAGTCCTGTGAAAAACATTTCAAAAAAAACTTGGGGTGAGCATAAAAAGCTCAGTAAGAGATACAAAAAGAAGGAAAACTGTTAGTTTTTCAAAACAACAAGTAAACTATGAGTACTTTATCAAAGTAATACTTTTCACCTTTATGAAGTAGTATAAACTCTTCAATAAATAAAAGATCATTACTTACCCTTTTGCAACCAAAATATTACCATAAAACCCATATACATAACATATAAAGGTAACTTGGGACATAAACATACTTAAATGGAATAACCATATGGTCGACTTCGACACATATAACTTAATGGAATAGCCATACGGCCGACTTCCATACCCAATGCATTGGAGGTTATAATGTAACCACTCATCCTAGTATTCACGGCACCACCCGTCATATGGTTTATCACGTAACCACCCGTCAAATTTCCAAGTACCATTATAAAATCATAATACATAAAACAAATTTAATGGAAAGAAAACATTTCCACATTTCAAACACAATATATCACTTAAATATATTGACATAACAAATCCATTATAAAAAAACCATTTTCAAAACCAAAATACATAAAAGATTATATGGTTTTTAATTACTTTTAAAAACATTACGGCTTGTTGAGTAAGCCAAAGTCCAAATAATACTCGCGGCAGCAGAAAAGGTCGTTGTCACCGCATACGTTAAAAGAAACATTCCTTTTTGTGGTTTTGTAAAACACTTCATAGAAAAAGATTCATTTTGTATAAAATTAAAAGTAAAAGGGGTTTATACACCATATAAAAGAAAGTCTTGTATTAGAACAATATATGCCTCAATGAAAGGAGATTGAGATGATGTCCCTTACAAAGACGGTATCCTTGGATTAAGGATAAATCAATTACATAATTATGTGTGAAAAATGAATACACCAAATATAAGTGGATATTGAGTGTAAAAAAATCAGAGGTCATTCACACATATTCATAGAACGACATATTCAAGGAGTACAATTTTATCCCAAAGAATCAAAATTGGGTTAAGAAGTTCCCTTGCAAAAATTTGACAGCCTAACGACGTCACTTCAAAATTTATAAAATGAGTTGATGAGAGATAAAAAGGGTATATCATCACTTGGACATAAAATTTACATCAATAAGGATATAGAATAACATATCCCAACACTACAATATGTAAATTAAAATACCCAACAAAATAAGTCTTTTAAAAATAGGAGGGTGAAAGGTTCCCTTACCGACTTGGGTATCTTTCAAAACATACACCCCATGAAAGAAGGACAATACAACATTGATGTAAATACTCATAAACGAAAGTATATTACACAAAGATTAGAATAATGGGAAGTAAATATACCACTCAAAGGAAATGGTGGCAAATGTAGCGTAAATCTCACGGTAATAAAAGTGAGATGAAAAATCCCTTACAAAAACTCGGCAGCCTAACGGCGCCACTTAAAACTTCCAAAAATGGATTGATGAGATCAAATAGTGTCTCTCATCATATTAACATAAAATGTACATAAAGAGGAATATAAAAAGAACATCCCTCAACATAACAAATAGGATCTTAAAAGAAGTGACATAAAGGGGAGTACTTAAAAATAAAGAGAGAGGTTGGATCTCTTACGAAAATTTGGCAGCCTAACGGCGCCACTCAAAACTTCCAAAATGGATTGATGAGAGAAAATAGGGTCTCTCATCATATGAACATAAAAAATTACAGTAATATTAATATAAAATAACATCCCAATCATAATAAATATGATATTAAAAGGAATGACATAAAGGAGTGTACTTAAAAAGAAAGGGAGGGTTAGGATCCCTTACCTCAAGTCTGACTTGTCTTGTTCGTTTATTTATATTCATGAATAATAAACTTTGGTCAATTTATAATTGCTTAAGTTCCTCCTTTAAAGATTATTATTCATTTAATATCACATATTATAATGTTATAATAATTGGTTAATAATGTGAGTTCATATCATACGTTTTTGTCGATGTTTGGTACATGAGTCAAAAATGAACTTGTTTGGAAATGATTTCCCATGTAGTTATAAGTAAATAATTTCCAGAATAGTATTAATGATCAAAATATCATATATATCCAGTAAATATTCATTTTATACTATTCCATAACATTTAGAGATAAAAAATGAAAAGCACCGTTCATGGAGACGGTAGGTCGTACGTACGCATGAACACTACTTTCATTTTTTTGTCATATTAATGGAATTAAAAATAAATGAGATATATATATATATATATATATATATATTATAATTCCAGTATAATATATATGTTATATAGGTCACATATTTTCATTAATTTAATTCTTTATACATTCCATGTATTGCATGAATGAGTCACATCACTTGAGGGGGTGGTAGTCCACACTTTCTCATATGAAATTATCGCATTTGCACAACATGCAAAGAATAAAGATATGTTTTAAATATAAAATACAGAAGCATATAGTAAACATAAATACCATATATATCATATATAAAATACAGTGACATCATAATGGCCACCTTTAAAGGTGTTAAAAGAATATTGAACCATCATCGTTTCGTGAGGCAGTAATTCGCCATCCACAGAAACAGTATGTTCTTTAACCATTAGACGGATGTGTGTGTAAGTGTAGCTCAAATACTTCTTATAAAAACATCCAAGTATATTTAATATAATGTTTTTGTTACAAAATAAAGGAATAAAAAAAATTAGGGGGTTGGAGAAGCAAAATAATATAAAAGAACACTAGGGAAGACTTTACCTTTAAATCGGGTAACTCTTTTTGATTTGAGCTCAAAGGCTTCCTTGGAAATACTTATGCCCAAAGTGAGGCTTCTAGGAGTAAGTGGGGGATGTGGAGAGACAAAATGGGCAGCTTTTGGCCGATCCAAAGGCTTGAGAGGTGTGGGTAATGTGGTAGAGGTGGGGGCCTTTTATAAGAGGAGAGGAGGGGCACTCTTGGAAAGTCTTGAAAAGTAACATTATTATAAAATTATTTTCGAATTATAAAGGTCCCAAAATTATATATTTTGAGGATAAGGTGATAATAGTTCTAAATCCACACATCCAATAGGTTTTTTACAAGTTTAGGTCTTAGATTTTACATTATCTTTTCATTGTATTTAAATCATTAAATAATGAGGTAATCGCTGCATCATCATAGTGTCATAAATAATTTAATTTATTTAATGTCTAAAAAATATAAAAAAATATCATGATGTATGAAATATTTTTATATTTCTAATGAATATTTATATTCAAAAATATGACTTGTATAACCCCATGTAAAAATTGTTTTAGTAGAACAACACATGTTTGTGACATTTTAATTTTAACTTTAAATAAAAAGTTATTAATGTCATTTTCCAACCAAAGTGGTTTCATGGGGTCCTAAAGTTGACCCATGGATTTTCTTGGTCGGCCATGACTCATCCAATAAGGGTAGGACATGTGTCAAGGTTATTTCATATTATTAAAACATTTTTTTTACCTTAAATTACACTAATTACCTCTAATCGCGATTAAAAACTTAAAAGTTACTATTCACCAAAAATTTATTTTAATCTCATTGAACCATATTTTACTTCCTAATGAAAACCATGTATGTCGGATTTTTGAAATTCAAAACACAGAGGTGGTAAATTTTCATTTAAATGAAAAATCGGTTTTTTTTAAGTACCACTTAGTGGTTTCACTATTCATCAAAAATTGAAGTTTTTCAGAAAAATACCAAAAAATAACCCTAAGCTATATTTGATATTCCAAATTCAAAAATGATATCTATTTTACAAAATTCAAAACATATAAGTTACATTAATTAATTTAATAATTAATTCCCGCTGTCAGAACAAATAGCGTATTTTTTATGAAACAATATATATCAAAAGATTGACACTAGTTTAAGTCCAATTTCAAAGTGAAATTAATTCCAATGACCACTATTGGATTAAATGTTAAAAATATATTCTAATTTAAATTTAAAACCAATTCAAAAGAGAATCTAATCATATAAATAAATTATATTAAAAAGAGGTTTTGAATTAAAATACAACATTTTTCACTATTCATTAAAAAATGAACTTTATTGGAAAAATACCAAATATTTACACAAAGTAAATTTTGATGTCCCGATTCTAAAGAATAATTTTATTTTGTCAAATATAACACATAAAATTTTCAAAAAGTGGATTTAAAATAGGTTCGCCATCAAAAGGCGGTTAATCGGTCTTTTAAAGAATATTAGAATGTTTACGCTTAAAATTGAATTCATTCACATTTTTAATCCTCCAACATTTATTGTAAAAAGTAAAAATATTTGACAAACATATATAATCATTTTTTAGTTAGTTCTGTTCATTCCCGTCATTACAACGGCTAGGTGTTAGCTACCATTTAAAATATAATTATTTTATTATTAGAGTGCAACGTAAGATTTCAAAGGAACTCGTTGTTGCGTATTAGGTAAGCCATCGAGTATAGATTTCCCTTTAAATTAATATTAAAATTTTATTCACAAATAGGGATAAATATAAAAATGTCATATTCTTTATTTACCTGGGGTGTTACACACACTGCTCGAAATGCGATAAAAAACAAACAGAACAGATAAATCTAAAAGTATAGAGTTTAGAAATGTTCGGTCTATTGCAATGTATCTTGTGACTCTTGATTTGATGCAGTAAAGCTTTATTTATTTTCTCTTGAAAACTTTAGGAAAATAGAGTGTTGTAGACTCTTGTTCTTTCACTAGAGGAAAGCACCAAATGTGAATGTGTAGTTCGGCTTCTAGTTGAATGTTTTTCAGTAGGTGATCTATTCTTGCTTGAAATTAGGTTTAGATCTATGTGTATTCAGGAATGTTTTTTCTATCATATTTTTATTGGTCCACTTCATATACTATTGCATCTCCTCCTACATGAGGGAGGGTGTTTCACCTTTATTAGCAGTAGCAAGAAGAATATATGGATCAGATGCTTCCTCATACTTCACATCCTGAAACTTTCTTCAATTCTTTATGTCAATCATTTAAGAGATAATCATTAAAATATTAAATTTAATTAACTTAAAAATATAGTCGTTAGTATAATGTGATTCAAAAATATAAGTTAAGAAAAAAGTGACGGTGTCTTAGACTGGCGGTGTCTTAAGGTCTGACGGTGTCACGCTCTGGTGGTATGTTGTTTTGGCAGTATGATATTGGCAGTGTCTTAGACTTAGCCAAATTTACACTATGTTGGTGTCATCTCAACTAGAGGGGTCTGGTCTGGCGGTGTGTGGTCTGACGGTGTGTTAGACTTCGCCAAAATTATGTGTTTGTGGTATGACATTGACGATGCCTCATCTGGCGGTATCTCGTACTTAGCTAAATTTTTGTTCTGACAACATGACATCCTGACGATATGTCGACTAACGATGTTTCAAGCATTTTCAATTTTTTAGTCCAATAGTATGACATTCTGGCGCTGTGATATCCTAATAGTATCACATACTTAGCAAGATTTTTATGATGGTGGTGAGTCATAAACAACGGTGTCTCGAGTTGGTGGTGCCAATCTCAATGGTGTCTTGTACTTAGAAAATTTTATCACCTGGCTCAGAATACATAGTACTTATAGAGAAACATGAAAATCATTAATATCATTAGAATCATGATTTTTTTATCATTAAAACTAGGTGGTCAACAGTTAGAAATGAATCTTTTTCATTTTTTACTGAAAAATTACCTAATATTCTTATAATAATTATAACTCTATAAAATATAATTAATGAATATTAATAAGACATGAAAATTATTTATCTTAACCTTTCCTAGGTTGTTACACAATCTTTACAACATTAAATGATCAGTAAACAGTATTTATTATAGGGAATAATCATGTAGGGTTGAAATTGGAGGAAGTGTGTAAAGTTATTTCATAGTGATTAAGTTAGTAATTAAGTTCTCTTAATTGTTAATAACTAAGTTAGCAATTGTTACCAAATTATTAATAACTAAGTCAGTAATTGTTAGCTAATTTTTAATAATTAAGTTAGTAATTATTAGTGAGTTGTTAATAATTAAGTTAGTAATTGTTAGCCAGTTGCTAGCTGATTATTAGCTAATCTTTCATGGTATTTAAATATTAGTTAATTAAGAGGTAATTAATATTTAAATATTTTTTGATTAATAGGTAATTAAAAGTTAAATTTTAGTTAATTAATAGTTAATTATTAGTTAATTATTAGTATTTATTAGTTATTTATTAGTTATCTATTACTTATTTATTATTTATTTATTATTTATTTATTTGAAAATTGATAGTAAATTAATAGTTAACTAATAGTTAATTAATAGTTAATTAATAGTTAGTTAATAGTTATTTATTAGTTAATTAATAGTCAATTAATTGTTAATTATTAGTTAATTGTTAGTTAATTATTAGTTAATCATTAGTTGACTATTAATTAATTAAAATTTAGTCATTAATTAATCATTAGTTAATTATTGTCTAATTAATTATTAGTAATTAATTATTACTAATTAGTAATTAGTCATTAGTAATTAGTAATTAATCATTAGTAATTAATTATTATTTAATTAACAGTAAATTAATTATTGGTTATTTAGTAATTAATTATTAGTTAATAATTTATACATATTTATTAGTCACTTATTAAATATTAATTAACTATTAATTATTTATTAGTTAATTAATTAATTAATTAATAATTCATAACAGTTAGTTATTTAATTATTTATTATTTAATAATTATTATTTACTAATTATTATAAACTGGTAAGTGATATTAAATAATAATCAATTCATAACAATTATTAATTTACTAATTATGACTATTTATTAATTAGTTACTAAATAACCGCCATTAAATAGTAATTAATTACTCATTGATTTTAACTATTATTAGAAAATTACATCTAATTAACTAAACAGCTAAGTAAATATAATGGTTAAACTAAACTAAAAACAATAACTAAATAAGTTAAAATAAATTAGAAAAAATACTTTTAAATGAAGATTGGAAAATCTTTTACTCCTTAAAAGCTATCAAGAGAGTCGTTAGCTTCAACACTGAGGAAGGGAGAAAAAATCAGGAGAGATTTAGTGATAGGGGAAAAATTAGGAGAGATTTTAGAAATAGAGTGAATTTTGGGTAAGAAGGGAGGGGATGAGAGGTGTTATTATAGGGGTGAAGGCAGAAGGTGTTGATGCCCTCAACATCTTTCACATTTTATTGTGCAAAGGGAATTGTCACCCCCAACACCTTCCATGTAAGAAAACACAAAAGGCATTGAGAGCATAAATGTCTTTGTTATGTCATTGATCAGAGGCAAAGGTGTTGATTTCCTCAATGCCTTTTGGAAAAACTCAAAATGTGTTGAGGGCATCAATGCCTTTATGCCCTAATTTAAAAAAACATGTACCTATTTGTAATAATTTTTTTGAAAAACCTGGAAAAAAAACCACACGCATACACACACACACACACATAGATAAATACATATAAATAAATACATATGTGTACATATATTTATTTATAATTTATAAATATATACATACATACATACATACATATATATCAAAATATGTTCATTCATCATATGGAGGGTTTGGTGGATTGGTAAAGGCTTTGTAGAATAACAAGGAGGTAAGGGGTTCAAATCTCATCCTATATATACATATGCTTGATTTTATAGGGCAGGTCTGGGTGGACCAAGGAGTGGTGGGTGTGGTAGGTCGAGGTTGATGTGGGCCCTATATAGTAAATAATTAATAAACCAAAAAACATACAAATAATAACTAAATAATAGATAATTAATAAATAAATAAGAATAAACCGCTGTGAAAATATTCTCGGCGCATGAATTTGTGGAAGTTTAAATCACCTCTAAATACAATTTTCCTTGTAGTGTGTGGATATTGACTTTCCAATATCATGACTCTATTGTAGGAAAACTAAGATATTTTAAATATAACATTTATTGAAATATTTAAAACTACTCCTTATATTGACATAGGTTACCTTTTAATATTGAAGCCAATTAACTTTTAAGTCCTTTCATAAAGAGTTATGTATCCCAGATAGGAATAAGATATATGAGTTATGTACTCTTAATTCTAGAGATCATTTATACATGATTTTCTTGTTATCTAATTGTTGAAAACTCTTATAGACAAACATCAGTCCATAACATTCGATTACTGCATTGATAATTATTTTATACAAGCATTTGAACAAACTTCAATTTGTATTATTTACTTTTGTCAGGTGAATTGTATAGTAGATACCCTATTCTTTATTTGCTAAACATTATGTCAAGTATTTATAAGATAAATTAATTTGAGAATACCTATCCTATGAATACATTATCCTAACATAGAATCATGAATGCATGTTTAAGATGTCCACATCATGCACTCTATCATTATATTATGCTCATATATTATTTCACATGGCCATGTGTTTATTGTTTATTTATACCACATTATGTAAGCAATGATCATGCCTTATGATTATTATTTGATGTGTGCATATGTTGAATATGTAATAAAATAATTAATGGAATATTTAATTGAGGTGCATTTATCTTCTATGTGGTTTCATTAATAATAATCCATTATTAATAGATTAAATATATTGAATATTCATTTAATAAGATTCAATTAATTGATGACAATGGGAATAAATGTATGCGGATATATTGAATATAACCAACACATTTCATTAGATGAAACACGTCATGGATGGTTATATAAAGGGATGAGATCTCTCATGTTGTGTACAACCGATCGTCTACAAGCCTCTAAAAGATCTCTTCATTCCCATAGATTGTTCATCACCTTTGAAGAAGACGTTGTTACCTATTCAAGTGTACAGGAGTCCTCCGATTGAGATCGGGATCCACAAGCTGGTTTAATCCCTTGGAGGCAGGAAGCATTTGTTTGTTACCCCAATAATCTTCATCAAGCAAACTCATTAGAGATTATTGTATTGGGTATCCGGGTATGCACATTTATGTTATTAATTTATTACACATTGATTCTATCAAATATAGATTGTATATTTGGGTTTTTCTTCCACTGCCTTGTCCATATGACGAGCAATGAAAACCCAACACTCCTATCAAAGGTTAGGCTTATTTAACAAATCAACATGTTCATTTTAATTATTTTATGAATTACATGTTTTAAAAATTGTGAAATGGGATATTTTAAATCTTGAAATAAATATGAAATTTCATATTTATTTTAAATAATTAAATAAAAGGTTTATTTAAATATTTATGATGTTCATGTTTATAAAATAGTTTATAAAATGGGAATAAAATTAATAATATCAGCTTAATAAAATTTGTTTTATTAGCCTTTATCAAATATGAAAATTTCATATTCATTACTCTTATTTATGAAAAATAAATAAAGTATTTATTTTAATCATGAGAATTCATTTATTAATGGAATTATATTATTTATAATTTTTTTTATAAATAATGGAAAATATATTATAAAATATTTATAAAATTTATAAAAGCATTTCATAAATTAATTAACTATAAAATGTTTATGGTTAATTGATAAATATTTTTCAAATATGTATAGTTTATTAAATGTTTATAAATCATAGTAGATGGTATTTTGGGAATTTTTTAATTTATAAATGGTTTATAAATTAATTAATAATAGATTATTTATAATTAATTATATAAATGTTTATGAAACATTTGTTAACAAAACATTCCAAATAATAAATGTTAATATTTAAAATACCTTTAACCAAATTATTTGATTTGCCTCTTGATCTAAAATAAAATGTTTATTTAAGAATCATAAGGGATAATTTATAAAGGGCTATAAATTATAAAGACTAAAATATAAAGAAGTTTATATTTGAAATTATGAATAGTTCATAAATAATTAATTTGAAGTTGTTCGAATTAAAAGGAACCTTGTTTTAATTAATTATCAAAAATGTTTTAGTAAATAAATAAATAATTTATTTATTTATAAAGAAAATTCAATTAATAATTGAATTAGATTGTTTATAAATTGTTTATAAATAATGAAAAGATTTTATGGAATATTTGTAAAATTTATAAAAGGTGTTTTATTTATTAATTAACTATAAAATGTTTTTGGTTAATGGGTTAAATGTTTATTAAACATATATTAAAAATATTCCTTTAATATTGAAGAGTTAATATTAAGAATATCATTTTCACATTAATATGATTTATAAATGTTATAAATCATAATAAAGGGCATTAAAACTTTTTTACCTAAAATTATATGGCATCTTTTTCATATTTAAATAAAGTGTTTATTTAAGGATTATAAGACTGATTTATAAAAGTGTTTATAAATCTCATTAATATGGTAAAAATACAAAAGGTGTTTATATTAATATTTATGAATTGTTCATAATTAATTAATTTGAAATTGTTCATATTAAAAGAGAACTTTATTTAAAGATATTATTTAAACTACATCAAAAATGTTTTTGATTGTTGATTTGATCAAAGGTTTAAATAATAACTTGAAATGTCATATAATAAATAATATAAAAGAGTTTATATTTAATTGAGAATAAAATGTTTATATTCCAAATTATAGAATGTCATTAATTTTAACTAATTTATAAAAGGATTTATAATTATCTTTTATTTATGAATTATTCATAAATGGTTATCTCATATTTAAATTTTTGAATTGTTCATTTATTTAAATTTACTCCCTACTTTATTCATAGTTATAAATTGTTTATATTATGAATGTGTATGCTTTAGTTTAAATATTAAACTGCTTATAGGATATAGAGTCTTGCATTGCATGTCAGGAAAAACCCCATAAAATTTAGGTTTTATCCACCTTGACCACAATTTATAATTGAAGTTATTGACCTAAATTTAGTTATTGGGTATAGTTTGTGCATATTAGGTGTTAGAGATATCATGAATTGAATTCTCTTTTGAATAAAGTCTCCCTAGGTAGAGGGATTTGGGGTCAGACCACCTACCGACCTAGAGGCTTATGCCTTGTCTAGAAAAGTTAATGGTGTTGACTATCTGTTGCTCTGGGCTTGTTCATGTGGAAATTATCAATCTCGTGTTTCTATATACCTTTATATGAAAAGTTCATATACCTTATGCATATGATGCCTTCAAATATGTATGTGGGTTGTGTAAAAGTTACACAATAACGTGGTTTGAATGCATTAATTTGGTGTTTGGAATGGAGATTCAAAAACCAAATCATTAGAAGCATACATACACAAAAAGGGAATAAAACATGAGAAGATAATGATTACATAAGATGTAATAATCATGAATTTAATATGAATATTATGTATATTAAAATGGTGAGACCTTAAAAGAAAACCCCACAAATACTAAGTGTGAGATTTCTTCCAAAGAAACACTTGTCGTGACCTCAATCATCCAACCAGGTAGTTTCACGCCAAAGCGAAGTGCCCTAGATTATCTTATGCAAGGCAGGAAAGTAATGAGTGACTCAGGATTATTCAACAAGTAGTTTCACACCAAAGTAGGGGTGATCCTAGATTGTCTTGTGTTAGCTTGTTTTTGTCATTTTCTTTGGTTTACATCAGAAAACCCTAAGGGTTGGGATACCAGAGAAATAAAGTTGAGTGAATCTATATGATGGATTTGGAAAAATAGTTATCTTATCAACTATCCAAGAATCACAACTGTTGTGGTTGAGATGAAAAACTACCTAAATAACTAAAGTAATGAGTTTCACACCAAAACGAGGTCATTGCTTAGTGAAATGTGGACTTTGCCTCACAAAATGGATATTGTGTATGAGATCATCAATTTTAGCGGGAGCACTATCACTAAAAGTCCTTAATGTATAAATATAAGACATGATGTTCATCTGATAATTTTTTTTTTGTTGTGGATAAAAGCAACATCATCATCAAACTAAAATTTGAAATTAATCTTAGAAATGAGAATCTTAAAGTAAGAAACTTCTAAGACTGGTAGCTTTAAGAAAAGTTCTTTAAGTTAGAGAAATATTTATGTGTTGTAACAATTTTTATGTGAATAACCAATTGTTGAAATTGTTTAGATGGTTATAGAAGCATGTACTGATTCGTTTAAGGTAATTCACTTGATTCCAATTGACCTAAAGAATTCTAGTCATAGCCAATATGATTGGGTATCTCAAATAAGATTAAATATGATTGAATATGGTCGGAGAGAGTGAGAATTCGAGCAAGTCTTACTGAGGTTCGGGGCGCTCGATGGAAGGAACTGCGCGTTGCCCTAGCTCACTGCCCTAATGCTTGATATCAGCCAATAAGGCCCCTCTCCTTCTGACGGGGGAGAGGCTTCTGGTGGAAGACTCGGTTTCCATTCTCGATTTCAAGAGTATTGAAATCAGTCTTCATGCTTATCAGCATATCGAGGGAGAATCAGCGGTAGAGATCTGCCTGTTTGAATTTACGGAAACCTTGAAGTTGCACGACCTCCCTCTGGTTGCTTGGTTTGGTCTTTATCAGCCCTCGGTGATTGAATTTTGATCACTATGTTAACTCTGACTGGGGATTACGATATCGTGCAGTGGTTGGTCCGTTGGACGCTCGTCATATGCTCATCCAGCTTTCGGATGAAGAAGATTTTGAATCGGCCTTGTCATAAGCTTCCCAGATCTTTAGATCTTTTCAGTTATTGTTGTTTAGGTGGTCCTTCGATCTTTGCTTACACAAGGAACCTCGGACATCCACTATTTGGGTTAGATTTTCTGTTCTTCCTCTTCCACTCTAGAACCCTTCAGTTGCTGCGATTTTTGCTGGTGTCAAGGGCATGATTCAACCAACTATTGTAGGATCTCTCATGTCAATGTTCATCAAGGCGTGGAGTCTAAATAAATGGTTGTGACTTCTCTTAATGGAGACATTGATGGTATGATCGCTGCTCGGATGAAGGCTTTATCTTCTGGTCTGACAGCTGGTGTTCAAACATCTTCTCAAATGACAGATGCAGTGCAAGGCATAATGGCTTCCTCATCAAAGGTGAGAACCAGATCTGGTTCGTAGATGTATTTTTCTCTTATGGTTGCTTATTCTAGAGGAGATTCTGCTGTTTGTTACTGTGTCAAGACTGTTTGCACCACTGGGTTTCAAGAGGCTGAAAGGGCTCCCAAGCATGACCCAGGTCCCTTGACTGCTAAGGACTCAGTTGTCTGCAATGAGAAAATCCTTATGGATTCGGTCTGGCGGGTATCCAACCAATACACAAGGGTGGAAGATCATCCCAGGATTGAGATCAATGACCGCTTTGAGCAATTACAGGAGGATTGCTTGGACCGTGAATAATGGAAGTTGGTGGGGTATAGAAATATGGAACAGTAGGTCCAGGAGGATAGAGAGGCGGTAGAGGGTCTCTCCCAAGCTTCGTTTGAAAGTGAGGAACATGAAGAAGCTCAAATGGAAAATGAGTACTTCTGCTCTAACATGAAAGAAGGAAAAAAGGCCCTTGTCAAAGTTGGGGGGCCTCTCTCTGCCTGCAGAAAAGATGGCAAGATGTCGCAAGGATTATTCAAATTTGCCTAAACCTATGAGGGCCAGGCCAGCGAGAAAAACAATAAAGGTGGTGATAAGGAATTCCAACAGGTTGAAAGATAAAAGATCACAGAGGAGGGCTTGGAGGATCATGATCCAAAACCTGAAGTCGAGCAGGGAATCCCCAAACACTGTGAAACTAATAAAGATCCTTACAAGCTTGTTGGTTTAGTTGGTATAGAGGAAGACTCCATTCTGAAATTTATGCAAGAGGAGGATTCATTGGTCCTAGATGATACTAGAAACAAGATTTTTTTTCCCATCTCACTTCTCGGAAAAGATGAAACTAATCTATGATAAGTTTCGTAAGGCCTCTCTAGAGGAATGTATTGAAGCTCTCTAAACTCATTTATATATGCTTCTAGGAGATACAAGTAATCTTGAGATGTGTATCCCCCGAAGCCTTTACATATTGTTTTATAGTTAGCTTAATGTTATATACTTGGACTTTGGTCCGACACCTTTTTTAGTTGATGATTGTAAGCAGGTCTCCAATTTTTTTAATTAATGTTTTAAAGGATAATCTGTGGTGCCAACCTGGATGTGATATCAAGGAACTAGCCTGGAAATACCGTCTCCTATGAGAAATTATGTTTTCTCAAAGAGGCTGGCTAGACTGGAATCTGGTTATTTTGGTGCACTGATTTTTGTGGACAAATGTGGATGTTGGGAGGTGGGTGCTTAGGTGGAATGATATGTGCACTATTGTTTGGTGCTGAACCTGGGTGAGTGATGTTGTAGTGGCTGGTTCTAAACTTTTTGAATTGTCGCAACCTCTTTTTTTTGTGTGTGTGTGTGTGCAGTATTTTGTTGTTTCCACTAAACCAAAAGTATCCTTTTCAGAAAATAAAAAAATGGAATTGGATGGTGGTATTTCTTCAAGAATCCAAATAAGGTTATTTGAAACTTGGGGGTATTATTATGAAGGATTAGTGATTCCATGTGATGGGATTATCTAGAATACTTGAAGAGTTTTTGCGAACTTTATGGGATATCCATGTCAAGTATTGATGTTATAGAAATTGATTCTTCAATTTTTAAAGGAATGTGATACGAGTGCTTTACAAGTGTTGTAATTTTACAGGAGTTAAAAATTATAGGAAGAATTGAAATAACTTTTAGTTTACATTCAAGTGATGAATTAAATAGTTTCTACACCAAAAATTTGAATGTAAAGATATTTATCAAGCTTGGGTGAATTTAAGTAATGGAAGTGTATCTTCATCTCACTTCTCTTATATGATAAGAGGTGTTAACAAATAGTTATTATAAAAAACATGAGGTGATTAGGTGTATACACTAGGTTTATGATTCATTGGATTCTAAAACGTGTTTTTAGAAGAAGATATGGGTGAAAGTGTTGATCTGGGATAAAGTGTATCTAGTTATTTGTTAAAATATGCTGGAATTTGATTCCCACCCAATAGTGGTGTATTTTAATGAATAAAATTTTATTTTTTAAGAAAATACTCTAAACACTTAGAATTCCATATGAGATGTGAAAACATTAGTCTATTTGTCAGATATTCCGACTAAAAGAAAATGTGTTATTTCCTAAAACATAAAGTCGTTTGTGTTGTGTCTTAGAAAGATATTCCAAAGAGAATATAGAGTCTAATAAGCTGGTGGGAGTATGCTTGAACTTAGATATGTTCAAAGTTAACAAATAAAGGATTGTACCGGTCTAAGAATGAATGATTTTTCACTTAGTATCCTAAATAGTTAGGATTTGTGAGTAAAGAAAATGTAAATAGTTACATTTAGTTACTGTAATAAAGTGAATATCACTGTTATGCTAGTTCATTTACAAAGTTAGATTCATTTGATTTCCTAAAAGGTTTGAGAAATAATGATAAATAGAAATGCAAATGGTTACATGTGTTTACCACAATGAAGTAAATGTCACTTTATCCTAGAAGAGTTTAGGATATACCAGATAAAAATGTAAATGGTTACATTAGCCTCAAGGAGAAAGTTTTATGGCATAATTTAATAATTGGTGATGATGTTAAGCTTAGAAAGAGTTATATGTAGACAATAAAAGGTAACATTATAAAATTTGATGTTATGAAGTTAAGGAGTTTGAATATAAGTTCAAAGAGTTGAACTTAAGAAATATGATTCCTATGTCTCACCATTATTCAAACTAGCTTACTTCATAAATGTTACTAAGAGGTTAATGATAATGTTTTATTAGATGGTCACATGGGGATGTGATCAGAATTACACATGGATGTAATGTTCAGAAAAAAAACCACTACTACAACAACAACATGGGAGTTGTGTAGAATATCTGGATTTTAAACACTTAAGAGATTGTTTGTAATGGTTGTAAGCATATCATGTAATTATAATAAAGACAGTCTTCATTTATTATTCATTCATGTGTGATGCAACTTTACTTTACATGAACAGTCAAATGATAAATATCCCCTTAAAATACAAACTTTGAGTTGTCCTTAATCAATGATCATCACAAAGTATTATGGGTTGTGGTGATATGTTAAGATTAGCTTGAATATATTATTGTATTCATTACAAAGGGTTGTATATGAGATATGAAGAATATGTTCACGAGGTGATAAGTAGAGAATTACTACTTGGACGGACTCGCTAAAGTATATCTCATGGAATGTCATACAGTCATAGTTGTACTTAGGGGTTTATGCTTATTATCATTCCTTCTTACCTAAGGTTGGTGAGATACCTAGCATGGGATCCTTCATACTTTAATACCCTACTTACGCAAGTCAAATATGAACTTAGCTAATTGGGGGGTGGTTGAGCATGTTGTTGATCACGTCGTCGATTGGAGTGCAATTGAAATGGGATTTGTCCACTTGAATGACAAGAAAAGACATTTGTCCTTTTGATTGAGTAAGACTGTGGAAATGCATGATCATGCTTAGTTGAGTCACATATGATGTGTTAAACTACTTAGATGAGGGGCATGTGATGTGTTGTCATGAACTAGCCCGGATACCCTAGTATTCTGATACCCGAGCTGACCTTGTCAGGGCCTGAAGGGCATTCCTGACCCCCAAAGGTTGACGACTAGTACCTCACATCATACAAAAAACACAAGAGAATGATTTTACCATAAAACAGTGGAAGATAAAAGATACAAGTCAGTATACTCAACACTCCAAAGGGAGAAAGTAATATAATCAAATAGGTAAAATAATACCCAAACAGTACATCATCAAAAGACACAACATCTGATAAGATAAACATCAAAGATAAACTCATGTAACAAGTGGATCACATCTCCACTGGTCACCTCCATCACTTCAGGTCCCGAGGATCAAGAATATATACCACCTCCAAGTGGCGCTTTTTCTTTGCTTGCGCCTAGCATAAGATAATCTATAAACACCTAAAGACAAAGCTAGAATGTGAGCTATAAATCCTAGTAGGGTCTCACCAAGTGTTCTATAATCAATTCTATAACAATTAAACCAAATATGCTTTCAATTTTAGTAAAACAAGGCATGTCATGACATTTACATATTATTAACATAACATGCTTTCATAATCAAAAGATGACAGATATATCAAAATGGGATTAAATGAACATTTTATATAAAACATTTATATAAAGTAGTTGGCATGAATAAATTAGTTCTATGAATCAACGACATGTAACCATCAAATCAAAAATCTCATACCACCATGTAATGAGCCCTATGGTATGTTAGTTTCTGGCAATAGGATCTTCACACTACTCAATCAGTGATCTTGGCTCAATGTGTGCGCATATCCCTCAGCTCGGGCTGTCAAGACTCAACTCCTCATCAGAGTAAATAATGATGCAGTAATTTTATGTCAGTGTTGTCATCGTCAATCCATTGCTAGGGGGTCAGATCCTAGTGTGATTGTCCTAATTAACACTAACTACCTAGGCTCACATGTGCTCCAGTCAATCAATCAACCAATCATGGGGAAATCAATCATTTCAAATCAGTTCAAAATATGATTGCCTAAGTTTCAGTTTTCAACATGTCTTTCTCATTTCAAAACCAAATTATAGGTTTTCATCAATTCATGCTTTTTAAATCATCTTTCAATTTAATCCATTTATCTCAAGGTTCAAACTCAAATCATTTCATCAAATCAATTTCCAAATCAAGCCATCAGTTTTTCTCAAATCCACCCAATAATTTTAATTCCATTGAAATTGGGGGGGGGGCACAATTTACATGCCCTTTTCAAAATCATTTAACAATAATATCAAATCCAGGTTTTTAAGTCATTTAAAAACTCATTCCAAATCAGTCAAGTAATAAAGGGTTTCAATTGTAGGGTAAATCCTTATGGAACTACCTACCCTCAATCATGTGATCAAAACAACACAACACCCATAATGAGATCTGCCAACGAAGAATGAAGGCGTAGGAGATCAAAGAATCCAGCCTAGAATAAATATCTATAAAAAAAGAGATTAGATCTATCAATAATGTGATGATCCATCACTCTCTAAGGAAAAGAGAAGGGAATTCATAAGAAACCACACAATAGGTGACTTACTCACAGAAAGGAGATCCAACATGATCATTGACGCTTCGATTTGCAAGGAGAATGGGTTAGAGGGTCCAAAATACCTTTTGGGATCCTTTAAGAGCAAAAAGATCTAATGAGGATTAATAGGAGGGAATTTGGAATTTAAAACTATTTGGGATATTTAAGTCTATAAAAACAAAGTCCATGTTGCAGCCCCTCATGGATATAGTGCAAATAGGTTAAAAATGGTCAGACCATGGCGCAACCTCCTCAGACCACACTGCAACCACCCCCGATCAACCAGTCTCCTTAAAACACATCACATCCATTGACCAGATATTCTTTACTCAGGGTGAGGCTATAACACAACCTCATCACCACACCACAGTGATGCCTACTTTGGCAGAAGCACCAAAATGCACCAACCAGGGCTCCACAGGACAATTGGCCCTCCACAGCGCAACTATACCAAAATTAGCAGTAGCTATATAAAACGGTATCTAGGGATCCATGGCGCAACCAACCACCTATGCCACAACCCCGCCTAACCTCACTTCCCCTACGCTGCAACCTCATGGTCCACGACGTAGTTAGGACTCTCTACGCCGCAACCCCTCCACCATGGCGCAACTCTATTTTTTTCAAAAAACCCTAAATACTCAGGAATACACCCTTTAAAACATTTGACACATTTATACCCGGACTCCATTAATTCAAATAAACAAACATTCTGTAACTTTAGATAACAAAAAGGGTTAAGAAAAATACCTTAAAGAAGGTAACAAGATGTTACAACCTCCCCACCATAAACACTTTTTGTCCCTAGAAATCCTGTCAAGAAGATTATATATCGAAGAGATGAGGCCACTGCTCTCTCATCAGTGACTCACACTCCCACATCTCATGCAAATTAGAACCATGCTTCCATAGCACATGAACCAAATGTTTCATCTTTCTATGAATAACATTTATCTCAAAAACAACAATCTTGACTAGATGCTCAGTCATGGATAAATTAGGCTCAACATCAAGATCTTTCCAGCTAAAAACATGAGAAGGGTCATAAAGATACTTTTGAAGTTGTGATACAAGAAACATGTTGTGTATTGAAGTAAATTATGGTGTAAGTACCAAACGGTAGGCCACTTTCCCCACTCGCTCAACAATATCAAAAGGACCCACAAACCTCAGCGTAAGCTTTCCCTGTTTTTCATGACATAGATGAACCAACCAAGGTGAAAATCTCAAAAACACCTGGTCACCAATAAAGAATTCCAACGGTTACCAACGATGATCATCATAGGATTTATATCAGTTGTGTGTCTTCAAAATTATCTGACAAATCAACTGAATCTTCATCGTTGTCCCTTGGACCAAACTTGGTCCAACCAAGGACCTTTCTCCAATCTTCGACCAACACAATAGATATCTACAAGTCCAACTATACAAGGCCTCTAAAGGAGCCATTCTGATAGCGCATTGTAAAATATTGTTATAGGCAAACTCAACCAGTCCCAAATAGTCATCCCAAGCTCCACCAAAGTCAAAAACACAAGCACATATTATGTCTTTGAAAACCTCTATAGCTCGTTCTGTCTAGCCATCAGTCTATGGATGATATTCCATGCTCAAACATACATGGGATCCCATGTCCTCTTGGAGGCCTCTCCAGAAGTGAGAAGTAAAACAGGGATCCCTATCAAAGACTATAGCAGATGGAACTCCATGTAATCTGACAATCTCCAACACGTAGAGACATCCCAAGTACTCAATTTTGGTTGTATCTTGAATGGGTATAAATTGAGCCGATTTGGTCAGCCTATTGATCACAACTCATATCACATTCTTCCTTCAAGAGTTACTTGGAAACCCAACCATAAAGTACATAGAAATCTCATCCCACTTCTAAGTCATCCCTGGAACTGGCTGAAGTAAACCCAAAGGTCTCTAGTGCTCGAATTTAACCTATTACCAGGTATAACAACATGATATAAAGTCATTGATGTCTCGTCTCATACCTAGTCACCAAAATCATTGTCGCATACCATAGAACATCTTTTTGGTTCTAGGGTGCACCACCCAATGAGTACTATGACAATCCCCCATCACATCCTTTCTCATAGGAAAGGGTACAACATACCAATTCTAAAAACATAGGGTACCCTTTGAAGAGAACGACCATGGTCTCTCCACTATAAAGAGAATCCTTAATGCAATGGAATTCATCATCAAGCTGCTGCTCTCAAAGAATCATCTCAAGAAGAGAGGAGGTCAACTGCACGCTCACCAAAACAACCTCAAACTCATCCTCCCGAACACCCAAATGAAACTGAGAAAGAGAGTCATCAGATTCTACTCTTCTAATGATTCTTTCATGACCTGGGTTGGAGGTTTCCTACTCAAAGAATCAGCAATGAAATTACCCTTACTGGGGGTGCAGACAATGTCAAAATCAAAAGACTAGATATTTTACCCAACCCTCTATCAAAGATTTAAATATTTTTGAGAGAAGATATAACTTTAGATTTTATGGTCATAATAAAAAGTAAACCTTTCCCTGAAAAGGTAATTCCACCAACTCTTGAGAGCATGTATCATAGCTGAGAGTCTAAGATCATTGGTCAGACAATTCTTCTCATTTAGCCTAAGCTTTATGGAACCATAGGCTACCACATGATCACCCTGTATAAGGATACAACCCAAACCCGAACCCGATGCATCACAGAAGGATACATATCCATGATCAGCCTCTGCAAGAGTCAACATCAGCATATAAGTCAAAATATGTTTCAATTCAACAAAATGAACTTTGATATTTCTCATCCCTAATGAACTTCACTCCTTTCCGAGTGAGAGCGGTCATGGAGAAGCCAGCTTTGAGAAATCTCTGACAAACTTGTGGTGATATCCCGCCATACCCAAGAAGCTCCAAATATCAAAAACATTATGTGGTTAATCCCATGTCATAAAAGCTTTCACCTTCTCAGGATCAACTAAAATACCATGTTCCAAGATCACGTGTCCCAAGAGCTTTACTTCCTGAATCTAGTAATTACATTTAGAAAGCTTTGCGTAAAGTCTATAACTTATCAAGATTTCTAAAACTTCTCTCAAATGACGCACATGGTCCTCCTCGGTCTAAGAGTAAACCAGGATATATTCCACAAATACCACCAAGAATGAGTCAAGGTACTCATGAAATATCATGTTCATGAAATCCATAAAAACTATAGGAGCATTGGTTAGACCAGATGTCATAATAATATACTTATAATTTCCATGCCTACTCCAGAAGGTTGTTTTCTAAATGTTAGACTATTTTATTCTCAACCGGTGATAACCAGATCCAAGTTAAATCTTAGAAAACCACTTCACCCCTTTTAACTGGTCAAACATATCATCAATTTGTGGTAATAGATATTTATTCTTCACTGTAAATTGATTGAGTTTCCAATAATCAACACATAGGTGAAGTGTTCCATATGATTTCTTTGTAAAGAGAACTGGTTCTGCCCAAGGTGACACACTTGGGTAGTGCCCTATGGTAAGAAAGAATAGACACTGGTTGAGTACTGGGTACTAAATCAATAGAGAACTACACCTCTCTTATCAATGGAAATCTAGAGAAATCAGAAGAAAAAATGTTGGGAAACTCGACAAAAAATGGAGGGAGATCATCACTCAAGTATTCTCACTCCAAGTCAAAAGTAAACACCAATATTACCCTGCCTAACTCCAAAAAAGCAGGTCCTTCTCTACTCAACCTCAGGTCCCATTCTCCCTAAAAAACATAGTGCCCCCATTAGGCGTAGTAAGAAGTGACACCAAAGATAATAGTCAATCTAATACTTATGAACAAACAGCCAATCCATCCTGAAAATAACATCCAGAGGTTTCATGTCAAGAAATAGAAAACTCTAGGTAAGCTCAACCTCTAATAAAGAGAAAACACAAGAAGGGCATTGAAGATCATGCTTTCTTTTTATTTTGAGGGGTGTAGTAATGTTCATCGCATAAGAAAAAAAATTCATAGGAAGATTCAGCAAACTCATAATACAGGTTGATATAAATGAGTGAGATGTACTAGTATCAAATAAAGACATCACTAAAAATGAAGTTATAGTGATGGTACCTCTCACAATCATTGGACCCGCATCAGTTTCCTCTAGAAACTCTTATACTATGTGAAGAAGCTTTGTTCTGTCTTCCTATGGCTAGAACCCCTTGGTTCTTGAAGCATCTGATTTCATCATAGTATTTTTTGGTGATGATGATCACATGAGACTATGTGGAGTAGAAAATAAATGGTAGAACTTCTGAAGGTGTCCTGAGCGGCCATAAGAACTATAGATCTTCAATACCTCAGTACAAACCCATTTCAAATCCCCAACCTTGCCACATTGAAAGAAAGTCTAAGGGCCTCTACCAAGCACTGCAGGTGGTCTAGATGATTCCTTCTACCTAGAACCACCATGAGACTCATCACACATTCTCTTTACTTTAAATGAAATCACATAACTACCACAAGGAGAAAAAGGAACTCCCATCAACCCTGGCTTACCAGCCAGGTCAATCTCAACCATCAATTCTCTATCTAGTACATTAGCATAAGAAGTTAGCTTCATCAAGAAAATATGCGATTGGATATCAGGTCAGAGACCCATATTGAACCATCGATCCCTCATCTTATCATTGGATACAACCTTAGGTGAAAACTAAACAAGCTTAGAAAAATGGTTCACATATTGTGTCATGGTCCTATCACGCTGCTGGAGGTTGAGAAAATCTATAGATTTTATCAAGAATATTTAATCTAGATATAACTGATCAGTGTAAAGTGTAACATCACTTGTTTTGGACCGAGTGAAATTTCCAATGGAATTTGAATTTTTCCATTTGATGGATGATTATTTATCTAAACGGATCTTTATAATGAAAATCTGAGTGTTTGGACACCTAAAGGTGTTTTCTTTAGTTAAGGTTTACGCCCCGAGAGGTGTCCCAGGAGTTTGATTGAGTTTTGTAAGCATCAGACTTTGAAAGAACTAGTTTTTGGAAAGGAAATATGAGGTGTATGGTAGGCGCACAATTAGTTTAACCATTTAGGCCATCTGTGCAACCCTATTTCTTGAGGAGCACAGTTTATATAAACCATGAGAGGATCCCAATAGGGCATGTGGCTTGGTGCATGTGTGCATAGGGTGACCCACATAGGCTGCGCATGGTTTTCCCAAACCGTGCACCTAACTCACACCCTTAGTGTCACTTAACCAGTAGCTACGCACAGTAAGGCGCACTATTTTTCTAACCATACATCCTAACCATGAGAGGAAGTGGATTAATTATAAAGTATAATCATATGGTTGGTGCACAATTTTCCAAACTATGTGGCTCTTAAAATGGGCTGGAAATTACCATTTCCCCTACTTCCTTTTAATCTCTCCCCCTCCTTTCTCCTCTCATACCTATGCAACAACCTCTCTGTGAGGCTCCTCCTCCTCTCCTCCTTCCATGGAGAAATTTCATCCATCCAAACTCTATTTTGAGTGTTGTTCATCACATTGGAAGCATATCAGTGAGTCTACTAATCCTCCTTCCTCCTTTATCAGTTTCTTTCTCCATCTTAAAGTTATCCTCATTCGAGACAATTCACCTTATTTTTAGTTCATTTGTCTATTTCTTTGATTTCTATCGAACCGGCTCAAATCAAAGCTTGATATTGGACAAGCGGGCCATCTTAAGCATAGGGTATGTGGTCTATGGATTTCCCCTCAAGTCCAGTTGTTTTATATGATACATTGTTGTGTCGTGCGCCGGTATTTTTGTGTGACACCTCTAAAATGTGAAATACATGATATAGATCATAATGGATCGAACTAAATGGATATTACCATTAAATTTTAACATTGGAGGATGATCGCCTCAACATATCCCACCCCTTAGGGCGTGTTCTTAAAAATGACTTACAAATTAAGATTTTATTTTCTAATAAAACCACCTGATAAGGTGAATTGTTTTATAAATGGGAAATGAGATAATAAAATGGAATTAATTGAGATGTGGAAGGGTGTGACACTCCACTATATTATTTTACCTAATGACTAAACCACCTCCAAAGTGGTTGTGGCCCAAATTCTTATTGAAATAACTTGATGATTTGTGTGCGGCATGCATTCTAGCATGGTCTATCTTATACCTTTTGCAAGTATGGTGTTAACTACTCATGGATAGTTCACCCAAACCCTAATACCTTTACCTTATACTTGGCCTCTCTTGGAAAGTGGAATGTTAACGACATGGACTTTCCATGGCCCTCATATTACTAATATTGGAATTAACCAGTTAATGAATTAGATGTCATGTATTAAAATGGTAGAAAGGGAATGGACACTAACATGGCCCTTGATAAGTATATTTTATGCATAAATTTTATGGTATTTTAATACATTGAATTCTGTAAATAAATGATTAATCTTTCCAATTCTTGGATGTGGTGTGGTGTGACACCAGAATTTTGAATCCAAATAAGACTGTAGATGCTGGAGGAAGACCATTTTCACACAGCATAAAGAATACACAACATGATTTCATCAACTGAATTCTCCACACAACCAACCATGAAATTCATATTTATGACTTGTAATTTTATATGTTGTGAGATCTTTTCACATTGTGAGAGTTTATGACAAACATAAATTTTTAATAAATTCTCTTCCGCTACATATTTCATGACATGTAAACTTTCACATCATGAATTTTTTAGAAAAATGAAAAATATATGCTGGAAGATGAGGGTTTGACATGAAACCCTATTTATTCATCCTTAAATCACCATTTTGGAAAGGATTTGGATAGAGCCTTTAGGAAGAATGACTGCAGAGATTGGAGTGACACCGTAAATCCCTAGTTTACTGCCTTTATTCACCACCATTATTTCTCAAGTATCCATGCTTCTTGTTCTTATCATGTTTATAATGAGGGAGTTTTTCTCTTTGTGTCAAGTGATGTGATTGTAGGGGGTGTGTTATTAGGTATTATTTCTATTTTATATTCATGTTTTGGATTATTGCAACTCTATTTATCAATTCCATTCTTTTTCGTTTTCAATTTCATGACCATATTATTGTGAATCAGAGAGTTCTATTTTATTGTATCAAATAATTTCCTTAGTTTGTGTATGACCATTATGAAGATTAAATCAATTATGTTTAAATAAGGTTTTGGGTAGCCTGATTTCGCAATTTCACCTAGTATATGACCATTCCAATGGTTCAATTACAGGATTAGTGTAGGGTACCTAGAACAAGGATCTCTAATAACATAATTCCAATACCAAACATGAATGAACCCAAAATCAATTGAATCCCTAGCACATGAACTTGAAAATCATTGAACCTGGCATGCCTAATCTCTTAATTTCAAACAAACATTGTCTTTGTTTCACTTTCTTTCTATTTCTCCAAACAACTAAAAAAATTCAATTTCAATTTCTTTAATTAATTTAGGTCATACAGACTATCCTTATGTGTTTGAAACTTAGGCTTTCCATATACTACATTAGGTTGTATGAGTTTTTTAAATTACTAATTTTTTTAGCCCTGTAGAATGATGTCCTGCAGGCTTTCATCCCTCCTATGTGTAACACTTATAAGTGGGTTGTTTAATGAATTGAATATGCCTATTTAATTGGTAAAGGTAATGGACACTAGCATGGACCTTTGACTATATATATATATATATATAAGATTTATGAGATGGATATTCTCTTGGCTTGTGCCTTTTTATTTTGATGATCATACCTGGGTATGGACACTAACATAGCCCTTGTATTTTTATATTGTTGTTGATGTTGGACATCTTGGTATGGACCCAACTTTTTATGAAGGTATGATACCTATTGAAAAAAGGTATGTCATTTGCTAGTGGATCAAGTAATGGAACCTACGACCCCTAGGTATGACTACTTACTGTATGGAACCGATGATGGGGGTTGAGGTATGGCACCTAAGACCCATAGGTATTATTACTTACAGTATGGTACTAATGATGGGGGGTAGAGGTATGAAACCTACAACTCCCTTATACATTTATATCTCCAGATATAGGTCACCTTGGTTAGTCTCTCTGGGACTTGACCTATGTAGTTAAAATACTTATACTAAGCTTACTATGGATGAGCTCTGTGGACTCAAAGAGGGCATCGTTGGTTAATGACCTTGGGTACTTACCCTCATACATATGATGCTTGATACATGATATATATGGCGTATTTCATAGTGGATGATTTGAATTTCTATGTAGTTTCTTTTCATTCATATTCTACCTTTAACTAGTTTCCTTCGAGACCTTTGGGCGTGGAATCCATTATATTATGCTGATATATATGGAACCTGGGTATGACACCCCTATTGATATAAGATCCCCTTATGTGGATTCCTTGGTGCTAAACCTCATGTCCATGTCAGTGCATGTATATCTGTACAAATAATTTTCTGATGCATGCATATATATACATGATGGAATATGCGCAGAGATATTCTCGATTAGGCCAAAGTAGGTATGGTCGTCCATGTGTCCTTGAGGTACCTGAGCTGAACTTGTTTACTTTTATTTATTTATTACCATTTTACCAGTTATACCTATACACTATTGTATTTTATTTTCATAGAATTAATAGCTTTATACACTATTTTTGGTGTCCTATTAAGTATATCCCACACCCTTTTCAGTCCACCATTGCATTGGGCTACCAGAACAAACCTCGTGTTTTTAGGTTTAGGTCCACTGGATTATTCTTGTATTGTTATGCTTGTACCTGGGAATTAGAAGCACATGACTGAGCTGGATCTCATAATGATCATGGAGATAGCCCCTAAGTCTTTTTGTTCACTTTCTTTATTCATGTATTATATTTTACCGCCTTTTGTACTATTTCTGCTTGTTCATTGTAGCATCTTATGGACATGCATGCATGATTGTAAATTTGGCATTGGCCAATTTTATTAGTTATTTTATTAGTTATTCTTATCTTCTACTGCTCTGTCTTTTACTTATACTCTTCCACTGTTGATTGTTTTATTCATTACAATACCATTATGCTACTTTTATCATAAGTTTATAGTCTCCCCACTTTACCATCATTATACCATCACTGCTAGTCAGCAGCCTCTGGTGTACGAGGATGCATGCTTGAGGGCTAGTGGAAAACTGGATCAGGGAACCGTTTAAGTGGATCATGGGTCAGGGCACTACAAGTGGTATTAGAGGTGTTTCTTTTCCTTTGTCTTACTATTTTGGGTTGGTGGAAAGGAGACTAGGAAGGTGTCAGTGCTTGGTAAATTTCTGTGTTTGGGAGTGATTAACCCACACATGGGGAAAACACCAAGTGACCAGGGATGGGATTCTTGTTCGTTTTGTTCGTTGTTATAATTGATTATGATTTCACCTTGAGTGAATGGTTTAATTTACTCTATTATTAATTTATTATATGTATGGTATTTTACCCTTTGCTCGGTATGGAAAGGATGTGGCATTACATGCATCATTATATGCATATAGAGATTCACATGTCATGCATATACCATTCCATGTAGGATGCATTATACTTGTGATATGTGCCTTGAGTGTTATTCCATGCTACAAGATTATTTAGTATGCATATAGATATACCATGTTTAAATTGTTATTTAGCATGATTTTCTAATATATCATGCTTCTGTGGTTATTGATTATGTAGTGGCTTACTATGATTATTATTGTGTTGCCTGTATTTATCACCTGTATAGCATGCATGGTTATAATTTTGATATAGGATTGGTTATTAAAGTGACAACATCAACCTAAATGTTTATTCCCATATATTTTGACGGTGACACCTTAACTAACCAATCATGACATGTTTGATCCATGAACCATGGGTTGTGTGGGATGAAACATAATAATTGCGATTAAATGGGAGCAAATTTTCAATTTATGAAGTTTATGGGTTCTTATTAAATTGAAAAATGATGACCCATATAATCAAACCATCATATATGAGCTTGACACGCCTTGAGAATATTTTTTAAATACAAAAGTTGTTAAAATTTGACTTTAATGAATTAGTTTCCTTTATAAAGGCTAGTATCTCCACTTTTTGGTCATGATGGCCCGTATGAATAAATTTTAAAATGCATAACTAGACCCAAATAGGTTATTTGGGGCATGTTTCTTATAAGATAGACTTGACTCGACCCAAGTAGGTTGGTTAGGGTGTGGAATTCTTATCATGTAAACCCATTAAGGGTGTTTCAAAAATCTTAATGTTTTAAATATAGTTGGGTTGCATTTAAATAGACCCAAAATGGTGATGGGACCCTCATAGGTCACCCTTATCTTTTATATGCCATTTTTCTTAACCCCATGGGGGTATACTCATGCTATGTAGGGATGGTTAGTTAAAGTATCTACAACAGTTTATATGGTTTTACATATAAGAATATGGTGTAATCTTACATGAATGGTCCCCTTATTCTTGATAAGACCTTTTGTTTTCCTTTGAGATTTATTATATAAGGCATGAGATAATTAAAATTCCAATTATAACCTAAAGGGTGTTTTCCTCTATATATTAGAACTGACATTTTCTTTAACTAAGCCAGTTTTGATAACCCTATGGATAAATGAAATGCATAAAATCAATTTATGAGGGAAATTTCTTAAAAAGTGACAGGATGTTAACTAAATATTAATACCTGAAAGGAATTTTGTTAAAAATTCTATGTGTGCCTTATTAAGTTAGATAAAATAAATTTCTAAGTATAGTTTTCATATAACTAGAACTTTGCCTTCTTAACTAATATTTTAAATGTTTAAGAATCAAAATGTGAATTTATGAGATGAAAAAAATGAAACCTTAAGTGGTGTTCTTAGTTTCATCCCTTGAGTAAGGTTGGTTTAAACTTTTTCCTGAGTTCTACCTTGAAACAGGAACAATAGAGTTTCTCGCAGGCCTCTTTTTCTATCACTTGAACCTAAATGATAGGCCCTTAATCCTAATGGCCTTTCAGTTGTGACCTCATAATAGGAAAAACACTTAGTGTTTCGATAAGGGGATAACTCAAGGTAGGTATCTGCCTCATAACTTTGAAACCTTTCTAAAAGGTTGGTGAACCATTTCAGATGTTAGGTGCCATTCGGGTGCTGGTTATCCCGAGTAAGACTTAAAGTTTCTAAAACAATACCCAGTTGGATGGGTGGTCATGCAATGATTTGACCCTTTTTATGATCCATCAGATACTATAATTAATAGGGCTGATAGGCCTATGGATAATATCAATTGATGTTTCATTGTGTTGATGAAACATCAAGGTAGCATGTGTAACGCCCCAACCCCAGAAGCACGAAGCCGGTGCATTATTTTATACATTGACATGATTACAAGGTATAAAATCCTGAAGGACCGAGTAGTTTAGCAGTTTTAGAAAACTAGATACATACATAGGTTCAACCTTACAACTTGAAAAGAAATGCAACATATAATTTTTATTGGGAACATCCATAACTCCAAGTTTATCCCTGTAGGTCATTCATAATAAAGTTCTTCATGTCCTGATAAAATGAAACATAAGAAATGGGTGAGCTCAGATGCTCAGTAAGGGTAATCAATACAGTAGAATATATCATAAACATAAACATTAGGCAGGTTGAATAACTAAAAACACATGCCTTTAAAAATAAACTTGAACATAATATGGCAGGAATATGAGTTGTGTAAATATTTCCATAATAAAACATAATCATGAGTATTCTACTAGTCAAATAACCCCATGAACTATAAATTTATAACTTCATAATGAGGGAAATGCATATTTCATACATTCTAAAATATACTGTCAAGGCCTCATCCAAGACGTCTTAAAATGATTAAGGCCTCGTCCAAAACCATATCTCAAAATGGGAAAGGCCTCAACCAAGTCCACGTCTATTTGTCTCATGAGACCTAACGATGCATCAAGGGGATATAGCGGGCTCCAACTATCACATAATATGTCTAATGAATTCCTCATATGAAAGGGGCGAACATAGTGAACATATATATTCATTATGAAATGTAAATAACTTCCCCAATCATTGAACATAAACACTAACCATTCAGAATAATATGATGAATGGTATCAAAATTGCACATCCATTTTCAAACTAATTATAAACCATTAAATCAAATACAATAGATAATATCATAAATATTAATCCAAAAAATACATAATAATCAACAAGAGTGTTGAAATAGATGAAAACACTCTTATAAAATAATCGATTAATTCTTTAGATAAATACTCTTTTACTTTGAAAATAAGAGTTCTTTTGGAAAAATATTTATATAAATATAGGAGTGAATTAAGATATTATTTTCATAATAAAATGACTGATTTTAAAAAAATATTGTTCACTTAAAACATACTTTAGAGTGCCCTTGAAAATAGGTAAGAGTTCGGGAAATTCCTTTGAAACGAGCTTGTATTTCGGGAAGAATTTTTGAAATATCCTTTAAAAAAACATATAACTCCCCATAAATGAAGGTATGATTCTGGTTGGTAAACATATATATAACATTCACATATAAATTATGATGAGTACATATTAATGAATAATAATTTAATTGAGGTATGTAGATAATAAAATTAACCCGAATGAAAATGGAGGTTCGGGTGGAAAACTCTTACCACTTTTTAATCAATCGATTAGTATACCCCAAAATTATTAATCTTTAAATTATACATTAAATACCATGAAAATAAATATATTCATTATATGTTACACCAATGGGAAGTATACATACACCATACACAAGTATTAGTAGTGAATATAGAAAATCTCACAAAAAGGGAAGTGAGATGAAGAAACCCCTTACCTTAAGTCTGATGATGTTCTTCACTTGATCTTAGTGTCCTGGATAACCAAATTGAATTAATTAATTAATATTTATAGAAAATATTATTTACTTAATTGATTTATTATATCCTTATTAAGTTCATTCATGTTCTTCTTGATGGGTTTAAGAGGTTCAATTTTATTGTTTGGGAGCATTTTCTTCCTTGGTATTCATGACCGGTTTACTTCTATACATGTAAGGATAAACATGTAAGATGAGAATGGTTTTACAGAATATAAGTTGTATGTTATTAGTGAAAAAACAGAATATTACATGTTCATAAAATTCATTTGGTTATTGGGAGTGAAGATGAATCATTATATAAAATTTTGATGATAATTGTTTCGGTTAATTGGAGGTTTTTTATCACAATGAACTCATTCTAATTTATAAATTAATATCATGTGTCAAAAAAAGATTCCTGAACATTACATAAGTTATAATACATATATTATAGTCTTTTTAAACCATCAAAATGGTTTCATGACCATAATTGAAGATGGTAATATAAATTTAAAACTCGTCATCCTTGAATGTGATAAATTAACACATCTCGGATGGTGTTTTCATTTTTAGTTATAAAAGAAGGGGAAAGGAGAGATGACGATGAATTATTCCATTATAAAAAAACATTTCATTACATTTAAGTTATTTTATTTATCATAACATTTGGATGAAATGAGGTGAAAAAATAAAAAGAAAAGAAATAAACTCAAAATAAAAGAAAAATTGAGAAATCCCTTACTGAAATTTGGCAGCCTAACGACGTCACTTAAAAATTCATAAAATATTTTAATGAGAGAAAAGGGGTATCTCATAATTATTACATAAAACAGAAAGTAATGGGGATATGTAATGATATATCTAAACATAATACAATTGAAAATAAAATGGAATAACATAAAAATAGTGCTTGAAAAAGAGAAAGATTTTGAGGTGAAAATTTTGCAGCATAACGGCTATGCAACATGGTTTTAGAAAACATTAAGAAGAGAGGGAACATTGGTCACCCATTCATAAAAGACTAATAATAAAGTAGATATACTGAATAAAATGTAAATAATAACATGGTATGTAAACTTGAAATACATACCACATAAAAGAGAACTTGAAATAAAAGAAATGAAAAGAGGTGTTTGCCTCTTGAAGTAATCTTCCTTGAGAGCCTCTTTAGGGGAGAAGTTTTGGTCTTTTTATGAGACCAAGGGCTTCTGAACATGGGGGAGGATCTTGGGAGGATATTTGAGCAGAATTTATACAAGGCACAAGGTTTGAGAGGAGTGAAGACAAGGGGAAGTGAGGGGGGGTTTATAGTGGAGGAGAGGAGTAATTTTTGAATATCTTAATCATTATTTTATTATTTTTCCAAATACAACCAATAGGATTGATTCTTGTGACCAAGAATAGTAATAAGTTCATGTGAGTTTGAACCTAGTGGGATTATATCAGCCTTAAATCACCTATGATTCAATAAATCATGTATTTTGCATTTATAGTAAATTGCTATATTTTACTATTCACCCAAAATTCATGTATTTTAGAAAAATCCCAAAAAATTCACTCCAACCATTTTTTGACATGTAGAATTAAAAAATGAAATCCATTTTTTGAAAATAATTTTATAAATAATTTTAATATAATTTTTAAATAAAATCATAATTTATTCAAAAAAAACAACATTAAAACTATAACTCGTTTTATAAATCCTTCAAAAAATAATCAAAGTCCTATAAAATTATCTTATAACCATAAGAAAATAAAATAAAAAATTATTATTACATTTTATAAAATTACATTTCCATTTTAAATTATTAAATTAATTATAAAATTGTAATTAAAATTTTTATGAAATACAAAAATACTAATACTTATACTATGATAATTTTTTTTCACTTTTAAGATGTCTAAGTTATATTTATACATTCATGGGTGAAGTTTCTATTTTTTGGTTTATTTACTATTCATTACTATTCATAAGGTTTTTTACTATTCATAAGGGTATGTAACTATTCACCAAAAATTAATCTTGTCTTATCAGACTCTATATATCTTACTGAACACAACCGTTTATGTTAGTTTTTTGAAATTCAAATCACAGAGGTGGAAAACTTATGTTTACTTAGCTAGGTTATAACAAAGTGGTGTTTTGTAGAGACTCAGTGTTTCATGCATTCTATATTAAATCTATTTGTAAATTTTTTGGGTTTTACATTATCCCCTCATTACAAAAAAATTGTCGTCGAAATTTTAAATTGAACTTTGAAAGTTAATGGTTGATACTTGAAAATTTCCTTGTGCGAAACCCACATCAAGAATATGAAAAAATATCCTCACTACTGCAAATATGGTCTTTATCAGTGCTAGAAAAGGGCATTAAAATCACTAGAAAAGTGTTGTTAATCGAGGCAAAGATAGGGGGTCCCCTTTATCAGCGCTGATAAATGTTAAAAAAAACATTAAAAAAATTTAAAAAAATATGCAATTCCGAGAGGGGATTCAACCGCGCTTGAAGCCCCCTTCAACAGCGCCCCACCTCCCACTGCAGCCCGCATGCACCAGCCACCCCCTAACCTTTAACAGTGCCCTCACCCCCTTTAATAGCGCTAGGCCTTATTCCCCACCTGCGCGCGCGACCTGCTTTTAGGATTTGAACTCGGGACCTATTGCCTACGCGTCTAAGCCTTTACCACTCCACCATACTGCTTTGCTCTTCATTTATTAATATATCAATTTATTTATATATATATTTAGTTATATTTACTCATATATTAATGTATATATATTAACATATATAAATTTATATTAATATATATAGTTATATTAATATATATATATATTTAGTTATATTAATATATATATATATATATATATATCCGTATATTAATATATATATATATATATACATAGTTATATTTATATATTAATATATTTATTTGTATATTAATATATATTTATAAGATCAGTTTTAAATACATTTAAAAAATATGATTTTTTGTGAGTGTTTATAAATAAATAAATACATATATACAACACACACACATATTATATGTGTATTTGTAAGTATAATTATACATATTTATATATATTTACAAATATTATATATTATTATGTATATATACATATGTTTAGAATATATAGATAATATATATCAGTTTGTCAATACAGACGCACACAAATACACACACACACACACATCATATAGGTATATAAATATAAATATTTTTTTATTTTACATAAAATAGATATTAGTTTTTTATTTAGATAAGCCTTATATATTGAGAAATATACTTTATATGTAAATATGATTAATTATTTATTTATAAAATTAAATTTTTATGGGTGAATATATAAAAAATATGTATATATTATTATATAATTGATTATAAGTAACATTACATTATGAAAAAACAATAAAAATTCAAATCCATAATATCAATATAAATGTAACCCCTCGAAATAAATTCAGTTCTTAATGAAAAAAGGTCAAAAAGACCTCCTGAAATGAGGCTGAAATTCCATCGAATGTTAAAAAATTTGGGTATTCGAACTAAAAACTCATTTTTGGAGGCCTTATGGGAATTTTATGGCCTCAAAAAATGTGAAAAAAAGTTCCCTTGGATCATAACGCATAGATCTCATCGTAAGCTTCGATTTGATATGTTGTAGAGATCAAACGGACACCCAGATCAAAAGTTATGGTCGTTTAAAGTTTGAGTTACGTTTTCAACTTATTTTAGATCTTTTATTAATTTTTTTGATTTTTTATGTCTTTCAATTGTTATTAAATGATTATTAGTTGATAATAATTAGTAAATTATTAATTAATAATTTTTAAAGATATTTTATAATCCATTTTCACTACATATCTTACATATTAAGTGAAAATTTTTATTTATACTTATATAAAACATATTTAAAATATATATATTATATTTATATCAATATAAATATACTTATATATCAATATATTATTTTTAATGAAATATAATTTTTTTTAAATATACACTTTATCAGTTCTAGAAAAAAGTGCTAATAAATCCCCCCCTTTATCAGCGCTACTAAAAAAACCACTGATAAAGGGGCCCCCTTTAACAGCACTAAAAAAAGCACTGATAAAGGGGGTACCTTTATCAGTGCTTTTTTTTAGCGCTGTTAAAGGGTGGCACTGCGGAAACTCATTTTTGTGGTAGTTCCTATTAATAAGAGGGAAGGGGAATGCATCAATTACTATAAAAAATGCATTCTAATTAGACAACATGGTCATGGAAGAATAATCAAACCATCATGTAGTGGCATTAAACTCTAAAACCCCATACAATGATCAACTTAAACCATTTCATAAATGGTTAAAAATTCCAAAATATAATGATTCAACACATTATAATTAAGGTCTATAAATTTACAAGATGAACTTATCATTAAACCTTAATAAAAAAGAAACAACTCTAAAATTCACATTCCAAACATGTGAATAACTTTATCATGTATCCTCTTAAAATATGGTAATAACTTGAATTACTATAAAAACCATATTAGAAACATGAATTCTTCTATATTCCTTAAGTAAGATACATGTTATTGGATATATTCCTCAAATCCAAAAGTATTGTAAACTCCATCGATGATAGCATGGACCACTTCTCGACAAGTCAATAATCAGTTCCAAGGTAGTCAGTACTTATCTGAATCAATCATTTCTTCATCATTATCTCAACATCAGATATATATTAAGGGTTGTATTTCCCACAATCATGTTTTTTTAAAAAGTCTATCTTTATACTAAATCACTTTTCCTTTGTATCATTCATCATACGACCTCAAATCCTTAATGAAATAGTATTGTAGTAAAATCCTTATATATCTCATAATTATTATAATAAGAATATCATAACATAGTTCTTGAATCAAGAAACATAAATACATTATTTATTATACTTCAACCGTAGTAACATCATAAGCCTGACCTTGATCCCTTTTCTTTTTCAGAGCTATATTTCCATAACGCTTGGGACATTCATTTGTGTAGTGCCCCATATCCTTACATTTGAAGCATTGAATATTGGAAGATTATTTTCTTATCTTGTAATTATGATCATGGTTTCCTTTTTCTCCACACTTTAAGAAAAATCTTTTTCCTCTTAATCATATACCAAGGTGTTTCCGTACACAATTATCACATGTGAGAAAATAAATCTTTCCCTTCTTCCCTTTATCCATGTTTTTCTTTGTCATCCTCTTCTTCTTTTGCTTCCCTTCAAAGCCAAAATACTCATAGAAGTCTTTACATATCTTGTTAACACATGATACTATTTCCTCATATGATGAGGATACTTGGGAGACAATATTCCTTTGAAATGATGGCTTAAGACCATTAGAGATATGATCCTTCTTACTCTTTGCATCACGTGCATTGATAAAGTTCTCATTCCTTCTTCTAGGTTCCATTTCTAATCAATTCCATATTATATATTAGCTCATAAAATTAATAACTCTCTATATCTCTAAACATGGTATAACACATAACATAAATTTATTCATCATAAATATTAGAACCATATTCTTTGGTTACTTTGGGTAATAAATTTTTCATAATTGTTTGTAATAAGATTATGAATTTACCAAATCATATCCCTCAGGAGTGTCAAACCAAGAGTGCAGTAAGTCTCGTTGTCGTGCACCAGTTCCCGTTTGAGTCTAGCTCAAAGCGGTGTTTTCGGGTTTTACCCCTAGATACATCTATTCCATATCCACCTCTACTTGTTCGTATCCAAATAGGGATATATTTTCTTGATAAACCACATAATCCATTCCTTTCCAAAATTATAGTATGTCCTTGTATTCTTATCCCCAAAGTCTATCTTAGGGTTTTGTTCACTAATCCACTTTTTCTATATCTAGTTTCCAAGTTTTCTACAAAATTTTCTTGGATACCAACTGTAACACCCCAACCCCAGAAGCCCGGAGCCGGTGCATTATTTTAATACATTGGCATGATTACAAGCAATCAAATCCTGAAATATTGAGTAGTTTAGTAGTTTTGGAAAACTATATATATACATAGTTTCAACCTTACAAATTGAAAAGAAATACATCATATAATTTTTATTGGGAATATCCACAACTCTAAGTTTATCCCTACAGGTCATTCATAATAAAGTTATTCATGTCCTGAGAAAATGAAACATAATAAATGGGTGAGATCAGATTATCAGTAAGGGTAACCAATACAACAGAAGATATCATAAACATAAACATTAGGCATGGTGAATAACTAAAAACACATGCCTTTAAAAATAAACTTGAACATAATATGGTAGGAATATGAGTTGTGTAAATATTTCCATAATAAAACATAATCATGGGTATTCTTATAGTCGAATAACCCCATGAACTATGAATTTATAGCTTCATAATGAGGTAAATTCATATGCCAGACATTCTAAAACATACCATCAAGGCCTCATCCAAGACGTCTAAAAATGATTAAGGCCTCAGCCAAAACCATATCTCAAAATGGGAAAGGTCTCGACCAAGTCCACATCTATTTGTCTCATGAGACCTACTGATGCAGCAAGGGTATATAGTAGGCTCCACCCATCACATAATAAGTCTAATTCATTCCTCATATGAAATGGGTGAACATAGTAAACATATACATTCATTATGAAATGTAAATAACTTTCCCCAATCATTGAATATAAACACTAACCATTCAGAATAATGTGATGAATGATATCAAAATTGCACATACATGGTCAAACTAATCAGAAACCATTCAATCAAATATGGTATATGATATCATAAATATTAATTACAATAATACATAATAACCAACAAGAGTGTTGAAATAGATGAAAACACTCTTATAAAACAATCGAGTAATTCTTAAAATAAATACTCCTTTACTTTGAAAAGAAGAGTTATTTTGGAAGAATATTTGTATAAATATAGGAGTGAAGTAACATATTATTTTCATAATAAAATGAGTGATTTTAAAAAAATATTTTTTGCTTGAAAGGGTTTATAGAGTGCCCTTTAAAATAGGTAAGAGTTTGGGAAACTCCTTTGAAACGGACTTGTATTTCAGAAAGAATTTTTGAAAGATCCTTTAAAAAACATATAACACCCCATAAATAAAGGTATAATTATAGTTGGGACACACATATATAATATTTACACATAAATTATGAGGAGTAAATATTAATGAATAATAATTTAATTGAGGTATGTAGATAATAAAATTAACCCAAATGAAAATGAAGGTTCGGGTGGAAAACCCTTACCACTTTTTAATCAATCGATTCATATGCCCCAAAATTAGTAATATTCAAATGATACATTAAATAAAATAAAAATAAATATATTCATGATCTGTTACATCAATGGGAAGTATACATACACCATACACAAGTATTAGTAGTGAATACGGAAAATCTCACAAAAATGGAAGTGAGATGAAAAAACCCCTTACCTTAAGTTCGATGGTGTTATTCACTTGATATTAGTATCATAGATAACCAAATTAAATTCATTAATTAATATTTACAGAACCTATTATTTATGTAATTGATTTATTATATCCTTATTAAGTTCATTTATGGCCTTCTAGATGGGTTTAATAGGTTCAATTTTATTGTTTGGGAGCATTTTCTTCCTTGGTATTCATTACCAGTTTACTTATATACATGTAAGGATAAACATGTAATATGATAATAGTTTTACATAATATAAGTTGTATGTTATTATTTAACGACTATAATATTACATTATTATAAAATTCATTTGGTTATTAGGAGTGAAGATGAATCATTATTTAAAATTTTGATGATAATTGTTTGGGTTAATTGGAGGTTTTTGATCACAACGAACTCGTTATAATTTATAAATTAATATCATGTGTGAAAAAAATATTAAAGAACATTAAATAAGTTTTAATAAATATATTATAGTCTGGTTCAACCATCAAAATTGTTTCATGATTATAATTGAAGATGGTAATAGAAATTGAAAACCCGTCGTCCTTGAATGTGATAAATTAACACATTGGTGTTTTCATTTCTAGTTATAAAAGAACAGGAAAGGAGAGATTATCATGAATTATTACATCATCACAATAAAATTATAGTAAATTAAATGTAATGGATTTATCATAATATTTGGATTAAAGGGGGTGAGTAAAGAAAAATAAAATAAAGAAACTCGAAATAAAAAAGTTGAGAAATCCCTTACAAAAATTCGGCAGCCTAACAACGTCACTTAAAAATTCATAAAATATTTTTACGAGAGAAAGTAATTATATAATCATTATTAAATAATATTTAAAGTAAGTGGGATATGGAATGATATATACAAACATAATACAATTTAAAATAAAATGGAATAACATAAAAGTGTGCTTGAAAAAGAGAGATATTTTGAGACGAAAATTATACAGCATAACGACTATACAACATGGTTTTAAAAAACATTAAAAAGAGATGGGATATGGGTCACCCATTCATAAAAGACTCATTATATAGTAGATAGACTGGATAAAATGGAAATAAGAACATGGTATGGAAACTTGAAAACATACCACATAAAAAGAGAAATTGAAATAAAAGAAATGAAAAGAGGTGTTTACCTCTTGAAGTAATCTTCCTTAAGATCCTATTAGGGGAGAGTTTTTGATTTTTTTTATGAGACAAAGTGCTGATGGACATGGGGGAGGAGATTTTGAGGATATTTGAGCATAATTTAGACGAGGCACAAGGCTTGAGAGGAGTGAAGAGAAGGGGGAGTGAGGGGGGTTTTATAGTGGAAGAGAGGAGTAATTTTTTAATATCTTAATCATTATTTTATTATTTTTCCAAAGACAACCAATAGTATTGATTCTTATGACCAAGAATAGTAATAATTTCATGTGATTTTGAACCTAGTGGTATTACATCATCCTTACCTCACCCATGACTCAATAAATCATGTATTTTGCATTTATAGTAAATTATCGTATTTTACTATTCACCCAAAATTCATGAATTTTAGAAAAATCCCAAAAATTCACCCCAAACATTTTTTGACATGTAGAATTAAAAAATGAAATCCATTTTTTTAAATAATATTCTAAATAATTTTAATTTAATTTTTAAATAAAATCATAATTTATTCGAAAAAACAACATTAAAACTATAACTCGTTTTATAACACCTTAAAAAAGTAATCAAGGTCCCATAAAATTATCTTATAACCATAAGAGAATAAAATAACAATTTATTATTAAATTTTATGAAAATACGTTTCTATTTTAAATTATTAAATTAATCATAAAATTTTAATTAAAATATTTATGAAATAAAAAAATACCAATACTTATACTATGATCGTTTTTTTTACTTTTAAGATGTCTAAATTGTATTTATACATTCATGGGTGAAGTTTCTATTTTTTGGCCAATTTACTATTCATTACTATTTATAAGGGTATGTTACTATTCATAAGGGTATGCTATTTTTCACCAAAAAATAAGTTTGTCTTATCAAACTCTAAATATCTTACTGAACGCAACTATGTATGTCAGTTTTTTAAAATTCAAATCACAGAGGTGGAAAAATTATGTTTACTTGGATAGATTATAACAAAGTGGTGTTTTGTAGAGACTCACTGTTTCATGCATTCTATATTTAATATATTTTTAAATTATTGGGGTGTTACAATATGCATCGCTACATGCGGTACCCGTCTTAATGAGGAAATCATACAATGAACTGTATGTGTTTTTTGATAATCTTTTGAGCCTTGAGTTGTTACATTTTGATCATAGGTCATCTTCGAGGTAGAGTGACCTGGGTGTTTAAGGAAATATAACTTATTCAAATGCTTGGGATGTACTTCGGTGTTATGCTTGAGTGAGAATGGGATGCCTCAGGTGGTAAGGGCATCATGGTCAGTTGTGATGACGCGTCTGTAGGTCTTGTTGATCTTGTTCTAAAGAAGTCATCCATAGGTGGTTTGACTGTTCTTCTTCTCTATTGATGGATGTGGTTGGCTAAAAACCATAATGGGCACTTCATATTTGATATGATGGAAGTGTCTTAGGTATTCATGGAAATATTTCATATCCTCTTAGTTTTCTCTTGGATTAGTGATGATTATTCCCCTCATCTTGACATCATTCAGGGTTCACTAAGGGAGATTCAGTTATACGCTGATCTAAAAACATGAAATGTCTTCCTACTTTGATAAATAAACTCCATGGAAGTTTCTCTATGAAAGAGTGTCTATTAATATAGGCATGGTTAGTCCTGAGTGATACTTGGGTTTCCAATTAGAAACACTTTGGACGGACTCATAGACACCAACCGAGTCTTTGACTCGACTGTTGTTGGGATCAATCAGTGTTCTTGATACATAGAAATTTTAGCTATGTACTGATGACTCAGTTGTAAACATTGGAGTATGAACTACCTTTTATGAGATTTTGGGACTCTATTTAATAATTATAAGGTTACCTCAGACTTCAGTCAGGATCATAAGGGATGTTTTGAGTGTTATGATCCAAGTGTGTTTGATCGGGTACACACCCATGTTCGTGATGGGGAATGACAACATAAATGGATGTTTTAGCTTGAGATGTCATTGGAAGCTGGTTATGAGATTCGATGTATGTGTTCAAAGTAAACATGAGGTTCCTTAGAAGAAGGTGTCATGTTTGGGTTATGATACACCAGTAGTCTAAGATGATCAATTTTAGAATATTCAGTTGGGCATGGCTCGACTTGCTTCCTCTAGTTTCATTATGTAGTCGGTGAGAAACCACTTCATGGAACATCGTTGGGATAAGGAGAGTGTGGTGCGAGTCAGTCAGGTTTTTTCATAAAAGTTTGATCGACCTGGATAAATGATATTGATTGGGATTTTACCATTTGTTTAAGCTAAGTATCATGCCAATAGTGACATTAGAACACTAGGGGCATGTTAAAATAGACAATTTTAATGGTGGAGATACCATGACTCAAAATTGGCCTTTAAATTCTAGAGCCTATGGTGGGAAGTTTGATGAAGCTCACATTTTCATATATTTTATACTATAAATCATTTTTTATAATCCCACCATAGTGTTATTTCATGGGTAATTGTCACATTTTTAGGTTATAGTGGTAATTTAAGCTTAAATGTAAAAAGTGGTTAATTCTAGATTTTAGACAGATTTTTATCATAGAAGTATTTTTGTCATTTATCATAAAATATATGTCTAAATTTTGAGATTAATTTTTTTTTAGAATCCTGATTTTATTTCCTTATACTTTATCTTCTGGACCAAGATCTGATTTGACCATCTAAATGACTTAACAAATCAATGAAGTTTATGATTTTTTCGGGCGGACAGAATGTGACCCACCGACGTAACTGAAGCATAAATCAGCGCACACACCTCCAAATGCATTTATTTTAGCTGGAAATGAACTATTATTCAATATGTAACATAAAATATTAGTTACAAGTCAAAATATAATCATTAAGGCATTAATTGAATGGATCAAACATGTGTAAGATGAAACGTCTCACGAGGTAGAAACGGTTCTATTGGATAATTAATTCATAACATCGTGACCATTAATCCAAAATGGCTCATATTTTGTGGAGGGACGAGAAATTATATATGGAACAACATTTATCAAGGATGGAAGGAGTAAATCGACAGTTTTCAAAGTCATAATGGCCAGGGAAGTTGAAGAATTTGAATTTGGCCAGTCAAATGGACAGATTAAATGTCTCGGATTAAATTGGTCATAACTCCTACATCCAACGGCCAATAAATCTCATATTTAGAGGGTGAACGGATGAGAAATTATGGACTAACATTTATGAATACACCTATTACAAATTAGGTCATTTAATGGCACATCCACGCGGAAACTTTCGGATTAAATGTTTTTAGTGTGAATTCTTTACCTCCTTTCCCTATAAATATGTATCCTCACCCATTCTCAAAGCATTATCACTTTTGTGTGGCCATTTTTTCATTTTTTTGTAGCTTCTTTACATTATAATAGCATTATGAATTTTTAATATATTTTTTTATTCTTTGTCTCATTCTCATTTTTTTTTGTCTTTTGTTTTTCACCCCGTCCTTCTCCACTGCGATCTCTTATACTTGTGATCATGAGTAACTAACCCGAGGAACTTCTCGGGGGATCAATCTAGTGTTGAACCCAAGTCATTGCACATTAATGTTAATTGTTTCTTATTTTATTAGAGTTAGGTCAATGGGGATCTTAGTGGGTAAGGCTCCTTTGTGTCTCCACTTGCCACCCGAGGCTTAACTTTCTCTTTTATAATATTTTCCCTCAATCGAGGAGGTGGATGTGCGGTATCTCGGTGATCGTTGAGAGCACCATATATTCAAAACCACATATAGAAGAGGATATTCACACATACTATAGAGTGTGTTTATTAATTAAATATGAAACTAATAATAAGAAGATGAAGGTTTAAACTGGGTGATTCTCCTGGGAGGATCTTCTTTCTATCTAACATCATCCAGTTTGCATTCATTCTGTAATTTGATAAAGCGTTGTCGTGCAGGCTCTCAAAAATATTTATACTAAGTGCAGCATAGTAGATAACCTAGGTCAATCTCTTGAGGATATTTCGCGGTCAATCACTTACTACTTATAATTCACTTATATATATATATATAATAAAATGTTCAGAAATTAATATTGAGAATTGAAAATGAAATACTAAAATTAAACATGCAATGCAATGCAAACAGAATGAATGCAAACAAAATGATGTTAGATAGAAAAGAGATCCTCCCAGGAGAATCACCCAGATTAAACCTTCATCATCTCATTATTAGTTTCATATTTAATTAATAAACACACTACATAGTATGTGTAAATATCCCCTTATATATGTGGTTGTGAATATACGGTGCTCTCAACGATCGTCGAGAGACCGCACATCCACCTCCTCGATCGAGGGAAAATATTATAAAAGAGAAAGTTAAGTCTCGGGTGGCAAGTGGTGACACAAAGACACCTTACCCACTAATATCCCCCTTGACCTAACTCTAATAAAATAATAAACAATTAACATGAATGTTCAATGACTTGGGTTCAACACTGGATTGATCCACCAGGAAGTTCCTTGGGTTAGTTACTCATGATCACGAGTATAAGAGATCGTAGTGGAGAAGAACGGGGTGTAAAATAAAAGATAAAAAAATGAGAATGAGATGAATAAGAAAAAAATATATTAAAAATTCATAATAATATTACAATGGAAAGAAACTACAAAACAATGAAAATATGGCGACACAGAAGTGACAATGCTTTGAGAAGGGGTGAGGATACATATTTATAGGGAAAGGGGGTGAAGAATTCACACTAAAAACATTTAATCCGAAAGTTTCCACATAAATGTGCCATTAAATGACCTAATTTTTAATAGTTTTATTCATAAATGTTGTTTCATAATGTCTCCTCCGTTCACCCTCCAAATATGAGATTTATTGTTCGTCAGATGTAGGAGTTATGACCGATTTAATCCAAGACATTTAATATGTCCATTTGACTGGACAGATTCAAATTCTTCAACTTTTCTGGCCATTATTACTTTGAAACCTATCGATTTACTCCATATATTCTTGATAAATGTTGTTAAAAATATAATTTATCGTCCCTCCACAAAATATGAGCCATTTTGGATGAATTTTAACGATGTTATGAATTAATTACCCAATGGAACCGTTTCTGCCTCGTGAGACATTTCATCTTCCACATGTTTGATCTGTTACATTAATACCTTAATGATCATATTTTGACTTGAAACTAATCCTTGAAGTGAATTATTGAATACCCATTCATTTACAGATGTAATAAATTCATTTTTAGGTGTGTGCGCTGAGTTATGCTTCCATTACGTTGGTGGGTTCCATTTTGTCCGCCCGGAAAAATCATAAACTTCATTGATTTGTTAAGCCATTTAGATGGTCGAATCAGCTCCTGGTCCAAAAGACAAAGTTGAATGAAATAAAATAAGGATTATAAAAAAAATTAATCTCATAATTTGGACATATATTTTATGATAAATGACAAAAATACCCCTATGATAAAAATCTGTCTAAAATCTAGAATTAACCGCTTTTTGCATTTAAGCTCAAATTACCACTATAACCTAAAAATATGACAATTATCCATGAAATAACAAAATGGTGAGGTTATAAACAATTATTTACATTATAAAATATATTAAAATGTGAGCTTCATCACTTCCCCACACTTAAACATTGCACTCCTGGGCAATCATCTTACATCCAAATCAAAATCCACACAACAATCAAAAATGAGAAAATATCAATGATCTTATCCAAAATAAAAGTTCATCATGTATCATCTATGAAAAACAATTCTCTCTTATTTTTATTTCAATCATTAAAATTTTTTAAACCTCATTAATCAATCCATGGCCTAATCACAACCTACCTCACATTGAATTCTATGTCACTCTTAACTTAAGAAAAATTGAATCTAGAGTTATGCTCATACTTAAAAATTGCATGTATCACCTTAGGTTTGTGAAAATTATCATCTCTCCACAGCGTGAAACATGAAAATGAATTAAATCATGAGTGATTTAAATAATGGTTCAAATGATTCTGTAGCTTAGAGTTGGTAGAAAATTATTAAAAGAAGTTTCAGGCTAGAAAGAGGAGGTTGGACTTTTAAGTACAATGCATGATTAATTCAAGTGAAAACATAGGAAATTTATCTCTCAATCCCACATGAAAATGTGGAAAAACAAAACTACCCCTCTTTTATGATTTGTTACATGATCCAATAAGTGATTATAATGAATGATATCATCTAAGTTCTCCCTTTTGTTTCAAAGCTCTAGAAAGGCACAACTTTATTTTCATTTTTTTCATTTTTTTTCTTTTTTATGGAGGATGAGATGAAAATTGAATAAAATGAATGAATGAAAATTAATGACCTTTATTTTAGAGAGGTACATAAGACATAAAAGAATGTACAATTAAGAATTCAAGATCATCTCCATTTTTTCATTTTTTTAAGGAGAAATGGATGAAACAAATAAAGCACAATGAAATAACGACACGTGCCCAATTATCTTATTGTACACTGCCCAAAGTATTGAAACACACCTCACACCACCCATAAATGATACAAATCCCAATGAACGCACATTAAAGGACCTTCCCCCACACTCAAACTTGAAATAACCATGCAAATATACTAAAAGTGCGGGTAGGTAAGGAAAACGTGGCTTGTAATGTAGCTTAAACCTATAAGGAAATTCATGGCATCTAAGGGCTTACGAAGGATAAATGTAAAGGTGGGTCTCAAGATAAAATGTGGCTATCCAAAGAGATTCCTCAATCATTTAAAATACATTCCATGAAATCCAAATCTTCAAAAGAGAATATTCACAAATTATGGTTCTCACACAAAATTCAAGTTTCCCTCAAGAAAGTGTGGGTATTGGGAAGAATATATAAAAGTGGTTTAGAATACCTCACAGGATTGGAAAAATATTTTGATTCAGTGTTTCATGGGAATGGATTTCAAAAATCAGTAAAACTCATTAAAATTCATGAAAATCCATTTCAAGGGAAAAGAATTCATATCAACAATCATTTAAAATCCATTATTTCAAAAATCATTTCAAATCTTTCAAAATCAATTGATGTGTAAAAAGTGATAAGAATATTCATTAAAGATCAAAAATCCTAAAAATATGATAAACAAAAATGAAAAGCACACAAGAATAACTAAGAAGGTTGACACTCCCCCACACTTATATTCTACTACCCCTCATTTCAACTCAACAAAATATAAATATAAAGGTAGAAAATCCAAGGGAAGGAAAGATACAACCTAACATTATTTTTGAAATGGATGCCTTGAGTTAAGATCCTAGAAGATACCACTTTATGACTATAAGAAAGTAATGAAAATACATAAGAAAAATAAATAAAAATAAATAGAAAGGAAATAGAAAAGAGATAATGCTTGGTTTAGACCCCCAAGCGGGTGCTAGGTTTTTAGTGCCCCTGGTCAGGCAGTTTCAGTGGATTATCCTCAATCAGAAGGTGGGTGTGGTTTCTTTGAGATGAATCACCACATGTGATTTTTTACAATATCCATGAGTAAAACCTGAATTCATAGAACCTCAAAGAAGATAAGAAAGTTCCCAACCCCAAAAAAAGAATAAATAAGAAATTTTAGGTTCGAAGTGGGAGGGAATAAAAGATAAGGGTGCTCCCTATTAACTTCGGTGGTGTCCTCCTCCATAAGGTATGCAATTTTTTGTTGAGGAGGTAGTCACACCACAATCTTCTCCAACTCTTCTTCTTCAATCACCACCACTTGAGTGGTCTCTTCTTTAACATCCAAAGTTTTCTCTATTTGTGTTGTATTAGAAATTTTAAAGAAAGAGAATTCAGAAAATAAATCAGTTTGAATAAGATTAAAACACGATGAATCAATAAAGAAATCTTCCCTTTCAAATAAGTCATCTTGGAAATTGATCTCTTCAGGCATGACCATTGGAAACTCAATCTCATCAGTTGAATCTTCTTCATTATCTTCCAATGAAGGAGATAGGTATAAATTTTCTGATGTTTCATCATCAAGTATGGTAAGATCATATTTCAAGTTATCTTTGACAATGTTATTCCAGGATTCTTCCAAAAAATGTTGATCTCCCATGAGTGCATCAGCGGGAATGTGTACTTTTGGGTCCTCCTAGAGCAATGGTTGAGTGTGGGATGATGTGATTAGTTCCTTTAAATGTTCTTTCTTACCCACCTCAGGTTCTTTAACATAAAAAATGATTAGTGAAATCTCATCCACCACTCGTTCTGGTTCAGGTTCTAGCTCAGGTTCTTGCTTAGGTTTGGGTAGCTCCTGGGATGTGCATACATACTCTACAATCAATTCTATTTGGCTCTCCAGGTTTTTCACTTTATCGATAATCCTATGAAACTGAGCATCAAGTTCATTGTAAACATTTTCTTGCACTTGAGATTGGTCAGTCCATGCATAATAATCATAATTTGAATATATCATGAACAAAGAAGTTTTTTTTTAGTTTTTGAAATTTATGATTTTTGTTGTTGTTTTTCTTAAATTAAAGGAAGCATATTTACAAAATGTGAATAAAAATATTGAATGAAAACCACTTGGCTCCCTGGAAACGACGCCATTTTGATGAAGCGTTGTCGTGCACGCTCTCAAAAATATTTATACTAAGTCAGCACAGTGGCTGACCTAGGTTGATCTCTTGAGGAGATTTCACAGTCAATCACTCACTAATTATAATTCACTTATATATATATATAATAAAATGTTCAAAAATGAATATTGAGAATTGAAAATGAAATACTAAAATTAAACATGCAATGCAATGCAAACAGAATGAATGCAAACAGAATGATGTTAGATAGAAAGAAGAATCACCCAAATTAAACCTTCATCGTATCATTATTAGTTTCATATTTAATTAATAAGAACACTCCATAGTATGTGTGAATATCCTCTTCTATATGTGGTTTTTAATATACGGTGCTCTCAATGATCACCGAGAGACTGCACATCCACCTCCTCGGTCGAGGGAAAATATTATAAAAGAGAAAGTTAAGCCTCGGGTGGCAAGTGGAGACACAAAGGCTCCTTACCCACTAATATCTCATTTGAAATAAATCTAATAAAATAAGAAACAATTAACATGAATGTGAAATGACTTGGGTTCAACACTAGATTGATCCCTCGGGAAGTTCCTCGGGTTAGTTACTCATGATCACGAGTATAAGAGATCGCAGTGGAGAAGGACGGGGTGGAAAACAAAAGATAAAAAAATGAGAATGAGATGAAGAATAAAAAAATATTTTAAAAATGAATAATACTATTACAATGTAAATAAACTAAAAAACAAAGACAAAAGGCCACATAGAAGTGCCAATGCTTTGAGAAGGGGTGAAGATACATATTTATAGGGAGAGGAGGTGAAGAATTCACACTAAAAACATTTAATCCGAAATTTTCCATGTGAATGTTCCATTAAATGACATAATTTTTAATAGGTGTATTAATAAATATTGTTCCATAATATCTCCTCCTTTCACCCTCCAAATATTAGCTTTATTGACCATCGTATGTAGGAGTTATGATTGATCTGGCCAAATTCAAATTATTCAACTTCCCTGGCCATTATGACTTTGAAACCTGTCGATTTACTCCTTCCATCCTTGATAAATGTTGTTACAAATATAATTTCTCGTCCTTCCACAAAATATGAGCCATTTTGGATGAATGTTCATGATGTTATTAATTAATTACCCAATGGAACCGTTTCTTCCTCGTGAGACGTTTCATCTTCCACATGTTTGATCTATTACATTAATGCCTTAATGATCATATTTTGACTTGAAACTAATCCTTGACGTGAGTTATTGAATAATCGTTCATTTCCAGCTAAAATAAATGAATTTTTAGGTGTTTGTGCTGATTTATGCTTCCGTTATGTCAGTAGGTCCCATTCTGTCCGCCCGGAAAAATCATAAACTTCATTGATTTGTTAAGCCATTTAGATGGTCGAATAAGTTCCTGGTCCAAAAGACAAATTTGAAGGAAATAAAATCAGAATTATAAAAAAAAAATTGAATCTCATAATTTGGACATATATTTTATGATAAATGTCAAAAATACCCCTATGATAAAAATCTGTCTAAAATCCAGAATTAACCGCTTTTTGTATTTAAGATCAAATTACCACTATAACCTAAAAATGTGACAATTATCCATGAAATAACACAATAGTGAGATTATAAAAAATTATTTATAGTATAAAATATATGAAAATGTGATCTTTATCAAATTTACATAGGAAAAATGATTAAAGAGATGACAACATGATCGTGCCTTGGGTTAGACGGGCTTGGGTAAGAACTACCTCGATGTTTTAGTTTGGAACATGAGAATTGGATTGAATTTTAATGGCTTATGTTCCATATTATTAAGATGATGTTTGGAGGTATGTTTGGCATTTGGAAACACAGTGTGACTATTTGAACAAAACTTCATGACCCCGGTAGGTTGGGTGTTGTTTTCATTGTTTCCCTAAGGCTTCTCAGTGATGAGAAGTTCTAATGTGGGGAGGTTATAACATCCCGTGTTTTGGACCGAGTAAAATTTCGAAGGGAATTTTGAATTTTTCAATTTGATGGATGGTCCATTATCTAAACAGAGCTTTGGAATGTAAATCTGAGTGTTGAAACACCTAAAGGTGTTGTCTTTAGTTAAGTTTTACACCCCAAGAGGTGTTCCAGGAGTTTGGTTGAATTTTGGATGTGTCGATCTTTGAAATCTTTGGTTTTTGTAAAGGTAGAATGAGTCACAAGGTTGTCACACAATTATTTTATTTGTGAGGTCTCATTTATCAAGGATCATGGTTTTTATAAAACCTACGAGGGGCCCAGGATGCCATGTAGCTAGATGCAATTGTTTATGGGGTGATTCACATGGGTTGCACATGGTTTTCCCAAACCATGCACTTAGACTGCACCCTTAGTGCCACTTAACCTATATCTACACATGGTTAAGAACACGTTTTATCTAACCGTGTAGCCTAACTGTGCGAGGGGATGAGGAACTTGGATAGTAAAACCACACGATTGGCGCACAATTTTCTAAACTATATGGATAAACCATTAGGATCTTAAAATGGGTTGGAAATTACCCTTTTCCCCTAGTTCCTTTTAATCTCTTCCCTTCTTTCTCCTCCCATCCACGCGTAGCAGACTTTCTATGAGGGTTCTCCTCCTCTCCTCCTTCCATGGAGATATATCCTCAATCCAGACTCTATTTCGAGTGTTTCTTTTCATATTGGAAGCATTTCAATGAGTCTATGACTCATCCTTCATCCTTTCTCGGTTTCTTTTTACATCTTAAATGTTATCCTCATGTGACCTAATTTTCCTTGTTTTTAGGGTGTTTTTCCATTTCTTTTATTTCTCTCAAACTAGCTCAAATCAAATATTGGTATTGGATGAGTGGGCCATCCTAAGCATGGGGTAGGTTGTCTATGGATTTTCCCTCAATTCCAGTTATTTTATATGATACGTTGTTATGAAATATGCCGGTATTTTTGTACAATGCCTCTAAAATGTTAAATACATGATGTAGATCATAATGACTTGAACTAAATGGATGTTTTCATTAAATTATAATGCTGGAGGTTGATCTCCTCGATGTATCCCAACCCTTAGGGTGTGTTCTTAAAAATATCTTATAAATTGCTCTTTTTTTTCTAATAAAACCACTTACTGAGGTGCGGTGTTTTATAAATGGGAAATGGGATAATCAAATGGAATTAATTGAAATGTGGAAGGGTGTGACACAATGATAACTATTTTATATACATTTTTTATGTGTTTTTGTAGATTTTTTCATTGAATATTAATTGATTTAATATAATATTCATGCCTGATATTAATGTTTTGTGAATTCTTATGTAGGATTGACCTTTGGAGAAAAAAAAGAAAACATGGAAATTAAGGAAGAAAAAAAGGCAACACGACATAAAATTTTGAGGATAATCATGGATAACTTCTAAGGAAAAAATTGAAGAATCGGGATGAAATGGAGTTTTTGATGCTGGAAGATGAAGATGAACATCATGTAAAAACTTTTCACGACATGAAATTTACCGAGCAGATCTAAAAACAAATATGTCAGTGTATATTTGAAGGGAATCTTCATGGGGACCACCTAAAATGGCCATTAAATAAATATTTGATCTGAGGGAAGGACATTTATGAACTAGAGGATTATAAATAAGAAGTATGGACAAGGGGTTAAACATTCCATCAAAGTGTGGAGAGGATCGACTACCGAGAGGCTATTGTAGGGTTCCAACCCAGATTTCTTCATAGATAGGTTTTTGTTTACGTTTTTCTTTCCTTTATTTGATGTAATCATTGGATGATTTCCAGTTTTAATTCCAATATATTTCATTCATTCACTCACTTCTTGTTATTTATTTATCAATCTTTCTCCCATATGGATTTGGGTTTAATCGTCATTGGTGATCACTCGATGATGGTTAGATAAAACCCATAGGGGAGAGCGAAATTGGTTAAAGTGGGTGCATACCAACAAATTATGATTTACCTTTGGTCGTAAATATGATTTTATTGGATAGAATCATGTTGTTCCTATGCATCTATTCTATGTGTCATTGAATCATTGACCTTATGTTTTTAATAGTTAATGAACCCCAATATGATTGTGATAATTTATTCATGACCATTGAATGGAATTACTCTTATGCTTTTGACAATCTGAACTTAATGCAGTTTAGATATTTTGATTCATCTGACCATGATGAATTGGGATTATAGGGTAGTTTGATAGAGAATTACCATTTCTTATATCGATAAAACTTTTTGGTTGTGCAGCTATTTGATATAATTATTTTGTAAGTAAAGTTGAATTAATTTAACAAAACTAATTCCCCTATCTTCTATTTATATATTTTAATTCATTTATTTTAATTAAATAATTAGTTTAATAAAATCAATAAAAAATTGGAACAAACTAACCTTTATTCTAGAGTTGTCATTGTTTTGTTCCCCGCTCTCTCTAGGTTTGACCATACACTTCTGCTATACTACACCTTTTTAGTTAGTATGGTTTAGGATAATATAAATTTCTAATTAGATCCATGTATATAGGAATTAACAATGCCTTTGGGCGCATCAAATTTTGGTACCTTTTCTGGGGAGCAGTGGAGCATTGCAGATGACTCAAGATCAATTAGTTAGGTCAAATACTTTTCTTATCTCATTTTTGTTTACTTATTTTTGTCTAGGTCTTTGTTTTTTCTTATTTTTTTTAATTTTTTTCATTTTTTCAATATCATGTTCCTAGTAGTTGTTGTTTTTGTGTAGGATGGATTACATGTCATATCACTCTTATTCCACTCTACCATTAGAATTCATTGAATACCCAGAGTATCCAACCACATGGGAAGCACTGAATTCAGAAAGGTGGACACAATAGGAAAATGGTCAAAATGATTCATATTCTCATGAGTACGATGAATTCCAACCCTCATAGTGGAACAAAACCTACTATTATCCCAAGAGAAGATATCCCAACTATAAATTCTACTATGGAAATTTCTGGGCTGAGCAGTACACGCATGAAAACTCATACTTTCAACAAACTCAAAACCAGCATCTTGAAGAAAGACTAACCAGATTGCTCACTCAGTGTATTGAAGTGATAGAAAAGAGGTTGTATGATCATGAGATATATATCAGAGAGTATAGAGAATTGAATACTCACCTTTCTCATTTAATTTCAAATTTTAATTCTCTTGTTAGTAGACTTCCAATAGTTTCAAATATATATACAGGTTGTTTTGAAGATGAAATATATCAAGATGTGGAGGAAGTCCAAGCTATTGATACAAAACAACCTCAAGATCATTACATTCAATAAGACCATTCCTTCCAAAAACCTCATGAGTCAAATTTAGATGAAATACTAGCCACATTTCTCTCCAAGTTCATTCTAGTGTTGGTTAAGATGATGGATGATCATGAATCCCAACTCAATGAACAGGGAGAATTGATTATTCACCTTTCTCATGTTATTTAAAATTTAAATTCCCTAGTATGAAACTTACCATTAAAATATAATACATGAATTGGTTGGTTGGAAGAATAATAAGATCATGAGGTGGAGGAATTAAATACCACAAAAATAATAAAGGAAGAAAAATTGGAGGTAGAAAACAAAGAACATTACCTGGAGCATGTTGACAACATTGAAATAGATAAACCTCTAGATTTTTAAAAAATATCAGAACCTAAGGCATCCCTTATATACATACATAAATACCAATAAGAACAACAAGAATACCTTTTAAAACTTATATAAGAAAAAGAAATAAATATGAGGGAAATTTTTGACCAGGTGATTGAGGAGGAAGAATAGAAGGAGTTTGAAGTGGTACAATCCATAGATTTAGAAGAAGAAGAAAAAGTAAAAGGAAGTTTACATTAAGAAAACATGCGCCAAACTCATGAAAATTCTTAAGACTGAAGAGAATGGGACTCCCTTCTACAATTTCAAGAAGAAGAGGAGAACAATGAGGCTATAACTAAAAATTTCATCATAGAATTTGAACCAGAGGAAGAAGAAAAAGGAGTGGTGGATCAGGTGAACTAAAAAATATGGTCAGATTTTGATTTCCTATTATTTTTATTACATTTATCCTCAAATTTCATCCCATAACTAGTCATGATGAAACAATGGAGGAATAGAAATACTACCCCATATGCACAATAAAACCATAAGTGCTTAAATATAAGATGATTAGCTTTATACCATGATCCAATTAGCTAACAAAGGTAAAAGGTCGAGCTGAACGACTATAAAAAGAGAAACTACTAGGAGAAAACCTAGATTTTTAAAATTTGTTTTTAGGACTTAGATTTATTTTATTTTATTAGTTTAAATAAATATCCCCATGGTTGGCCTCTTTAACAGTTTTATCTAAATATTTTAAATTTTAAATGGAATGTACTTTCATTGATTATTTTTATCTTTCAGGACTATAGAAGAAAGAATCAATAAGTAATTGAAGAGCTTAAAACAGGAACATTTCACATCATGAGACCAATACATGTCGTGAACTTAGTCAGACAGAACTTTAGAGGCTCATTTAAAAGCATCAATGGAAGGGGGTTAATATTTCTAATTTTTTATATCTTTTCACCCCTAGTTTTTTTTCTACCACATAAAATAAAAAAATAATTAATTGAATTGTTGTATTAAATGAATTGAATTAGATTCACATGCAAAAATTCTTGATTTTTTTTTCTTATAATCACTGATCAAGGAGACATCAGAATCAAGGAGAAATATTTTGACATGTTGAAAAATTTGAAATATGATTCCTATAAATGAAAAATATATAAATGGAAATTTTATAAGTCACTTGTTTATTTTAATTTAAAATTTCTTGAAAATTACTGTTGATATGATTACTTTTCATGATGTTGACTCCTAGAATCATGCATTGAGTAAACTGATTATTTATTTTCATGCTATATCCTTATTGACTTATATTTTTTCCCATTCTTGAGAGTATTTTGGACTAATTATTTCCGATTTTTATGATCATATTTCTTGAGTGAATCTTGAAGCATGTAAACCTACTAGAACTTTCATTAATATCTTGTCGAAGCTGTGACTAAACAAATTCACTTTTGAAATGATTGAGGTGTTTTATTTATGAAACCTGTTGTCTTGATATTGACTTGCACATTGATCCTCCTTTATCTTGTAGAATCCATGGATTACCTTGATAGGATTGATCCATTTTACAATCCATTGTTTCCTTTCTTACCGATCTCTTTGTATTTTTCATGATATTCAATTGAATGGGTGTGGAGGAGGGTTGTTCATGGTGGATATGGGATGTGATATCTTGAGAGGAGACTACAGGGTGTTTCCATGAGATTTTGGGGAAGGTTTATATTTATATTCACTATATTCCATGGTATATCCCTCTTATTGTTAAAAAAACAAATTAAAAAAAATGAAAAAATGGGTTGTTTTATAGGTAGGTCAAAAATCACCATTCTTAGATCGATGACCACATAATCATATTTGGTTAGATAGCGGATGTGAGACTTATCCTAGGGAGGCTTCCAAAAAAATGAAAAAAATGGGTAGCAAATTGTGAGAATAAAAAATCACCATTTTCCATACCAATGATTTTTATTATATGTGGTTTGTTGATAGATGTGAGGTTTGTTCCAATCAAGACTTTAGAAAAAAAAAGAACATCAAGAGAGGATTATTTTTCATTAAGATTACTTTGTCTGTGAGCCTTCACTATATAATTTGGGGGGGTGTGATATGACAATATATTTTAGTGAGGGTCATTTTCATTGATCTTGTATTTCTAATATCGTGTATTATACATTAAAGTTTAGCATCCTCATTGAGACTTTCTTGATTTTCAACATTTTTTACCTTCCTACCCTCAGCCACAGATTCATTTGATCCTTATTTAAAAGACCTCGTGATTAATTGTGATATTTTTCTTTACGCAGTGGAGAAAGTAGATTCAATGCAAGCCTATGGTTAGGAGCATGTACTTGAGGTATGAGAATAGTTCCATTAAATTGTTACCTTGAGTGATGAGTGGAAAAATAATGGTGAGGGAAATCATAAATGGCATGGGTGTTGATGAAAGGTTTAAAACTATGTGTGAAAAGTTAGAAATATCTTGAATTGAACATTTTAAATAAAGCATGATTTTTGGATTCATTATTGGGTATGTGTTGTGATTTTATAATATTCAGTTATAACTTGTTTTTATCATTTGAAAATTCTCTTGTTTATGTATGGATCCTTGGTATTTTTATGATGAGGTTTTTCTCGAGGATGATCAAAGATTTGAGTGTGGGGTATTTGATAACTCTATTTTATATACCTATTTTGATGTGTTTTTATACGTGTTTTCATTGAATATTAATTGATTTAATATAATATTTATGTCTGATATTAATGTTTTGTGAATTATTATACAGTATTGGCATTTGGATCAATACAAATGAAAACATGGCAATTAAGGAAGAAAAAAGGCAGCGCGATGTAACACCCCAAGCTTCCATGGTATGCTTCTCTTTGAATAATATAATAGCTTGCGTTGTATGCAACTTCGAGTTCTAACACACTATGACCAATCAAACCAGCCATTATGAATAGTAATACCCATTTTTAAATTTTTTAAAATTTTATTTTTTAAATGGACTTCATTTTTGGATTTGAAATATCAAAATTAGCTTAGGCTGAATTTTTTTTATTTTTCTGAAAACTTTCAATTTTTGATGAATAGTGAAAAACACTACGTTATTGTTTAAAACCGACTTTTTATTTAAATAATTAGTTATTTTATTTAAATTTGTATTCGATAAAAATAGATACATAATACCTATATATATTCAATTTAATTAATTAGAGTCATTTTATAATAATATTAGATATATAAAATTTTATTGATCTTTTTACCGTCTTTTACCCACAACTATGGGAAAAAACGATAATTGCGACGGGGTATTTGCGACGGGTCTTATTCCCGTCGCAACAACTCCGATGAAAATGGATTTTGCGACGGGAATATATTCCCGTCGCAAATGGTCAGTTATTTACGACGAAAATACAGGGCTTGTCGCAATTGCAATGGCGCGGTTTGCGCGCCAAAACGCGGGAAGGATATTTGTGACGAGTAGAAGGCTACCCATCACAAGTACCCCGTGGTGGTAAATAGTATTTGTGATGGGGGAATTTCCCCGTCGCAAAAAATTATTCACCCGATACTATTTGCGACGGGCCCCGCCGCCAATACTGGCCGCTGTAAATCCTATTTGCGACGGTCACCTACAACCCGTCGCAAATACCCCACGGTAGTAAATACGGTTTTGCGACGGGACTATGACCCGTCGCAACAGATAATCCAACGGGAGGTATTTGCGACGGGTCCCGTCGCAAATACCGGCGGCGGTAAATATGAATTTGCAACGGGGATATCCTCCCGTCGCAAATACCGGCAGCGGTAAATAGTAATTTGCGACGGGGATATCTGCCCGTCGCTAATGGTGTGGCATTAGTGACGGGCCCGTTGCAACAACCCTTTTACCCACCGCCCGTAATTAATGCGGGCGAAGGTATTTGCGACGGGCCCCGTCGCGAATACTGGCGGCGGTAAATAGAAATTTGTGACGGGGATAGCCACCCGTCGCTAATGGTGTATATTTGCGATGAGCCCGTCGCAAAAGGCCATTTACCCGCTGCCTCTATTTAATGCGGCGAAGTCATTTGCGACGGTATCCCATCGCAATACCTCGTATTTGCGATGGTCACCCGTCGCAAATGTGACCGTCGCAAATGCGACCGTCGCAAATGCGACCGTCGCAAATAATCTAACCTATATATACACCCCATCCATTTTTTTCCATAACATTCAGATCTCCATTCTTCTCTCTCTCTCATTTTCATATCTGAGCAATTTTTTTTTTTGTTTTAATTTTTTCTTTCGAGAAGAGGAAGGAAGGAGTTGGTGCAGATTATTAAAGGTATTTATATTTTTTGTAATATTTTTTTTAATTGTTAAATTATTTTTAATTGTTAATTTTTTTTAATAGAATATTTAGCTATATAGTATAATTAGTTTATGTGCTTGTACCAAATAATCCTTGTCTGGATACGAACAAGTAGAGGCGGCTCTGGCACAGATGTACCTAGGAGTGAAAACTCTGACAAGGTGTTTCGAGCTTGACTCGGGGTAACCTGGTACACGACAACGGGCCTTGTTGCACTCTTGGTTCGACACTCCCGGGGGATGTTTTGGTAATAATTAGAAATAAATATATGATTATCAAATAATTAAGAAATAATTAGATTTAATTAAAATAATTATCAAATAATTAGGAAATAATTAGATTTAATTGATTAGAAATAATTAGGAAACAATTAAAATAATTAGGAAACGATTAATAAGAAATAATTAGATTTAATTAAAATAATTATCAAATAATTAGGAAATAATTAGATTTAATTGATTAGAAATAATTATAAAACAATTAAAATAATTAGAAAACAATTAGATTTAATTAGGAAACAATCAGTATAATTAGGAAACAATCAGTATAATTAGGAAACAATCAGTATAATTAGGAAACAATCAGTATAATTAGGAAACAATCAGTATAATTAGGAAACAATCAGTATAATTAGGAAACAATCAGTATAATTAGGAAACAATCAGTATAATTAGGAAACAATCAGTATAATCAGGAAACAATCAGTATAATCAGGAAACAATCAGTATAATGAGGAAACAATCAGTATAATTAGGAAATTTGATTGACCGCTCATCTACCTCAATTTTCTTTTCATTTGTGTGTTGAGGCTTGACAGGAAACTTCTGCCTCCACATGTAATATCTGCTTTTACTGTCAAAATTATCAACCTCCTCGCCAATATAGAGGTGAGGAGGTTTATAATTTTGACAGTAAAAGCACATATTACATGTGGAGGCAGAAGTTTTATGTCAACCTCAACACACAAATGAAAAGAAAATTGAGGTAGATGATCGATTAATTACGTTTGTTTGTCTATTCATTAATTGATTAACCACCCGACCTATATGTATATCTTCGCATTTCTAATTATTAACATAAATAGTAACCTAAATAGTAACATAAATAGTAACATAAATAGTAACATAAATAGTAACATAAATAGTAACATAAATAGTAACATAATATAAAATATTATATTACTTTGATATTAATAGTTAAATAATACTTATAATATAATGATTTTATTATTATATGTTTAATATTTATAAAAAAATATTAATATTATTAAAATTATAAAAAATTTATAAAATATTACAATTATCAATATTTTCAACAAGTTTTGCTTTATTCTTAACAGTTCAAATCTTAAAGGGTCGCCAATTTTCAGGTCATGGCCAATAAAAAGTTTGCGTCAACCGTGTCCAATGTAAACTCTATAATTGTTCTTGCTTGGTTGATCACCTCGCAGGTAGCGTTGCAATAGGACAACCCATGTAATGTTATTCTCATTACTTGTGTTGTCCTATTGCAACACTACTTGCGAGATGATCAACCAAGTTAGAACAATTATAGAGTTTAAATTGGTCAAGGTTGACCCAAAATTTTTATTGGGAATGACCTGAAAATTGACGACCCTTTAAGATTTGAACATGTTAAGAATAAAGAAAAATCTGTTAGAAATATTGATATTTGTAATAATTAGTAATAATTACTAATAAAATTAATCAAAAATCAAATAAATTCAAGTACATGGTTATAAATTGGCACAATTTCCAGCGGATTGTTGACCACCTTTTGTTCAACGTCTCATATCTTTGTTACTTTCTCCCACTGAAATCAGTATGAAAAATGTGCTCTAATGTATGTCAGAGCAAGTTTTTCATACTGATTTCAGTCGGGAGAAAGTTAAAAAGAGATGAGCCATCGGACAAATCAGAATAATTAGTAATATAATCTTCACAACGATGATTACAAAATTTAATTTCATTATTCAAGCATATTTCATTTTTCCAAGTATTGCTAAGTATTGTTAAATTAATAATAATTAGTGGGGATGATTACAAACTAACTGTGTCGCCTATAATTATTGGTAATTACTAATAAATAACTGTAATTATATATCTTATTTTTTTAGGATATTGTTTCTTATATCAAATTATTTAACAATAGTAATGATTTTTAAATTTTTTAGAAACATATATATGAATATGGAACAAGGAAATCGACATCAATCATTATTAGATGATCGTGCTTGGATAAATCAGCACAGAAATCCAAACAGTTCTAGTTTAAATCCTGTATATGTTGATGGTGTGGAAGCTTTCTTATCATTTGCATCATCAAACCCGGAATTTGTTTTAGAAGGGACAATTAAGTGTCCTTGTAAAAAATGTGCTCTGAGAACGTTTGAGACATTTGAAATTATTGGGAAACATCTCTTGCGTTATGGTTTTCAATCAGATTATATTTTTTGGTATCAACACGGTGAACGTAGTTCCAGAGAAGATACTAATAATTTGATTTTGGATCCATCACGGTTTCAGAATTTAGTACATGATGTTGGAGGGTCATCCGTTCAATAAATAGAAATTGAGGATGATGTTGATTTACCTCCCGAGTTGGCACCATCTGAATTTGCTAAGTTGTTCAGGTCTGCTAAGGATGCATTATATCCTGGTTGCAAGATAAGTAAATTAGAAGCAGTTGAAAAATTTATGGCTATTAAATCAGATAATGGAATGTCAAATAACTGTTTTGATCAGATATTTTCTTTGGTTAAAGAACTGTTACCTGAAGGAAATGTGATGCCTGCTAATTATTATGAGAGCAAAAGACTCGTTCGTAATCTGGGACTTAGTTATCAGAAGATCCATGCATGTTCAAACGATTGAATCTTATATTCTGGTGAAAATGATTCATTGGATATTTGTCCCACATGTGGACAATCGAGGTATAAAGAAGCTCAATCAGGGAAGTCTGGATTGATTCCTATAAAAAAGTTGAGATATTTTCCGCTTACACCCAGGTTGTAGTGTTTATTTATGTCTCAGAACATAGCGATAATGATGTCATGGCACAAAACCAATATTTCAAATGGTAAAATCTTGGTTCATCCATCTGATGGAGATTCATGGAAACATTTTGATCAAGTTCATCCATCTTTTGATTTAGAATCCCGGAACGTGCGATTGGGTCTTTCTACTGACAGTTTTTGTCCATTTGGATCTTTTGGTAGTCAGTATTCCTGTTGGCCTGTCTTTATAACTCCGTACAATTTGCCTCCATGGATGTTGATGAAAGAGCCTTATATCTTTTTGACATTATTAATCCCAGGACATTCGAAAAAGAATATTGATGTTTATTTGAAACAACTGATTGATGAGTTAAATTTATTGTGGAGTCATGGTGTTGGTACATATGATGCTGCTGCGAAATAGAATTTTGTAATGAAAGCTGCTTTGATGTGGACAATTAGTGACTTCCCGACATATGGAATGTTATCTGGCTGGAGTACTCATGGTCCAAAATCATGTCCTTACTGTATGTGAGACAACAAAGCATTTATGCTCGTGAATGGAAAAAAACCTTGCTATTTTGACTGTCATCGCAGATTTCTTCCAATCAATCATCCATTTCGGAGGAATAAATCTCATTTCAGAAAAGGCAGAATTGAAAGAGATGAACCTCAAAAAATGATCTCAGGTACAGAGTTACAATCAGTTGTATTTTCATTACCTTCCATCACTTTTGGACCGACAATAAACCAACAGAAAATTCATGGTTTTGGGAAAGAACACAATTGGACAAAACGGGGAATTTTTTGGAATCTGCCATATTGGTCTGATTTGTTGGTCCGACACATGTTGGATGTCAAGAATATTGAGAAGAACTATTTTGATAATTTATTTCATACAGTTTTGGATACACCGGGTAAAACCAAAGATAATGTAAAGGCACGATTAGATCTTGCCCAAATCTGCAGGTGACCAGAACTTGAATTGTTTGAAAATGTCAGATCACAGAGATTAATGAAGCCAAAATCAGCTTATACACTGACAAAAGAGAGTCGCTTATTATTTTGTCAGTGGATTTCAGATTTGAGACTTCCAGATGGCTATGCTTCCAACTTGGGCAGATGTGTTAAAAATGGTCATATTACCGGATTAAAAAGTCATGACTGTCATGTTATAATGGAAAGGCTTATGCCTATTGGATTAAGAGGTTTGTTGAATTCTAATATTTGGGATTCGATAATAGATGTATCATTTTTTTAGACATGTGTGCAGAGACAACAGACTACGATACACTAAGCAAACTGGAAGAAGTTGTTGTTGTAATTATATGCAAATTGGAAAAAATATTTCCATCGGCTTTCTTTGACTCGATGGAAAATTTGATATTACATTTGCCACATGAAGCAAAATGTGGAGGTCTGGTTCAGTTTCGATGGATGTACCCATTTGAGAGATGCATGCAGAAATTGAAGAAAAAAGTCCATAACAAAGCATCAGTTGAAGGCTCAATTGCTAAAGCTTATTTGCAAAAAGAAATTTCTGTATTATGCTCTCATTATTTTGAATCTGAATATCTCTCAAAATTTAACCGCATGGTCCGGAATGAGGGGAATGTTGATGATGATATGAACAATCAATTATCAGTTTTCAATCAGCCCGAACTTGGCTTTGGTGGAGTTCATGATAGATGGATTTCAGATGATGAACATCATAGAGCTCATACATATGTTCTACTCAACTGTGAAGAAATCTCACCAATTGTACAGTGAGTGCTCTTATCCCTTATTCTATAGATTCTGTTACAGTAAATTAATCATATTTTATTTTTAGGTTATATGATGATCATATCAAGAAACAATTTCCACAAATTACAGCAGCTGGCTTAGAAGAACGTCGGCAAAAAAAATTTGCCTACTAGTTTCAAAAACTGGTAACATACATTCTTTTTTGGTTTTACATATAAAATCAATTTATTACTTGTAATAGTGATAAATGTTTTACAAATTTTCAGGTATATGTACATGCTGATAAGATTGATAGTCGATTGCGTATTTTGAGTAGCCCACCATCCAAAATGGTTAAATCTTATAATGCATATGTGGTGAATGGTTATCGCTTTCATACATGTGCATATGGGGAATCAAAGAAAACAATTAATAGTGGTGTTTTTTTGAAGGGATCACATCATAGAGATATTGAATTTGACTTTTACGGCATGCTTGAAGAAATTATTGAACTGTGTTATTTGGGACAGAATTATGTAACAATGTTTAAATGTCGATGGCTGGATACTAAGAGAGGCCTACGTATTCATCCGACTCATGGAATTGTTGATATTAAACATAAAATTCTTCTTGCAGTAAATGAACCATTTTTATTGGCTCATCAGGCACATCAAATTTATTATGCAAAATATTGTGCTGCTGCAAAAGAGTTGGATGATTGGTGGAGTATAATAAAAGTTAAATCTCGAGAAAATCAGTTTACTCAAACTGAATGTGGTACCACTGAAGTGCAAGGAAATGAAATTTTTCAGGACACTCCTCAAAACACATCTTTTTCACAAAGAGTCCTGGATATTGAGGATGACACCCCACAGTTAAGAGTCGATGGTGACGATGTTGTCAATGATGTTACAACTGAATTTGAAATGACAAGAGATGATGACAGTGAAACTAATATGGAAATTGATGATGTTGATGAGGAAGATGAATACATTGACATTGAAAACTATGAAGATGATGATGAAGATGAACATTGACATAGTAAAATGATGGTTTGAATCATAACAAATATATATCTATACATAATAGTTATTTTCAACTATTTTCTAATAACAATCATTTCATGTTTCAGATGGACTCAGAAACGTTTTGTCAGTTGTTGGAGGCTGATCTACCTATAGATGATGAGATTCTTGATTCATCTGACCCTCAGGTTGTTGGCACTACAGGGAGCACTCGGAGGGGGCGTGGTCTTACCAGACTGATGATTCTAGATCCTATCCCGGAGCGACGTCCACCTCTTGGATTTGATGCGCACACGAGGTGGTATGGTAACCTGTGCATTTTAGTTATCTTTCATTATAATTTATTAATATTCTAATTTTTTGATTATTTTTTCTTTTTCCATAGTTTTACGCATATAGCTATTGGACAAGGGAGCGCTATCTTGCGCAATTATTTTTCTCAGCCCTAGCTCACATGGGATCAGATTCTCACTGATGTGCAGGCCTCCATGTTCGATCATTGGCTGGTATGTAATTAAATATTATTTATTTTGAAATTTAATTCATTAATAACTTTATATTAGGGTTTATGGTATCCCATCGACGAGAGCATGCGTACCACTATCCACACGGCATGGGTGGTGTCTATGCGTGACCGTTTCCGTCAGTTTTTGCATAATTTGAGAAAGACGGCTGTGAAGAAAGCCAGAGTGACAGAATTTGATGAGTCCTGTAGAGCCCACCAACCAGAGTACATTTCATATCATGTTTGGGATGGATTATGTACACACTGGTTGGGTGGTGGGTTTTAGAGGAGATCTGCATTGGGTCGACAGAATCGGGGGAGACAAGAGGTGATGCATCGAGCCAGTAGTCGTACATTCAGTGTGCATAGAGAGCGTCTGGTAAGTACTTTTTTTAATATTTTATACAACTTTAAATATAAACAGTTTATTTTATATTCATATAGGAAGCCGAGCAGCCCGGTATTTCGGCGTACGGCGTTTATCGGAGGACGTACACTGACCCGGCTACCGGAGAGATTAGAGGTGACCGCCAACATCAGATTGTGGTCAGTATTATTTTCTTTTCAGTTTGAAAATTAAATGCATATAATCTTTTCATTATTTTAATTTCTAATTGAAACTTAAGGAGTCATATGAGGTCGCGGCCTCTCAGACATAGGCTGAGAGTCAAGACGAGACGGGTGATCAGACTAGTGCCCACCATTTTGACGAGACGACATGGATGCAGGTGACCCAATATGGCTTCAAAAAGGGCCGAGTAGTTGGTATCGGCTCTCATTTGACTCCTGCAGCTTATTATGGTACTGCTGCGATGTCGGCGTCCAGCTCGAGAGGAGTTCGTGGAGAGACATCATCTTCTGCCTCACAGTATCAGGAGCAACTGCGCGCTCAGAGTCAGCTTATAGAGGATTTACGTCAGGGGCAGGAGCAGATGCGTCAGCAACACGATGAGGAGATGCGTCGATGGCAGGAGCAGATGCATCAGCAGCAGGATGAGGAGAGACATCGATATGAGGAGCAACATCAGGAGTATATGGAGTATATGCGTCGTCTGAATCATAGTTTAGGGATGGAGTTTCCTCCACCACCTCCTCCAGGTCCTCCAGGTCCTCCAGATTATCCACCCCCCAGTGATTTTTTTAGATGTAATAAACATTTGAGTTCGTAGTTTATTGTCATATTAACTATTTACAATTCCTCTTTCATAATGGTACGAATATTATGTGATTTAATTTAATTTTTATTTTTTTTAATATATTATTACTTATTAGTATTATTTTTAATGTCTGCTTATTTTAGTAATATTACTTTTAATATTTTATATTTATTGTTAATATTGAGAAGTTTATAATTTTATAATTTTATTAATATTAATATTATTAATATTATTTTTTCATAAATATGTATGTTTATTTTAATAATAATATTGTTATATTAATTTTTTATATTAATAATATTAGTACTATTATTATTATTATTTTATATTAATATTTCATAATATATAATATAATATTATTTATATTCATATTATTATTATTATTTGATATTAATATTTTATAATTATATTATATATATTTTATTATTAATATTATAATAATATAATTTATTTATATTATTAATATTAATATTATTATTATATAGATAGTTTAATAATAATAATATTATACTAATTTTTTATATTATTAATATTAGTATTATTATATTATATTATATTATTTATATTCATATTATTATTATTTTATATTAATATTTCATAATTATATTTTATATTTTTTTATTTATATTATAATAATATAATTTTTTATATTATTAATATAATTATTATTTTTATATAATATTATACGATTTGTATTAATTGTTTTATTTTTTTTATTTTTTTTATTTTTTTTAATATTTGCGATGGGCACATTTGCGACGGTAAATCCCGTTGTAAATGTTTTTTACAGTGCTATTTGCGACGGGACGAATACCCGTCGGGAAAACCTTTCTGCGGCGGTTCGTCGCAAATACTTTCGTCGCAAGTATTTTTTTAAATTTCGCATTTGCGACGGGATTCTGACCCGTCGCAACTAATATATCTGCGACGGCCCGTCACAAATACTTTTTTTATATATAAACGAAAACTTATTTACGACGGGGGACAAATACCGTCGCAACTAATTTTTTTGCGACGGGACCGCCGCAAAAACACCTATTTGCGACGCCGTTTTCGGCAACGGGTGATTTGTGACGGAGCCCCGTCGCAAATATTCAGTTTTCCTGTAGTGCACCTTTAAGGCGCATTTGAAAATTTGCATAAAACGTAATTCTACCGCTTCTATGAATTGAATTTCAAAAATTTGAGAGAAACGTTTGACATCAGTAAGTAAAATGTGGTTCAATAAGATGAAAATAATTTTTGGTGAATAATAACTTTTGACTTATTTACCACGACTAAAAGTAAATAGGGTAATTAAAGGTAAAAAATGATATTATAATTATCCTAAAATATTTCCTAATTCTATTTTATAAGTGTGTTTCGACCAAAATCAACCTTATGAATAAAATATGATCCTTTTTGTCTACTTGGATTAGATTAGGACATTTATTATTATTTTATTTAAAGAATAGTTAAAAGTGTTAAATTCAAATTTTAATAACTAAACCATTTTTAATATAGGGTTATACATAATATAAATTCGACTATAAATATTCATTAGAAAGATAAAAAGATTTCCTACATAATTTTATTTTATTTATGATTTTTATACATTAAATAATTAAATTTATTTATGATATAATAATGATGCAGTAATTACCTTATTGATGAAAGATTAAAATACTTGATATTATAAATATCCAAATAAATGAAAATTGAGACTTCTAATGAATTACACTAATTTTATAGGTCAATATGACATGTTATAGTTGATTAAATAAATTTTATTTGAAGTTATAAAGTTTTTATGACTTTTACAAAAACAAAATACCAAATAGTTTCAAAATTGACATAAATGAGTTTTTAAAACAAATACTATATTATTAATTGATATAATATTTCTAAAAATATAAGGTCTAGAAAAAGGACTTATATAAGGTTATATATATATCAATAATGAATCACTTGGGGTTCTTTTGGCTTTTTATAGTAAGTTTATTAACCATTTATTATAATAATACAAGAATACATGGTAAAAGTTAAACTATTTAACTAAGAGTTAAATCTAAAAGATAAGGTTAATAATGTTACCTAAACCTACCTAAAACCTATTTTTTGAGATTTTTTAGACTCATAACCACCTTATACTCAAAATAAATCATTTTGGAGCCATTATAAACTAAATATGATTGTATAATAGAATAATATTTCAAGCTGTTTCTAAAGTGACCTTCACCTCTCTTATAAAAGGGTACTTCCCCTTCTCTCAAAATCACACCTCCAAATCCATTTGGCTCAGCCAACCCCGGCTCAAATATCCTCCCAACTACCATCACTTAGACCTAGAGGCCTTAATTTGATCATAAATCCAACCTAAGGATCCCTTTTGATCAACTCAAAAAGAAACACCTGAAGAAGAGGTAATAATTTCACCACCTCTTTCAAAGTTCTTTTCTTCTTCCACTTCTTCTTTATTTGTTGTTTTCATACCAAAATAATAAATATTATACCTTATACATACTATGATTTTATTATAAATATGGTACAACTATACTCATTATTCTATCTATCCTATGAATGATAATTCACCATACGTGCGTACGTACGACTTACTGTCTCCACGTTGTGGTGTAGTTTGTTATTCAAACACTTAATTATTTGGATGGGTATAATAATGAGTATAAATTATGTAAATAATAAATATGACATGTTAAGTATTCTTTATATATGATATAAAATCCAATTACATATGATTTCACCATCAATAGAATGATATTGTCGCTCGTGCGTACGTACGGATTTTCATCACCACGAACGCGATGAAATTCATTCTCCATCATAACCATTCAAGAATAATTTTCATTTTATGATTAAAAATAATGTTTAAGAACTTAATATCATTCTGGATATGAATCAAATACATCCTATCCATAACAAACATGGCTTACGTAACCAAGCATATAACGGAAAACAAATTATTTAACACCCGGAACGATGATACTACTGAAATATTATTAACTAAGAAATATTAGATTATCATATATGATATAATATTTATGTATGTGGTTCTTGTATAATTTAATAACAATTATTTAACTATTATAAAGGATATTAATGTACCCTATATCAAGGAAAAGTACAAGGTAAGGGTTAATTCTACAATCTCTTCATTATCTGAGGTTGTTTATATGGGAGTATCTATTGAGACCTATTTATCATCCACATCTGTGTTTCTTAAAAATGTATTTCAAAACATTTTCAATATTTTCTAGACTATGGGTTAAAGTCATTTATACCCTTTTTTTACTTTTTATAAAGGAATCTTTTTGTCGTTTTCTAAACAAGGTCTTTTACGACCTTTTCATTAAAAATAAGGAAAGAATGTTTTTTAACTTATACGGCGGGTGCGGCTATTTTCCGATGTTATAACACCTTATAATATTCCCTTACAAGCTAATAAGAATATTTTAAAAATAAATATTTTATAATTATTTTACTTTTAAATGATTTCAAAATAGAAGGAGGTATTTCTTTCAAATAGTTTTCATTTCATCTATGTCAATATCCTTTGATGGATTTTACACTTATTTGAAGTTGATTTATTATGATAAAAATATTCCATATTATATTGAAGGTTTTATGATATGTTTGACTATGGATGTGTTATTTTTACACCATTCATATTTTATAGTTAAAGTATTAACATTTGTTATGCTAGTTTTAATACGAATGTTTATGTTATGTTTAAACCTTTTCATATGAGGAATGAATTGAACTTAGTAAGTGATGGGTGGAGCCCGCTATATATCCTCGATGTATTGGTAAGTCTCATGAGACAAACTAGTGTCTTGGCACAAGGCCTTGAAAAAATCTTATTTGTAGTCTTGGCAGGAGGCCTTGGCTATGTGATTATGATATCCGGCATTATGCATTCCATCATTGTGAAATTGGCTATTGATATTACATGTGATTATTCAACTAGTAGAATATCCATGTGAATAATTAAATGGAATTATTTGATTTATATTTTCCATATTATGATGAATTTTAAGTTTAAAAGGCTTATTTTTTAGTCTTATACATTGCCTTAAATGTTTATGCTTATTTAAGAAAGTTTCCTCTATATTGATATCCTTACTGAGCACCTGAACTCACCCCTTTCTTTGTTTTATTTTTCCCAAGATGTGAAGAAGTATATTATGACTGACCTACAGGGATAGTCTAAGGGATATGAATTTGTTCAAAGGAGACAATGCTATTGTTGTTTTTCATTTTATAATGTAATGTAAAACTTATGTATGTATATAGTACTTCCAATGCTACTAAACTTATTGGTCTTCTAGGACATGATTCCTTATACCATACCAATATTATCTAATAATACACTGACTCTGGGTATGTAATGACCTGACAATTCTCATTGGCTTGAGAGTGTAACGAGTCATTACTTGGCCTTAAGTGACATCCCCAAGGCGCCAAAGGCTGGCAATAAATGCTGAAGGGTTTCAAAAAAATTGGGGATGATTTACCCTTTAAGAATATACCACAGATCCAACAAGAATAACCAAACAAATATACTAAATAATGCATGATAAAAGCTAAGACAACTCAACCATTTATTTTATCAAAAACCAACCAAAAGTACCACAGCGGAAACCAACACTAAATCAGAGTAAACAACAGAAAGGAAAACTAAAAGACCACAAGATGACAACCCAACTCCATGCTCCACAAGCTCTAAGATCCAACATCACAAACCAGCCCAAGCATCGTGAAGTAGTGCTATAAACATGTGATGCTCTACCTTTTCCAACATCCCGGTATATGACATCTGCAAAAGCACCAATGTGCCAAAGCAGGGGGTGAGTAATGAAACTCAGTAGGTTTTCCCTGATGACTTCCCAACCTATGCCTCTAGGATAAAACATGTTAGCACATTTATATAAAACAATTTATATAAAACAATTCCAAAGCAGTTCACAATATAACAAGTTCCATGTCAAAAACCATTTTTCCACAAAACCCATCTTTCTCAAGAAAAGCAACCAAGAAAAGTTCCCAATTCCATTCACATTTTCATCTGGCACATTTTTTCCATTTCACCAATCCACACAACCAACCATGCATGCAACCTGGACCTCCCTATACTCGCGAGTGGTGAGTTATCCTTCCACTAAGTCGTCACTTAGTGGACTACCTTGATGGGGGTACTTCACGACCTTATCCATCCCAACCTATTGATGGGGGGACTTCTCTCCCTTATCCATCCCAACCTTTTGATGGGGGGACTTCTCACCCTTATCCATACCAATGCACATGAACACACACCACAACCCATGCAAGTCCATGCCCAAAACCAAGTGTGTTCAAAACCTTTTAATAAAGCATCCCCCTTTTATTGAAAAACCCTTTTTCCCACAAAACATTTTCCAAATCCAGCACAACCATATTTTAAAATCACTATTTTAAAATCAAGAAACCAAAACACTTTGCACAACCATTCTTTCAATTTCCACAATTTCATCAAAACCCATAAATCATCACTAAAGAAGATTTATAACATGTTTTTCACCAAAATTTCAGAATCAAAATCAAGAAAATAAATCAATTTGAACTAAGCCTTCAAGTTCTAAGAAAGAGGAATCGAGAGTGAATCCACCTACCTCAAAAAAATAGGATAAACCAACCAAGAACCGGGTCGAAACACCACAAAACCTCCTTAGATTCTTTCCCCTATCACCAAAAATACCAAAACCCAACTTAAAAGTCATCCACTACCTTAGATCTATCCACCTCGGGTATAGATCTAAGGATACAACAAGAGGGAAGAAGGAGATCTAAGAAAACAAGACAAGAACGAGAATTATCATGATCAACCGACCTCTAAACGCCAAGGAAACCCTCTGGATCGCTTCCAAAACACCTGGTAAGTGTTCTCCCACCTTCCCCAGAGAGAAATCCCGAGTTAGGGCCGTCTGGGAGAAAAAAAAGAGTGGGTTAAATGATAAAATAGATTAGATCCTAATAAATAGGATCTAAGTTGACTTCGCGCACGGTTAGTTAAACCGTGCGCTAACCGTGAGGTAGTCACTGCCAGAGAGGGGCTCTCCGCACGACCTCTTCACACGGTTTTCCCAAGCCGTACGGACACCATGCGGTCTCCTCTATCTAACAGACCACCACCTGCATGGCTTCCGCACGGTTTGGCAAACCGTGCACAGCCTGTGCATCCCCACATTTTTCCCTTTTACGCTTTAAAAGTCTCCCAAACTTTCTCCAATCATCTCTCATAAACTTCATGCACTTAAAAAGCATAAAACAAGGGTTACTTAACAAAAACCAGGGGTACTACATTCTCCCCACCATTTGCCTTTCCGTCCTCAGAAAGTAGAAGACCATCGCTTGCCTGAAAGAGTTCTGGACACTGCTCCTTCATTTCTTTCTCGTGTTCCCAAGTCTATTCCTGGATCTGACCATGCTTCCATAAAACCTGTAATAGACCAATGTTTTTTCCACACAAGACTGTCTTTTGACTATCCACTATCCGTACCGGGATATGTATCAACGAAGCATCCAACTCTAGGTCAATGTGATCCCATCTGATCACATAGTCAGGATCAGGGTGATACTTCTTCAACTGGGATACATGGTAATGCCAACCGATATGCCACCTCTCCAACCTGTTCTAGTATCTCAAAAGGTCTTATATATCGAGGAGATAATTTTCCATGCTTCCCAAAAAGACATTGTCCAAGCCTTGGAGAGATTCTCAAAAAGACATGATCACTCACTACAAATGACAACGGTCTTCGGCGATTATCTGCATAAGATTTCTGACGACTCTAAGCCGTCTCCATCCTCTTTCTAATCAACTGGATCTTCTACGTTGTTTCTTGGACAAGGCTCGGCCCAAGTAGTGAAGTCTCACCTGTTTCCACCCAACAAAGTGGAGAATGAAAAGGACGCCCATACAATGCTTCAAACGGAGCCATGCGTATCGAGGCCTGATAACTTGTATTGTATGAGAACTCCACTAAGGGTATATGGTCCTCCCATGAGCCACCAAAATCCATTACAAAATCCTGAAACATGTCTTCCAATTTCTGTATCATCCTCTCAGATTTCCCATCAGTTTGAGGATGATACGTCGTGCTCATAGTCAACTGAGTCCCAAGGGCTTGTTGTAAGGATTTCCAGAAACGAGATGTGAACCTCAGATATCTATCTGAGACGATAGACATTGGTATACCATGTCCTTTTACCACTTCTTAGATATTGATTTTTGAAATATCTTCCACCGTATGGGTTTCACGAATTGGGATGAAATGGGCCGACTTGGTTAGATGATCCACTATCACCCAAATGGCATCGTGTTTCCGGACCATTCTTGGAAGACCAGTAACAAAATCCATTGCTGTCTTCTCCCATTTCCACACTGGGATAGGTAAATACTATAACATACCAACTGGTCTCTGATTCTCTACTTTAACCTGCTGACAAGTTAAGCATCGCGAGACAAATTCGGCCACCTTCCTTTTCATGCCGCTCCACCAAAACTGCACCTTTAGTGCCTTATACATCTTCTGTATACCTGGATGTACAACCCATCTCGAATGGTGGTAAACATGAAGGAGTTGTTCCTGAAAAATCATAGGTACAACCATCCAATCTATGAAATACAAAACTGAACCCGCTTCCAGTTTCTAGCCATCAATGGTCTCCCCACCATTGAGTTTTGCACTCGTTGTCAGACATTCTGCATCAGATGTTTGTGCCTCTCTTACTATCTCCACCAAATCAGGAACAAGTGTAGCTAAAAAGAAAACATCAACATCACATCAGCTTTCAAATTACACATGCATGTCGGCTAAGACCGACATCAACTTCCATTCATCTTAAGCTTCTTTCGCCAACTGAGCATACAACTTTCTGCTTAATGCATCGGCCACCGAATTGCCCTTACCCGGTGTATACATTAAGTCAAATTCGAACATTTGAAGATACTCCATACATATCCTTTGCCTCAGATTCAAATCTCATTGTGAGAAAATGTGTTTCAGGCTTTTGTGATCTGTAAACACAGTAAATTTCTCACCAAAGAGATAATGTCGCCTTGTTTTCAAAGCATGGACAACTACAGCTAACTCCAAATCATGTATTGGGTAATTTTTCTCATGCACTCTCAACTTCCTTGATCCATAAGCAACCACATGGTCTCCTTGCATGAGAAAACAACCCAAGCCTATTCTCGAAGCATCACAATACACCACATACCCCTGTCCTGATTCCGGAAAAATCAAGATGGGTGCTGATGTAAGGAGAACTTTCAACTCTTGAAAAGATCTCTGACATTCCTCAGTCCATTGAAATGAGCTGTTTTTCTTTGTCAATGCTTTCATATGCAAAGATAGTCGTGATAAGTCACGCACAAAGTGTCGGTAATAACCATCTAGAACAAGAAAACTTCGTATTTCAAAGACATTCTTCGACGGTTGCCAAGAAAGAATAGATTCTATCTTTTCTGGATCCACTGAAACACCTTTCTCATAAACAACATGGCCTAGAAAGTGTACCTCTTGTATCCAAAAATCACACTTTAATAATTTGGCATACAACTGATGGTCCCTCAAAATTTCCAACACTATCTCCAAGTGTTGATCATGCTCAACCCTTGATCTTGAATACACCAATATGTCATCCACAAACACCACAAAAAAAGAATCCAGATATCGTTAAAATATCTGATTCATCAATTCCATGAAGACCACTGGTGCATTCGTAAGACCAAAAGGCATGACTACATATTCGTAGTGGCCATATCTGCTTCTGAAGGTTGTCTTCAGAATATCCTCCTTCCGAACTCACAACTAGTGATATCCTGACTGTAAGTCATTCTTAGAGAACCACTGAGCTCCCCTCAATTGATCAAAAAGGTCATCAATTCATGGAAGTGGATATCTATTCTTTATCGTAACTTTGTTGAGTTTATGATAATCCACACATAGCCTCAAAGTTCCATCTGCTTTCTTTACAAACAAAACTGGTGCTGCCCACGGAGACACGCTTGGCCAAATAAAACATTTGCTTTCCAGTTCTTCCAATTGCACTTTCAATTCCCATAACTCTATTGGTGCCATCCTATAATATGGAAGTGATATAGGACTGGTCCCCGGAAGGAGATCAATCGTAAACTCCACATCTCTTATAGGTGGTAACCCTGAGAATTTTTCAGGAAAAACATCAGGAAATTGTTCCACCACAGCTGGAAAAGTATTTTCTGTGATCTCTTCTAATGATTCCAAAGTCAACGCTGCCAATTGGTAAGAAATCGTTCCCACCATTGGTGCTAAAAATCTCTTTGTGCCTTTCTTTACTATCCTCTCTCCTCTGAAGAGATGCTCCATGTCTTCCTCAGTTGTGAAACTAATTGTTCTCCTATAACAGTCGATGTGAGCCTTAAACCTTTTCAACCAATCCATACCCAGGATTATGTCATAGACATTTATCTCCAGCATAGAGAAATCCCATTTCAGCTCAACTCCATCAACAGTTATAGCACATGCTCTACACACAATGGCTTGACATTCTCTTTCACCAAGAGGAGTTTGTTGTTTCAACACGGAATTCATCATTTCCAGCTTTAAATATAGCAAGTCAGTAGTATGAGAATCAATGAAGGAATGTGATGAACCGGTATCAAACAACACTTGCACAAAGGTAGAATTCAAAATAATCGCACCTCTTACTGTTGATGGTCCAGCCTGATCATCGACCATCATCTGCTTAGCTCCATACATTTGCTTCGTCGCTTCACTTCTTTCCTTGTTGCCTTGCTGAGATTGTCCTGGTTGAGGGGTCATGGTATTCCTGGAATCATAATAACTAGCTCTGTTCTTCTGGCGAGGGTGATTTTTTTGTCCTCACCCTATCGGAGCATAAGATGCTTGCGACGCCTTGGAAGTGTCACATGCACCTGACCTGGGAGCACTGCGACAATATCGTTGAAGATTCCACATCTGCTTGCAATTGTGGAATGCTCTCGGTGGTGCTGTAAATTCTCATTTGATGAGATCAGTCGAACCACATTGAAAGCAACCTGCTTTACTCTGGGGTCATGGAGGAAGGTTGACTGATCCTGCCATCTGGTTCGGATTTTCGCTCCAACCTAGGAAGTAGGTGTCCCTCTTCCGCTTGTTCCCAGCATTGGAGTTCCCACCCGTTCATGTGGGTATCATCACGCCTCCTCCTATTGATCCCAAGATATCACGTTCAACAACCATTGCTTTGTTCACTATCTCTGTATAATCCGTAATACAGAGCACAACTATCTTAGAAGGAATCTCCTATCGCAACCCTGATTCAAAGATGCGTGCCTTCAGCGATGCACTTGCAGCAACTTCCGGTGAAAAGCAAACTAAATTCATGAATTTAGCTGCATATTCCATGACAGAGAGATTCTCCTGATTCAGGCCGAAAAATTCCTTTGTCCTCTGGATTTTGAATGTGTGAGGATAGAATTTTTAATTGAACAACTCCTCAAATTCCTCCCAGCCTAGGCCTTGATCCACCTTATCATACACCACTAGATCCCACCACTGTCATGAGAGATCCTCCAGCATGTACATCGCCAACTTTACTTTCATTTCTGCTGGTGTACCGATGAAATCAAAGATAAGATTCATCCTACTCATCCACCCCTCCACCCTTTCTGGTTCATAATCACCCCGAAAAATGGGTGGATTCTGCTTCTGGAACTGGACGGAATGGTCTACATGCCTTGACTCATCCCTCTGATTCCCTGTGTCCACAGCCTGGAATGCTTGAATGATACTCTGAACTAGCTCTTGGTTCACACGTGGTTCAGGTGCAACCACATTCTTTACAGCTTCTTCGGTTTTGTTTCTACGATGCTTAATGGGTTCCATTTTCTATAAAAACAATGCACGCTGTTAGCCTCACTTCCTAGCAATTGAAGGCTTAGCATTTCAATTTCTATCACATCAACTATCACATCATTTTTTTCCATCCATCAAGCTTTTCCACATGTTCAACCATTTTTGAAAACATCCCACATACTTTTTGAAAATCCACTTGTTTTCAAAACATACCAAATATCCACTTTTCAAAATATTTCATTTTAAAATCAATTTCTGCATTTTTCAAAAAAATTCACCTTGCCCAAAATCATAAATCATTCTTCGCAATGAGATATGTCATCCTAGTGGGAAGTCATTCCTCTAATGCATTTCATGATCATATCATTGGATAAACCCATGACTATGAGATTTTTTATCCTATAAGTGTCTCCAAAACACTTATGTACCCAACTCCCTGGTAACTTGAAGTTCAACATAAACGGGTTAGCTGTGTCCTTTTATGCTATACATTTCAAGTTCTGACAATCCTACTCCTGTCTAAGATTGCAACCCAAGGAATAGACGAAAAGGAATTTCAACTCCATGACTGAGAACATCGATGACCACTTGTTAGGAAAGGACCGAACAAGCTGATACCATTTGTAATGACCCGCCAATTCTCATTGTCTTGAGAGTGTAACGAGTCATTACTTGGCCTTAAGCAACATCCCCAAGGCGCCAAAGGATGGAAATAAATGTCAAAGGGTTTCAAAACAAGTGGGGGACGATTTACACTTTAAGAATATACCACATAGGCAACAAGCATAACCAAACAAATCTATTAAATGATGCATGATAAAAGCTAAGACAACTCAACCATTTATTTTATCAAAAACCAACCAAAAGTACCACAGAGGAAACCAACACTAAATCAGAGTAAACAGCGGAAAGGAAAACTAAAATACCACAAGATGACAACCCAACTCCATGCTCCACAAGCTCCAAGCTCCAACATCACGAACCAGCCCAAGCATCACGAAGTAGTGCTATAAACATGTGACGCTTTACCTTTGCCAACATCCCAGTATAGGACATATGAAAAAGCACCAACGTGCCAAAGAAAGGGGTGAGTAATGAAACTCAGTAGGTTTTCCCCGATGACTTCCCCAACCCATGACTCTAGGATAAAACATGTTAGCACATTTATATAAAAAAATTATATAAAACAATTCCAAAGCAGTTCACAATATAACAAGTTCCATGTCAAAAACCATTTTTCCAAAAAACCCATCTTTCTCAAGAAAAGAAACCAAGAAAAGTTCCCAATTCCATTCAAATTTCCATCTGGCACATTCGTTCCATTTCACCAATCCACATAACCAACCATGCATGAAACCTGGAGCTCCCTATACTCGCGAGTGGTGAGTTATCCTTCCACTAAGCCGTCACTTAGTGGACTACCTTGACGGGGGTACTTCACGACCTTATCCATCCCAACCTATTGATGGGGGGACTTCTCGCCCTTATCCATCCCAACCTTTTTATGGGGGGACTTCTCACCCTTATCCATCCCAATGCACATGAACACACACCACAACCCATGAAAGTTCATGCCCAAAACCAAGTGTGTTCAAAACCTTTCAATAAAGCATCACCATTTTATTGAAAACCCCCTTTTCCCACAAACCATTTTCCAAATCCAGCACAACCATATTTTAAAATCACTATTTTAAAATCAAGAAACCAAAACACTTTGCACAACCATTCTTTCAATTTCCACAATTTCATCAAAACCCATAAATCATCACTAAAGAAGATTTATGACATGTTTTTTACCATAATTTCAGAATCAAAACCAAGAAAATAAATCAATTTGAACTAAGCCTTCAAGTTCTAAGAAAGAGGAATCGTGAGTGAAGACACCTACCTCAAAAAATAGGAGAAACCAACCAAGAACCAGGTCGAAACACCACGAAACCTCCTTAGATTCCTTCCCCTATCACCAGCAAGACCAAAACCTGACTTAAAAGTCATCCGCTACCTTAGATCTACCCACCCCAGGCGTAGATCTAAGGATCCAACAAGAGGGAAGAAGGAGATCTAAGAAAACTAGACAAGAACGAGACTTATTGTGATTAACCAGCCTCTAAACGCCAAGGAAACCCTCTGGATCACTTCCAAAATGCCTGGTAAGTGTTCTCCCACCTTCCCCAGAGAGAAATCCTGAGTTAGGGCCGTCTGGGAGCAAAAACGAGTGGGTTAAATGATAAAAAAGATTAGATCCTAATAAATAGGATCTAATTTGACTTCGCGCACGGTTAGTCCGCACGGTTAGTTAAACCGTGCGCTAACCGTGCGGTAGTCACTGCCAAAGAGGGGCTCTTCGCACGGCCTCCTCGCACGGTTTTCCCAAGCCGTGCGAATACTGTGCGGTCTCCTCTGTCCAACAGACCACCACCTGCATGGCTTTTGCACGGTTTGGCAAACCCTGCGCAGCCCGTTCGTCCCCACATTTTTCCCTTTTACGCTTTAAAAGTATCCCAAACTTTCCCCAATCATCTCCCATAAACTTCATGTACTTAAAAATCATAAAACAAGGGTTACTTACCAGAAATTGGGGTACTATAGGGTAACTGGGGTTGCGGCATTACAGTTGGTATCAGAGGAAGTTTAGTACAAACCTTGAAAACTAGATTTAAAAAAAAACTTTGATTAGAGAACATTACCCTGAGATAAAATTTGAGGATTAGTGTAGAAGAACTTATAGAATTTTGGTAATGTAGAGATTTTGTGAGTTTTCCAAGAAATAAATCTCTGTCTAGATATGAGAAGGTGGAGGTGGATCTGGCACAAATGTACCTAGGAGTGAAAACTCTGACAAGGAGTTTTGGGCTTGACCCGAGGTATCCAGGTACACGACAATGGGACTTGATGCGCTATTGGTTACGACACTCCTAGGGGATATGCTTAGGATAATTCAAATTTTATTTATAAACCATTATGAAGGATTTATGAGTATATACCTCCTCAAAGAAAACATTTTTATGATTATGTATTATATATATAAACTATTTAATTTATGCTAAGTGTTTTATAAGTTTGGAATTATGTATTGCGATTCATAAACTAATCTAGTGTATGCCATTGTTTAGAAATGGTGCCTAGTATAAGAAATGGAAATTGTATCAATTCATGTAATTCATGTAGGGATTTCCCTCCTACTCAAGATAATTATAGTGGAGTTAGTGATACAACTGGTGCTGATCATCTTATCACTATATTGAGACAACTCACTCAGGTTATGAATAATAACCTTACCCGTATGGAGCACCTTGATCGACAATGCAGAGGATCAATGTTAGACCACTTCATGAGGCAACAACCACCAACATTAAATGGGAATACAAATTCATTTGTAGCTGAGCAATGGATAAGTTCCTTAGAGAAAATATTTCATGCTTTGGGGAGTAGTGAAAGGGAAAAAAATTTCATGTCAGTTTATTGCCTCAAGGGAGATTCAGATCAATGGTGGTCATTAATTAAAAAAAAGGAGGATATAGAAGTATAAAATATGGAATGGATGGAGTTTAAAGAGGTTTTCTTAGAAAAATACTTTCCTCATGACCATCGAGTGGATATGGAAAGACAATTTCTGAGTTTGAGGTCAAAGGAGGATGAGAATGTCACAAAGTATGAGGCCAACTTTACAAGGTTAGCAAGGTATACAGTAGATTATATACGTAGCCCAAGGAGTAATATTGATTGATTCTTTGATGGGTTAAAACCATTTCTCCATCGAGCATTAGTCTCACAATCCTTCTCATCATACGAAGATATTGTCTCATGTGATATTAAGATAGAAAAGGAATTCTCTAAGTCATATGACTTTAAAGCAAAGAAAGAGAATGAGAGATCTGTTGAACACTCTGGAAATGGAAATAAGGGGAAGAAGGGAAAAGTTGAATATCCATCCTGCAGTAAATGTGGTGAGAAATACCCCGGTACTTGCCTGAAGGGAATGGGAGTCTGTTATAAGTGTGGTGAAAAAGGCCACCAATCTCGTGATTGTAAGGAAAAGAAATAGGTTGTCAATGTTGAATGCTACAATTGTAGAGAAAAGGGGCATTATGAAAATGAATGTCCTAAGTGCCAAGGAAAATTACCTTAGAAAAGGACAAGGGAGCAAGACCAAGCTTATGCGATCACTACTGCTAAGGTTGAAGCTCCGAAAGATGTGGTGGTGGGTAATTTAATGGTTTCTTCAAGTTTAGCCAATGCTTTATTTGATTCTGGATTATCGCATTGTTTCATATATTCCCAGTTTTCTAAGAAAATTAGATATTTTCAATTTGATTTAACAAGGAAGTTTTCAGTCAAAACTCCTAAGGGAAGTATCATTGCAAAAAGGTTTTGTGAATCAGTTCCCATTAGGTCATATAAATGTTCTTTATCTGTTGATTTCATCATCATACCCATGATTAAATTTGATATAATCCTCAGTATGTATTGGATTTCAGACCATGATGCAAAAATTTATTGTAAGAAGAAGGATGTTACAATTTTCGATGATAATAAGGAGTACCTTATCTATAGAGCAGAAATGTCACCACCTAATTCTTATCTAGATCCACCCCCAGTAGCTCAACTAACTTCAATTATTGGGGAGGAATAGAATGAAATAACTATGGGTGAGGAAAAGAATTTTAAAATAGAGTACATACCTATTGTACAATAATATGTTGATGTGTTTCCAGAGAATTTACCTGGACATCATCCATAATGAGAAATTGAGTTTTCTATTGATTTAATTCTTGGTTCAAGGCCCATATCGAAGACCCCTTACAGAATGGCCACTATGGAATTAGTGGAACTAAAGAAACAACTAGAGGAATTTAGTAATAAAGTATTTATTCACCCTAGTGTTTCTCCATGGTGATCCCCTATTCTTTTTGTTAAGAAGAAAGATGGATCTATGAGGTTTTGCATTGACTACAGAGAGATCAATGCTATAACAATAAAGAACAAGTATCCCCTACCTCGTATTGATGATTTATTAAACCAAATTCATGGATCTCAATATTTTTCAAAGATTGGCCTTCAATCTGGATATCATCAGTTGTGGGTGAAGAAGGAAGACATTCCAAAAACAGCATTTCGAACCAGGTATGGGCATTACGAGTTTATAGTAATGCCTTTTGGACTGACTAATGCACCCTCTGTTTTCATGGATCTAATGAATAGAGTTTTCAAGGAATATATTGATGACTTTGTAGTAGTATTTATTGATGATATCTTGGTATAATCAAAAAGATACAAAGATCATGAAAATAACTTGCTCACTATTCTGAAAACCCTTAGAAGAAGTGAATTATATGGGAAGTTTAGCAAGTTTGAATTCCGGCTTCAGGAAATTTCTTTTCTTGGCCATATTGTCTCTAAGGATGGAATATCTATCAATCATTCAAAGACCAAGGCAATCAAATAATGTTCATAATGGACGAGTATAATTGAGGTACATAGTTTTATTGGTTTAGCAGGCTATTATCGGCATTTTTTCCAAAATTTTACCCGATTGGCAAACCCATTAACCAAGATCACATGTAAAGGGGTTAAATTTGTTTGGAAAAAATAGTGTGAAGAATGTTTTGAAGAACTTAATAGAATATTATTCAATGATCCTATCTTGACTCTACCATCGGGGAATGATGGGTTTGTTATTTATAGTGATGCTTTAAAGAAAGGACTTGGTTGTGTCCTTATATAGAATGATAGAGTTATTTCCTATGCATCACGACAGCTAAAAATTCATGAACAAAACTATCCCACTCATGATATTGAGTTAGTAGCTATAATATTTTCTTTGAAGATATGGAGACACTATCTCTATGGTAAAAAATGTGAGATATATACCGATCAAAAGAGTTTGAAGTACATTTTATCACAGAAATAACTAAACATGTGGAAAATATGATGGATTGAACTACTCAAAGATTATTATTTCACTATACACTACCACCTGGGGAAGGTAAATAAGGTGGCAGATGATTTGAGCAAAAAGAATCATGGAGTTTTGAACAAGATGAGAGTTTAAAGGGATCCTATGTTCATGGATCTAGTAAAAATGGATATGGGAATAATCATGGAAGGTGAAACATCAATACTTTTTCAAATGGTTGCCAAAACATCTTTACTAGAAAGGATAAAAAGTTCCCAGACTGATGATGAGGAGTTTCAAAATAAAATTAAATATGGGAACGATCGGAGACTGATCGACTTCATGTATGAAGATGGGATTTTAAAATTTGGGAAGAGAATTTGTGTTCCTGACATAACTGATCTAAAAAAATAATTATTGGATGATGTTAATAGCTCTGATTTCTCTATAAACCCTGGTAGCACTAGGATGTATAGAGATTTGAAGGAACATTTTTTATGGGACAACAAGAAGAGAGATATTGTTGATTATGTGTCAAAATGTATAGTTTTTCAATAAGTGAAAGTTGGAAGACAACATCCTAGAGGAGTCATGCAACCTCTTCCTATACCTGAGTGTAAATAGGATGATATTATGATGGAATTTGTCATAGGACTACCAAATACTCTTAGAAGTAATGATGCAATATGGGTCATTGTTGACCGTCTTACCAAGTCAACACATTTTCTTTTTATAAGAGAAGATTTACCACTTGAAAGTTTATCAAGACTATATATTAATGAATTTGTAAAACTTCATGGAGTACCCCTATTGACTATTTACGATCATGATCCCCGTTTTACATTAGGATTCTAGAAAAGTCTTAAGAAGGCCCTAGATATTGAACTTCATTTGAGCACTGCCTACCACCCTCAAACTGATGGATAATCAGAACGGACTATTCAAACCTTAGAAGACATGTTGAGATCTTGTTCACTTGACTTTCAAGGTATATGGGATCAATATTTACCTTTGGTAAAATTTTCTTATAACAATATCTTCCATTAAAGTATTCAGATGGCATCGTATGAAATGTTATATGGAAAGAGATGTCACACACCAACTTGTTGGGATGATGTTGGTGAAAAAAAACTCATAGGCCCAGAACTTGTTGAGGAAAAAATGGAAAAAGTGAAGATTATCCAAACCCATATCAAAGCAGCTCAAAGTAGGAAAAAGAGAGATGTTGATAACCGAAGAAAGGATTTGGAATTTCAAGTAGTAGATCATGTTTTCTTGAAGGTATCTTTATGGAAGGGTGTTATTCATTTTGGTAAGAAGGGTAAATTAAGTCCCAGGTACATCAGACCTTTTGAAATTCTTGAACAAATTGGAGTTGTAGTTTATCGTTTGGAAATGCTGCCAAGTCTCTCCAAAGTTCATGATGTGTTCCACGTATCACTATTGAGAAAATACATGCCTGACCCAACACATGTACTCACCTATGAATAAATATAACTAGAACCTGAACTATCTTATTGCGAAGAACCAATCAAAATTCTTGATACTAAAGAACAAGTATTGAGAAATTGGATGACTCATCTGGTGAAAGTTCTATGGAGAAATCATAATATGGAAGAGGCAATGTGGGAACCCGAGGAACTTATGATGAAGAACCACCTAAATCTTTTTATGCAGTAATATTTTAGAAATTTCGAGGTCAAAATTATTTGAATGAGGTAAGAATGTAACACCCCAAGCTTCCACGGTACGCTTCTCTTTTAATAATACAATAGCTTGCATTGTACGCAACTTCGAGTTCAAACACACCACGACCAATCAAACTAGCCATTATGAATAGTAATACCCACTTTTTGAAATTTTATAAATTTTATTTTTCAAAATGGACTTCATTTTTGGATTTGGAATATCAAAATTAGCTTAGGTTGAATTTTTTGTATTTTTATGAAAACTTTCAATTTTTGATGAATAATGAAAAACACTACGTTATTTTTTAAAACTGACTTTTTATTTAAATTTATATTAGGTAAAAATATATACATAATACCTATATATGTTCAATTTAATTCATTGGAGTCATTTTATAATAATATTAGATATATAAAATTTTATTGAACTTTTTACCGTCTTTTACCCACCTTCTAGGCGCATTTGCAAATTTGCATAAAATGTAATTTTACTGCTTCTATGAATTAAATTTCAAAAATATGAGAGACATGATTGAAATCAGTAAGTAAAATTTTGTTCAATAAGATGAAAATAATTTTTTTGTGAATAGTAACTTTTGACTTTTATTTACCATGGTTAAAAGTAAATAGGGTAATTAAAGGTAAAAAATGATATTATAATTACCCTAACACATGTCCTAATTCTATTGGATAAGTTTATTTCTACCAAAATAAATCTTATTAATAAAATATGATTCTTTTGGTCTACTTGGATTAGATTAAGACATTTATTATTATTTTATTTAAAGAAGAGTTAAAAGTATTAAATTCAAAGTTTAATAACTAAACCATTTTTAATATAGGGTTATACATAAGATAAATTAGAATATAAATATTAATTATAAATATAAAAATATTTCATACATAATTGTATTTTATTTATAATTTTTAGACATTAAATAATTAAATTTATTTATGATACAATGATGATGGAGTAATTACCTTATTAATGAAAGATTAAAATAATTGATATTATAAATATCCAAATAAATGAAAATTGAGACTTTTTATAAATTCCACTAATTTTATAAATTAATATTACATGTTAGGGTTGATTAAATAAATTTTATTCAAAGTGATAAAGTTGTTATGACTTTTTCAAAAACAAAATACCAAATAGTGTCAAAATTGACATAAATGAGTTTTTAAAACAAATACTATATTATTAATTGATATAATATTCCTAAAAATCTAAGGTTCTGCAAAAGGACTTATATAAGGTTATATATATCAATAATAACCACTTTGGGTTCTCTTTTATTTTTATAGTAAGTTTATTTACCATTTATTATAATAATACAAGAATACATGGTAAAAGTTAAACTTTTTAACTAAGAGTTAAATCTAAAAGATAAGGTTAATAAGGTGACATAAACCTATCTAAAACATATTGGTTGCGAGTTTTTAGACCCATAACTACCTTATCCTAGAAATAAATCATTTTGGATCCATTATAAAATGAATATGATTATATAATAAAATAATATTTCAATCTTTTCTTAAAGTGACCCTCACCTCTCTTATAAAAGGGTACTTCCCCTTCTCTCAAAATCACACCTCAAAATACATTTGTCTCAGCCAACCCCTACTCAAATATCCTCCCAACTACCCTCAATTATACCTATAGTCCTTACTTTGATCATAAATACAACCTAAGGAGACCTTTTGATCATCTCAAAAAGAAACACCCGAAGAAGAGGTAATAATTTCACCACCTCTTTCAAAGTTCTTTTCTTCTTCCACTTCTTATTTCTTTGTTGTTTACATACCAAAATAATAAATCCAGTACCTTATACATACTTTGATATTATTATAAATATGGTACAACCATATTCATTATTCTATCTATCCTATGAATGACAAGTCACCATACGTGTGTGCGTACGACTTAATGTCTCCACGTCGTGGTGTAGTTTGTTATTCAAACACTTAATTATTTGGATGGGTATAATAATGAGTATAAATTATGTAAATAATAAATATAACATTTTAAGTATTCTTTATATATGATATATCATCCAATTACATATTATTTCATCATCAATAGAATGATATTGTCGCTCGTGCGTACGTACGGATTGTCGTCACCATGAACGCGATGAAATTCATTCTCCATCATAACCATGCAAGAATAATTTTCATTTTATGATTAAAAATAATGTTTAAGAACTTAATATCATTATGTATATGAATCAAATACATCCTATCCATAACAAACATGGCTTACGTAACCAAGCATATAAAGAAAAATGAATCAGTTAACACCCGAAACGATGATACTACTAAAATATTATTAACAAAACAATATTAGAAGATAATATATGATATAATATTTATGTATGTGGTTTTTGTATAATTTAATAAAAATTATTTAACTATTATACAGGATATTAACATACCCTCAATCAAGGAAAAGTACAAGGTAAGGGCTAATTCTACAATCTCTTCATTATCCGAGGTTGTTTATACGTGAGTATCTGCTGGGACCTCTTTATCATCCACATCCATGTTTCTTAAAAATGTATTTCAATTTTTTTTCCTAGACTATGAGTTAAATTCATTTATACCCTTGTTTTACTTTTTATAAAGAAATCTTTCCATTGTTTTCCAAATAGGGTCCTTTACGACCTTTTCGACAAAAATAAGGAAAGAATGTTTTTTTAACTTATATGGTAGGTGTGGCTATTTTTCACCGTTATAATACCTTAGAAGCTTACGTTACAAGATTATAATAATATTTTAAAAATAAATTTTTTATTTTATAATTATGTGACTTTTAAATGATTTCAAAATAGAAGTAGGTATTTCTTTCAAATTGTTTTCATTTCATCTATGTCAACATCCTTTGATAGATTTTACAGTTGTTTGAAGTTGATTTATTATAATACAAATATTCCATATTGTATTGAAGGTTTTGTGATGTGTTTGACTATGGATGTGTTATTTTTATACCATTCATGGTTTATGGTTAAAGTATTAACATTTCGCTCGCTAGTTTTAATATGAATGTTTATGTTATGTTTAAACCTTTTCATATAAAGAATGCATTGGACTTAGTAAGTGATGGGTGGAGCCCGCTATAGATCATCGATGAATCGGTAGGTCTCATGTGAAAAACTAGTGTCTTGGCATAAGGCCTTGAAAAAACTTATTTTTAGTCTTGGTAGGAGGCCTTGACTATGTGGTTATGATGTTTGGCATTATGGATTCCATCATTATGCAATTGGCTATTGATATTACATGTGATTGTTCAACTAGTAGAATATCCATGTGAATAATTAAATAGAATTATTTGATTTATATTTTCCATATTATGATGAAGTTTAATTTTAAAAGGCTTGTGTTTTAGTCTTATACATTGTCTTAAATTTTTATTCTTATTTATGAAAGTTTTCGCTATATTGATATCCTTACTGGGCACCTGATCTCACCCCTTTCTATGTATTATTTTTTCCAGGATGCGGAGAAGTATATTATGAATGACCTACAAGGATAGTCAAAGGGATATTAATGTGTTAAAAGGAGACAATTTTGTTATTGTTTTTCATTTTATAATGTAATGTAAAACTTATGTATGTATCTAGTAATTCCAAGGCTACTAAACTGATCGGTCTTTTGGGACGTGATTCCTTGTATCATGCCAATGTTATTTAATAATGCACCGACTCTGGGTAACTGGGGTCGGGTCATTACATGTGATACCATAATTTGAGGATAATCATGGAGAACTTCCAAGGCACAAAACTGAAGAAGTAGGATGAAATCAAGTTTTTAATACTGGAAGATGAAGATACAAATCGTGTAAAAACTTTTCATGATGTGAAAATACCCACAAATTACACATCGTGTAAAACATTATATGATGTGAAATTTCTCGAGAAAATTTAAAAAATGGAGATTTCAGTGTATCTTTGACAGGAATATTCATGGTGAACACCCAAAACATCCATTAAACAAATACTTGACCTGAGGGAAGGCCATTTATGACCTAGAGGCTTAAAAATAAGAATTTTTTCCAAGGGATTAAGAATTCCATTAAAAAATGAAGAGGATCGACTACCGGGAGGCTGCCACAGGGTTCCAACCTAGATTTCTTAATAGATAGGTTTTTGTTTATGTTTTTCTTTCCTTTATTTTATGTAATCATTGGATGATTTCTAGTTTTAATTCAAATATATTTCATTTATTCATTCACTTATTGTTTTATATTTCTTAATCCCTCTATCCTATTGATTTGGGTTTAATCATCATTGGTGATCACCTGATGATGGTTGGAAAAAACCCATAGGGGGGAGTAGAATCGGTTAAAGAGGGTTCATAGCAACAAAGCATGATTTACCTTTACTCATAAATATGATTTTATTCTATAGTATCATGTTTTTTTGTGAGTCTATTCTATTTGTTATTGAATCATTGACCATATGTTTTCAATAATGAATGAACCCCAACATGGTTGAGATAATTTATCCATGACCATTGAATGGAATTACTCTTCTGCTTTTGGAAATATGAACTTAATGCACTCTATATATTTTAGTTCATCTGACTATGATGATTTGGTATTCTAGGTTAGTTTGATAGAGGATGAACATTTATTTTATCAACAAAACTATTTGGTTGTGAATCTATTTGATATAATTATTTTTCAAGTAATGTTGAATTAATTTATCAAAACTGCCCCTATAAATTGATTCCCCTACCTTTTATTTCTCTATTTTAATTCATTTATTTTAATTTCATCATTAGTTTAATAAAATCAATCAGAAATTTTAATGACCTAACCTTTAGTCTAGATTTTTTATTGTTGCGTTCCCCGCTCTCTGTGGGTTCGACCCTGCACTTCTTCTATACTATACCTTTTTAGTTAGTATGGTTTGGGGTAATATAAATTTTTAATTCGATCCATGCCTTGAGGAATTAATGACGCCTTTAGATGCATCACACACCACTATATTATTTTCCCTAATGACCAAACCACCTCCTAAGTGGTTGTGGCCTAAATTCTTACAAAAATAACTTGATGATTTTTGTATGGAATGCATGCTAGCATGGACCTTTTTCATGTATGGTGTTAACTTCTCATGGATTGTTCACCTAGACCCTAATAACTTTACCTTATACTTGGCCTCTCTTATTAAGTGGAATGATAATGGCATGGACTTCCCATGGCCCTCATAATACAGATAATTAAATGAACCAGTTAATGAATTTGATGTCATATATTAAAATGGTAGAAAGGGAATGGACACTAACATGGACCTCCTGTGTGTATCACTTATAAGCGAGTTGTTCAATGAATAGAATATTCCTATTTAATTAGTAAAGTTCGTGGGCACTAGTATAGACCTTTGAACCTATTTATATATATATATATATATATATATATATATATATATATATAATATTCATGAGATGGATATTCTCTTATATTGAGCCTTTTTATTTGGATGGTTTTGCCTAGGTATGGACACTAACATAACCCTTGTCTTTTTATATTATTGTTGATGTTGGACATCTCAGTATGACACTGACTTCTTATGAAGGCATGTAACCTATTGAACAATGGTATGAAACCGGTCAGGGGATTGAGGTATGGAACCTATGACCCCTAGGTATGATTACTTATGGTATGAAACCGATGAGGGGGATCGAGGTATAGAAGCTACGACCCCTGGGTATGATTACTTACGGTATGGAACCGATGAGGGGGGGATCGAGGTATGTCACCTATGACTCCCATATAAATTTATATATCTAGATATATATCACCTTGGTTAGTCCCCCTGGGACCTAACCCATGTAGGTATGATACTTATACTGAGTTTGTTATGGATGATCTTTATGGACTCAAAGAGGACGTCGTTGGTCAATGGATTTAACTACCAACCCTCATGGGTCTGATACTTGATATATGATATATCTGATGTATGTATTAGTGAATGATTTACTTTTTATGCAGTTTCTTTTCATTCATAGTCCACCTTTGACCAGTTTCCTTTGAGACCTTTGGGAATTACATCCCTTATATTATGATGATATTTATGGCACCTGGGTATGACACCTCTATTCATATATGATCCCCTTATGTGGATGTCTTGGTGCTAATCCTCAGGTTCATTACAATGCGTGTATATCTGTGAAAATTATTTTATGATGTATTCATATATATATATATACATAATGATATGTGTGCATAGATATTTTGGATTAATCCAAAGCAGATATGGTCGGTCGGGTGTCCTTGAGGAACCTGATCTGGACTTGTTTACTTTTATTTATTTATTACTGTTTTACTAGTTATACCTACACACTACTGTATTTTATATTTATGGACTGGATAACTTTAGACACCATTGGTGGTGGACTACTGAGTATATCTCACACCCTTTTCGGGCCACTATTTCACTGGGGTACCCTAACAAACTTCATGACTACAAGTTCTGGTCTATTGGATTATGCTTGTGTTGTTATGCTTTTACCTGGGAGTTAGGAGCACATGACTGAGCCAGAGCTCGAGATGATCATGGTGATAACCCTTGGGAATTTTTGATCACTTTATTTATTTATTTATTGTATTTTACCACATACTATACTTTTTTCTTGTGAATTTTATCATCTTATGGACATGCATTCATTATTATATATTTGGCATTAGCCAGTTTTGTCAGTTATTTTATTAGTTATTGTTATTTTCTACTACTCTATCTTTTTATTATGCTTCCACTATTAATTTTTTTATTCAGTATGATACTAATGTGATACTATAATCATGAGGGTATAGTCTCCCCACTATACCATCATTAGACCCTTGTTTCTAGTCTGCAACCTCTAGCGTATGGGTAGGTGCACTTGAAGTCTAGTGGAAAATCGGCTTGGGGAACCATTGAAGTGGATCATGTGTTGAGGCACTACAAAAAGAACTATAAGGTCCTTAAAATCTAATCCATCATGCTTCTTCATAGTCACCAAAAAATCCGAACATCTCATTCTAGGACCCTCAATCTTAAAGGTATTACATTTCACCTTTATAGATTTTGGTGTTTCTAAGAACTCAAAAAGCATCTCATTTTTTTTTTCAACAAATCCTAAACCTCTTGGGAATCATTAGAGCCATGTAAAGCTAGTGGTTTCTGATGAAGAAACTCTTGATAATGATCTCTAGATTCATCCCTTTGAGATTCCACTATCAGATCCTAAATAGGAACAGGTTTAGGTACTTGTACCAAAGCTTGGACATCACACACCACTAAATCAATAAGATTTTGGTCAATTGGAGGATTTTCTTATTGTGGTTCACCAGTAGATTCATTTTGTGGATTATTCAAACATCTCCTCTGAGGAATGATACTACAAAACATCAAAAGACAACACTAAAATCATCATCAAGGATACACATATCAACAAATCAAACAAGATATACAGGAATATAAATTCCATCAAACAGAATTCAAGAATGGGATTTCAACATAGTTAGACTATAAGTAGAGAAAATTCTAGAAAACATATCAAAGTATTTCTCAAAGACACTTTTACCAAAAACCCATGGTGACTTAAGGATCATTACGATGATACATAGTTAGACACTCACTCACAAATACCTCCTAAGTCCCAACAATCCTACCCACCAACTACTAGGAAAACCCAAATTGTATACTAATATCAAGGAGAGATGCACAAATTGTACCTTTGATACCAATTTTCTATGAAACTGCTTAAATACCCTAGTACCATGATACCTGATCCGACCTTGACATGGACCTGAGGGCATTCCCAATCCCCACAGGTTGGTGATAAGCACCAGGAATTATACAAGAAACAAAAGGGAGTGATTTTTCCACAAAAAACAGGAGACAAAACATACAAGTAAATATGATCAACACTCCAAAGGAAGAAAGTACCAGAATCAAATATGTAAAAAAATACACAAATAGTACATTATCAAAAGACACAATGCCTTCCAAGATAAACCTCAAAGATAAACCCATGTAACAAGTGGATCACATCTCTATCGGTCACCTCTATCACTTTGGGTCCCTTTGATCAAGAACATACACCACCTCCAAGTGGTGTTTTTTTCCTTTGCTTGGACCTAACAAAAGATAATCAACAAACGTCCAAAGGTAAAGGTAGTTTGTGAGCTATAAATCTTAGTAGGGTCTCACCAAGTGTTCCATAATTAATTTCATAACAATTAAACCAAACATTCTTTCAATTTTAGAAAAACAAGGAATGGAATGGCATTTAAATATTTTCAACAAAAACATGTTTTCATAATCAAAACATAGAATATATATTAAAACTAGATTAAATGATCATTTTATATAAAGAATTTATATAAATCAGTTGGCATGAATAAAATAGTTATATGAAATAGTGACATGTAATCATCAAATCAAACATCTCATAACACCATGTAATAAGCCCTATGATATGTTAGTTTCTGGAAATAGGATCCTTACACTAATAAATCACCATTATCGGCTCAATGTGTGAACATGTCCCTTGTCTTAGGCCATCAGGACTCAACTCCCCATTAGGTAAAATCATATCGTAGTAAGTTTATATCAGTGTTGTCATCACCAGTCCATTGTTAGGGGGTCAGATCCTAACACGTTTTTAATAATTAACACTAACTACCCAGGTTTGCATGTTCTTCAGTCAATCAATTAATCAATAATGGGAAAATAAATCATTTCAAATCAGTTCAAAATATTATTTCCCAAGTTTCAGTTTTCAACATGCCTTTCTCATTTTAAAACCAAATCATAGGTTTTCATCAATTCATGACCTTTTAAATCATATTTTAATTTAATCCAGTTGTCTCAAGGTTCAACCTCAAATTATTTCATTAAATCAATTTCCAAATCAATCCATCATTTTTTCTTAAATCCACCCAATAATTTCAATTCCATTGAAATTGGGTGGTTTTCAAAATTTTCATTACCTTTTTAAAATCATTCAACAAGAATCTCAAATACGTGTTTTTAAATCATTTAAAAACTCATTCAAAATCAGTCAAGCAATAAAGGGTTTCAATTATAGGTTTAAGACTTATGGAATCACCTACCCTTAATCACATGATCAAAATAACACAACACCCGCAATGGGATTTTCCAATAAAGAACAAAGGCATAGGAGATCAAGGAATTTATCCTAGAATCAAGATCCATAAAAATGGATATTATATCTATCAATAACATGATTATTCATCACTATATAAGGACTAGATAAGAAAATATCAAAAGAAACCACGTGATAGGTGATTTACTCACTGAAAGGAGATCCAACGCAATCATTGAATCTTCAATTTGCAAGGAGAAGAGGTTGGAGGGTCCAAAACACATCTCAAGAGTCTTTAAGTGCCAAAATATCTCATAAGGATTAAGAGTAGGGAAGTTGGAATTTAAAACTGTCTAGGACATTTAATTTAGTAAAAACACATACCACATCACAACCCCTCATTGACATGATACAAATAGGCTGAAAATATCTAGACCATGCCACAACTTCCTCAGACCACACCATAGCCACCCTCGATCAACCAGCCTCCTTAAAAAAATTTGCATTCCTTTCTTAGATCCGATTTACCCAGGGTGAGGCTGTAGGAAAACCTCATCACCATGCCGCAGCGGTGCTTGATTTGAAAGAAGCACCAAAATGTACCAACCAAGGCTCCATAATGAAACTAACCACTTATTCCGCAATTATACCTTACCTCACTTCCCCTACGCCACAACCTCATGGCCCAAGACGCAGCTGGGACTCTCCATGTCACAGCCCCTCCACCATAGCACAACTTCTTTTTTTCCAAAAAACCCAAAAGACTCAAGAACACACCCTTTAAACCCATTAAAACATTTATACCTAGACTCCATTAATTTTAAAAAATAAACATACCCAAACTTTTGATCACAAAAAGTGTTAATAAAAATATTTGAAATAAGGTAACAATATTTTACTACCTCCCCACTATAAACACTTTCTATCCCCAGAAATTTTTTCAAAAAGATTCTATATTGAAGAGATGTGGTCACTAATCTCTCATGAGTGCCTCACACGTCCATGTCTCATATGAATCAGAACCATACTTCCATAGAACATGGACCAAAGGTATCGTATTCCCATAAAGAACCTCTATCTCAAAATAAACAATCCTAATTGGATGCTCAGTCATAGATAAATCATTCACAAAATCAAGATCTTTCCAGCTCAAATCACGAGAAGGGTCATAAAGATACTTTCAAAGTTATGATACATGAAATGCATTGTGTATTGAAGTTAATTATGATAGTAATTCTAAATGGTATTCCACTTTCCCTACTCACTCAATAATCTCAAAAGTACCCACAAACCTCAGTGCAATCTTACCCCATTTTCAAAGACGTTGATGAACCAACAAAGGTGAAACTCTAAAAAACACATGGTCACTGATAGAAAATTCTAATAGTCACCAATGATGATCAGCATAGGATTTATAAAAAATATGTATCATCGACATTCTATTATGAATCAACTGAATCTTCATTATCATATCTTAGACCAAACTCCATCCAACTAAGGAACTTTCACCAATCCCCGACCAACATAATAGAGATCTAAAAGGTCAGATATAAAATTCCTCAAAAGGATCTATTATAATAGAGGATTGGTAACTATTGTTATAGGAAAACTCAACCAGTCCCAAATGGTCATCCCAAGCTCTTCCAAAGTTAAGAACACAAGCATTTAGTATATCTTCAAAAACATGTATAGCATGTTCTGTCTGGCTATCCATATATGGAATATATGTAATGATCAAATGTACCTGGGATCCCGTAACCTTCTAGAGGCCACTTCATAAGTGATAAGTGAAATAGAGATCCCTATCTAAGACTATATTATATGAAACTCCATACAATATGGCAATCTATTTCACTTAGAGACATCCCAAGTCCTCAACTTTGGTTATATCTTGAATGGGTATAAAGTGAACCAATTTGGTTAGATGGTCAATTACAATCCATATCTCATTCTTCACTTAATGGGTATGCAGAAATATAACAATAAAGTCCATAGAAATTTCATCCCACTTCCAAGTCAGCACTAGAAATGGCTGAAGAAAACCCGAAGGTCTCTAGTGCTCGGCTTTGACCTGTTGGAAGATATAACAATGAGATACAAAGGCAGTGATGTCTCATGTCATATATGGACACTAGAATCATTATTTCATATTATATAACATATTTTTGGTTCTAGGGTGGACCACACAATGATAACTATGGAAATCCCCCATTAAAACTTTTCTCATAGGAAAAGGTATAACATACAGGTTCCGAAAACATAAGATACCCTCTGAAGAGAATGATCACTCATCAAGGGTCTCCCCACTATAAAGAAAATCCTTAATTCCATGAAATTAATAATAAAGATATTATTATTGAAAAATAATATCAAAAAGAGATGAGGTCAACTACACAGTCACAAAAACAACCTCAGACTCATCCTCCTAGACTCCCAAAAGTAACTGAGCAAATATATCCATTATATCACTCTTTTGATGATTTTTGCATGAAACTGGTTATAGGTTTCCTACTCAAATCATTATCAATGAAATTACTCTTACCAGGGGTGTAATAAATGTTAAAATCAAAATATTTTAGGTACTCTACCCAATACCACTATTAGAGATTTAAATATTTTTTTGAGAAGATATAGTTCATGATTTTTTTGTTAGAATAAACAATAAACCTTTCACTGAAAAGTTAATGCCACCAACTCTTGAGAGAATTCATCATAGTTTTGATTTTGATATCATGGGTCATATAATTATTCTCATGTAGCCTAAGCTATTTTGAACCATAGGATACCATTTGATCATCCTTCATAAGGACAGAACCCAAACCCGAACCTGATACATCTTAGAATAACACATAGCCTTGTCCAGCCTCTAGAAGAGTCAAAACCAGTGTAGAAGTAAAAAATACATTTCATCTTAACAAAGGAACTCTGATATTTCTCATCCTAAATAAACTTAACTTCTTTCCAAGTTAGATCAGTCATCAGAGAATCCAACTTCAAGAAATCTCTGATGAACCTATAGTAATATCTCTCTAAACCCAAGAAGATCTGAATCTCAAAAACATTATTTGGTTATTCCCATGTCATAACATCTTTAACCTTCTAAAGATCAACTAAAATACCATGTTTTGAGACCATGTGTCCCAATAAATTCATTTCCATACATCCATAAATTACATTTCTAAAGCTTTGCATAAAGTTGATGACTTGTAAAGATTTGTAGAACTACTCTCAAATGATGCACATGGTCCTCCTCTATTTGAGAGTAAACTAGGATATCATCAAAAAATTCCACCATGAATGAGTCAAGGTACTTAAGAAATATATTGTTCATAAAAGACATAAAAACTATAGGAGAATTGATTAAACCAAATGGCATAACAAGAAACTCATAATGGACACACCTACTCTTGAAGGTTGATTTTTGAATGTCAGACTCTTTTATTTTCAACTAGTGATAACCAGATCGAAGATAAATCTTAAAAAACCACTTCAACCCTTTTATATGGTCAAATAGATCATAAATATATGGTAACTAATATTTATTAATCATCATAACTCGATTGAGTTTCCAGTAATCCAAAAATAGGAAAAGTGTTCAATTTTCTTTATTTACAAAGAGAACAGGTATCACCCAAGGTGACACACTCAGGCATATGAAACCTTTATATAGAGGATTTCCCAACTAATTCTTCAATTCTTTAAACTATTTTAGTTCCATATGATGATAAGGAATAGACACTGGCTGAGTACTAGGTAAAAAATCAATAGAAAACTCCACCTCTCTTACCAATGGAAAGCTAGAGAAATCAGAAGGAAAATGTCGAGAAACTCAATGGAAATTGGAGGGAGATGATCACTCAAAGATTATTGATACAATTCAAAATTAAACACCAATATTACCCTATAAAACTCAAGAAAATGAGGTCCTGATCTACATGACATCGGGTCTCATTCTCCCTAAAAAACACATCACACCCCATCAGGCACAGTAAAGGAGACCTGCTAAAGATAATAGTCAATACAGACCTTATGAGAAACCATCTAATCCATACCAAAAATAAAATTAAGAGGTTTCATGTCAAGAACTAAAAAATCCAAGTAAACTTTATCTCTGATAAATAGAAAACACAAGTAGGACACTAAAGAATCTATACTCTCTTCGTTCTGAGAGGTGTAATAATATCCATCATAAAAAACAAAATCTCTATAATAATATTTAGAAAACTCACTATACTGGTCAATATAAATGATTGATATGCACTGATATCAAATATATTAGTCACTAAAGATGAAGTTATAATGATGGTACCTCTTACATTCATTGGACTTGCACCATCTTCCTCTGGTGACTCTTCTACTGTGTGAAGAAGCTTCATTCTAACTATCTATGAATAGCACCCCTTGGTTCTTAAAGAATTTGATTGCACCATAATAATTTTTTTTGTTGATTTTACCATGCCACTACATGAAGTAGAAAATAAATGGAAGAAATTATATAGGTGACCTGAGCAACCACAAGAACCATGGATCTTTGGTGCCTCAGTACAAACCCATTGTGAATACCCAACCTTGTCACATTGAAATAAAGTAAAAGGGACTATGCCAAGCATTTAAGGAGGTATGGATAACACCTTAAACCTATAAAAATTATGAGACTCATCATACTTTCTCTTTACTTTAAACTAACTCACAGAACTGCCATAGGGAGAAAAATGAACTCCCATCAACCCTAACTTACTAATCAGGTCAAGCTCAACCATCAATGCTCTATACAACACATCAACATAAAAAATTGAACTTTAGCAAGAAACCTATGATCAGATATCAAGTTGGAGACCCATCTCAAACCAATGATCCCTCATCTTCTCATTAGATACAACCTCATGTGAAAACTGAACAATCTTAGAAAAATGATTTTCATACTATGTCATGGTCCTTTCACCCTGTTAGAGGTTGAAAAACTCCATGGATTTTGACAAGAAAATTGACTATAGATAGAAATAATTAGTGAAAATAACTATTAAGTAATTCCACTCCAATCCCTAATGCTTCTTCGTTATCACCATCGAATCCCACCATCTCCTACTAGGCCCCTCAACCTTAAAGGTTGCGCATTTCACCTTTATATATTATGGAGTTTCCAAGAACTCAAAAAATCATATCAATATTTTTAAACTAATCCTCAACCTCTTTAGGATCGTTAAAGCCTTTTAAAGCTGGTGGTTTCTGATGAAGAACCTCTTGAGGATGATCTTTAGATCTATCCCTTTGAGGTTCCACTAACGGAGCCTGGACGAGAATAGGTGTAGGTACTTGTCTCAAAGATTGGAAAACACACACCACTAAATCAATAAGATTCAGGTCAAATGGAGGATTTTTCATATTATGGTTCACCAGTATATTCCTCTTTCAACCTATTAAAATTTCACCTCAGAAGCATGATGCTACACAACATTAGCTAACAACACTAAAATCATCAACAAGGATACATAGATCAACAACTTGAATAAGAGATATAAAAATATAAATTTCACCAAGCAGAATTCAAGATTTATATTTCAACACAATCATATCAAAAGCAGAGAAAAGTCTAAAAAATAGATCAAATTATTCCTTAAAGACACTTTTCCCAAACACCCATAATGACTTAAGGATCAATAAGATGAGAGTTGGCCAGACACTCGCTCACAACTACCTCCTAAGTCTCAACAATCCTACCTCTTGTATACTAGGAAAACCCAAACTTCATACTAACATGAAGGAGAGATGAAAAACCTACACCTCTAATGCTGCTTTTTCATGAACCATCTTGAATACATTGGTACCTTAATACCTAAGTTATCCCTAACATGGTCTGAAGGGAATTCCCAATCCCCACAAGTTGGAGAATAACACATAACATCATATAAAAAGTATAGGGGAATGGTTTTTTCACAAAAAAGTGGAATAAAAAAGATACAAGTTAGTATACTCAACACTCCAAATGGAGAAAGTACCAGAATCAAATAGGTAAAACATTACCCCAAATAGTACATTATCAAAAGACATGACATCTGTCAAGATAAAGCTCAAAGATAAACTGATGTAACAAGTGGATCACATTTCCATCTATCACCTCCATCACTCTAGGTCCTAAGGATCAAGAACACCCACAACCTCCAAGTGGTGTTTTTATTTTTCTTGGACCTAACATAAGATAATCTACAAATTCCCAAAGTAAAAGGTAGGGTGTGAGCTATAAATCCCATTAGAATATCACCAAGTGTTCCATAATCAATTCCATAACAATTAAACCAAATATTATTTTAATTTTAGTAAAACATGACATGGAATGGAATTTGCATATTTTCAACAAAACATGCTTTCACAATCAAAATATGGTATAGATCAAAATATACTTAAATGATCATTTTATATAAAATATTTATATAAAGTAGTTGGCATGAATAAAATAGTTCTATGAATCAATGAAATGTAATCATCAATTAAAACATCTCATAGCACCATGTAATAAGACAGGTGGTATGTTAGTTTCTAGAAATAGGATCCTTTCACTACTAAATAAGTGATCTCTTCTCAATGTGTGCACACGTCCCTCATCTCAAGCCATCAAGACACAACTCCCCATCAGGGAAAATCATGGTTCATTAAGTTTATGTTAGTGTTGTCATAGTCAATCCATTGCTAGGGGGTTATATCCTAGAGTGCTTATCCTAATTACCACTAACTAACCAAGATCACATGTGCTTCAATTAATCAATTAATCAATCATGATAAAATCAATCAATTCAAAATATTATTGACCAAGTTTTAGTTTTTTACATACCTTTTTTATTTCAAAACAAAATAATAGGTTTTCATCGATTCATGCCTTTTTAAATCATCTTCCAATTTAAGTCATTTATCTCAAGGTTCAACCTCAAAAAATTTCATAAAATAAATTTCCAAATCAATCCATCATTTTTCTCAAATCCACCCAACAATTTCAATTCCATTGAAATTGGGGGTTTTCCAAAATTTTCATGCCCTTTTCAAAATAATTCAATAATCATCTCAAATATTGGTTTTTGAATCATTTAAAACTCATTACAAATCAATAAAGCAACAAAGGGTTTCAATTGTATGGTAAATCCTTATGGAACCACCTCCCCTTAATTACATGACCGAAACAACACAATACCCACAATGGGATCCGGAAATGAAGAATGAAGGTGTAGGAGATCAAGGAATCTATCATAGAATCAAGATCCATAAAAGCAGAGATTATATATATCAATAACATGATGATTCATCACTATCTAATAATTAGAGAAGGGAATATCAGGAAAAAAACACACAAGATGAGATTTTCTCACCGAAAGGAGATCCAAAACGATCATTGACACTTCAATTCACAAGGAGAAGAGGTTGGAGGTTTCAAAACACCTCTTGGGAGCCTTAAATAGCCAAAATATCAAATGAGGATTAAGAGGATAGAAGTTGGAATTGAAGAATATATGGGACATTTATGTCTGTAAAAACACAGACCACACCGTACCCTCCCATGGCCACAATGCAGATATGTTGAAAATAGCCAAACCATGGCGTAGCCTCCTCAGACCATGTTGTCACCACCCCTAGTCTACCAGCCTCCTTAAAACAAATCACAACCATCGCCTAGATCTACTTCACCCAGATTGAGGCTATGTTGAAGCCTCAACACCATGTCATAGTGGTGCTTGAGTTGGAAGAATCACTGAAATGCACCAACCAGGGCTCCACGGCACAACCGACCCTCCACGTTGCATCTATGCCGAAATTGAAAATAGCTCTACAAAAAGGTCTCCAGGGATCCAAATTGGATCTAACCACATAATTTTTATCCCTTCCTAACCTTATTTTCCATACATCATAACCTCATGGTCCACGATGCATCTGGGAATCTCTATGCCACATCTCCTCTACCACGGTGAAGCTCCATTTTTTCCAAAAACTCTAAAAGACTTAGGAACGCACCCTTTAAAACCTTTGACACATTTATACCCAATATTCAAACAAACAAAAATCCACGAAATTTACAATAAGGGTCAATAAAAATACCTGAAAGAAGGTAACAAGATATTATATGTGCTCATCTGTTAGATGAATGAAATGAGATGTATTCATCGACTTAGTAAGTCTTTTGGGGGAATCAAGAAAATATGAGATGAATATACTAGATTTCCATATTCCATGTCTAGTGGTCACTTGATGTCATGGAAAAAAATTTATAGGTATACATATGGTTTATATGATACATTTAGTGGTAGACATGTTTTTATGGATATATGAGTACATTTGATAGAGATCACACCAGACCCCTTAGTAGATTGAGTAGCACTGATGTTTTTCTAAAGGCCACTCTTTTCATACATTTATGAAATATAGATTTAATATTTCTTTTCAATGCTGATAAGGCCTACAAGGTCATATGGTTAGGCCTATGGATAAGGATTGAGTTTTGGAAAAAGTGTTTGAATCAAAATGAAGACAGTATGATGAAAATGTTTCCAAAAAGAGTTTTGGATAGATTCATAAAGAGTTGTGATGTTTTTAATATAGTCCTTATGGATTTTAGTGTAATTGGTCTATTTTTTAATATAAACTAAAATATTTAATGAAATATTTAATTTAGGTGATTTTATCTTCTATGTGGTTTCATTGATAATAATCTATTTTTAATGTATTAAATGGATTGAAAATTCATTGAATATGATTTAATGAATTAATAAAATTAGAATAAATGTATATGAATACATTGAATATGATAAATGTGTTTCATTAAATGAAACATGTCATGGATGGCTCTATAAAGGGATGAGATCCCTCATGTTGTGTATGACCAATTATCTGTATCCCTATAAAAGCTATATTCCTTATTATAGCTTGTTCACCACCATTTATGAAGATGTTAGCACCACTTAGAATGTATGAGGGTCCTCTAATTGATATCGGGATCCATAGGCTGGTGTAATCCCTTGGAGACAGGAAGCATTTGTTTTTTTCTCAAGTGAAATTTATCAAGAAAAATCATTGAAGATTATTACATTGGGTATCCAGACACAAACATTTATGTTCTTCATTTATTACAGGTTGATTCCATTAAATATAGATTGTTTTAATTTGGGTTTTTCTTCCACTTCCATGTCCATATGATGGATAATGGATACCTAACAACATAAACCATTGATATGCTAATACTTGTTGGGTGTTCGATCTCATCCCATTTTTTATGGTTTCATATTTCTCTATAAGATCAATGTGAATATCATACATTAATATGCAATCTAGGTTGAAAAAGAATAATAATGAAATAAAATGGTGTATTTAGGAATTATGAAATTTACATTTTCCTGATAACATAATAAACTTACTAAACATTAAACAATGTTTATGGTCTTGTATAATTGGTTTACCGTATATCACCTCCAGTTAAGTACAATGGAGAATGTTACACTAACCTCATGTTTAAAAAATATTTATATAAAAAATCAATGATTTGATAATTTATAAAATAAAATAAACAAATACAAATGATTGTGACTATGTTTGATTTTGTGTTATTAAACACTAAATAAAGTCAAATAAAGAGTGATTATTTTTCTCCATTTTGTTTGGTACAAAAAATTAAAATAAATTGTATTATTTTTTTAGACAACGCAAATATTATTTATTAAAAAATTGATTTTATTACTTTTTTATTTAGAAAAAAGTTATTTACATTTTTCACTTTAAATTTTAACATTACCATATTTAGATAAACATCAAATCACATAAAATATATTAATACAAAATTTTATAATATTTTAAAATATTTTCTAAACATAATTGACCTCATATACTGATTAAAACCATTTAAATATTTACCATAAATATTTATTTTAAATTAATTATATTTTATCCTCACACATAATCATTATTTTATATTAATTTTTAATCAATTAAAATTTAATAAGTATCAAAATTATTCATGGAATGAGACAATAAACTTTAAAAATTATGTTCAAATTATAAAAAATAATTATTTCTCCCATACGATATGTGGTTGGTATGAAAATTGGGTTTTTTAGTGGGTTTTTTAATTTTTTTAGAAATGGGTTTAGGTTAATTTTTTATTTAAAAATGGGACAAAAAGGCATTAAGGAACCTAAAAAATAATTTTTATTTTATTTTTTTTATTTGTGTGCATGCATATATATATATATAACAAAAAATTTAGTGGAATTTTACTACTATTATATCCATAATTACTTCTATTAAAGTAATCTAAACTAATCAAGTCATGCTTTCCACCCTAGATGGTGAGATTTGGTTGCAGATTAGATATAAGAAGCTTCCCTCATTTTGTTCAGTTTTTAAAATTACTATATATGTGAAGGATTATTTTTGAAGGGGTATGGTCTATGGATTTTTTTTCTAAGAAGGGGCATCATCAGGAAGATTACATGAAATTCATTCATGGTACTGGAAAAGTTCAGTGGAGATACTTGAATTTAGAATTCCCAAATCAGGTAACCTGGACAGTGGATCACAATTTTACTGACCCCCTCAAGTCTATTTCTCCCAATCAAGGCATGAAACGATTCTGAGATGGTGTTGAACAACCTTCTTTTGCCTATAAGATTGCCATTATTTATGAATTGGTTGTGAAGTCTACCAAGAGCCCTAGCTTGGACTTGGCTGGTTTTGATAGTAAAGAGAGGGGGTAGATCAGTTATAATGACTCATACTTTTCATACATAGGTATTACATATAAATAAATGAATATTCATTACATAACATAATGAAACCATGCCTGAATCGTATGGGTTTAGTGTCATTGGAAACTTGGAAACAAAAGCAACTAGTTCATAAAACATTTACATTATCTCTCATTTATTCCTTCATAACTAGAACCCTTTTTGACATTTCATACTTAATAAATTTCTTTGTATCATAGGGAAAAGAAACATAAGAAAAGGATGAGCTCAAATGCTCAATAAGGGTAAACAATAGGGATATCAATCATAACATAAGTATAAGGAAATAAGAACATGAACATAACATTTGAACATTATACCCTACTTAGAAATGATCATAATCTTGAGTCATGGAATAAATCATAGAATTTCATGAGACATGAATCATAAAAGAATCAAAGAACATAATACATAAGAGCGTAATATTTACATGAAACATGAAATTTTGGAATACTCGTAAACTTATAACATTATGAGCATGTATAAATAGAAATAAGTTCACTCATTAAGTTAAGGACATGAAACCAGGCCTATTCATAAACTTATGGACATGAAACCAAGTCCATGCATAATCTTATGGACATGAAATCTAAGTCCATGCATAATCTTATGAACATGAAAACCAGGTCCATGCATAAACTTATAGACATGAAAACCAGGTCCATGTATATAATTGTGAACATGAAATAAGGTTTGCACATAACATATTTACCACATGAGCTATCCATATTTAACCAATGCATTGGAAGGAGATATAGGTCTCACCCTTCACATAATGAAAATCACACACATGTGTGTTACAAGAACATAAATCATTCATCATATCAGAACTCATGAAAAAGAAATGGGTTTCATAAACATTTCATTATACCATAACCCATAGAAAAGAAATGAGTTTCATAAATATCATGTCATCATAAACATAAACCAATCATAAAAAGAATAAGAATAATATTCTCAAAAAATATCCTCAGTAAAGCATAATTAACATTAAATAATGTTACCTTATATGGAAAATAATTTTGAGAGATCACTTGAAATAATTCTTGAGGAAAATATCCTTTCTATTTTGATTTTTTTTAAATTTCATGCAATTATAAAAGAAAATATTTTCTCTAGAATAACCTTTTAACCATTTAAAGGAATCTTAAAGGCATTAAGACATCATGAAATCAAGAAAATCTACTTATGTCGTATGAGTTAAAAAACATTCCTTCTGTGTTTTTATCAGAAAATTCACAAAGAACCTCGTTTAAAAAATGAAAAACATAATCATTTTAAATTATTTTGTAAAAATTAAAATATGAGTAAAAATGACTTTAAAAAATCATAATAGAATAGTAAAAAAAATTGGAAAAAAATTTAGACAACCTGGACATGGAAGAAAAATATAGTTTTAAGGGAAATTTTAAAAACATAATATTTAATAGAAAGTCCCTTATAAATATCATATCATTGAAGTGAGCATTAATCAAATGAATCGATTATGTGTATTAGATATAAATCTAGATAAAAAATGGAAATAAAATATAAGATAATCAAAATTCAACTCCCACATAATCTTAACATGGTATAATCAATGAAGTAGAAGTTTAACCTAATTAATGGAAATTGAGTTAAGAAATCCCTTGCCACTTTGTGATTAGTCGAATCATATTCCCCATAAAAGTATAATTATAAAATGAAATATTGAATACCATGAAGATAATTTGATTCATGATATGATATAACAAATGTAAGTATATACACCACACAAAATAAATAAGTGATGAATAAGAAATATATCTCACAGGAGTAAAAGTGAGACGATACATCCTTACCCCATGCTTCCCTTTAGTTTTGTACACTTTAACCTCTTGTATAAAGGTTTAAAGAATGTTATTAATTAATTTTATAACCATACTCATATTTATAATACCTTATGTGATACTTTTATAACATTTTATTACCCATCCATTAATAATATTTTATTATTTTCATTGTTCCAGGTACATTCGTTTCATGGTTTCATGATCAATTCATTTGTGTATAATTATGGATTTTCTTGTCAAATGGAAACAAAAACCTAGAAGTGAAATGAAATGGTATTAATAAAATTCTAGAGATGGATTTCTGGGATCTTTCTTGAAACACTACCACATAACGGGGCAAGGGCAGCACCTCATTTTATCAACGCTAAGCAGAAAGCGCTGATAAAGGGTGGCCTTTATCAGCGCTAGCTAAAAGCACTGATAAATCCACCCTTTATCAGTGTTTTTCTTAGCACTGATAAATGGTAGATTTATCAGTGCTATTTTTATCGCTGATAAAAGTTTTTAATAAAAATTATTATTAGTTTATATAAAATTATAATATTTATATTCAAAAATAATGTTTATTTATATACATTAAATAAAAAATACATGTTTATAATTAATATTTTTTTAATAATTCAAATATATATATAATGTTTTAAAAAAAATATTTCTAAGATTATAATTAAATATATATATTTAAATAATTATGAGATTATAATAAATATATTAATAAGATTTATTAGATTTATTATTTTTATTAGATCTATTAGATTTATCAGATTTATATTTATTAGATTTATTAGATTTATTAGATTTATTAGATTTATTAGATTTATTAGATTTATTAGATTTATTAGATTTATTAGATTTATTAGATTTATTAGATTTATTAGATTTATTATGTTTATTATATTTATTATATTTTTTATATTTGTTATATTTGTTATATTTATTATATATATATATTTTATTTTATTTATAATTAGTATATATAAATACTTTTTAAATATGTATATTTATAATTAATTATTAAATAAATATATATGTTTCCAATGAATTTGGTCAATAAATATATTGATCATGCGTAAGTATAATTGACGTTCATATATGTTATATATCATCATGAATGTTCATTTATACATCACACATTTCTTATTATTCATGTTGTCCATATGTGATGGCTTGTTTTTTATTATGTATACTTTACTTGGTATATGATTAATTCATCTTACCCATATGAACTATTATGTTCTAAAAAATACTTATAAAATTACATTAAATATATTTAAATAATAAATATATTAATTATATATATAATTATTAAATTTTAATTGTATATAAATACTTTTTAATTAACATCTTTATTTTTAATTATAATTATAACTATATATATATTTAAATAATTATAAAATTACAAAAAAGCACATATATAATTATATATATATATATATATATTTAAATAATTATAAAATTATAATAAATATATTTATTATACTTATAAAGTTATAAATATATATAATAAAAAATATATATTAATAAACATATACAAATATTTATAAATAAATAAAAATATTTATAATTATAATTCCTAAATAAATGTAGATATATTTAAATAATTAAAAAATTATAATAAATATATTAATTATATATATTTATAAAATAATAAATCTATTTGTTATAATTTTATAATTATTTAAATATATATATATATATAATTACAACTATAAATAAATATTTATTTATTATAATTTTTAATTAAAAATAAATAAATATTTGTTTATTATAATTTTTAATTAAAAATAAATAAATATTTATTTATAATTATATATATAAATAAATAACTATTTATTTAAATAATTATTAATTTATAAAAAATATATTTATTATTTTCATGTATAATATTATATATAATTAAATAAATATATTTATAAATACATACAAATATTGATAAATAAATACAAATATTTATATTCATAATTATAAATAAATACATATATATTTAAATAATTATAAAATTATAATAAATATATTATATATATATATTAATAAAATTAAAAATATTAGAAATATAAATCTATTATAATTTTATAATTATTTAAATAAATAAATAGATACTTATTTATAATTATAATTATAAATAAATATCTATTCATTTAAATAATTATAAAATTAGAAGAAATATAGTTATATATATCTATAATCTTATAAATATATATAATTAATATATTTATTATATATATTTCTAAGACTATAAATATAATAAATACATTTCTTATAATTTTATAATTATTTAAATTATAATTTTATAAATATAAATATTTATTTATTTATTTATAGTTATAATTATAAATAAATATATATATCATATATATAATTTTATAAATATATATATTTTTATCAGTGTGTTTTTAGCACTGATAAAGGCCTATCTTTATCAGTGCGACAAAGGCACTGATAAATGCATGTTTTATCTGTACTTTTTATTTTAAAGCTGATAAAACATACGTTTATCGGTGCTTTTTAGCTAGTGATGATAAAAGGTCCATTGGGTTTTATAAAGAAACCCTAAAAGTCTCCTCCTTTATCGCACCCCTTAAATTCTGGCAGAAGCCGACCGCTGCACCGCCGACCCCTCATCTGCCGTGACCCCTCCTCGGTTGCGAACGCTCCTCTGTCGTGAACGCTCCTCCACCACAAACCCTCCTTTGTTGCGACCCCTCCTCCACCGCGGCCACTCCTCCACCGTGAACCCATTTCCGTTGTGAACCCTACTCCAAGATTTCTTGAAGCCCTTATACCTCAATCTTTTGGGTTCTTTTGACTCTAATTCTTCGTAGAAACATCAAGTAAGTCTCGTTTCTCTAGATTTCTCCCTCTTTTTAGGGTTTCTCTTCCCCCCTTCTTGATTTCTTATTTTCCAGCTAGTTATTTGACATAATTTTGGTCTGATCTTCTGTTTGTTGGGGAAAATATTCATGTTTGAATTTGGATCTTGCCTTAATAGGGTCTTGCTGAGGTGTGGTTGTGGTTTCACACAGATTTCCAAAGGTTTTCAAGTGTGAGGTAGGTTATTCCATGCTTTTACATTATTATATGGTTTTGATATGCTTGCTTGTTTTCTTATATGTGTTCCATGGATTATTAATGTGGTGTGAAACATGTTTTTGAAATGTTTTGACATGCATATGTGATGAAAGTTGGTTTTTGAAAATAAATTGGTTTTATTTCTTATGTGCTTTGTGGTGGTGTTCCTTGATAATGTTTTATGATTTGTGTGAAAAGTAAAAATTGTTTTTTCAAAATATATATAAAGGTGAAAATGTGTTGAAAATGGATTTCTCCAAGGGAAATTGATTTTTGGTGTGTGTTGGATTCCTTGTTGTGTACCTTAAATGCATCTTTGAATTATGTAAGTAATGTAAATCATGTTATGAAATAGTTTTTATGTGAGCATGATTTTAAAAAGGGTCTTTACCCATACGCTTGAATCATTGTTTAAGATCCCAACATGAATGTGATAATTTGATCACATCAGTGAGGCGTACTCTAAATTTTTCCTTATTTGGTCTTTATTTTGAGGTAGTTGTAATGAATATGAAGCAACCCACCACTGAGTGACAACAGATTATAGATCAAAGAAAGGTTTTCTTTCCTTTTTATTCTATCCATAGCCATATTCAATGTGGACCATATTTTGGGGGTGGTGCCTCCTTTGACTATACAGGAATCATACTCCTTGATCCATCCCTCTACTACACATTCACCTTTAATTATCAACATCATTGAGGCATATATTTATTCTCTCTTGGATCTGGATTCTCTTGGACACACCTTTTAAAAAAAATATAATGCTTTCATCCTATGGTTTCCCATTCTACTGAACACCTCACTTCTGACTAATTCAAAATCAAAGTAACTTCTGAACTCTCCAAGGGTAGAAAGGACATTATCCCCCAAAGTCTGAATCCTCCACCATTTAATATCAATCCAAACCTTACCCATTTCAATGGAACCACCACTTTTTTACTAGTGCAATTCCACTGAATCTTAGAAAACCACTTCACAAGGGGAAACCTAGTAGTCTTCAAACCAAGACTTTTTATCTAGTATTGATAAAATAATCACATGTTATGTAACCAAGATCTAATACCAATTTTTTGTAACTGATAGTAGAATAATAATAAAATAACTAATGCCACTATTTGGATTTGGTACACATCAACAATCCTAATGTTAAACCCCCAAAACATAAATTAAACACCTGAAACTTGCACATAGCAGAAGAAATTCTAGAACATACATGAATTAGAACAAATCCCCAAACCTGATATACCACAACATAGAATTAAAACTATAGCTAAGTCACTACATTATATCTCTACCTTCTAGTTCCAGTAACCTCATGGTTTTGAAAATACCCCCCCCCCCCAGAGGAAAATGAGCAATAATGAATGAACACATGACATAAATGGAATAAGCACACCACATGAAAATTATTTTGTTTGGATGACAATCCTACTTCATAGGGTAATACATTGATATTTTTATTAAGGGATAAATTTAGTTATAATGGAAACATATCTTTTGTTATCCCTTCCAATCTAAAGCTACATGAGACACTTTTTTGACACCCTAGTCAAATAACCATAACAACACATGTAATGAATCCTTCCACCCACAAACACTCTATAGTGAATCCCCTCAAAGGTACAAATGATATGATTCAAGTGATTATCAAATCATATTTTCTTCTAAGAATAATTTTATTCTAAATATATAAATTATTATTTTATTAAAACTTTAACAAATTATATGAATGAATTAATAACTATTGATATTCAATGTTATGAAGTGGCCGTGACATTTAGGTTGATGCATCCATCACAGGTACCTAACCTAGATTTTCTTTATGAAATTTTCTTTAAAAGGTTCTAGACTATTTTGGGACTTGATGTTGTTAACTTCATGAATGAGTTTTGGAGAGGTAAGGATTCTCTTGAGACTTATATTGATACTCTCATCACTTTGATTCTAGAGGTTACTGATATGAGTTCAGTTAAGGATTTTAGAATGATTGGTCTCTATAATGTCATTTATAAATACATTTTAAATATTTTAGAAAATAAACTATGGAAAATCATACCATATATTAGTTTAGTACCATAGTTCTTTTCTTGTGTTAAATAGTTATATGATACTACAGTCTCCATCAAGTAGTATTCAAGCATGAAAAAAATTTGGAATGTGAATCCTTACTCATTTTTTTATTAATTCAACTAAAAGGAGAGGATCCAGAACATAGCCACATTTTTTATATAGGAATTAGTTAGTGAAATATTCTATAGATGTAGTAATTTTGAAAGATATGATTTTTATAAGTGGATGGTGTAATGGTAAGTAGTCCAGAATTTATGAATAAAAGTTGTGGTTTTTTAAATTTGGGTTTTTAATGGTGATGTGTTAAGTTATTATCCTCATTGTATTGAGAAAATGTTTTTTGAATGTAATATTAATTCATTGAAAAGTAATAGTGACATTAACTATGTTGGAACCACTTTGTGTATAGGTTTGTATTTGTTGTCAATAGTTGTCAATGGAATATCAAAATGAAATAGATCAAGAAGTACTCCAATAAAATGGAGGAATGGAAGATCACAATTAAGGAGATCATGAAGTACTCCGATGAAGTAGAGGAGTAGTGATTCAGACGATTTTTGTGCTGATCGTAAGTTCAAAGAACATGTGTCAAAGGTGATACATTGTTTACAACAATGAAGAATGTGAGGAGTAATCCATCCAAGGATGATTAAAGCAGGATGGTGTTTTTGGATGAAGACCATGCAATTCCTCCTTATTGCATAAGAACCATAGGCTTTGATGAAGACCATGCAATTCCTCATTATTTCATGAGAACAATGGGTTTTGATGAAGACCATGCAATTACTCATGATTGAGTGAGAACCATGCTAGAGACTTCTTGACGGTTTGAATCACATGGTTTTCATGAAGTTGATCATGACGGTTGATGAAGGAGGCAATGTGCCAATGAGTTGACTTATGAAATGGCCATGCACATCACATTGTCATAGAAGATGATGGTACTAAAGTTGTTCCTTCAAAGAATACATATCACAATAGTGGAGTTTGTGATAAAAGCAAAAGAGTTGCTGAAGGATACAGATCACCAAGAAGAAGTGTTGTTGAGGTGATCGTGCTTGTCGACAAAGCAAACAAACGACATACAAATTTGTTAACAAAGGAGATTCCATGGTGACATGTCGAGTTCAAGAGTTGTGGTCAATGATCTATGTTTGATTCAAGAACATCGACAGAGGAATGGATGATCTGGAGGTGGTACAAAAAGAGCAGATACAAGGTGGCGTCGTTTTCCAGTGTTTTCCAAATTTCAGGGCCTCAAAATCAACAAATGAAGAAGAGTGATTTTGGCAAAGGGACTTGCGCACCATACTCTTGGAGGATAGGAAACTTGCGCGCTATATGTTTTTGAAGATCAGAGCATCAAAATATGGCAAAGGGATAAGGGTCGCGCAAGTTTTGGTGAGGTCGTGCAGGTGAATTATGTGTTGGGAAGAGACTTGCGCGCCGATGCCTTGAATGCATTATAACTTGTGCGCCTATGGTTTTTCGAGATCAGAAGATCCAAATTTGGCAAAGGAAAGATGTTCGCGCAAGTTTGGATGTTGATCGCGCAAGTGCCTAGCAGGGGCCGAGACTTGCACGTCGATGGATGACTTGCGCGCCGCCGCGCAGGGGGTCCAGTTTGCCTATAAATACTGGACCAACCCTCCTCATTTCTCACGGAGCTCAAGACTTAGAGATTGTTTGAGCTCTCGTCGCGCAGGTGGTTGAGCCGCGCAAGTGTTGATTGCGCGCCGATTGATGGTTGCGCGCCCTAGGTAATTTGGGCGAGAAAGGAAGTGAGTCGCGCAGGTTTAAAGTTCAAGAAGGAAGAGTCGTGCAGGTGCTTTTGTGACACTTGCGCGCCAGTTTATACTTGCGCGCCTAAGACTTGCGCGCCGGGGGAGACTTGCATGCCAGGCTTGAAAAGAAGAGCCAGATATTGTTAAAGCACGCCCGCCTTTCTGGAGCTGCACAAGAGCTGAAATATTTCCTGATACTTCTGGTGCAAAGTGAGATTGAAGAAGAAATCTAAATGATACATGCATGATCTCATGCATACATGGAGAACTGATTCTGACAACGTCGAGTAAGCTGAGCTTCATTAAGTAAGAAATCACATCAGTGATTGTGATTCAGGAAAACGAAGACAAGGGGATCTAGTGCATTCATTCATTGAACTAAAGAAGAAGGATTGAACTAAAAGGAGCATCAAATCTGAACCCTGATGCAAGCAATGTCTCATGATGAACAGGAGACGAAGAACTTCAATGCACACCTATTGAAGATACCTTCACGTCTATAAACTGAGTGAGACTTCACCAACGGCAGTGAGCCAGGGGGAGACAACGGGAGTGACCCGAGGGACGCAGTGAGCTATCCTTGAACAATTGTAAAGGCAGTGAACCTGGGACAGAGTGTCTATACCCGAACATTTTTAATCCGCAACTAGTGAAGCATAGTGGATTTAGGTACGACCGACAACCTGTCGGCGTATGCTCCTTGGATGTAGCCCTTAGTGGTGAACCAAGTAAAAATAGTTGTGTCATCTCTCTGCATGTGAATGTTTAATTGCTGTTAATATAGATCATACAGGTTTAAGTAGTTCCTACCAACGTGGGAACAATATCCACAACTAAAAGAAGAAAAAGTTGCCACCCTGATTCACCCCTCCCCTCTCAGGGTGTCCCGGGGTCCTACAAGTGGTATCAGAGGGAGGTTAACGTATGTTGAATATTCTCCAGTAATTCAATTGAGAAGAGGATTTGAGTTTCTTTCCTAAAGTCAACAATGAAGAGCAGTCTTGATGAAGTTTCTGAGCAGATTTCTACATCTAGAAAGACCATGACAAACAGGAAAAAGAAAGAGAAGAAGCAGTTAAATAAGTCCCTCATATCCAAAGAAGATGCAGTGTCTTTTTCTCCATGCCATTCAAAAAATGAAGAAACATTAGGCATGGAAAGTATCTAGCAGGTGACTCAGAATTCTTACAGAGGAAAGGATGACACCCCCAATTCACACTTTCAAGAAAAACTCAAAACATATCTGCATGATATTCCTAAAGAAAGGGTTGCTATTATTTGTAGCCTATTTCATTCTATGCAGGTTGAGATCACTCGACTTGAAAGGGAAGAAAACAATATGGAAAAGGGGCTGGAAAGAAAAGTTCTGGAAAGTATGAAGCTCACCAAACAGGTTAAAGTATTTGAAGAAAACGAGGCAGTCAATAAGACTCTAAAAGAAAGGATTCATGCACTTGAAGCTGAGCTGAAGAAGAGCAATGAAGTCAAGAATTTTTGTTTGGAAGAAACTTCCATTAAATTCAGGGAACTTGACTCTTTGTTACAAAACAAAGTTAATATGCATGAAGATGAGGTTGAAAGGTTGAAGAAGACTTGTGAAGAGAAGATGATCATGATTGAAGATCAGAAGATCATCCTCAATATTGTGGGTCAAAAATTGGAAGCTCAGTTGACCAAGATTGAGAACACACATATTGAGACTTCACAAAAGAATGAAATGAGTGATGCTTGAACTCAATGTTCATTGGAGGAGTCTAAAGCTGAAATACCTCCAACATGTGATAAGAATATCATGACTTCACTCTTTGATCTATCACAAGCAACTGAGAAAGTGAAGGTATCATCCAAACCATCTTGTACTCATATTTCTAAATACACTCCTACAATCAGTGCAGGTGGGAAGAAAAGTTCTAAACAAGTATGGATGAGGAAAGGTGGGAAGAAGAAACCTACCACCATGGATAGGGTGGATGGGAAGAAAAAGGAGGAAGTGGGTTCCTCAAATAGAGCACAAAATATTAAGCAGATGGCCCAACAACTTAATACAGAAGACACAAAGAAGAAAAGATTTGTGGGTCAATGTTGGTGCTGCAACAGATTTGGGCACTGTGCACTAGATTGTCTTTATAATCCCTTAAATGGAAAAGCACAGAGAATGCCTATATCAAAGAGAAGGAAGCCAGAGAAAAAGAAGCAACATCAGCAGGTCCAGAAGCATCTGTTTACTGCAAACAGATTTGGAATTCTTGATAACATCTGTGATATATGCAACGGAAGCGGTCACAATGCAGGCACATGTCCATATCAACATGCTTTCACTGTTGAAAAGAAAATAATACCTCTGATGCCATCAAATAATGAAGCAGCTACCTTGGGGAGAAATCATAAGAATGTTGTGAACACACATTTCCCCAAGAAGATCTCAAGTAGGGAAGCTGAAAAGACCCAGGATTTTAGATCCATGAAATTGAAGGGTCATTCATCCAAAAGAAACACTAAGTGGGATGAATCTCGGATGAACCCATGTGGAAGACCTAAACCAGCTGCAAAAGTTCCAAATGACATATTGGTCATCTGGACAGAAGATTTGAAAAGAATAAGAAAACTTGAAGATGAGAAGTCCAAGGCTGGTGACATGGGAAAAGGAAAAGTTTCACATGATGAAGACACAGTGCAGGAGAGATTGCAAACAAAGAAAAACACACGTGTCAAAGAAGTTCTATGTGAGAGATGCAAGAAATCTGGTCACATTACAAAAGGTTGCCTAACCTTAATACTAGATAAAGAAGCATTCCTTAATAGGAGTAAGAATGTATCATTCATGATGGCTGCTAAGCAGAACAATTCTCCACACAAAGCAGAAGAGAATGTGAACAGAGCCATGCCACACCGACAAATGTCAGAACATATGTTCAAATGTGCAGGCATGAAGACTGGAGTGAACAGAGGAACTTGGTTGAGAAAAGAACCTCAACCAAGCAAGTCTTATTGATTAAGCAAGAAGGAACCACCTTGTTCCCGTAATCATTTGTGTATTGTATTTGTACTAATAATGCAGGGAATTGAAGGTGAAGCATGCTCTCAGGGGGAGAACCTGAGAAGTAGTGAATGTTGTCAACTCTTGATAGCCAAGCTGAAGAAGTTTCCATCCTTAGTAGATTCTTCAATTGATATTCAAAGATTATGATGATGAAGGATCACTCTTGATGAAGATGATGAGGAGTGTTTCCCTTGAGGGGGAGAAGAATGAAGAAGCTTCCATAATCACTGTTTCAATCAATATCAACTCCAGCTGGACTCAAAAGCAGTTACTCTATGAATTTCTTGAAGAACATGCCAATGGAGAAGGAGTTTCAGGTTGATTATTCTCTATCATAGTTGATCTTCTTCTACCTGGAATTAAAGTGGTAAACCCTTAAAGACAAGATACATGAGTTATCATCTCATGTTGGTATCATGATCTGTGGATAATGGACAGCCTTTTTGAATTAATCAAATCCTCTTGTTTTCTACATAGAGCATTTCTCAAGTAGACTTAGAGTGAAATGATTAATGAAACATTGCTTAAGTGTGGATTGATACCCTCCCTACCATGTGCTTTGTATTTCTTGTCAATAAGGGGGAGAGAAATTGAAATGAACGTTTGAAAAGAAAATTTGATTGAATAGAAGATTCTCATTTTGACATTGACAAATTCATTTCAGAAGATGTATAAGGTATTGAAGACAAAATACAAAGGGGAGATTGTTGGAACCACTTTGTGTATAGGTTTGTATTTGTTGTCAATAGTTGTCAATGGAATATCAAAATGAAAGAGATCAATAATTAATCTAATAAAATGGAGGAATGGAAGCTCACAATGAAGGAGATCATGAAGTACTCCGATGAAGTAGAGGAGTAGTGATTCAGAAGATTGTTGTGCTGATCGTAAGTTCAAAGAACATGTGTCAAAGGTGATACATTGTTTACAACAATGAAGAATGTGAGGAGTAATCCATCCAAGGATGATTAAAGCAGGATGGTGTTTTTGGATGAAGACCATGCAATTACTCCTTATTGCATAAGAACCATGGGCTTTGATGAAGACCATGCAATTCCTCATTATTGCATGAGAACAATGGGTTTTGATGAAGACCATGAAATTACTCATGATTGCATGAGAACCATGCTAGAGACTTCTTAACGGATTGAATCACATGGTTTTCATGAATTTGATCATGACGGTTGATGAAGGAGGAAATGTGCCAATGATTTGACTTATGAAATGGCCATGCACATCACATTATCATAGAAGATGATGGTACTAAAGTTGTTCCTTAAAAGAATACATATCACAATAGTGGAGTTTGTGATAAAAGCAAAAGAGTTGCTGAAGGATACAGATCACCAAGAATAAGTGTTGTTGAGGTGATCGTGCTTGTCGACAAAGCAAACAAACAACATACAAATTTGTTGACAAAGGAGATTCCATGGTGACATGTCGAGTTCAAGAGTTGTGGTCAACGATCTATGTTTGATTCAAGAACATCGATAGAGGAATGGATGATCTGGAGGCGGTACAAAAAGAGCAGATACAAGGTGGCGCCGTTTTCCAGTGTTTGCCAAATTTCAGGGCCTCAAAATCAACAAATGAAGAAGAGTGATTTTGGCAAAGGGACTTGCGCACCATACTCTTGGAGGATAGGAAACTTGCGCACAATATTGTTTTGAAGATCAGAGCATCAAAATATGACAAAGGGATAAGGGTCGCGCAAGTTTTGGTGAGGTCGCGCAAGTGAATTATGTGCCAGGAAGAGACTTGCGCGTTGATGCCTTGAATGAATTATAACTTGCGCGCCTATGGTTTTTCGAGATCATAAGATCCAAATTTGGCAAAGGCAAGATGTTCGCGCAAGTTTGGATGTTGATCGCGCAAGTGCCTAGCAGGGGCCGAGACTTGCGCGCCGATGGATGACTTGCACGCCGCCGCGCAGGGGGTCCAGTTTGCCTATAAATAATGGACCACCCCTCCTCATTTATCACAGAGCTCAAGACTTAGAGATTGTTCGAGCTCTCGTCGCGCAGGTGGTTGATCCGCGCAAGTGGTGATTGCGCGTCGATTGATGGTTGCGCGCCCTAGGTAATTTGGGCGAGAAAGGAAGTGAGTCGTGCAGGTTTAAAGTTCAAGAAGGCAGAGTCACGCAGGTGCTTTTGTGACACTTGCGTGCCAGTTTATACTTGCACACCTAAGACTTGCGCGCCGGGGTAGACTTGTGCACCGGGCTTGAAAAGAAGAGCCAGATATTTTTAAAGCACGCCCGCCTTTCTGGAGCTGCACAAGAGCTGAAATATTTCCTGATACTTCATGTGCAAAGTGAGATTGAAGAAGAAATATAAATGATACATGCATGATCTCATGCATACATGGAGAATTGATTCTGACAACGCCAAGTAAGTTGAGCTTCATTAAGTAAGAAATCACATCAGTTATTGTGATTCAGGAAAACGAAGACAAGGGGATCTAGTGCATTCATTCATTGCACTAAAGAAGAAGGATTGAACTAAAAGGAGCATCAAATATGAACCCTGATGCAAGAAATGTCTCATGCTGAACAGTAGACGAAGAACTTCAATGCACACCTATTGAAGAGACCTTCACATCTATAAATTGAGTGAGACTTCACCAACTGCAGTGAGCCAGGGGGAGTCAACGGGAGTGACCCGAGGGATGCAGTGAGCTATCCCTAAACAATTGTAAAGGCAGTGAGCCTGGGACAGAGTGTTTGTACCCGAACATTTGTAATCTGCAACTAGTGAAGCATAGTAGATTTAGGTACAAACAACAACCTGTCGGTGTATGCTCCTTGGATGTAGCCCTCAGTGGTGAACCAAGTAAAAATAGTTGTGTCATCTCTCTGCATGTGAATGTTTAATTGTTGTTCATATCCATCATACAGGTTTAAGTAGTTCCTACCAATGTGGGAACAGGATCCATAACTAAAAGAAGAAAAAGTTTCCACCCTGATTCACCCCTCCCCTCTCAGGGTGTCCCGGGTTCCTACAAACTATTCATTAAAAGTGAAATGTTTTAGCTGGACATGATATAGGTGTTATAAAGTCCACATGTTCAATGGAGAGACTTCCATGAAATTTTGGAAGTCTGTGAAACTGGATGAACATATGATGCTTACTATAAGCATGTGGGACAACATGCATAAGAAACATGTGATAGAGGTGTTTTTGGAATACTCATTTAGAATAAAAAACATTACACAAGAATCTTTGGAACATGAAATGAGAATTTTATTATGGTGATTTTGTTAGGGGTTCAATTTTATTACTAGAGGGTCAACCAGGATTCTTCCTGATTGTAAGAGATGAGAAGGCCTTAACCAAGAATGTGGTATGGTTACTTTTCTTATATGTTCATGAGATACCCTTCTAAGATCTTAATAGGTGATTGATGAAAACACCAATCTTAACCATAAATGAGCTGGGTAATGAGTATGGCTTATATTTTGATGTATCAGGATTCGAGATTTGAACAGTTTCAGTCCATGATGGTTATGTGGTTGATTATGGGTCCATACAGTTAAGAACACATAATAGAAACTTTCCAAATCCTTTCTTAGATTTGTAAATAGTGGTTATTTCCATGAGGTGTTATTGGAATACCCTAAAAAAAGTGTTTGAAATATATTTAATCATAAAGTGAAATGAATCATTGATAATTAAGAAGGTATGGGTATCTATAGTCCTTTAACTTTGACTTAATTTATACCCTCAATAAGGGGAACATTTTTTCAAATGTACCGTATTAGAAGGATCTAGATTAGGTAGTACATGATTAAAGCATAAAGTGGAATATGGTTACCCACTTTGAAGTGATATGACTTTATGTTCAAAATTATCATGGTCAAGTGACACTTATGTATTTATCTATCACTTATTCACTCATATTATTGGATTTCATAAAGGTATGTGAATGTTTCGAAATCATATGTAATGCTGGTTTCATTTTTATAAGGGGTGTGTGAAGTTTTAAATGAAAATTTGTAAAATATAGCGGGTTGTCGCTCATTTTAAATGATTAAGATTGTTTGGTCATGAAGTTGCCTTGAATGATTTATAAAAAAGGAATTAGAGCTTTGATAAAGAGTGTTTGAAACTTATTGGTTTATTTAAAAAAGGGCATGTTATTTTAAAGAGAAATTTGTGTAAATGGTTGGTTTTTTAATGGGATTTCATCTATGATTTTATAAATAGTTTTCAAAGGAGACTTAAAGTATTTACCTTTTTTAGCCTTGGTTAATTTTTATATCAACATTTTGTGTATTTATTTTGTTAAATATTAATATTACTGAATCAAATATGATGGATATGAATAAAGAATGGATTGATGACAATTTTTTACAAGAGTATGAAGATGGAGTGAAGGAGTTCATCAAGTTTGAAAAAGATCATGCATATGACCCTTCTCAAATCCTTTGTCTATATTTACGCTATTTTTATTCAAGACAAGTTAGTCCAAAGGAGTTGGAAGAACACTTGATCTGTCACGGAATAGATCGAAGTTATAAATATTGGAATAAACATGGGAAAAAAAGAGAATATAGCTAGTGGATGGGATAACACTACGTTTTATAGATTATCTGATATGATTGAAAGTGTGGAAAATAAAGAAGACTGTATCGAGGATGTGATTATATATGTGAATGATGATAAATATCGTATTGAGTAAATGACAAGGATAGTTGAAGATGAGCTTCGTGATTTTCCAAAATTGTTTGAGCAGTTAAAGAGTTGTGAAAAGACGTCATTGTATGGTGGTTGTACTAAATATACAGCATTGTCAGTCATATTGAAGCTGTATAATTTGAAATCAGGAAATGGATGGAGTGATGCCATTTTTATTAAATTGCTTGCTCTCTTTAATGACATGCTCCCAAAAGATAATGAGCTCCTGAGCCAAACATACGACGTGAAACGAATACTACGGTCGATGGGTATGATCTTTGAAAGAATACACACATACCCTAATGATTGTATATTGTTTCACAAGGACTATAAATCACTTAGAGAATCCCCAAAGTGTGGTGTTTCTCGATACAAGAAAGATGAATCCAGTCCTATGAAATTTTTATGGTACTTTCCAATCATTCCAAGGTTTAGGTGCCTGTATAAAAGTGAGGAGACTATAGGGAAATTGATATGGCATGAAAATAAAAGAAATAAAGATGGTAAACTACGTCACTCAAAAGATACTCCTCAGTGGAAGAGAATCGATCATGAGTATCCTGATTTTGGAAATTATATGAGAAACCTTCGTCTTGCATTATCTACAGATAGATTGAATCGTTTTGGTTTTCAAAGAAGCACTCATAGTACATGGTTGATTATGTTGGTAAATTATAACTTGGCACTATGGTTATGCATGAAATGAAAACACATCATGCTATCTATGACTATATCAGGATCGAAATAATCGAGTAATGATATTGATGTTTATTTGGATCCATTGAGCGAGGATTTAAAATTATTGTGGGATTCAGGTGTTACATTGTATGATGCTTACATAAATGAAGATTTATCATTGAGAGCCATGTTGTACAGGATGATAAATGAATTTCCTACTTATTGAAAATTTTCAGGATATAACATTAAAGGAACTCATGGGTTTCCCCCCTACAAACAAGGTACACAGTCAATTAGGTTGAAAAATTCATCTAAAACCATATTTCTAGGACATCATAGATTTATACCCTACCGACGTAAGTATCGATCTTGGAATACATCATTCGATGGAAGTTAAAAAGAACATATAACACTATCTCCACTAATAGGTGATCAAGTGTTTGATAAAGTAAAAGATATAGACACTGCTTCTGGTAAACCATTTTTGAAAAAACTTACAAAAACCAGTTGGAAAAAGAGATCAATTTTTTTTGAATTACTATGATGGAATTATTTGTACGCTAGACACTTTCTTGATGTTATGCATGTTGAAAAAATTCATGTGATAGTTTCATTGACACATTATTAAATACACCTGGAAAAACAAAGGATGGAATCAAGGCTAGTTTGGACATGGTTTACATGGGAATACAAGATGAGTTGGTGCCAGAAAAGGTTGAAAAATGAACTTTTCTTCCTCCAACTGCTTAAACTCTTTCCAGGCTAGAGAGATATCAGTTTTGAAACTTCTTTAATGGTGTAAAGGTTCCATAGGGGTATTCACCGAATATCAAGAACATCGTGTTAATGAGTGATTTAAAGTTAAAGGGTTTAAAATCACATGACTGACATGTTTTGATGCAAGATATAATGACTATAGCTTCACATTACATTTTACCCAAGAATTTTCATCATAAATTAACCAAAATCTGTTTCTTCTTCAAAGATATATGTAGCAAAGTTATAAACCCGACGAATTTGCTGAGTATGGAAAGAGAAATTAGCATCATATTATATGAATTGGAAATGTTCTTCCCACCAAAATTTTTTAATATGATGGTTTATTTGATGGTTCACTTTGTGAGAGATATTTGACTATGTGGTCCTGTATACTATAGATGGATGTACCCCATTAAATGTTATATGAATATTTTGAAAGGGTATGTCAAAAATCCAAGTCGGTCAGAGGTTTGTAGTGAGAAGTGATATATTGTTGAGGAATCTATTGAATTATGTACTGAATACCTATCCAGTGTGGAATGCATTGGTCTACCAAAATCTCGTCACACTGGGTGATTTGTGGGTAAAGTAATTTCTAGAAGAGATGTTGTCACAATCAATATTACAAATCAGGAGTAGGCCCACATTTACGTTTTGCATAACATTTTAGAGCATTCCCCATATGTAGAAATCCATAAATAAATTCTTAGGCATTTGAATCTATCAAGGTATGAAATATGGATATAAAATAAACATAATCAACAGTTTATAAGATGATTTTGGGACCATATTTTAGAAGAGTCAGATGAAAATCCCAATTCAATTTCAGAATGACTTTGATGGCTAGTCGGAGGACCAAGTGTGTATGTATTATCTTACAATGGTTATGTAATTAATGGTTATATGTTTTATAAAAATGATCATAGTGAAGACGGTACCATGAAAAATAGTGGAGTTACACTCATGGCTGAAGTGATGCATGTTTCTGGAACTAAGGACAAAAATCCAATTTACGAGAATATGTCATACTTTGGCATCATCAAACAAATATGGGATTTGGATTATACAACATTTCAAGTGCTGATTTTTCAATGAAAGTAGGTTGATAATAGGAGTGTCATTAAAATAGATGAATTGGAATTTGTGAAAGTTTATTTCAATAAGGAAGGGAATAAAGACGAACCTTTTATAATAGCATCACAGGTAGTACAATTATTTTATATTATAGATCCCACAAATCGAAAGTGGTCAATTGTTTTGTTATTGACCAAAACCACTGAAGGGTCAGATGAAAATTCAACCGAGGATGACCCTTTCATTTGGAAACCGCAATCATTTCACAGGGGTCCCAATGTAGACAGTGTTTTTTATGTCAAATAATACTTCAATGAAGGGATTTGGATCATCAATATAGGGTTCAAATCCCTTTAGAATTTAAAAAAGAAAAATATATTTCAATAATCATGTTGCATTTTTTGTAATATACATCATGTTACCTCAAGTTATTATCTATTTGATGCTGAATTTATGTACTATAAATTAAATGTGAAACCTCTTCTGTAGATAATAACTTCCGTACATGTTGGTGCTCCCAATCCTGAGGAAAAATAGGTCTCTCAACCTACTGCTGCTCGTAGTGTAGAGGAACGACCTTCTGCACGTACTGGTGCTCCCATTCCTGAGGAACAACAGGTTACTCAACCTATTGTTGCTCTAAGTGTAGAGGTACAACAACCATCTTCACATGTCAATGCTACCTCTCTATAGGAGCATATTGATGATGTTGATTCTAGGGAAATGGTAGGCAGTGAAGGATCGGCGTCATAGAATAAATAGGAGTGCCATAGTTTGATGGTGTTAGAAAAAATAATTAAGGTGAAAGTCAAAGGCATAAAATTTTAGGTGGGATTCAATGTAAGGGGTCATCATGTTAACCCCAACAAGGCCATGTTTAGTAGTTATATTAGAATTTTCACTCGCCAACGTGTGCCAATTGACGTAGATTTGTGGCACCATGTTGTGTCTAGGATGAAGACACTAATGTGGGAAGAGATCATAGTAACATTATGATATCATTTCTTTATTTCACTAAAAAATAAAATAATGAAACATTGACTTACTATCCATCATCCATTGCAGAGTGAATTTATAGTAGATGAATCCCACAAGAAGTATGTATTAATGCTTTCTGGAAGGGTTCACAGAGGATTTTGCACAAACCTAACAAGAAATTATCTTAAAGTTGTTGAAGGGAAAATAAACTAGCACCCATTGGTTATCTATGCACACATGATAACCCAAGAATCATGGGATGCGTTTACTGGACATTGTGGAGATGCATCTTTTCAGGTAAATTGTGACCAGTAATACATTGTTTGACGATACGTGTATTCATCACTTTGATTGATAATTTTTTATTTATGAAACAAAAATTGAGTGATAGAAATAAGGAATGAGTAGAAAAACTAGCGTACCCCTACCGTAAATTAAGTATGGGGTACACTTCACTTGAAAAAGAATTGGTAAGTATTTTAATTTGAGCATAATACTTTTACATGACATGAAACAACACCATAATTATGTTTGTATGTTTATATGAAGATTGATGACTCAAAATACAAATCCAATTCCATCACACACCATGTGTTATGGAATGAGGCATGTGTAAATAAATATAAGATACTAATATATGAGAACACACAAAAAGTATGGGAATCATATGTAAGTATTGCATAATAAAAATTTGTTTTTCTTTCAATCGCTATTACGTAACAATGATCGCTTATTTTCATATATTTTCTTTCTAAAATAGTCATAGGAATTAGAAACACCTATTCATGATGAAAACATACTGTTGGTGGCCTTGAATTGGCCGTAACAGTATGGACGCATCATAGGTGCGGGTTTTGGGGTGACACCCCAAACATATTTTGAGAAAAAAACAAGAGGATGGTCAAACTGAATTAATAATACATGTGAAAGAAAGAATATCTACCCTTGAAGGACAATTCCAATGGAATATAGATATTATTAACACTTTAATGAGGGATAGGAAAAGAGAATAAGCAACTCAAGAACAACCACCACGTAGAGATCTCGCCCCCCCCCCCCCCACCAACTTTAGGGCTAGCCATTCCCCTCAAAGAGATGCCTTAGTAGAGGTAATCACCATTCTAATAAATGTTTCTATAAAATGTAAATCAAAAATACATTGATTCCTTTCCTGTAATACTATTCTACAGGTTGATAATGAATGTGATTTATATCAATCAACACCCACCCATCACCTTGTGGTGAGGGCTACAATGTTCAATATTCAAAAGGAAATGCTACACAAGAGACCACTTCCAACAGGTCATGTACGAATACTGATCACCATAGCCCATGAGCCAAGTGTAGAGATACATGTTCCAATTCATTATGATTATATTAATATGGTCGAAAAATATGTTGGAACATTCATCACATGGTCGTCACATCTTGTAAAAAACATGGTGATAAGGAGGTATTCATTTCGAATTTACTTTTCAAGCTAAACCTTTAACAATTAATGAAAAAAGGTCTGAACTGGTGAATTTTATTATAGATGGACAAAAAGAAGGGGACGAAACAAAATACCATCTCAAAAACATCTAAAGGATCAACCAACCAATCAAAAAGATCTATCGAAAGTACAATTACCCCACCCATTCTATATCCACATTTACTAGCATTCAAGGCACATGTGAATACAAAGTTAAAATATAGTCACAATCACATAGTTTATTTTGAAGAAAATATGTATGGAGAGAAAGATAATTACTTTATTGGTGTTGAGAGTGCAACTGAAATCCTTGACTATGACTGGCTAGGTAGCTCAATTGTAAATGTATATATGAGGTATGTTCTCATGATTTCAATTTCTAAAAACTGATATACTGTGTTAATTATGACTAAATACATTTCATATTTTTGATAGGTGTATATATGAAAAACAATTTAAGGTATTTTAACATGAAAAAAATTTGCACTCATTAGTCCTCACATAACCTCTACAGCAGAAAAAGAAATAGATACCAAAAAAAGGATGAAATAGCGTCGGGTCTGATCAAATCGTTTGAAAGAAAAATTCTGGATGGTAGACTCTATTTAATACCGATGATGCAAGGGTAAGACTATAAAATTTAATCATATCATGTATATTTTCATTTCTTTCATTATATATTCTTTTTTGTGTTTTTAGGTAGCATTGGATGCTCATTGCGGTAAATTTGGATACTCCAAAGATTTATCTTTTGGATTCGATGTATGTATATCCAACAAACCATCTATACATGATGGCATTTGTCAAATTGTAATACACTAAATCCAAAATTTTATAACTAAACGTCAAGTTATATAATTTATATTATCTTTTAATGAGGATTCTGTTATGACAGGGTGGTGCATCATTGTCGTATGAAAAAAGGAATGAGGTCAGGGGCTAAGGACAAGGACAAAGACAAGTACGACGACTGGATCAGTATTAAGATATATATAGTAATATTTAACTATCAAAACACATATCAAAACAACTTAATTATTCTCCTTAACATTTTTACAGTGTCTAAAACAAACCAATGGAAAAGATTGTGGTTATTATGTTTTTAAATTTATGAAAGAGATCATATTCCATGAACAAACTAGCATCCCTGAAGAGGTATTTTTGAAGATAATTACTATTTAATTTAAAATATATATTAATCCTTTGTGTATTTATATTTTTTCTAATAATACCATGATTTAAAAAAACATATTAATAATATGATATAGATATGCTTAGAGATGAATGGGCAACATACCTGATGAAAGAATCTAAACAAATAGCATGATGATGTGACTTCTATATGCAGGGTATGAATTTCTAATGTTAATATCAACTTCTAACATATTTATGTTCATGTTATCATTATATTATCAATGATATATCCATTTTTTACACTTATTGAACATCTATGATCACCCTTTATTATGTTTCATCTCCTTAGGTTATGACTCAAAATGCATGTTTCCAGTTTGAAATGACATTTTAGTGAAAAAACAGAATTGACATACTGAAAACTAAGGAAACATATTCGTATTGTTTTGATACTTTAGGAAAAAAATATATAAATCATTTGTGATGTGTAGGAATCATATGAACCTCAATACGATGCACATTGTGGCCAGTACAACTCAAAGTGTGTCTTTTTATTTAAAATTGACATTAATTTAAGTAAAAACAAAAAGTGACATACTTAAATCTAAGAAAACACATTTTTATTGTTTTGATACTTTAAAACAATGATTCATGAGTCATTTTTTGACATTTAGGATTCAACCTCACCTCAATCCAACACACAGTGTGACCGATATCACTTAAAGTGTCTTTTTTTATTTAAAATTGATATTAATTTAAGTAAAAACAACAAGTGACATACTGAAAACAGAGAAAATGCATTAAAATTGTTTTGATATTTTAGAAAAATGATATATTAGTAATTTTTGATGTGTAAGTATCATATTAACTTTAATGCGATGCATAGTGTGGCCGGTACTACTCTAAGTGTCTCTTTTTATTTAAAATTGACATTAATTCAAGTAAAAACAACAAGTGACATACTGAAAACCAAGAAAATGCATTTGGATTATTTTGATAATTTATGAAAATGATAAATAAGAAATTTTTTATGTGTAGGAATCAACCGCACCTCAATACAACACATGGTGTGCCTAGTATCACTCAAAGTGTCTATTTTTATTTAAAATTGGCATTAATTTAAGTAAAAACAACAAGTGACATACTGAAAACTGAGAAAATGCATTCATATTGTTTTGATATTTTAGTAAAATGATATATTAGTCATTTTTTATGTGTAGGGATCATCTTAACCTCAATATGATGCATAGTGTGGCCGGTACAACTCAAAGTGTCTCTTTTTATTTGAAATTGACATTAATTTAAGTAAAAACAACAAGTGGCATACTTAAAACTGAGAAAAAACATTTGGATTGTTTTGATACTTTAGGAAAATGATTCATGGGTCATTTTTGACTTTTAGGAGTTAACAAGACCTTAATTTGACACATAGTATGACCGGTATCACTCAAAGTGTCTCTTTTTATTTAAAATTGACATTAATTTAAGTAAAAACAACAATTGACATACTGAAAACCAAGAAAATGCATTCATATTGTTTTGATATTTTAGGACAACGATATATTAGTAATTTTTGATGTGTAGGGATTAGCTTCACCTTAATACGACGCATGGTGTGGCCGATACAACTCAAAGTGTCTTTTTTGTTTCAAATTGACATTAATTTAAGTAAAAACAATGAGTGACATACTAAAAATCGAGAAAATACATTAGGATTATTTTTATACTTTAGTAAAATGATCCATGAGTCATTTGTGACATTTAGGGATAAGTCGTGCTTCAATACAATGTATGGTGTGGCCAATATTACTAAAAGTGTTCGTTATCAATTTAAAATTGATATTTTAGTTCAAAACATATCACTCACTGAAAACCAAGCAAACACGCTCCAATTATCTTAATAATATATGAAAATGATTCATAATCCATTTTTTATATGTATGAAGTATTCTCATGTCAAAACGATGCATGATGCGACCAGTGTGACTCAAAATGCATGTTTCCAGTTTAAAATTACATTTTAGTAAAAAAACACAATGGGCATACTGGAAATCAAGTGATTATCTACCGAAATAGGCTAATATTAATTGTTAATATTTATAAAATTCATGAGATTAATTATTCATAAACACCATTTTAGTGCATTTTACACTTTGAACATTATTTCACATTATGATTGTAATTCTTTGTTAAAGTGCACTAGTACTTGGTATATATTTGAACACATCCTAAAATACAAAATGGTCTTAGTTTTATTTTAATATTTTATTTTAAGGTCTCCCATTATATAGGGAACAATTTATGTTTTTGGATCATTAGAATATTCACATTAGAAGACCACCAAAGTTGGCCTTGAACCAACAACATTCTGGGAAAAGTAAACTGGACAACATCCCAATAAAGAGACTGTATCGGCCAAGATACAAGCCCAATGATTCTCAAAATTTAACTAAAGATGTAGGAAATCATGGAGAACATTTCATCCAACAATTACAAGAGCTAATTTGTCACGACCCATCCCTGTGCGGCCCGTGCCATGACTCCCCAAGCCAGCCTCCAATAGGCCAGAGGATGGTGACTAGCACCGAGTAGGCATATTTCTACATGGGAGGCATTGACTAAGAACTTGTACACACGCACACATCTCCAAGCCCACAAATTTTGAAATGTACAAACCACTAAGGAACAAAATGCACGCATACAACTAAACCCAACCAATAGATTATGACGTAAGGTAAAGTACTGAAAGTAAACTGGGCCAGAATACAAGCCCACCAAAAAAACAAGAGTCTAAAAACTGCAAAGTCCAACCAGTAAACACAACGAGGTACTGGGACTGGTGCTCGTAGATTAAGGAACGCATCGTCCTATAGGGAACTCAAAAATCTCGGTCTTGTCCTGGTCTACCCTGAAATCTGTCAAAAGTCTGCTCGTCTGCACAAGACACGACACGTGCGGGAAAAACCCGTGCAGAGGTGAGTATAATAATACTCAGTAGAGGACCCTGAAAAATACAAATCAAGTACACAAAAGAAAGACACAGTTATCTCTACACAATATATGTCTACTAAACATATAATAGGAGATCGCAATCCAAATATACTCAAAACCCAGACCCGTAGTATAGAGACAAGTCACACAACCGCATACCCCCACTAGGGATTCAGTTCGAAGATTCCATGAAGTACTCGTTTCGGGAGAACACACTCCACGAGTCTGGTAGCTCTGATGATGTCCATCCAAGAATTATTGTTCATTAGGAAACGTCACGAGAGGTAGATACACTCATTATGGGAGACACACTTCTAAGTGGGAAGATCATGGTAGATAGAAGCACTCATTAAGAGAGACACACTCCTGAGTGGGAAGATCACGATACACAGATGAGGATCACTTCTAGGGCCATGGCAGATACCGTGACTCATCCAGATTCACCCGCTGGGTGATTCACCAGCTAGGTAGAGGATCAACACTCGGTAGAGTTGTTCACATCGATGTCTGACTCTACCTAGGGTCAGGAATGGATAGAGGATCTCGCTCTGGGCCTCTCGGAGGGATGCTGACTCTATTACAGAAAGTCCTGCTGAAGGGATCATACTCCTGTAGAAGGAAATGATGCCTGGCCTTAAGGGGAACGAGAAGAAGGGGCACTAACTCAAATGAAAGTTGTTCAAGATATGGTGAAAAAGAGAACCATGCCATTTTCTGCAAAATACACGGCGTGTAGAATAATTACACACCATGTTGTCTCACCCCGGGTACTGCCTGTGTACAACGGCCTGTGTCGTAAGGATGGTCATGTAGAAAAGTTAGTACATGGCATTTAGTACGGTGTAAATGCCGTGTCCAAGTGACTGGGGTTGGATCCATGTACGCTGTACATGTTCCCGTACACGGTCATCAACCTATGTACTCCAACCTGTGTAATAGGTACATAGGGTGACCCGCGTTATTGGCCCCGCCTGGCCGTGCGATGGAGTACACGGTCGTGTACTCCATTCTGTGTCCGTGTATCCTCGGGATACACACCGAGCTTCGGGGAAAGTCCAACACGTCGTGTGACCAGGGTCACATGCCATGTGATTCCTCTCTGACACCTGAAACCCTAGCCTCCACCACCATTACTACACGGCATGTTCTTCGGAATTACATGTCGTGTATTCTGGAAATTTCCAGAAATGTGAACCTCCATCATCGCGCCTTCCATGATGCCCCGATCATTGATCCATCCATTCGATCACCATGAAAATCCTAGGTTTTGGTTTTTCCGACACCATGAAGCTGATTCCATTGTTTTCGGACCTTCGATCAGCTCGGAAAACATGCAATGATCCACCCGCATGAAGAACTCTCAAAGAATGGCCCTTCCCAATCTGGTTCGATTCGTCGTCCTCTATTGTCGTCTCACCTCCTCAAGGTCGTTGTGGTGTCGAATCCTCAATTTAGAATTGTTGCGTCACAAAACGTATGTGCAACGATCCGTTGTTCGTCGCCCCACAAAGAACGCGAAGAACGCACGAAGAAAAGAAAGAGGAAGAAATACAATGAACAAATCGAGGAACGAACCTCCGCCATCATTTGTTACAGAATTGATACACTCCCGTTAGTAAGATTAAATGGAGTAGAATCAAACAACAACAATTCCACATGGATCGATTCCCCGAATCATCCCAACAAAACCCTCCTGCAAGAACGTATGAATCCACAGATCAACTTGTTCGTGGTTGATCCATGTTCGTCATTTAAAATCAAAAATGGGGAAAATAATTTAAATAAAAAACCCCTACCTCAACTAGGATCGATCGCTGATGAAGGTATCATACTTCCGCCATCATTTAGATCCTTCAAATTTATTAGCGTAGCGATTCACAGCTTCGATCTTTCGTTGTTCTTCACTAAGAGTTTTCTCTAGAGTTTCCTCTCAATATTCTGCCAACGATCGACGTTTGATTATCCCAATAAAAAGGGAAACATGTTTTGGTATTCAAAAATACATTGTGGTGTTAATGAGTCTATCTTTCCATTATTGAGTCATTATGATGTGACATTTATTAAAAAAATAGTTGCCCCTTCACCGCGCTGTAGCAGATGTTTCCATATAAAATAAACATTGTGAATTTATTTTATTTTATTTTACTGAAAATGTATGAAAATTAACTTTTTCCCTCAACCCACACCAGTCGAGGTTAGACCCATTCTTAGGTAAAGTCATCGTCCCAGACGTAATGGTGCCCTCAGATTTTTAATCTGGGCATCCATTTGGAAACTGCCATAACCGTGCAGAAGTGTCAACTCACTTAACTTAAAAAAAGTTCGAACCACCATTCTGGGATCACCGAGCCTCAGAATGATGTGTCATCTCTACGCATGGTCTTTTAATAATTCCATATAATATTTAAAAAAATACACGGAAAAATCTGAGACATTACATTCTCCCCACCTTGGGGCTTTTCATCCCCAAAAAGCAAGAACAAGATTATTCAAAAAGATGGGGGTACTGGGCATGGATCTGAGCCTCCCGCTCCCACATTCTCTCCTGAAGATTCTCATGCTTCCACCGAACATGCACCAAGGGAATCGATCGCCCATTAAGAATCCTCTTCTACCGATCCTAGATCTCTACTGGGTAATCAGGAAAGGTCACTCTATCATTGATGTCCAGCTCACCCCAGTCGATGATGTGCAATGGGTCATGCACGTACCTCCTCAGTTGCGACACGTAGAAGACATCATGTATCTGATGCAACTGTAGAGGTAGATCTAGGCGGTATGCCACCTCGCTGACTCTGCACAGTATCTGGAAAGGTCCGATGAACCTCAGAGATAGCTTGTCGCCCCGACCAAATCTCTGTAACCCTCGACGAGGTGAGACCCGAAGAAAGACGTGGTCTCCATCCTTGAACTCCAGAGGTCTCTGTCGTCTGTCAGCATAAGACTTCTGTCGGCTCTGTGCAGTATTCATCTGCTCCCAGATGATCTGCACCTTCTTAGTGGTAGCTCGCACCAACTCTGGACCCATGAGCACTGACTCCCTGGGGTCAGTGCAGCAAAGCGGTGACCGGCAGGGTCTTCTATACAAAGCCTCGAATGGTGTCATACCAATGGTGGAGTGGTAGCTATTATTATACGAAAACTCCTTCAGTGGTAGGTGGTCCTCCCAACTGCTATAAAGACTCATAATTTCTATGGATTTTTTTTTAAAATACATGGGAATTTTACGATTCCACAGTTTCTAACAGCGCTTGATTCCGAGGCCCGGTGTGCCCAAAATCAATTTCTAAAGTTTTGTTCGGTTACGTTCAGTAAACATACGTGCGGGATTTTATATCTTTTGAACCAGTACTCGGAATTGAAATATGAGGGCACTTTTGAACTCGCAGCGCTGGTATTCGCTTAAGGAGACATTCACCGCAGTTTCATTTTATCGAGATTGGAAGTTAATATTTGGGGTTTCTAAATAAATTAAATAAAAATATGTCTAGAATATTTTTATTTGAGTGGTGGTTTAATCCTCCAAGGGGAGGTTGGAGGTGGGGCCCACCCATTCATAACCTCCCATGGGAGGATATTATGTGTCAGGGCCCACATGATCTCAAACCCCCTTAAACTCCCTTTAACCCCTAATCAAGGAGGATGAACTCTTCACCTCCCCCATAAATTAATTGAAACTCTCCACCTCCTTTGTTTGAATTTTGAATCCTTTCCTCTGCATTTAATTAATTGAGTTTTCACATTTAATTAACGACAACTCTTATGTCGTTGTGCCATAAAAATAATAGAGAACTCCCTCTATTATTTTGGATTAGTTTTTCTTTGGTGGACACTTGGGAGAATCCATGGAGAATTATCCTCTCCAATGAAGAACCATCACCCACGAAGAACGCCTCTTCTTTCCAACAAATAACGTGAATAATGCCAGCGAAATCCTTCATTCTTAGACTTCTTCCTTGGATGACTTCTCCCTTTCCAATCAGGGAAATAAAGGAAATATGCCTCCTGCGAAGAATTTCGCTAACGACAACGTCATCTCCTCCCAACGTCAACGGAATGGCGCCGCCTTCCCGCGACTCTGCCGAGCGAACACCGATTACGATGTAGAGGATTTGATTATTTTAATGAATGAATTATACCCTCATTCCTCATCGTATATTTTGGTTTTATGATGGCAATTTTTTATCACCTAATGCGGAGGGCATGGGCCGAACAAACACGGCCCGACGTCCCTCTGTTGGTTCTTGATCGGTTGACGACGGCGGTGGCGCAACGGTGCCACCGGAAGAGAGAACCGCGGTGGAGCATCGGGGGCCGGCATCAGGCCGGCCGCGAGGAAACCGGTAGAGCAAGGCCGCTGAAAAATGGCGCGGCACCGTCGAGCTGTGCAGAGGAGCCGCGGGCCACGGCCAAACCGGGCCGCATAGGAGGAGGCGCGACGTCGTCGTGCCGCGCGGTGGAGCCGAAGGCCGCGACCAAGTCGGGCCGTGACGGTGGAGACGCGGCGCCATCGCGTCGCATGGAGAGTAGGAGGACCGCGGAGCCGTCGCACCATGGTGGACGAGCGGTGGCGGCCCGCTGGGCCGGCCGCCATGGAGCCTGACGAGCGGGACCATCTGGGTCCCGCGGCCCGTGAACCGGCGCAACGCGCTGGTTCTGTTCGACAAACCGGGGAGGGGCGCGGCACCCCCCTCCCTCACGTGGCCGGCCGGGCCACCCTCGACCGGGCCACCCAAGGCCGAGTCATCCTCGGCCGGGTCGTCCTTGGTCGGGCCGCCCAAGGCCGGGCCGCCCTCGGTCGGGCCACCCACGGCCGGGCCACCTTCGGCCTGGCCGCCCTCAGCTGTGCCGCCCACGGCCGGGCTGCCCTTGGTCCGAGCTGCAAGACGGGTCGGTCTGGGCCATACCCTCGGCTCGGGTCACTTCCTCAGACCGGGTCGGACCCGCGGAACGGGTCAGTCCGACTGGGTCGGACCAGACCCAGACCTACTTTGTCCGTTTACACCTTTTAGCCTGCATCTAGGGCTACAGGTGTCCGATTGACGTACCGCCTACGGCGATGGAATTCTTGGAGCGAGATGATTGTTTTGGCATACTCCACTTTAGGTTTGGATGCAGTTGGGGTATATCCGGGTTGGTTTGAGCCTAAAAACCAACCGGGCCCCTAGAACGGAAATATCAATAACTCTCAGATCGGGCGTCGGATTGACGCGCCGTCTGTCGCGTTTGGTTCCTTATGATGAGACGGAACTACAGGTTAAATCAACTTGAGACTTCATGGTATTTTTTGTATCGAATCTTGGCTCGAGGAGCGGACCCTCTCAGAATCGAGCATGCTGTGTGCGGGAACCCTAGGGCTGGCTGCGACTGAGATGACAGGATCCTCCGTGGGTTCGACAGTGACGATATTGTACCAGGATCCTCCATGGGTTTGACAGGGATGACTTCTGTATCGGGATCCTCTATGGGTTCGACAGCGATGACTACTGTATCGGGATCCTCTGTGGGTTTGACAGTGACGACTTCTGTACCAGGATCCTATGTGGGTTCGACAGCCCTGATACTATTCCAGGATCTTACGTGGGTTCGACAGAGGAGATGATTCATTGGCTATAACTAATAATCTCTACCCCTCTACATGAGTAGTATACCTGTGTGAGATGAGTCATGACTTTTATTTGTTATCACCGAGGTGATTAACTTTACTTTCTTTGTGGACTGGGTTGTGCTTGGGCTCGAGAGTTGGAGTCGGACTGTGACTGATAACTTAGGTATACGTATGGGAATATACCTAAGTAGCGTTGGTTGATACTTTGTGATTATTTTTTTCTTCTTTGGTTTATCCTTAGTGGATTCTGGGAGACCTTCGGGGTTCTCGGGGTCCCCTACTGAGTATTGTTATACTCACCCCTGCACGGGCTTCGCCCGCACCTTGTTGTGTTCTGTGCAGACGACGATCAACAGTGATTGAGGCTGAGGGTGACAGACGAGAGGCTGCTCAAAGCTGGACTAGATGGGATGTACCTCAAGGATGAGTTGTTCGAGTTCTGTACCTACCCTTCAGGTAGGATTCCCCAGTGGACGATCCAGAAGCTGTTTTCCTTTTTGCTTGTACTTGTACTTGTTGTTCAGTTGGGTTTGTATACTAGCCCACTTACCTTCAGCACACTTTTATTTTCTATATTAGTAGTTGTTACTTATACTGCTTGTGTTCAGATTGTGTGTGTTATAGGTTTAAAGGAAATTCCTTCCCTTTTTAACGGGTATACGCCTTTAGTGCTAGTCTCTAGCCCATGGCCTATGGAAGGCGAGCTTGGGGTAGTCACGACATGGGACCCGAGGACGGGTTGTGAAAAATTGGTATCAGAGGATTTGGTTCTACCATAAGAACTTGGACTCTGATTCTTTTAACGGCAATAGTGTTAATTGTTTTGGGTGTGGTTATCAGTTTAGGGAAACCGGTGTTGATGCGGTGGCTGACGTATCCATACACTAGGACTCTGACTTCTGATTTCCGATTCAGTGAACAAAAACACTGATTTCGTGTGTGTTTCCTTTGAAAAGTTTTCTTCGTGATTACTTTGTGCTAGAATTCTCCAGAGTTGCAGCACCACTTTCAGCATTGACGAATAAGGGGAAACCCTTCGTGTGGTAAGAGATAATCCAGGAAAGCTTTCAGGAGTTGAGGTAGAGGTTGACTAGTGCACCCATCCTAAGGCTACCAGAGGAGGGTGTTGGGTACGTAGTTTACTGCAACGCATCAGGGACCTAACTCAGGTGTGTCCTGATGCAGGAGCGAGCAGTGATCGCATATGGATCTCGGTAGTTGAGACAGCACGATCAGAACTACACTACCCATGAGCTGGAGTTAGTAGCAGTGTTTTTCGCCTTGAATATGTGGTGGCACTATCTGATGGGTGAGAGTTTTACAGTCTACTCAGACCACCAGAGTCTCAGGTATATCTTCTATCAGAAGGACCTGAACCTGAGAAAATGATGATGGCTCAAGTTCCTCTAGGACTATGACTTCGAGATAGTCTATACTCCTGGGAAGGGGAACGTTGTAGCATATGCTCTCAGCAAAAGATCAGGCATTCAGCTGCTGGGAGAGGCGACGGAGCAGCTGGCCACATTGCAGATATCCTTTGTGGATAAGGATGGAGCAACCTTTCTACAGTCAGTCACAGTCACTCCTCCACTTCTTCAGTGATTCAGGAAGGCACAACATGGGGATGTTGACTGTGAGACGTGACGTGCTCAGATATCCATAGGGTAGGCACCTGATGGATTTTCTAAAGGTGGGGAGCACTTCATTCTCTTCAGAGGACGTACCATGGTACCAGTTTCACTTCAAGAGGAAGTATTGAGGGAGTTCCACACATCTCCTTTAGCAGTACATCCTGGGGTGTAGAAGATGTATCAGGACCTCCAACAACAGCACTGGTGGCCAGGTATAAAGAAGGCAGTAGCAAAGTTTGTCTCACGATGCCTCACTTGTCAGCAAGTGAAGGCAGAGCACCTGGTTCCAGCAAGCTTGGTTTATCCCTTAGAGGTCCCAGAGTGGAAGTGGGATGGTATATCCATGGATTTAATGATGGGACTTCCACGTATATCCAGAGGACATGAATCTATCTGGGTGATTGTCGACTGACTCACCAAGTCAGCCCACTTCCTACAGATCAAAGATCAGGGTTCAGTAGAGGGTTTGAGACGTCTCTACGTACGGGAGATCATACAGCTTCATGGTGTTCCATCGACGATAGTCTCCGATCGAGATGCTCGTTTCACTTCCCTACTATGTAAGGGGTTGTATGAGGCTTTCGGGACGCAGCTTCGCTTAAGCACCGCCTTCCATCCTCAGACGGATGGTCTGACTGAGAGGACCATTCAGACTCTCGAGGACATGCTCCGTGCATGCGTCCTCGACTTCGGTCGCAGTTGGGAGGATCACTTACCCTTGGTGGAGTTTGCGTATAACAACAGCTACCACTCCACCATCAGGACGACACCTTACGAGGCACTTTACAGCCGACCTTGTAGATCGCCTTTGTGCTCGACTGACCCAGGGGAGTCAGCACTTGTAGGACCAGAGATGGTGAAGGCTACGACGGAGAAGGTGCAGATCACCCAGGATCATATGAAGACTGCACAGAGTAGGAAAAAGTCCTATGATGATAGGAGACGGAGACCACTGGAGTTTGAGGATGGCGACCACGTCTTTCTACGGGTCTCACCTCGACGAGGTCTACGGAGATTTGGACGAGGTGTAAAGTTTTCTCCACAATTCATCAGAACTTTTTAGGTCCTCAGCAGGGTAGGAGAGGTGGCTTACCGCTTGGCTCTTCCACCTCATTTGCACCGAGTGCACGACTTCTTCCACATATCTCAGCTGAGGAGATACGTGCATGACCCGTCCCACATCATCGACCATGGGGAGATGGACATCGATGACGGGGTGACGTTCACGGAGGTTCCGGTGGAGATTGAGGATCGACAGGAGTGGGTCCTGCGTGGATGGTTGATACCTCTGGTGCGTATTCGCTGGCAGCACATGAACCTCCAAAAGAGCACATGGGAGTGGGAGGCTCATATGTGTGCTCAGTACCCCCATGTGTTTCCTTAGTGTGAGTTGTAGCTTATGGGGACGTAAATCCATGAGGTGGGGAGAAAGTAAATACCTATAATTCCCATGGTTTTTTTTAAATACATAGGAATTTTATGAGTCTGAAGTTTCTGACGGCGCTTAATTCTAAGGCCCGGTGTGCCCAGAATCAATTTCTGAAGTTTTGTTTAGGTACTTTCAGTAAACATACGTGCAGGATTTTATATCTTTTGAACCAGTGCTCGGAATTGAAATATGAGGGCACCGTTGAACTCGCAGTGTCGATATTCGCTTAAGGAGACTTTCACCGCAGTTGCGTTTTATCAAGATTGGAAGTTAATTTTGGGGGTTTCTAAATAAATTAAATAAAAATATGTCTAGAATATTTTTATTTGAGTGGTGGTTTAATCCTCCAAGGGGAGGTTGGAGGTTGTGACCACCCACGCATAACCTCCCATGGGAGGATATTATGTGGTGGGACCCACACAATCTCAAAACCCCTTAAACTCCCTTGAACCCCCAATCAAGGAGGATGAACTCTTCACCTCCCCCATAAATTAATTGAAACTCTCCACCTCCCTTGTTTGAATTTTGAATCCTTTACTCCACATTTAATTAATTGAGTTGTCACATTTAATTAACGACAACTCTTGTGTCGTTTTTCCATAAAAATAATAGAGAACTCCCTCTATTATTTTGGATTAGTTTTTCTTTGGTGGAAACTTGGGAGAATCCTTGGAGAATTATCCTCTCCAATGAAGAACCATCACCCACGAAGAATGCCACTTCTTTCCAACGAAGAATGTGAAGAACGCCGGAAACATCCTTCGTTCTTTGACTTCTTACTTGGACGTCTTCTCCCTTTCCAACTGGGGCAATAAAGGGAAGACGCCGCCTGTGAAGAACGCCGCTAACGACGATGTCATCTTCTCCCGACATCAACGGAACGATGCCACCTTCCCGCGACTCCGTCGGGGATTTGATTATTTTAATGTATGAATTATACCCTCGTTCCTCGTCATCTATTTTGGTTCGATGATGGCCATTTTTTATCACCTAACACGGAGGGTTCGGGCTGAACAAACACAGCCCGATGTCCCTCCGTTGGTTCTTGATTGGTTGACAACGGCAGTGGCGCAACGACGGTGGCTCAACGGTGCCACTGGAAGAGAGAACCGTGGTGGAGCATCGGCAGTCGGTGTCAGGCCGGCCGCGAGGAAACTGACCGCGCAAGGCCGCCAGAAAAAGGCGTGACATCGTCGTGCTGTGCGGAGGAGCTGTGGGCCGTGACCAAACTAGACCGCAGAGGAGGAGGCGTGGTGCTGTCACACCACGTGGAGAGTAGGAGGATCACGGCGTCGTCGCGCCGCGGTGGAGGAGCAGTGGCGGTCGGCCGGGCCGACCATCGTGGAGCCGAACGAGCGGGACCATCCGGGTCCCGTGGCCCCTAAACTGGTGTAGCATGCCAGTTCTGTTCGACAAACCGGGGAGGGGCGCGACACCCCCCTCCCTCACATGGTCGGCCGGGCTGCCACAGCCGGGCCGCCCCACGGCCGGGCCGCCCCTCGTTCGGGCCACCCCTCGGTCGGGCCACCCAAGGTTGGGCCGCCCAACGGGCCGGGCCATCTATTTGGGTCGGGCCTTCCCCTCGGATCGATTAGATTCCTCAGTCCAGGTCGGAATCACGGACCGGGTCAGACCTCGGTTCAGACTGGGTCGGGGCGGGTCAGTCCGACTGGGTCAGACCGGACCCAGACTTTCTTTGGTTGTTTACACCTTTTAGCCCGCATCTAGGGATACAGGTGTCCAATTGACGTACCACCTACGACGATGGAATTATTGGAGTGAGAAGATTATTTTGGAATACTCCACTTGAGGTTTGGATGCAGTTGGGGTACTGCCGGGCTGGTTTGATCCTAAAAACCAACCGGGGCCCTGGAACGAAAATACCAATAACTCTCAGATCGGGCATCTGATTGACGCGCCGTCTATCGCGTTGGGTTCCTTATGATGAGACGAAACTACGGGTTACATCAACTCGAGACTTCGTGATAGTTGATATATCGACTCTTGGATCGAGGAGCGGACCCTCCCGGAATCGAGCGTGTTGTGGGCGGGAACCCTAGGGCTGGCTGCGACTGAGATGACAGGATCCTCCGTGGGTTCGATAGCGACGATATTGTACTAGGATCCTTCATGGGTTCGACAGTGATGACTTCTGTACCGGGATCCTCTTTGGGTTCGACAACGATTACTACTGTACCAGGATCCTCCGTGGGTTTGACAGTGAGGACTACTGTATCGGGATCCTCCATGGGTTCGAAAGTGACGACTTCTGTACCAGGATACTACGTGGGTTCGACAGCGCTGATACTATTCCAGGATCCTACGTGGGTTTGAAAAAGGAGATGATTCAGTGGCTACAACTAATCATCTCTACCCCTCTACATGAGTAGTATACTTATGTGAGCTGAGTCTTGACTTTCAGTTGTTATCACCGAGGTGATCGACTTTACTTCCTTTGTGGACTGGGTTGTGCTTGGGCTCGAGAGTTGGAGCTGGACTGTGACTGGTAACTTAGGTATATGTATGGGTATATACCTAAGTAGGTTTGTTTAATACTTTGTGATTGTATTTTTCTTATTTGGTTTATCCTTAGTGGATTCTGGGAGACCTTCGGGGGTCTCAGGGTTTTCTACTGAGTATTGTTATACTCACCCCTGCACGGGCTTTGCCCGCACCTTATTGTGTTCTGTGAAGACGATAGTCAGCAGTGATCGAGGATGAGGGTGACAGACGGGAGGCTGCTCGGAGCTGGACTAGACAGGACGTACCTCAAGGATGAGTTGTTCGATTTCTATACCTACCCTTCAGGTAGGATTTCCCGGTGGACAATCCAGGAGTTGTTTTCCTTTTTGCTTGTACTTGTACTTGTTGTTCAGTTGGGTTTGTATATTGACCCAATTACTTTCAGCACACTTTTCTTTTCTATATTAGTACTTGTTGATTCTAATTCTTGTGTTTAGACTGTGTGTTATAGGTTTAAATTCAATGTCTTCCCTTTTTAATGGGGATATGCCTTTGGTGCTAGTCGCCAGCCCCTGACCTATGGAAGGCGGGCTTGGGGTAGTCACAACACGGGCCCCGAGGATGGGTCATAACAACTGCGACCAAAGTCCAAGATATAGGCCCGCAACATATCATCCAGAACCTTAATGGTCCTCTCCGTCTAACCATCGGTCTAGGGATGGAATGTTGTGCTCAAGTGTAGCTGAGTCCCAAAGGCCTCCTATAATCCCTTTCACAACTGGGATGTAAAGCGGGCGTCTCTGTCTGATACTATCGTCGAAGGGACGCCATGAAGCCGAACTATCTCCTACACGTAGAGGCGTCCCAATCTCTCTACAGAACTCTGCTCCTTGATAGCTAAAAAGTGGGTTGACTTGGTGAGTCAGTCAATGATCACCCAGATGGAATCATGCCCTTGGGAATCTGTGGTAAGCCTATCACGAAGTCCATCGATATTCCATCCCACTTCCACTCTGAAACTTCCAGGAGCTGAGCTAATCCTGTTGGAACCTGGTGCTCAACCTTCACCTGCTGGCATGTGAGGCATCGGGAAACGAACTCTGCTACTACCTTCTTCATGCCTGACCACCAAAACTATCATCAAAAATCCTAGTACATCTTCACCACTCCAGGATGTACCGCCAAGGGGGATGTATGAAACTCCCTCAAGACCCCCTTCTGTAACGATACTGGTATAATAGTGTGTCCTCTGAAAAAAGCACATGTTCCCCACCTTGTGAATATCCATTAGGAGCATGTCCTGTGGATAACTGAGCACATAAAGCCACATAATTGACATCCCCTAGCTACGTCTCCCTAACCCGCTGTAAGAGTGGAGGGGCGACAAACATCGAATGTAGGTAAGTTGTATCCACTCTATACATGAAGGATAACTGCAACGCGGCTTACTGCTCTGTCACCTCACTCAACAACTGTGAGCTCGACCTTCTGATAAGAGCATTTGCCACCTTGTTCTCCTTCCCAGGAGTATAAATGATCTCAAAATCATAGTCCTGAAGGAACTCTAGTCAACGCCTCTGCCTGAGATTCAGATCCTTTTGTGAGAAGATGTACTTGAGGCTCTTTTGGTCAGAGTAGACGATAAACCGCTCGCCCATAAGGTAGTGTCGCCACATCTTCAATATGAAGACTACCGCAGCCAGCTCGAGATCATGGGTCGCGTAGTTTTGCTCATGTGGCCTAAGTTGGCGTGAACCATAAGCAATCATTGTTTGTCTCTGCATCAGGACGCAGCCAAGCTCGGTCCCTGATGCGTCGCAGAAAACTATGTACTCGACACCCTCCTCTGGTAATCTCAAAATTGGGGCGCTCGTCAAACTCTGTCTCATCTGCTCGAAATCCTGCTGGCACTTCTCCATCCACATGAAGGGTTTCCCCTTCCTGATCAAGGCTGTCATCGGTGCTGCTATACAGGAGAAATCAGAGATGAATCTTTGGTAATAACCTGCCAACCCAAGGAAGCTCCGCACCTCCATCACACTCTGAGGTGGCTCCCATGCTAACATTGCCTCCACCTTTGCTGGGTCCACAGCTACTCCATATGCTGAGATGACATGTCCCAGAAAGTGGACCTCCTAAATAAAGAACTGGCACTTTGAGAGCTTCCCATAAAGATGGTGCTCTCGAAGTACATCTAGAACCATCTGTAGGTGTCTTGCATGCTCCTCCTCTGACACCGAGTACACAAGGATGATGTCGATGAAGACCACTACAAACTGGTCCAAGTACGACTAGAAGATCTAGTTCATCAATCCCATGAACATTGTGGGGGCGTTTGTCACGTCAAAAGGCATCACCAAGTACTCATAGTGACCGTAGCGACATCTGAAAGTTGTCTTCGGTATATCCTCATCCCGTACTCGTAATTGGTGATAACCTGATCGAAGGTCAACCTTCGAGAACCACTGTGCCCCTCTTAGCTGATCGAAGAGGTCATCGATTCTCGGCAGTGGATACTTATTCTTCACCTTCACTTGATTCAGGCGCCGGTAATCCACACACAACCTCAAACTCTCATCTGCCTTCTTGGAAAACAAGACTGGGGCCGCCCAGGGCGAAACGCTGGGTCTTAAGAAACCCTTGCTCTGCACATCCTCCAACTGCACCCTCAGCTCTGTGGGAGCCATCCGATATGCTGACGAAGAAATCAGTGTCGTCCCAGGGTGTAAGTCGATTTCCCAACCCTAGAACATCTTTAGGAAATGCGTCCTCGTACTCCGCCACTACTGTTGGGAACTGAGAGCTCACAACATCAACTGCTCTGAGGGTAAGGTTATTCATCTCATGAGTGATCGGCTGCACCCTCCTATGCATTATCACACTCTGTGCTGCTTGGGTTTTCCTTTCTCTAACAAAGGAAAACCTCATCCCATCATGGTGGACACACCACACTCTTTGACTAAAACAGTCAATCTGGGCTAAGGGTGTAATTTTGGCCCGGCGACCCGAAAGCCCGAGCGGCCCGGCCCGGCAAAGCCCGCATCGGGTCAGGCTGGGTTCGGGCCGCAGGTTCAGCGGGTCAGGCCTGGGCCTTTCCAGGCAAGCCCGCGGGCCAGGCCGGGCCGGCCCGAAAAAGCCCGGCCTGCGGGCCCGCGTGAAGCCCGGCCTGCTGGCCCGCTTGCTGTAAAAAATATAACGGGGGAACTGCAGGTAGGGGGATTTGATCCCCCTACCTCAAGCTCCCAAGGCTGCGCCTGGACCAACTGGTCCAGGCGCTGCGTCTGTAAATTAATCACAGGTCTATATATATATAGATATATTTATATTTATATATATGTAGATCTATATATATATATATATATATATATCTATATATATATATCTATATATATCTGGATATATCTATCTCTATATACATATATCTATATATAAATATAGATATATATACATATATTATATATATATATCTATTTATATATATATATATCTATATTTATATCTATATGTATATATCTATCTATATATACATATATCTATGTATATATATCTCTATATCTATATCTATATATATATCTATACATATATATATATTAAGATATATATCTCTATCTCTATATACTTATATCTCTTTATATATATGTATATATACATACATATATACATACATCTATATATATATATCTACCTATATATCTATATATACATGTATCTTTATACATTTATATTTATCTATATATGTATCTATATGTGTGTGTGTGTGTGTGTGTGTGTGTGTCTGTATTTATATCTATATGTGCATATATCATTATATATTAACAAAAAATGATATTATATATACACATATAATTATTATTATATATAATTATAATGTGTGTATAAATATATATATACAACAATATATAATTATATATATAATAGTTTATATATATAAACAAAACCATTAATAATATATATCAATTAAGTGTGGTTTTTAAAATCCATTAATAATATATATGTGTGTGTGTGTGTGTGTGTGTGTGTGATTTAATAATATATATATATATAAACAAATCTATTAATAAATATATATATATATATATCAATGATTTAATATTATATATATATATAATAACTTGTTGTATATTAATAAAAAAATAAGTATGGTTTTTAAAAATCCATTAATAATATATATATATATGTATGTATGTATATGTATATTTATATGATAATATATATATATATCAATGATTTAATATAATAGTGTATATATATAAACAAAGTCATTAATAATATATATCAATTAAGTGTGGTTTTTAAAAATCCATTAATAATATATATATATATATATGTATATGTATATGATTTAATATAATATATATATATAAACAAAGCAATATATATATATATCAATGATTTAATATTATATATATATAATAACTTGTTGTATATTAATAAAAAATAACATACTCGCCTAATGATGTTTGTGCAAGTCCCTCAACTTCATTAATTTTTTTAAGTACGTTGCAACATGCATAAATTATATATACTATACATATATAAATCTATTTAGAAAAAAAAATTAACTCACCCAATGATCTTCGCGCACACCCCCTAATTATTTTTTTACAATTTTCTCATATTATATATATATATATAATAACTTATTATATATTAACAAAAAATAACTACTCACTAAATGATATTCGCACACCTCCAACCTCATTATTATTTTTTAAATATGATAAAACTTTCATATATTATATATACTATATATACATATATAAATCTATTTAGAAAAAAATTAACTCACTCACTACTGCGCACCCGCTAAGGGTGTAATTTCAGTCCAGACAAGGCCGGGTCGGGCCTGCCCTGCAAAAAAATTAAAAAACGTTTAAAAAAATGTTTTAAATTAAACAAACGCTAAAAAATACTTTTAATAAATATGTTAAAAAAATAAATGTAAAAAAAAACGTTTTAAATAAATGATAAAAAACATTTAAATAACAACACTTTAAACTCACCACTCATTGTTGCGCATCCCCCAATAACTCGTTAATTTTTTTTTTAATTTGTACATAATATATATAAATTCACAGACATGTATAAATCTATTTAGAAAAAAATAATATATTCACCTACTGTAAAATGTTTTTACAAAAAACGTGTAAAATGTTTAAAAAAATACATGTAAAAAATATGCATTCAAAAAAACTTTTTAAATTAAACGTCTAAAAATAAATGTAAAAAAACTTTTTAAACAAGTTTTAAAAGATGGTTTAAATAAAAATGTTTAAAAAGTTTTTAAAACAAATATTTAAATTAATTTATTTAAAACAAACACTTAAAAAATACTTTTTACATTAAAATGTAAAAAAAAGTTAAATGTTTTAAAAAAATACTTGTAAAAAGCATGCGTTTAAAAAAATTCAAAAATGTTTTAAATTAATCATTTAAAAATAAATGTAAAAAAACGTTTTAAACAGATGTTAAAAAACGGTTTAAATAAAAATGTTTAAATAAAAAATACTAACAAATGCTTAAAATTATAAATAAGTTAAAAAAATAAATGTAAAAAATATTTTAAATAAATGTTAGAAAAACGTTTAAATAATAAGGCTTTAAACTCACCCACGGCAGATGCGCACCCCTCATTATTTTTTTTACAATTTGCAAATAATATATATATATATATAGACAAAAAACATATCCACCCACTGTAAAATGTTAATAAAAAATAAAATAAACGTTTTTACAAAAAACATGCATTTAAAAATAAATGTAAAGAAACGTTTTAAATAAATGTTATAAAAATGTTTAAATAAAAAAAATTAAGAGACAATTATTTTGAAAATAATAAAAGCACACCACGGCCCGACTTGAAAAAGCCCGGCCCGACCCAAAAAAGCCCGACCCAACTCGATGGTTTGGGCCGGCCCGAGGCCAGGCTCGAGCCGCCTCATGGGGTTGTTCGGCCCGGCCCGGCCCGACCCGAATAGTGGTCAGCGGCCCGACACTTTGCATGGCAGGCCCGGCCCGGCCTGGCCCTGTCCGGGCCGAAATTACACCCCTAATCTGGGCATGGACCGAAGATAACCAATCCATACCGAGAATGACGTCGTAAGGCCTCGACGCTACCACCAAGAGGTTCCAACCAAAACTCTCACCTCCAAGGGTAAGATCACACTGTCTGCAAAGGTGTGTGATCGTCGAGTCTCCTCCCACAGGTGTCTCTAAGCGTAAGGATCGAGTCAACGGTTTTACCAGAATATCAAGGTTTTGCACAAGACATATGGTGATAAATGAATGACTGACACCTGTGTCTATAAGTACGAAAGCTAAGGTAGAGAAGACATAGATCGTTCCTAGTATCATCCCTGGAGTCCCTGGGTCGTACGACTCGACCGCATGCAGATGTCCTTGCCCCTGTCCCCCAGCTCCCTGAGCCTGGTGCGTACCTCCTGGGGGTGGTGGTGGAAGTAGATTGAAGTGTCTGCCACCACCTGCAGCTCTCCCTGTTCCTCTGCCACGTCTGCTGCCTGGAGGGTCTATCTGCTCCACTCTCTGCCTCTGCCTCGGTGCTCCATCCATCGCTTCCCTGTCAGTAGCTCGACGGGTCAGACAATCTCTAGCGAGATGTCCCCTACCATCGTATGTGTAACACCGCTTCTCCCTAGGCTGACTGGATCCATCCTGAGAGCCCTGGACTGTCGATCCCCTGTCCTGGGTCCTCCTTTAACGTCTCTCACATCCTGATCCCTGCGTCCGACGTTATCTCCCTACTACCGAGGTCTCTACACCTGTCTGTTTGCTGTTGACTGTCGTCGGTTGTCTTTGCTCCGCCAAGAAGCTCTCGATCACCAAAGCCTGCTCGAGCACTCCAGCATAAATCGAAATACATAGTGGCACGACACTAGCTCGGATGTCTCATTGTAGACCATGCTCGAAGGTCCAAGCTCTAAAGTACTGATCCCTAACCATATCCATTGAGTATCGGGCGAGGTTGGTGAACCTTGATGAATAGTCATCTACCGTCAAACCGCCCTGCTGGAGCTGAAGAAGCTCCTGGATGCATACCGCTCTCAGCGTAACTGGAGAGAACTCCTCCCTAAAGAGTCGCTCAAAATCTGTCCATGAAAGAGTCTCATCATCGTGAGTCTGTGTGGTCAGACTCCACCATCGTCCCTCCGAACCCTGAAGAAGGCTCGCCCCTAGGATCACTATCTGGTCTGCTGGTGTCCTCACTAGACAGAAAACTCTGGTCACCACCTCAAGCCAGTCCTCAGCCGCCTAAGGTTCGGGCTCACCTCGGAACTTGAGGGGTCTCTGTCTCTGGAACTCATGGAGCGTGCTCAGCCTACGCTCCTCATCGGTCGGTACTGCGGGTACCACAGGCTGCTCCACTGGTGGTGGCATAGCAGGTGCACCACCTGGTGGCAACGCCTGGGGAACTTGTCCCTTTATCGAAGCCTCGTCACTGAGGGGGTCATCCTCGTGATCGTGCTGCTGAATCCTAGCGGATATGCGTCGCAGAGGCATCCTGTAAGGAAACAAGATATACCATGAGTATATCTGGATATCTGACTCAAAGGACATGGAAAAAACAACCCATTACTATATGATGCATGTACCTTTATTTTATTTCCCCACAACTAGTGTTTTCGTGTACCGAGTCGAAAAGCAGGTTATCAAAGTTCTGGTGTATGGATACGTCGGTCGTTGCACCAACACTGGAGTCTCTGGCCTGAAAGCCGAACTTGAAACAATTAATACTATTTCCCCAAACCCATCTCACAGTCTCTTGGTCCTAAGGTAGAACCGACCACCTCTAATACCACTCTGTCATGACCCGTCCCTGTGGGGCTCGTGCCGTGACTCCCCAAGCCCGCCTCCAATAGGTCAGGGGCTGGTGACTAGCACCGAGTAGGCATATTTCTACACGGGAGGCATTACCTAAGAACCTGTACACACGCACACATCTCCAAGCCCACAAATGCTAAAATGTAAAAACCACTAAGGAACAAAATGCATGCATACAACTAAACTCAACCAACAGAGTACGAAAGAAGGTAAAGTACTGAAAGTAAACTGGTCCAGAATATAAGCCCACAAAAAAAAACAAGAGTATGAAAACTGCAAAGTCCAACCTATAAACACAACAAGGTACTGGGACTGTTGCTCGTAGCTGAAGGAACGCCTCAGCCTGTAGGGAACTCAAAAAGCTTGATCCTGTCCTGGTCTTCCCTGGACTCTGTCAAAAGGTTGTTCATCTTCACAAGACATGACACGTGCGGGAAAATCCCGTGCAGGGGTGAGTATAACAATTCTCAGTAGAGGACCCCGAAAAACACAAAAAAAAGTACACAAAGGAAAGACACGGTCATCTCTACACAATATATGTATACTGAACATATAATAGGAGATCACAATCCAAATATACTCAAAACCCAGACCCGTATTCTAGAGACAAGTCACACAACCGCATACCCCCACTAGGGATTCAGTTCGAAGATTCCACAAAGTACTCGTTCTGGGAGAACACACTTCACGAATCTGGTAGCTCTGATGATGTTCTTCTGAGAAGTATTGTTCATCGGGAAATGTCACGAGAGGTAAATACACTCATTATGGGAGACACACTCCTAAGTGGGAAGATCACGGTAGATAGAAGTACTCATTACGAGAGACACACTCCTGAGTGGGAAGATCACGATACATAGATGAGGATCACTTCCAGGGCCATAAAGGATATCGTGACTCATCCGGATTCACCCCCTAGGTGATTCACCAGCTAGATAGAGGATCAACACTCGGTAGAGTTGGCCACGTCGATTACTGACTCTACCTAGGGTCAGTAATGGATAGAGGATCTCGCTCTGGGCCTCTCGGAGGGATGCCGACTCTATCATAGAAAGTCTTGCTGAAGGGATCATACTTCTGTATAAGGAAACAATGCCTGACCTTAAGGGGAACGAGAAGAAGGGACACTAACCCAAACAAAATATGTTCAAGATACGGTGAACAAGAGGACCATGCCATTTCCCACAAAGTACATGGCGTGTAGAATAATTACACGTCGTGTTGTCTAACCCCGGGTACTGCCCGTGTACAACGGACCATGTCGTAAGGCTGGTCGTGTAGAAAAGTTAGTACACGGCGTGTAGTACGGTGTACATGCCATGTCCGAGTGAGTGGGGTTGGCTTCGTGTACTCTAGACATGTGCCTATACATGGTCATCAACCCATGTACTCCAACCCGTGTAATAGTTACACGGGGTGACCCGCGTTACTGGCCCCGCTTGGCCGTGCGATGGAGTATACAGTCATGTACTCCATTCCGTGTCCGTGTATCCCTAGGATACACACCGAACTTCGGGGAAAGTCCAACATGCCATGTGACTAGGGCCGCATGTCGTGTGATTCCTCTCTGACCCCCGAAACCCTAGCCGTCGCTGCCAGTACTACACGGCGTGTTCTTCGGAAGTATACGTCGTGTATTCTGGAAATTTCCAGAAACGCGAACCTCCACCGCCGCGCCTTCCGTGATGCCTCGATCGTCGATCCGTCCATCTGATCGCCATGAAACTCCCAAGTTTTGGTCACTTCGACACCATGAAGATGATTTCATTGTTTTAGGACCTCTGATCGGCTTCAAAAACATGCAACAATCCACCCGCGTGAAGAATGCTCGAATAACGGCCCTTCCCGATCTGGTCTGATTCGTCGTCTGCTATCGTCGCTGCACCTCTACAAGGTCGTTGTGATGTTGAATCCTCAATTTGGGATCATTTCTTCATAAAACGGATGCACAAAAATCTGTTGTTCATCGCCTCATGAAGAACGTGAAGAACACACGGAGAAAAGAAAGGGGAAGAAATCCAATGAACAAATCGAGTAACGAAACTCTGCCGTCATTCGTCATGGTGTTGATCTGCTCCCATTAGTAGGATTAAACGGAGCAGAATAAAACAAAAACAATTCCACATGGATCGATTCCCCGAATCATCCCAACAAAACCCTCCTGCAAGAATGTACGAATCCACAGATCAACTTGTTCGTGGTTGATCCACATTCTTCGTTTAAAATCAAAAACGAGGAAAATAATTTAAATAACAAACCCCTACCTCAAATGGGATCGATCGCTGATGAAGGTATCACACTGCCATCATCGTCGAGATCCTTCAACTTTGTTGGCATAGCGATTCGCAGCTTCGATCCGTCGTCATTCGTCGTCGAGAGTTTTCTCCAGAGTTTCCTCTCAATCTTCCGCCAACGATCGACGTTCGGTTATCCCAATAAAAAGGGAAAAATGTTTTGGCATTCAAAAATATGTTGCGGTATTAATGAGTCCATCTTTCCATTCTTGAGTCATTATGACGTGGAATTTATTAAGAAAATAGTTGCCTCGTCACCGCGCTGCAGCGGATGTTTCCATATAAAATAAACATTGCGAATTTATTTTATTTTATTTTACTGAAAAAATATGAAAATCAACTTTTTCCCTCGACCCATGCCGGTCGAGGTTAGACCCGTTCTTAGGTAAATTCGTCGTTCCAGACACAACGATGCCCTCAGATTTTTAATCTGGGCATCCATTTGGAAACTGCCACAACCATGCACAAGTGTCGACTCAATTAACTTAAAAAAAGTTCGAACCACCATTTTGGGATCACCAGGCCTCAGAATGATGTGTCATATCTGCGCCTAGTCTCGTAATAATTCCATATAATATTTAAAAAAATACATAGAAAAATCTGAGACATTACATAATTCAGATGTTTTAATGGAGTTACAGGCAGCCCAATTTGAAGATAAAATTCTGGATCAGATTCTGCGGCCCAGAAAAACGGTCCACCTTTTTGGTAATAGATCGCAAAAAAAACTATTTGGTCTGAAATTTTACAAGAGGTTATGATACATCCAGATCTCCATTTTATTATTCTATGGACTACTCTAATTCGGCCATCTAGAAGGTCATTTCGATATGTCTTTTCGGTGGATGCAAGATGCCTTCCACTTCGGGTCAAGGGTGGAAAAGTCTAAGTTCCACAAGATTTACACCACCTTAAGCCTACCATACTCAAGTGGGATGACTTTAACTATTTGAGGCTTGACCCAAGGCTCCTAAAATTCCTATTTAAGGCAGTGGTGTTGGAGGATTTATTGATCTTTGGTGCTTTGTTTAATTGTAATGTTATGCTGCGAATTTGTTGCCTTAAGTTTGTCTTTCTCATGTAAGTTGTTCAATTCACCTTAGTTTCTTAATACAATTTCTTCTTCTACTCTTATTTTGTTCTTCTTAATATCATTTTGATACCTTTGGTTCAATGTGTGAATTTATTCACACCAAACCTTGTGAAATTATCACACGACGGTGGAGTGATCGTTATTTCATTGTCTTTTTTTACTTCTCCAATTCCTCCCTCATGAGTCTACTTTCTACTTCAATTGAAACCATAGAATAAATGGAGGTCCAAACCACTTATTGGTTGATACAAAGGAGTAGAAAGGGGATGAATTGGATGTTATTTCTCACTCCATTAATTTCTAATCACTTCTTTTAATTGAGAATTTTGTTTGAAGATCTTCAAACTCCTTCATCCTTGTTGAATTTAAGGCCACACACTTCAAGTGCTAATACGAAACTTTACCTTGAAGTGCTCAAAAACTTGATCCTTCAAGTGTATAGGTGATTATTATTAAAGTGTGTAGGTATTAAACTAGTAAGTGATGATGTTGTTTGATCTTCTTAAATGAACCCATCTCATATATAAGAAATTGAAATAGTTGAAAAAGGAATGCATCTAATCCACCCCAAGTGATAACCTGGGATCAACTCATTATTTTAAATTGAATTCACTTAAGTCTCTTATAATTCACTTAAAACCATCTAAAACCAACCCAATTTGGCCACTTCATATCCAAAAACAATCCATAGAATGTACGTGTTTGTAGGTTACTTCTTAGGTCTCTAAGGATTCGACAACCCAAGCTAAACTACAAGAGACCTCTTAACCCTAAAAACTTAGGTAAATTTGGGCAAGACCAAATTTTAGTGCCGTTGTCGATGACTTAAGTAAGTTATCTTAGACACTATAATCCTTTTTTGTTCATCCCACTTCTCTGTTCTCACCCCCTCACTCCTATAGAAGGAAATTTTGAACAAATCCAAACATGGGGAACCTATCCATACTTTGATCACCCAACCCCATGTGTGATGTACAATGACCATCCTAGTTTCTAATGGTGGGATCATCAAAAACATAATGAACCATAATGTTTTAACTCCTATTATACACAAAACATTCCAACATATAATGAGTTTCAATCCCCACAAAGCCAATCTGAACACCCTCGTGTACAATTACAACAACTTAATTATCCACCTGGAATAGACCATTTGGATCAACCCCTTATCCACCCTGATCCACATCCATTACTTGAAAAATTGTTTTAATAAATGGATATAATGAATTTTGAGGTTTCATCATTGCGATTATAACTACATAACTTATACGGTTATAGAACCCATTCCCACTCATTCTATACCTTCCTCATCATTGATAGAAGACTCTTTTCTCCCACAAACCTCTCATGAATTTATTAAAGAACCAACCTTTGAATTTTGGATAGATGAAGAAGATAAAGGAATTATTAAAGGGTATTTAAATCAAGAGGAATTTTTTTTTTGTATTCAAAAGAGGAGAATTCGACATCATGGATTGAGTCTCATGAATATAACTTCGTTGATGATTTTTCAAAAACTCCAATCATCGAACCATTAAGAGAAATCAAAAACTTTGAGTTCATACCCATTCCTAACACTGATCTTTCCAATTTTGTGGTTCAATATTATATTCTAAAAGAACCAATTCTATTGAGAGATTTCGAAAATGAAATTGAGATTAATTCAATGTCCCAACCTATGTCTGAAAGTGTTAGTCTGCTTGAACTTGAACATATGTCCTTTCCTTCCTCCCTAAAGTTTTCATTAATTGGGGAAATCCAAAACCATCATGTTTTAATTGTTTATTCTCTAGATATAAACAAAAGAAGAATGACCCTTGATGTATTAGGAAAGAATACAGAAGCAACCAGATCCACCATTTCTAACATTCTTTGGATTTTACCACTCATTATATAACATAGGTTTGTACATGACACAAATTATAAAAAAAAATAATCAATATAAATCTAGTAAAATTTAATAAATATGGGGTTCTTAAAATTTTGAAAGTTGGTATTGGGTAAGTTGGGGGGTTCAAGTCGAGCTAACAACGTTAAACAAAAGCGTTGCACGAGAGGCAACCTGTGGTTTTCATGTTTCCAATATTTTTGAATCATATTTATTTTTCAAATAGGATTAATAAATCAATTTTATATTTAAAAAAATATATTTAACTCTGACTATGATACTACTATAGACTATTGACATGTTCTTCTATTATGAGTATGGATGAGTATGAAAGGGGGGAACCATATTCATTTGTGTCACGTGGTGTGATCCTTGAGCAATACCTTACCTAGAAATTTAAAAAGAAGACAGTGTATCATCAGTTTATTTTTATTTTTATGTGTTTTTAGGTTAAAAAAATAAAAAAAAATATAATAATAATAAAAAAATTAAAAGGACACGTTGTAGGTCATGGGGCAAACCCTGTCACAACCGACGAAGCTGTGGGGACTTGAATCCGGGACCGAAGGGAGATTGGGGAACACGCTTACCACTGACCTACGACTTACAATGCTTCCTTATTCTATAATTTTTGTGTATATACTTATATTTAATTTTTTTATTGTATGAATAAATAAATATATATATATATATATTGTTTTGTTTTGTTTTTTTGTTTGTTTTTTTCTTTTTCCACTAGGGAACTCTGCAAGTGACATGGATATCAAAGGACTAAATTGGAGCAGCAAGAACTTTAACTTCAACCACTATGTGATATCATTTCATAATCCTCATATTTTAAATTCCTTTTAGAACTCCTCTCATCTACCTCTACCCCCTTCTAAATTTTATTTTCTTTAAACACTGGGGACAGTGTTATTCTAAGTTGGGGGGTGAAAAGAATGAAAAAAATATTAATTTTGTGTGTATAAAAAATGCATGGAAGGAAAAATTTCTTTAACCTTGAACATGATAATACACATTGCACACTTTGAAACTGAATATCAAATAATTTAGCATGCCCTTATTCTAATTTTAATCCATGTATAATTTCATGAGCATAGGTTTTGGAAAGTGTGGCTATCTAATGTGAAATTTCATCATTTATATTTTCATCCAAATAAAAAAAGAGATCACAACGCATGTACTTTGGATAGTGGGGTATTAGTTTGAGTTCATAGGGTCCCCCAAATAAATATCATAGGTTTTTTGATCATTTTAGTTTAAATATGAGTATTCAATAAAAAAATTCAAAAAAAAAACAAGAAATGTGTTCATATAGCAAGGGAATGACCTAATGTGTGGCTTTCGACACTTGGGGATCGTGACTCCATAGTTGTCTGGACCATAGTTAGTAATTTTATCTCTATTTGTGGTAATTTGACTTTGTTTTTTACTGAGTTAACTCAAGATGATGCCCGAGTATGTGGGCTTCACTTGGTGCCCTAAGGTCTTTGAGTTTGGGAGTCATCGACAAAGTCTCGTTACATGGGTTGACTCTTTTGAGTGCAATTTCAATTACCATGGAAATATTTCAATAAAAAATTGAATACTAATCTTAATATTTAAATTTGATTCCACTTAGCGCTTCCGTCATTTCCCCCTTGAATTAAGATGACCCCCATGTCTATTGTGATACACAACACATCCTCATGCTTAATTGATATTGGATGAAATATGGCAATGAATTTGAACAAAGGAATGGGCGTGGGATTGAGATCTTCTTATAAAATTGTCTTGTATTAAAATATTTTGATGGTTTTCATAGTTGTTTGGTATAAGGGTTTTTGGTGATCATTGTGTATTAAAATGTTTTTGGAAAAGGGAATTCAAATTTCATATTTTTGAGATACATTTTGCTCGGGACTAGAAAAACTCAAGTTGGGGGGTGTTATTAGCCACTAAAATAGGCTAATATTCATTTTTAATATTTATAATATTCATGATATTAATTATTCATAAACACCATTTTAGTGCATTTTTCACTTTGAACATTATTTCACATTATGATTGCAATTCTTTGTTAAAGTGCACTATTACTTAGTGCATATTTGAACACATCCTAAAATACAAAATGGTCTTGCTTTTTTTTCATATTTTATTTTAAGGTATCCCATTCTATAAGAAACAATTAATGTTTTTTGAGCACTATAATATTCACATTAGAAGACCACCAAAGTTGGCCTTGAACCACCAACATTCTGGGCAAAGTAAACTGGATAACAACCCAATAAAGAGACTGTATCGGCCAAGATACATGCTCAATGATTCTCAAAATTTAAATTAAGATATATGAAATCATTTATAACATTTCATCTAACATTTAAAAGAGATAATTTGGATGTTTTAATGGAGTTCCAGGCAGCCCAATTTGGAGATAAAATTTTGGGCTAGATTCTACATCCCAAAAAAACATCCCACCATTTCAATAATATCTCGCAAAAAAAAATCCATTTGGGATGAAATTTTACAATAGGTTAGGAGACATATTTATATCTATTTTATTATTCTATATCTCACTATAATTTGGTCATTTAGAAGGTCATTTCTGCACGTATGTTCGGTGGATGTAAGCTGCCTTCCACTTCAGGTCAAGGTTGGAAAAGTCTAAGTTTCACAAGCTTTCCACCACCCTAAGCCTAACATACTCAAGTGGTATGACTTTAAATATTGGAGGCTATACCCAAGGCTCCTAAAATGCCTATTTAAGTTAGTGGTGTTGGAGGATTTATTGATCTTTGGTGCTTTGTTTAATTGTAATGTTATGCTATGAATTTGTTGTCTTGAGTTTGGCTTTCTCATGTAAGTTGTTCAATTCACCTTAGTTGTTCAATTCACCTTAGTTTCCTTAGTTCCTTAAAATATTATTTTGTTATTAATCATATCAAATTTATACCTTTGGTTCAAGTTGTGAATTTATTCACACCAAACCTTGTGAAATTATCACACAATGGTGGAGTAATCGTTATTTCATTGTCTTTTTTTTACTTTTCCAATTCTTCCCTCATGAGTCTACTTTATGATTTCATTGAAACCATAGAATCAATGGAGGTATAACCCACTTATTGGTTGATCCAAGATATTAGAAAGGGGTTGGATTGGATTTTATTTCTCACTCCATTAATTTCTAATTACTTCTTTTAATTGAGAATTTTGTTTGAAGATCTTCAAACTCCTTCATCCTTGTTGAATTTAAGGCCACACATTTCAAGTGCTAATACGAACCTCTACCTTGAAATGATCAAAACATTGATCCTTCAAGTGTATATGTGATTAGTAATAAATTTTGTAGGTATTAAACTAGTAAGTGATGATGTTGTTTGATCTTCTTAAATGAACCCATCTCAAATATAAGAAATTGAAATAGTTGAAAAAGGAATGCTTCTAATCCACCCCAAGTGATAACCTGGGATAAAATCATTCTTTTAAATTGAATTCACTTAATTCTATTATCATTCACTTAAACCCATCTAAAATCAACCCAATTTGGACACTTAACAGCTAAAAAAATCCATAAAATTTACGTGTCTATAGGTTACTTCTTAGGTCTCTGAGGATTCGACAACCCAAGATAAACTACAAGTGATCACTTAACCCTAAAAACTTGAGTAAATTTGGGTGAGACCACCAAGAAAACACATTCTAATTGTTTTGATACTTTAAGAAAATGATCCATCAACAATTTTTGACGGATATGAATCAGTTGCACTCAATACGACGCATGGTGTGTCTGGTATAACTCCAAATGTGTCATTATTTAAAATTGACATTACTTTAATAAAATAACAAGTGACATACTCCAAACTAAGCAAAAAAATTTGGATTATTTTGATATTTTAGGAAAACGACCCATAACTTATTTATAACGTATAGGAATCAACCCCACCTCAATAGGACGCACGGTGTGACCGGTATAACTCCAAATGTGTCATTTTTATTAAATATTGATTTTTATTAATGTGTTCTTTAATATTAATGTTTATTTTATTTCTTTATAGTATTACCAACATAATATTTGTTTTCTTATATAGGTGGAATCTTTTTCTTAGGTTGAGGTAATTTGTTCGTTAACTGATACCATAGGCGAAGATTTTTGAGAGGGGGTCACAGGTGTCAAAAGATGAAATATGAATGTTTTATAATGTTTGTTGGACAACTATAAATGTAATTATATAAAACATTTTATTTGAAATGTAAATAGTGGTGTTTATTTTTATATATACCATGGGTGGATAGTTTTGTATTCATGATGTCAATAAAATTTATATAGTAGGTTTGATTCTGGGTGTGTTGTGTTTGGTGTGCAGGTTTGATTGTAGGTTCTGCTGGGTGTGTTGTTATATAAATAGTACACTTGCTGGTGGGTAGCCATTTATCATCGTTGTGATTAACAACGCTTTTTTAGTGTTGTTAAAGGTTATTTTACGCGCTGTTAAAGGCAACATGTGTAGTAGTGAAAATACAGGATCTGCTCTATTTCGATTGACTCTTTTGACTCGTCATCAAATGATGAGCATAAACCTTCTCAAAGGACCAAGACATGGAGGAGAGACCGGCAACCAAAGGGCAGGGGTCGATATATTAGGAACATGTGATCTAAAGGGAACTGCAATAATTGATATCTTGTTGTATTTTCCTTTTTCTGTGATGTGGGCATTTCACGCTTTGTTTGGCCCCATCATCTTCCCCTGTTCTTTACTCTTTTTTAATAAACTTCTCGTGATCATGGGTTTTAAACCCATGGTTTGCACCGTCCAAAAAAGTGATAAATAATTAGTAATTAAATCATTATCATTAGTAATAATTACTAACTAAATAATAATTTTTAAATATTTATTATAAATTGTTTAATAATAAGTAATAACATTTTATTAACTAATTAGTAACTAAACAACAATTGTACTATTGATAATTAACTGAATAATAATAATTTATATTGTTAATGAAGAAGGGCCTCCATGCCATAAATTGTACTGTAAGGGCTAATTGGATGAGTTATCCATCAGGGGGTTAAGACTTGTCATTATAGCGGACGGGTGTGTGCATTTCCTTGTATTGCACCTCAAATAAACAAGGGAACAATTAACTATTAACAATTACTGATAAATATTAATAATTATTAATTACTAATTAATTGATAATTAGTAATATTAATTACTAATTAATATTTATTATTAGTAACTAATTAATCGTTATTAAATTATTATCAATTAACTAACTAATCATGATTAATGCGTTAGTTGAGTGGTTCACCGATTGGTCCATCTCGCTATCTGGGGGAACTGACACAGGCTCGAGTCCCGCCAAACTTGAACATTGTTCATATTATGAATATGGCTATTCAATGCCATTTTCTTAGCTGGGGAACATGCGACACACACTGGCTTGGCAAATCCCCCAATAGGCACATGCGTGCGACCCATACACACATTTTCTCAGACAGAGGAGTTCTTGTTGAGCCATCTGGATTGGTCTCACCTCAACATAGGGTGTTTGATATGGGACACTCCTCTGATAAGTTACAATCCCCAAACTTTGATATTCTAGATGCATGTGTACAGGTAGTGGATGATGGGCATGCTTCTTCCCCAACATTGCCCAAGAGAATTTGGGCAGATATTGCTGCGATGCAGTAGGAAAATAATGACTCGGAGTTTGAAAACTCCATTCAACAGGACGTGGACAAAGAGTTTCTATAAGAGCATGCCCTGAACTCTAGAAAGGATAAATCCAGGATGTCATTAGGCTCCTTTGGTCTTGACTTGAATGCAACGATGGGTAGTGTCAGTCTTTCCCATTATGAAAAAGATATTCATGTCAGGTCATCTTAGGAAGGCAAGAAGTCACCTACACCCAATCAAGTGGATAAAGACAGCTTTCAATTGGTTTTGTATAAGAAGTCCAGACCTGTTCATGGACAGATTCTAGACATGGAGCACCAAGGGCAGTTGGACCCATCTCCTTTGCAGGTAGAGGTGAAAGCTTTGGGGCTACATGAAGGATTGCAGGCAAAGGCTTTGATTGTGCAGGATATGTCAACTCTTCCTTTGTGGGACCTTCCTCGGCAGACCTGGCGACGAGGGATACATCCATGAGGTCTTGATCGGGGATGTGGGTGTGACGATGCATGGGGGCACGAAGTGTCCACCAGGTTTTTCTCGCCGACCCTGCTTACACCGGAGCAAGAAAGGCTCAAGAAGATGTATTTTGCGATTCTCAGCCCAAAGCATTCACAATCTGAATGAGAATCTGATGATGAGGGTGATGAATCTGATTATGGTTTTGGGGAATGATACCCTGCTGCTTTCCTTTTTTGGTTGAGGGATTATTGTGACCCTGATCTCTCTCTTTTCCTGATTGTTAATTTTTCTTTTATTTTAATAAATGGTTAGAGGCTTCTGCATCTGACTAAGCCTTTTTGATAATCACGATTACTTATTAATTAATTAACTAATTATTGATGATTATTGATTACTATAATCAAATCATTATTGAATTATTCATCAGTAATCAATTGGTAATTATTATTAATTATTAATTAATTATTAATTATTTATAATGCGTTAATAATAATATATTATTATTCCAGTGTTGGAAATGAGGATATTGAGTTCCACATAGGAAATCTAGAAGGATTCCAGGGCACACTTCCATATAAAAAGGATAAATGAGTGAGAATTTTAATTATATTTTCACATTAATTTAATATAAGTAATGTTTGATATAATAACATTAAAATTTAGCTATTTTTTTTGTTATGTATATATATAAGAACAAAAAAAACAAAAAAACAAAAAAATTAAAAAAAATGTAAACATATATGTTAAAAATTTAAACCCCTATGTCGGATTTTTTTTAAATACGTTTTTTTAAATATTTTTTAAAAAACGCCTAGGTTATTTTTTTTTGAAAAATACGCTCTAAAGGTGACAGCGCAGCCGCCGCCTTTAGGCTTCGGGTAAAAGACGGCAGCAACGTTGTCGCCTTTCAGGTTAAGTCGAAAGGCGATAACCCCGTTGCCTCCTTTCTTCTAAAAAAATTACTATTTTTTGTATTTTAAATTTTTTATTATTTTTTTGATTTGTTTATATATATATAAAAACAAAAAAATTTAGTAGAATTTATCTGCTATTTAAAATCTAGTTGTACTGCCATTACAACAGTCTATATTCTGATAGAAACTCTCACTCATGACTCCCTTTTACAAGAGGTCTTATCCTGGAAATCATTCTGCATTTTTTTATGTGGGATTATGGTTCTCCCTTTCCTGCGCAGAACATTCTGCATTTCCATTGTGGGATTCTATTTCAAGTATGTGACTTTGAAAGACTATAAAATATAAACTATAAGACCAATATAAATGAAACTTAAAACATGAATTAAACATATAAGAAATAGTTGAAAACAAAAAGAATTTCATAAAAAAATATGATAAAAAATAATTTATAAGTTTTCAAAACCACATACTTGAAACTTAAAAATGTTTCAAGTACGCGACTTTAAAATTCTATAAAATATAAACTACAAGACCAACATAAATGAAACTTAATACATGAGTTAAACATATAACAAATAGTTGAAAATAAAAAGAATTTTGTAAAAAATGTTGATGAAAAATAATTTATAAGTTTTTAAAGACACCTACATGAAACTTAAAAATGTTTCAAGCACGTGACTTTAAAAGCCTATAAAATATAAATTATATGACCGATATAAATGAAACTTAAAACATAGATTAAACACATAACAAATAGTTGAAAACAAAAATAATTTTGTAAAAAAAATTTCATAAAAAATAATTTATAAGTTTTCAAAACCACCTACTTGAAACTTAAAAATGATTCAAGTATGTGGCTTTGAAAGATTATAAAATATAAACTATAAGACCGATATAATTTAAAGTTAAAATATGGATTAAACATATAATAAATTATTTAATTATTTAATTAATATTATTAATAATTAATTATATAATAATTAATTAGTTAATTAGTAATTATTAATAATTAATTATATAATAATTAACAAATTAATTAGTAATATAATTATTAAGTATATAATAATTAATTAGTTAATTATTTATATAATTATAAATTATATTCATTCATTATAATTAATAATTAGCAATTATTAAAAATTATGATATAATAATTAATTAGTTAATTGGTAATATAATTATTAATTATATAACAGTTAATTAGTTAATTAGTAATATAATTATAAATTATAATTATTCATTATAAGTATTAATTATAATTATTCATTATAATTACTAATTAATAATACTAATTATTAATTATTAATTAGTTAACTAGTAATATAATTATTAATTATATAACTATTAATTGTATAATAATTAGTTAGTTAATTAGTAATTATTAATAATTAATTATATAATAATTAATTAGTTAATTAGTAATATAATTAGTTAATTATTAATATAATTATTAATTATTTAATAGTTAATTAGTTACTTAGTAATATAATTATTAATTATATAATAATTAATTAGTTAATTAGTAATATAATTATTAAGTATATAATTTTTAATTAGTTAATTAGTAATTATTAATCATTAATTATATAATAATTAATTAGTCAATTAGTAGTATAATTATTAATTATATAATAGTTAATTAGATAATTTTTTGAGAAAGATGGAGCCGAGACCCTTTTTATAATTAGTTAATTAGTAATATAATTATAAATTATAATTATTCATTATAATTATTAATTAGTATTTATTTAAAAATATTATATAATAATTAATTAGTTAATTAGTAATATAATTATTCTTTATAATTATTCATTATAATTATTCATTATAATTATTCATTATAATTATTCATTATAATTATTAATTATTAATTATTAATTATTAATTTGTTAAATAGTTAATTAGTAATATAATTATTAATTATATAATAATTAATTAGTTAATTAGTATATAATTATTAATTATATAATTTGTAATTAGTTAATTTGTAATTATTAATCATTAATTGTATAATAACTAATTAGTTAATTAGTAATATAATTACTAATTATATAATAGTTAATTAGTTAATTTTTTGAGAAAGATAGAGTCGAGACCCTTTTTATAATTAGTTAATTAGTAATATAATTATAAATTATAATTATTAGTTATAATTATCCATTATAATTATTCATTATAATTATTAATTATTAATTATTATTTAGTTAATTAGTAATATAATTATTAATTATATAACTATTAATTGTATAATAATTAGTTAGTTAATTAGTAATTATTAATAATTAATTATATAATAATTAATTAGTTAATTTGTAATATAATTATTAATTATTTAATAACTAATTAGTTACTTAGTAATATAATTATTAATTATATAATAATTAATTAGTTAATTAGTAATATAATTATTAATTATATAATTTGTAATTAGTTACTTAGTAATTACTAATCATTAATTATATAATAATTAATTAGTTAATTAATAATATAATTATTAATTATATAATAGTTAATTAGTTAATTTTTTGAGAAAGATAGAGCCGATACCTTTTTATAATTAGTTAATTAGTAATATAATTATAAATTATAATTATTCATTATAATTATTAATTAGAATTTATTAAAAATCATTATATAATAATTAATTAGTAATATAATTATTAATTATATAATAGTTAATTAGTTAATTAGTAATATAATTATAAATTGTAATTTTTCATTGTAATTATTAAATTCTAATTATTAAAAGTCGTTATATTACTAATTAATTAGTTAATTATTCTATAATTAATTATTAATAATTACTAATTAACTGATTAATTATTATATAATCAATTATTAATAATATTAATTAAATAATTAAATAGTTTATTATATGTTTAATCAATGTTTTAAGTTTCATTTATATTGGTCTTATAGTTTATATTTTATAGGCTTTCAAATGCACATACTTGAAACATTTTTAAGTTTCAAGTAGGTAGCTTTGAAAGCTTAAAAATTATTTTTCATCAACATTTTTTATGAAATTCTTTTTATTTTCAACTATTTGTTATGTGTTTAATCCATGTTTTAAATTTCATTTATGTTGGTCTTATAGTTTATATTTTATAGACTTTCAAAGTCACGTACTTGAAACATTTTTAAGTTTCAAGTAGGTGTTTTGAAAACTTATAAATTATTTTTTATCAACATTTTTTACGAAATTCTTTTTATTTTCAACTATTTGTTATATGTTTAATTCATATTTTAAGTTTCATTTATGTTGGTTTTAAAGTTTATATTTTATATGCTTTCAAAGTCATGTATTTGAAACATTTTCATGTTTCAAGTATGTGTTTTTGAAACCTTATAAATTATTTTCTATCAAACATTTTTTAATTTTTTTGTTCTTAACGATTTCTTATATATTTAATCCATGTTTTAAGTTTCATTTATGTTGGTATTATCGTTTATATTTTACAGTCTTTCAAAATCATGTACTTGAAACATAATCTCATATCGGAAATGCAGAATGATTTTCAGGGTAAGCTCTCTTATAAAAGGGAGCTCTAGGTGAGAGCTTATGTCATAATCCAGACTGCTGTAATGACAATACTGCTAGATTTTAAATAGCAGATAAATTCTGCTGAAAATTTTAATTTTATTTTTATTTTTGTTTTGTTTTGTTTATATATATATATAAATAAAACAAAAAACAAAAATAAAATTTTAAAAAAGATAATAATCATTTTTTTGGAGTTTTAGTGGAAAGGGGGCATCGCAGATGCCGCCTTTCACCCGATACCAAAGGCGGCATAGATGCCGGTTTGCGGCGTACTTTTAAAAATAATTTTAACCCTGATATTTTTAAAAAAACATTTTTTTAAAAAATTTATTAAAAAACACTCCCTTAAGTTCCTAGTGGTCCTACCATTTTTTTTAAGGTTTGGTCGATACTGCCTTTTTGTTTCCTTTTTTTTTTTAACAAATCCCATTTTTAATTTTTTAACCTAAACCCATTTATATATATATATTAAAAAAAAAACCCACTAAAAAAACTCCGCATCACTGGGAACAGATGGACGCGGAGGACTGTCGGGGAGAAATCTGCATTATACAGGATAAATAGATCTCTTCTTGTTTTTGCCGAATCCCTTCTGTAGTCGAAGTTGTCCTTGCCAAACGGGGGAAATCGATTCCAATAGCTCCACTTCAAACTACCGAGTTCGGTCGATTGATTGACTGATCGATCGGGGGAGCCACCAAGCGTTCAAGTTTTTCTGCGCAACGACTGCTCAGCTTCGATCTTCGCGAAGCGAGTGTGTTAGTGAGCGGAAGGAAGGAAAGGGGTGGTGGTGCGACCTGCGAATCCTTCGAGGAGGCTGCTGAATATGCCAATATCACCCAGGTGGCGAAATCTTTTGATCCCGAATCACGCGCTGGCTGCTAATTTGCCATCTACACATTTCGCTTCATTCCACTCGACGCACATTTCGTGTAAGAGACGGAAGGCCACCAGTTGCAAATCAGTTAGCCCAAACTCGCTCTTCCTCTGCGCTGTTTCTAAAGCCCCCTTCGATTTTCGGTTTTGGTTATCTTTTGATGCATTTCTTTCTTGGCAATTCGATATCCATTCTTTGGCTTTTCATTACCTTGAAAAACACAAGCGCCCCGAGCTTTAGCGCACTAAATGCGTAAACAGGCTTTCCTTGTCGATTGAAGCTGCAATGTTCACTCACGGGGCTTTAAATTTTCAGAATTTTGACGCTCTTCGTTTTTGTGGTCTGTTAAGAGCGAAGAACCAACATTCACCAGTGATGGAATAGACTCCCTGGACAAGGAAAGTCTGGCAAGGTCACCTGCTAGCCGCGTTAGAAGAAGGAACTTCATCAGTCGTGAGTTTTGCGTCCTTGTTTTTCTTTTCCTTTACACTTGCTTCCAATCTTTATTTTAGTTCCATATATCCGGAGTTTTTCTTTGAAGAATGTTCTGATCAGTTGAATTTAGCTAAGCGGTGGTTTTGGTGCCACGTCCATCCATTTGTTCACCTATGCTCCTTTGAGAAACTGCTGTTTGCATCCCTGGCATCATGCATTGCTCGATTTTACTATCGGAGGTTCACATCAATCAAATATCAACTATTGTTCATATTAGTTCATCGATACTTTCAGTATTTATTTTTCTTCATGCAGGCTGGCCAAGGAGAGAGAGTTCCTATGGTGCCAAGTTGGCTGCTGGGGAAAGTTGGTTAACTTGTTTTTTCAAGTCTTATGAGGATTTTTCATTTCAAACTTCAGCAACTGACTTCAAGTGGTGGGAAGAAAAAAATCACGAGGAGTGTGAGACTTCAGGAGAAGCCTGGACTAATGCCAAGTCAAGTGTCATGGTCCCATCTTCAGCTAGAACAACGCTCGGTCTTCCCCTCCAAGGGCCTTTAAAGCTCCAAGATGTGAAAAACGCGTAAGCATTTTTAGTTGCCAAATTTTATTTTTTGAAGAAATCAGCAGCTGTTATGCACAAGAATAATGCTGCATACATGAATAACTTGCAGTATATTTTAAGAATTTGATTTGTTCCTCCATATTTGTTTGATCAAGTTTGAGGATATTTGTTCCAGGGAATATTTTCAATGCTGCACTAAATTTTAGAAGCCTGTTGTGAACCGTTGAGATGTACATTATTACCTTTCACAGGAGCAGCAAAATTTGTTTCTTTTAGATATGAAAGAAAGAGCTGTGCAAAATATTTGATACTTGTATTCCACAAACAAGAGCGAGATAAATACACGAATTAGTTAGAAGGTTCTAACAAATCTGTAAACATGGCATCTCCTAAACAGAAGAATATTCTAGAAAAAATAAATAAACCAATATATAGTTGATAAATTATATTTCACCAGTCCAAGTTTGTTTCTGGAAGCCAGCATTTTTGAATATGATAAGGCCTTTGTAAATTAGTTTCAACTGATACGAGGAAAGAACATATCAAACTAAAAGTTCATCACTCAGCACTCTATCACGGATGTAGTGAGCATCCAACTCAGTGTTTTTAGCATGAGCATGAAATGTAGGATCGGTGGCTAAAGCTGCAGCACTCAAATTATTGCACCAGGAAATACGAATATTTTGCAAAAATAAACCAATTTCTCCCAACAGTGACTCAACCCAAGCCAGCTTAGTAGTCAGAATTTTCAAAAATTTGTATTTTGATTTTGTAGTAGGCTCAGATATAACCTTTTGTTTCTTACCAGACTATGCTGCTTTGATATCACCCAGGAACACACAATAGCCTCCCATTGGTTTTTTGTCACCAGGACGCACACCCACTCTGCACTAAAGAATCATTGGTGCATGAGATGATTACTCTGCTTTAGTGATAAACTCGTTTCAAGGCTTGTCAATGTACCTTCATTGTTTGATATATAGTCCAGTGGTGTCATGATCATCTTCTATAGCCAAGAAATGATGATTTTGTCCCAAATCTTTTAGAGCAAAAACTTGCCTATCAATTTAATAAAGATAGTTAGCAAAGCCGACTTATTTCCTGTAATAATTACATCATCTACATGTACCAGGACAATCATAATATTTGACTATCTCTTGTAATCAAATAAGGAATTGTCAGATTTTTCTTGGCAAAAATACCAACAATGTATCTCGAAGTCTTTCAAACCAGGCTTGGGGTGTTTGTTTCAACCCATATAAGGCTTTGTTTAATTTGCAAATATGGTCAGACCTTTGTGAATCAATGAACGCCTTTGGTTGAACCATATAGATGTTTTCATGTAGTAGTCCATTTAGAAAAACATTATTTATATCTGTTGAATCCCATTTTATTATAATGGGTATTTCCGAGTCCCATATCGGAATATCCCACTTTGTAATCTATATTACCCATCTATAAAAGAATGTCTTCGCTTCACATTGAGAAGAGGGGAATTCAGCACACCTCTCTTTATCATTCTACATGGTATTAGAGGAAAAATCCTGATAATTTCCGCTGCCTTCCCTTCTCTCAGAGAATCCCTCTTGTGCGGCGCTCTTTGCCCTGCCCTCTCCTGCGGTTTCCCGGTTCTTTCTGGCCCCGCCCTCCCCGTCTGCTCCCTGTGCTAGCGTCTCCCGGTCCCGACACCAGATCCTGGCGCCCCCGCTTTCGACGCGGCGCTCTCCCGGTGTCGTCCGACCCGCCTCCTTGTGACATCCATCGCAACAGCCGGCCCGCCTCTCCCAGCTCCAAGCGGAACCCTCCGCTTCGCCTCTGCGCGCGGCTCCCGCTCAACGCCGCCCCTCCCGGCTTCGCAACCGGCCACCACCCGCAAAGGAACAAAATCTTCCATAGGAAGATATGCATGTAGTGTCATTGTTCACTTAGTCAAGACGTTGTGCCAATTTTTTCAAAATAATCATGAAGGATCCTTTAAAATCCACAGGCTCATTAAAGAGCCTTTTAATATAATAATAATAATTAACATAATAAAATAATGATAATGATTAATATTTTATAATATCCACAAAAACCAGTGGAAAAACAAAAATAGAACACATTCAAATTGTTTAACGTGTTCTTCAAAAACTTCAAATTGTGTGAAAAACTTAAATCCGAAAAACACCGTTTCGATCAATAATTTTTTTTCTTTAGATGACTATAACTTAGCCATCCGAAATCGGATCAACGCGCGCGTCAGATTTGTTGGAACCGTTTTAATACTCTCTACTTAAAATTTAAAGCAAAATAATTTACTTGGTTCAGAAAAACCATACAATCCCTTTGATACCAATTGAAGGAACCAGGACACGCAACGAAAGCTGATGGGCTGGAGATTTAAAATTTTTCCATCGCCAGAGCGATGAAACTCCGTCGTCTTTGCTAATCCAGCCTCGATACGGTCCGAGGATCCCGTGTGGTTTCATCGGGGCACAATAAATAAAACAAATGATTACCTCGTTCCGATTTAATGCGCGCACGCCCGTCACAAATTGTCAGCGTTTGTTGCACGAAGGATCCGACGTCGAACCCCTCTAGATTGTCCACACGCGCTTCTTGAATCTGCACATACGCTGTTCGTCGGATTTCGGGTGCTAGCGTGGAGCTCCGACAATCACTTCAACGCAGCGACGATCACCACGATCCTTAGCCATTGATACGTGAAGATGAACTTGGATCGCATGCTTGGATTGAGCAATTCTCTCTCTAGTGGATATTCATAATACTCGGTTAGGGTTCCCCGACCCCTATGTATTGAACGTCCACTAAATAAGTGATATAAATGATTAATTATGACGAACCAACCACGCCATAATATTATTTATATTTTTATCATATTCCTATAATACATTAAATATATTACGTGATAAATCTGAGCCATTAACTCGACTCGTAACTCCTGATAATATTAAACGAACCTGGAATATTTAAAATAATATTCGTTCGTATAATGTCAATCCTTGTATTTACTTAATCACTTGTAAATACATGTAATAAATAAATTCATCCAATTATTCTTTACTTGAATAATGATGAATTTATTTATTTATTGATGATCAATAGAATTTGAACAACTCTCGAACGCTGTGGTGGTGCCACCAAGTTCTATATTTATATTCAACAGATTTTCGAATGCGCTATTGTGTGTGACGCTCTAGACCATTGTCTCAATAGCAGTGAATAATATTCACAGATCAAGACTGGAGTCTAACAACCCACTAAAGTCCCTAAATAAATAAATAAAAATCATAGCAACGATAACCAACCTACGAACACGCACTGTGTAATATAATCTCTTTGTCATACAATATTTAATAAGGCAGGACGCACATTTGTGTCATCATCTTTTTTCTTGTTTTATTATTTGTTGATCTAACCGGACAAACTTACCTTCGATTACCATGGTTATGGATTTATGATGGTACTACCATCCTAATCAACAAAGCTCGAGATATCTCTTCCTCAACTCGGAAGCGACAAATCCTATCCTGATCATTCAATTAATGTCATGCCACCAATGACGCACCCAATACAAACTACCATGCTATGACTTCATTGTCATGGTTTTCGCCTTGCATCAAAGTACGTGATCAAATGACACACATTGATAATGATATTAAGTCAGGAGACCAATACTGTAGATAGGAACAACCAATGACAACTGAAACATGTAGTGTTCCTATTGGCGAGTCTGTGCTCATGATTTCAACTATTAGAGATCATTAAATGCAAACTTTATGAGAAAAGGTCTCAATGCTTATGAGCCCCCAGCACCTGGTAGTCGCACATCATCTGTGTCCTGTCAGTTTGATGTATCTGGACCATAGGACATTACTTTAAGATTATTGTCATAGTATCTCTAGGTTCTCATTGTAGCTTGGGATCTACTATAAACCTTTGATACGACACGTAATGTAAGAACATTACCATAAATATAGCGGACACAGAAGTATCAACACTTTTATGGTAACATGTATATATAACAAACTATATACATGTAGTGGTAATCAAAGTAATCACAAGTTGGGTCTAGAACACTCACTTTCAACATATACAAAGTTGATGTTGCTGTAGAAAACAAAGGTTGACATCACTATCTTTGAGTAAGATGGAGGATCTCCTTCAGTTTTTGCAGGAACATTCGTTCACAGATAATGAGTTCACTAGAATACAGAGAGACTCACCATCTCACATAAATTCTGCATTATTCCTCTTTCTTTTTTATTTAATCGAGTGTTTGCCCTCAACTCAACTTATCTCTTGATATCTCTCTTTTATTCAGTTATTCTTTAGTTTCATTAAGTTCCCCTTGTATTTATAGGCATGCTTGCTGACTCAGCATCACATCCATGTGTCAAACGAAATATTTTGGAATATGCCAACTGTACAAACTGATCGATTTCTTTTGGGTAGCTCTTGGAAAAGCCTCCATTGACATTCTTGAGTCTCTTTGTAAGGTTTTTGCATGATCCACAAATAGTTTTGGTTCATTTCCATATGCTATGTAAGGTTTTACCTTGTTGGTATGCACCTAAGGTTTTCTGAGCACTATGTATGACTTGCTTAAACTTTTCCTAGCTATGGATAATGTTGAACCCTGTTTTATTATAAAGGGTATTTCCGAGTCCCACATCGGAATACTCCACCGTGTAATCTATTTTACCTATCTATAAAAGAATGTCTCCGCCTCACCTTGCTAGGATACTCCTCTGTACACATCCTCATACAGGGGTCTTTCCGCTCTGGAGACGATATCTATTCCCTGCACGGTTAGCGATGCCAAATCTCACCCTGGATGACCTCATGCAATGCGGGATGAATTGCAGGTTCTGGACGACAATCACACTTGGGATCTTTGCTCCCCCTTCCGGCAGACAAACAGGCGGTCTACAGTAAATGGATTTATACGGTCCTCCTCAATGCAGATGTCACCCTTCATCTCCTCAAGGCTAGACTTTTGGCGAAAGGCTTTGCTTAGACATATGGTATCGACTATTTTGATACATTCTCTCCAGTTGCAAAGATGATATCTGTCCGATTGTCCATCTCTCTGGCCGCTCATTATTATTCATCAACTCGATGTCAAGAATGCATTTCTCCATGACTTTCTTGAAGAAGAGGTGTATTTGCAGCAGCCTTCCGGATTTCGTGCCTCAGGAGTCGACTCTCATGTCTGCCGACTTCGTCGCTTTTTATATGGCCTCAAGTAGTCTCCTTGGGTTTGGTTTGACCGATTTAGCACCGTCGTCACTGCATTCGGTCTCTCTCGGAGTATGAAGGACCACACTGTCTTCTACCGTACGACGTCCTCTGGCTGCATCCTGGTGGTGGTGTATGTTAATAATATCATCATCACTGGGAACGACTCAACTGGAATCGCTCAACTAAAGGGACATCTTCACCACCACTTTCACACCAAAGATCTCGGTCCATTGACATACTTCCTTAGCATTGAGGTCTCCCATTCTGCGGGCATCATCTTTCTTTGCCAATGGAAATATGCCATGGATATCCCGCAGGATGCTGGATTGATGCAGGTCACTCCCGTTGACACTCCACTTGAGCCTGGGGAATGATCGCTTTATGACAACACGAAACTCTTTTCTCACCCAGAGAGCTACCGTCGTCTTGTGGGAAAACTCAATTATCTTATCATGACGCGTTCGGATATTGCCTGTGATGTTGGCAAAGTTAGCCAATTCATGGAGCATCCTACCAAATCTTAGTGGGATGGTATACTCCACATTGCAAAATACATCAAGAAAGACTCCGTCCGTGACCTTCGGTACTCACATCATGATCATCTGGGTGCTGTGATGCTGACTATGCTGGGTGCCTTGCTACCCAAAAGTCTACTTCTGGGTTTGCCGTTTTTTTGGCCAGTAACCTCATCTCTTGGCGCAACAAGAAGCAGATTGTCGTCTCCAGATCATGTGCTGAGTCTGAATACCGTGCAATGACCACGATCAATACTGAGATCTTTTGGCTTTGCCATCTCCTCCATGAGCTTGGCTTCCCACGTCTGCTCATATCTGGTGTGACAATCAGACAGCCACAAAGATTGCTTTTAATCCCGTTTTCCACGAACGGACGAAGCACATTGAGGTAGATTGCCACTTTCTTCACCATCACCTTGAGCATGACCATATTAGTTTCGGCCACATACCGACGGCAGATCAACTTGCTGACATCTTCACCAAAAGCCTCCTGGGACCTCGTCTGGTCTCTCTCAGTATCAAGCTTGGTATCACAGTATCAACGACCCAGCTTGAGAGGGAGTGAGTTTGGTCTTGTTTGATGTAAGAGGAATTCGCCATCTACAGATAGTTTTATGCACCATAGATGGTTTGTCTTGTGCTATGGATGGTTTTGCTTTTCGTAAGTGTTTTACATGGTTTTGCTTTTCGTAAGTGAGATATCAGAACGCGTGTTTTACATGGTTTTGCTTTTTGTAAGTGAGATATCAGAAGGCGCTGCAAATGATTTTATGCTTCACAGGCCCAACTCAGCTCAATCTGCGCAGATGGTTTCAAAACACACCAACTCACTCCGCATGGATGGTATAAGTTCTCCACAGGCATCAAACTTAACTGTATGGATGATACAAGCCTTCCTTAGGCTTTAGCATTTTCTATAGCCACTTGAATCACTTCCAACTTATCCACAATGGAATAACTAGCAAACTCTCCTCAAACCATGTTGACAGCAAATCCAACATAAAATCAAGCTTTGGTTCAATAGATGATATGAACCGTCATACACAGTAGCGAGAGTTGTCTAGAAGGCGGCAGGAGCAGAGGGCCTTTCTGCATTACTTGCCTTCTTTATGTTACAGGGAGCATTCAAAAAACTTGCAGAGAAGGTTCAATCAAAATGATAGAAGCAGGTATGTGCAGTATGTCCAAGTTTGTTACAAAGAGACCTTTACCACCTCTACGAGAACCATTCCAAGCACCATGAGAAAAAATGTAATTTGCCTTAGCAAAATTAGGCCCAAGATTAAGATTGGAAGAAAAGAAGTTCAGTTGCTCCAATACTCTTCATCTTGGTCAACTAAATCAGGTAAGGCGATAGGGCTACCTGCAAGTGTCAGATTGTCAACAATACTCTTCATCTTGGTCAAATAGTGATAAACCTTCAAATAACCCTTTCATGTTTTCCACAGCATGGTTTTGAGAAAAATCACCCAAGCCCTCATGTGAGTACCGATAAGGCTCCTTAGCAGCATCCCATAACTGCTTGTTCTCCAATATGGGCATAAATTTTAGTAGTTATAGCGTGGGGTAACCATCTCAGGCAATCCAATCTTCATATGCATGGTTCAAGTTAACCCCAAGGGTTTTGCAAACTTCTCCATCAATCTTACCAGAAACGAATTGAGAAGGATAGGGTCTTGTACTAGTAATAAAACTTTCTGGCCTGTGTCCTCGAATGATCGGCATGACATGCATCCGCCAAGCCAAAAAAATGTTTCTGTCTAGCTAATGAAGAAGTTTCTGCACTGACTATGCCATGGCGTCTCGCCTGAACTGCTCTGATACCAAGATAAGAAAGAAAAAGTAGCGTGGAAACGTTGTATTCCACAAGTAGGAGAGATATAAATACCCGAATTAATTACGAGGTTCTAAAAAACCTGTGGATGTGATACCTCTTGAACAGATGAATTTTCTAGAAAATCAATTAATAAAAAATAAACCCATATAAAGATGTAAAATGCTATTTCCTAACACTTGTTATTAATTTCTTTTTTCTGATGGTGGGACACATCTTGTGTGGTTGACTTGTCTCATCAATTGAACTCTTGTTGCCTGCAGCTTCCATTCATCGGCTTTAAAGTGGCATCCTGATAAACATCAAGGCGCTTCACAGGTGAGTTCATATTTCTGTTAGGTCCATTTCTTGTAGTTGATCGAGTGTTGTTGGTTGCGCATCATAAAATTTAAATTTCACAGCGGGCTATTTTAATTTCACTGCAGATGTGACACCAACTCTTCCTGTGGGATTGGTGTTTGATTTTTCTGTTTCATACGTATAGTTATTCGCTCAAATTTTAACCGTAAAATGAATAGTTCAGATGGGTTAGTTCAATTTTTCTACCCCTGGAGAATCTCATTTTCCGTTTTTAGGTGAACATGAAAACTTCTGGGACCGACCCATGATGATCAGATCTGCACATGGGCTGAATCTGTTGTGTTTGGGCCGGTCCTGACCCAGGAAAACATACACACTGTTGACTCCCAAACCTGGCCTGAAAGTCCTGATAGCATGACCCGAAACCCGATCCGACCCCTGATTTGACCCGAAAGCTCGACCTGGGCATATCTAAACATAGAAATAGTTATATCTAACAAAAAAATAATCATATAAATAATGTGTAGTTATATAATATAAAATCAATTTAAATGTGCAGGCGGTGGCTGGTGAGAAGTTCAAACTCTGTCTTGATGCATATAAAACTCTGTGCGGCGTCTTCCCATCTGCGGGGGCTGATGCGGTCTCTTCCTAGCTTCCAACCTGACTGCACATTACAAAGGGCGTTAAAATAGATTAACAGGTACATGGACTTTTACTTCACTTCCCTAGTGGATACGTATAACACTAATTTATCAGCGTGATTCGTTTTGTGAAAATATTTGGTAGCTTATCCTCGACTAGTTTTTTTTTTTGCTTCTTCACACTTATCTTTCATCACTTTTCAAAGTGAATTAGGTTTTTATATGTTTTTTTATGAAATAAAATATTGGAATTTGTTGGAACCCATTTAAGTGTAAATGGGTGAGTCCCACATCGGACTTACCCGTCTTGTATATTGGTTTCCTAATCTATAAAAGAATATTCTCACCTCACATTGAGGTAAGGGGAATTCACCCATCTACATGGTATCAGAGGGATTTTTATCCCGAACCCTCCCTCCCTTGCGGATTCCCAGCGTCCTCCCGGCCCCGCCTCTCTCCCTACTGCCCTAGCCATTCCTGGCGGGCCTCCTCTCCTGTCCCGGCGCAGCCCTCTTGCCCAGCTCCTCTCCGGCCTGCACCCTCCCGGCAGGCCCTCCCTCCCGGCGCACCTCTCCTCCCGGCCGTCGTCCCTCCCGCTACGCCTCCACCTCCCGGCGGGCCTCCCTCCAGGCGCGGCACCTCGCCCAGCAGACCTTCGCCCGGCGCCTGGCGTCCGCCGTCCTCCCGCCGTCCTCCCGCGGTGCGCCCTCGTCCCAGCAAGCCTTCGCCTGGCGCCCGCGCCCTCTCCCCGGCGGCCCTCTCTCCCCGACGCGGCCCGCGCCTCCTCTGTCGGCTCCTCCCTGCGGACTTCCTCCCCGACGGCGCTCCCTCCCCGCGGCTCCCGACGCCGTCACCCGCGCGGCCCCCGTCCCGGCGACCCTCTCTCTTCGGCCTGTCCCTTCCCGGCGGCCCCCTCTCTGCCCTCGGCCCGACGCCCGCGGCTCCCGGCCCTCCCGTCGCACCTCCCTCCTCTCGCGCGGCTCCAGCGCGGCTCCCGGCCCTCCGGTCCGACGCGGCTCCCGTCGCGCCTCCCTCCTCTTGTCCCAGCACCGACCCTCCCTCCCAGCTCCGGCGGCCCTCCTCCTGCAACCGCCCTCCGCAGCGGCTCCCTTCCCAGTAGCGGCTTCCCTGCAGCTACCCTGCGGCCTTCCTGCGCCGTCAGCCCAGCCCCCTGCATTAATGGCGGGCGTGTCCGCCCGCGGCCCTCCGGCATCACCTCCGGACGCCAGCATTCCGGCAGGGCCGCACCCTCACTTCCATTGTCGGCCTTCCCGAGCACCTATGCACTCAGTCGAGCAGCTCTCCCATCCTCCATCATCGGCTCTACCGCGCAGCGGTCCTCCTTCATCCAGTACCCGTTACAGGACAACACTCTCGTCGGAGGAGATTGCTTTGGTAAAATCTTATCGAGCGACTGAGCCACCATCTTCTTCTCTAGCCCCACTTGCTCAGACTGGTAACTCCACCGCCTGTGTTTCTCATCGACAGACAGCTTGGATGTTTGACTCCGGTGCGTCAGAACATCTCACAGGAGACTCTGGTATGTTCACTACCTATCATCCGTACACCGGTGCCTCTAACATTACTGTTGCTAATGGCTCAACAATCCCTATTACCGGATATGGCACATGTTCCTTGACCCCGTCTCTTCCCCTGACGTCGGTCGCTCATGTTCCTCAAAGTCCCTTTAATCTTATCTCTATCAGCAAACTCACCACAAAATTGAATTGTGTTGCTATTTTTAGCTCCTCTGGTGTTGTTTTTCAGGAGCAGAAGACGAATCGAGAAATTGGTCGAGGTTATCTTCGGGATGGGGTTTACCTGTTTGATACCCCATCATCCCTTGCTTGCTCATCCACCACAGCCCGAGCCCTTGACCTCCATTACCGCCTTGGCCATCCACCGCCTTCCACCCTCCATAAACTTTGCCCCCAATTCAGTTCTCACCTCTCCTTCCATTGTGAATCCTGCAAGTTTGCCAAACATCATCAGACGACGTATGCTCCTCGCCCGGAACCACGTGCAGCGGCTCCTTTCGCTCTTGTTCATTCCGATGTATGGGGTCCTTGCAGGGTTCCTAGCCAGTCATGGTACAGTTATTATATCACCTTTATTGATGATTACTCCCGCATGACCTGACTTTACCTTCTTCGAGATCGAACAGAGGTTCTCTCAACCTTTCAAACATTTTTTCAGGAAATCCAGACACAGTTTTCTCTCCCTGTGAAATGTCTCCGATCTGACAACGGGCGAGAATACTTATCCACTCATTTTCAGCAGTTTATGAGGGTCCACGGCATCATCCATCAGACCTCCTGTCCTGATACCCCTCAGCAAAATGGGGTGGCCGAGCGGAAACACCGACATATCTTGGAAACCGCTCGTGCCCTCCTCTTCCACCGTCAGGTACCTCTTCTTTTCTGGGGGGATGCCATCCTCACTGCTACTTACCTTCTCAATCGTCTTCCCTCCTCCATCCTTCAGGGGGAGACTCCTTTTCATACCCTGTTTCCCTCTCTCCCTCCTCACTCCCTTCCACTCCGTATCTTCGGATGTCTCTGTTATGTCCGGGACACTCACCCAAATCTCTCCAAACTATCACCCAAATCCCTTCGCTGTATTTTTCTCGGGTATTCCCGCACTCAGCGCGGGTACCGATGCTTCTCTCCAGACCTCCGCCGGTATATCACCTCTGCCGACGTTTCGTTTGTCGAGAGCTCTCCTTTCACTCTCCCCTCTCCTTCTCCTGACACTACCATCGATGACTGTCTTCCGCTCGTGGTTCACCCGCCTCTGGTGTCTCCTCCGACCGGTCATCTCTTTGGACAGACCTACTCTCGTCGTCCTTCCGCTGTCCCCCTCATCCCGACCGAGGAAACCATTGTTCTCGCTTCGACTGATGTTCCTGACACAGCTCCCGACGATGTACGATTGCGCTCCGGAAAGGTACTCGATCCTGTCAGACTACTCCTCTCTTTGTATCTTCTTACAGGGGTCTGTCAGCTCTGGAGACCGTGTCGCTTCCTCGAACGGTCGGTGAAGCCAAATCTCACCCCGGGTGGCTCGCCGCAATGCGGGATGAATTACAGGCTCTGGATGCGAACCATACTTGGGATCTTGTTCCCCTTCCGGCAAACAAACAGGCGGTCGGCTGTAAATGGATCTTCACAATCCGTCTCAATTCTGATGGCTCTCTCTGTCGCCTCAAAGCCCGGCTTGTCGCCAAGGGCTTTGCTCAGACATATGGCGTCGACTACTTTGAGACCTACTCTCCCGTCGCCAAGATGACCTCTGTCCGCCTCTTCATCTCTCTGGCTGCTCATCACCACTGGCCGCTTCATCAACTCGACGTTAAGAATGCTTTTCTCCATGGCTCTCTTGACGAAGAAGTCTACCTGCAGCAGCCCCCTGGTTTCTCTGCCTCTGGTGCCGACTCCCATGTCTGCCGTCTCCGTCGCTCCCTCTACGGCCTCAAACAGTCTCCTCGCGCCTGGTTTGGCCGCTTCAGCACTGTCGTCACCGCCTTTGGCCTCTCTCGGAGTATGAAAGATCACACCGTCTTCTTCCGTACGACGGTCCACGGCTGTATCTTGCTTGTAGTGTATGTTGATGACATCATCATCACCAGGAGTGACTCCAGAGGCATCGCCAGCCTCAAGACGCATCTTCACCAGCACTTTCACACCAAAGATCTTGGTCCCCTCACCTACTTTCTTGGCATCGAGGTCTCCCGAACTACGGACACTATCTCTCTCTGCCAGCGCAAGTATGCTCTTGATATCTTGCAGGATGCCGGGTTGAGCACCGCCACCTCAGTTGACACTCCTCTGGAGCCTGAGGAACACTCCCTTCATGCCGACTCGGAACTCTTTCCTCATCCCGAGAGCTATCGACGCTTGGTCGGTAAACTCAACTACCTCACCATGACGCGTCCCGACATTGCCTGTGCCGTTGGCAAAGTAAGCCAGTTCATGGAACATCCCACCTGCTCTCAGTGGGATGCTGTCCTCCGCATTGCCAAGTACATCAAGAAAGACCCTGCACGTGGCCTTCGGTACTCACATCATGCTCACCTGGATATTGAAGCTTTTTGTGATGCAGACTTTGCCAGTTGCATCGCTACCCACAGGTCTACTTCGAGTTTCGCCGTATTCTTCGCCGGTAATCTCATCTCTTGGCGCAACAAGAAGCAGACTGTGGTCTCCCGTTCGAGTGCCGAGGCCGAGTATCGAGCCATGACCACTGTCACCACTGAGATCCTCTGGTTTCGTCATCTTCTCCAGGAGCTCGGTTTCCCAGCATCGACTCCTGCTCATATCTAGTGTGACAATCAGGCCGCCACGAAGATTGCCTCGAATCCTGTCTTCCATGAACGGACGAAGCATATCGAGGTGAACTGTCACTTTCTCCGCCACCATCTGGAGCAGCACCATATCGGTTTCGGCCATATCCCGACGGCCGATCAGCTTGTCGATCTCTTCACCAAAGGTCTTCCTGGAGCTCGTCTTGAGTCTCTCACTTCCAGGCTGGGTATTCACAGCCTCCTTGGCCCAGCTTGAGGGGGAGTTTGAGATTGTCTTGTTATTCTTTTTGTGTGGGACTTTATCCAATCTGTGAGCATGTCCAGCTTGAGGGGGAGTGTTGGAACCCATTTAAAGTGTAAATGGGTGAGTCCCACATCGGACTTACCCGTCTTGTATATTGGTTTCCTAATCTATAAAAGAATATCCTCACCTCACATTGAGGTAAGGGGAATTCACCCATCTACAGAATTCTTATAGTGTGCAATGTGCTCTAAGAATCATTGTATCAGGGAATCTACTCTTGTTTTTGTTTAGACCCGCTTTTTTTGCAATGGCGTGTATCATTCACTATTTGTTCTGAAAAAATCTTCAAATGAGGATGAATTTAGAATTTAAATTTTTTACAATATTTTTAGTGGTTTGTGTCTCTGTGTCTTGGCGGCTACTAGTTTTGAATATCCAAATTTCCACCATGAGTAGGTCTCCTCATATTTTTAGGGGTGTCCAAACCCAACCCGATCCGACCGGGTTGGGTCGGGTCACGGGTTGGGAAAAAAAGATCCAACCCTATAACATCCCGCCTTTTTTACAACATAACTTTCATTTCATTACACGGAACTGAGGATCGTTAAGGTTTAGTGTCTTGGAAACAAGGAACATAAGAGATGATCATAAGAGATCAGTATGATAGATATAGAGATCATACCCCAACATAATAAAAAGGAACTTGAAAGATTTGACATGAAAATCGAACTTGAAAAATGAGAAGGGTGAAGGAATCACTTAAAAATTCGACAGCCTAACAACGTCACTTAAACTTTCATAAAACGAAATGATGAGAGTAAGAGGAGATCTCTCATCATATAAACATGAAAGGGGCAGTAAGAGGAATATAAAAGAACATCCTCTCACGTAAGAACATGGAGCATAAAAGGAATGACATAAAAGAGATTACATGAAAAGAAAGAGAGATGTCAGATCCCTTACCTTAAAACGTGACTCTTGAAACTCAAAGGATTGGACCTTGAGGGCTTGGGGGCACCTTGGGAGGACTCCTTGGGAGGTAAGGGGACCAGAACTTCGTTGGGGGAGAGTTGGGAGTGAAAACTAAAGGAGGAAAGGGTGAGTATTTATAGGGAAAGTGAGGGGACAAGTCATTAATGGCCAAGGGACACCTCACATGTGCTTTTCTCAAACCCATGTGCTCTCCCTTGGAATTTATCATGGAGTTAGGCCACATGGGGCCCCCAAAACAATAATTCATCACCCTTGGTCGGCCAACCCTTAAAAGATCTCATGACATCATCATGACACAGTTATGATGTCATTAAACATACCGAAACCCTAAAACTGTATTTTTACTATTTACTGAAAATTCAACTTTCTCAGAATAATCCCAAAATTTCACCTTAACCAAATATCAATGCTCTGATTTCAAAAATGAAATCCATTTTATAAAAATAATTTTCTAAATATTTTTAATTTGATTTTTAAATAAAAACACTATTCATCGAAAATTCATTTTTTCAGAAAAATCCTCAAAAATTACCTTAACATAATATCGATGCTGTGAGTTCAAAAATAAAGTCCTTTTTATAAAAATATTTTTCTAATTATTTTTAATTAAATTGTTAATTAAAAAACACTATTCATCCGAAAAAACTAATACTTGACTAATAATTTATGAAACCGTTATTTACCCATTTTATTGAATCACATTACTTAATCTAGGTGTTTAAATTATATTAAAACTTTCTTTGAGTGAAATTACTAATCCATTTGGTCACATTACTAATCCTAAGCGTAAAATCACTATTCATAATTTACTATTCATCAAAAATTAAGTTGATCTTATTAGACTCCAAATTCCTTACTGAACGCTTTTGTAGAAGACCATTTTTTGAAAATCATTACACATCATTAGTTATTTAGGGTTTACATAAATATTTTAAAATATCCTTTTTTTCAAAATTCATCAATAAAATACATTCTAAAACTATCTAGACATTTGAAATTTCACAAACATCACTAAAGGAAGAAATCTCAATTTATTCACCCAAAAGGATTACACAAGGAAGCTAGGGTCTCGTCACATAACCCCTTATAACACCGGCATAAGACCTAAGTGTAAGGTGTGCTATGGTGAGAGAATCTGAGGGAGGCTCAGATAACATTGCCCTAGTAGTAATCTCTACTAACTTGAACTTCTCCCGCAGGCGTTTCCGTTCAAGCTTGACACGCTGGAGTTCGGCTTGGGCTTGGTCCAAAGCGAAGCCCACAGATGCTACCTCCTTCCCAAGCTCTGATAAGTGGGCTTCATAAGGGTTGAGTCTACTGGATGAAGCCATCGACTCCTCTTTCTGCATTAACCATTAACATCTTATTAAATCAATAAGAGTAAGTTAATATACTACTCAAAAAGATTGGGTCGTTACATTCTTCCCCCCTTAAGAAATTTCGTCCCCGAAATTTATACTTGAGGCCTAGTCGAAAAGGTGAGGGTACTTTTGCTTCATCGTTTCCTCAGGCTCCCAAGTCGCTTCTTCATACTTATGATTCCTCTACAACACTTTCACAAGGTGGGTAGTCTTGTTTCGTAGGACCTTGTCTCTACGGTCCAAGATCTCCACTGGCTGCTCCTCGTAAGAGAGGTCATGTTCCAGTTGTACTACCTCTGGGTTCGGTACATGCGAAGGGTCGGGTATGTACTTCCTCAAGAGAGATACATGGAAGACATCATGAACTTGAGCTAGGTTCGGTGGAAGTCCTAGACGATAGGCCACTGCTCCTATGCGATCAAGGATTTCATAGGGGCCAATGTACCTAGGGCTGAGCTTCCCTTTCTTCCCAAACCACATGACTCTCTTCCATGGAGAAATTCGAAGGAAGACTTTGTCACCAACACTAAACTCCAAGTCCCTTCGACGATTGTCAGCATAGCTCTTCTGCCGACTCTGAGCAGCCTTTATGTGTTGTTGGATGACATGAACCTGTTCCGTCATCTCTTGCACGAGATCAGGCCCAAGAAGCTTCCTCTCACCAGTTTCATCCCAACAAGTAGGAGTTCTACACCGCTTTCCATATAGAGCTTTATAGGGTGCCATCTGAATACTCGAATGGAAGCTGTTGTTATAGGAGAACTCAACTAATGGGAGGTGTTGATCCCATCCACCTTTAAATTCCATTGAGCATAATCTCAACATGTCTTCGAGTGTCTGAATAGTCCTTTCAGATTGGCCATCAGTTTGAGGATGATAGGCCGTACTAAAATTCAATTCAGTATTCAGAGCATGCTGAAGACTTCTCCAGAATTTTGATGTGAATCTTGGGTCACGATCAGATACGATGGATAGTGGTACCCCATGCAGCCTTACCACTTCCTTCACGTATATCTTGGCAAGCTGATCCAGAGAGAAATCTTCCCGAATAGAGATAAAATGGGCGGTCTTGGTGAGACGGTCCACAATAACCCATATCGCATTGTTTCCTTTGGATGTTTTTGGGAGACCAGTTACAAAGTCCATGGTGATATTATCCCACTTCCATACTGGTATGGGTAGCGGTTGTAATACCCCCTTAGGAAGTTGTCTCTCTGCCTTTACTTGCTGACACACCAGGCACCTTGTAGTGTGATCAGCAATCTCCCTCTTCATGTTATCCCACCAATAATGATCACGAAGGTCTCTATACATCTTAGTGCTTCCTGGGTGTATAGAGAATGTAGAGCTATGAGCTTCATCCATCAGTTCTTTCTTTATCTCCGGAATAGATGAAACACATAGTCTTGTACGAAATTTCAATACACCTTCTTGATCAATATTGAAATCAGGGAACTTCCCATCCTTTACAGCCTCAAACTTCTCCTGCAGCAAAGGATCTTCTTTTTGAGCCTTCTTGATCTTCTCTAGTAATGAAGGTTGATAAATCATTTGGGATAGGGTTGATGATGTCTGTTTCCTTATAATTCCCATGTCCAGTTTTACTAGATCTTTAATCAAGGGATCTCCTAAGATCCTCATTGTTGCCAAAACAACAGGATCTTTCCTGCTTAATGCATCCGCGACTTTGTTTGCTCTTCCCGGGTGATAATGAATTGAACAATCATAGTCTTTAATAAGCTCCAACCATCTCCTTTGTCTCATGTTCAATTCCTTCTGTGTGAAAATATACTTTAGACTTTGGTGGTTAGTGTATATATCACATTTCTCCCCATAAAGATAGTGCCTCCATATCTTTAGAGCAAAAACAACTGCCGCCAGCTCTAGATCATGCGTAGGATAATTCTGCTCATGAATCTTCAACTGTCGAGATGCATAAGCAATTACCTTGTCATTTTGCATGAGGACGCACCCAATCCCTTTCAGAGATGCATCGCTAAAAATAACGAATCCTTCTCCGATAGAGGGTAGTGTTAACACAGGTGCAGTAACCAATCTCTTCTTCAGCTCTTGGAAACTTTCCTCGCATTCCTTTGTCCAGATGAACTTAACCCCTTTTCGGGTCAACTTGGTTAGTGGATTAGAAAGCCGTGAAAAGTTTTTCACAAACCTCCTATAATATCCTGCTAAACCAAGGAAACTACGAATCTCAGTTACTGTTGTGGGTTGAGGCCACTCCTCCACAACCATTGTCTTTGCAGGGTCAACCGAGATTCCTTCATTGGTTACGATGTGCCCCAAGAAAGCCACCTGTTGTAACCAAAACTCACACTTGCTGAACTTTCCAAAGAGCCTCTCCTTCCGCAGAGTTTTCAATATAACTCTTAGATGATCTTCATGCTCCTCACGACTTTTTGAATATATCAAAATATCATCAATAAAAACTACCACAAAGTTATCAAGGTAGTCCTTAAAGACTTTATTCATCAAATCCATGAAAATAGCAGGAGTATTAGTCAAGCCGAAGGGCATAACAATAAACTCATAATGCCCATATCTTGATCGGAAGGCAGTCTTTGAGATATCTTCCTTCTTCACCCTCAGTTGATGATAACCAGATCGAAGGTCAATCTTAGAGAAGAATTGAGCCCCGCGAAGTTGGTCAAATAAATCATCAATTCTTGGAAGAGAATATCTGTTCTTCACCGTGATCCCATTCAGTTCTCTATAATCGATGCATAGCCGCATTGATCCATCCTTCTTCTTCACAAAGAGAACTGGTGCTCCCCAAGGAGACACACTCGGTCGGATAAACCCCTTCTCCAACAAGTCTTGGAGTTGTTTCTTTAACTCCTCTAGCTCCAAAATTTCCATTCTATACGGAGTATTTGATATCGGTTGAGACCCAGGTACGAGTTCAATGGAGAACTCTACCTCTCTTTCTGGGGGAGGTCCAGGTAACTCCTCAGGAAATACATCCATGTATTCCTAAACAATCGGAACATCTTCTATTTGTATGCTCCCTTTTTCTTCTTCATCATCACCGATTAACTCCATAAAGAAAGCTATAGGAGGTGCTTCTAGATAGGGATCAGTTCGGGATATCTCTCCTTGGAAGATAATTGTAGGTCGTTCATTCAAGATTACTGAGATTTCCTTACTTCTGCATTTGATCTTAGCATTATACTTTGAGAGCCAGTCCATCCCTAGTATAATGTCGAATTCCATCATGGGAATGACTACTAGATTTGCGATAAGATTGTGCTCACCAAAGTAAACACTAGAGTCTCTAAATACTGTTGACGCAAGGATAATCCCACTTGGAGTCTTGACAGACAACTCTACCTCTAGCAGTTCGGGGATTGATTCTATATTCCTTGCAAACTTGGAGGAAATAAAGGAATGCGTAGAACCAGAATCAAATAAAGTACTTGCTAGTTTTGAGAGGACAACAAGAGTACCTGCTACCACATCGTTCGGGACTTCAACTTCAGCTGTTGTGATAGCGAAAGCACGACCTTGCTCTCTTGGCCTCTGTTGAGGTTGATGGTGATTCCCCTCCACCGCCCTCGGATTTGGACATTGGTTAGCAAAGTGCCCAAGCTGTCCACACTTGAAGCATGTGACTTCGGGTAGGGCCAGAACCATCTTTCCTCTGTCGTTAGTGTTGGGAAGCTGAGGCTTCACCTCACTATGACAATTCCGAGCAATATGACCTCCTCTTCCACACTTGTAGCACTTGCCACTTCCGTTCAAGCAGTTACCCAGATGATTCTTCCCACATTTATTGCATGTGGTAAGTTGCATTTGCTTTCCACCTCTTTCCTGATCAAAAGACTTCCCTAAACTGGGCTCCAACGATCTCTTCTTTTCATTTGGTTTATGAGACCACTGTGTCTCACCAAACTCCAGCTCGACTTTCATAGCACTTCGAACTATTTCTTCATAGCTATCATAGTCCCTGTTGGCTAGATTCTTCCGCAGACGAGGTCGTAGTCCACCAAAGAATCTATCAACCTTCCCATTAGGGTCCATGACAAAGCTTGAGGTATAACGAGAAAGCCTTGTGAAGTTCATCTCATAGCTTCCGACAGATTCGTTCTCCTTCTACTTCAGCTCGAGAAACTCTTTCTCCATTCTCGTTCTCATGGAACGAGGGAAATACTTGTTAAGGAAAATTCCCCGAAATTCTTCCCACTCCATAGCTTCTATCTCTCCTTGTGGCTTCGTGTTTTTGATCAGTGACCACCACTGATCTGCTTCTCCCTCTAGGCGGTAAACAGCAAGGGTGACTTTTTCTTGTTCCGAACAGTGAAGTACAGAAAAGATCTTTTCAATGGAGCTTATCCATTGTTTCGCAACCAATGAGTCAGTAGATCCACTGAATGTTGGCGGTCGTTGACGCATGAAGGACTCAACAGAGTGTTGTTCCCTTCGTGGTGAGGTCGGCCTCTCAGCTTGATTCAAGTTATTACTCATAACTTGAGTCAGTTGGTTCATCATTCGCATGAATGTTTCCATTCCGGCTTCCATCGGAGGGCCGTCAGCACATGGTGCATTGCAGTCACCATCGGCACGGTTTCTCTTATTGCCCGCCATCTTCTAAAAGAATAAAACCTTAGTGAGAAACTTATTTCATTTATGAATCTTTTAACTAAGACTTCATGCTTAGACAATTATACTTCTCTATAACTCCTTCATAATGATTCATAAAAAGCTTGTGATTAACCAAACATATCCCTCGGGAGTGTCGTAACCAAGAGTGCAGCAAAGCCCGTTATCGTGCACCAGTTCCCGTTCGAGTCTAGCTCAAAGCGGTGTTTTCGGGTTTTACCCCTATGTACATCTGTGCCAGAGTCGCCTCTACCTGCTCGTATCCAGACAGAGATGTATTTGTTTGATAAACCACTTACTCAATACTTACCAAAATACCAGGAAGTTTTCCTATATTTAAACTTTTCTATAGGGCTCTTCCTAAAGTTTTTATATCCTAATTTCCACAAATAACTAAACCATCATTTGATACCAACTATAACATCCCGCCTTTTTTACAACATAACTTTCATTTCATTACACGGAACTGAGGATCGTTAAGGTTTAGTGTCTTGGAAACAAGGAACATAATACATAAAAAAAAACATAAAACATTCTTCTTAAACACTTGAAAGGCTTCTCCTTTAGTTCACCCTATGTTCATTATGCATCTCATAACCTGGGGACATACATCAAAAGAAAGGGTGAGCAGAAGGCTCAGTAAGGGAAACAAGAGAAACATTTTACATGTGAACTTGAGATACTTCAATAAGGACATGAAAAGAACTTTAAGGCGTGATAAAGAAATCGTGAGATACATCATAATAAAAATAAAATTTTTCATAACTTGAAGATGTGGCTGCAACATTTAATATTGACAATCGTTTCGTTTCACCAAGGTCCATCCCCAAGGTGTCGTTAAAAATTACCAAGGTTATTCACCAAGACGTCGTTAAAATGGTCATCTTTAGAGATTAAGTCTTTACCCAATGCATTGGAGCGCTATCAGGGCGCACCCTTGAATTTGCCTTTATTATCATGTGAGCCACATATATCATCATCAAACATTTCATAAATAACCCATATAGAATAAAATAAATGGGTTTCATTTCATAATCATAACGTTTTTAAAAACTGCTTTAAATACATGATCTTTACGTTACTTTAAACCCACGGAAAGGGAAGCAGGTATCATGTATGTAAATCCCAAAATTTAAAATAGAACATTTTAATATATATGTGAATACTCCTGTAGAAATAGGAGCTTTGAGTATTCACTCTATAACATAAAATAATTTTGAGAAAAGAGAGGCATTTTGAGACGAAAATTCTGCAGCATAACGGCTATGTTACAAGGTTTTAGAAAACTTTGAAAAGGGGGGAACATGGGTCAAACAATCATAATTGACCCATAAAACAGTAGAGGGACAGAATAAGAAGTAAATATGGACATGGTGACGCAATTTCAAGGACATACAATTTGAAATGAAAACATGGAAGACAAAAATTTGATTTCCCTTATGAAAATTCGGCAGCCTAACGGCGTCACTTAAAACTTCAACAAAAACGAATTAAACAGATCAAATAGGGTCTCTCATCATATGATCATAAGAGATCAGTATGATAGATATAGAGATCATACCCCAACATAATAAAAAGGAACTTGAAAGATTTGACATGAAAATCGAACTTGAAAAATGAGAAGGGTGAAAGAATCACTTAAAAATTCGGCAGCCTAACGGCGTCACTTAAACTTTCATAAAACGAAATGATGAGAGTAAGAGGGGATCTCTCATCATATAAACATGAAAGGGGCAGTAAGAGGAATATAAAAGAACATCCTCTCACGTAAGAACATGGAGCATAAAAGGAATGACATAAAAGAGATTACATGAAAAGAAAGAGAGGGGTCGAATCCCTTACCTTAAAACGCGACTCTTGAAACTCAAAGGATTGGACCTTGAGGGCTTGGAGGCACCTTGGGAAGACTCCTTGGGAGGTAAGGGGACCAGAACTTCGTTGGGGGAGAGTTGGGAGTGAAAACTAAAGGAGGAAAGGGTGGGTATTTATAGGGAAAGTGATGGGACAAGACATTAATGGCCAAGGGACACCTCACATGTGCTTTTCTCAAATCCATGTGCTCTCCCTTGGAATTTATCATGGAGTTAGGCCACATGGGGCCCCCAAAACAATAATTCATCACCCTTGGCCGGCCAATCCTTAAAAGATCTCATGACATCATCATGACACAGTTATGATGTCATTAAACATACCAAAACCCTAAAACTGTATTTTTACTATTCACTGAAAATTCAACTTTCTCAGAATAATCCCAAAATTTCACCTTAACCAAATATCAATGCTCTGATTTCAAAAATGAAATCCATTTTATAAAAATAATTTTCTAAATATTTTTAATTTGATTTTTAAATAAAAACACTATTCATCGAAAATTCATTTTTTCAGAAAAATCCCCAAAAATTACCTTAACATAATATCGATGCTCTGAGTTCAAAAATAAAGTCCTTTTTATAAAAATAATTTTCTAATTATTTTTAATTAAATTTTTAATTAAAAAACACTATTCATCTGAAAAAACTAATACTTGACTAATAATTTATGAAACCGTTATTTACCCATTTTATTGAATCACATTACTTAATCTAGGTGTCTAAATTATATTAAAACTTTCTTTGAGTGAAATTACTAATCCATTTGGTCACATTACTAATCCTAAGCGTAAAATCACTATTCATAATTTACTATTCATCAAAAATTAAGTTGATCTTATTAGACTCCAAATTCCTTACCGAACACTTTTGTAGAAGACCATTTTTTGAAAATCATTACACATCATTAGTTATTTAGGGTTTACATAAATATTTTAAAATATCCTTTTTTTCAAAATTCATCAATAAAATACATTCTAAAACTATCTAGACATTTGAAATTTCACAAACATCACTAAAGGAAGAAATCTCAATTTATTCACCCAAAAGGATTACACAAGGAAGCTAGGGTCTCGTCACATAGCCCCTTATAACACCGGCATAAGACCTAAGTGTAAGGTGTGCTATGGTGAGAGAATCTGAGGGAGGCTCAGATAACATTGCCCTAGTAGTAATCTCTACTAACTTGAACTTCTCCCGCAGGCGTTTCCGTTCAAGCTTGACACGCTGGAGTTCGGCTTGGGCTTGGTCCAAAGCGAAGCCCACAGATGCTACCTCCTTCCCAAGCTCTGATAAGTGGGCTTCATAAGGGTTGAGTCTACTGGATGAAGCCATCGACTCCTCTTTCTGCATTAACCATTAACATCTTATTAAATCAATAAGAGTAAGTTAATATACTACTCAAAAAGATTGGGTCGTTACAAACCCGACCCAACCAACCTGATGACTACCCCCTCCACCGATTTTTCCTCCTGTCTCATCATCCTTTGTTGTTGCCGCCTCTCCCCCCACCTCCCGAGTCCCTACCCAAGGCCCTCAATGCCGTCTTTCTTCTTGCCTAGTCATCTATGCTACCGCCTGCCTGTTGCTTTTTTTTGGAGTCGATTCATCGCCGGGATGGGGGTGTTCCCTGGCCTGGCGAGGAAGATGAAGCGGAAGCCTAAGGAGGGAACCAACACCGGTTCTCCCCAATGAAATTATGATGCCAGCAGTGCTTCACCAGTTTCTGAGCGGAAGAAGGGGTGGCGGTTCTGATGGGGTTGAAGCAGATTAGAAAAATAAAAGGCTTGTCGCACGGTGGATTGGCAGACGCTTTCCCCCCATTCTCATATGAACACGCTCATTTATATTGGAGTCTTCGGTGATTTCTAGTAGGGTTTGAGGCGCCCACTATCCTCTCCGACGTGAATTTTAATTTCGTAGGGATAATCTTCTCTCGTGCCGCAGATCACAGGATCATTCCCGCACGCCAGAATACCCTCAATCTCCGGTTCTTGTGGGCTCATCTTACCACCGTGGGCAATTGAAGTTAGGATTTTCGATAGTAAAAAAATTCGACATCCAAAATCAGAGGTTCCAGAGAATATTAGGACGCTGCAGGTTATTATCCCCCCCCCCACACACACTTATGAAAGGGAGTGTGGACTTGAACGGTGAACTCCTGGAGTTTTGCCCCTTAAAGGTCATATCGACATACATGATACATGACAACCTGTTTTTCCAGATGCTGATGATATAGGAGATGTTGATGCTTTGGATGGAGTTCTGGCTCCCCCATGCGTGCTTTCCTGGTTGAAAAATATGATGCGCGTCTAGGCCATGATTGACTAGCTAGGGAACTGGAACCCCTCCTCCAAGACAGTGATTGGCGATGAGGGTCCCCGCAGCATCTTCGGCGGGGAGTGACACACTGGGTGTCATCAACATCGACATCATCCACGGGCCGATCATCTGCTCTTAGACAATCCCCTCTTAGACAATCCCATCTCAGTTGAATTTTTTTCCCCACTACCTAATCAACCCGACGTAACCCAATCCAAGACGGGTTGGGTCGGGTCAGGTCCAAACAAAAAACAATCTTTGACCCGGCCCGACATTTTTTTGCTTGGGTTGGGTCCAAAAAATTTTCAAACCCGACACAACGCGACCCATGGACACCTCCTACGATTTGGGGATAATTTTATATCGAATGTGATTTATCTCCATAGAGGTTTATTCATATTTTGAAAAAAAAACATCAATAAAATCTCGCATCACCCTGAGAAACTCCATCACCTCTGTTTCAGATACACAAAGCATTAAACTTGTTAAATGAGATGTGATTCCCTACGATTCAATACTTTGAAACCCAATCCATCAATCCTACTCGCCAATGAAAACCAGGTGATTCCCCTTCATGTAGGAAAACATCACCCTCTTGTGATAACAATTGAGACAAGCATGTATAACCAATCCATGCAAAGAACTACATTGTATGGGTTCGTATGTGATGAGAATATGTCTTATGGTACTTAATCATGACCCACCACCAACTCGCAACCATGACTTACCTCGTATAACCTCGACCAACCCCCTATTGGAGTAGATAAATTGAGTTATCATTGAAGCCTTTTCATTGATAGTTCTAACCCTTTAAACGAAACAGATGTAAGAAACAAGAAGATACAAAGAATACCTTGAACCGCCATAATCCCCTCCACCCTGTAGACTTTTATCGTATGGAGTTGTTCACAACCAACTTCTCCTCCATGTCATCTCTGTTTCCCACCACTTCCTCGCCTCTAGCCAATTCCAAGCCCCAATGGATGGGGAGCATTTTTGGGTCGATCCCTACCAACACAATCTAACATCGATGGTCCAATGTGTTATCAATTTCAATGCAATAGAAATGGTTAATGGAGATACTGTGGTTGATTTTGATTCGTGCTACACACCTTGGTAAGTAGGAAATGAAAACTAGTGGTCACCACATATATAATGAATAATATCTTGATTTTCACCTGATGAATGTGGATTACCATCTCCTAAAAAATAAGAATATTGTTTTTTTTCATTGCTTTCTGGCTTGCTTTTCAGTAGTCTTGTGTATTTTAAATGTAAATATTATAGTAGTATAAGAGTTTTCTAATTTTTAGGAAATCTTTAGCATAATCTTCTAACTCACACTAAAATGTTTAATACTATTAAAAAACTCATATTCTATGAAACATGGTTTACGATCAAGCATTTTATTTTATTTATCTAGGGGTGTGTTGGTAAGAACAAATGAAGAATTTAGTGGTTGCTGAAAATTCACATTAGTAGCCTGACATTTGGTTGGAAAGGCGGTGTAGTGTGTGTTGGGCCTCGAGAGAGTGCTAACCACTATAAGAGAAGGCATTCTTGTGCCAACAGTAGTCGTGTCATCCCCTGAGAGTTTGTCAGCACCCAACATAGTATCGTGGTTACAACCTGAGAAGGAATTCATACACCCACGACAGTCACGTTAGCTCCTGAGAACACATTATTGCTTCAACATAGCTTAGTAAAAGACCCTGAGAAGGTTTTGTTGTGCTAATGTAGCACCCAGTGACCTGTGACAATACACCATCATGCTAACATTGTCCCATGGAGGAACCTAATATTACATCTCCCACCAACGTAGCACTGGAAAACCAACACATTTGTCGTTTGCTCACCAATATAGCTACAAGGGGGCCCACATACAATACATTATCAAGGTAAAATAAGCAGCATTGCAACACTCTGCATTTTGGGAATTTAAAACTTCATTAGTGATACAGTTAGAGGAAGATCCAATGTAGCTTTGCATCCACTCCCTACACTACACCAACACTAATGGAGCCTCGAGTCACAACACAACATATGTTCTCAAGCCAATGTTGTCTCATGCCAAAGCCTCACATGTCATCAGTGTCACATCCCAATGTCACTTTCAAGTATATATATTCATTTTATGACCATATTTTGTTTTGGACCATTCTCGGGTTTTGGGTGATTTTTGGGAAATTATGGATTTTTCTGGGCATGTGCAGTGTTCCCAGGAGAAACCGTGTGGTTTTTGGTGGATTGGGATAGTGTCTTTTCACATGGTTGGTGCACGGTTTGTCAAATTATGTGACTCAAATGTGCGGCTTCTCTGATGCATAGAAACAAGTGCACGATTAGTGCATGATTTTCCAAACCGTGCGACCAAACTATTCAATGAGAATTAATTAATCCAAAAATTATTTTTCTAACCCGAAACGCCTCTCATTAACCCCATTCTTCCTCCTACAACTTAGGCTATTGACCCTAAGGCTTCCTCTTAGAGATTTTTGTGATCTTAACCGTAACAAATCAGTCCAAGTTGACCCAAAATGTCACATAATCTGGCTCTCCACAAGGCCTCAAACATGCCTCCTCATATGCTAGAGGCTTTCGATCAGCAGTGAAGGTCTAAAGAATACCGTGGGAGACTATACCCTCTGGCTAGAGTACAATAATAGTGGAAATAACCAAAACATACATAGGGATAAACATAAGAATACACAAAAGAAATAACTGAAATAGAAGCATGCTATAATAAATGAAATGCAGGATACAATTATATAGACTTAACGCATGACAAACATACAATGGTCGGTCACCCATTGGGCTAATCACATGTACAAAATAAACAATTGAAAATAAATACAACAGACTCCATTTCCAACTTTGAGCCAGACCACATACCCAATCTTCATGACGCTCAAGCCGCCCACCCCGATCTTGATACTCCACATGAGTGGCTCCGCTCGATCAAGCAACATCGGGCCTCAGCCCCATCCACTGTGCAACCTGTGCTCCAACCTGAAAGCAGACATTAGGTTTGCACGCGCACTGAGGTGCACGTACAGGGGATGATAAATCAATCTCAGTAGGCCACTGAAAGGCACTGTCGTGGACGCTTTCAAATGATGTGTGGTTTTTTTGGTACTTAGGTGCAGTAGAATGACTGATCAATATCATCTCTCAAAAAGACAGCAATTAAAACAACTTATTAAAGGTATTTTGAAAATAAAATAAAATAATATAAACACACTACTTTAAAGGATGAGAGATTTATCGTTTATAAAAGAAGTATGCTGGAAGAAGATTGCATTTTTTTTTAATTTTTGAAATGAAATTCGATTAATAAGACACAACGAGAAGATGCTTTCTTTAGAAAATATTTTTAGACGGCGTAATCGATCTAACTATGCCTTTTCACTTATTAATCATTATCATTTAAATTAAAATCCATTTAATTATGATTCCCTAATTTGTCAACCCTCGAACCCTACGACAATTAACTAAACCACAAAGATGAAATAAATTAAACCCTAGGCTAGCTTCAAAACATGCAATCGTAACACCCTACTTTGATTGACGTTCTAAGGCTAGCTTGTGGTCAGTGGTGAATTAGGGTACATACTCACTCTGGAAATGAGGATGAATTGAGTTTATGGATTGTATTTGAACTCTACAAATTTATCATGTGTGCTTTTGTTTTACCAATTATGTTTGCACTCTCACAATTTACACAAATATCGACCTTGCATGTTTTTGTGTTAATTATTCAATTGTTTGCTTAGTTTCTTCTAATTTAAAAATTCAATTCATGGATCATATTATGTGAATTACTGTATCTCATTTATTCAAAATAAATAAATAAATAAGGTAAGAGGTAGATCGATTACTAAGAAAACTACTCTTCCATGAGTGGAGTTGTCATCGTGGAGACATTTTGCATAAGCAATGGATTGAAAGGAAAACACCCAATCTTATCTGCACTCTTTAGTTCCATTCCTAAGAAGTGAATAAGAGAAGAAGAAAATTGAAAATAACAGAAGAAATGGAAGAGAAACTAAGACTTTATTGAAAGAATAACAATATTACAACAAAGAAGAGGAAGATAAGAGCATTTTGGAGGAGATCATAGCTTGGTAGCTTCCCTCCAACTGTGAATTGAAATGGTGTGGAACCACTTCTCTTCTGCTCATAATCTCTTAATGCACGTTCAACCTCCTCCAAATGAGAAAAACGCACATTTGGGAAGGCTAGGTTATAAGTGATTTCAAGTGTGAATGGAGAAATTTGGCCAAATATTTTATTCGAACTTGCACCACCCATTTGAACTTCAAAACGCGTGAACAAGCTATCCTTCCAGAAGGATGATTTGTGAGAAATTTGACCATCAAGCTCCTTTTCAAATTTGGGCCCAATCCAAGCATGTATGAAGAAGATACGACCCAAATGGTGAAGTGATGTCCAATCTGGTGAGTCCAGTCCAACTTTGACTTAATGACCCATTTACTCCACTCAAATGCATGATTCAGCTTAGATTTCCTAAATGAAAGTTGTACCCCATTGAATGTGGAACATTGTTACAAAATTTAAAGTTCAAATAAAGCATATAAAAATATTTATGGTTGAAATACTACAGTGCACTCTAAAGGGTAAAACTGGAATTTTCATCAAATTTTCAAATGAATGATCTAATCCCAAATATTTTATAAATAAACATATTTAACATAATGTGAGGAAATTATATCATTTATTATCAATAAAATATTCAATAAAATCGTGTTTTATCAACTTCCTCACACTTATCCTTTTGTACTCTTGGCAAAACCTCATATCATGTATTCCAAAAAATAATGCATATTGAAATTTCTCAATCTAGGATGACAATATGAACATAGAAAGATTCACTAAAAATAAGTCAATCTCAACAAATCAGGAAGTAAATGTCTCAAAAATTGTATCAAAATAAATTTTGATGAAATCAATGACACTAATCAGGTGAAAACATCTTATAAGTCAACTATGCCACAAATTCCCCATGTGTGTGTCAATCATTTCAAGCTTGTCTCTCCACCCTTTATCCAATATATTTAGGTTAAGAAAAAAATTTCTTCTTACCTGATTATATTCCACCGAACCTGTTCAACATCATTTGTAATTAAATTTCAAAACTCACTAATTTAAGAATTCCCAAAAGTTAAACATTGAGCTCCCGACCTAGATATCCCCACACGTTATACATTTCTTCACTCCCCTCTATTGATTTTTTTTTGATTTTTTTTTTGATTTTTAGGGCGCATAATAGTCAAATATTAAGTACGCATGCATAGGTCAATCTGGTACAGTAATGGAAATGATTGGAAGAGAAACAAACATATGAAAAGACCATGTTATAAGCTGAAAATGATTACTTACCCTGACTATACCTTTAATTGGGTAAGAGAAACTCAAGTCATGATTGTGTGTGATGTGAACGAAGAGATTAAATGACCCAGTTTTCCCACAAATGTCCCACAATGAATGATGTCATAAATCTCAAAGGCTTCATAAAGACACAATCAAACATATCATTGACCAACTTCAATTTTCACAAAAATCGGCAACCAAAGATGAAAACTTGCCCATGCTTAACATGCTTCCCATGGGGTTTGAAAAATCAAACATGTAATCTCAATCAGTTTCATGGATGTAATGGGCATGTGATTTTTTTTTTGTTTTTTTTGTTTTTTTTGTTTTCTTAAAACAATAGCAATTAAAATAGGAAACACACAAAAAGAAAAAAATCACACAAAAAGAAAAAAACCCCCTAAGGAATCTACCCAAAAGGCTATCCCCTCCCCCACACTTAAAATGTTACATTTTCCTCAATGTGACTATGAATTGATAAAATGAACATGAAATGCAGAATCAAAATTAGGACAAATAATATATAAGTGAGAGAGGGTAAGGGACAACCTGATGTTTTCAAGTGATGATGGGCTCATGCAGTGTGATGATATCAATTGCATGTGTTGGGAATCCCTCAAAGTATTGCTTCAACCACTGCTCATTGACTGTAAAGCTTCTTTTTGTTTCCTCTTGAATGGTTTCCACTACACATAAGGGAAAACATGAGATACAACATAAGGGTCTAATCATCTGGAACACAACTTACCAGACATTAGCTTCAGTCGTGAATTACAGAGTAGGACTTTCTCTCCAACATGAAACTCTTGTTTTTGGATCATTCTATCATGAGTCGCTTTTGATCTTTCATTATAGAGTCTTGAGTTCTCATATGATGATAATCAAATCTCTTTAAGCTCTTGAATTTGCAGCTTTCTTTGAATTCCAGCATGAGCCAAATTCATGTTGCATTTCTTTATAACACAGTATGCTCGATGCTCGACCTCCATGGGGAGATGACAGACTTTCCCAAAAACAATCCGAAATGGGGACATACCGATGAGTGTCTTGTATGCTTTCCTATAAGCCCAAAGCGCATCATCCAATCGCTTGCTCCAATCCTTCATATCCAGCTGCACAGTTTTCTCCAAAATTTGTTTCAACTCCTGATTTGAAATCTCGGTCTGACCATTTGTTTGGGGTGGTATGATGTTGATGTTTTGTGTGTCACCTCATACTTTTGAAGGAGGGAAGCTAAATTCCGATTGCAAAAGTGTGTCTCTTGGTCACTGATGATGACTTTTGGTACTCCAAACCTGCAGAAAATTTGAGCCTTGACAAAGTCCACTACAACATGAGAATCATCAGTCCTGGTGGCCTAGGCCTCCATCCATTTGCTAACATAATCAACGACAACCAAAATATAAAAAAACCAAATGAACTTGAAAAAGGACCCATAAAATCAATGCCCCCACATCAAAAATCTCACAGAATAGTATGAATTGTTGGAGCATCTCATGTCTCCTCAAAATATCGCCAGTGTGTTGGCAGCGTGAGCATGACTTACAAAACACATGAGTATCATGGAATAAGCTAGACCAATATAATTCAGAGTCTAATACTTTTCTAGCTGTACGTTGGGGTCCAAAGTGTCCTCCACATGAAAGTGTATGACAGAAATGAAGAATAGACTCAAACTCATGATTAGGAACACACCTCTTAATAACTTGATCACTACACATGCGCCAGAGGTAGGGATCATATCAAACATAAATTTTAGACTCATTTTTTTTAATTTTAGGACTTGATGCTTCTTTAAATTTGCAGGAATTTCAGAGGTAATAAGGTAGTTAATTAAATCAGCATATCAAGGATGCATATCTGAGATGACATACAAATGCTCATCGGGAAAAGTGTCTCGAAGTGGTACCTGGTCCATGGTGTCATCCTCTAGTGTGTTAGTAAGCCTACTCATGTGGTCCGCCACCAAGTTCTCTGACCCCTTCTTGTCCTTTATCTCAATATCGAATTCCTGAAGGAGCATACATCGAATAAGTCTGAGCTTTGCATCTGACTTCTTCAAGTGGTACATCAATGCTGCATGGTCAGAAAAAACAACTACTTCAGAGCCCAATAAATATAAACAGAATTTATCTAAAACAAATATGACGATAAGAAACTCCTTTTACATGGTTGTGTAGTTTGATTGGGTTGAATCCAATGTCATCAAAGTATAGACAATCACATGTGAACGTTCCTCCACCTTTTGTGATAAGACAGCTTCAATTGCGAAGTTTTAAGCATCACATATAAGCTCAAATGGAATGTCCCACTGTGGGGGTTGTATGATCGGTGGAGCAGTCATACGCTTCTTTAGCTCATCAAAGAAAGTCCTACAAGAATCAGCAAACACAAAATCAGAATCATTTTGAAGTAATCACAACATAGGAAGAACAATCTTACTGAAATCTTTGATGAAGCGCCGATAAAATCCCACATGCCTTAGGAAAGATCTAACATCATGCACGCATGAAGGATGATGCAAGGATGAAATAATATCTACCTTAGATCTATCAACCTCTATCCCATGTTTTGACACTACATGCCCTAAGACAATGTCATGATCTACCATGAAATGACACTTTTTAAAGTTCAAGACCATATTATTTTCAATACAACGATTCAACTCCTCCAAATTAAAGAGACATTCACCAAATGAGGATTCATACACTGTAAAATCATTCATAAATACCTCCATGTAGGTCTTAATGAAATCTAAAAAATACTCACTATGCATCTTTGGAAGGTACCTGGGGCATTGCAAAGTCCAAATGACATACTTTGGTAGACAAACGTACTGAATGGATACGTGAATGTTGTCTTCTCTTGATCCTCCGGAGCTATAGGAACCTAAAAATATCGATAAAATCCATCCAAGAAACAATAGTGTGTTTTCCCAGCTAGTCTCTCAAGCATTTGATCAATAAATAGGAGGAAATGGTCATTGCGAGTGGATTGGTTTAGTTTTCTATAATCAATACACACACGTCAACTGTTTTGCACCCTCATTGGAACTAACCCCCCTTTCTCATTTTTAATAACAATAACACCACTTTTCTTAGGCACAACCTGAATATGAATCACTCACTGAGAATCTGAAATGAGATAAATTATTTCTAGCTCGAGCAATTTTTCAACTTCCTTTTTAACAACTTCTAGAAGAGTTGGATTTAGTCTCCTTTGTGGATGCCTAATCGATTTAGCCCCATCCTCCAAAAGAATCTTGTGCATGCAAATGGAGGGGTTAATACCTGATATGTCATCTAAGATCCACCTGATTGCCCTAATGTTCTCCCTCAAAAGATTCAAAAGTTTTTCTTCATGTTCAAAAGAGAATTGTTAGCAATTATAACAGGTAATCTATCACTACTCAACAAGTATGAATATTTGAGATTTGGTGGCAATGACTTGAGTTCCAATGTAGGGGGCGATGTATGGATGTACACATTGAAGGAATTGAAATATGTGCACAATGAAAATCAGTACCAGAATAGACATCATCAAAATTAGAGAATAATGCATCAAATCCATTAGCATACTCAATAGCCAAGTCATAATCAGGGTGAACATGATGAAAATCAGAATATGAATCCATTTCAAAATCAAATATAAGAGAGGTTTGTGCATTAGAAACTGGTGTGGAAGTGCTCTTAGACATCAAACCAGAACCAATGCTCATAATCTCTCTAAACATGGGATAATCAAAATCCACGAGGTTTTTATTTGGTGGTTCAAAATGGGAGACAACAAAAGCAGAATGGTTTTATGAGGGGTATTTCATGGAGTTTATAACATTAAATATCACAACTTCATCTCCAAACTCCATGGAAAGTGTACCCTCAAGGACATTTATGATAGTTTTTGCAGTTTTGAGGAAGAGCCTACTTAAGATAATGGGAGCATGGGAACTTACCTGATCATCCTCCATCTTAAGCACGTAGAAATTTGCTAGAAATATCATGTCTCTTACCTGAAAAAGTACATCCCCAAAGACTCTAACTAGATATGTTTTAGCTCTATTCGCCAACTGCATCACTACTCTTGTTGGTTTCAACTCACCAACCTGTAAAGAAGAGAATACAGAGTGATTCATCACATTTATGGAAGCACCTAAATCATATAAAGCATCAGAAAAATGTAACTCCCCTATAGTGCATGGTATAGTGAATGTCCCGGGATCCTTTCACTTTGTTGGTAGTGAATGTCCCGGGATCCTTTCACTTTGTTGGTAGTGAATGTCCCGGGATCCTTTCATTTTGTTGGTATTGCTTGAGTTGGTGTAATGAGTGCTTACACGTTACTCCCAAGATTGAACCTCTCATTTTCCTTGAGACATCTTCAATTGGTATAAAGTTCTTTTAAGAATTTGGTATACCTGGAGATTTGCTTAATGACCTCAAGTAGAGGGATGTTGATCTCAACGCACTTGAATGTATCCAAAACCACTTTTTACATCACATCTTCAGTCATCTTCTTGGTTTGTACAACTCTGTTTGGAAATGGAAGGGGTTTAGGAGGAACGACATCAATCTTGTTCCTACCTTTGTCTTTATCTTTGTGTTACACATTAGTTGGTCTTGAATGAGGCTTCTTTGGAGTTTTGGTGAATCCCGATGGAACAATAGGTGCAAATGTATCAGTTGTTTGCTTCCCACTTCTCAGTTTGATGACACTGACATTCCCCTTGGGATTTGGAGTAGGTTGGGAAGGAAGATTTTCAGAGTTCATACTTACTAGTTCATGGAGGGCGGTGACAATCTGACTCATTTGTATCTTCAATTCCCTCAACTCTAAACCTTGACTCTTCAACTCATTCTGTTGATTAAGAACAATTTGTTTCAAAAGATCATTAGTATTAGAATCCACCTTTGGTTGAGAATTTCCTTGTTGTTGACTTGTTGATGTTTGAACTTCAAATCTTCTTTGGGGCTGTTGGAAACCCTGTTGGTAAGGAGAAGACCGTTGAAAGTTTTGTTGAAAAGTGAGCCTTTGTTGTTGTTCAGAGCCATACTTCATGTCTGATTGATCCTTCCACCCCTGGTTGTATGTTAGAGAAAAGAAATCATACTTCTTATGGGGATGTGGTTGTTGATGTTGTTGATATGGTCTCCTAGGGAATACTGTTGCGCAATCCTTCGTCTCTTGTAATTGGGGGCAACATTATGTTGAGTGGTATGTTTCAGTACAAATGCCACAAGGTCTCATAGGAGTGGGTTGAGATGTCTTTTGAGTCAAAGTAATCTGTCTCACCATAGTGGCCAATTCTTCCAACTTGGTATCAATTAAATGATTTTCAAAAGAAGATGGACTTACCTTATGTACTCATCTGACATGTGGTGTACCTCAATCATCAAATTGTTGGGAGTTTTGTGCGATATTATCAATCAACGCACATGCATCTGTTGGTGTTTTGTCCACCAATGCTCCTTCAGCCGCGACATCCACCATGCTTTTTTCCATAAACATGAGACCTTTGTAGAAGTATTGTATGAGAAGTTGCTCACTAATTTGGTGATGCGGACAACTTCCACACAACTTCTTAAATCGTTCTTAGTACTCATACAATGACTCCCTTTGGGTTTTCTTGATTCCTAAGATATTTTTTCGAATCGAAGTAGTCCTTGATGCTGGAAAAAATATCTGTAAGAAAAGTCGTTTCAAATCATTCCAATACGTTACATCTTCAGGTTGTAAATAATACATTTAGTCATTTACAGTTCAATCAAGTGAAAATGCGAATGCTCTTAGTTCGATTTGATCTTCAGATACATTTCTTGGTTTTAGGGTCAAGCAAACCACATTAAATTCTTTTAAATGTTTGTTGAGATCCTCGTCAGAGTGGCCATGAAATTTTGGAAGCAGGTGTATCAATCCATATTTTAATTCAAAATCTGATTCAAGGTTTGGATATGCAATACAATTTGGTTGATAGTTAATGTCAGGTGCAACCAATTGTTGAATGGTTCTATTAAGTTCATTATTATTATTTTCACCCATTGGTTCTGGTTTTATTTTCAGCCAACTAGTTGAATGTTGAAACTTTCCATAGACTGGGATTGTCGGATTTGAGCCCTAAGGCTACGCTCAATCTCATGGTCAAGATCTAAGAGATCTTCAGGATTAGTTCATGTTATAAATCAAATAAAAATGAAATGAAAAAAATTGAACCATAATAAAAAGATAAGAAGTTTGAGTTGGTGGTCTAAAAAACAAATAAAACAAAAGAATAAAAAATTTAGATTGGGTAAAGAAAGAAGAAAGAAGAGAAGAAAAAAAAAACAAAATGAAAATTTAAAAAAATACCTCTAAATGGTTGAAATAAGTACTTGCCTCCCTGAAAACGACACCAATTTAAAAGGCGTTGTCATGGATACTTTCAAATGATGTGTGGTTTTTTGATACTTAAGTGCAACAGAGTGGCTGATCAAAGTCGTCTCTCAAAGAGGCAGTAATTAAAACAACTTATTAAAGGTATTTTAAAAATAAAATAATATAATATAAACACACTACTTAAAAGGATGAGGGGTTTATCATTTATAAAAGAAGAAGAAGTATGCTGGAAGAAAATTGCATTTTTTTGTTTTTATTTTTGAAATGAAATTTGATTAATAAGACACAATGAGAAGATGTTTTTTTAGAAAATATTTTTAGAAGGCGTAATCGATCGAACTCCTCTTTGATTACTTATTAATCATTATCATTTAAATTAAAATCCACTTAATTATGATCTCCTAATTTGTTAACCCCCAGACCCTATGAGAATTAACTAAACCATAAAGATGAAATAAATTAAACCCTAGGCTAGCTTCCGGACATGTAATCGTAGCATCATGCTTTGATTGATGTTCTAAGGCTAGCTTGTGGTCAGCGGTGAATTAGGCCACATACTCACTTTGGAACTGAGGATGAATTGAGTTTATGGATTGCATTTGAACTCTACAAATTCATCTTGTGTGGTTTTATTTTACCGATTAAGTTTGCACTCTCACAATTTACACAAATCTCGACCTCGCATGTTTTTGAGTTAATTGTTCAATTGCTTGCTTAGTTTCTTCTAATTTAAAAATATAATTCACGAATCATATTATGTGAATTAAAGTATCTTATTGATTTAAAATAAATAAATGAATAATGTAAGAGGTAGATCAATTACTAAGAAAACTAATCTTCCATGGGCGGAGTTGTCATCATGGAGACATTTTGCATAAGCAATGGATTGAAAGGGAAACACCCAATCTTGTCTCCACTCTTTTGTTCCAGCCCCAAGAAGTGAATAATATAAGAAGAAAATTGAAAATAACAGAAGAAATGGAAGAGAAACTAAGAGTTTATTAAAAGAACAACAATATTACAACAAAGAAGAGGAAGATAAGAGCATTTTGGAGGAGATTCTAGCTTGGCAGCTTCCCTCCTCCAATTGTGAATTGAAATGGTATGAAAACACTTATCCTCTGCTCCCAATCTCCTAATGCACATCCAACCCCCTCTAAATGAGAAAAACACACATTTATAGTGGAGGAGAGACTAGGTTATAAGTGGGTTCAAGTGTGAATGGAGAAATTCAGCCAAATATTTTACTCCAACTTGCACTGCCTGTTTGCCCTTCAAAACACGCGAACCAGCTTTCCTTCTTGAAAGATGATTTGTGAGAAATTGGGTTCTCGAGCTCCTCTCCAAATTTGGGCTTAATCCAAGCACGAATGAAGAAGATACGACCCAAATGGTGAAGTGATGTCCAATTTGATGAGTCCAATCTATCTTTGACTTCATGACTTATTTACTTCACTCAAATGCACAATTCATCTCAGATTTCCTAAATGAAAGTTGTATCACATTGAGTGAGAAACATTATTAAAAAAAATTAAGTTCAAATAAAGCATATAAAAATATTTATGGCTGAAATACTACAGTGCACTTTAAAAAGTAAAATTGGAATTTTCATCAAATTTTCAAATGAATGATCTAATCCCAAATATTTTATAAATAAATATATTTAACACAATGTGAGAAAATTATATCATTTATTATCAATAAAATTGTGTTTTATCAACCACCCCAAACGGTGAACCTATAATCTGATGTCATAACAAGTGCATGTACACGTGATATGCTCATTCTAGCCGAAGACTAATAACAACTAGCATAAAATAAATACATAACATTAAGAAAGGGAGCTAAACAAAAATAAGGAAAACAACTAACCACAGGTTCTTGCCTAACACTTGAGGTAAATCTACCCCCACTTTGGCCCATCCCAGAGGATTTACAACATGTGGCTCACTTCGCCACATGACAACCAGCGTGTCCGCAAAATCTACATAGGAGCTCCAAGATGTCTAAATGCAACAGACATGAATGCCGTACCCCAGGGTGTAACCATAAACGTTCACATGAAAAAGCACATCTACCAGGCTCTTGGACCCCAATAGCATAATATGAACTGGCAACAAGAACATCAAGTTTGACACAACTAGAGAACCTATCAGTCCCAAGAAACCTACATAACAAATTAGACACTAGCTATGAGCCCAATAATAGTCGAGATTCATACATAAACCCGGGATCATACAACATCCATGTCCCCGAGAGCACAACGACATCCACTGTACATGAAACCCACTCTGTGAGTGCCTTGCCACCTCACGAGCCCAAAGCCACTCTAGTTAGGGCACACATTCAACTAAAGGAGGGATGCACTCATCAAGATCATCCATTAGCCCCCTAAGACCGTCTAACCATAGCTAGCCAACAGAGGAGAGAACCGGATCAAGACTCAGGTCCAATGCCCGATCGAAGATATCTTAAGGGTGTCCTTCTCAAACCAAAGTCCTGAGCAGAAATTGCCTCAAACATATCGGCTAAAGGCCAACTGAACGTGAGATGATCGACCTCTCAAACCCATCATCCAAAAAGTTGAACTAGAAGCACTGATCAACCCTCGACCAAAAAAAACACAGGGATACTCTTAGCACCCTAGATCTCAACATCCAAAAAACAACAACCATGGGCTCTCAGCCGACCCTCCTCAGGGCCTAACCAAAGAAACATTTAACTAGAGACTCCCCTGCTGCACCCAATCTCCTGGGACATGCCCGTCAAAAGATCCACAACACAAAGAAACATTTAACTAGGGACTCCCCTCCTGCACCCAATCTCCCGAGACATGCCCGTCAAAAGATCCACAAATGGGGGTTTCTCTAGATCATTCAAAAGCACGAGACACGCCCATTGCAAAAACATCCCAAATGGATCTCAGTGTCTTCCAACTGATCCTCAATCAATAATGCGCCCAAAGGGCATCCAAAAGCAAGCATGCCTACAAGAGAGTTCACAATGGTCCTTATGACCACCTCAAAAGCAGGACCCTACAAGGGCTCCTTGGCACAATCCAAACCTCGAGGTAATGCCCATGTAGGAAAACCCCAGCCGACCTTCCTAGAAAACCACTCATCCACGGATACCAAATCACTCACAAGGGCATCATCGAGAGTCCCTCAGACTCATCTCAACAGCACAATGACACTAGACCATAACCACCATCCAAAGGTACCCACCTAGCCTAAAGGCTCTAATAGATCTGATCCTTAAACGTAGGATCTAAACCTCAATAGCTTTAACCTTGAGCAACTGATCTTGATACGCAAGGACTAACCAAGATCTCCTGAGAGATACTCCTCGATCTTGCCTTTCGAGATCCGTCTGAAAGAACCTCAAAAAACACTAGCCTAACATCCACAATCCATGCCAACTAATGAGCTCACAACCCTCACCCATGCCTCATGGCTCACAACCCAATCCATTAGATGATTATGAATCTAAACCTCAAATAAATCCTCCTACAAAAGCTCACCCATCCAAAACACCATCTAGATGACCTTTAAACACTAAAAGGATTCCATCATCATGTTCTACATGGGAAAACAATTAGAATAAACTATTCACAAGTCCAATTCTGACTCTAGGGTGAAAAATAGGCAAAACAGACCAAGGAAGGAAAAAGTACACGGTGTGTACTCAGGGTACACAGTGTGTAACCCCAAAGGTCCTCCCTGAACATGTGTCCCAGGACACTCGGCATGTACTTTCCCAAAGTACATGGTGTGTGCCTCTCAGTACACAAAGTACAACCCCATATGGGTACCTTCCCATATACCTTAGCCCCACTCCGCATGTACATCACCAAACTACACGACATGCACCGCCTGTACACGGTGTGTACCCCACATGGGGTCCCCTTTGTCATGTACTTAGCCATGTACCCCTACATGGGGTATGGCTAAGAACAGTACATGGCCACTGACGGTGTACCTCGTACAAGGTCTAGCGATGCACCCTACACATCCATGTGCCCCCGACTATAATTTCCCAGATTTTTCATATATTATTTTTAAATATTATATGGAATTATTTCGAGATAAGCTTTTGCGACGACGTGTGATTCTGAGGCTCAGAGTTCCTGAAATAAATGTTCGAAATAAATTAAACTTTTAAATAGCGCGCATGAGCGGTTTTCCTGAAATAGTGGAATAACTTTTAAATGGGTGCTCAGATAAGAAATATGAGGGCATCATTGCGTTCAGAGCAGTGATTTTACCTTAGACAAGGTCTAACTTTGACCGATGCGGGTTGACTGCAAAAGTTAATTTTTAGACATTTTAAAGGAAATAAAATAAATCAATAATTTATTTTATTTTAAACGTTTTAATGACGCATTGACACGTTTTGCAGTTTTAAAATAACCAGGAGCCGGGGTTAGACTCATAACGCTGAAAAACTCTCTAGAATCCTCTGGAGCTTTGGAGAGGAGCCACCCTTGGAGAACTCTCGACAAATGACGATGAACGGCAATGTGTGGATTGTTGCGCAATAAGATCAGATCTCATCGACGACGGTAGCAGATCCACCCTTCATCGACGATCGAGGTAGAGGTTGTTATTTTGATCTTATTTTCCCCTGTTCTTGAATTTAAACGACAAACACGGATCAACCCATGAACAGGTTGACTCGCAGATCGTTCGTTCTTGCAGGAGGGTTAGATTATCAGGTTTATTTTGAGGAATCGATTTCATACTTGTTTAGTTCTGCTTAATCTTTCTAACGGGAGAAAATCAATATTGTAACGAATAACGACGGATGTTCGTTCCTCGATTTGTTATATGGATTTCTTCCCCCCTTTTGACCTGTGCATTCTTCGTGTTTTTTTGCGGGGTATGAACAACAGATCGTTGCACATCTGTCTCAAAACGCAATGATCCCAAATCGTAGATCCGACATCGTGACAGCCTAGCGGAGGTGCGATGATGGTGGTGGCAGACGAATCGACACAGTTCAGGAGAAATCGTTCTTTGACCATTCTTAACGCGGATGATCGAAACAAGTTTTCGAGGCCGATAAAACACCTGAAACCTCTTGAAACGTTGGTGGCATGACGGGATGGCCTTGGATCTTGAGTTTTGAGGTGAATAGACGGTCAAATCGAGAGTTGGAAGATCACCCGAAGCGGCGGATGAAGAATTGTGATCCTGGAAAATCGCGACGAACATGGCGTGTTCTCCGAAGAACACAGCATGTGGGGCCGGCTCAGCGGCGACTAGGGTTCCACGTTACAGAAAATGATGACACGACGTGTGGGTCCTTAAGCGGGACTCAGCGTGTATCTCAGACGATACACGAACACGAGATGGAGTACACGACATGTACTCCACCACATGACCAGACTAGTCCGGTTATGCGGGTTACCCCGTGTACCGGTACATGGGTTGGCAGACACGGGTTGAAGCTGTGTATGGGCACATGACCAGCATACACGGCGCGACCCCCAGATAGTAGGACACAACATGTTACTCTCTTACACGCCGTGTATATCTTTTCTACACGACATGCTCTTTTCGACACGAGTCATTGTAGATGGACAGTACCTGGGGTCAGAGGACACGGTGTGTGACACCTCTACATGTCGTGTACTTTCTTGTACATGGATTGATCTCCTTGTCCATCGTACCTTGGACAAGTCTCATTTGGGTTAGTGCTCCTTTGCTCGTTCCCCTGAAGGTCATGTATTGTTTCCATCCGCAAGAGTATGATCCCTTCAGTAGGACTTTCTGGATAAAGTCAGGAATCCCCTCTGAGAGGCCCGAAGCAGGATCCTCTATCCCTTCTTGGCCCGAGGTAGAGTCAGGTATCAACGTGACCAATCCTACAGGACGTTGATTCTCTACTTAGCAGGTGAATCCGGATGAGTCATGGTATACGTCAAGGCCCTAGCAGTGATCCTCATCCGTGTATCGTGATCTTTCCCCACTCAGGAGTGAGTTCTCTCAGAATGAGTGCATCTGTTCTCTCTTCAGATCTATCAGTGCATCTATCTCTCACGTGACACTTCCCGACGAACGATACTTCTCGGACGGACGTCATTAGAGCTATCAGACCCGCAGAGTGAGTTCTCCCGGACGAGTGCTTCGTGGAATTTTCGAACTGAATCCCTAACATGGGTATGCGAGTCTTTGTGACTTACCTCTAGACTACGGGTCTGAGTTTCGAGTATATCTGGATATGTTTCTCTTGTTATATGTGCTGTGGACATATACTGTGTAGAGCTGACTCTATATTTACTTTGTGTATTGCTTTGTGGTTTTCGAGGTCTCTTACTGAATATTGTTATATTCACCTCTGCATGGGCTTTGCCCGCACGTGTCATGTCTTGTGCAAACGAGAAACCTTTTGACGGACTCGAGGGAAGACTAGGACCAGACAGAGCTTTGTAAGTTCCAGACTGGCTGAGGTGTTCCTATGGCTTCCAGTAGCAGTTCCAGTACCTTTCTTATTTACAGGTTGGACCTTGTAGTTTCAAAATCTTTCTTTTGGTGGGCTTTTATTTTGGTCCAGTTTACTTTTCGGGCTTTACTTTCTATTGTACTCTGTTGGTTGAGTTTAGTTGTATGCATGTATTTTGTTCCTTAGTGGTTTATACATTTCTGCATTTGTGGGCTTGGAGATGTGTGCGTGTGTACAGGTACTTAGGCAATACCTCTCATGTTAGTGATATGCCTACTCGGTGCTAGTCACCAGCCCTCGACCTATTGAAGGTGAGCTTGGAGAGTTGTGGCACGAGCCCCACTAGGACGAGTCGTGACAGAGTGGTATCATAGGTGGTCGATTCTATTTTGGGATCGAGAGTCTGTGAGATTGGTTTGTGACAACAGTGTTAAGTGTCTCGAGTTCGACTTTCAGGCCAGAGATTCCAGTATTGGTGCGGGCGGCCGACGTATCCATACACCAAGACTCTGATAACTTGCTTTTCGACTCAATACATGAGAACACTAATTCCAGAGAAACAATAATGGTACATGCATCATATATGAATGAGTTGTAGATTCCATGTCTTTGTTGAGTCAACTCTCCAGATATACTCATTGATCATGGTATATCTTGTTTCTTTACAGGATGCCTCAATGACGCATACCAGTTAGGATTCAGCAGCTCGATCATGAGGATGAACCCTTCAGTGACAAGGCTTCGATTCAGGGGCCAGTTCCCCAGGCATCACCTTCAGGTGGTGCACCAGTTATGCCACCACCAGTGGAGCAACACGTGGTACCTACAATACTAGTAGATGAGGAGCGCATGTTGAGCGCACTCCATGAGTTCCATAGATAGAGACCCCTTAGGTTCCGAGGTGAGCCTGACCCTCAGGCGGCTGAGGACTGGCTTGAGGCAGTGACCAGAGTTTTCCGTCTAGTGAGGAAACCAACGGACCAGATGGTGATCCTAGGAGCGAGCCTTCTTCAGGGTTCGGTAGAGCGATGGTGGAATTTGACCACACAGACTCATGACGAGGAGACTCTTTCGTGGATGGAGTTTGAGCGACTCTTTAGGGAGGAGTTCTCTCCGGTTACGCTGAGGGAAATGCGTATCCAGGAGCTTCTTCACCTCCAGCAGGATAGTATGACGGTGGCTGACTATTCATCTAGGTTCACCAACCTCGCCAGGTACTCGGTGGATATGGTCTGGGATCAGTACTTCAGAGCTCAGACCTTCGAGCGAGGTTTATGACGGGATATCCATGCTAGTGTTGTGCCTTTATTCATTCCGACTTATGCAGGAGTGCTCGAGCGAGCTTTGGTGGTTGAGAGATTCTTGGATGAGTAGAGACAACCAGTTGTAGTCAGTAGCAGACATACAAGTGCAGAGACCTCAGCAGCGAGAAGTCAATGTTAGCCACTGGGATCGGGGCGTGGGAGACGTCTCAGGAGGTCCCAGGATGAGAGATCAACAGTCCAGGGCTCTCAGGCTGGATCCAGTCATCCTAGGGAGAGACGATACTACTCATGTGACGACATAGGACATCTCACTAGAGATTGTCCAACTCGTCAGGCTGTTGATAGGGAGGCGATGGATGAACCACCAAGGCAGAGGCAGAGAGTGGAGTAGGTAGACCCGCTAGGCGGCAGACGTGGTAGAGGAGCAGGGAGAGCTGCAGGAGGTGGTAGATGCTTGACATACTCCCACCACCACCCCCAGGAGGTCCGGACTAGGCTCAGGGAGCTGGGGGACAGGGGCAGGGACAACTACATGCGGTCAAGACGTACGACCCAAGGACTCCGGGGATGATCCGAGATACGATATGTGTCTTCTTTACTTTAGTTTCCATACTTATAGACACATGTGCCAGTCATTTTTTCCTTGCCACATGTCTTGTGCGAAACCTTGAGATTCTGGTAGAGCCGTTGCTCGACCCTTACGTTTGGAGACACCTACGGGAGGAGACTCGATGATCACTCATCTTTGCCAACGGTGTGATCTTACCTTTGGAGGTGAGAGTTTCGGTTGGAACCTCTTGGTGACAGCGTCGATGCCTTACGATGTCATTCTCAGTATGGATTGGTTATCTCTGGTCCATGCTCAGATTGACTGCTTTAAGTGAAAAGTGCGGTGTGTCCACAACGATAGAACGATGTTTTCTTTTGTCGGAGAAAAGGAGACTCATGCAGCACATAGGCTCATATAGAGGATGGTGCAGCCAATCACTCATGTGTTGGCTAGCCTTACCCTCAAAGCAGCAGATGTTATGAGCTTTCAGTTCCCCGCAGTAGTGGCGGAGTACGAGGACATCTTTCCAGAAGATGGTCCAGGACTACTTCCCTACCATGAGATTGACTTCTGCATCGACTTGCACCCCGGGATGACACTGATATCCTCATCAGCCTATCGGATGACTCCTGCAGAGATTTGCGAGCTGAGAGTTTAGTTGGAAGATTTGCAGATGAAGAGTTTCGTAAGACCCAGTGTTTCACCCTGGATGTCCCCAGTTTTGTTTGCCAAGAAGGCAGATGAGAGTTTGAGGTTGTGCGTGGATTACCGGCGCCTGAATAAGGTAATGGTGAAGAAAAAGTATCTACTGTCAAGGATCAACGACCTATTCGATTAGGTGAGGGGCACAATGGTTCTTGAAGGTTAAACTTCGATCATGTTATCACCAATTACGAGTATGAGACGAGGATATATTGAAGACGACTTTCAGGTACCGCTACGGTCATTATGAGTACTTGGTGATGCCCTTTGGCGTGATGAACGCCCCAACAGTGTTCATAGGACTCATGGATCAGATCTTCCAGCCATACTTAGGCTGGTTCATAGTAGTCTTCATCGACGACATCCTGGTGTTCTTGGCGTCAGAGGAGGAGCACACGAGACACCTACAGATGGTTCTAGATGTACTCTGGGAGCACCAGCTTTATGAGAAGCTATCGAATTACCAATTCTGGATTCATGAGGTCCACTTTTTGGGACATGTCATCTCAGCAGATGGAGTAGCGGTGAACCCAGCCAAGGTCGAGGTAGTGTTAGCATGTGAGCCACTTAGGAGCGTGACAAATGTGCGAAGCTTCCTTGCGTTAGCAGGATATTACCAGAGATTCATTCCTGATTTCTCCCAGATATCAGCACCGATGACCACTTTGACCCAAAAGGGACAACCTTCCGTATGGTCGGAGAAGTGCCAACAAACTTTCCAGTAGTTGCGGCAGAGTTTGACGAGCGCTCCGATCTTGATATTGCCAGAAGAGGGTGTCGAGTACGTAGTTTTCTACGACGCATATGGGACCAGATTTAGTTGTGTCCTGATGTAGAGACAGGTGGTGATTGATTATGATTCACTCCAGCTGAGACCACATGAGCAGAATTACGCGACTCATGATCTTGAGTTGGCAGTGGTGGTTTTCGCGTTGAAGTTGTGGCGGCACAACCTAATGGGTGAGCGGTTTATCATCTACTATGACCACAAGAGTCTCAAGTACATCTTCTCGCAGAAGGATCTGAATCTGAGGCAAAGGTGATGGCTAGAATTCCTCTAGGATTATGACTTCGAGGTCATTTATACTCCTGAGAAGGGGAACGTGGTGGCAGACGCTCTCAGTAGGAGATTGAGTTCGCAACTGTTGAGTGAGGCGTCAGAGCAGTTGACATCACTACAGTTATCCTTCATGGATGGAGATGATGCAACTTATCTTTAGTTGATGGTTGTTACCCCTCCACTCTTACAACGAGTCAGGGAGGCACAACTAGGGGATGTTGACTACGAAATTTTATGTGCTCAATTATCCACAGGACAAGCTCCTGATGGATATTCGCAAGGTGGGAAGCATGTCATCCTTTTCAGAGGACGCACAGTTGTACCAGTGGTGTTGCAGGAGGAGGTTTTGAAGGAGTTTCATACATCCCCATTGGCGGTACATCCTGGAGTGATGAAAATGTACCAAGACCTCCAATGTTAGTTATGGTGGACAAGAATGAAGAAGGCAGTGACAGATTTCGTTTCCTGATGCCTTACGTGCCAGCATGTGAAAGCTGAGAACTAGGTTCCAGCGGGTTTAACTCACCCTCTTGAGGTTCCAGAATGAAAGTAGGATGAAATATCGATGGATTTTATGAAGGGTTTTCCACAAATGTCCAGGGGACACGATGCCATCTAGGTGATTGTTGACCTACTCACCAAGTCGACCCACTTCCTAGCCATCATGGAGCAGAGTTCAGTAGAGAGCTTGAGACGCCTCTACGTGCAAGAGATAGTTCAGCTTCATGGCGTCCCATCGACGATAATCTCAGATCGTGATGCACACTTCACATCCCAATTGTGGAGGGGATTGTAGGAAAGCGTTTGGAACTCTTTTACACTTGAGCACGACATTTCATCCCCAGACAGATGCTCAGACAGAGAGGACCATTCAGGTTCTGGAGGATATGCTGCAGGTTTGTATTTTGGACTTTGGTCGCAGTTGGGAAGACCATCTACCACTGGTGGTGTTTGCGTACAACAATAGCTACCATTCCACCACCGGTATGACACCGTTCAAGACTTTATACGGGCGACCCTGTCGGTCACCACTTTGCTGGACTGACCCCGAAGAGTCAGCACTCATGGGTCCAGAGTTGGTGCGACCTACTACCGACAAGGTGCAGATCATCTAGGAGTAGATGAAGATTGCATAGAGCAGGTAGAATTCTTATACCGACAGAAGACAAAGACCTCTAGAGTTTGAGGAGGGAGACCATGTCTTCCTTTAGGTCTCACATCGATAAGGGTTGTGGAGATTTGGCTGAGGTGAAAAGTTGTCTTCGAGGTTCATCATCCCTTTCCAGATACTGCCCAGAGTTGGTGAGGTGGCGTACCGCCTAGCTCTACCGCCACAATTTCACTGGGTGCATGATGTTTTCCACGTATCGTAGCTGAGGATGTACGTGCACGACCCGTCGCACGTCATCGACTGGGGAGAACTGGACATCGAGGATGGAGCAACCTTTACTGAGTACCTAGTACAGATTGAGGATCGACAGGAGATGATCCTTCGCGGATGAGTGATTCCCCTGATGCGTGTTCGATGGCAGCATAAGAATCTTTAGGAGTTCACGTGGGAGCGAGAGACTTAAATTCATGCCCAGTACCCACATCTGTTTGAGTTGCCTTTATTTTGGATTTTTGGGGACGTAAAGCCCTAAGGTGGGGAGAATGTAATGTCCCAAATTTTCTGTATATTATTTTTAAATATTATATGGAATTATTTCGAGACAAGGATTTGAGACAACGTGCGATTCTGAGGCTCGGAGTGCTCATGATAAATGTTTGAAATAAATTAAACTTTTAAATAGCATGTGCGAGCAGTTTTCTTGAAAGTGGAATAACTTTTAAATGGGTACCTGAATCAGAAATCTGAGGGCACCGTTGCGTTCAGAGTAGCGACTTTACCTTAGGCGAGGTCTAATTTCGACCAACGCGGGTCGGCTGCCAAAGTTAATTTCTGGACATTTTAAAGAAAATAAAATAAATTAATAATTTATTTTATTTTAAACGTTTTAACGTCGCAACAACGCGTTTTGCAGTTTTAAAATAACCAGGAGCCAGGGTTAGGCTCATAACCCTGAAAAACTCCTTGGAATGCTCTGGAGCTTTGGAGAGGAGCCACCCTTGGATAACTCTCGACAAACGACGACGAACGACAACACGTGGATCGTTGCACAACAAGATCAGATCTCACCGAAGATGGAAACAGATCCACCCTTCGTCGACGATCGAGGTAGGGGTTGTTATTTCGATCTTGCTTTTCCCTATTCTTGGATTTAAATGACGAACGCCAATCAACCCACGAACAGGTTGAACTGTGGATTGTTCATTCGTGCGGAAGGGTCAGATTATCGGGTTTATTTTGGGGATCGATTTCATACTTGTTTCGTTCTGCTTGATCCTTCTAACGGGAGCGAATTAAGGTCGTAACGAAAAATGGCGGAGTTTTGTTCCTCGATTTGTTATATGGTTTTCTTCCCCCATTTTGACCCATGTGTTCTTCACATTTTTCGTGGGGTATGAACAACGGATTGTTGCGCGTCTATCTCACAACGCAACGATCCCAAATCGTAGATCCAACATCGTGACGACCTAGTGAAGGTGCGACGAAGATGGCGGTGGACAAATCAGCACGGTTTAGGAGAAATCGTTCTTTGACCGTTTTTCGTGCGGATGATCGAAACGAGTTTTCAGGGCCGATCGAACACCCGAAATCTTCCGAATCGTTGATGGCATGAAGGGAAGACCTTGGATCTTGAGTTTCGAGGCGAACAGACGGCGGGATCGAGAGCTGGAAGATCACCCAAAGCGGTGGATGAAGAACTACGATTCTGGAAAATCGCGACGAACACAGCGTGTTCTCCGAAGAACATGGCACGTGTGGCTAGCTCAATAGTGGCTAGGGTTCCGCGTTACAGAAAACGATGAGACATCTTGTGACTCCTGTCACACGGCGTGCGGGTCCTTACGCGAGACTCGACATGTATCTCAGACGATACACATACACGGGGGTGGAGTACATGACATGTACCCCACCACACGGCCAGACCAGACCGGTTACGCGAGTTACCCCGTGTATCGATACACCGGTTGGCAAACACAGGTTGAAGTCATGGATAGGTACATGACCAACGTACACGGAGCGTCCCTCAGATAGTAGGACACGACATGTTACTTTCCTACACATCGTGTATATCTTTTCTACATGACATGCTCTTTTCTACATGACATGCTCTTTTCGACACGGGCCGTTTTACACGGGCAATACCTGGGGTCAGAGGACACGACATGTGACATCTTTACACGCCGTGTACTTTCTTGTACATGGCTTGATCTCCTTGTCCACTGTACGTTGGACAAGTCTCGTTTGGGTTAGTGCCCCTTTGCTCATTTTCTTGAAGGTTAGGTATCATTTCCATCCGCATGAGTATGATCCTTTCAGCATGAATTTCTGGATAGAGTCAGTAATCTTCTCCGAGAGGCTCGGAGTAGGATCCTTTATCCCTTCTTGGCCCTAGGCAGAGTCAGGTATCGACATGACCAATTCTACAGGACGCCGATCCTCTACTTAGCAGGTGAATCCAGATGAGTCGTGGTATACGTCAAGACCCTGACAATGATCCTCATTAGTGTATCATGATCTTTCCCCACTCAGGAGTGACTTCTCCTGGAATGAATGCATTTGTTCTCTCTTCAGATCTATCAGCGCATCTATCTATCTCGCGAAACTTCCCGACAAACGATACTTCTTGGACGAACGTCATCAGAGCTATCAGACTTGTGGAGTGAGTTCTCCCGAACGAGTGCTTCATGGAATCTTCAAACTGAATCCCTAGCGTGGGTATGTAGGTCGTTGTGACCTATCTCTAGACTATGGGTCTGTGTTTCGAATATATCTGGATATGTTTCTCTTATTATATGTGTTGTGGACATATACTGTGTAGAGATGACTGTACCTTTACTTTGTGTATTGCTTTGTGGTTTTCAGAGTCTCTTAATGAGTATTGTTATACTCACCACTGCATGGTCTTTACCCACAGCTGTCGTGTCTTGTGTATATGAGCGACCTTTTGATGGAGTTCATGGTGGACTAGGACCGGACATAGCTTTGTGAGTTCCAGACAGACCAAGGTGTTCCTGCAGCTTCCAGCAGCAGTTCCAGTACCTTTTTTATTTACAAGTCGGACCTTGTAGTTGCAGACTCTTTCTTTTGGTGGACTTGTATTTTGGCCCAGTTTACTTTCCGCACTTTAATTTTTGTTGTACTCTGTTGGTTGAGTTTAGTTGTATGCATGCATTTTGTTCCTTAGTGGTTTTTACATTTCAACATTTGTGAGTTTGGAGATGTGTGCGTGTGTACATGTACTTAGACAATTTCTCTCATGTTAGTGATATGCCTACTCGGTGCTAGTCACCAGCACCTGGCCTATTGAAGGTGGGTTTGGGGAGTCGCGGCGTGGGCCTCACTATGACGAGTTGTGACGCCGACAAACCCCGAGTCACCACTACATGGAGTGTACCCCTGGTACACAATGTGTAGTCCCAAAAACTCATCCTCCTAAAATAGGAAGAACATACATCATGTGTTTTCTGAACTACACATCGTATACATGGGTATTCCCGAATGGAAAACCCTCAAAATGGCCCAAAACCCCCAATTTCTCCTCAAAATCCACAGATCGATCCATAAGGCGTACTGTAACACCCCGATTTTTATGAATTATTTTTTTTCGAATAAATTAATTCTCTGATGGCTTGCATTGCATGTTACACCAAGTTAAGCTTGCATTATATGCAACACCAAGTTAGTATTGCGCTACACACAACACCAAGTTTAGATTGCGGTATACACAAAACTATATTTGGCTTGTGTTACACACAATATCGAGTTTCTTTGATAGCTTGCATTACACACAAAAATGAGTTTTACCAAACTACAATATACTATTAATATTATTATTTAATATAATAGTTATCGTCTAGCCATTAGAATGAAGGGAATGAATAAGATTAACTAACTTATGAAAATATATATTTTCACATGTTTATTACTTATCTATTGATTATAAATAAAATAAGAATCATTTAAAAGAAAAAGAAATGTTTTCTGAAAAATAGTATCTTTTTTAAAAAGAGGTTAATTATGCTTAACACGTAAAATTTAAAATTAATTTTTATCACTTTTAGAAAATTTATTTGATAAAATAAACTTCATTTTTGAAATAGGAATACCAAAATTAGTTTAGGGTGATTTTTTTGTTGAATAGTGAAAAATACCGAGTTTTAATTGAAAACTGTTTTTCGTTTAATTTATTTATAATATTAAATTATATTTTAAATTATTTTTAAAGTATAATTAGTTCAATTATATATCTATTAATCTAATTTAAGTCATTGGAATCAATTACATATTGAAATTGGATATAAAAACTTTGTAATCTTTTGAGCATTTTTCACTTTAAAAACTATCTTTCTCATCACGTCTGCAGGATTAATTTTAAATTAAATTCTACCACTTATGAGAATATAATTTGACAAAATGGATTTCATATTTAGAATCAACATAATATATGATGTCTAATAAGGTTAGCTTAATTTTTTACCAAAATGATTAGTGAAAACAATTAAAATTAATCACGATGATTAAGAGAAAAATGAGTTTATCAAGGAATTAAACTTTAAACTTAAGGGAAAAAATGACCTAGACACTTTTCTAACACCCATTGGATGGACAAATTTTGACCCTTAACACTTTTTTATCAATTTTTATGAGTTATTGGAATACCATTCCATGAAAGTGACCTATATAATAAGTTAAGTAAAGAAATGACAAAAAAGGAACATTCCTTGCCTTTAAAATTTATTTTCTTTGGGATAAGGACAAAACATCATATCAGTTATAAATATTATTTTGGAAAGTAAATTCGTTGTGTTTATAATCATAATTATTTTAATTTTATTGAGATTAAATAATTACTCTAAATTCTTAAGAAACGTCAACACATGAATTATTTAGTTAATAATTAACTAAAATAAATGATACTAAAAATATTAAAAGTGAAGTAAATTGAATGGATTGTTTTCTTTCATTAATTTTGTAGATAAATATATCATGTTACACAGGTGTGAACATAATAGATTCAAATTCCATTATTGTCTTCATATTTTTAAATTCAAATTAAATAAATAATGTCAAAATTGACATTAATGTTATTTTATAATAAATGATATTTTATTAAATGATTTAAAATTACTAAAAATCTAATCTCCTATCAAGTGATTTCTAAATGTTAATAAATATAATCTATGGTCCATTCATGGACCAATTGATATTTTATAATGAACATATTGACCCTTAAATAGTAAAAACTTTGTCAGCCTGGTTAGGGTTAAAGAAGTGTTTGCGTTTTACGTGTGCTTCTGTTAAATTTAATTTCCAACGCATATGAGTTTTTTATTTTATAAATTAGATATCATATTTTATAATCATTGGATATACTTTTTTTTTATAATTCTCACTTTAATTTTGTAACGACTCGCCCTGACTGACCACTAAACCGGCAGCCAGATTGGTGGGTCACATGGCTTCAAGCGCGCCTCCCCGTATGTTAGAGGCTGCCGACTACCTGTGAGAGTCTAAGGAGGTGGTAGTGGGGAGACTACCCCCATGGTCAGAGTAGCACAGTGGTATAACAAAAAATAAATAAGAGACAATATCAGAAGCAGTAATAAACGAAAGACAGAGCAGTGGCAGAATAATATAAACTGTATACAAAAGATGACTAATGCCAATATATAACAATGAATGCATGTCTATATTATGATACATAGATAAACAGTAGACATACGGTAGACAACAATACATGAATAAGGAAAAGAAGTAAAAGCCTTGAGGGCGAACACCATGAGCATCCTGAACTCCAGCTCAGTCCCGTGCTCCTAACTCCCAGGTACAAGCAAGTCAGCACAAGCAATAATCTATGGTCCTAAGAACATGAGATCTACTCATGTAGCCCAGTGCAATAGCGGCCTGAGCAGGGCGTGAGATATAAATCCCATAAGGTTACCACTGACGGTGTCTACAACTGAACCCAACCCATGAATATAAAGTAAAGCAGTGTGCAAGTAATAATTAAATGAAAAAAACTAAAATAAATAACAACCAGTCCGCTCAAGTTCCTTAAGGACACATGGCAGCTATACCTGCTTCAGATCATGGTTGAAATAAGTGTATGAACAGTAACCATATGTATATAGTAATAATATATACATAGTATAGTTATATATTGCATCCACCTATATAGACCAATTGTGTGTTGATGCTAATAGTCATATACCTGGAATACTAGTTATTGGATGGACCGGGGCATAACTCAGGCATCTATAACTAGTCTAAATGAGCCTATAAGCTCAAACAATAGGGTACATGCCTTGCACATCACAATGAGTGGGAGACGTCATGCTTCTCACTCGAGATGGTGAGTGTGTCGTCATGTCAACACTTGAAGTCGTGAGTGTGTCGTCATGCCAACACTCAACAAGGGATGTGGCGCATCATGCCCGCCATCCACATAATATCAATGGTGCGATACATCGTTCTCAACACCCGATATAAGGGAGCGTGATACCACCATGCTCAATAGAACCCTAACCATCATTCCACAGCCTATATCAAGGCGTAATCATTTAATAATAATATTTGAAGCCATGAGGTAGTACCTCTCATGCTTTATATTTATTAATCTCAATCATAACAAAGGGCATCAAAATTATAACAATTCACACAAGCCATGCTTATTTAATTATTACAGGAGGCGTGGTCATACCATCCATTTCAATTCCATTTTAATTAAACCATTTAATACATTCAAGGAGAGCAAGTCATCATGAACAAGCTATTCAAATTAACACATGACATTTAATTAAACAAAAAATGGAAATTTATTTATCAATGTTCAATGAGACACTTAAAAGGTGTCATTGTCAATTGGGCATTTTCCTACTTGGGGAAATCCCATTTATAAAGAAAGCTGATCCCTTAGGAGGAGCTTGGTTCAATAGTCATTTTGGTAGGAACGATCCAAGCCATGCACTTAGAAGGTGCATTAGTTCAATAACATTTATATAGAAGTGGGCCACCCCATTTAACAATGTCATTTGATGCCATGCACAAAACATGCCATACAATGAACAATACAAGGGGAATAGGTAACATCAATGCCATAAGGCCAAGCAAAGTGTAATTCACCAATCATAACTTTGTAATTTAGAAGACAACACACCTCATTTGAGGGGTTTTATTATAAAAACATGACATTGTTTATCAACAATTCATTTAGCACAATTAAGCATCAAATTCAAGAGTCATGACTCAATTCACTTTAAAGAGGCATTTTAGAAAAACTATCAAACAAGAGAAAACAAGCACAAAGTTTCAATATGACACTTAAGAGGTGCTGTTATCATTTAGACAATTGATTACAAGGGTAAATTACATTATTAATCCAAGAAAAATGCTTAGAAGGTGTTTCATACATTTAATCATTTAATTAAATAAGGGGCGATTCAAGCCGGCACACCCAAAGAGTGTCTATGGTCAAAGTTATCATTTTATATTTACCTAACAATGCTCAACGGGTGTAATACATGGCGCATAAACCAATTTAGAATGAAGAAAACAATTCTAGGGAGACACCCGACAAAGGTCGACACGCGACACAACAACACTATTTAAAACTCAATGAAAACTTTAGAAAAAATCCATAAACCACCCACCTCATACTTATGACACTCTACTTGTCCAATCTCGAGGTCTGATTCAGCCCAGTTTGAAAGGAATTGAAGAAACAAACATTTGTCCTGAAAATAAGGAAAATGAGCTCGCACCAAAATAGCACAATAGATCAGAAGAGAAAATTAGAAAGAGAGTAAGAGGATTTGAGAACTTACCAATATGGATCCAACGTGACCGACGACGTTCGAATCGGAGTCTGGATCCATGAGTTATCATGATCCTTAGGTCGAGAGGAGGAGAAACCCATGGAAGGGGAGGGAGAGCTCACACGGCTGGAGAACATAAGGAAAGAAAGAAAAAAGGGGTTTAAAACTCATTAAGGGAAAAAGATTCATTTCACCCTCAAAACTAGACTGCATTGTTTGCCAAATCGTGCGTCAACCATGCAGCTCATGTTTCTTAGGAACCCAATCTCGCACAGTTTTCCTTAACTGTGCGATGAATAGTGCATAGGTACTGCCTAAGTGACGCTAACCGTGTGCAGCCCGTGCGACACCTGTTGCACCTCTGAATCAGGCCGCAAAATTTACTGTTGGGGGCTGCATGGCTTTAGACAAACCGTGCACCCTTACCAGACCACCCAAACTTGATATTTTCAGGGCCCGATACTCTCGAAACTCAAGGAGAGACTCGAGGGACCCCTCAATACTTTATCCAAGTCTAAAAACAACACTTTGAAGTGTTCCAACTCTCAGAATTTCATTTTGAAACCCGATTCAAAGAATGATCCATCCACTAAATGCCAAAATTTCAAATTCCCTTGAAATTTTACCTTGGCTAAAAAGACGGGTTGTTATAACCTCCCCACCTTAGAACTTCTCATCCTTGAGAAGTCTTGGGAAACAACGAAAACATCACCTGACCTAAAAGGGTTATGAAGTCTCATTCAAATGGTCACGTTGTGTTTCCAAATACCCAACACACCTCTAAGAACTACTTAAGCATGACACTTAAGCCATCAAAACCAAAGCCAATGCTCATTTTCTGACAAAAACACTAAAACGGTATTTACACAATCCCATTTAGCTAGAGACACGATCTCATCATCATCTCTTTAAGCATCTGGCCGATGGTGCTCCCCATCATAGGTATTAGCACAAAAAGAGACCAATTCTGAGCCATGGCACCTCCACCATTGGAATTGCCTACAAAGCATACCTCTAAGCGTTCTAGTGACGTTCCTGGTGTGTTTTCTTCGACTGGTTGAACCTGATTACCTTCTGAGGTTATAACAGGGTCCTCATTGTAAAGAAACGGTCGAAACTCGATCGACTTAAACTGGTCATGAAAGCTTTCCTTGAAAGGCACAATCGACCTTTACACCACACTTGCTGTAACCTAGCGACGTGATTAAAATGGTTCCTCACTGACCATAAACATTAAACCGAAAGGATAACAAGTTGATCCACTTCAGCCGACTATTCTAAAAAATTCCCGGCTTAGACGACTGGCGTATTACAAACAAAACCACAGCACCTTCCTCCAAGGAATCTCACGTTCACTACGAGCACATTCACCAAAGTCCATACCCGACTTTCGGTGATGTTCCCCAATCAAACCATCACCGGGTCATTTAATTTTATCGTGCCTTAACATGAACAAGGGTTTAACCCATATCCAGTCCACTGGAACTCATCACCCTTTTAAGAAGCACATTTGAGCCAGACAACAAGTCTGAGGTAACATCGGATTCATTAAACTGGAGTCCAAGGAACTAACCCAAGGTATTCCATACACCATGTTTACAGGTGAGACGTCGGTACACAACCAAGACGTCCACATCATATCATTGATTGAGCGTAGAGCGGCATCCTCCTGACAGTCAAGTTAAAGGAAAACGGCTGGTGTCTAGGAGTCCATCCAAGGCATTCTTACATGGGAACCCATGTATCACTCAGGACTAACTATGCCTTGATAAGAAAACCATGTGTCCAGCGCGGAACTCTGATAGAGATCACTTATCAAGCCTAATAGCTTTCAAAACATTAGTGCGGTGTAAGACCAACCCTCTCTTAGTGCATCAAGGAAGACGTCAAGATAGAGAACATGCTCTTCTATTAAAGAGGATTACACTAAGAGTTTACCAAGAAAACCAAAAGAAGAATAGTTGAACCACTACCGGTCAACTTCTTGAAAGAAAATTGACTTCACATGCCGACACATCATCATTAATCGATCGTAAGCCTTTACCACCCAAGGCATTTCGTGATCGCTCACGCTTTACCACCGAGGCCTATCCATGACCAACGGTGTTTCACAGAGGTTTCATACACTGAACACCACATCAATGTTATGTTGCCAAGTAAGAATCGACATGCATTTACTTGAAATGACATGATTCTATCCACCTTAGGAGTGTCCTGGTCATCAAAGGCGAGGTAGAATAGCTAATCACAACCGCTCTAGATCAAAACTACCTTAAATGTACCTATGTCACTCCTCTGAGTCATGATCATCATGTTACAACATCTAAAAAGAAGTAAAAACATACCTGACTAGCGTGTCATACACCTGATCCTCTGGAATTCCATCCCGAGCATTAAGATGAATTTTATTTCTTTAATGCCCATGTCACTCTACTTCGGTGATGACCTGAGAACGTACTGAATAGCTCAAGTCTCAACAAATCCACCAAACTCATCCGATTCATTACATCATTTAGGAACTCGACGAGTACCGTGTATACGAACACATACTACCCTGAGATTACTTGAGAAAACGACACATCCTCGATACTACCCATAGGTTAGTCAGGCCTATGCATTCAAGTATCAGGTGGTCCATGCAGAAAACTGGATCAAAGTCGTACTATCTCATATGAATGTAAAACAGGCTGACAACCTCCTGGGTCGCCCTAAGGAAAGAGAAATAGGGTCACAAATCCTACCAAGCGGTTGACCATGCCCTAGGTATGTCTAACCTACAAAAACCAAACATTACTTGATGCTCATGCCCGTAACAATGGTTAAGGACACCATGACCACCTGTCCGAATAAGGGCGTCATTGAAAAGTTAGAAGTCCTACTAGGGACAATGACGCCCAAATGACACCATACGTCAGAAATCTCATAGCATTTAGCAAAACATTTAAGATCTAAGGGTGCTAACTACCTTGGGTCACCCCCTTAAAAAATCCTAAGCACTGTCCCATAACTAGGTCAAGTAAAACAGATCTAACATAGCCCTACGCCTATCACTTAATCTCTTTCTAAAAAGAAGAAAGGCCTACAAAAAATGCTCATTTTTCTGTTCCAAGGTAATTCAAAGAGATATTTAAACTACCCTTACATGAGGGTTTAACTAAGGATACCACATAAGCTTCCATTTCCAATACATTTCATTGATTCACATTCAATTTTTAAACATTTAAAAGATCTAAAACTGAGAACCAAGTACCATTTATAAAATTAAAGCACTTGGTAAAAGATAAGGGAACCTACGAGAGTCTTGTTAAGCCAATCCGGGTTAATCAGAATGCAACCCAATAGTAGTTGTTTAACTATTAAAGTTTTCAAAACACCCGTGGTGGGTTATCTCATAAGAAACATGCCTCATCTGACATACTTGGGTCCAGTTGTGCATTTAGAAAGTTAATCATATGGGTCATTATGCCCGAGTAAAAGAGGTATAATGCTTAATAAGGCAGTCGACTCATTTCAGATTAAAACTAAACAAATTTTATTTTTTAACCATTTCAAAATATATCATGGCCATATATATAATGATTCAATTATATGGGTTTCCACCTACCAATCTATAAAGTGCTCATACCCTTTACAGGTTGGCATTTGGATCCCATTAATCGGAATCATTCCACTTTAAAATTTGAACTTTAGCAGCTTCTATATTTTAACAATGATCCCTAGATATATTTAGAAAGCTCAAAAGATGGTTCAAATACATGGGTTACCTTTTCCCAATTATAAGGCATCTATACACCTCACAACTGAAAACTAGTTCCTGTTTAATCACAACCAATAAATTTATCCATGCAACCATTTATATATATATCAAAATCAAAATTTGGCATGTTATCACAAGCAGTAAACACAGAGAAACATGCTAGATAAACATGAATCATGACATATAATCACCTAAGCATGGAAGTAAATTAACATGCTAAATAAATCTCCCAAGCATGTTATAAACATAGACATGTTGAAGAAAAAAAAGGCACAACATAACACTCAAGGCACAAAATCATAATCAATATGCTACCTATAAATACAACTACATGGCATGACATGTGAATCTCTATGTGCCTATAAGGATGCACATAATGCTACTTCTTTGTCATACCAGGCTAAGGTAAAATACCATAAATTTTCATAAATCAATAAGTAGTGGAAAGTACACCATTCACTCAAGGTGAAATCATAATCAATTTTAATAGAAAACTGTATGAACAACAATCCCAACCCTATCCATTTGGACTTTTCCCTGTACATGGGTTGATCACTCTCATGCATGACTATTTACCAAGCACCGACACATTCCTAGTCTTCTATATACCATCTCCAAATAGTAATACAAAAGAAAAGAAAGGATTTGATACCACTTTGTAACGTCCCGACCTGACTGACCACTAAACTAGCAACCAGAACGATGGGTCTTATGGCCTCAAGTGTGCCTCCCCATATGCCAGATACTACCGACTAGCAGCGAGGGTCTAAGAAGGCGATTGTGGGGAGATTATACCCTCATGGTCTGAGTAGCACAACGGTATAACAAAAAATAAATAACAGACAACAGCGAAAGTAGTAATAAACGAAAGGCAAAGCAACAGAAGAATAATATAAACTATATACAAAAGATGGACAATGCCAATATATAACAATGCATTCATGTCCAGATGATGATACATAGATAAACAATAGACATACAATAGGAAACAATACATGAATAAGGAAAAGAAGTAAAATCCCCGAGGGTGAACTCCACGAGCATCTTGATCTCCAGCTCAATCTCATACTCCTAACTCCTAGGTACAAGAAAATCAACATAAACAATAATCCATGGTCCTACGAACATGAGATCTACTCGGGTACACCAGTGCAGTGGCAGCCCAAGCAAGGTGTAAGATATAAATCCTAGTAGGTTACCACCCACATTGTCTACAACTGAACCCAATCCATGAATATAAAGTAAAATAGTGTGCAGGTAATAATTAAATAAAAAAATGAAATAAATAACAACCACCCCGTTCAGGTTCCTTTGGGACACCTGGCGACTCTACTTGCTTTAGCTCATGGCCGGAATAAGTGTCTGAACAATAACTGTATGTATATAGTAATAATATATACATAGTATAGTTATATATTACGTCCACTTATATGGACCAATTGCATGCCGACGCTAATGGTCATATATCTGGAATACTAGTTTCTGGTTAGACTAGGGCGTAACTCAGCCATCCATAACTAGTCTAAACGAGACTATAAGCTCAAGAAATAAGGTACATGCCTGAAATCTCATAATAAGTGGGAGACGTTATGCTCATCACTCGAGATGGTGAGTGTGTCGTCATATTGACAATCAAAGTCATGAGTGTGTCGTCATGCCATCACTAACAAGGGACGTGGTGTGTCATGATTGTCTTCCACATAGTATCAATGATGCGAGAGGTCATGCTCAACACCCAATGTAAGGGAGCATGATACCACCATGATCAACAGAACCCTTACCATCGTTCTATAGCTTATATCAAGGCACAATCATTTGACAATAATAATCGAATCCATGAGGAAGCACCTCTCATGCTTTATATTTATTAAGCCCAATCATAACCAAGGGCATCAAAATTATAATGATTCATATAAGTCGTGCTTATTTAATTATTACAGGAGGGGTGTTTATTCCACCCAATTCAATTCCATTTTAATTAAACCATTTAATACCTTCAAGGAGAGCAAGTCATCATGAACAAACTATTCAAATTAATACCAGCCATTTAATTAAACAAAACATGGAAACTTATTTATCTAGGTTCAATGAAACACTTAAAAGGTGTCATTATCAATTGGGCATTAACCTACTTGGGAAAATCCCATTTATAAAGCAAGCTAAGCCCTTAGGAGGAGCTTGGTTCAATAGTCATTTTGATAGGAATAGTCCAAGCAATGCACTTAAAAGGTGCATTGGTTCAACAACATTTATATAGAAGTGGGCCACCCCATTTAACCATGTCATTTGAGGCCATGCACGAAACATGCCATACAACGAACAATACAAGGAGCATAGGTAACATCAATGCCATAAGGCCAAGAAAATGCACTTCACCAATAATCACTTTGTAATTTAGAATACAATGAACCTCATTCGAGGGTTTTTATTATCAAAATATGACATTTTTCATCAACAATTCATTTAGCACAATTTAAGCATCAAATTCAAGATTCATAACTCAATTCACTTTAAAGAGGTATTTTAGAAAAACTACTAAACATGAAAAAACAATCACAAAGTTTCAATATGACACTTAGGAGGTGCTGTTATCAATTGGACAATTGATTACAAGGGGAAATTCCATTATTAATCCAAACTGAATGCTTATAAGTCATTACAAGCATTTAATCATTTAATTAAATAAGGGGTTATTCAATCCAGCACACCCAAGGGGTGTTCGTGGTCAAGGTTGACATTTTAAATTTACCTAATAATTCTCAATGAGTGTAATACATGGTGCGTAAACCAATTTAGAATGAAGAAAGCAATTCTAGGGAGAGACATAGAAAAGACTAGTGCACGACACAACTACACTATTTAAAATTCAATGAAAACTTTATGAAAAAGTCGTAGACCACCTACCAAGTACTTAGGACGCTCTACTCATCCAATCTCGATGTTTGGTTCAATCCTGTTTGGAATAAATCGGAGAAACAGACATCTTCCCCAAAAATAAGGAAAATGATCTTACACCAAAATCGCACAATAGATCGGAAGAGAAACTTAGAATGAGATAAAGATGATTCGAGAGATTACCGATATGGATCCAATGTGACCGATGGCGTTCGAACCAGAGTCAGAATCCATGAGTTAACATGATCCCTAGGTTGAGAGGAGGAGAAACCCACAGAAGGGCATGGAGAGCTCACACAACTGGAGAAGAGAAGGAAAGAAATAAGGGGGGGGGGGTTAAAACTCATTAAGGGCAAAAGAGTCATTTCACCCTCAAAATTGGGCTACACGGTTTTCCAAACCGTGCGCCAACCGTGAGACTCATGCTACTTCGGAACCCGACCTCACACGATTGTGCCGTATAGTTTTCCCTAACTGTGCACCAATCATGCACCAACCATGCGATGAATAGTGTGTTGGTGCTACCTAAGTGGCACTAACCATGCAGGCTAGACACATGGTTTGGGTAAACCATGCGCAGCCCGTGCGACATCTGCTAAACCTCTAAATTTGGATGCACAGTTTAATACCAGGGGTCACATGGTTTTAGACAAATCGTGCGCCCTTACTAGACCATCCAAACTTGAGATGTCCGAGGGATGAAGCTCCCAAAACTCAACAAGACACCCGAGAGACCCCTCATGCCTTTACCCAAGTCTAAAAACAACACTTTGAAGTGTTCCAACTCTCGAAATTTCATTCTAAATCCCAGTTCAATGAACGAATCATCCACTAAATGCCAAAATTTTAAATTCCCTTGAAATTTTACATTGGCTAAAAACATGAGTCATTAGAAATTTATTCCTAATGGATAAATTACTTAGTCTAGAAAATTAGTTACCTTAATAAAAACCAAAATGTAAAAATGGGAAAACTTAGAAATTAAGGAATAACATTATAAAAATTCATTTCTTTTTGTGTGGTGGAGGTGTGTCTCGACCAAAGTAACCCTACCCTATATTGTTATCCTATTTTGGAGCCACATGAGATAAGGGAAACCTCCCAATAGTAAATACTTTTGAGTATTTACAAGAATTCCACTCACCCTCAACTATAAAAGGACACTCACTCTCCTCAATTCTCCACACCTCTCAAGACATTTGGCTTGATAAAACCCTACCAAAATCACTTCTGAACTTCTCTCCCCTCATCCTAGAAGCCTTACTTTGAATAGAAATCCAATCAAGGAAGTCCTTTGATGCAAAACAAAAGGAGATGCCCGAAGAAGAGGCAACGTTCATCAACAAATGTTTTTTATTTATTTCTTCCCCAAACCACTCCAATTCATTTTATATCATGCTTATATAATAACATAAATATCTTCCATATACTTATATGTTACTATGATAAGGGTACGACCTACAAACAGACACACTTCCATCAAATGAGTTACAAAATCATCATTCGTGTGTGTGGAAGATTACCACCTCGTGAACCGATGTTGTTAGTTTTCCCATATTAAGGTTGGACATAATGATGAAAATTCTGTTTATATATGATATATATGATATTTAGGATGTATTTACACTTTTGGAATTACTATATGACACATACCTTCATGCTTTCCATTTCGTGTTCGTGTGTACGGTGGACTACTGCCTCGCGAATCGATGTGATTCGTTTATGCTTTACATGCAATGTATTAAGAACGAGTTTAATAGAAATATGTGATATATATGATATAATAATTCTATTGGATTTATTATATATATATATATATCATTTACTTTAATTTCTTTAAATACAACAAGAAAATGGAAACACTATTTATGTGTACGTATGACCTACAGTCTCCATGAATGGTGTATTTCATTTCCTATTTCTATATTTTATAGATTATTATAAATAAATGTATAATGAATAAATATGATATTTATATCATGGTTTTCATTCTTAAAATAATGAAATCATGATCAATATAATATGATAAAAATAACAAGTTAAAACACATATGAAAAACAAAGCGGTTATTATCCGAAATATAACTTTAACATGGAATTGTTGATAAACAGGTAATAAAAAGTCATAAACAAATCATATATGATATGATATAAATTAATATTATTCTATAATGGATGTATAATAAACTTATATTTATTATATATGATGATTTAATAATTACAACGGTAGTCCAGACTTAAGGTAAGAGATTTCTGTCTCACTTTTTACTTCTATGAGACACATGTCATATTCACCACCTATTTCTTTTATGTGGTGTATGTAATCCCCATGAATTTATTTCATGATTCTTCTACTTAACATTATTGGTATTTAAATATCCATTTTAAGATCTCTTTTTCACGGGGTTTACGGTTAAAATGTTACCAACGCGGTGAAAGAAGTTTTGTCTCAATTTACCTTCTTTGAGACGTATGTTATGTTATGAACCTAGATTCTTTCACGAGGTGTATATACAACCCCTTTGACATATAATATCATGAATTTTTTCATCCTCATGACATTTTAAGTTTCATTTTATGTTATTCCGTCATGAGAATTATGATTCAAAATTACCAAAGTGGTAAGAGTTTATTGCTACAATCTCATCATTTATCAGTATTGTTTATGATTATGCTTCCATTGATAAAATATTATGATCCATCTCTCAAAAATTCTCATGAATATTATTCTCCAATGGTTATTCGTGATATATTCAATTAATGATACCATTTTCCCACACTTTGGTACTTAAGATAATTAATAAAATGTTTTTAAGGGAATCTGACTTTATTTCTCTCTTCAGTTGGAAATATGTGTTCTTTCAAAATAATATTTTCTAAAAATGTTTTCAAAATGTTTTTAAATGAACTACTCATTTTCAAGTAAGATGATTTAAAAAAAAATTGTTATAAAAAGTGTTTAAAATGGTTTTCAAAGCATACTTTATAAGTTTTCAAGGTTATTTTCAAAGAAAAAGGTTTTCAAAAGGTTTTTTGTTTTAGAAATAATTTTTCAAAATGGAAAGTGTATTTTCCTTAAGAAATGTTTTAAATTAATTTTTAAATATTTTTTTATAAGTTTCCAATGTTATTTTTAATGAAAAGGATTTTGAAAATGTTTTATGAAATTGAATTTCAATGAAATGTTATTTTTCTTAAGAAATGTTCCAAGTGATCCTTTAAAATCCTTTTCCATATAAGATGATATCCTTTGATGTAGTTTATGTTTTACCAGGGATATGATCCAAGGAAACCATTCTTATTCTTTCTTTGAATGGTTTTTATTTAAGATGACAAGTTTTTTATGAAACTCATTTCTCTTCCATGGGTTATACCATGATAAAATACTTGTGAAACCCACTTCTTTTCATGGGTTATGCTATGATGAAATGATTATTAATCCCGTCTCCTTTTCATAGGTTATGATATGATGAATTGTTTATTATACCCATTTCATTTCATGATTTAAGATATGATGAATATTTATGATCTTTTGGAACTCATATGTATGATTATTATGTGATGGGTGAGACCTATATCTCCCTCATATGCATTGGTAAAGATTTATATATCTCATGATATAGAAATGGATGAAATGGGGAGTGAACCCAATACAATAAGACAAGGACGCCATTGGGGATGGTGGTGTGTCTCGCCCAGGAGGTGTAGCTACCTATGCGTGGACCTGGTTACATGTTCACAATATTATGTGTGAACCTGATTACATGTTCAAAATATTATATGTGAATTTGATTACATGTTCACAATGTTATGCGTGAATTTGATTACATGTTCACAATGTTATGTGTGGGCCTGTTTTCATGTCCATAAGTTTATGTGAGGGCTTGGTTTCATGTCCTTGACTTAATGAGTGGGCATGTTTCTATTTACACATGTTCACAATGTTATAAGAAGATGTGTATGCCACAAGTCTATGTATTATGCCAATGTTATGATCTCATGACTCGTGTTTTTTTTATTTCCTTATGATTCATGTCTTATGAACTGCCAATCTTTATTTCATGATTTATGTTTATGATCTTTGATATGAGGGGTATGATTTTCCAATGTTATTATCATGTTCTCACACACTTATGCTTATGTCATGCTTATATATCTTCCTTTTTTACCTTTACTGAGAATTTGAGCTAACCCTTTCTTATGTTTATCTTCCCTAGGTTTTGAAGACAGGTTTTAAAGTAGGGTATGGTTGTGAAGAGTACTAAAGGGGAATCTCTTTTTGAGATATGTTGAAAATATTTCACCAAGTTAAAAGATTATGTTTCCAAGTTTTTGATGGCACTAAACTATTACGGACTTCAAGAATGTGTTTGTATAATGTATTGAATATTCATCTTAAAATATATAATATCCATGTATGTTAAGTCTGGGTCATTATAGTTGGTATTAAAGGAAATTTTTAGTTAACCTTTAGAAACTAGGATGAGAAAACTTTAATGAGATCCCTAGGGAAATTTCTAAGGGCATGTCTAGGGATGCATCTAAGGATAAGTCTAAGGATGAGTTAAAGTATAAGAAAATGTCCTAAAATTTTGGTAAAGGATATAGTGATTTGTTTCCTAGAAACACTTCCCTGTTTGGATACTACAAGTGTATTTGGCTCTAGCACATATATACCTAGGGATAACAACCCCCAAAACACTATATTGAGTAAGACTCGACCGAGAACTAGTGCACGACAATGGATCTTGTTGCACACTTGGTTTGACACTCACGGGGGATATGCTTTAGGAATTCACAAACCCTTTATGAACTATCATGAAGGATTTAAATATAATATGACTATGAATAATCTAGGATAATCCTAAGGTTCCATAGATTAAAGAATAAGGTGTCATGATTTAGAAATCCTATAAGTGGGTTTTATGATAATGTGGTTCCGCACTATGATTAGTGTTTCTCACACTATATATTTAGTTTTATTCAATGGATAGAATCATAAGGAACCGTGTTAATGAGGAATGTAATGGATAATGCAGTAATTTTCCTACTAAGCAACCAAATGTTATGGGATATGGAATGAAAAACCTTATTGTTATACTCACACAAATTTCTCAAGCTATGAATCTTGGTGAATATCCAAATGAGAAAAGGAAGAAACAATATTCTATTGAGTCCTTCATGAGGGAACTCTCACCTTCTTTCAGGGGTTCCACTAACCCATTAGTTACTGAGTAATGGATCAGTGCCACTAAGAATATATTTTCCATTCTCCGGTGTTCAAAGCATAAAAAATTCACTCTGGTTGTCTACTATCTGGAAGGCAAGGAAGATCAATGGTGAGATCTTATTAATAATATGAGGAAATAAGAAGAAATTGACTCTATGAAGTGGGATGAGTTTAAAATATTATTTTTCAATAAGTACTTTCCTCATATTCTTCATACAAAAATAGAGAAGGAATTCCTAGAGATTAATAAATGGAATGATGAATCTGTTGGTGCCTATGTAATGTCCTGATCCCGAGTGCCACACACTGGTGCCTTGAGATAGACTTCCATGTGACCTCAAGCATGCCTCCCTATACACCAGATGCTACTGACTAGTAGCAAGAGTCTAATATCAATCATGGGGAGATTATACCCTCTTTATCAAAGTAATACACTAGCGAAAAATAAATAAACAATAACCAAATGATATTACCATAACCAAAACATTACCAGCATCACCAAATGACCAAAACAAGAAATATAATATCAAAAATGAATAGTAGTTATGTCATGCCAAAGTACGTGCCATGTATCAAAATGCAAACCCAAAAGTAAAGACACTAAAAACTCCTAGGTGGATCCCGAACCACATCTGATTCCATCAACCATGCTCCATCCTGACTCAACCATGTAAAACAGGGTCTTTGCCCTTATCCTGTCCTGCTATCATGAAATCTATTCCAGAACCAATCAAGTAGCCTCAGTAGGGTGTGAGTACAACTCAATAATCCTAAACCAACGGTGTCTAAAACAATATCCAGTCAAACAGTGCATACAGCTGTCTAAAGAATAAACAAAGGCAACAAAGTAAACAATTTACACTTATTCAATTACTCTTTATTTAACCACATAACACACAAAATTCTTGAGGACACCTGAACTCTCAATACCTGCTTCGGTTTGTGCCAAAGTTTGAACTATCCCTGAGGGATATCATATCTCCGAATTCCATTGTTACCATTCTTCATCTCAATTCACATATAAATTCCATTATTACCATTTATTGTCTCAATTCACATATGAATGTCATTTTTACCATTCATCATTTCAATTCACATATGAATTACATTGTTACCATTCATTATTTCAAGTCACATATGAATGTCATTGTTATCATTCATCATTTTAATTCATATATGAATTTCATTGTTACCATTCATCATTTCAAGTCACATATAAATGTCATTATTTCCATTCATCATTTCAATTCACGTATGAATTCCATTGTTACCATTCATCATTTCAAGTCAAAAATGAATTCCATTGCTACCATTCATCATTTCAATTCATATATTAATTCCATTGTTACCATTAATTATTTCAAGTCACATATGAATGTAATTGTTACCATTCATCATTTCAATTCACATATAAATGTCATTGTTACCATTCATCAATTTCAAGTCACATATGAATTTCATTGTTACCATTCATCATTTCAAATCACATATGAATGTCATTGTTACCATTCATTGTCTCAATTCACATATATCACAATATCACATTAATTAATTCACTAATTAATTAATCATATTCAACAATTGCATATTCACATAATTTCTTAATTAATTCAACAATTAATTAATCACATTAATTTCATTAATTAATTCAAAAATTAATTAATCACCCCAACCATATTAATTAATTCAATAATTAATTAATCATCTCAATCAATTTAATAATCACAACAATATCCGATAACTAATTCAATAACTAATTATTCAAATTCAACAATTTCAATATAACAATAATTAATTCAACAATTAATTATTTCAAATCAATCAATTTCATAATCTCAACCATTCCCATTAATTAATTAAACAATTAATTAATCAAGTTCAATAATCACAACAACTCCATAATTAATTTAGCAATTAATTATTTCAATTCATAATCCAAATATTTCCAATTTCACAATTCCCTCAATTATTTAATTCACCAAATTAAATAATTCAATCTAAGAAACTCAATTTATAATCATCTAATAGCAATTATACAATTAAATACACATAATTGAAATAAATAATTTGATATTTAAATTATAGACCACCCACCTCAAAATTGACGAAGAACGCTCGCCAACAGAAATCCTTAATTTTAGTAGAATAACCCTAATCACGATGATGAACAAGATCTTGAATCAAAACCTAGAACAAGATCAAACAGATCAAGATCCATCAAACATAGATATAGATCTAAACCCTTTCTAATTGTGGGTAAAACATCCATATTTTATCCGGAAAGAGGAGCGGGAGAGAGAGATCTAAACGGGAAGAAATCACATACCTGGGTGGTACAGATCTTCAATTTGGGATTCAAATTGAGAATAAAGGAGGTCGGAAGGGATTGGAATCTATTTGAGATCCTCCAAAAATGATAAGAGTCAATTATTTCTGAGTTGAGGTTGAGTTAGGGTTAAAATGGGGGTTCAAGTATTTTAAAATCTAATTTTTGGATTAATTAAAACTACATGCACGGTTTGCTAAGCAGGGGAACACGGTTTTCCAAACCGTGCACCTATTCTAGGTGGGAGTTTCTTCTTTTAGTGTGTACAGTTTGAAAAACCATGTGCCAACTGTGTGAAACCCCTCTGCTTGGGTTCACATGGTTTGCTAGGCTAGGGCGTACAGTTTGGGCAAACCACACGCCAACCACGCATCACCCGATTTCTTTCATTTTTCTCAAATTTTCACCCAAACATATCCCAAGGTAAAACCCTAATGAAAAGTACTCAAAACAAGGTAAAAAAGTACCTGTAAATGATCCCAAGACATCTCTAGAAAAGGTTGGAGTTTTACAATCTCCTCGCCTTATAACAGTTCATCCTCGAGGTGTACACCCAAACATCTCTAATATTACGAGTCAAAAAGATCAGTCTATTGAGCCCTCATATCCCCCTATCTCTCTCAAGTTTCCTCTTGAACATAACCATGTTTCTATAATACAAGAAGTATCAGCATGATATTTCCCTGTAAAACTTTCTTACTATAATCCAACACACGTATCAGATGCTCCCCAAAGGACTCATCTATCTCAAGATCAACGTCATCTACATCGATCACATGTGAAGGTTCAGGGTGATACTGCTGAAGTTATGACACATGAAAGACATCATACATAGCACTATATCTCTATGGAAGAGCCAATCAGTATGCCACCAGATTGATTCTCTCCATAATCTCAAATGGTCCAAAAAACATGAGCGCCAATTTTCCCTATCTTCGTATCCTACGGTGACCCAATATAGGTGACGCCCAGAGGAATACATGATCACCCTATATAAACTCTAGGGGTTTTCGACGTCTGTCCTCATATGACTTCTATCTTCTCTAAGCCATAGCCATATGCTTTCGAATCAGTTTCACCTACTCTAACATCTCATGTATAAAACTCGGTCCTAACAACTATAACTCACCTGCCTCCATCTAGCATAGAAGTGATCTGCATGGCCTACCATAAAGAGCCTCATATGGTTTCATCTGAATAGTTTCCTAATAACTATTTTTATAGATGAACTCCACTAAAGCTAGGTGCTTCTCCCAAGACCCACCAAAGTCTAGGATACACGCCTATAGCATATCCTCAAGCACCTATATAGTATAATCTGACTACAAATCTATCCGTGGGTGGAAAACCATACTCAAAAAAACCTGTATAACAAGCACCTTCTATAAGCCCTTCCAGAAGCATGAAGTGAAATGTGAGTTTCGGTTTGAAACAATAGTCTGTGACACCCCATGCAGACAAACTATCTCCCAAACATATAACTCTCCCAACCGATCCACTGAGAAATTATCCCATACTGGAAATAAATGAACTATTTTTGTCAAATGGTCCATAATAACTCAAATAGCATCTTTCTTCCAAGGAATCCTCAAGAGACCCACCACAAAGTCCATATTCACATCGTCTCACTTTCATTTAGGAATGGTCAATGGTTTTAATAAACCACGAGGTCATTGATGCTCGGCCTTCACCAACTGACAGATGTAACATCATGTCACAAACCCTACTATCTATTTTTTCATGCCTAGCCACCAAAACCATAATCATAGGTCACAATATATTTTGTTTACACATGGATATACCACCCACTTTAAGGAATGAAATTCACACATCATCTCCTACCGTATACATGTATGCACAATAACTTGATTCCTGATATAGATGATATCATCCTCATATATGCTCCAATCGAAAGATGTATCCCCACCTTCAAGGCTTTCCCTCAAGGACAAACACTTAGGATCCTTATACCACTTATCTTTAATTCGACTCAAAAGTGTAGAATCTACTGAAAATGATACAAGATTCATTTACTCCTGACTCTCCTAAACCACAACATGCATCTTATCCAGTAAAGTCATCATATTCCACTCAACACTAAACTCCTGAATAGTCTGAGTCTAAGTTTTCCTACTTAAATCATTAGCAACATTGTTCCCATTTCTGGACATATATCCTAGATCAAAATCGAATGACTATATATACTCAAACCATATCTGCTGCTAGAGATTCAAATATCATGGCGAAAAGATATACTTTAAGCTTTTTTGATCCATATACACAGTAAGCTTTTCACCCAATAGGTTATGCTGCCAACACTTCAAGGCATAAACCACTGTATCCAACTCGAGGTCATGCATAGGGTAATTCCGCTCATGTGGACTCAACTGTCGAGACCCATACACCACAACTAGATCTCCCTACATCTACACATCTCCGAGCCATATTCTCAAATCATCACAATACATTGTGTACTTCTCACCCGACTTAGGTTGGATCAAGATTGGTGTCAATGTTAACTGCTTATTTCAACTCTTGGAAGGCATTCTCACATGCTTCTGATCATTCAAACTTTACCCCCTTCTTGGTCAAGCATGAAAGTGGCTCTACTAATCGAGAAAATCCATGGATGAATCTCTGATAATATCCCACTATTTTAGAAATCTACAGATATTGAAAACATTCTTGGGCTTCTCCCAAGAAACAAATGCCTGAACTTTCTCTAGGTCCACTGACACACCTTCTTCTGAGATGATGTGAACCAAGAAGTGCACCTAATCAATCCAAAACTGATACTTAGATATATTGACATATAAATAATGCTCTCTCAGTGTACTCAGGATGATGTTAAGATGTTGATCATGATAATCATGAGTCTTGGAGTACACCAAGATGTCATCCACAAAAACTACCAAAAATTGATCCAGGAATGGAGAGAAGTTTCTGTTCATCATGGATATAATCACTAATGGCGAATTCATCAACCCAAATGGCATTAAGACGAACTCATAAAGGTCATACCTGCTTCTAAAAGTAGTCTGAGGTATATCAAAAATTTTAACTCTCAACTAATGATACTATAATATCAAGTCAATCTTGTAGAAAACACAATCTCCTCTCAACTGGTCAAAAAGATCATCGATACGCATAAGAGGATACCAGTTCTTCACTGTCATTTGGTTAAACTTCTGGTAATCGACACACAAGCATAGAGTCTCATCAGCCTTCTTAGAAATCAATACTATAGAACCCTAAATCAATGTAATCAGATGGATAAATCCTTTATCCATCAACTCTTCCAGCTAAGTCTTGAGCTCTTGAAGCTCTATCGGTGTCATTCTATAAGGTGGAATAGAAACTGGCTCGACCCCCAACACGATCGCAATGGTAAATTTCACATCTCTCTTAGGTGGAAACCCTGATAAGTCTTCAGGAAACACATTATTAAACCTATCCAGTATAGGTGGAAATACATCCTGCTTTACACCTCCATCATCCAACAATAGACTTGAAACCTGGGTGGTAAGCTCCCCCAGTTTCTAATGAACTAGCCCTACACACCTCTCCTTGATATCCTGCTCTCCATGGTAAATGTAGTCATCACCCTCAAGAGACATAAAAGTAACTCTTCTCTGGTAACAATCTATGTGAAATCAGTATGCTACTAACCAATCCATACCCATAATTAGGTTGAATCTTAACATGTAAATAACGTAAATATCCCGTAGAAAACGGTACTCCCCAACCTCGAGAGTACACCCCTTGCATAAGAAAATATCTCTCGATTGTATTCCCATAGGTGTGTCTATCATAAACACCCCACTCACAAACTCCACCTACATGATCAAACCATTCACAAGTTATACATAAATAAAGTAATGAGAGACACTCGCATCAAACAAAGCACTAGCTAGTGTAGAAGCTACAAGAATAACACCTCTCACTGTTGATGTTACATCCTCGCTATCCTCAAGTGTAGGCTGAATGGCATGTAACTATCCTACCTCTCTTCTGTATGATGAATTTTGAACTCACTGATCTACACTACCCTACTGATATGGGTGCTCTTTCCTAAAAGCACCTCATCCACTTCCTCTACCGCCTTGTCCAGTAGAACTCCAGCTGCCAGACTGATATGGTTTAGAAGATACCCTCCCTGAACCTTGGTTCTACCTATCTCCTCCATTACTACCCATCTATCACGAGTTCCTGCATAACTTCTACATATTTCCCATCCTTCTGCATGATTGGCGCTCTAATGGAGGTTGGTAATAGTTCCTATGATAGTGGCCCGACCAACCGCACTAATGATAGACAATCCGGGTAAGGTCCTGAGTAACTGACCCTTCCCCCTAGTCATTATTATTTTTATTTCCCTAGCTAACAATATCATAGAGACACATCATTTTCTCATAATATGTACTTCCTAATCATCCAACAGCAACCACATGTCCTTTACTGGAAGCCTCCTTCAGATTCTTCTCAGCTATGAGAGCCTAATCCACCACCATGGAAAAATTATTTAACAAAAAGAGGTTAACTTGGGTATTAATATCACATTTAAGTCCGTCCTGGAAACTCTTTGTCATAGTTACCTTATCCCCTACCAATTCTAGAGTAAAGCGCTGTAAATCCATAAAGCATTCAACATAGTCCATCATGAACATACTCCCATGAGTCACTCATATGAACTAAAATGCTCTCTCCTGCCTCAACGTCTCTAGGTGGAAGTGCTCTAGGAAATTATCCAAGAAGTCCTTCCATAACATACCATCATCTTGTTCAGTCCAATCCTGAACATCTCACAAGTGCTTCACTGATCCTCACAGCATGTAAGCAGCCAATTTGACCCTCTTCTCAACAGGAGTCTCCAAATGGTCAAGTATGGTCTATATAGACTAAATCTAGAACTCGTGCACCTCAGGTCCACCCTCTCCAGTAAAAGTCAGAGGGTGATGCAACTGAAACTCTCACATCAAGTCAAACATGCTCTTTACAACCTGATCTGGATCTCTTTCCAATAATTTCATGAACCGAGCAAAGTTCTCTCAGAACTGTTCCCCTACTGTAACGACCCAATGTTTTTCAATGGAAATTTCCTTCTTATGATTATGTCATATAATCACATGAAATCACAACACAATGAACTAATAAGTACTATGTGACCTTTAAATATAATTTTGACACTTTTGTGTTTGGAATTTTGAAAATTTGAAGTTCACGGTTGCGATCAGTAAGATGTTTGGAGTCTGATAAGACAAACTTATTTTTTTTGTGAATAGTAACATACCCTTATGAATAGTAATGTTACCCTTATGAATATTTATATACCCTAATTAATAGTAAACTTACCTATTATAGTATATAAATAATATTCTAGTGATAGTATAATGTACCTATATTTTGGAATAAGTAAATAAATGTTTTAAAACTAGTTTTTTTAGAATAAATTATGATTTTAATTAAATATTAAATTAATCATATTTAGAAAATTATTTTTGAAAAATGGATTTATTTTTTGGATTCTACATGTCAAAAAATGGTTAGGGTGAAATTTTGGGATTTTTTTGAAATACTTGAATTTTTGGTGAATAGTAAAATACATTAATTTACTGTAAAAATAAATTATAATTTAAATTCACTATTCCTGATATCATAAGTAATGTAAGCACCAAAATCTTAAACTCACATGTATTTATTACCATTATTGGTCATGGAATCATCACTATTTTTTATCTTATGAAAAAAATATTAAACTAATGATTATAATATTATGAAAACCCTCCTCCCCTCCACTATAAAAACCACTCACACTCCCCTCTTATCTTCACTCTTATAAAGCCTTGTGTATTACTTAAATTCTGCCCAAATATCTCCCCAACATCTATCCCTGCGTCCATCATCCTTTGGTATCCTCAAAAAACCAAAACTTCTCCCCTTAAGAGGTTCTCAAAGGAGATAAACTCAAGAGGTAAATTCATTTTTCCAATTCTTTTATTTCCTTTCAAGTTCTTTTCTATTATTTTTTTCTTTCCTCGCCTCCATTAACCCAAATGGTATGATAAATCTAGTAACATAAATTTACTATAATGTTGTTATAATAATGGGATAATTCATCATCATCTCTCCTTTCCCCTTCTTTTATACGAAAGAAACGAAAAAACCGCCTGAGATGTGTTAATTTATCACATTCAAGGACGACAGTTTATCAATTTCTATTACTATATTCTATTCTGGTCATGAAACCATTTTTATGTTTAAACCAGAATATTAAATATGTATTTTATCTTATGTTTTGTTCTAGAATCCTCTTTCACACTTGATGTAAAATAATAATGCAAACTAGTTAATTATGAGAAAAATTGCCAAATTAATCCAAGCGTTTATCATTAATGTTTTATATAATGATTCAACTTCACTCCAAGGAACCAAATTAAATTTTCAACCATGTAACCTTTTGGATGTTCAATAATAAAATATAACTTCAATTATGGACAACCACCTTCATCATACATGTTTATATGAACATGAATATAAGTGAACCAATCATTAAAACCAAGTAAGCAAGCAGATCCAAACAATGAAATTGAACCTCATATTCAATCAAAATAGTTATAAATGAACTTAAAAAGATTATAATAAATATTATACATATAGAATGGGTTTTTTAATTATTAATTAATGAAACTAATTTTATTATTCAGGTCATTGATATCAAGTGGAGAAAACCATATGACTTAAGATAAGGGATCATCTTTATTTCACTTTTATTCAAGATTGTCCTCTATGTTATGCCCTTTTATGTGTAATTCCTAGTGATTAGGTATGATTACGCACCTCACCATACTATACTCATGATGTTTAAATTATGTGAAACATTTTTCTCTCTCATTAATCCCTCTTAAGTACACACGATACCATGTTGATATTTCGTGAGGGATTTAACCCGAACCTACGTTATTCCTTCAGGTTTATTTATATTTCTTTTTACCTAAATGAGGTTATATATTATTATTATGTTAATATTATAAATTCTATGTGAATGTTTCAAAATCATGTAACAATTTCCATTCATCATTCTATTTCAGGGATATACATGTTTTGAAGTGATTCCCTCTTGAATACTTCCCGATAAGCAAACCTGTTTTGAGGAAGCTTCCCGAATTCTTACCCGATTTCATGTGCACTATATATTCTATTTTAATCCACCATTATCTTTATAAAATAAGACTTTTTATTTTTAAAACCTTACTGGTTCAATTCTGGTTTTGTATAAAAGACTTTTCCCTTTTTTATTTTAAAGGTTCTATAGTATTTTCCTTAAAAATGGTCAAAAATGTTTTTATGAAAAAATTTATTGAATAATTTTCTTACATGCTATCGTGTCTAGTTGAAATCACTCACCATGATACATATATATTTTTCCCTTATGAATTTCCATGTATACTTTAGTTCCCTTCTTTTATGGACACTTTTTTGTTACGCCCATCAGTTGTGATTTGTGTCATGATTATGGTACCCAATTCTTTCCATGAGTAATCCTTATGTTTATGTAAGATTTATTATATATGATTATTTATGTGGAAAACATATTCATGAAAAGTTAATATGGGTACAACCATATAGCACTCCAATTCATTGGGTAAAGTTAAGTCTCATGATATGTTATGTGTGACGGTCTTGGCGGTTAGCCTTGTCTTGTGCTACTATGTGAAACGATCTTGGCGGTTAGGCTTGAATCATACTAAAGTCACGTTTTATGTTGATTCCACATTTCTATGAATCCATATTTATATGATTATATGTTTATATGTTAAGGTTCCATATGTCAAATTCCTTTTTATATCATCATGTAATGTCTTTTATTCCTCGTGCTAATGCTTTGTTCTTATGGTTATTCCCTTACTGGGCTTTTTAGCTCATACCTTTGTTCATGTTATCCCCAGGTTATCCTATGAATATATATGATCACAATGGAAGTTAGGGGATCTTTATGAAGAATAAATTAAGAAATGTTATATTTAGTTCCATGTTTTCAGTTTTATGTACCTAGTCTTCCAAGACACTAGAATTTATGATCCTTGGCTTGTACTCTGATGTATAATTATGCTTAAAATCATGTAATGTTATATGTAAAAGACTAGGGTCTCTATACCTACTTCCTCACCCGATACTATCGGTGCCTCAAGTTCCACTACTAGTAGTTCATCTCTAGTCATATCCTCTTGTCTTCCTCTCAACAAATGTATTCATGGAGGCATATCTATACAATTATAAACAGACATATTAGGACACATAAAACCACTTTATCAAGTTTATGTAAGAGGAAAACAAAAGGATGCACCAAAATTCTTTCCCCCCAAATCCCACCACACGGTCAAAACTGGGGTGCTATCACTACCCTTGACCATTCTACATCTTAGTCATGGTTAAAAAAGGGTAAAATCATTCTCATTATTCAAGTATCTCATTAGACACTCATTTATTATCATTTTTCATCATTTTACAATTTACAAATTTCACATTAGGCACATTTTCATTTCAATTTCACAAGCAAGGAAAAACAGTTTAAGTTCAACAACTTACCCAAAACCCATTTTCCCATGCATGCTTAAAATGGTGCATGTCACAAAAGAATCATGAGTTCCTAGTATGATGCATGAATACTCAACTCTTGTGCCTTACCGATCCATGAGTCAAATCTCAACAAATATATGAAACAATAATCAAATCACACAATAAGTGCATCACCCAAGGTGAAATATCATTAAATTGTAATAGTAAATACCAATAACAACATCCCACCCTGGGTACTTGGGTTCTCCCCCATACATGGGTTAGTTACTCCCATGAATGAGCTCATAACCAAGGCCCAACTCTTTCTAACCTCCCATCTACCTTTTCCAAATAGTAAGACAAAAGAAAAGAAAAAGAAAATTGGTCTATAATACCACTTTGTAATGTCCTGACTCTAGGTGCCACACACTGGTGCCCCAAGTTGGACCGCCATGTGACCTCAAGCATGCCTCCCCATAGGCTAGAGGCTTCCGATGAGCAGGAAGGGTCTAATATCAATCATGGGGAGACTATACCCTCTTTATCAAAGTAATACACCAGTGGAAAATTAATAAACAATAACTAAACGATATTACCATAACCAGAACCTTACCAGCATCACCAGATGACCAAAATATGGAATACAATATCCAAACTGAATAGTAGTTATGTCATGCCAAAATACACGTCAAGTGTCAAAATGAAAACCTAAAAGGAAATACACTAACAACTCCCAGGTGGTTCCTGAACCATGTCTGGTTCCCTCAACCATGCTTCATCCTGACTCAGCCATGTAACAGGGCCTTTTCCCTTATCATGTCCTACAACCATAAAATCTATTCGAGTACCGATCAGACATCCCGAGTAGTGTGTGAGTATAACTCAGTAGATCACCACCAATAATGTATAAAACAATATTCAATCAAATAGTGTATACAATTATATAAATAATAAATAAAGTCAATAAATTAAATTGTTTACACTTATTCAATCACTCTTTATTTAACCACATAACACCCGAGTTCCTGAGGACACTCGAACTCTCAATACCTATTTTTGCCCGTGCCAGAGTCAGAACAATCCCTGATGGATATCATATCTTAGAATGTCATTGTTACCATTATTCATCTCAATTCACATATGAATGTCATTTTTACCATGCATTGTCTCAATTCACATATGAATTTCATTATTACCATTCATCATTTCAATTCAAATTTTAATGCCATTATTACCATTCATTACTTCAAGTTAGATATGAATTTAATTTTTACCATTAATTATTTAAATTTATATATGAATTTCATTGTTACCATTCAACATTTCAAGTAAATATGAATTTCATTGTTACCATTCATCATTTCAATTCACATATGAATTTCATTGTTACCATTCATCATTTCAAGTCACATATGAATGCATTTGTTACCATTCATCATTTAAATTCACGTATGAATTTCATTGTTACCATTCATCATTTCAAGTCACATATGAATTTCATTGTTGCTATTCATCATTTCAATTCACATATGAATTTTATTATTACCATTCATAATTTCAAGTCACATATGAAAGTCATTATTATCATTCATAATTTCAAAATCACATATGTATGTCATTATTACCATTCATTGTCTCAATTCACATATATCACAATATCACATTAATTAATTCACTAATTAATTAATCAAATTAAAAAAATTCATATTCATATCATTTCATTAATTAATTCAACAATTAATTAATCACATTAATTCCATTACTTAATTCAACAATTAATTAATCACCTCAACCCCATTAATTAATTCAAAAATTAATTAATCATCTCAATAAATCTCATAATCACAACAAAATCACATAATTAATTCAATAATTAATTATTCAAATTCAAAAATTTCAAAATAAAAATAAATAATTTAACAATTAATTATTCAATTACAATAGTCTCAATATCACCATAATTAATTCAGCAATTAATTATTTCAAATTAATAAATTTTATAATCCCAAACATTACCATTAATTAATTGAATAATTAATTAATCAAGTTCAATAATATCAACAACTCCATAATTAATTCAACAATTAATTATTTCAATTCATAATCCCAATATTTCTAATTTCATAATTCCCTCTATTAATGAATTCACCAAATTAATTAGTTCTATCTAAGAAAATAAATTCCTAATCATATAATAGAAATTCTAAAATTACATACATGTAATTGAAATCAATACTTTGAGATTTGAATTATAGACCACCTACCTCAAAATTGATGAAGAACACTCACTAATGGAAATATCCAATTTGAGTGAAATAACCCTAATCACAATGATGAATAAGATCTTGAATCAAAACCTAGAATAAGATAAAATAGATCAAGATCTATCAAACATAGATCTATATCTAAAACCTTTCTAATAGAGGGTAAAACATCCCTCTTTTGTCTGGAAAGAGGAGAAGGGGAGAGACAGAGAGAGAGATCTAAATGGTAAGAAACCACATACTTGGGTGATGAAGATCTTCAATCTGGTCTTCAAATCATAAATAACGAAGGTTAGAAGGACTTAAAATCCATCCAGGAGACTCTAAAAACTATAGGAATCAATTATTTTCCAAGTTGGGGTCGATTTGGGGTTAAAATTGGGGTCTGGGTATTTTAAAATCGAATTTTCAGATTAATTAAAATTGCGTGCATGGTTTTCCAAACTGTGCACCTCTTCTGGGGGGCGTGCACGGTTTCTCCTTTTAGGGTGCATATTTTGACAAACCGTGCACCAACCATGTGAATCCCCTATTCTTGGGTTCACATGGTTTGGGAAAACCATGAGTCAATCGTGCACTAACCTTTTTCTTCCATTTTTCTCAAATTTTCACCCAAACACACCTTGAGGTAAAACCCTAACGAAAAGTACTCAACACAAGGTAAAAGAGTACCTATAAATGAGCCCAAAACATCTCCAAAAAAGGTTAGGGTTTTACAATCTACAAATCAAATTTTACAAGACTTGTAAGGTACTCTTCTGGTATTATAATTCAGCATGAAAGTAAGGTTGAATGATTATTTAGTGGATTAAAACCAAATCTATGAAGAGTTTTATCTATAAGGGACTTTGGATGCTAAGAAGAAATCATTATATGTACACTAAAAGTGGAAATGGAAGTTGAAAACCCTCTTGGTTTTGATGATAAGAAAATGAAATGGGGTTCAATGGAAAATCTAATGATATGTCACATGGGGGGAAGAATAAGTTTCAAACTCCTACTTGTCAAAACTATGGGAAAGAGCACTTTGGTGAGTGCCTGAAATGAACAATCAGGTGTTTCAAGTGTGGGAAGCATTAAAATCAAGAAAAATAATGTAGAAGTGATGTGAAGAGAACATTCAATGAATAACTAGAGATAAAGCTCAAAAAAATTCACCACCCGCACTTTAGTGTTTCAAGTGCAAGGATTTTGGGAAAGGAAAAAGGGAAAGCTTATGAAATCACAATGGATAAAGTGAATAATGATAATTAGGGAACACTTATCCTCCCCTCCATAGTTAGGAATTTCGTGTTTGATTTTTTATGAATAAGGTATATGAAAATCTTATTGTTCATCCTTTAGTAAAATTTCATGTGATTATCTACATGGATTCTAGAATAATGAAATCAAATATATTATCAGTGCAAGGATGAACCGAAGGTTCTAATGAATTTTTTTTTGTATAATATAAGATCTTATATAAGTAATGAATAAGCATGTATGTTTTCAATATGGTTTTACAGTAATTTAGGTTATTACCATATTTCAAGAGAATACATGATAAAGGTATTCACATGTTTGGTATGTGCCAACCAAGAGCTATTTTATGATATACGGGGGATCAATATTAATATGGTTTTGAGAAATTTAGTGACCTTTTTTCTGAAGTTTTGTATTTTCATCTTTTGGAAGGGTTACAAGGTTAACCATTTATGAAATGGTTTAAGTTAAAATTTGGATGAGGTTTTAGATATTAAAGTATTGTCTCGCTATATGAGGACTTATGCATATTGGATAACCTATGCTAACCATTTTTCTAGGATTATAACTAAGATAGATGAAATGACTTATCATCCTATTTATGAATCTCATGATTTTTTAGTGTTTCAGCAATGAAAAATTCACCTTCATTTCTTAGAGTAAGAGATGAAGTGAAAATTGATCAAGTTACAACCAATGAATAAGATTGTTCTTATGAAATGAAATGAAATAGAGTAAGTATATCTTCTTGTAAAAATTATTCAAAATTAGTAAAAGGGTCTTGAAATAAAATTTTTTCATGTTATCGTCATTTTTATGATATCAATGACCTTTTTCAAGCCTCTTTGGTTTCTGAATTTATGATCATTAAATTTCTCCTGACCATGCTCTTTATCACTATCCACCTATATTTGGGTGTTATTTTTCTCTTCTATATCCATATTTTCACTTCCCACCAATGTTCTCCTATATGAAAACCTAGTTATGAGTTGCTTTCACTACGGGAAAAATGGGTATTTGCGACGGGGGTATTTGCCCGTCGCAAATAAGTAGCCTTTTGCGACGGGGAAGGCTATCCCGTCGCAAAAGGACTGGCGCCCTTTGCGCGCCAAATCGCGGGAAAACTATTTGCGACGGGAATATCCCCCCGTCGCAAATAACCGGCGGCGGTAAAAGGTATTTGCGACGGGAATATTCCCCCGTCGCAAATAGTATGTCGGCAGGTGGTTATTTGCGACGGGTCCCGTCGCAAATAACTATTTAACCGTTGACCGTAATAAATGCTGGCTAAGGTATTTGCGACGGGAACCGTCGCAAATGGGCCCGTCGCAACTAATCTAACCTATAAATACCCCCATCCGTTTTTTTCAAATCATTCTCAAATTCCATCTTCTTCTTCTCTCAAGATTTTATTTCTACAGTTCAGTTTTTCTCAAGTTTAATTTTTTTCTCCGGAGTTGGTATTGAAGTTTTGAAGAACGATCAGAGATCAACCTCAGATCAATTTTCAAGGTATTTATATTTATTTTAATTTCATATTTATTTTTAATGTTTTATTAGTTTTAATTATTCTTAATTAGTTGTAATTTAATATTGTTTACATTGTTTTATAACTTAATAATTAGTAATAAATACTAATAATTAGGAATAATAACATTATTTTATTATTAATATATTTTATTATTAATATTAAAATAATATAATTTTTTATATATATACAGTTCTCTTTTCATCTGTGTGTTTGCTGTCTTCACATGTATTATTTGTATATGGAGATAGAAAACACACAGATGAAAGGAGAACTGTATATAAATTAGAAAAATATATTATTTTAATATTAATAATAAAATATACTAATAATGTTATTATTCATAATTATTGGTAATTATTCATTTAATTAGTCATAATTAAGAACAATTACCAATAATTACCAATAATTAGTAATACTTAGTAATAATTACCAATAATTAGTAATAATTACCAATAATTAGTAATAATTAGTAATAATTAGTAATAATTACCAATAATTAGTAATAATTACCAATAATTAGTAATAATTAGTAATAATTAGTAATAATTAGTAATAATTACCAATAATTAGTAATAATTACCAATAATTAGTAATAATTACCAATAATTAGTAATAATTACCAATAATTAGTAATACTTACCAATAATTAGTAATAATTACCAATAATTACCAATAATTAGTAATAATTAGTAATAATTACCAATAATTAGTAATAATTAGTAATAATTACCAATAATGAGTAATAATTAGTAATAATTACCAATAATGAGTAATAATTAGTAATAATTACCAATAATTACCAATAATTAATAATAATTAGTAATAATTACCAATAATTAGTAATAATTACCAATAATTTGTAATAATTTGTAATAATTACCAATAATTAGTAATAATTAGTAATAATTAGTAATAATTACCAATAATTACCAATAATTATTAATAATTAGTAATAATTACCAATAATTAGTAAAAATTAGTAATAATTACCAATAATTAGTAACAATTAGTAATAATTAGTAACAATTAGTAATAATTAGTAATAATTACCAATAATTAGTAATAATTACCAATAATTAGTAATAATTATCAATAATTAGTAATAATTATCAATAATTATCGGTAAATAGAAATAATTAGTAATAAATAGAAATAATTACCGGTAATTAGTAATAATTAGTAATAATTACCAATAAAAATTAATAATTACCAATAATTAGAAATAATTACCAATAATTAGAAATAATTACCAATAATTAGAAATAATTACCAATAATTACCAATAATTAGTAATAATTAGTAATAATTAGTAATAATTAGTAATAACTAGTAATAATTAGGAATAATTACCAATAATTAGTAATAATTAGTAATAATTACCAATAATTAGTAATAATTAGTAATAATTAGTAATAATTAGTAATAATTAGTAATAATTAGTAATAATTATCAATAATTAGTAATAATTAACAATAATTAGTAATAATTACCAATAATTAGTAATAATTACCAATAATTAGTAATAATTAAGAATAATTAGTAATAATTAAGAATAATTAGTAATAATTAAGAATAATTAGTAATAATTAGTAATAATTACCAATAATTAGTAATAATTACCAATAATTAGTAACAATTAGTAATAATTAGTAATAATTACCAATAATTAGTAATAATTACCAATAATTAGTAATAATTACCAATAATTACCAATAATTAGTAATAATTAGTAATAATTAGTAATAATTAGTAATAATTACCAATAATTAGTAATAATTACCAATAATTACCAATAATTAGTAATAATTACCAATAATGAGTAATAATTAGTAATAATTAGTAATAATTACTAATAATTAGTAATAATTAGTAATAATTAGTAATAATTATCAATAATTATCAATAATTATCAATAATTACCAATAATTAGTAATAATTAGTAATAATTACCAATAATTACCAATAATTAGTAATATTTACCAATAATTAGTAATAATTACCAATAATTACCAATAATTAGTAATAATTAGTAATAATTAGTAATAATTACCAATAATTAGTAATAATTACCAATAATTAGTAATAATTACCAATAATTAGTAATAATTACCAATAATTAGTAATAATTACCAATAATTAGTAATAATTACCAATAATTAGGAATAATTACCAATAATTAGTAATAATTAGTAATAATTAGTAATAATTAGTAATAATTAGTAATAATTATCAATAATTACCAATAATTAGTAATAATTAGTAATAATTAGTAATAATTACCAATAATTAGTAATAATTAGTAATAATTACCAATAATTACTAATAATTAGTAATAATTAGTAATAATTAGTAATAATTACCAATAATTAGTAATAATTAGTAATAATTACCAATAATTAGTAATAATTACCAATAATTAGTAATAATTACCAATAATTAGTAATAATTACCAATAATTAGTAATAATTACCAATAATTAGTAATAATTACCAATAATTACCAATAATTAGTAATAATTAGTAATAATTACCAATAATTACCAATAATTAGTAATACTTAACAATAATTAGTAATATTTACCAATAATTAGTAATAATTACCAATAATTAGTAATAATTACCAATAATTAGTAATAATTACCAATAATTAGTAATAATTACCAATAATTACCAATAATTACCAATAATTACCAATAATTACCGATAATTAGTAATAATTCGTAATAATTACCAATAATTAGTAATAATTAGTAATAATTAGTAATAATTAGGTCTATCTCAAAAATTTTTTTGCGTCAGTCGTGTATGATCTAAACTCTATAATTATCCTAGCTTGAGTGTTTTTTCTAACAAATTATTCAAAACCAGTAATGCTTTTATATTTTATAGAGACATATGGAATAACGAGGTCGTCAACCATCATTATTAGGTGACCGCATATGGATAAATCAACGTAGAAATCCAAACGGTTCTGGTTTAAATCCAGTATATGTAGAGGGTGTGGAGACTTTTTTATCATTTGCGGCATCAAATCCAGAATTTGTTTCAGAAGACAAAATAAAATGCCCTTGTAGAAAATGTGCATTGAGAACGTTTGACACGTTTGACAAAGTGGGAGAACATCTCTTGCGTTTTGGTTTTCAACCAGATTATGTATTTTGGTATCAACACGGTGAACGCAGTTCCAGAGCAGGTGATACCAACTTGATTCTGGATCCATCCCGGTTTCAAGATTTAGTACATGATGTCGCAGGTTCATCTGTTCAACATACAGAAACTCCGGCTGATATAGCTTCAAATCCTGAGTTGGCACCGTCTGAATTTTATGAGTTGTTGAAGTCTGCTGAGGATGCATTATATTCTGGCTGCAAGATGAACAAATTAGAAGCAGTTGCAAAATTTATGGCTATCAAATCAGATAACGGAATGTCAAACACCTTTTTTGACCAGATATTTTCTTTTCTTAAAACACTGTTACCCGAAGGAAATGTTTTACCTGCAAATTACTATGAGAGTAAGAGGCTGGTTCGAAATTTGGGACTTACTTGTCAGAAGATTCATGCATGTTCAAATGACTGCATTTTATATTCTGGGGAAAATGAGTCGTTGGATAGTTGTCCCACATGTGGGCAACTGAGATATAAAGAAGGACAACACGGGAAGTCTGGTTTGATTCCTGTAAAACAGTTGAGATATTTTCTGATTACATCCAGACTCCAGCGTTTATTCATGTCTAAGAATACAGCGACAATGATGTCATGGCATAAAGAGAATATTTCAACCGATAAAAGCTTGAATCATCCAGCCGATGGTGATTCATGGAAACATTTTGATAGAGTGCATCCATCCTTTGCTTTAGAAGCTAGAAATGTTCGACTGGGGCTTTCCACTGATGGTTTCTGTCCGTTTGGATCTTATGGTAGTCAATATTCATGTTGGCCTATTTTTTTAACTCCGTACAATTTACCTCCATGGATGTTGATGAAGGAGCCATATATCTTTTTGACTATACTAATTCCAGGACATCCGAAGAAAAATATGGATGTTTATTTGAAACCATTGATTGATGAATTAAATTTATTGTGGAGTACTGGTGTCAGTACATATGATGTTGCAACGAAACAAAATTTCATACTGAGAGCAGCATTGATGTGGACAATAAGTGACTTCCCGGCTTATGGGATGTTATCTGGCTGGAGTACACATGGTCAGAAATCATGTCCTTACTGTATGGGAGAGAACAAAGCATTTATGCTCATTCATGGAAAGAAACCTTGTTATTTTGACTGTCATCGCAGGTTTCTTCCAGCTGATCATCCTTTTCGCAGAAACAGATCTCATTTCAGAAAAGGAACAGTTGAAAGGGAAGGACCTCCAAAAATGCTATCAGGTTCGGAGTTAAAATTAGTTGTACTTTAATTACCTCCAATCACTTTTGGTCCCACAATAAACCAACAGAAAATTTCTGGTTTTGGGAAAGAACACAATTGGATTAAACATAGCATATTTTGGGATTTTCCATATTGGTCTGATTTGTTGGTCCGACACATGTTAGATGTCATGCATATCGAGAAGAACTGTTTTGATAATTTTTTTCATACAGTTTTGGATACGTCAGGAAAGAGCAAAGACAATGTAAATGCACGTTTAGATCTTGCCCAAATTTGCAGGCGTCCAGAATTGGAACTGTTTGAGAATGTCAGAACAGAAAGGTTACTGAAACCAAAAGCATCTTATACACTGTCTAAAGAAAACCGTTTATTATTTTGTCAGTGGATTGCAGATTTGAGACTTCCAGATGGTTGTGCTTCCAATTTGGGTAGATGTGTAAAGAATGGTCATATTACTGGATTAAAAAGTCATGATTGTCATGTTATAATGGAAAGACCGCTACCCATTGGATTAAGAGGTCTGTTGAATTCTGTGATTTGGGATTCCATAACAGACTTGTCTCAATTTTTTCGGGAAATTTGTGCGGCTACAGCAGATGATGATGCTCTAGGCAAACTTGAAAAAGATGTTGTTGTAATTATATGTAAACTGGAAAAAATATTTCCGTCGTCTTTCTTCGACTCAATGGAACATTTGATGTTACATTTGCCATATGAAGCCAAATGTGGAGGTCCAGTACAGTTTCGATGGATGTACCAATTTGAAATATGCATGCAAAAATTGAAAAGAAAAGTACGTAACAAAGCATCTGTTGAAGGATCTATTGCAGAAGCTTATTTGCAAGAGGAAATATCTTTTTTCTGATCCCATTATTTTGAATCTGAGTATCCTTCAAAACACAACTGAATGGGACGGAACGAGAGGAATATTGATGAAATCGACAATCAATTATCTGTTTTCAACCAGTCAGAGCTTGGTTTTGGTGGAGTTTATGAACGTTGGCTTTCAGATGATGAACATCATAGAGCTCATACGTATGTTCTGCTCAACTGTGAAGAGATGAAATTAGTTGTACTGTAAGTGTTTATATCACTTATTCTATCATTTATGTTACAGTAAATAACTTTGGTTTTTATAGGTTGTATGATAATCATATCAAGAAACAAATTCCACAAATTACAGCAGCTGTTCTCGAAGAACGTCGACTGAAAAATTTCTCTCAGTGGTTTCAAAAACTGGTAACATAAATTCTTTATCTTTTAGCAACTCATTCAATGTATAGTTTACTATATTGATAATTATTTCACAAATTTTCAGGTGTCTCGACATGCTGATAAAATTGACAAACGGCTGTGTGTATTGAGTAACCCACCTTCCAAACTTGTTAAAACTTATAATGCATATGTGGTGAATGGATTTCGATTCCACACACATACATATGGGGAATAAAAAAAACAATGAACAGTGGAGTTAGCTTGAGAGGATCTCATCATCGAGAAAATGAAGTTGACTTTTATGGCATACTTGATGAAATCATTGAACTCTGTTATCTTGGAAAACATTACATAACCATGTTCAAATGTCGGTGGTTGGATACAGAGAGAGGCGTGCGTGTTCATCCGACTCATGGAATCATCGATATTAAATGTAAAAGTGTTCTCGCAGTAAATGAACCATTCTTATTGGCTCAACAGGCACATCAAGTTTATTACGCAAAGTACTGTGCTACATCAAGAGACTTGACTGATTGGTGGAGTGTAATAAAAATCAAAATTCGAGACAATTAGTTTAGTCAAAGTGAGTGTGCTTTCACTGATGTGCAAAGAATTGAAGTTTTTCAAGAGAGTACTCAAAATCAATCTTTTTTGCAAAGATACATGAGTATCGATGACGACACCCCACATTTAAGAGTCAGTGATGACAATGATGTTAATGATGTCACATATGAATTTGAAATGGTAAGAGATGAAGCAACTGTAACTCGAATGGATATCGATGATGTTGAGGAGGAATATGAAGATGTCATTGACATATATGAAGATGATGATGAAGATGAACACTGATAGAATTCCATGGTATTTATATACAATCATAATATGTATATATGTATATATAATAGTAATTATGAATTATTTACTAACAACATTAACATTTTCTGTTTCAGATGGACGACGCCACATTTCGTGAGTTGGCGGATGCTGACCTGAATTTCGATGCAGATGAGTTGCTGCCAGATGACCATCAACCTGCAGGCGCTCCAGGGAGTACGCGGAGGGGGCGCGGTCTTGCACGATTGATGATTCCTGACCCCGTCCCCGAGTGACGTCCACGTCTTGGGTTTGATCCACGCACACAGAGGTGTGATAACCTGTGTGATAACCTGTTGATTTGACTAAGATTTCATTAATCTATTCACATAATAAATGTTTATTATTTTTACAGTTTTCTGCATATAACAGTCGGACATGACAGCGCTATTTTTCGCAACTATTTCTCTCAGCCATGGACCACATGGGAGCAGATTCCCATTGATGTGCAGCAGGCCATGTTCGTCCATTGGTTGGTATGTACGTAAATAAATAATTTTTATTTTGAAAATTATTTCATTTCTAACTTGATATTTTGATTTATTTGTAGGGTTTATGGTATCCGATCGAGGATACCATGCGTGACGCCATCCACGAGGCATGGGAGGTGGCCATGCGTGATCGCCTTCGTCAGTTTTTGCACAATTTAAGAAAAGCTGCGATGAAGAAAGCAGGAGTGTCAGATTTTGACGAGTCATGTAGAGCACACCGACTAGAGTACATTTCATCCCATGTATGGGATGGATTATGTGCGCACTGGTTGAGTGGTTCCTTTCAGAGGATATCATCGGTGGGGAGGCAGAATCGGGGGAGACAGGAGGTGACTCATCGAGTTGGGAGTCGTTCTTTCAGTACTCATAGACAGCATCTGGTACGTACATTATTTATAAATATTCTATATAACTATAAATATTAACAGTTTATTTTTTATTCTTATAGGCTGTCGAGCACCCCGATATTACGGAGTACGACGTATATCAGAGGATGTATAGTGATCCTGCTACTGGGGAGATCAGAGGTGATCGTCAGCATCACATCGTGGTTAGTATTATTTGTTTTCAAGTTTAAAAATTAACTGTATATAATATATTCACAATTTTAATTTTAAATTGCAACTACAGGAGTCGTATGAGGCCGCAGCGTCACAGGCCCGGCCTGAGAGTCAGGCCGAGTCATCAGATCAGACCACTGGCCGTCAGTTTGATGAGGCGACATGGATGCAGGCCACCCAGTATGCCTTCGAGAAGGGCTGGGTAGTTGGTATCAACTCTCGACTGACTCCTGGAGATTATTATGGCAGTGCTGCGATGTCGGCGTCCAGCTCGAGAGGAGCTCGTGCATCTTCTTCTGCTACACAGTATGAGGATCAGTTGCGATCTCAGACTGCACTGATAGAGAGTCTCCGACAGGAGCAGGAGCAGATGCGTCAGCAGCATGAGGAGGAGCGTCGACGCCAGCAGCAACTGTACGAGGAGCAGACGAGTCGGTGGTAGCAGTAGCATCAGGAGCAGATGAAGTACATGCGCCGACTCACTCATGCTTTAGGGATGGAGTTTCCTCCACCACCATTTGCAGATCCCCCCCCTCCCCCCCTCCTTCAGATTAGAGTTTGTATTTATGTTATAAAATTTGTGAAATCAAAATATGATTTTTTTTCTATTCGTAGTTTCTGTCTCATTATAAAATATTTATTAATATTCTATTATTTTTTATTTTTGAATTATAATTCTATTATTATTATATTAATTAAAATAATTTATTATTTTTATTTGTGAATTATAATTCTATTATTATATTAATTAAAATCATTTATTAATATTTTATTATTTTTTATTTTTGAATTATAATTGGATTATTATTATATTAATTAAAATAATTTATTAACAATTTATTATTTTTTATTTTTTTATAGTATTTGCGACGAGATACTATTCCCGTTGCAAATAGTATTATTATTTTTTTATTTGTTAAAAAATAGTTTTTGCGACGGGCCCCGTCGCAACTAGTTTTTTACAAATATACGGAGTACTAGTTGCGACGGGGATTCTCCCCGTCACAGAAAAGGGCTTTAGCGACGGGCCCGTCGCAAAAAAATGTTATTGCGACACCGTTTTCAGCAACGGGTCATTTGCGACGGGATCCCGTCGTAAATACCTGTTTTTCTAGTAGTGTTTAGATAGCAGTTATGTTTCAAACTTTCCCTTTTTAAATGAAATTTTAGTATTCATTTTTATGATGTGGGTTTATATGAAATAAACTTTCAAGTATTAAACCTTTGATGACCCAGATAAAATTTGAGGTTGAAATTCATTTTAAGGGGGGGTGAATGTAACACCCCAATTTTTTATGAATTTTTTTTTCAAATAAAATAAAATTATTTGATGGCTTGTGTTGCATGATATGCCAAGTTAATCTTTCCCTATATGCAACACCAAGTTAAAATTTCACTACACATAATGCTTAGTTTATCTTTTGATACATGTAACACTATCTTTGGATTGTGTTATACACAATACCAAGTTTCTTCAAAAGCATTCATTACATGCAAGAATAAGTTTTACTAAACTATAATATACTATTAATATTATTATTTAATATAATAGTTATCACCTAACCTTTTGAATGAAGGGAATAAATAAGATTAGATAAATTATAAAAATATATAGTTTTCACATGTTTATTAGTTATCTATTGATTATAAATAAAATAAGAATCATTTAAAATAAAAAATAAATATTTTTTGAAAAATAATATCTTTTCTAAAAGATGGGTTAATCATGTTTGGTGTACATAAATTAAAATTAAATTTTACCAATTATAAAAAAATTATGTGAAAAAATAAACTTCATTTTTTAAAGTGAAATATCAAAATTATATTAGGGTGAATTTTTTGTTTTTTTTTTGAGAAGTTTCATATTTTGATGAAGAGTGAAAAATACTGAGTTTTAATTAAAGACTTCCTTTTCATTTAATTTATTTATAATGTTAAATTATATTTTCAATTAGATTTTAATTTTAATTAGTTAAATTATATATATATATATATTAATTAAATTTAGTTCATTGGAATCAATTTAATATTGAAATCAGATATAAAAACTTTATAAACTTTTGAACATTTTTACTTTAAAAACCTGATTTCTCATCACGTCTGTGGGATTAATTTTAAATTAAATTCTACAACTTATGTGAATAATATTTTAAAAAATATATTCCATATTTGGAATCAAAATAATTTCTAATTTCTAATTAGTACAACTTAATTTTTGATCAAAATTACTAGTGAAAACAGTGAAAATTAATCATGGTGATTAAGAGAAAAATGAGTTTACCAAGTGACTAAACTTTAAAAATAAGGGGGGAAATATCCTAGACACTTTTCCAACACCCATTTTTTGGATAAATTTCAACCCTTACTGGCTTTTTATTGATTTTTATGAGTTATTGGGATACTATTCTATGAAATTAACCTATATAATAAGTTAAGTAAAGAAAAAGACAAAAAATGGAACCTTCATTGCCTTTAAATTTATAAAGCTTCGGGATAGGAACAAAACTTCATATGTTAAGTTATAAATATCATTCTTAAAGGTAAATTATTTTTTATCATGATAATTATTTTAATTTTTTATATATTAAATAATTACTCAAAATGGTTAAGAAATGCCAATATGGGAATTATTTAATTAATAATTAAATAAAATAAATGATACTAAAAATATTAAAAGTGAAATAAGTTAAATGAATTATTATATAAAATTAATTTTTTAGATGAATATATCATTTCACATAGGTGTGAACATAATATATTTAAATTAAATTATTGTATTGATATTTTTAAATTCAAATTAAATAAATAATTCCAAAATTGACATTAATGTTATTTTATAATAAATGATATTTTATAAAATGATTTAAAATTACTAAAAATATTATATTATTCAAAGTGATTTTTAAATGTTAATAAATATAATATATGGTATATTCATGGACCAATTGATCTTTTATAATGAACATATTAACCACTAAATAGTAAAAACTTTGTCCGCGCGGTTTGGGTTAAAGTAGTATTTTTACGCATTACTTGAGCTTCTGTTAAGTTTAATTTCCCACACATATGAAATTTTTATTTTATAAATTATATATCATATTTTAGAATCAGTGGGTTTAAATTTTCTAATAATTATCACTTTAATTTAATCCTAATAGATAAATTTATTAGGCTAGAAAATTAGTTACTATAATAAAAACCAAAATGGAAAAAATGGAAAAACTTAAAAGTTAAAAAAGAACATTATAAAAATGAATTTTATTTTGTGTTGGAGGTTTGTATTGAAAATATAAAACCTACCCTAAATTACTATCCTATTTTTGAGCCACATGAGGTAAGTTATACCTCCCAATAATTAAAAAATTTTGAGTATTTACAAGAAGACCCACCAGATAGAATTGAGGAAGAGTTTCTCAAATCAAGCGCTCGAAAAGGGAAAAAAATGATGGCAGATACGGATGGATATATTACCCAAAATCACAAGAAGACTAGGAAATGTAGAGGCTATTCTTATTTATAAAGAAAAATAGTTACAAGATCCCTTCAAGCTTCTAAGAAAGATGATGAGCCACCTAAATAGCCGATTGAACATGTTGCAATCTTTGATAAGGAGGAGTACAAAAAAGATCCTATGTACAGAGATTCATATTAGGTTGGGGAGTATGGTGATGTGAGTGATGATTTTTTTTCATGGATGGAGGAGCAAGATGAAATAACACATCATAAATATCTTTATCATCAGATTTTGGCTGACACATACCTTGAAATCAGAAAATGAATGTACACAAGGATGGTTGATGAATACAAGAAGAATCCTAACTTAAACTTCAGAGACATACCATGAGTTTGATATTCTTTTGGATACGCTTCATGGTCACTATCTTTTTTGTATTCTATTGTCTTTCCCTAATTCTATCAAGATGTAAGATTATATTTATAGAATATTATTATGAGATGGTTCAAGATTAAAGCAATATAGTTTTTATCCTGAGGCATAATGCTCGGGTGTGTTGGCACCTGAACCCCTAGTTCCCTCTGCACTCTTCTATATTTTTATGTTTTGATGTGGCCTTTTACTATTTATTCTAGCTAAGGCCACTGGTTAAGTTAGTTTTGGGTGGTTATGGTCCATCCTACCTCTTCATTCAGTTTACAATTATTCCATTATTCTGGTATTTTTTCTTGCAGAAGACATCAGGGACTTTGATGATGCACTACCTCTGGTGCCTATTGCATGTTTTTGTTAGTTAATCCACTTCTAAAGCCGCTTTTCAGTGAAAACCAAGACTTCAATGCTGTACCAACACTACACCTTGAGGCCTTGGATCTTTCTAGGAGTTTCTGCACTTTAGCATGAGGTGATTTCTTATTTGAAGGCATGTTGTTTTTGTTAGATAGATTCTTCATGGGTTGTTGTTTGAGGCTTATTGTTATATCTTCATGTATTGCTCTCATTTTTTGTTTGTTTAAATTCATTACACCTTGATCATGTATTGTAACATTTTTTTTAATAAATTTCTTAGGGGCATGAATTGGGTGACCAATTCATGTCTCTGTTTGTCTTAAAAAACTATAAAAGGGCACTCACTCTCCCCCATTCTTCACACCTATCAAGCCATTTGGATAAAAAAATCTGAAAAAATCACTTCCAAAATTCCATCCCCCAATCCTATAATCCTTTGTTTAGAAATCCAACTAAGGATGTCCTTGGTTCAAACCAAATGAAAATACCTGAAGAAGTGGTAACGTTCATCAATGAACGTTTTTGTTTTATTTCTTCCTCAAACCCCTACAATTATTTTTATATCATGATTATATAATAACCATAGTATATTACATAAAATTATATACTGTTACATTAAGGTTATGGCCTAAAAACACACACACTTACATCAAATGGGTTAGGAAATCGTCGTTTGCGTGTACGATGGACTTTCGCCCCGCAAACTGATGTTGTTCATTTTTCCATTATCACCTATTAAGGTTGGTCATAATGATGGACATTCTATTTATATATGATATATATGATATTAATGATTTCTTTATTCTTCTGGAACTATTATATAACACATACCTTCATTCTTTTCATTTTGTGAGAATACGATAACATCGTTCGTGTGTACGGCGGACTACCACCTCACGTAGCGATGTGATTCGTTCACACATTACATGAAATGTATTAAGAATGAGTTTAATAAAAATATATGATATATATGACATAATAATTCTAATTTAATGATAATATATATATATATATATCATTTACTTTTCTTTCTTTCAATACGACAAGAAAATGGAAACAATTTTCATGCGTATGTACAGATTACCGTCTCCATGAACGATGTATTTCATTTCTTATTTATATATTTTATGAATTATTAAAAATAAATATATAATAAATATATATGATATTTATATCATGTTTTATATTATAGAAATAAGTAAATCATGATCAAAGTAAGAGGACCAAAAATAACAAGTCAAAACACATATGAAAAATAAAGTGGTTATTACCCGAAACATAACTTTAACATGGAATTGTTAATAAACAGGTAATAAAAGGTCATAAGTGTAACATCCTGAACCAGGTGCCACACACCAATACCCTGATCTGGTTAGTCATATGACCTCAAGTGTGCCTCCTCATACGCCAGAGGCTTCCGACTAGAAGCGATGGTCTAATATCAGTCATGGGGAGACTATACCCTTTATCGGAGTAATACACTTGCATAAATAAATAATCAACAATAAAAAAATGATATATAATCGTAATCTGAATAAAACAGTATCACAAGATTCCCAAAACTAGAAATAAAATATCAAAAATAAATAGTAGATATACCATGCTAAAGTATGTTCCAAGTGTCAAAATGAAACTCAAAAGTAAAGACACTAACAACTCCCAAGCGTGTCCCGAACCACATCTGGTTCCCTCATCCATGATCCATTCCAACTCAGCCATCTAACATAGGTTCATTTCCCTTATCCTATCCTACAACCATGAAATCTATTCAGGTACCAATTAGGCAGCCTGAGTAAGGTGTGAGTACAACTCAGTAGGCCACCACCAACGATGTATAAAATAATATCCAATCAATATAGTGTATGTAGTTGTATAAAGAATAAAACACAAGAAATAAAGTAAATAGTTTACATTATTCAAATATTTTTTCTTTAAACACATAACACCCCCAGGTTCTCAAGGACACTTGAATAATATCATATGTTTTAATGTCATTGTTACCATTCATAATTCATAATTAAATGCCCATGTTTACATTCCTATTCCATACTTGAATTCTCATATTACTATTCATATTTCGTAATTGAATGCCCATGTTACCATTTATATTTAATAATTAAATGACCATGTTACCATTTATAATTACACAATTGAATGACCATATTACCATTCATAATTTCATAATTGAATGTCCATGTTACCATTCATAATTAAATAATTGAATGACCATATTACCATTAATAATTTCATAATTGAATGGCCATGTTACCATTCATAATTACACAATTGAATGACCATGTTACCATTCATAATTTCATAATTCATGACAGAATGTACATGTTACCATTCATCAACACATAATTAATTCAATAATTAATTATCCACATAAATTTTATTAATAATAAAAAAAATAGTTAATCCTACCAATCCCATTAATTAATTTACCAATTAATTAATCATATCAATCCCATCAATTAATTCAAAAAGGAAATTAATCATCTAAATATCATTAATAATTCAATAATTAGTTCATTACATAAATCCCTTAATTAATTCCCCAATTAATTAAGCTCATCAATTCCATTCGCTAATTCAACAATTAACTAATCACATCAATAACATTAATTAATTCAATAATTAATTAATCACATCAATTACATTAGTTAATTCAATAATTAACTAATCACATCAATAACATTAATTAATTCAATAATTAGTTAATCATATCAATTATATTATTTAATTAAAAAATTAACTAATCACATCAATAACATTAGTTAATTAAACAATTAACTAATCACATTAATAACATTAATTAATTCAATAATTAATTATTCCATTTTCAATTATATCAACACAAAAATCCTCATTAATTAAATCACTAATTAATTCATCTAACTTATTTGATTTCATCAACACAACAATGCCCATTAATTAATTCACTAACTAATTAATCTAACACATTCAATTGCATCAACACAACAATCCTCATTAATTAATTCACTAATTAATTAATCTAACTCATTCAATTACATCAATACAAAAATACTCATTAATTAATTGACCAATTAATTAATCTAACTCATTTAATTGCATCAACACAACAATCCCCATTAATTAATTCAAAAATTAATTAATCTAAATCAAAAACCATAAAATTACATCCATTAATTATATCACCAATTAATTAATCTAAATCATTTCCATTAATTAATTTCACAATTAATTAATTACATTCAATCCCTTCAATCAATTCACCAATTAATTTTTTTATGTCAATTTCATTAATTAATTCCATAATTAATTAATCACATTCAATCCCTTCAATTAATTCACCAATTAATTATTCATGTCAATTCCATTAATTAATTCCACAATTAATTAATCACATTCAACCCCTTAAATTAATTCACCAATTAATTGTTCACTTAAATTCCATTAATTAATTTAATAATTAATTAATCACATTAAATCCATTCAACTAATTTATCAATTAATTGTTCACATCAATTCCATTAATTAATTCCATGATTAATTAATCGCATTCATAATCACAAAAATATCATAATTAATTCATCAATTAATTATTCAAGATCCACAATCCAAATAACCCCATGATTAATTCATCAATTCATTATTCCAACTCAATCAATTCAATATCCTAATTAATTCGTCAGTTAATTGTTCCATCTTAATAAATTAAATATCCCTAATTAATTCACTAATTAATTGTTCCATCTCAATCATTTCAATATACCAATTAATTCATTAATTAATTGTTCCATATCAATCAATTCAATATCCCCAATTAATTCATTAATTAATTTTTCCATCTTAATCAATTAAATATCCCCAATTAATTCACTAATTAATTATTCCATCTCAATCAATTCAATACCCCTAATTAATTCACTAATTAATTATTCCATTTGAATCAATTCAATATCCCCAATTAATTCATCAATTAATTGTTCCGTCTCACAATTAAATATTCTGATAATTAACTCACCAATTAATTATCCCCAAATCACAATTCAATATTGTGATAATTAATTAAATAATTAATTATCCCAAAATAAAAATTAAATATTCCGATAATTAACTCAATAATTAATTATCCCAAATCAACAATATCAATATCCCATAATTAATTAAATAAATAATTATTTAATTAAATCCCAATATCTCATAATTAATTCAATAATTAATTACCTCATTCAACAATCCCAATTCCCTCATAATTAATTCAACAATTAATTATTCAAAATATATAATCCCAATATCCCTAATTTAAACATTTCCTTCAATTAATTAATTCACCAAATTAATTAATTTGATTAAGAATGAAATTGCTAAACATCTAATAGAAATTCTAAAATTACATACACATAATTGCAATTAAGACTTTGGGATTTGAATTATAGACCACCTACCTCAAGATTGATGGATAATGCTCGCCAACGAATATCCCCAAACTGAATATAATCAATCAAGAATGCGTCAAAGAATAGGATTTAGATATAAATCCTAAATCCAAAATTAAATGGATTAAAATCTAATACACCTAGATCTAGATCTAGAACCAACAATAGATAAAAATCCCTATTTTATTTGGGAAGAGGAGCAGGAGATAGAGAGAGATCTAAATAGAAGGAAAATACATACCTGGGAGGTGCATATCTTTAATTCTCTCTTAGATTCACTAATAATGAAGGTAGGGAGGGATTGTAATTCGTCTTGGAGACTCCAAAACAGAGATAATTTTATTTGGGGTGAATTGGGGTCGAATAAGGGTTAAAATAGGGGGTTTAGGAATTTAGAATCTAATTTTAGGGAAAAAATTAAAACCCATTCATGGTTACTTGTACGTAGAGCATGATTTCCCCTAACTGTGTGCCTTAACCATGAACCCCTCACAAGGGTTTCGCATGGTTACTCCTAAAAGGGTGCACGGTTTGGAAAACCATGTGCCAACCGTGTGAATCCCCTCTTCTGGGTTCACACGGTTATCTAGGATGGGTGCACAGTTTGGGAAAAATGTGTGCCAACCATGCACTGCCCCTTTTTCTTCCAAAATTTCAAATTTTCACCCAAACACACCCCAATGTAAAACCCAAATGAAGTATGCTCAAACAAAGAAAAAATAATACCTGAAAAAAAAACTTGAGTTATCGCTATAATGTTCGAGATCTTACAATCTCCCCCACCTTATAATACTTCATCCTTGAGCTGTACTCCCAAGAATATCTAAGATTCCAAGACAAAAAGATCAGGCCACTAAGCCCACATATCCATTTCTCTCTCCCGTATTTCCTTCTAAACATGTCCATATTTCCACAATACATGAACTATCATCACAGTCTTTCCCCGCAACACTTTATCGCTGTGATCCAACACACGTATCAGATGCTCCTCAAAGGACACATCTATCTCAAGCTCAACATCTACAACATACCTGACGCATTTCCCAACTCACCATTCCCAAATACTACAAGAACACCATCCAACATTGGCACTCATCCTTTCCAATGAAACCACTAGGAAAGGATATACATCCACCACCTCCAAGGCCCTCCTTGAATTTTTTATAAGTAATTTAAGAATTCACCTTACAAGTTCCTCATTGGAATTTTGGTGCCACCACTTCTAACCCATGGCCTTGATCCATGCATCTACCAATGACACATTTCTTCCCACCTTTGGAGCATCGTTAATAATGACTTTTCAAGAAACTCAACCACCATGGACCACACTTCAATCAAAACACATTCAGGTATCTAGGCATAAAGCCAGAGCTTTCTCAGCGTACCCAGGATGTTGTCAAGGTAGTAGACATGATTGTAACTAATTAAAAGTATGCTAAGAATTCATCAGTTAACACCATAAAAAATACTCCATCGTTGATGTTACATCCCACTATGGAAACACCTTAATCAGTTGAAAGTCTTAGGCTTCCCTATCCACCAACATCTCACCACACTGATCCAAAACCAGACGGTCCCTCACACAACCCATAACTGAGTTCTCAAGTTAGTTCACTCTAACTACCCAAACCACCCACATTAAGGGTAAAATAAACAATACAAACAATACTTATTTCACAACATTAACACAATTAAGAAGATGGATTTATAAAAAACATAATAAGTTATTCCCCCTTTATTCCCACCACATAGTCAAAACCAAGGAACAATCATTACCATTAACTATCCTATATCTAGGTCATGATTAAAAAAAAAGGGTAAACTCATTCTCATTATTCAAGTTTCAAATTAGACACAAATTTATTCACATCTTGCATTATTTACAATTTTCAGTTTCACATTACGTACATCTTTCAGTTCAATTTCACAAGCAAGGAAAAGTAATTCAAGTTCAATAACTTACCCATATATTGTTTTCCCGTGCATGCCTAAAATTATGCATGTCAAAAAATAATCTTGAGATCATAGAATGATTTATAAAACTTACTGGGACATGAGTCAAATATCCTAAAATCTCAATAATAATTATCACATCACACAACAAGTGTTTCATCCAAGGTAAAATAAGATCCAACTATAACAACAAATACCAATAACAACAATCCCACCCTGGGTACTTGGGTTCTCCCCCATCAATGGGTTAGATACTCCCATGAACAAGCTCATAACCAAGGCCTGACTCTTCCTAGTCTCATGTCTACATTTCCTAAATAATAAGACAAAAGAAAAAAAACTAGGCTCTGATGCCACTTTGTAACATCCCAACCTGGGTGTGACACGTTGGTGCCCTGAGTCGGTAAATCACATGACCACAAGTGTGCCTCCCCATATGCCAAAGGCTACTAACTAGTAGTGAGGGTCTAATATCATTCATGGGGATATTATACCCTCTTTATCAGAGTAATACACCAGTGTAAATAAATAATCAATAATAACTAAATGATATATAACCATAATCTGAATAAAAAAATATCACAAGATGACCAAAACTTGAAATACAATATCAAAACTAAATAGTAGATATTCTATGATAAAATATGTGTCAAGTGTAAAAATGAAACTCAAAATTAAAGACACTGAAAAATCCAAAGTGGGTCCCAAACCATGTCTGATTCCTTCATCCATGCTCTATCCCAACTGAGTCATTTAACACAGAGTCTTTGCCATTATCATGTCTTACAACCATGAAATATATTTAGGTTCCAATCAGGCATCCCAAGTAGGGTGTGAGTACAACTCATTAGGCCACCAACAACGGTGTCTAAAACAATATCCAATCAATATAGTGTATGCAGTTTTATAAAGAATAAATCACAAAAAATAAAGTAAACAATTTACATTATTCAAATATTATTTCTTTAACCACATAACACCCCTGGGTTCCCAAGGACACACGTATAATATCATATGTTTGAATGTCATTATTACCATTCATAATTCATAATTTAATTACCATGTTAATATTCATATTTCATACTTGAATGCTCATGTTACTAGTAATATTTCATAATTGAATGCCCATGTTACCATTCATATTTCATAATTGAATGACCATGTTACCATTCATAGTTACATAATTTAATGACCATGTTACCATTCATAATTACACAATTTAATGACCATGTTACCATTCATAATTTTATAATTGAATGACCATGTTACCATTCATAATTACACAATTTAATAGCCATGTTACCATTGATAATTTCATAATTCATGACTGAATGTCCATGTTACCATTCATAAACACATAAATAATTAAAAAATTAATTATCCACATAAATTTCATTACTAACACAAAAAATAGTGAATCATATCAATCCCATTAATTAATTAACCAATTAATTAATCATATCAATCCTATTAATTAATTCAATAATTAATTAATCAACTCAATATCATTACTAATTCAACAATTATTTCATTACATAAATCCCTTAATTAACTCCCTAATTAATTAATAACATTAATTCCATTAGTTAATTAAATAATTAAATAACCACATAAATAATATTAATTAATTCAACAATTAATTAATCACATCAATTATTTTAGTTAACTCAACAATTAACTAATCACATCAATAAAATCAATTAATTAAATAATTAATTAATCACATCAATTACAATAGTAAATTCAAAAATTAACTAATCACATCAATAATATTACTTAATTCAAAAATTAACTAATAATATCAATAAAATTAATTAATTAAATAATTAATTCATCTATTTTCAATTATATCAACACAATAATCCCCATTAATTAATTCACTGATTAATTAATCTAACTCATTCAATTGCATCAACTCAATAATCCCCATTAATTAATTCACCAATTAATTAATTCAACTCATTCAATTGCATCAACAGAACAATACTCATTAATTAATTCACCAATTAATTAATCTAACTCATTCAATTTCATCAACACAATAATACTCATTAATTAATTCACTAATTAATTAATCTAACTCATTCAATTGCATCAACAGAACAATCTCTATTAATTAATTCACCAATTAATCAATCCATCTCAAAAATCATAACATTACATAAATTAATTAATTCTCCAATTAATTAATCCAAATCATTTTTATAATTAGTTAATCACATTTAATCACTTAAATAAATTCTCTAATTAATTATTCACATTAATTAAATTAATTAATCACATTCAATCTCTTAAATTAATTTACCAATTAATTGTTCACGTCAAATCCATTAATTAATTCCTCAATTAATTAATCACATTAAATTCCTTTAATTAATTCATCAATTAATTGTTCGTATAAATTCCATTAATTAATTCAACAATTAATTAATCACATTCAATCCTTTCAATTAATTCACCAATTAATTGTTCGCTTCAATTCCATTAATTAATTCCACGATTAATTAATCACATTCACAATCACAAAAATTCCCACAATTAATTCATCAACTAATTATTCAAGATCCAAAATCCCAAAAACCCCATGATTAATTAATCAATTAATTATTCTAACTCAATCAATTCAATATCCCAATTAATTAATCAAATAATTATTCCATTTCAATCAATTAAATATCCCTAATTAATTCACTGATTAATTGTTCCATCTCAATCAATTCAATATCCCAATTAATTCATCAATTAATTGTTCCATCTCAATCAATTTAATATACCAATTAATTCATCAATCAATTGTTCCATCTCAATCAATTAAATAACCCCAATTAATTCATTAATTAATTGTTCCATCTCAATCAATTAGATATCCCCAATTAATTCACTGGTTAATGTTTCTATATCAATTAATTTAATGTCCCCAGTTAATTCACTAATTAATTGTTCCATATCAATCAATTCAATATCTCAATTAATTCATAAATTAATTTTTCCAACTCATAATTAAATATTCTGATAATTAACTCAATAATTAATTATCCCAAATCAACAATCTCAATATCTCATAATTAATTCAACAATTAATTATATCATTTAACAATCTCAATTCCATGATAATTAATTCAATAATTAATTATTCAAAATCTATAATCCCAATATCCCCAATTAGAACATTTCATTTTATTAATTAATTTACTAAATTAATTAATTCAATCAAGAATTAAATTTCGAAATATATAATAGAAATTATAAAATTACATACACATAATTTCAATTAAAACTTTGGGATTTGAATTATAGACCACCTACCTCAAGATTGATGAAGAATGCTCACCAACGGATATCCAAAATTGAATGTAATCAATCAAGAATGCATCAAAGAACAAGATTTAGATCTGAATCCTAAATCTAAAATTAAATGGATCAAGATCTAATACACCTAGATCTATATCTAGAACTAACCGTGGATAAACGTCTCTCTTTTATCTGGGAAGAGGAGAGGGAGAGAGAGATATAAACGGGAATAAAAAACATACCTGGGAGGTTCATATCTTCAATATTTCCTTCTATTCACCAAGAACAAAGGTCTATAGGGCTTGGAATCCATTTGGGAGCCTCAAAATTGATAGAATTTAATTTGGGGTGAGTTGGGGTCGAATAGGGGTTAAAATATGGGGTTCGGGAATTTAAAGATAATTTTCAAGATAAATTAAAACTTATGAACTATTTCTTGCATGGGGCGCATGATTTCCCCTAATCATGCGCCTTAACTGTGTTCCCCTCCCAAGGGTTTCTTGCGGTTACTCCTAAGAGGACGTATAATTTGGAAAACTGTGCACCAGCCATGAGAATCCCCTCTGCCGAGTTCACATGATTATCTGGGTTGGGTTCAAGGTTTTTAAAAACCATGAGCCAACTAACACTACCCCTTTTTCTTCCAAAATTTCAAATTTTCACCCAAACACACCCCAAGGTAAAACCCAAACAAAGTATGCTCAAGCAAAGTAAAAATGAATACCTGAAAACAAGCCTGAGTCATCCCCAGAAAAGGTTGGGATCATACGATAATAAAATCATACATGGTATGATATGAATGAATATGGTTCTTTAATAGATGTATAATAAAATTATATTTATTATACAGAAGTATTTGATGAGTACAACAGAATTCAAGACTTAAGATAAGGGATTTTCATCTCACTTATTACTTACGTGTGACACATGTCATATTCACCACCTATTTATTTTATGCGGTGTATGTAGTGAACATGAATGTATTTTATGATGCTTCTACTTAACATTATTGGTATTTAAATATCCATTTTTGGGTCCCTCTTTCATAGATTTTATGGTTAAAGTTTTACCAATGTGGTAAGGTAAATTTTGTCTCAATTTTCCTTCTTTGAGACATATGTTATGTTATGCACCTATATTATTTCACAATGTGTATATAAAACCACTTTGACATGTGATATCATGAATTTTTTCATCCTAATGATATTTTAAGTACCATTTTATGTTATTTATTCTTGGGGATTATGATTCAAATTTACCAAAGTGATAAGAGTTTATTTTTGTAATCTCATCATTTATTGGGATTGTTTATGATTATGCTTTCATTGATGAAATATTATGACTTGTATCTCAATAATTATCATGAATATTATTCTCATATGGATATTAATGATATATTCAAGTAATGGTACAATTTTTTCACACATTGATACTTAATATAATTAAGAAAATGTTTTTAAGGGAATCCTACTTTATTTCTCTCTTCGATCAGAAATCTATGTTCTTTCAAAACAATGTTTTCTAAAAATGTTTTTAAAACTTTTTTTAAATGATATTTTAAACTCGTTTTCAAGGAAAAGGATTTTAAAAAAAATAAGTTTTAAAAATTGTTTTAAATGATTTTCAAATATTCTTTTATAATTTTCCAAGTTTATTTTCAAATAAAAATATTTTCAAAAGGATTTTCATTTTAAAAAGCGTTTTTCAAAGAGGAAAGTATATTTTCCTTAAGAAATTTTTTAAATGGATTTTCAAATATTTCTTTATAATTTTATAATATTATTTTTAATTAAAATGATTTTTAAAATGTTTTATGAAAGTGAATTTCAATGAAAGGTTGTTTTCCTTAAGAAATGTTCCAAGTGGTCTTTCAAAATCCTTCTCCATCTAAGATGACATCCTTTGACGTAGTTTATAATTTACTGGGGATATGATAAAAGGACAACATTCTTATTATTTCTTTGAATGGTTTAGGTTTAATATGACAATTTGTTTATGAAACTTATTTCTCTTCCATGGGTTATACCATGATAAGATGCTTATGAAACCCTCTTATTTTCATGGGTTATGCTATGATGAAATGATTATGAAACATGTCTCTTTTTCATAGGTTATGATATAATGAAATGTTTATGATACCCATTTCATTTCATGGGTTATGATATGATGAATTTTTATGATCTTGTGGAACACATATGTGTCATTGTTATGTGATGAGTGGGACCTATATCTCCCTCAATTCATTAGGTAAAGATTTATATATATCATGAGATAGAAATGGATAGAATGAGGAGTGAACTCAGTACATTAAGATAGGAACACCACTGGGGATGGTGGTGTGTCCCACCCAGGAGGTGTAGCCGCCTATGCGTGAACTTGGTTACATATTAACAATGTTATGTGTGAACCTGATTACATGTTCACAATGTTATGTGTGAACTTGATTACATGTTCAAAATGTTATGTGTGAACATGATTATATGTTCACAATTTTATGCATGAACTTGATTACATCTTCACAATGTTATGCGTGGACCTAGTTGCATGTCCATAAGTTTATGTGAGGGCTTGATTTCATTTACATAACTTAATTAGTGAGTGTATTTCTATTTACACATGTCACAATGTTATAATTTGATGTGTATTCCATAAGTCTATGTCTTATGTCAATGTTATGCTCTCATGACTCATGTTTTTTTTATTTAGTTATGATTCATTTTTAATGAACTATCAATATTTATTACATGATTTATGTTTATGATGTTTGATATATAGTGTATGGTTTTCCAATATTATGATCATGTTCTCGTACCCTTATGCTTCATTCATGCTTATGTATCTTCCTTGTTTACCCTTACTGAGTATTTGTGCTCACCCTTTCTTATGTTTCCTTTCCCTAGGTTATGAATAAAGGTTTTAAATAGGGTATGTTGGTGAGGAGTACTAAAGGGGAAGATATTTATGGGAGATATTGAATATGTTTCACCAAGATAGAATATTATGTTTCCAAGTTTCCAATGGCAGTAAACTAATACACTCATTGGGCATGTGTTTGTGTAATGTATTGAATATTCATCTAAAAAGATGTTATATACATGTATGTTAATCTCAGGTCACTATAGGTCCCCAATAACCCATTTAAGGAATGAAAAACTTAAAAATGGAAACACTATGGGGATTTATAGAAAAACCATTAAAATTAGACTACCTCAAGGTGGAAACCACTGAAGATTCACACTAGAACCACACCACTCACTCACCAAGCCTCGATCTACCTTCAGACGTACTCCCTGGGCACCTCCTCCTCCCTCTCCCTCTTCTCTCCCTCTCCCTCTTTCAGCAAAATACCCCAAATGGAGAAGCCCATGGGGGTATACACAACAATTCAAGTGGGAAAATAAATATGGAAAAAGAAAAAAAGAAAAAGAAATAAAAAAGAAAAAGAAAAAGAAAGGAAAAGGGGCTCAGGCATGGCCCCAACACCCGCGATAGGTTTATGCCTTACCTAGGTATATCCCCTCATTTTGTACTCATCTATAGAGATATAGTATCAATATAATGCTCTATTTAAAATATATCACTGAATAAACACACATGAAAAATTTAATATTTAATTAATTAAATATTAAATATTCTGTAAAAATTCAAATGGTACAGATTTCCACCAAACTCCTGTCCTAGGGTAAATTCCCTATTTTGGGACCAACAGAGATGTCAAAAAATTATATGAGATCATTTTTTAGGATAAATTACCATTTTTACACTGAAACACTTTCAAGAATAAAAATTAAAATTTCCCCTGATTTTTATAACTCGTGACGATGTGGGTCATCACATTAACCCTTCCAGTGAATTTTTTTGACAGATCTTAAGGCATTGGATCTAAAAACTCAAGGTAATATCTCATTCTTTATTGTTCTTCATCATTTGTCTAGGTATCCTATATTTTTATTAAAAGTAACCATAGATCGGGGATTATATTTCTAGATCTATGGGACATCTCTTGATTTAATGAGTTTTATTATAGATCCATTGTGATAAAGGAAGATATATAGTGAATCTACCTATATATTTGTGCACTTATTCAGGAATTATAATGGTAAGTAGTTTATCTTGAAGTCATTGGTCTTGGGATTGTTTAATCTAGATTTCTTGATATGGGTTTCATGGTTTAGGGATATCCTTTTCTTCTTAGGATCCTTTGTTCCTCTTGGAATGTGAATTTCGTTTGGTTATTGGAAATACCAAGTTTTGAGGTGGGTTTCATAAAAATGATTTGTTTTATGAACTTTTTATGTTTTATCATATTAAATTGGTTTATAAATTATTTTAATACATGAATCATAGATTATAAAAATGTGTTTTTTTGGATAGTTTTATGAAATGGATTTCCCCTTTTTTCATTGTTGATGAAAATGAATTTTAAAGCATGTTTTGATGTGTTGAAAGGGTTGTTTGATTATTTACATGTGTAATTACATTTGGATGATTTAATCTATGAAAATGGAAGCCTCTAAGTGTGGTTAATTTTTTAAATTGAAAACCTCCAAGTGTGGTATATGGTACATGGGAACCTAAGGTTCTTAGAAGGGGGATAGATTGGGATAATCATGCTAGGATGGTTTGTAGCTACCTCACATAGACTTATGCTATAAATATAACTAAACTTTGTTATGATAGGGGATTCACTTATCATGGTTTTCACTCATCCCTAGGCTTGTTTCCTAGGGATATATGCCCACTGATTCATTTGATCATTGAGGTGTGAGGATCCTAGCTAACCTAGACCTCACCTACCCTAGGACCAATTTCCATGGTGCTTATTTTGAAATGTTTTACGCTTTGAGAAATGGTTTATTTATAAATTATTTTAAGATAGTTTGTTTATGCATACTTTATAAAATGTTCTAAAAATTGTGGATTACTATGATTTATTGAAACCTATGTAAATCTATATTTCATGCCTTGTGTTTCTCCAAATGATCATAATTGGTTTTTTTATAAAGACTACTTATGAGACATTTGGTAGGATCCTACTTGGATTGTTTTTCTCATAACTTGAACATATATTTGGTCATGTGAAGATCTTGTTTTATCTAACATAAGTAAATTAAAGTCACCACATAGTGGTGGTAGGTATCCATATTAGAAGGGCGAGGGAGTTAAGGGGTGACATGGTGGGACAGTGTCCTATATATCACATGGAGATGGGTTATTGTTGATCTCAACTAGTTTGGTTTAACTCTTTTGGTTTAGAAATTTTATTTTTTTACTCTTTTCCTTCCACTATTTGAATTTATATTACCATTTTTTCTTCCATTTATATATGCCACATGTGATTTTCTAGTTTATTGTGGGAAAAATCATTCCCAAAGGTATTTCTTGATGCCCATGTGCTTTTCTCCAGCCTATGGGGATCATAAATTCCCTTTGGGACTTTCCATGGGCCATCTTAGGTGTCTGGTTCAGGGATGAACTAGGTTGGTTCATGATAATCAGTGCCTCAATATAGTCTCAAGCCTGTACATGGGAATATATTCACCAATCAATGTGCATTTCATTGATCAGAAACTAGATTTATCATTTTTGGGAACCCATAAACATCAACTAAATCAATATTACATGCATGGGGAATTATGGAAGGGCCAAAAAAATGAAGGATGGATGTCATCTAAAATTTGTGTGGCACACATACAAGCTAAGGTGACCATATGAGAAACTTTTCACTCAGGTTTCCTAACTGAATCAGGTAAAAGTTTCTTATAGCATTTCATGCATAAGATGGTCATGGAGAGAGGGGTAATCTGAATATCATGGGATTGGGTGCTAAAATCAAGGGTAAACATAGAATAAATTGATCATCCCACATATAATTTATCCATGATTTTATTTCCAAATTTCTAGATCGCATTATTTGGTTCCAAATTAACTTTATAGATAATGTATAATTAGAGAATAAGAATAGGTTTAAGAAAAATAAAGGGCGAGTTCACTCATCCAAGGAAGTTATAGTATAAGAGGAAGGAATATGCAGATATCCAAGTGAGGAGATATCTGAGTGGAAGATGAATCTAGAGGATTTCACATGCATCTAGTGCAATTGGCTACAGATCATCTAACTACTGATCTATTATCTTTCCTACTTCATATTTTATAAATCTAACTCTTGTGTTTCTTGAGTTGTATATATATTCAAACATGTAGTCACTCTAATTTTGACCTGTAAAACTTTGAAATATTTTGAAGAATATTTCTGAAGCTAGGCACTAATTCGGTGTGAAATTTTGAGCCCCAGAGATCCTCAACGTAGTGATATTAAAAATATTAAATATATTATATCACACATGAAAAATTACTTAGTAAACAAGTAAAAACTCTTATATGGAGTCTCAAATCATAAATCTAAGGATTTGGTTGAGTTCATAATGTGTCATTTTCCCTAGGCGTAGCATAGAATTTGTCAGTGTCGGGAGTTCGGTCGAGGGCTTGCATTGGTGGGGTGTTGAGTGGAGGTTTATTCATTTAATAAAATTAAATGAATACCCCCCCCCCCAAAGTGATGGATGAACTGAGGAGAATCCAAGGAGAAGAGGCACTATCGAGTTCCAATCCTGATGAAGATCACTCCCGAATCGTGGTACAGCAGCTTTGGAGTGTGGATCCACACCCAAAGATTCATCATTTTTCCATGATATAAGAATATTTGAGTTAAGTATGGCTCCCCTTTTTAATGTGTTTTTTTAAGGTTTTATAACCCTTATAGAATTTTTAGGGACCCCGTGAGGGTCAATCTATAGGTTTTGTGGGAAACCGGGGTGATTCGGGCGGCTCATAGGGAATTTCTATTTAGAATTACCAATCACATGACATGTAGTGTGGGTTACATGCTATGTGTTCTTCCCATTTAGGAAATATTACTTTTGGGGACTACACACCATGTACTAGGGTTACACACTATGTTGTGATCCCAGGTCATGTGGACAAGGGACATGGTTATGGAAGTCATGTCAAGAGACATGGTCATGTATAAATAAATGAACATAGTACACAGGCATGGGGTTCCAGACATGAGCATTGGAAAGAGGCATGGCTAAGTGTTTGGATAGTTGAGACACTCCGCGTACCATGGGTACACACCATGTGTGAAGACACGGTTGGCCGAGTCGTGTGGTGAAAGACACAGTCGGGGGCTCGGGTGATGTGCGACACAATGTGTACACCATGTACATAACGTGTAAGCTCACATGGATATCCAATACATGAATTAGAGTACATGTACGGGTGTTTAGGTGGGGTCACATGTTGTGTGGACCCCATTACATGCCATGTAATACTCTTGGAGATTTTTTCCTTGCGTATCTCCTTCTTCAGGACTCAAATTCAGGCCTTTGAATAGCCTATCCTGGGTAGTTTTCCATGTAGAATGTGATGGTGGCCATTATGGTGGATAGTGAGATACTATGTGGAATGATTCATGAATGGCACTATGGAAGCGGTGCTAAACCTTGGGTAGTGATCAGGGTGGATCACTGGGTAGACATTGGGGTCGGTACCCTTCCCTACCATCTCAAGAAGTGGGTCCCCTATACTCTTTATGACAGTATAGTAGTGATCCCCTATCATATTTGGTCATGGGTCTCCTACCTGTGGTAGTGTTGCGACATAAGGTATGATGAGCATGATGCTACCTTCAGCAGTGCTTGACTGATGCTAGAAATCGGTGTGGATCTTTAGAGAGACGCTGAGACTGGTACTCTTATGTGGTCTCAGGGTGCGGGTTTCCCTTACCTCTATAATTAGTAGAGATAGAACTCCCCACACAATAGAAGTAGGTCCTAAACCTACAGAGTAGTTCTCTCGGGTTTAGAACTCCCCTACCAGACTAGGGTGCGGGACCCCTATGTTGTTCGTGTAGTTAGAGAAATATATCTCCTAACATACCAGGGAAAAGACCCTCCATACTCATTGGAAAGATAGAGTAGGAACTCCCCGGTCATACCAGGGAGAGAGTCCTCTATCCATGGAGTTAGTACTCCCCTCTCTCAATAGGTAAAGAGTCCTCCATACATGATGTTTAGATAAAGTGGGTACTCCCTTGAAGTATTAGGTCATAGGTCCTCTATCCTTGGATTTGGAACTCCCCTATCATAATTGGGTGTGGGTCCTCTATACATGATGTTACAGAAGAGTGGTTACTCACCTTTCATACCATGGTGCGAGTCCTATAGCCTAGGGTTAGTACTCCCCTACTGTGTCAAGGTGTGGGTCCCTCATAGTGATCTTACTGGTATATTGGTACTCCCCTATCATACTAGGATGTGGATCCTCTATCTATATAGTTGTACACCCCTATCATGTCGAGTTGTGGGTCCTCCACTAGAGTAGGAGCTCCCTCGGATGAGGAGCACAGTTATGAAGATAGGGCTTCTCTACTTTTTATGTGTGATACCTAGTTAGGAGTTAGTTCTTTGTAGACATAGTAAGATGTGGGACACTTCCTATAGGCACTTCAGTGATTTAGAAGGTTGTTTAGGAGCTAGTATTCCCTCGGCTGCTGGTTAGTATCCAGGTGTAGGTCCCTTCTCTCTCTCTCTCTCTAGAGAGGATGCACATGGTGTATGGTCTAGAGCAGTGATCCCTCAATTATATGAAGTAGTGATGGGTGGGCCTATCCACTTGGGTTCCTATGAGCTTACAGAAGCTACAAGATAGTAGTAATAGAACCTCTAGTACTAGGAATTGGAGTTGGAACTAGAGATTTGTTCATGATGGATTGTGCTCTCTTGGAAGATTTCCATTTGGGATGACTAAGCTTGTGAAGTGTGTTCTCCCAGGAATGTATTACCTTCAATCCTTGGATAGAAACTTGTAGCTGGCTATGAGGTTGGAACCTCATGAGACTTGGAGTCTGAGACGAGTATATCTGGGTGTTTTCTGGGTTTCCTTGTGGTGTTTTCACATTTCTTTGTTGATACACTAGGCAGATAGAGTTGACTAGTCATGTATAGATGAGGATGGGTTTGAGATGGAGTTTTTCTATCATATGGGTTTCCTTTGTATAGGTTGAGAAGACTATTTACTTTCAGTTTCTTCATTTAATTTTTAGTATTTGTGGTGCCTATTGAGTATTGTTATGCTCACCCCTGCATAGGCTTTCCCACACATATTGTGAATTGTATAGACCATAGGCCTTTTGATGGAGTCCCAGGAGGACCTGAGGTAGGCGGATCTTAGTGAGCTTGATCAATTGAGGTGTTTATTAGAGCTTGGACTAAGATCATTCCAATAGTTTCATTTGACAATGATCCCCTACATATGAGTAGTTTGGATGCTTTTACAGTTTTTAGTAGGCTTGTATTTTTTCCTTTTATAATTTCAGTAATTCTATTGTACTATGGTTTGGGATAGATATATACATGCATTTCTTTTCAGTATTATTATCTATGCATAATTTCATGGAGATGTATGTGGGTTCATGCGTACAAGTTTCATAGGCTAAGTCCTCACATGTGTTTGATATGCCTATTCGACACTAGACACCAACCCCTGGCCTATTGAAGAAAATCTTGGGGTATTCATGGATCAAACCCCATTGGGTCAGGTCATGAAAAATTAGTATTAGAGAAGGTTATACTTTGATAACATAGTGTTTATATTATCTAGCTTTGGGCCTGATTTGGGTTGTATAGTGATAGTGTTAAAGTGTTTCGATTTTGGATTTCAAGCCAGAGACTCTAGTGTTGGTGCGATGGCCGACATATCCATTCATCAGGACTCTAATAACCTATTTATTGTCTCAGTGCATTAGGTCACTAGTTATAAGGAAATTTTGGTACATGAATCATATAGAACTGTATTGTGGATTCATTTTCCTTCTCGAGTCATCTCCTTGGATATACTCCTTGATCATGGCGTGTTTTGATTATATTTTAGGATGCCACTATGATGAAATATAGGCAGGGTTCCACAGAGGGATTATGATGATGATCTTCCCAATGATGATGATTTAGTGCAGGGCACTAGTCCTGAGGTAGTACCACTGAGTAGTCCGCCAGTTGAGCCACCACCCATCGAGCAGCAAGTTGTGTCGACAGTTCAGGATGAGGATGCGCATATGCTAAGTGCACTACACAAGTTTCAGAGGCAGCGAACTCTAAGGTATCAAGGTGGTCTATACCCCCATATAGTTGATGACTAGATTGAGGTAGTCATGTGAATTTTCCACCTTTTTAATACACCTCTCTATCAAATGTTGGTCTAGGGGAGAGCCTTTTGCAGGGTTCGGTTGGGAGATGGTGGAGTCTGGTGATGTAGACCCATGACAAGGTGACACTCACTTGGGTGGAGTTTTAGAGGCTCTTTAGGGAAGAGTTTTATCCAGGCACATTGATATTAGTGTGAATCTAGGAGCTTATGAAACTTCGGTAGGGTAGCATGTCTGTGGTAGAGTACTCAACAAGGTTCACATACCTTTCATGTTACTTCATGGATATGGTTTGAGACCTATTTTTCAGAGCTTAGACCTTTGAATGGGGCCTCCATAGATACATCCAAGCAGGTGTGGTATCCTTGTTTATTCCCTCTTATGTGGGGGTTATAGAGTGATATCTAGTGATATAAAGCTTCCTAGAGGAGGGTCAAGTATATGTGACTGGTAGTGGGGGTCACGAGGTTGAGTTGTCTGTAGAATCTAGCAGACAGAAGTTGACAGGATCACGGTACAAAAGGAATACTCATGTCTAGACTCGGACATGTGGGTTTTCAGTGCAAGAGACACATTAGGGACCTGGTCATCCATAGAAGAGGCATTCTTACACTTTCAATGTTTGAGGAAATATTTCTAGATATTTTTTGACCCTCCATGCTACTGAGAGGGAGCCAGTCGATGGACCGCCCTGATAGAGTCAACATTTATGGCATGTAGTTATTCATTATAGAAGATGTGTAAAAAGAGTAGGGATGATAGTAGTAGGTAGAAAACATTATGAGTTGTTTCCACCACCACCACCAGGTGGTCTACGCCAGGCTTAGAGAGTTGGAGGATAGGGGAGAGGACAGCTTCAGGTCACAGAGGCCCATGACCCAGTGGCTCTGAGGATTATTGTAGGTATTCTTTGTGTCCTTTATACTTTTTTATTAGTAATTGTTAGACACTATTATTAGGTACTTTGTTCTTTCCACTTTTTGCTTGAGTTTCATCCAGGGTGATGTGAGGCATTAGGTAGAACCCTGTGTTGGTGTTTTTTGATGTAGCTTCAGATGCATGAGGAATAGGGATGCTTCCCCCATTGAGACGTGTTTTTTAACATGAGTAAAATTGTGTGGGAGATTTAGTTCTTCCCATATAAAATAGTGACAATGTGTGGTGAATTATTTCCTTTAACTTTTGTGTTTTGGGTGAGATTTCATGTTAGAGGTTTGTGCGGAGGGCCTGATAAGACCCAATATTTCCACTTGGGAAGCCTTGTTTTGTTTAGTGGTACCCTCACATGCTCGACACTAGCTTTGTATGTGATATTATTGTGAAGGACATGGTTCAGATCATTTGGGGGTAGATGAGTACTGCTGGGCTTACATTAGTATTTGCGTTAAGTTAGTGACATGGTGTACTGTTAGACCCTATGATAGTATATGGACTGTGGTTCTTGGAATTTTCCCACCTTTCATAGTTGGGGAGATATGTTCCATATTTGTTTCATGATTTTGATATGGTTTGAGGTGGATATTTGGTTTGGTAGCCTCCTGGTTCCCCTGAGTGTGTGCCTATGGGCAGTATGGGAACCCTTGGTGAGCTCACTGTCATGGGAGTCCCGATAGAGATCTTAGTTTTTTCTCCTTTTTCCTAGTTTTTTTATTTTTTAGGGATGGAAATACTTAAGGTGGATATGATTTAGTGACTCTAGTTTTGACCTGTAAGACTTTGGAATATTTCTAATAATATTTTTGAAGGTAGGATCTAATTCGGCGTAAAAAATTTGGGGCCTGGAGATCCTTGAAACGGTGATATTAAAAATATTAAATATATTATATCATACATGCATATTTACTTTGGAAAAATGGAATAACTTCTGTGAGGATTCTTGTATTGGAAATATAAAGTCATGTTTGAGTTCAGAATGCGACGTTTTCCCTATGCATGGCATAAAATTTTTCAGCACTGGTAGTTTGATCTAGGGCATGCATTGGCGGGGTGTTGAGTGGTGGTTTATTCATTTAATATAATTAAATGAATAACCCCCACTCCATTTTTGTGTGTCAATGATAGAGGAAGAACCCCCCTTCCCCTCTTTGGAGTGATGGGCGAACTGAGGAAAATCTAAGGAGAAGAGGCACCACCCAACTCTGATCTTGGTGGTGATCGCTCTAGTATTGTGGTGTAATGGATTTGGAGTGTGGATTTTCACCCAAAGATTCATCATTTCATCATGAGTTAGGAGGATTTAAGTTGTAATTCATGGTCCCCTTTTTAATGCATTTTTTAATGTTTTAGATCCCTTAGACAATTTCTAGGGACCCTGCGAGGGTCAATCTGTTAGTTTCAGTGGAAGCCAGGGCGATTCAGGCAGCTTGTAGGGAATTCCCATTCAGAATTATTGATCACACAGTGTGCAATGTAGGGTCACACACCGTGTGTTCTTACCATTTAGGTGAAATGACTTTTGGGGACTACATTACATGTACCGAGGTTACATGTCAGGTCGTAAGATCAGGTCATGTGACCAAGGGACATGGCCAAGGAAGTCATGTCAAGAGATATGGATGTGTGTACGTACACGGCCAAAGTACATGGGCACGAGGTTCCAGACATGGTCACAGGTAAGAGGTGTGACCAAGTGGTCACGTAGTTGAGACATGCCATGTACCATGGGTATACGTCATGTGTGGAGACACAACCGGCCAATATGTGTGGATAAAGACACGGTTGGGGGCCTGAGTGAGGTGAGGCACACCGTGTACACCATGTAAACACAGTGTAAGCTCACATATCCAGCTAATTCATGCATCATAGGACATGTTCAGGTGTTTAGTAGGGGTCACACACTATGTGGACCCTAGTACATGTTGTGTACTCATGTTGTAGATTTCCTCCTTGTGTATCTCCTTCTTCGTGACTCGAATTCAGGCATGTGAGTAGCCTATACTGAGTAGTTTTCCATGTAGAACACAATGATGGACCTTATGGTGGCTAGTGAGATACGATGTGGTGTGATTCAAGAATGATGTTGCAGTAGCGGTTCTAGAACTTGGGTAGCGATTAGGGTGGATCACTAGGTTGATGTCAGGGTCGGTACCCTTCCCAAAATCTTAGAATGTAGGTACCTTGTACTCTTTATGATGGTAGATCAGTTATCCCCTATTATATTAGGATTTGGGTCACCTAACCATGGTAGTGTTGTGACATAAGGTATGACAATCGTGATTCTCCCTTCAGTGGTGCATGACCGATGTTGGAGATCAGTGTGAATATTTAAAGAGATGCTGAGATTGGTATGCCCCTATGGTATCAGGGTGCAGGTTTCTCTTACCTCTCTAATTGGTAGAGATAGAACTCCCCGCATAGTGGGTGTAGGTCCTAAACCCATGAAGTAGTTCTCCTGGGTCCAGAAATCCCCTATCGGACCAAGGTGAGGGACCCTCATGTTGTTCATGTTGTTGGAGAAAGAGGTCCCCGGATGTACCAGGGTGTGATCACTCTATACTCATTGGACAGATAGAGTAGGTACTCCCCTATCATACTAGGGAATGATTCCTCTATCCATGGAGTTAGTACTTCCCTATTGCAATAGGGAATGGGTTTTACATAAGTGACATATAGATAGAGTGGTTACTCCCCTGACATATCATGGTGTGGGTCCTATATCCTTAGAGTTGGAACTCTTCTATCGTAATAGGGTGAGGGTCCTCCATATGTAATGTTTCGGTAGATTAGTTACTCCCCTGTTGTACTAGGGTGTGGGTCCTTGAGCCTAGGGTCAGTGCTCCCTTTCCATGTTAGGGTGAGATTCCCCCATAGTGATCATACTGGTATATTGGTAATTCCTTGTCTTACTAGGGTACGGGTCCTCTATCTACGGAGTTGTACTCCCATGTTGTGTAAGGTTGTGGATCCTCCACTAGAGTAGGATCTCCCTCAGATGAGGAGAACAGTTAGGAGGAGATATCCCATCCACTTTTTATACACAATAACTAGTTAGGAGTTAGTTCTCCCTTGATGAGGTGAGGTGCAGTCCCCTTCCTATGATTACTTTAATGGTTTCACAGGTTGGTTAGGATATAGTAATCCCTCAGCTATGGAGTAGCAGTGAGGTGTAGGTACCTTCTCTCTATTTAGAGAGGGTACACATGGTGAATGGTCTGTATAATTGCTCCCTCAACTATATGTAGTGGTGAGGGAAGGGCCTCTCCACTTAGGTTCTTATGAGCTTGTGCCGGTTACAAGACTATGGTAATAGGACCTATGATTTTGGGCATTGGATATGGACCTAGAGTGTTTTTATTAATGGAGAGAATTGTCTCAAATGAGTTCCATTTAGGATGGCTAAGCTTGTGAAGTGTGTTCTGCTGGACATGTGTTACCTTTAATCCATAGATAGAAACATGTACCTAGTTATGAGGTCGGAGCCTCATGAGACTTGGAGTCTGAGATGAGTATATCTAGGTATTTTATGGGTTTGCTTATGTTTTTGTCACATTTCTTGGTTGACATACCATGTGTATAGAGATGACTAGTCGTATATAGTAGAGGATGGTTTTGAGATGGAGTTTTTTTTATCATTTAGGTTCCCTCTTGCTGGGTTGAGTGGATTGTTGTCTTTTAGTTTCTCCATTTTATTTTATTTATTTGGGTTTCCTACTAATTATTATTATACTCACCCCTAAATGGGATTTTCCTATACATGTTATGTCTTTTGTACACCACAAGCCTTTAAAAGAAGTCCTAAGAGGACCTGAGGTAGGTAGAGCTTAGTGGGCTAGACTGACCAAGGTGTTTACTAGAGCTTGGCTAAGGAGATTTCTGAAAGTTTCACTTGAAAATGATCCCCTCCATATGATCAGGTTGGATTTGTTTACAGTTTTTGGTGGGATTTTATTTTTTCCTTTTATTCTTTTAGTACTTCTGTTGCAATCTGGTTTAGAATAGATATATGGTTGTATTTATTTTCAGTCTTATTGTCTTTTAATTATTTCATGAAGATGTATGTGGGTGTGTGCATACAAATTTCGTAGGCTAAGGCCACCCATGTTTGTGATATGCCTACTTAGTGATGGACACCAGCCTATGGCCTATTAGAGGTGGGCTTGGGGTAGTCGTGGCTTAGGGCCCATTGGATCGGGTCGTGACAAAACTGAGGGAGTTGTTTTTTACTGATGTGATCCTTTTCTGATTGTTTTAATGTCTATGTTTTGATTCTTTCATTTTAACTCAATGATTATATCACACTACCAATTGATAGATGACCATAAAGGGACTAAGTGAGGTTAATAAAGTGGAAGCTCGAACTTGGATCTAAGGTTAGGACACTATAATAGGGGAAGTAGAGTGTAGGAGGGTTATAAACTATACTCATATTGATTGATAACAACCACTGTTAGACATTACACCCCTAATAGAATAAATAACCTATAAGGAAGGTGGTAGTACACACATCATAGAGAGTGATAACTTAATGCTCCTAATTGATAATTGATAGGTAAACCCATGAGAACCTCTATTTTTACAAGGAATTCTTAGTAATTGACTTGATGTTTCTATTTATAAGAATTTAATGATGGGTTCTTAGGACATTTACATAATCAATGGGTAGTTCAGAGTGAATTTTTTAGATTTACTTCCCCTTGAAGTGAAAATCACTTTAGTAGAAGATAGATCTCTGGAAATTGAATCCTAGTCAACCCTGAATTGCAATAAAATACCATCTATCTCACCATAACACATTCTCAAACTCATTTATTTACTGTTTTTGTTATAAAAATAAACCAAAAACGCTTTTGATTTCACCTGGTACTCACAATTTTTTGTATTTCACTAACCTCGTGCACTTTCGGGAGAACTTTTATTAGAAATACAAATTTTGTTCAAGAAAATAGGATGGAAGTGGCTGCCTATGCCAAGATCCCAATTATCTCAAGAAATATGAACTCCTCATTTCAAATCCTCCTAGAACCAAGAAACATTATACTACTCCTTGACTATAACATGTTTTTTCAAGGAATTATCAATAACTTCATTCATATTTATCACTTCTATATAATTATTCAATGTTAATGAGCTAACTTGAGAGTGAATCTCTAAGCACATGCCCCTATAAAAGTGACAAACACTCCATTTCTCACCAAATTAGAAATCTATAGAATCATGCATCAAACTCATAAATTTCACTCCATACTCATGTATGTTGTAACTTCCTTATTATATACCTAACAACTCCTAAAAGTGTTCAGCTCAAAGATTCACTACAAAAAAACTTCTCTAAAAAAATATCTAAATCAGCTCCATCATATTGTAGTGGCATCATGATCACCAAGATTTTTCCACTAATGATCCACACCTCACATCAAACTTACTATTAATGGAATCCAATGTTCTTTAACTGATTGAATCTGCTGAAAATTTATTTCCACCTCCTCCAATCATCACCCAATATCTTGATCAGAAAGTGATATTTTATACTTGGATAAATTTTATCATTGAAGTTATTGAAATATTATACTCCAAACTCACTAGTTTTTAGGTTTATCCTATAATGATTAAATACTAGTGCCTCCTGCACCTCCTCGGTTATTACTTCACATCATAACTAAAATATTCAAATATATTTCAACTCAAGAATATATTTGAGGATGTTGTGAAATTTTTATCCCAAATTTCACCCACCACAAAATAATAATTCAATTTTAGCACACACAGTCATCATGAACTAGTACTAAATTATATATGAACTCATTCATATAAAGCTGCCTTATAGTCAGTTCACTTCCCTAATAAGGATTCATAGGTGATCAGAGTCCTTGCTTAGAACCGCAAGGGTCTTCTGTGTCTATAGCCTATTTCTCTTTCCCACTTCACCCATTTGGTTTAAATAATATTTTTTTCATACCAAACCAATTTAATATTCATCAATGTCTACTAAGTACTTAATCTTAAACCTCACTTTGACACCATTATATCATGACCTAGTTTTATCAAAACTCCATCCCAAGCCTGTGATGAAACCGAGCATGGCCTCCAAAGTTCAACTCCAATAGGTCACAAGTGGATGAAAAACACCAAGGATATAATCACATAATAATGGGATGTTTTACCATTAATAAAAATACTCCAACCAACCACTAACAACAACCAATGTGTAAAATCAATTCATGAAACATCACATAATAATAATACCTACAAATAAATAATCATAACAACCACCAAGTCAAATACTAGTAACTCAAGAAACAATATGAAAATATTGGAAACCAACTCTAACTATATCTCTATGTGCTCAAGCTAGTATTGACTATCACCTCTTCCAATTCAATCCTATAAATATGAAAAAAAATATACATAAAGCAGGGGGTGAATATAAATATACTCAAGAGGTTCATCTTTTAACCCTTGTGTGTCTAAGTGAGAAGAGTGAATAAATCTATAAATGAAATAATAAAACAAGCATACAACATAAACAAGTCACAAACATCGTCTCTATCTATAACTCACATCAAAAAAAATATTTTCCATGAATATCAAGATTAAAAAAATTACTCTCCATTCATGTAACACCCCATATCTTTTATGTATATTGTATTTTAAATAAATACTATAAATAAATAAATTTCCAAATTTTGAATAACATTTTTATTAAATCACAAACTTCAATAAACCTTTACAGTATAAGATCTTATAACTAATTTAGTAAACTTATGACTAAAATCGGTAATAAAATTGGAAGACCTCCGATCAATGTAATGATGTTGAATATTTAACCCACTTCTCTTGAATATACCATAATTAGAAAAGTGGTAACAAAGAGATTAGAAAAAATGAATAGAATAAGAGGGAAGTAAAGCACTATTTTGGAAGTAAGAAATGAACTTAGAGAGATTTTGATTTATTCTAATACCTTTAATGCATAGGTATTTATAAGATTTTTTATTTTTGACCGTTATAAAGTATCCATTGGATTTTTAAAATTAGCAGTTGTTAGGTGACTTAAAAATAATTTTAAAATAATTTTAATTTAATGATTACAAGTTATATTTAAAATTTTAATAATATAAATTACTAAGTAACCTAATGGAAAAAATATTTTTAATAATAATACTCAATTAATAACAAATTTTTACAATGAAATCGAGAAAAAAAATTAATCAACCACCAAAGGCATCCTAGTGCACCACAACTTAGGTGGTAACTATCCAAGACCTCGATGGTAATTGACATATATAGTAGGTTGATTAATCCCACTAGTTTTGAATGGTCATAAAGCCCACCAAAGTCAAGTCAACTCATGTATAGGGCCCACTGGGTTCACGGAGATGTTAGGCCAGTAGCCTGCAAGGCCTATGTGATGTATTCCTATGATTTCAAAGTATATCTGTCATAGTTTTTATTATAAATTTTTTCTGAAACGAAACTCATTTCGATGTCATATGAATGAACACTATTCATCCTCCCTTTAAAACAATGGTTATAATCTTGGCCATCCATCTGATCAGAACTAACCATTTGATCCCCTATTCATTGTTATTCTTTCTCACATACATGAACCAGTAAACCTCAACACCGAGTTATTTCCACCACTACTATCCTTTTCAACCCATGACCCAATCTATGTCAAATCTCCCAAATAGCGTGATTAATTTATAAAAAATATAAACCAACCCCTTGACTCAATTTTGGATATTTTATTTCTCTCCCTCGACTTCAGAGGAAAGTTTTAGGTATTTTATATATATATATATATATATATATATATATATATCCCATCATCTCATATAATCCGAAAAAAATGTGATTATGAGTATATTCAAAGCTTAACGAACGCCTTTGTTCATTCTGATTTGTCAAATTTTCAAACCCCTTTTCATATTTTCAAATGGTGTAGCAAAAGAATCATAATATATATATATATATCTTTAAAATCAAACAATATAATCCAAACAATTGGAAAACACTCAATATTATTTTGCTAAAAATAAATTTATCACACTGTATCTCCTCTCCGACAACATTTTTTGTGAATAAAACATATACAATAAAACTTCTATATAAAACCCTCATTTTGCTCACCCAAAAGACCCAACTCACCCTCCCCAAGCTTATTATATTTCATTTTATCTGTGTCTTGAAACCAAAAAGTATTCAATTCAACCTTATTAAGGTAAGGGATGTATCCATTTTCAAATTTATATATGTGTAAATAAATATTCTCAAATTCCATAATATAAGGATGTTATTATTTCAAATTTTTATCAAGATCAATTTTTAGAAATAAAGTCTATATTTTTCTTAAAACATTTATTATGTTTTATTTTTAAATTTTTTGATTTATTTTAGAGTTTAAAATAATATTTTTTTTCTTAATTTTTAAAACCTTTGTTAAAAGAGGATTTCGGTTCACTAAAATCACTATTTATCATGAAAGAACCTATCATTTATGTGTTTTTTCTATTTTATGTTTTAAATAAGTTATCATTTTATGTGTATAATGTTCTTGTATATCCATGAGTTTCATTAATAATTTAGATATGTCCATCATCTATAGTTATTGTTGACATATCCTGCATTTTATATCAAGCATTTTTTTAATTTCTAATAAATTGTGTTTATGTATTTTAAATAAAAGTATTACTATGTAAGAGTGGATTTCTCCTATTTATTCTGAGATTATCTTAAAAATTATATTTTCCCATGAAAAGTGATATAAAAATTAGTTTCTATAAGAAAATAATTTATATATTAATTTTTGAAATGATTTTGGATTATGAGTGGGAAAGGTAGGACCATTAAAAATGTTTTTTTGAAATTTGGAACTGGAGTATCAAATGATATGGTATGGTATGAGGAGTAAACTCATGACCTTAAGGATAATATTTCCTACAAGTGATATAGCTAAGTGGTCACATGGATTTTCTTATGGCCCGCTAAGTATCATAAATAATCCAAAAAATATATTATTTTCAAAAGGGAGAAATCCAAAGGAGTATTTCAAAATATTATTATTATGGAAAGTAAATGGTTTTAAAAATAATATGTACTTATTAAGGATGTTTTATAAAATTTTTCAATGATTTGAAAACCCTTTTTAAGTATTTATTTTATCAAATGTTTTATTTGATAAAATGTTTCTAAAATATATTTATAGTTTTCAAAGAAATGTATTTTCAAATGGTTCTAAAACCCATTACTGTGCAATTTAATACTCACCCTATGTTTTAAATTTTTTTTCATAGGTTTTTTAGAAATTCAAGTGATGCTTGTTTTGTAAAATTAGTTAGTGCACGTGAAGGAAATTTTTTAATTATATATATTTTGTATAGTTCTGAAAGCATGTAATATTTTTGTATTTTTACAAAACCTAGATCAGAAAAGGTCCTGGAATGTATAAAGTATTATGTATTGTTTAGTTATATTTTAAAAAAATGCACAATATGTTTTATTAATGGATCTAGAAGTATGGTTTCAGAGCTTTACCATTCACCCCTCCCCCCAATGTCACACATCTTCCATTCATCACATCAAACAACCACCACCACATCATACACCACCATCAACCACACATCTTGTAGACAATACATCTACAACCATAACAACCACATGTCAATAAATATCAACTACAACCACAATAACTATATACTTTTATGTTGACAACAACAACAATAACCTCCCTATGAAAACTATATAGGTATAACCATGACAATTGTATAGGCATACAAAAACAATAATAACAATCACATTATAAGTCACACGACCTCACTATTAATCACTCATTCCATTCATAATTGTTATTCAAACCATGATCCAAAATTCAATTCGAATTTAACCTTTAGTTAAATATTTCATACTATTTCTAACCCCTTCACATCACAAACAATAAACATCAATAAATAGAAAAAAAACATAACATCATCGTATCTTGGGTGTATCACCACTAATTTATAATACTATTATTATAATCTTATAACAAAATAAATGAATATATAAACCATGGTAAACATTTTCTTACATTATCAAGATCAAATTCATAACTTAATTGAAAAAAAATCATAATATAATTTTTAACATATCATCATCATCATCATCATTTCAATATAATTAATATCCTTCAATTCCATGTTTTAGTATTGACAATATTTTTTTTCTTTAATGGTATGTCAAGAACATATTCAACATAATTCAAAAAAATTAAATATCCTTTTTAATTTACATTTTACTCATCATAATAATTCCTTATATAAAAAACCCTTTTTCAAGATTTACCCAAATCAATATTCACCTCGTATTTTGAAGGTCAACACAAATCATAATATTTAAGTTTAAAATCATATCACTTCATATCAATTTAATTCACCATATATTTATGATTTAACACAAATAATAATAATAATTCACATATCAGTACATATCACATCAAATTCACATAATTTATCCACTTAGCTTATCCCATTTTTTTTATTATTTTCATACTTCCCCAATTATTCAATCATCACAAATAAATAATCATACTTTAATCACATATAATTAAAATATGGTAGTTAGTGTCACTTACCTTATATCCTTGATTAATTTTTTGAATCCAATAGATTTATAATCTTAGATCTTAACCCTAACAAAAATCTGTCAATTCCTAGATATATCACCCTAATTTTTTGGTTTTTCACAAATCAAGATTGTAGAAACAATATTCATTTATATAAACAAAACCCCTTATCAATTTCAAGATTCACATCTTCATAGATCCAAATTCACCTTTCTGAATTCCTAGGAGAGAGAGATAGAGAGTTCAACAGGGAGATTAAATCCAGAAACTCTTACCTTTGATCTAAATATCAATCGATCAACAACACCAATGGTCTATAAAAACTCAAAAGAGAGCCTCCAAATCCACCCAAAGAAAGTCATAAAATTAAAATGGTTGATTAGGGTTGATTGGTATATTTAAAAAAGGGATTTAGTGTGGTTTAAAGTCAAATCATGTAACTTTAATATGTGTCCATGATTAGAATACATGAATATCTAATCGTGAAACCTAATAATTAATTCCTTATTACCCAAAAATTATAAGAATGCATAGTTTACCTAAACCATGAAATGATAATCATTAACTAATATCCCAATATTTCTATAATTGCATGATTAGAATGTACGATTTCTAACCATGTAATCTGACCATGCTTCCAGCTAAAATTTCTTTCAACTTTCATCAACCATGATTCTCACCAAACTCATACCCCAATGTAAGCATCATATTTTAAACATAATTGTGCACTCAAAATTCAATTTTGAGATAATCCAACTTACTATTTCACACTTTTAATTCCAAAAATGAAAAATGCCTCATAAATTTTCACAAATAAATGAATAAAAATTACATGTATCTAAACATAGAGTATACTATATAGGAATACCATATTTTACAATTCAACGTGAATTATACTATTCTTGAAAATTTCCAAAAGTTTACCCCCTCATAACTTGAATTTTCGATTCCAAATTTTTAATACATTTTATAGAAATTAATATCAATTTATGATAAATTTAACTATCAAATAAAAATTCTAAATTCATTAAAAATTAAGTATTTTGGGAGGGATATATTATCAGGTCATTAAAAGAAACATTTATCATTTTTTTAAGTGTACATAAAATTTTATAATAATTTTGATGTTGATAATTCCAATTAAGTTTAACTAATATATTATTTTCAGTAGATAGAAAATATTTCTAACAATCACAAAATGATTACCTACAATGGCCAAATAAAAGCCACATAATGGCACCCTTAATGTCTACCTTATCCTCTTTTAAATATTCATAATGACTACTTACCTTATATTCTTCTTATAAGTATTTTCAAGTTTGATAAAAAAATTACACTTCTCGTTCCTTGAATTTTCTCTCAAAGTTTTGGTTTCTTGCTATAAATTTTATATTTTATTGTTAATTGTGATTTTTATCATGATCATGTTTTTTATAGCTTTCTTTTTTATTAAGAACAACCAATTGAATTTATTTTTATTTACTATTAAATTTTATTCATATAATTTATGATGAATGCATCATTTTAATTTTTATTGTTCTATTATAATAAAATAATTTCCATTCAATATTTTATCTAATTTTGTGCGTATACAGTATTTATTTATAAAATTATTTTTATTTAGAGATTTTTTAAGGTATTTTCTAAATTATCACATCAAATAGAGTAATGGATGCATAAATTTTATTAATTAAAAAACACTGAAAGTATATATAATAGAATTCATAGCTTTTGAATTATTAACATAATAAACTTTCACTATATCATTCCAATAAGTTATAACTTATTTAGTAATTACATTAATTTATTTTATATTATCCCAAATAATAAAACTCAAAATCTTGATATGGATCTTTATTTTAATGTTTTATTAAGAGAAATTTTCTCCATTGAGGATAAGGGGTCTCATAGTAGAACTACCTTCCAATCTTCTATTAAAACCATGGATTTTATAGTGATCTTTCTCTTTGGACTTAATCAATATCTAAAAGAAAAATAAATAAATAAATAAATGAGAGTTAAAGTGATATGATACCAAATTATATCTCATATAATAGTTTAAGAATGGGTGGATGGAACTTTACCGATTATAATGACAATTTACCAAATTAAAATTACCTCTTTAAAAATAGTTTAAAAGGTGAAAATGATATGAAAGTGATTTAGAAAAATTCAAATAGTTTTTTTAAGTTGATATAACTTAGTTTTATAAAAAAAACTTTAAAAACTATTCAATAAATATCAAAATTATCTTAAAACATATAATCAATCGTTATCAAATTTTAATAAAAATTTTACACTAAAAATACTTTGTTAAGTATAATAAAAGCAAAAAGAACAACAGGCATGTGTTAAGAAAACTTAGGGGGCACCAATGATCAATGATTCCATAAAATAAGAGTAAACAGGAAAAAAAAGAACAAGAACAAGAATGAAAGGATTTACATGGTTCGGGAATAATCCCACCATACAAGGAGAGGAAGTATTATTTTCACTACACTTGGGAGAAAATTACAGTGCACACACGTAGAGTATAGAAACTCCATCTTGAATTAAGTTCATAAAGCAGTGTGGTTCTTATAGAAACTTTTGGTCCTACAATACCCAAATTCACATGGTAGTGTCTTATCCTATATCAATCCTCTAATGAAGTTTTAATTCAACTAAATATGATTTGAACTAACATAAAACACTAGATTTTTTTTCAATATGTGTCTCACTTTTTCTATCACAGATCAATACATTTACCTCTTACTTTCTATCCATCTCCTCTAATAAGTTCTATAGCCAAAACATCTCCTTCCTAACTTCTGTTATATCAATTTACTCGGTCTCTATGGTATATAGGTCTACCAATTTCTATAACTAAGATAACAATCTTATGAAAGTCCCACCACAAATAAACACATAACTTGTGGTACTTCTCTTATTATCAAAATAACCTCCAAGGTCAACATCCAAATGCCCCTATAATAAATTTCATATCCCAAAGAATAAATATACTTACTTTATTCCCTTAAAATACCTAAATATCCACTCCATTACTTCCAAATGATGTTTTCCTGGATTATCCATGTATCGGATCAAAACTACCACTACATGAGCAATATCAGGTTGGGTATAAACTATAGTATACATAAAGCTTATGATAGTTGATACATAAGGAACTTTTTCCATATACTTGACCTCTTCTTCTGTATTTATAGTTTGTTCCTTATAAAACTTTAAATAATTCATTAGAGGAATAGAAAATAGATTTTCTTATAACATATTAAACCATCTCAAAACCTTTTCAATGTAGTCATTTTTTGAAACATAAAGGTTCCAGCTTCATAGTCTCTCATGATATTCATCCCTAGAATCTTATTAGCTTCTTCTTGATCTTCCATATCAATCTCGTTAGCTAGTTTCCCTTTTAAATCATCAATTATTTTCATATATGATCCTACAATGAGCATGCCATCCACATATAAAATAAATATAATGTATATATCATCAGAATAATTAAAATAGAATCATTGGTCCATGTAACAATGTTTATATGCATGTTTATTCATAAATGAATCAAACTTTGTGTTCCATTGTCTGGGTGTCTACTTCAACCTGTATAAACATTTTTATAGTTTTCACACCATATATTTCTTTCATAACTCAACAAAACCCTTTGGTTGGTGCATATAGATGTCTTCCTCTAGATATCCATTAAGTAAAGTAGTCTTCAAATCAAGTTGTTCAAGATGAAATCCCTTTGATGCAACAATGATAAGAACCATCTGATTAGTAATGAGGTTTGCTATAGGTAAAAAAAAATCAATGAAATCCACACTATCCTTTTATTGAAATCCCCACACCACAAATATTTCCTTATATATCCTCTTACCATCATATTCTTCCTTGACCCAATATACCCATTTGGTTATGCAATGTTTTCTTTCCTTGTGGTCGTGGATTTAGCTTCCAAGTCTTGTTAGCATGTAAATAAGAAATATCCTACTACATAGATAACTCCCACTTGTTTGAATCCTTTAAATGCATTGCTTATTCAAAGTATTATGTCTATTTACCATCATTCAATAAAAAATAGTGTAAGGATGATGAGTTCATTTGTTCATATCTTCTCACCCTAGTCAGTATCCTTAACTCTACTTGGGGAGTAGACTCCATTATTTATGTTGTCACGTGTTCAAGCACACCTTCATGTTCAACTTACTCTCGACACCTTGATTCTTAGGTCCCACTATCAACTTCCATCGCATGACAGACCATGTATATGGTCCCTTCATTAAATATCACATTCTAAATTCTAATTATCTTCTTGTTCTCCTCATCCTAGAAGTGATATCAAAACTCTTCAGTGCCATATCCAATAAATAAATAATATTTGGACTTAGAATAAAGTTGGTCCCTTGAATCAGTATTAATATGTACATATGTAAAATAACCAAATAATCATAAATGAGAGAGTATTAACACTTTTCTTGACCATATTTCCTCATGTAGATGTTTTCTCATTGGTCTCAATAAACTTTTGTTGATAAGATACACTTCCATATGCACTGACTCTGTCTAGAAATTATTAGGTAACCCTGAGTACATCCTCATGCTCTTGGTGTATTCATTAAATGTTTTATTCATTCACTTAGCCACATTTTTCTATTGTAGTGTACCTGGAATAGTCTTCTCCTTCTAAATTATTTTGATAGTACAAAATTCCTTGAACATTATAACATTATACCCTCCTCCATTGTCAGGCCTCAAGCATTTCAACTTTGATCATGACTCATTCTCCACTATAAATTTAACTTCTAAAATATATTAAACACATCAAACTTATTTTTTAGAAAGTAAACTCATACATTCCTCATGGATTTTTCGATAAATGTCACATGATATAGTGAACCTCTAAGGGAATGTACTAGTGTAGGTCCCCAAACATTAGTGTGCACTAGGTATAGCATTTCAACCTTCAGTGTTTTGTATCCCTTCACAAAATAAACCTTTATTTTCTTTCCAAAGATACAATATTCACATAAGGAAACCTCCACAAACTTTAGCTCTGATAACATTCCTTTTGTTTTCAGCACCTTCATCCTCTTCTCACTCATGTGGCTTAACCTGTAATGTCATAGTTGTGAATCCAAAACTGAGTTTGTTGTTGCAACCATGTCTATGGGATTTTATGTTATCTTTTATAGGGTTCCATTCTTCACTTCACGATCTATGATCATAGTCCCTTTGGTAATTTTTAATGTATTTCCAATAAAAGTGACGCTAAATCTTACATCATCAAGCTACCCAATAGAAATAAGATTCCTTCACAAGCCAAGAATATGTCATATATTCTTCAGAACTAGCATACTCTCACTGTTGGTTTTGATTCATGCATCACTCTTTCCCATGATCTATAAAGGTTCATCACTAGAAAGATGCACCTTTCCAAAATCTCTAGAAACAAAATTATTTTAGAAATACTTCTCTGATGTAGAATAGAAATATGTTTTAAGTATAAAATACAATATTCCATGGAACTATCCATACTCAACAATTAAACATTGTTAGTTCATTTAGTTGAAATATTAGTTGAATTGTTTTTAAATTCCTTATATTTAACCCAAAATTACTAGACATGTCCCTTATTCCCACAACTCTATCAAGTAGTACAAGGCCACTTCACCATGTCTTGGTTCTTTCCTATTTATTTAGACCATATTCTATGATTATCCTATTGTATAAATAGTCCTATTCCTTCAATTTGTAGAGAAAAACCAGAGAATCTTCATGAATTACTTCTATGAATATTCTCATTGAGGATTAAATCTCAAATGACATTCAACTTCAATTTTGTGTTCCTTGAAGAACTACTCAAATCTATTACAACAGCTTCCCTACTGGCAGGTAAAATGAAACCAGTGCACATACTTCATCATATAGCATAATTCCTATTGATGTCAACTAAATTGTGGTGGTGTTTAATTTATTGATGTGATAAGAAATGTTCTTCCCTTCAACCATATTGATATTGAATAATTATTGCATCATATACACTTTTTTCAATGTTGATGGTTTTGTGTACATGTTTGTGAGTGTTTCCAACAATCCAATAGTTTTATTTTTTACTCTAATGTTGAACACCATGTTATTTACCAATATAAGATGTGAAAATCCTAGAAAATGTTTATCCAGTAACTCCCACATAGTCTTGTCTATCTCGGTTGGTTTTACACCCAAAAATGAAAAGTGTATATTTTTCTGATAAAGATAATCCTTGATTTGTATTCACCAAAAACTAAATTTGGATCCATAAAAACAATTGATCTTCACTTTACTGTCTTCCATAGCCATCATTCAATTTGAGAAGTTTGACCTCAATATTTCAAACTCAAGATCTAATATTAGTTGTTACAAATATACAGGGTAACCAATGATAATGATTCCATAAAATAAGAGTAAACAAGATAAAAACGAAATAAGAACAAGAACATGATGATTTACATGGTTCAAGAATAATCTCTATATCCGGGGAGAGATAGGATGATTTTCACTATGTTCGGGAGAAAATTAAAGGGTACACACAGATTATAGAAATTATAACTCAAATTGAGCTCATAAAGTAATGTAGTGTTGCAGTAAACCACATTTTTATAGTACCCAAATCCACACAGTGATCCACAGTGCTATAATATCCCCATGTTGGTGAATTTCATGTTGTTATAGTATTCATTGTTAGTGTAATTGGTTCACTCTAATACAATTGATTATAGTTTCTACAGTCTATCTAAAATTTTGATCAAGGACCTTAATCCCTCAGTCAAGGGGGCACTTGGACTAGTGCTCAATACAAGCCTCCAACACCTGACCTAATTTCAACCAACGGATCAAAATCCTTCATTTCAAAAGTATGGGAATTGAAAAATATAAAATTGAAAAGGTTGAAAAATATGAAATTAAATATAAAGAGATTCACAAAAAATGGAAACAAAAAAAGTTATGGTTTAAGAAAGTGTTAGGTCCAATAGGCTAGATACCCTGAGAGGGGGGTGAATCAGGGTATGACAGATTAAAACAACTGCCCCTTCTGATCTTGTTTTATTGTCAGAAAAAACCCTCTTCTCTCTCCTTCCCGATGTAGAGTATGAATAAACTTAAAGCATGCACAGGACACAAAAATTTTTAATTGGTTCACCCTCACTGGGCTACGTCCAAGGAGCATACACCGGCAGTATGTCGATGTACCAATTTCACTATAAGCGTACTGCTGTTTATAAGTTCGGAGTGGACTCACTGTCCCTCCTGGTTTACAACCACTCACAATATGAAATCTCACTGCTCTCTCAACTGAAGTGTGATCACTACTTATTCAGAAGATCCACTCACATTTTATAGACCTGTAGGTCTCTTCATTTGCATGAAATAATGCATCCTCAACTATTGATAGATGCTCTATTGAAGTTCAAAGTTCATCTACTGATGAATACCGCTTTACCATAGATGTTCTGGGCAAATTCTAACTTTCACGCAACCCTAGGGTGACTTGTGCGCCCCTTTAACCAGTGCAAAGCCTCTGCCTTCATTGCAGAAAAACTAACTTGCACGCCACACTTGCGTGCCAAAACTTGCATGCCAAAACTTGCGTGCCAAAACATGCACGCCAAAACTTACGCGCCAAAACTTGCTCGCCAAAACTTGCGTGCCAAAACTTGCGTGCCAAAACTTGCACGCCAAAACTTGCGCGCCAAAACTTCTCCACACACTTGTGCGGTACACTTACTTGGCACACTTGCACCGCACACTTCCCCACACACTTGCACGCCCCACTTGCACACACACTGAACTTGTGCAGCACACTTCCACTTGTGCGCTCAGAGCTCGTATTTTATCTAAGTGTTGATCTTGTTAAGAAATGAATAGGGTAGTCGTCTATTTATAGGAATTTTGAGAACTTGCGCGCCACACTTGCGCGCCATACTTGCATGCCATACTTGCATGCCACTTTAGGACTTACATGCCTCTTTCTTTCCCTTGGCATATTTTGATATGATGGTCTTTGAAATATGACTTGCATGCCACACTTGCGCACCATACTTGTGCACCACTTTAGGACTTGCGCATGAAAACTTGCGTGCCACATTTGGACTTTCATGCCAAAACTTGCGCGCCACATTTGGACTTGCGTGCCAAAACTTGCGCGCCACTTTTGGACTTGTGCGCCACCTTTCCTTTGCCAAATTTTTGAAGTTCTGAATTTGAAAAAAAAATTCTTGGCGTACAACATTAGAAACCTCCTTAACACAAGAGCACAACTCCCTTTGCCAAAAAAACGTTTCCCCATTCTCCGAAAAAAACTCCCTTTTTCAACAGTTTGAGTCATTGAGACTCGCTTTGTCAACAAACACAACATGGAGTCCTGCATTTTCAACAAACACAATCATCTCAAAAATGCTTCAATGATACCTTGAGGGATTTTTTCCCAACAATCTATCCCTTTGGGTTTGTTGAAAACTCTACTCAAAACAACTCTCCATTCTTTGATACCTCATTAAGGCTTCATTCATCTTCATCCACCATTCGCCTCTTGTGATATAGATAGCAATCAAAGATTTACTCAACACATACTCTAAGACCACATGAGCAATTCTTGGCATGAGAAACAAGAGTATCATGAAAATTTCATCTATGAGTCACTTCGTTTCTGACACCACTATTGATACCAACCTAATTCCAATTAAAATTTTCATACCAACCTGATATCAACCACACTTCTGCTTTTATCACGCTCCTCAGCTGTCGTGATATCTATTCTTTGATCGATCATTTCTAGCATCGTCTGATTTAATTTTCTCCCCCTATCTCGCTGCTCCACCATCTTCTCCCCGTATCATTCATGATTTATCAAATAGCCACATTGTCTCCCCCTTGAACAATCACTTGTCTCCCCTTGAACAATCATTTTTTTCTCCCCCTTTGTCAAGAAACCTAAAGAGAACTCTTTTGCGGACTGTAACAGGGTAAAAATGCATATTAGTGCATTAGGGAAAACACAACATACCTCGAGGAGAGGGGAGAGGTCCCACATCCACACTTTTCAAGTGTGGGGAGTTGACTGGACTCCCAGATCCAGTCGATGCCTCTCAAAAGCTTCTTTGGGTAAGGCCTTTGTTAGAATATCGGCAACCTGTAGCTCTATAGGCACATACTCCAACTTCACAAGCCCTTTCTCCACCTTCTCCTTGATGAAATGATATTTGATATCAATGTGATTTGTCCTTGAGTGATGAACTGAATTTTTGCTAAGATTGATAGAACTTGAGTTATCACACTGGATTCCAATCGGAGACTTCACTTCAACTCCCATATCTTTAAGCTACTGCTTTATCCACAATAACTGTGTGCATGCTTGAGTGGCCTCAATATACTCAGCCTCTGCGGTGCTCAGAGAAATGAAATCTTGTTTCTTGCTTAGCCAAGAAATACACAATCTACCAAGATAGAATGCACCTCCTGACGTTTATTTTTTGTCTTCTGCTGATCTAGCCCAATCTATATCTGTATATCCCAATAACTCTGGAAGATATTTGTCATTATACATCAGACCGAAATCCATGGTGCCTTTGATATACTGAAGTATTATTTTTACTACGAGCATGTGGCTTTCCTTTGGATTGCTTCGGTAACGTGCTTCTTGGCATGTGGAAAGAACAATATCAGGTCTTTTTGTTGTTAGGTACAGTAAACGGCCGATAATCTGCCTATATTCAGTGATATTTACTGACATGCCACTATTATCTTTTGATAATTTCATCCAGGTAGCAACCGGAGTCTTCATCTACTTGGAATTATCCATTCCAAACCTTCTCAGAACCTCCTTGGTGTATTTGTATTGAGAAATGAAAGTACCATTACTTCCTTGTGTCACTTGTAAACCAAGTAAAAATGTCATCTCACCAATCATTGACATTTCAAACTCACTTTTCATGAATTCAGAAAACTGTTTGCACTGAGCTTCACATGATCCACCAAATATTATGTCATCGACATAAACCAGCACCATCATCCTTTGATTACTGTTGTTGTTAAAGTAGTTATTGTAATCAACTCCACCATGTTGAAAGCCAAGCTTCTTCAAATACTGATCTAGCCTTGAGTACTATGCTCTTGGTGCTTGTTTCAACCCATATAGTTCTTTCTTCAACCGACAAACTTTATTCTCATCTTCATGAATGAGAAATCCAGCTGGATGCTCAATGTACACCTCTTCTTCTAGAACCCCATTCAGAAATGTATATTTGATGTCCATCTGGAACACTTTGAACTTTCTTTGAACTGTTATGGCTAAAAATAATCTAATTGTCTCCAGCCTTGCAACCGGTGCAAATGTCTCATCAACATTAATACCCTCTATTTGGGAGTATCCTTTTCACACCAGTCGTGCTTTATTTAGAATCACAGTTCCATCTTCATTCATCTTATTATGAAAGACCCATTTAGTCCTGATGACGTTATTATCAGCTGGCCTCGAAACAATATCCCACGTCTGATTCTTCTCAATCTGATCTAGCTCTTCATTCTTTGCCTGAATCCAGTTTTCATCTTCAGCTGCATCAGCGAAGCATTTTGGATCAACCTGTGATAGTAAAGATGTCTGTTGCAGTGATTTTATTCTTCTTGTCTGAACTGAAGCTGACTGATCAGCAATGATATTCTGCCTTTCAATTTCAGCTCGACTCCTTGGATTTTGTGCAGATACAGATTTAACTTCTCATGCTCATCATCAGTATCTTCTTCTGAATCAACATCATCCACTTCTGCTCCCCCTCCGTTGCTTTCTTCCTCATCACTCTCATAAAGAAATTGTTCACTGCGCTATTGAATGATCTCCTCATTCTCTACTACAGTGACATCATTTCTCTCAACTACTTTTCCTAGACTTTTGTTAAAGCATTTATATGCCTTACTTTTTCCTGAGTATCCAAGGAATATCCATTCATCTCCTTGTGACTCATATTTCCTATGTTTTTCCTTGTTGAGGATAAATCACTTACTTCCAAATATTCGAAAGTATTTCATCGTTGGCTTCTTTCCATACCACATCTTTTACGGAGTCTTTCCTTCCTTCAGACACAACAAAGCCCTGTTAGAAATGTAGACCGATGTCAAAACTGCTTCCAAAAATTTTCTGGTAGGTCTTTTTCAATCAGCATTGTTCTGGCCATGTTATTGATGATCCAATTTCTCCTTTCAACCACTCCATTCTGTTGGTGAGTTCTTACTGAGGAAACTTGATGCCTTATCCCATGTTTCTCGAGATAGCCTTCCACCTGACTATTTTGGAATTATGTACCATTGTCAGTACGAAGCTTCAAAATTTTCTGTCCAAGCATCCTTTCACACTCCTTCCGGTACTATTTTAAGCAACTGAACACATCCAAATTATGGGTAATAACAAATACCCATGCCATTATTCTATAGTAATCAATGAAAAGAACATAGTACATCTTTCCATAAATTTCTCTTAGTGTGATAGGACCACAAACATCAGCATGCACCAATTCGAGCACTCTTGTTGACTTATTTTCCTTTGCCTTATAAGTATTTATGATAAGATTCCCTTGTTGGCATGCATCGTGCGTGTGAGTATGATCACATGATAGCTTAGGGGGTCTCTTGCTGCATCACACTTCACCAGATCTTCCAAGGATGGTTGGAAAAGATGACCAAGTCGTTTATGCCACAACTTTTTTTCTTCCTCTCTGGACAGAAAACACATATCTTATTCTCCACTTACCAGGTATAGATTTCCCTTTGTTCTTTTTCCCTGTAGAACTACTGCCCCGTCTCTTCCTTTGACGACACACATCTTCTTAGTAAACCTTATAGAATGTCCTGAGTCACATAGTTGACTTACACTGAGCAAATTGTGACTGAGGCCTTCTAATACTAAGATATCATCACGTCTCATCTCTTTTCCCCCAAACTTGGCCTTTCCTGCACCAATAATTTTCAGGCCTTCATCATTTCTAAACTTGATAACTACTTCTTTATCATATTTTACACCTGTAACAAGATTGTTATTACCTGTCATGTGAGATGTGCAACCACTATCAAGGATCCACACACCAGAGCGATCTGATTCTTTAAGGGAAATTTCTGCCCCCACAGACTTCTCATCCTTCTTCTTGTTGGTCCATATTTTTGCCTTCACACTCGGAATGGATTGAGACCTTTTTTTTCTCAGAGTATGATGGACCAGCTTCATCTTGAAAAGCTGCAAATCTATTTTTCATTTTTAACTCACCTGTTGGTTTATTGATATACTGCTTTAGAACATTTTGATTTTGCTTTGGTACATTCCTCTATATGGTTGAAGTGCAGTACCTAGCCATGTGCCCAAATCCTTCGCACAAAAAATAGTTTCCTTCGAAATTTATTCTGGAGAACCATTCTCTGTTTGGCTACCACCTTTGTTCTTGTTCCCTTCGATATCTCTTGGATATGGAACACACATATTGTGAATGTCCCATATTTCTACAACAATAACACCTGATATAAGGTGCATTCATTCATGTTACTTCTGCACTACGAGTTCCCCCTTGGGATCTCTGAATATTATGATTCTGCTTTGTGCCCAAATCAACCTTCAATCACGGGATGGGTGCTTGCGGTCTGACTTCAATTTCCACAGATCTTTGTTTCTGATCAAATCCTGAATCAGCCTTAACATCTGAGCTCAATTGCTTCTTCTTTCCTGATGAACAACTAGGCTCCACTTTCATCTTTTCAGTCTTATGAATGACCTGATTTCCCAAAAATGTGTTGGGAATCAAATGTTTCTCTTGGTCCTTAACTTTTCTTCGCAGACCTACAACTTCCTCTTCAAGCTCTTCGATATGCTTGACATGGTCTTTCCTTGTGTTTTTCAAGCCATCGATCTCCATTTTCTGTTCTTCAATCTTGATTTTATACTCACTAACTGATTCTGAGTTCTCTGGTATTGATGACTTGAGTTTCTCAATTTCTTCCATCAACTCAGACTTCTCTTCTTCCTACTACTGCATATAGAGTTTGGCGTCATGAAAAACTTTGTTAGATTTTTTTTTGGCTCTCCAAACATCTATCTCCTCAAGAGAAGCATCTAACTCATCTTGCATATCTATTCTTCCTTCAACTTCTTCTTCTTCTTCATCACCTTCAGTTTCATTATTCTCCTGAGAACTACCAACAACTTCCACCATAGCATTTTCTTCACGATATTTGAAGTTCTCTATCTCTTCAACCTCCTCAGCCTCAGACTCATCTGAACTGTCACATTCTTTTGAAAGGATATTTTTCTTCTTAAATAAATTTCTCTTGAACTATTTCTTGCATTTCCCATATGCTGGTGACTTTTTCTTGGGAATGTCGACTTCTTCGACATCATCATCTTCTTGAAACTTTTTGGGACACCTTGCTGCAAGATGACCAACCTTTCCGCATCGAAAATAGGCCAGTGGAAGTTTCCCTTTAAACTTTATTTTTCCTATTTGAAGGTTTGAGGAGAGGAATGGAATCACCTCATCTGTCTCTTCTTCTTCCTGAGAATCTTCAATGGTGAGCTTCTTTATGGACTTGAATTCCACTTCTTTAGATTTCCCCTTTTCCACAGCCTCGTTATCATCATTTCTCATTTCATATGCAACCAAGGTACTATGTAAATTGTCCAATGTAAGCTCCTTTGGATCTTTATCTTCTAGTACTAAAACCTTCGGATTGAACCGCGGTGGAAGTTTCCTCAAGATGCACTTTACGATCTTTATGTCTTCAATGACTTCTCCCAGACCTCGCATATCTTCCACAACAACATTTACTCTGTCAAAGAATCAATAAACAGACTCACTCGGGTTCATTCTTAGATCTTCATACTTGTTCCATAAAACTTACAGCTTTTCTTCTCTGACCTTTGTATCTTCTTAATATATGTTCAACAACTTTTCCCACATAGCATGTGATGTTTTTCATGACATCACCTTGGTATATGTAGCATTGGATAGGGATCCTCCCAATGTATTGATTCCCTTTGCATCAGCATCCAATTCTCTTTGCTCATCTTCTGATAAAGCACCTTTATTAATATCATCTGTGATACCATGCATTGCTGTTGTAAACACATCCATTCCCAAAGATCGGAAGTAGTGTTGCATCTGATTCTTCCATAGCTGAAAATTGTTCCCGTCAAAGATCGGAATCCCTTTATGATTAGTGAACTCCATTTGAGAGAGAAACACTGATATCAACTTGGCTCTAATACCAATTGTTAGGTCCAATAGTCTAGATACCCTGAGAGGGGGGTGAATCAGGGTATGACAGATTAAAACAACTGCCCCTTCTAATCTTGTTTTGCTGTTAGACAAAACCCTCTTCTCTCTCCTTACCGATGCAGAGTATGAATAAAACTTAAAGCATGCACAGGACACAATGATTTTTACTTGGTTCACCCTCAATAGGCTACATCCCAGGATCATACACTGGCAGTATGCCGATGTACCAATTTCACTATAAGCGCACTGTTGTTTACAAGTTCGGAGCGGACTCACTGTCCCTCCTGGTTTACAACCACTCACAATATGAAAGCTCACTGCTCCCTCAACTGAAGTGTGATCACTGCTTCTTCAAAAGATCCACTCACGGTTTATAGACCTGTAGGTCTCTTCATTTTCATGAAAGAATGCATCCTCAACTGTTGATAGATGCTCTGTTGAAGTTCAAAGTTCATCCATCGATGAATACCTCTTTACCACAGATGTTCTGGGAAAATTCTAACTTTCACACAACCCTAGGGCGACTTTCGCACAACTTTAACCAGTGCACATTCTCTGCCTTCGTTGCAGAAAAACCAACTTACATGCCACACTTGCGCGCCAAAACTTGCGCGCCAAAATTTGCACACCAAAACTTGCACCCCAAAACTTGCGCGCCAAAACTTACATGCCAAAAATTGCACGCCAAAACTTCGCTGCACACTTGAGCGGTACACTTGTGCTTCACACTTGTGCGGAACACTTGCGCCGCACACTTCCCTACACACTTGTGTGCCCCACTTGCGCGCACACTGAACTTGCATGGCACACTTCCACTTGCGCGCTCAGAGCTTGGATTTTCTCTAAGTGTTGAGATCGTTAAGAAATGAGGAGGGTAGCCATCTATTTATAGGCATTTTGAGAACTTGCACGCCACACTTGTGCGCAATACTTGCGAGACATACTTGCACGCCACTTTAGGACTTGTGTGCCTCTTTCTTTCCCTTGGCATATTTTGATACGATGATCTTTGAAATATGACTTGCGCGCCACACTTGCGCGCCATACCTGCGCACCACTTTAGGACTTGCGCGCCAAAACTTGCACACCACATTTGGACTTGCGCGCCAAAACTTGCGCACCACATTTGGACTTGCGTGCAAAAACTTGCACGCCATATTTGGACTTGCCCGCCAAAACTTGCGCGCCACTTTTAGAATTGCGCACCACCTTTCCTTTGCCAAATTTTTGATGTTCTGAATTTGAAAAAAAATTCCTGGCATACAACATTAGAAACCTCCTTAACACAAGATCACAACTCCCTTTTCCAAAAACACTTTTCCTCATTCTCTAAGAAAACTTCCTTTGTCAACAGTTTGAGTCATTGAGACTCGCTTTGTCAATAAACACAACATGGAGTCCTACATTGTCAACAAACACAATCATCTCAAAAATGCTTCAATGATACCTTGAGGGTTTTTTTCTCAATAGAAAGACTTTAATATCCTCTACTTGACTAATATATATCCAAAAAAATCACTAAAAATATGGTGATTACAAACTCCTAAAGGATAAATTCCAAAATATGGAAAAATAAAAAAAATAATAAACTTTACACCTGATCATGTGCCCTAAAGTTATCCATAATAACCTCTTACATATGTTATTGGATAAAATAATTTTGTAAATTCAATAGAAATAAGTGTTAGATACTCAATATTACAATACAAAGAGTATAGTGAGTTATTTGAAGTTTAAAAATATTGAACACTAGAAATAATAAAAACAAAAACCAAAGAATGAAAAGAATATTGTGTGTAGTAATATCTAAAGTATAATGAGTGGGTGAAGGTGATCATTGAAATGGAACTACGATGCTTCTAAAGTTGATGTGAACGTTAATGTTTAGGTACAACAAATTTATAGTGATTTTTGAGAACATGGAAACAGAAACAAAGAGAGTTGGTGCTTGAAAAAAATATCCTGAATACTTTTCATGAATGTATGCCTCCAAGTATTTACATCTTCCATCATAAATATATTCATTGGATAAGTTAAAAGTGGTCTTTATAAAAAAAATCATCTCTATGGGATACCTTCTCCTTGGAATTCAAATCCTCTCAGAGTTGATTTTAATTTATTTTATGTTAGTAAATCATTATTAGTGGTTATTGGGAGTATTAAGGAGAAAATTAAAAATTACAAATCCATTTTCACTAGGTTGTAGATAATGTTTGAATATTTTTCATTGAGTTCCAAAAATATATTGCTTAGGATTAAATATTTTCCAATAAATCTCTATAGATTTTTCGATGAGTCTTTATAAAATGATCTCTCTATGCCTTGGGATTCTTTATGGGATTCTTTTTTAAGAATAAGAGTTTTTAATAGTAAAGAGTTTTTGACATAATTGTATACAATTTCCAATATGAATTTACATAATTATTGATAAATTATTTCATAGATTTTGAAAGAACTCTATAGATTTATCAACATGGCTTCAGAAAAATGGTCACGAAGTATGAAAAAATTATAGAAATCCAAATATATTTAAACATAAAAAAACTAAATAAATACGAAATATCATAAGAAAACATGTTAAATATAAAATAATCATGATTTTTAGAATAAAAAAAAGAAATAAGGCACTTGTCCCATCAAGGTTGATCCTCAAGACTCAATAACCTCATCATAACTAATGATCAGGGTGGGAATGTAGTTCTTTATTTCATACTAGAAGTTGAGGATGCCCCTATATTGAGTATTAGATCCCTGATAGGGGTTAAGGATCAACTATATTCATGATCACTACCATAGATCCATGACATGGATCACACCTCTAGTATAACCCCAAGATCAGATCATATGTGTTGATTTTATTGAAAGTATGTGTGAATTGTCACGATCCCCTCCCTCCAAAGATATCCCTCTCGAGATGGAAGTGAAGAAAGGGGGATAATGACCCCGAGTCCCGCCTCCAGTAGGACCTTGTTCAGCGACTAGCACTGAGGGTATATGGATCTCACAATAGGGAAATCATTACCCTTTATTAGTAAACAAGATCGAGAGATAGAATGAATCAACCGCAAGAAACTCCATTACATAATATAAATAACCCAAATTCATCCCATGATGCATGTGTAAATAGAACAAATACAATAAAAAGTCACCAAGGAAAATTCCCAAAATAAAACTAAGAAGTGAAACAACAATTGTCCCAATATCTAAGCTAGGAATTCCCAGCATGGTCCCAAAAATACTCTTGGAAACTTGAAAAAAAATTATATATGTAGGGTGAGTATAAAAATATACTCAGTAGGAAAACCAAAGTCTCATGTGCACATGTGATGAAAGCATACTAATGCACTTGTGAGAAAATAGTTAAACCAACCAGCACCTATAAAGGTATACTAACCATCCCAACCTCATGAATACATGATCACCAAATAAAGCAAGCCAAGTAATATAATATAAAGTAAATTACATCGATAATAGGGTTCTCATACCACTTTTCCACTGATTAGATGCTCTCACACCCCAACGATAGACATCCTGGCACTCACACGTCTTTCGAATATACCACATCACATACCACCCATACAGAACTAGGATACACACCACAACACATCCCACCTGCACACACCTGGGCCACACACCGCAGCACATCCTACCCACACACACTTGAGCCACACACCATAGCACATCTCGACTGCACACACCTGGGCCACACACCACAACACATCCCATCACAGTACATCACATATCAACTCATCCTGAAGACACCTGGGACACCATATCACAACTTTCCCAAAGAATCTTGGGCCATCATCACCTGGAAGAGGGAGCAGGGGAGAGCGGGTGGCCAGTCATCCATCCTCCCATAAGGCTGTTGGGAAATACACCCCCCGCATAACTATGCAGGTGTTCGGCACATAGTTCTCAATGTGGGTAGGGTGCGTATAAAAATCACAAGGAATATAATTATATATATATAGTATCAAACACTCAAGCCCAACCTATGGGTTCTCAAACAAACAAACAACGCACAACATTGTCACTTTTGTTGCCACCTCTAAATGCATTTATTAGTATCTGTAACAGTCATTTTAGATGGTGAATAGCCTTGATAATCTAATGCGGCTTCACATTTACTCCATGTTTAACACCCATTAATTTTATTATTTATCATAATCCATATTTAATCACACAACCCGTCATTAAATTTTCTATTGGAAAATTTCCATCCCATTAACCAATCCAACCGATTACATTTCAAACATTATTAAACATTATTTTATTCCATCACTACTCAAGCATATAGAAGAAAGAAATCATATATCACAAGCAACCATATATCACAAGTAACCAGTCATCCCCAAAAATATCACCTCACCACCCCACAAGCACGGATGAACAACCACATTTTACCCCACACCCCATTACAATCACACATTATCATCCCACAAGCACAGACAAACAACCACATTTCATCCCACACCCCATTACAATCACACATCGTTTTTCCACAAGCATGAACACACATCACAAAACATTGAAATTTCTTTACAAATTCATAAAGGGGCTTTTATCACATTCCACTTTATTTTAGGGATATTATCACACAAATCACAATCCTGGGGAAACCAATTTATTAACCAAATATAAGGGGTTATCCAATTTCCATTTTTATGGTGATATCACAATAATAACAATAAAATCAGCAATCACATCACATGTATCCAACACAAACAGTGTCACGAACCGAATCTGGTCGCCTTCAAACTCGGCACCCGACCCGGTCCATGGTAAGACCCGAAGGGCGTTCCCGATCCCCACGGGCTGGCACAAGTTCCCGGGTATCATAAAATGAAAATTGGGAACGATTTACCCGAGTTTATAAACATAAAACAACAAAAGAATCCAATGAAACAAATCTGGATTTTTCAAACCAAACAATCTTTTACAAAAATTCAGAACTGAATTACATGGCTTAAAACAACTCAAAAGGTCTATACCAAAGTTAAAAATCCAAATAAGGACAGCCCAAGAACCCTCATGGAAAGGGGAACCTCCCACAAGCCACCTCCACAAGACTTCACCACCAAGGACCTGCTAGAAACCCGAACCACTGGAACAAAAAAAACTGTACCCAACCTGCGACAAAAAAAAAACCATGTCTACTTACACCCAAGGGTGTAAGTAGGGTGTGAGCCAATGCCCAGTAGGATACCACCACTAAGAGATTCCATGTGATAAACATTTAAAGACGAAAAGCATGCAAGTTTTCAAAAACATGAAAAGATAGTTACAATTTCTAAAAGATTCTACTTTGAATAAAAACAGTTTTCAAGTGGGCTATCATTAAGAATCAACACTTTTAAAAAAAATGTCAACACTACTGAATTTTCCAGCCAACTATACCATATGCCGACGGTAAGTACAAAGTAAACAATGAGCACAAGAAATAGGAAGTAACACCTAGGCACTAGCTAGCTGTGGGTCCCAGGTACCTCGTATCTCGGTGAGAGTAACCATCACAAATATCCATTCTCGTGCACGAGCCACTAGTAGGGAACATACCCATAACCTAGTGGTCCCCAATCATCATCATCATAGTTTAGTTAGAGTTGTAAGCGTCAATCTTGCTAAGTGAAACTGAGGCCAAACCCCACGGATTCACTAGCATACTAGTACACGTCCACCCACCTAGATACCCAGGTTTTCCCCTTGTGCTCAAACATGTTCAACACATCAAGAAATGTACATTGAACATGAAAATATCATTTCCACATCAAAAATTCACCAAACAGCCCATATGTATACCACACAAGTCACAAAAAATCCATTTTTCATTCAAAATGATTTTGAAATCCGAATCACACCAAAATAGCCCACAACACATTTCACATTTCTTCAACACTTCCACAAAACCATTAAACAATTTTATAAAACAATTATATGATATTTAAACTCATATAACAGCCCACACACATGGAATATAACACTTCTTTCATATTCAAAAATTCAATTTTTCACATCACACTCACACAAAACACTCCACATCACTTTCACATCACTTTCACTCCAAAATATCTCCTTCAAACAATTTAATAAAATATTTCCAAGATGATACATATCACATAGCAGCCTTTTCACAAATGAAATGGACCTTTTAAAAATATACTCCTACCAAAACAGTTTGCTGATATAGTTTCACCTATTACACAACCCAATAAAGCATTCAAAACTTCCATAAAACAATTATAAAGAGTATACCCAAACTTTGCACATAAAATCCATTTCAAAAATATCTTTTTAAGCCAAAAGCACACCAAGACCCTACCAAAACAGAATTGGCAGCCCAATAAACATGAAATAATCCACATTAAAATGTTATATAATCACGTTGAATAATATCACAAAAGATGCCCATGAGAACACACAAATCCATAAAACACTTTCAAGGAGTATAACAAGGTTATACAAATAAAACCATTCAAATACACCCCATTTTTAGGCCCACATGGAACTATATCATTACCTAACCATAATTGTCAGCCCCTTTCAACAACTAATAAATCACTTCCACATTTTACAAAACTACCACAAGATATAACACATGAAATACATTTGAAAAATACACATTTCAAGCAAAAATGTAACTCTAAAAACAAATGCTTTACTATTGCAACCAAAAATGGTTTTCACATAATGCACAGAACATAAGGAACATTCAAAATTATTTAATCAAGCAAACTAACTCATCATTAAATGGTTACCCACGGAATCACCTACCGAATGTGTCGAAACCCTCAAAACTTGGTGCGAAACCTTAAGCGCACCACCGTTGCACAAAAAGGAATAAAAATCCAGACCTAAACCACAAAAATTTACCCAAAAGACACCAAATCATACATTAGGATCGAACCCCAACTTCTGGACATGAGGAACTTCAAGAAAAAGGAAATAAAACTAAAAGAGGATGGAAGGAACCAAGAAGGAATTCCCTTACTTGAATATCTTGAAGGAATCGGCCCCAATCCACAAAATAATGAATCACCAAGTACCCAAAACTGGTATGGAGGTTCGAAGGATTCATATTAGGTCATGTGGGGACTGAAATGGGGGAAAAGGATGAAAAATGAAGGAGTTATGAAAGGATCAATTTACCTCTCCAAATCTGCCCGATTTTTGAAACCCTAATAAGTTCAGTACTAAAGCGCGATGAAGAAGAGCTCCAAAGAGGGGAGAGAGAGCTTGGGCGCGTGTCTGGGTTCAAGGGGCGCATATGAGGCTTTGAATCACCGAAAAATACTTAAAAATGAATAAGTTATTAATTAATCAAATATTATTTTTAAAACTGGAATTGGGCTTTCGGGCAGGCCCAATCCCTTAAATAAAAACCAACATAAACCTTGGTTATGGATTTCCAAAGGCTCCAAATTTTAATTGTGGTGTTAATATATCAGGGGAGGACATTTAGGAGTTGTAATGAAGGAAAAATATTAAAAAATGAAAAAGTTATAAAGGAAACAAATTTTATTTTTAAATCTGGAATTGGGCTCGCGGTTTGGCCCAATTCATGAAAACTCATCTATTTCTCCATAAAACCTTTGGAAACCATCCAAAACAAAAAATGAAAGGAAAAAAATGAAATTTAACTTCAAAATAATTCATGTATGTGACACAAAGACCCCAACAACCACAATTTTTAGTAGAGCATCAGGTATTTACAATCCATAATATCATAATAATATCAAAGCTATAAAAATCATGTGAAACAAACCCCTTTACCCTTCAATTTAAATTCAATCAATTATTTATCTTTAATTAAGCCAACATAACCATAACCCATAGGTAAACGAAAGAAAACCCCTACCATATGATACACAATAAAGAGAAGTGAGGGAACCCTACTTTAAAGAAGCTTTTCTGACTTTTTGTGCACCGTAGGGTGAAGAAGAACACCCACAACCGCACCACGAGAAAACATGGATCAACCTACACCGCAACCTAAGACCATAAAAACTCATCTCAAACTCACAACTCAAACCAAACCACACCATTATAAAAAAACTATAAAGAAGAACAGAAGGAAATATGTGAGAATGAGAGGAGAACTTGCCACAGATCAAATACAGGAGCCCAAGGATTGGTCCCTGTCAGAGGGAATCTCTAAATGTTGAAGGAGAAGGTTTTTGGACACCTGGAATGAGAGAAGATCCATTATCCAAAGGGTTTCAAGGAAACCTGGGTGGTTAGAACCTTTAAAACTGTACAGTATCAGATAATTACATGACATGTAATCCCCTTTCACGTCGTGTAACTTTGAGATTCTAGGTTTCACCGAAAATTGTGTCTCCTTTTTATTACTTAACACCAAAAAACTACACGTCATGAACCAGCCCTGCATAATCCATGAAACCAAATTTCATGTTGTGTACACTACAAAAAAATAGGATGATTAGAAGGGGTTATTTTTTTCATTTAGAAGGGGTTATAACCCATTCTAAACACTTTAGCGGTGGTTACCCATAATCGTTGTTAAAGTGGCCACCTACTCTGATTAGAGATGGTTTTGGGTAACTGTTGGTAAAATGAGCTTATATTTAGCGGTGGTTTTAACCCCCTCTAATTTCAACCTAAATGCACCCAAAACAGTTGATTTAGAGGCGGTTAAAACCACCTCTAATTTAATTTTTAGTTTAGAGGCAGTTAGAATCACCCCTAAATGAGTTCCAAATCCACTTGTTTAGGGGCGGTGTTAATACAACCTCCCCTAAATTACCCCATTTTTTAAATTTCCCATGACAACATAGGACACCCCATCATGCCCACTGAAAACCCCCCACACCCCCCAACACACCCCACTAGACAACCCAACATGCCCCTTGACACACCCCACATGCCCCCCCGACACACCCCACTGGACAACCCGACACGCCCCACTGGACAACCCATCACCCCCCAACACACCCCACTGGATAACCCAACACGCCCCTTGACACACCCCATTGGACAACCTGACACCCCCCCCCAGACACCCACCACTGGACAACCCATCACCCCTGACATGCCCCCCAGACACCTATCACGCCCCCTGGACACCCATCACGCCCTCACGCCCCCCTAGACAACACCATAGGCCCCATGGACACCCCACGGGACAACACCCTGACCCCGCTAGACAACCACACTAGTGGAGAACTTGTGAGGCCCAGGCCCAAGCACCCACCAGCAAACAACCACCGCGGGCCCAACCACGAGCGTGCATGTCCCAGCGTTAGGGAGTAAAAAATTTTCGCACTTTAGGATTCGAACATGAAACCATGGACAAAGTAGTGTCGCACTTCAACCAACTACACTGGCAATTTTTTGTTTATTATATACAATATATTTTATTTATTTAGATACCTAAATTTTGGAATATATATATATATATATATTAGTGTATATAAATATAAATAATAGAATATATTTTTATATATATAATAAATAATATATTTGTGTATAGTATTTATATATAATATATATTTATGTATAATATATATATTATATGTGTGTATATAAAATATATATATAAATAATTATATTTACAAATATAAATATATATTTATACATATATTCATATTTGTGTGTGTGTGTGTGTTTATGTATTTATATAATATTTATAGATATACTATAATTATAATTTATTTATTTATTTATATAATTATTTTTATATACTTATATGTGTGTGTGTCTAGGTGTAACAATAATATTATTAATTATTATTTTTATTATAACAATTATTTTTAAAACTATAAAAATTATATATTGGTTTCATAAATACTATACAATTATATATTTTATGATTTATATTATACATATATTATATTAAATATATTTTTATTATATTTTTATGTATGTAATTATATACGTTTATATTATATCCTGTATACACATATATATATACAAACAAAATTAAATACATTTATATAATTGGAAATATATATATATATATAATTAAATGATATATATATATACTAAATTAATTTATAGTTAATATAGTATACTACAATGTATATAAAATAATTATATAATATATTGAAATTTATATATAATGAAATATTTATAATATAATATATATGATATAAATATATAATATATATTTAATTTTAATTTTAATTTTGTCTCTGTTATATATATTTGTATACATAATATAACATAAATTTATTTATACATAAATATACAATAAAACGTATTTAATATAATATATGTATAGTATAAATCATAATATAAATGTATAGTATTTATAAAACTATATATAAATTTTATATATTTGAATAAATATATTTATAATTACATTTATATTATTTATATCAATATTTATATATGTATACATTTTTGTTTGTATGTATAAATATTTATTTAAAGTATTTATATAATGTCTTGATATATATATGTGTGTTTATAATGCATTTAAAAACATTTATGTAATTTATTTATGTAATATATATAAATATACACACATGTGCACACATACACACATATTATAAAATTTGAATTTATATGAGATTTATTTTAAAAAATAAATAAAAATTTAGAGGGGGTTAAAAAACCCCTCTAATCGGATTAGTAGTGGTTCCTGAACCCCCTCTAATGTCTTAAATTAGAGGGGGTTCACAACCCCCTCAAATTTCTTCAATTAGAGGGGGTTCAACCCCCCCCCCCCCCCTCTCTAATGTCATAAATTAGAGGGGGTTCACAACCCCCTCAAATTTCTTCAATTAGAAGGGGTTCAAAACCCCCTCTAATATAAGGGATTATAGGTGGTTCACAAACCCCGTCTAATTTAAGAGATTAGAGGAGGTTGTGAACCCCCACTATTTCCATTTTAAAAAAAGTCATTATATATATAGCATCTTATATCCAAATGAATATATATATATATAGCACCTATAAAATCCAACTAAACATATATCACCACTAATTATTAAATTAGCAGTGATTTTGACATAACCACCTCTAAAATCCAACCAAATATTAAAAAAATGATAAAAAATTTAGAGGGGGTTGTGCAGAACCCCCTCTAAAAACCCATCGCTAATATGTTATTTTTTATAGTGGTAATACACTTACAAGGTGTGTATTTCTTGCAACAGTTCTGCTGCACCTCCATCTTCCACCGAAAACTCCCAAAACCTCCCCCAAACACCTCCAGCACTCAAAACCGGCAAAGTAACAGATCAGGAAGGCACAAACAGTTACATTAGATACCTCTCAAATGATTCTCACCCTAGAGAATCTAAAACCAAGTCCATAAGGAAAGGGGTCTGAAAACCACCCCGTAAGATACCTATCAAGGATCTCGTCATACCTCAAACACTACCACCAGCCAAACATGCCAACCCAAATAGACAAAAAACACACTGCACAACCACAAGCCGCCTCCTCTCACACAAACAGACTGCCACACAGTCATTTCATAACCAACAAACTACACCATTCCGAACACATGAATCATAGAATTTCATCCTCCATGTCAAGATACTATCCGCTATGGGTGGCACTAACTCACTCGAACGGGTTTAATCGCATTATAGTTAATGCGTCTCGATTAGGAATTGAGTCCTCCCCTTTTCATATGTCAAGACTTTATCACACATCACACCACAGACATTACAAACCAAGGAAAATATCTCATCTCATAAAATAAAAAGGTCTCAAACATCACATCACAAGGTAAGACATAGCAAATCAAAACTCAAAACAACTCTGGGTACTAGCCATGCATCTTTGTTTTTCACTCCCAAGTACTCTCCTCAAGGCCACCATACCTCCACAACACACAAACTAAATAAATGGTTTGTCCACATAGTGCCTTCTCTTGGAGATCCTAGATCTCTATTGGTCGTTCCACAAACTTATCCTCGTCCTTGATATCCAACTCTCCTTAATAAATGACATGGGAGTCATCGTGAAGATATCAATGAAATTGAGAGCCGTGAAAGACATTGTGGATCCTCTCCAAACGTGGTGACAACACAAACTGATATGCCACTTCGTCGACTCATCCTAGCACCTCAAAGGTCTTAAAAAAACTAAGAGAAAGCTTAATCACTCTACCAAACATCTACTTCCCACGTAGAGGGGAAACCTTAAAGAACACTTCATCCCTAACCTCGAACTCCAAGGGACTCCTTCTGCGATTGACATAAGACTTTTTCTAGTCATGTGCTGATTTCATCCTCTCAAGAACAAGTTGAACTTTATCTGTCGTGCTTTGCACCACATCGGGACCAAGAGCGGTTGCCTCCCCAACCTCTATCCAGCACAATGAAGAATGACATAGTGTCCTATATAAAGCCTCAAATGGAGTCATATCAATTGAAGAGTGATAGCTATTATTATAAGAAAACTCTACCAAAGGTAGGTGTCGTACCCAAGATCCACCAAAGTCCAAAATGCACGCCCGCAACATATCCTCCAACCTCTAGATAGTCTGTTCTATTCACCCATCTGTCTGAGGGTGGAAAGCAGTGTTGAGGCATAACTGAGTAACAAAATCATGTTGCAATCCCATCCAGAATTGTGAGGTAAAAAGTGTGTCTCGATCTAAGACAATGGGCCTCAGAACTACATGTAGTTGTACCACCTCATCAACATACCTCTTATCCAAGGAATTCGTTATTCCTAACTCCTTGATCACTAAGAAGTGGTATTATTTCATCAACTGATCTACTATCACCCAGATAACATCACAACCTCCCCGAGTTCTGGGTAACCCTATGATGAAATCCATTGATATTTCATCTCATTTACAGTCAGGAACATCCAAGGGCTGCAACAAACCACCAAGAACACAATGCTTGGCCTTTACTTGTTGGAAAACCAATCAAATTGCCAAAAAACCCACCATTGTTCATTATTGCATCAATAAACGTCCCAAAACCAGATGGGAAGTGTCACAAAACACCTCAAACAATACACCCTCCTCCAAAAACTGAAGTATTATAGCACTAACTAACTTACCCTCCAAGTAACTGAATGCGGGCTTACACTAATCACTTCACACAAAAACTTGGTATTTCCTAGTCAATGATGTCAATAAGGCTAAAAATCGAGAGAAATCAGCTAAAAACCTATGATAATAGCCTTCGAGACCATGGAAACTGTGAATCTCGGCCACGTTCTTGGGTGATTCCCAAGAAACAACTACTTCAACCTTCGATAGGTCTACTGTCACACCCTGCTGAGACACCACATACCTGAGGAAATTCACCTCTCATGTCTAGAAATTACACTTGGATAACTTTCCATAAATATGGTGACATCGAAGAATATCCAAGAGAGTTTTGAGATGGTCAACATGCACCTCCTCTGACTTCAAGAAGATTAAGATATCATCAATGACTATGACGAAGTACCGATCTTGGAACTCACAAAACATGGAGTTCATAATCCCCATGAACACGGCCAGTGTGTTCTTAACACCGAATGGCATGACTATAAACTCAAAGTTTCCATACCTACATCTGAAGGCAGTCTTTGGGATATCACCCTCCTTCACCCTCAACTAGTGATATCCAAACCACAGATCGATCTTAAAAAACCAACTCACCCCTCCAAACTGGTCTAAAAGATCATCTATCCTCAGAAGAGGGTAACGGTTTTTTACTGTCACCTGATTCAACCTCTAGTAGTCTATGTATAGCCTTAGACTACCATCTGCCTTCCTTTCAAACAACACCAGAGCATCCCAAGGCAACACACTAGGAAAAATAAAACCCTTCTACATCCAATCATTTATCTAAATCTTCAACTCCCGCAACTTAGAAGGTATTATATGATAAGGAGTCATATAAATCAGAGAAGTATCGGGCTGAAAGTATATACCAAACTCAACATTACGTCGAGGGGGTAGCATCCAACCTCCTCAGGGAAAAAATCTAGGAACTCTCCAACGACCCTGGGAACCTTCATTGTCCCATCATCCACTGATTCCACCGAAAACTCATCCAACAAGGAAAGAAGGGGATCCACACGTCAACTGCCCACCTGATGACCATGCTCACCAACAAAAACCACTCGTCTTTCATCCACATCTGAAAACACAACTCTCCACCAGAAGAAGTCAATAAAATCACGTACATAATACAACCATTCAATGTTGAGGATGACATCATATGGTTGCATCTGTAGTAAAAAAAAAGGATCCCCACGGGACTGATGTGACCCCATCATCAGTCCACACCCCTAACACACATCAAACAAGCTGGTTTGGACTCCAACTGGCATATTCAACATCAGGGGCATGGGAAGTCTCTCTACGTCTAGTCCCAGAGCATGGGATAGAGTGGGTTCAACAAAGGAGTGTGAATATCCTGAATCAAACAAGGTGAAAACAAGAGTATTAAACAAACTGATCATACCTCTGATGATCTCTAACTCCTTGGAACTGCTACCTCCACTGCATGCAGCTGACTACGCCTAACACCTCTACCTCTCTACTAATGACAACCTCCATGGCCACGATCGGGTCACAATCACTTGACACGAGGAACATCCTGAGGTTGGCCTCTACCTTCTCCATCTATTCTCAGTGGAATATAAGCCTACTGCCCCTACTGCTGAAATGATCTCACTGGAAACTATTGTTGAGGCTAGCGTTGAACATGTCCACCTCCATCAAATTGAGCTCGAACAGCCACTAGGAACTATCCCTAAAGATGGCCACAAACCCCACAGAAGAAACACATCGGCCCCAATACCACAAGAAAGGTACAGAAACCAGAAAGTCAAAAGGTAATATATAAGGACTCAACCTTAAACATTACATAATCTTGAGTTAAGTAAATAATTTGAATTTATTTCACATTGAGGATCTTTTAAAATTTATAGCTCTAGAGAATTAGGACATAACTCATACATAACAAAACCATATAAATACAAAGTGGACACTTCCAATAGTATCCACTTCTTCCATAAAATAGAAAAAATTTAAAATAAAATGTGGCTTCTTTTCATGTTTATTCATCATAACTTTTCCTTGATCTCATCCTTGACTCTATTATCCATTAAATCCTATGAAAATTTTTCAAAAACTTGGTATGATCACAAAATCTCAATAAGGGATATAAAATAAAGAATGAAACCATTAGTCCGTGAATATTTTAAACTCATGAAAACATTTTCACAAAATCATACTTTTCACCCATAAAACATAAACTCTTTAAAATTCCTTGTGAAATAATAATATTCCAGAAAAACTTCTTAGAAATCATAAATCATAAAGCTAACTTATGGCATACATATCATACTTACATTTTAGCTTTCACAACTATATAAGGAGTAACCTTCATGGTTACATTTGGAATATTCATCATAGTATATTCCCTAAATCTCTTAGGAGAAACCTTATCATTTAAATTTTTCTCATTACCCAATGCATTTAAGAGATATCATGGGCTCACCCATCCACGGTTTATCATGGAACCACCCATATACATAAACAATTACCAAGAACCATAACATAATCATAATGCATAAAACAAGCATAAAGGAAAAAATAACATTTCCACATTACAATCAAAAGATATCATTTCAAGATATTTACATAATCAATACATTCTAAAAATAATTTTTAATACCAAAATACATGAAAAGGGAATATGGTATTTATTTTCCTTTTAAAAACATTAAGTCTTATAGAGGAATCCAAATATCAAATAATGGTTACGATGGCGAAAAAGTCATTGTCATCGCGTACATTAAAAAAAACATTCCTGTTGTCATTTAGTAAAATGATTCATAGAAAAAGATTCATTTAGAAAACCATTTAATTAAATTTAAATTCAAAGGGGTTGATTTTACACCATATAAAAGAAGGTGGTGTTTATTATCAAAATATGCCTCAATGAAAAGATATTGAGACGAAGTCCCTTACCTTGAGTCTGACTCATCGCGTACAATTGTTATATTTATGAATAATAAACTTAAGTTAATTTCTAATTTTTTGAGAACCTTTTTCAAGTTTATTATTCCTTTTATATCACTTATTACCATGTTATAAAAATTACCTAACTATTTAAGTTCATATCGGACATTTTTTTGATATTCGATACTTGAGTCGAAAATGAACTTGGCTTGATGTCAATAGTCCATGTGGTCATAAGTCCATCATCTTTAGAATAATATTAATGACATAGTAATAAATTTTATAAATCAATTCTACTTTTAAATCTATTCATTAAATGTGGATATCAAAAATGAACAGCGTTACAATCATGGAGATGGTAAGTCATACGTACGCATGAGTAACGTTTCTATTTTTCATTTATCATTATGGAAATAAGGTAATTATTATTTTACCTTTACAAAATTATCATAACATTATTAAAATCATAATAATAATTTAAATATTATTATATATATCATACAAGCGATGTGGTGAATAAAAATGATTCACATTACTTCGTAGAGGTGATAGTTCACACGTACGCACAAACGACGTTATCGTTTTTATGTGTATGGAAGGTAAGAACATAATTGAAATATTGTTCTTTTACAATTATAAATATGTCATGAATGTAATATATAAACATTTATTCCATCATTATAACTAGTCTTGATAGACAGTAATGAAAAACAAACTATATCGGTTTGTGAGGCGGTAGCCCGTCATACACACGAACGAAATGTTCATTTCCCAATTGATGAAATTAGAGATGGATTTAGGTGATGCTATTAACATAATAACATATCAGTATATTAAGGATATTGGAACTATTATTTAATCTTATAATAATAATATTTGGATGAATTTTAAGAATAAATAAAACAGAAATACTTAAAAAACGATACCTCTTCTTCGGTTGATCGCCTTTGAAGAACACCTTAACACCTATAAGGAGGGCGTTCTGACTAAACTAAGACCTCAAGAACGTGGGGAGGGATTCTTGGAAGATTTTTGAGCAGATATTTTATGAACCAAAAGGCTTTGTAAGTGTGGGTATTAGATAACAGTGGGTACATTTTTATAGGAGAGGGGAGGGGCGCCCTTGGAAACTCTTAAAATATTAAATTAATATAAATTCAATTTCGGTTCCAAATGGTCCCAAAATCATTTATTCAAAGATAAGATGATGTTGGGTCGAATCTCCATCATCAAATTAAAATTATACAGGTTTTTAATATTTTTTAATCCGTACCACTTTTGTTTAACCCTTATTTTACCCTTTTTAATCTTATTGTGATATTATGTTATTTACACTTTGTGGGTTAATGTAATTACCATAACATGTCAAACGACCCAAAAAAGTGTCATTTATGATATATTTGGACTTATTATAACCATTTGGATGAATATTATGTTTTTAAGAATTTAATATCATTTAATAAAATATTTTATATTTTAAAATACCAATAGTGTTAATTTTGACACTATTCATTAGTTGACTTTTAAAAATATCATAATAAAAAAGATAAGTTCGAACAAACTCCTTTAAATCATCAAAAACATGTCAAAATTATCCAGAAAATTAGTGGATGACATAAATTATGTCAGATAATATTTATTTTAATATTTATAATATTATTTATTTGATTCTTTCATTAATTAAGAAATTACTACATCATCTTTGTGTCACCATTTCATTTAATTATTTTTTTCCTAAAAATTATAAATAAATTAACATGATGTGGGTAATATTTTTAGTTTTATAATGACTATTTATAGTCAAAAAGATCCCCCTATATTACTCTATATTAAAATACTTTACTTTTTTAAAAACAAGTGTAACAAAAATGACTATTCATTGATTATAATATTATAAATGCATTAAAGTCATTCAAGTGGCTCCAAGTGGTTCTAAAATTGACCCAAGGATAATCATGGTTGGGATACACTCATAAAATTAAATTAGAAAAAGTGTTAGGGTATTTTTATATTATTATAGTATTATTTTTACCTTTAATTACCTAAATTACCATTAACCTTAGTAATTAAAATAATTATTAAAGTTATTATTCATAATGTCTAAAAATAAAAGGGGGCTATTTATATAATTTGGAACCTATTATTCCAAATATGGAATCCATTTTTTCAAATTCAAAATGCAGAATTAGCAGAAATTTATTTAAAATTAATCCTCGTTGTCAAAACGAGAAAACATGTTTTTTTAAAAGTAAAAACCATCAAAAGATTGACATGTGTTTATATCTAATTTCAAAGTGAAATTACTTCCAATGAAGAAAATTATATTAAATGATAAAAATTTCATCTAATTATACTTTAAAACCAATTAAAAAGATAATCTAACAATATAAATAACTTAGACAAAAAAGCAGTTTTGAATTAAAATACAGTATTTTTTACTATTCATTAAAAAATGAATTTTATCAGAAAAATACCAAAAATTAAAACAAAGTTAATTTTTATGACCCTCTTCTAAAGAAGAAGTTTATTTTTTCAAATATACCTATAAAAGTGTCAAAACTAGATTTAAAATGGGTTCTCCATCAAAAGGCGGTAAAAATGCATTTTTAGAAAAACACTTATTTTATCTATAAAATTTTATTTATTCTTATATAATGTCTAGAAAACACATAATATGAATTTAAAATATTATATTGAATTAATATTTAATTAATATAATCCAACAAGAGTGATTTTATTATTTTATAAACACAATTATTCACACTTAAATAGTTTTTCATAAAAAAACGTCCTTTATATTCAATTGGTTTTTATTTACATTTTTAATTAATTTTCTAACCAATGAATAGTTATATAAAAATATGTAAACTCTATTTTCATCATTTATTTAATATCATTCAATCCCACCATTCTAACAACTATGTGATAACTACAACTTAAAATGATAATATTAGTAATATATTATTTTTCGGTATAACTCGGTCTTGTATGCAACGTAAGATTTTAGAGAAACTCATTGTTGTGTGTTGGGTATGCTATCAGACATAGCATACCTTTAAAATTAAAATTACTATCTAATTTATAAATATTAATAAATATGAAAAGGTATTATTCTATACTTACCTAGGATGTTACATCTTTCCCCCCTTTTGGAAATTCGTCCTCATAATTTTAAATTTAGGCTCGGTGACTAAGGTTTCACTTTTCAAAATTACTTTATTGAAATCTTACATTGGAAAAAATTCAATAAAAGTTTTACTTTAAAAGAAATAAAGTGAATTATAAAGGTCACCTAAGATAACACATACTAGGATTCCATGTAGGAAAACACGAATATAGAAGAAAAGCTAATCATCATGTTCTGATGCACAGTGATAGAAAACATGACCATGAGAAAGTTAACAATCAAAAAACCACAAACTTGTGATGGGTTAAATGGTATTTGATTTCATGGTAGGAAAATTAAATGAATTTTTTTTTAAAGATTCTTTTCATATAGTTGATGAATTATTTTACTACTTAGAATAAGAACATAAGGAGATACACTTACTTGTCAAGTAGAGTTTAATCCTTTAATAAAATTCCACCACAAAGTCATCTTTTTCTCCAAATGATGAGTATTTAAGATGAATTTTTTTCCTACCTGGATCACTAGAATCAACTTCTAGAGAATCACATATTCCACAAAAGATTAACTATCTACTCATCCTATCTTGAAACATTAACTGAAACCAAAAAGATAGGGTAAAAATAATATAATTCCCTAAATATAATAAACTTTAAAATAAGAATAAATACTTTTAATCTCCAAAATTCAAAATTAATACCCAAAGTCCAACATAGACCATTCAACAAATAACTTTCCTTAAAATTATTTAAATAATCAAAACTAATATTGAAACCTAAAATTTAGAAGGATTTGATCAAATAGTATTCCAGGATAAGTTTTAACATTTATCTCAAAATAAAATCAAGTAATCTTGAAGTCTCATACCAAAAAGTAATTACCCTAATCACATATTCTCCAAGTTGGGTTAATCATTTCCATAAATAACCTAAATCATCATAACTCCACAATAAAAACAGATATTCTTCCGAAATAAAATTCAACCATTACTCCTCAAATAAAATCTCATTGTATTCTATTTTTCTTAGGCATATAGGGTTCCCAAAATAGTGAACGTCTTCTGAAATAACATTTATCACTCAATATCCAAATCATTTTCCAATACTAAGGATATCTATTTAATAAAACATAAGTTCCCAAAATCAACTTATTCGTATTCTATTGAATTGTTTAATTAAAAATTTAAAGTCATACTAACCAGGGACTTCACGTAGGCTAGTGGTAGGTGATACACCCTTATCACCCTTCGGTTGTGGGTTTGATCCCTGCGGCCTTTTCGGACGCGACGGGTTGTCACCCATCCTGCGAGTTGTACTTTTTCTAAAACTATATCATTCTTATAAAATACTCCCAATATGAGATAAAATCCTCAAAAATAACAATAACATGTTTTAACCTTAAAGGTTGTCTTATACCTCTCATTTTCATCCCAACTCATAATGACCTCAATATCTTAATTCATGAAGTCTTATATATATTAACATATATTTTATTTGTTATTTCACCTTTAAATGATTTAATAAAACTATTACCAAAATAAAGAACATTGTACCTTGATCATGGTGTCCACCTAGTTTCATCATCATTTTTTTCATGTAGATAGATGGTCCATGCATTGCAATAATGATTTAGAGATTCTTCAAAATCACTTGCTTCCTTTGTCCAAATACACCTTGTAAAACTTGGGTCATATGGGTGTTTATAGAGAAATATTTTTGGAAAATAATCTTGTATGACATATAATTTCAATACATCAGATAAGACTTGCTTTTTATAAAATATTCGGACCAAGTTTGAGTTGAAACTTTCAATCAATGGTCCTATTAAAATACCATAAGTATGTGCTGAAAGACTATATTTTAAAAGAAAATATAAATAGGTTGCGCAAGGGTATCCTTCTTCAGCATATTTTTCAAAATCATAATATGCTTCATAATCTTGTGATGAGGTAAAATATATAAAAATTCCTTGATGATATTTATCTTTTTTTAAAATATGATAATATTGAGAAAATGATATTTGATTAAAAATAACCCATGATCCACGATGGTATTCTCATATTTTCAAAAATGATAAAATATAGTCTTCCTCATTACCCAATGCATTGGAGAGCTATCACAGGCTCACCCGCCCTCAGTTTATCACAGAACCACACGTATACATAAATAATGTCCAAGAACCATAACATAATCATAATTCATAAAACAAGCATAAAAGAAAAATAATATTTCCACATTGCAATCACAAGATATCACTTTAATATATTGACATAATCAATCCATTATTAAAACCATTTTTAATACCAAAATACATGAAAAGGAAATATGGTATTTATTTTCCTTTTAAAAACATTAAATCTTATAGAGGAATCCAAATATCAAATAATGGTCATGGAGGCAGTTGTCGTCGCGTACGTTAAAAAACATTCCTTTTTTCATTTAGTAAAATGCTTCATAGAAAAATATTCCTTTCGAAAACTGTTGAATGAAATTTAAAGTCAAAGGGGTTGATTTTATACCGAATAAAAGAAGGTGGTGTTTATTATCAAAATATGCCTCAATAAAAGGATATTGAGATGAAGTCTCTTACTTTGAGTCTAACTCGTCGCGTATAATCGTTATATTCCTGAATAATAAAATTAGGTTAATTTCTACTTGCTTGAGAACCTTTTTAAAATTTATTATTCCTTTTATATCACTTATTACCATGTTATAAAAATTACATAATTATTTAAATTCATATCATGTATTTTGTCGATATTCAGTACTTGAGTCGAAAATAAACTTGGATTGATGCCAATATTCCATGTGGTCATAAGTCCATCTCCAGAATAATATTCATGAAATAATAATCACTTTTATATATCAATGATACTTTTAAATCCATTCATTAAATGTGTATATGAAAAATGAACATCATTACAATCATGGAGAAGGTAAGTTGTATGTACGCATGAGTAATGTTTCCATTTTTCATTTATCATTATGGAAATAAGGTAATTATTATTTTACCTTTCTAAAATGATCATAATATTATTAACGTCATAATAATAGTGGCTGAAAAAAAGGCTTTGTAAGTGTGAGTATTAAAAAATAGTGGGTACCTTTTTATAGGAGAGGGGAGGGGCACCCTTAGAAACTCTTAAAATATTAAATTAATGTAAATTCAATTTTGGCTCCAAATGGTCCCAAAATAATTTATTTTGAAGATAAGATTATGTTGGGTAGAATACCCATAATCCAATTAAAATTAGACAAGTTTTTAATATTTTTTTAATCCTTATCTTTTTGGTTTAACCCTAATTTTACCCTTTTTAATCTTATCATGATGTTGTGTTATTTACACTTTGTGGGTTAATATAATTATCATAACATGTCAAACGACCCGCAAAAGTGTCATTTATGACATATTTGGACTTATTCTAACCATTTGAATGAATCTTATATTTTTAGAAATTTAATATCATTTAATAAAATATTTTATATTTTAAAATACCAGTAGTGTTAATTTTGACACTATTCATTAGTTGCCTTTTAAAAATATCATAACAGGAAGATAAGTTCGAACAAACTCCTTTAAATCATTAAAAACATGTCAAAATTATCCAAAAAATTCATGAATGACATAAATTATGTCAGATAATATTTATTTTAATATTTATAATATCATTTATTTGATTCTTTTATTAATTAAGAAATTACTACATCATCTTTGTGTCATCATTTCATTTAATTATTTATTTCCTAAAAATTATAAATAAATTGCCATGATTTAGGTAATATTTTTAGATTTATAATGACTATTTATAGTCGAAGAGATCCCCTGTATAACTTCATATTAAAATACTTTACTTTTTTAAAAACAAGTGAAACAAAAATGACTATTCATTGAATATAATATTATAAATGTATTAAAGTCAACCAAGTGGCTCAAAGTGGTCCTAAAATCAACTCAAGGATGCTCATTGTCGAGATACACTCATACAATTAAATTAGGACAAGTGTTAGGATAGTTTTATATTATTATAATATTATTTTTATCTTTAATTACCTGATTTACCCTTAATCTTAGTAATTAAAATAATTACTTAAGTTACTATTCATAATATCCAAAAATAAAAGGGACTTATTTACATAATTTGGACCCTCTAATTCCAAATATGGAATCCATTTTTCCAAATTCAAAACATAGAATTTGTAGAAATTAATTTAAAATTAATCTCCGTTGTCAAAACGAGAAAACGAGTTTTTTTAAAAGTAAAAATCATCAAAAGATTGACATGCATTTATATCTAATTTCAAAGTAAAATTACTCCCAATGACCAATATTGTATTAAATGATAAAAACTTGATCTAATTATACTTTAAAAACAATTAAAAAGATAATCTAACAATATCTAAAATTTAGACAAAAAAGCGGTTTTGAATTAAAATGCAGTATTTTTCATTATTCATTAAAAATGAATTTTATCAGAAAAATAACAAAAATTCAACCAAAGTAAATTTTGATTTCATTCTAAAGAAGAAGTTTATTTTTTCAAATAGAACCTATAAAAGTGTCAAAAACCAGATTTAAAATGGGTTTGTCATTCAAATGCGGTAAAACTGCATTTTTAGAAAAACAGACATTGTATCTGTAAAATTGTATTTGTTCTTATATAATGTCTAGAAAACACATAAGATGGATTTAAAATATTATATTGAATTAATATTTCATTAATATAATCTAACAAGAGTGATTTGATTATTTTATAAACGCAATTATTCATACTTAAATAGTTTTTCATAAAAACACATCCTTTACATTTAATTGGTTTTTATTTACATTTCTAATTAATTTTCTAACCATTGAATCATTATATAAACAAGTGTAAACCCTATTTTCATACTTTAGTTAATATCGTTCATTCCTTTCATTCTAACGACTATGTGATAACTACAACTTAAAATGATACTATTAATAATATATTATTTTTCGGTATAACTCGGGCTTGTGTGCAACGTAAGATTTTAGAGAAACTCGTTGTTGTGTGTCGGGTACGCTATTAGGCATAGCATACCTTTAAAAGTAAAATTACTATATAATTCATAAATATTAATAAATATGAAAAGACTAATTCTATAATTACCCGATATGTTATAGAAGTTGTCGAAATCTACTCCTGGCTGGTCGAAACCTCGAAGGTCCTGGCACCTGAGACCAGCTACTAACAACTCTACCCCTCGAGGAACCATGTTGGTTCCCTTCCCATGACAAGCACTACTACAAATATGGCTTATAATAGTGCTAAAAACGGCCTTTAACAGCGCTAAAAAAGAGCTGTTAATCTCAGCGAAGATAAAGGGGGGTCTCCTTTATCAGCGTTAAGCAAGCGCTGATAAATGTATAATATATCAGTGCTATTTTGAGCACTGATAAAAACTACCTTTATAAGCACTCAAAATAGCGCTGATATATTATCCATTTATCAGCGCTTAACTAGCGCTGATAAAGGCCAAAGATCCTGTCCAAAACCAGAACCTGCACAGAACCTGCCCAGCACCTGCACACATTACAGCACCTGCACAGAGTCCAAACAACACCTGCACACAACACCCACACACAAAGCACATAAGAATAAAAATGATACATACATTTACTTGAAATCATGAATACAAAAAAACACACTTCTATATACATTTCAAACAATGTTTAATTTGATTACAATTACATTTATCCAACAAACAGTTAAAAAACAATGATGTTCCATCCTTTTTGCATCCATCCGCTCTAAAAAATTGTCGTCCATGGCGGCGGTTTCCGAACAAAGCATTCAAACTGAGGAAAAATATTTCACCTACATAATAAAACAAATATTATGTTAGTAATAAAATAATGAAATAAATAATGGGGTTGCTAAATGGAATTATACTAGTGAGGCACAAAACATAAAATAACCAATTAATGAAATTGGTGCATGGTTAGGGCTAATCATCTATAATAATCAAATGGCCCAATGTTTAGTAGAACATGGGATATTTAATGATTTGAGGGGGAATAGATAAACCTACAGTTTGGTTCTAAGGTTATGATGGTCTCACATTGATGGTTAATGGTTTGTCAAATAATGTGATGAACTTGTGTAAGGTATGAGTTTTTGGGGAAGTATCTCTATATGGTTGAATAATGGATTGTAAACCACTCAATGAAACTATACGGATTAGAAGTGTGTGTATATTGATTCCCACATTGTTGGAAATGATTTATTTTACCCTTAGGCCTAATAATTCACCTAATTAATGAGTGGAATTAACAAATTTTCACTATCAACCATTAAAGCGGGTTACCCTCATATATCCCTCATTCCACTCAACAAAATCCTTTACACGCACTCTCCTCCTTATCCCTTCCCCCATGGGATATCTCCCTTACTTTTGAGATAAATGAAATATTATCAATTACATTAAAAGAGTGGTGGAATATCTTCAACCCTATTATCCTCCTCTATTGGATACCAATGATGGGCATTTTGCAATGACATTAAACCTTGGCTATATACCTATATCCATGGTTTAATACCATGGCTATATGTCCCCCCATTCCATAAAAAAGAATCACCCCCGCCCCCTTCCCCAGCACACCCCCTACACACTGCCCACCCCCGAGCACACCCCCTACCCCTGCACACTCCCTGCCCCCTGAACACCCCCTGCCCCCTTCCCCAGCACACCCCTTCCCACTGCACTTCCCCCCTGCCCATTGCACACCCCCCTGCCCACCCTCTACATATTTCAAAAGAACCCAGCACACCCCCTACCCCTTCCCCCTACCACTTTGCCCCCTTCCCCCTCCCCCAGAAAACCACCCCTGCCCTCTCACCCTGTCCCCTGCACATCATAAAGAAAATACCTTGTATGGAAATTGTGCTCAATTTACATTATACACATCATATATATCAACACATTCTCATGTACTTTCATTCAATGTAAATACACATATATAGACTCTCTACATCTCATAAGAAAACCCTCTTTAAAATTCACAAACACATTAAATCCATTTGAAAACACTCATCACACAACTTTCTCATTTCTTCAAACACATTTAAAGGACTTAATCATGAAAATCCACAAGAAATACAACTGCATTCATTTTAAAAATAACTTTCAAGTCTATACACACCCCAAATTCCTTTGATAACACATTTTTAACCACACAAACATTTCATATAGTACACTTAGCAAGCAAATACAGCATAATAAAATCATCATATAATGTAAAAGCATGGAATCACCTACATAAAGCTTGGAATCTTCCTAAATATGCTGGAAAACATAAAACCACACCTCCACAACACCTTAATAAGGACTGATTAAACATTAATATTGAATATATTAATGGAAACCCATGTTTAACTTGTGGTATTCCATGAGTTTAACATCCCACAAGGATAGAGGGTCATGATTTAATGTCTTACAGAGATGTAAGACCTGGGTGGATCAAAACACTTATAACGGTGGATCAGGTAGGTACATCTCTAGGAGGGAGCACCTGGAATGTTTACCTGATAGATGGATCAAAACGCCCAATGAGGTCTGACCCAAGTGTGGTGCATCCCATAAAGGTAAGGTTTCTCATTTTGAAGACTTATTTGGATGCCACTAAGGGAAATACAAGAGGGAAAATAAGCGAAGGTGTACCCCAGTGAGGGGGTCACCATGGTTTACCATTGGTTGGGATTTAACCTCATGGAGGCTTCCTACGTACCCTATTTAGAATACAAGGATCAAAACCCATATATTTAAAAGAGGTCTATTGTGGGTATTACCCATGGTTAGCTTCCCTTCACACTAGGAATACTCTTGGTTGGATGAGTATGGGTTTGTGGGGCTTATGCATTTTCAGATTCTCAGGTTCTTCCAAGAGTAGAAATGGGATGAATGGGACATACGTGCTAAGATGGACCATGTGAATGGCGTGATCCTTGTAAAGAGGCATGAGGCACAAAAAACATGTGGAGCTGTATGTAAACATTATTTATGGTGGCCATGGGGCTCATCAGACTCCCCATACCTTCCATAAACACCTCAAAACATCACGAGGACCAGATTCTATATGATGGTGCATCACAGGGTTGATTCTTTTGATGATGTACTGGTCATTTGAGCTTGGATTTCATCTCAACCAGCCTTTCCCTTACTTGAATTATCCTGGGACACATATTTTGGTTCCAAAAAATCCCTCAACGATGCTGATTATCTCATGCATCTACCTAGAAATAATTGTGCAAGTCAAACAACAACACATGTGCTCAAATACAAGTTCAAACAAACGAGATACAGAAAATGGATTTTGTTGATCCTCGGTGGTTTTGTCGTTCACCCCATACGCACTACACACCATCATTCCTTACTTCAATATTGATTTGTTCAAAGATCAATAATATGAATCCGTGGATAGAAAACATTGAGTAATAAATTAAGATTTCAATACATCTGAGCATTCTCAATTCACCAAAGAAGGTTGGAGGATAATCAATGATCATATATAGATAACATAAGTGGTATGAATTCACCTTCATCCTATTTGTGTACAATCTTCCATTAGGTATGTTGCCCATTCGTTTCTAAAAACATGTATATCATCTTCTGAATATGAGTTTTTGCGACAGTCATAGTAGTACTGAAAAAATATAAATACACAAAGGATTAATAAATATTTTAAATGAACTCCTAATTATTTTCGAAAATACCTCATCAGGGATGTTAGTTTGTTGATGAAATACGATCTCTTTCATAAATTTACAAACATAATAACCACAGTCCTTTCCGTTTATTTGTTTTGGACACTACAGAAACATTGAAAACAATAAGTAATTTGTTTTTATATTTGTTTGGATAGTGCAATGTTATTATATATACCCGGATACTTTTCCAGTTGTAGATCTTATAGGCGTGCTCATCCTTATGCCTTGGATTCATTCCATGCATTAGAAGATATTGATGCACCGCCCTATCATAACAGAATCCTCATTAAAAGATAACATAAATTATATAACTAGATGTTTAGTTTTAAAATGTTGGATCTAGTGTATTACAAATTAAAAAATGCTATCATGCGTGGTCGGTTTGTTGGATATTCGTGCATTCAATACAGAAAATAAATCTTTGGAGTATCCAAATTGACTGCAATCAGCATCCAATGCTCCCTAAAAATACAAAAAGGAATAAGTAAAGAAAGAAATGAAAATATAGTTGATATGATTAAATTGTAGAGTTTTACCCCTGCATCGTTGGTATTAAAAAGAGTCTGTCATCCGTAATTTTTTTTTCAAACGATTTGAGCAGGGATGACATTATTGCAGCCTCTTTAACAGAATCTATTTCGTCTTTTGAAGATGTGGTGTGAGGACTAACGAGTCCAAATTTTTGTTCATGGGGAAATCCCTTCAATTTTTTTCATATATACATCTGCAACAAATATAAAATGTATTTAGTCAAAATTATCAGAGTATATCAGCTTTTGTAAAATCAAATCATGAAAACTTACCTCATGTATACATTTACAACTGAGGTGTCTAGCCATTCATATTTGAGGAGTTCATTTACATTTTCAGCACTAATGAAATCTGATATCTCCTCTCCATACATATCTTTTTCGAAATCAACTATGTGAGTACTGCCATCTTTCAACTTTGTATCCACATGAGCCTGAAATGATATTAATTGTGGATATAGAACGGGCGGGGTGAAGGTGTTCTCAGTAGACTGTTTCAATCGGTTGGTTGATCCTTGAGATAGTTTTGAGCTGATATTTCGTTTCACCCCACAGTCTTTGTCATTATGTAATAACAGCCATCAGTTCAGACCTTTTTTCATTAAATGTTAAAGGACCATCTTGAAAAATAAATTAGAAATGAATACCTTTTTGTCGACATGTTTTTTTACAAGAACTGTCGGCCATGCGATGAATGTTCCAACAGCTTGTTCAACCGTATGAATGTCGTCATCGTCATTTGGAACAGGTATCTCGGCACTCAGCTCATTAGCTATGTTAATTGACACTCTAAGATGATCTTTTGGAAGCTGTATGTTGTGTAGCATGTCGTTTTGCGTATTGAACACCGTAGCCCTCGCTACAAGGCGATAGGTGGGAGTTGATAAATATAAATCACAGTCATTTTCACCCTATGGAATATTAGTACAGGAAAGGTATCAGTGTCTATGTAAATCACATTTCACAGAAACAATTATTAAAACATTTATTACCTCATCTAAGTTAGGTTTTTTAGGGGAATGGCTCGCCTCAAAGCTGGTGGGGGGTGGGGCGAGATCGCCACGCATGGGTTGTTGTTGAGTTGTTTCTTCTCTTTGCCTCTCCCCCATCAATTTTTCTATCATCTATCTCTGGTATTGTAATTCTTCTTGAAAAATAGATAATTGTTCTTGCAGCTTTTCCATTTTTTTCATTTTGATCCCCCGCTTGTTTTTGTTTTTGAAAATATGTTCAGGGTGTCACCCCAAAATCCGCACCTCTGACGCGGCCATACTTTTCTGGCTGCTTCAAGGCTGCTGAAATTATTTCTGCATCTGGTGTGGTTGTTGTTGATTCTTGTGACTATTTCAGATAGAAAATATAGAAAAATAAGTAGTTATTGTAATGTAATAGCGATTTAAAGCAACTCAAATTTATATTATGTCATACTTACACATGTTTCCCACACTTTTTGTGTGTTTTCATCTATCAATGTCCCCTCTTTATTTACACGAGCCTCCTTCCATATCACATGGAGTGGGATGGATATGGCTTTCGATTTCGATTCATCAATCTGCGTATAAACAGAGAAACATGGTTATGGTGTTGTTTTATGTCACATACTAGTAGTAGGGTAGATTTAAAAGACGTACCAATTTTTTCTCAAGTTCATCGTACCCCATCCTTGCTTTATGGTAAGGGTACGCTGAATCTGTTGCGCGTTTTTTATTTTCAGCACTCAGTAGCTGTTTCGTAAATAAAAAACTATCAATCAGGGTGATGAATACAAGAAAACGTCAAACAATGTATTACCCCACACAATGTACCTGAAAAGTATGCTCCCCACGACGGTTGTTAAATGCATCTCATGCTCCTTGGGATATCAAGTGTGCGTAAAGAGGAGGTGGGTGCGGCTTGATTTTCCCTTCTGCATCTTTAAGATGATATTTCGTTAAAATTGTGCGGAAACCTCTATGAATCCTTCCTTCAACTCTTAATACATATTCCTTGTGCGAGACATCTACTATAAATGCACTCCGCAATGGATGATGAAGAGTAAGTCAATGTTTTGGTATTTTATTTTATTTTAATAAATTAAAAAAATGATATCATAATGTTACTGTAATCTCTTCCCACATTAGTGTCTTCAGCCCGGTGACAACATGGTGCCACGACTGTACATCAATCGGCACACGTTGCCGAGTGACGATTCCAATGTAGCTACTAAAGATGGCTCGCTTATTCCATCCCACCTCAAATTTGATGTCTTTTGCTTTTGCCTTAAGGATTTTGGCTAACACTGTCAAACTACAACGCTCTTGTTTTTTTTTTGCGCTTTCAGGGTTTCATTTCCTACCATTTCCTCAGAAGTAGCATCAATATCTTCCCCCGGAGCGCTAGCATCGGCAATGGGACCAGCAGCAACAGGTTGAGAAACTTGTTGTACCTCAGCACTGGGACCAGCAACAATATGTTGAGAAACCTGTTGTTGCTCTGCACTGGGACCACCAGCATCTGGTTGAGAAACCTGTTGTTGCTCTGCAGTGGGACCACCAGCTGCTGGTTGAGAGACCTTTTTTGCCTCGGGATTGGGCGCATCACCAGGTGCAGAAGTCATTATCTGCAGAAGTGGTTTAATATTTAATTTAGATTACATAAAAACAACAGCGAACAGATAATAACATAACGTAACACAATGTATGTTACAATAAAAAAATAACCTGATTATTGTACTCTCTTTTTTTCTTTAAAGACTGAAGAGATTTGACTCCTCTATCGACTATATGAATTCCTTCATTGTGGTCTCCTCTGAAATACAAAACATTGTCTACATTTGGACCGCTGCGAAATGATTGTGAAGTCCCTATAAAAGGGTCAACCTCCGTTGAACTTTCATCTGACCCTTCAGTTGTTTTGGTCGATAACAGAACAATTGACCAATTTCGGTTTGTGGGGTCTGGAACATAAAATACTTGTATTGCCTATGATGCCATTATAAATGGTTCGTCTTTCTCTCCTTCCTTACTGAAATCAACTTTCACAAATCCTAATTCATCTATTTTAACAGCACTCTTGTTATCAACCCACTTGTATTGAAAAATCGGCACTTTGAATTTCGTATAATCCAACTCCCATATTCGTTTAATGATGCCAAAGTATGACATATTCGCATAAATTGGATTTTTGTCATTAGCACCGGAAACATGCATCGCCTCAGCCACAAGTGTAACCCCACTATTCTGCATGGTACTGTCTTCATCATGTTCATTAGTATAGAATGTATAACCGTTAACTGCATAAGCATTGTAAGATAATACGTACACACTTGCTCCTTCGGCCATCCATCAAAGTTATTCTGAAATTGAGTCTGGATTTTCATCTAACTGCTTAAAAATATGGTCTCGAAACCATCCTATAAACTGTCGATTATGTGTATCTGATATCCATTTTTCATCCCTAGAAGGATTCAAACGCCTAAGAATTTCTTTGTGGGTTTGAACATATGGGTCAACATCGAAACTGTTATGCAAAACGTAAAGGTGGGCCTACTCCCGATCTGTAATATTGATTATGACAACCTCTCTTCTAGAAATTCCTTCACCCTCAAGCCGCTCAGTGTGACGAGATTTCGGTAGGCCAATGATTTCCACACCAGACAGGTATTCGGTACAAAATTCAACAGCTTCCTCAACAATATATTGCTCCACAATACAACCCTCTGGCCGACTTCGGTTTTTAACATACCCTTTCAAAATCTTCATATACCGTTCAATGGGGTACATCCATCTATAATGTACAGGACCACATAGTCGAATCTCTCTCACCAAATGAACCATCAAATGAATCATCATATCGAAAAATGTCGGCGGGAAAAACATTTCCAATTCACATAATATAACGGCAATTTCTCTTTCCATAGTTGGCAATTTTGCCGGGTCTATAACTTTGCTGCATATAGCTTTGAAGAAGAAACAGAGCTTCGTTAATGTATGGAAGACATTCTTGGGAAAAATGCAACGTAAAGCTATAGGAATTATATCTTGCATCAAAACATGGCAGTCCTGTGATTTCAGGCCCTTTAATTTTAAATCTCCCATTGACGCGATGTTCTTAATATTTGATGAATACCCCTCTGGAACCTTTACGTCATACAAGAAGTTGCAAAATTGATATCTCTCCTGCCTGGAAAGAGTGTAAGCAGCAGGAGGAAGAAATGTTCATTTTTCACCCTTCACTGGTGCCAACTCTTCTCGTATTCTCATCTCAACCATGTCCAATCTAGACTTAATTCCATCCTTTGTTTTGCCGGGTGCATTTAGCAACGTGCTGATGACACTATCACATACATTTTTTTCAACATGCATAACCTCAAGAAAATGTCTGACATACAGACAATTCCAATATGGTAATTCAAAAAAAACTGATCTCTTTTTCCAACCAGTTTTCGTAAGGTTTTTTGAAAACGGTTTACCAAAAGTAGTATCCAAATCTTTTACTTTCTCAAACAATTGATCACATGTTAGTGGAGACGGTGTTGTACGTTCCTCTGAACTTCCGTCGAATGATGTCGTCCAAGATCGGTACTTATGTCGTCGGGGTAGAAATCTGTGATGTCCTAGAAACACGGTTTTCGGTGAATGTTTCAACCTAATTGACTATTTACCTTGTTCGCAAATGGGACACCCTTGAGTTCCTTTAATGCTATATCCTGACAAATTTCCATAAGAAGGAAAGTCATTTATCATCCCGTACAACATGGCTTTCAAAGTGAACTGTTCATTTTTGTAAGCATCATACATCGTAACACATGAATCCCACAATATTTTCAAATCCTCGATCAATGGGGCCAAATAAACATCAATATCATTACCCAGTTGTTTTGGTCCTGATATAAGCATAGATAACATGATGTATTTTCGTTTCATTCATAACCACGATGGTAAATTATAATTTACCAACATAACCAGCCATGTACTATGACTGCTGCTTTGAAAACCAAAAGGATTCACCCCATCTTTAGATAAAGCCAGACGAAGGTTTCTCGGCTCGTTCCCAAATTCAGGATACTCGTGATCAATTCTCTTCTACTGAGGAGAGTCTGTAGGGTGACGTAGTTTCCCATATTTAATTCTTGTATCTGCATGCCATGTCAATTGTCCTGCAGTCTCCTCACTTCCATATAGGCGTCTAAACCTAGGAATGATTGGAAAGTACCATACAACTTTCATAGGACTAGAATCATCTTTCTTGTATCAGGAAGCACCACACTTTGGGCATTCTTTAAGTGATTTTTGGTCCTTGTGAAACAATATACAGTCATTCGGGCAAGCATGTATTCTTTTAGAGATCATACCCATCGATCGTAGCATTCGTTTGGCATCATATGTTCGGCTTGGGAGTTAATTATCTTCTGGGAGCATGTCATTCAGGAGAGCAACTAGTTCTGTAAAACTGGCGTCACTTCACCTGTTGCCTGCTTTCAAATTATACAGCTTCAATACGGCTGACAATGCTGTATATTTAGTGCAACCAGCATACAATGGCGTTTTTGCACAACTCTTTAACTTCTCAAACAATTTTGGGCAATCACGAAGTTCATCTTTAATTGTCCTTGTCATTTCCTCAATATGATCTTCATCATCGTTCACATCTGTAATCACACCCTCCATACGATCGTCTTCACTGTTCATGCTTCTAATCATATCAGATGATCTATAAAATGCCGTGTTCTATGAGTCACCACCTACATTGGTTTTTTCCCCGTGTTTATTCCAACATGTATAACTTCGATATATTCCGTGACAGATCAGGTGTTCTTCCAAATCCTCTGGACTGGTTTTTCTTGAATAACAACAGCGTAAACACGGACAAAGGATTTGAGAAGGGTCACATGCATGATCTTCTGCAAACTTGATAAACTCTTTCACGCCATCTTCATACTCTTTTGTCAACCGATTGTCATTCATCCATTCTTTATTCATATTCATCGTCTTTATGGGTTCGATCTCGAGAACTTGACTAATATTATGTTTTAATTAATCAGGTATCATTGTTTGGGTTTTATAAAAACAAATCATGGTACAAATGCCTTTAAACACATGTGAAATCCATATACATGGTGTGTCCAGTAGGGTGAACATCGTGTATGTATAAGATACCTGATTTAATCTGACATATATCAAATTTATTCCAAGTTAGTCTTAAAAAGACTGAATGATGCCTTAGAAAATACATGACATTTAGAACAACTTAAGCTAAAGGCGTGTACTTTAGATACATATTGAGTCACCTCACCAGCTATGCATCACATTTTTGTGGAATACACGGTGTGTAGTCCTTACATGACCACTAGGGGTGTATAGTCTATACACATCAAGTCTATATGGTATTTATACATGGTGTGAGTGAAGTAAAACACATGTCATCCTGGGGTGTTCATTCATAAGTCAAGTATACGTAAATTACCAATTTATATATTCTAATGTTCAACAAGAACCAACCAACATTCAATTCATTTAGTGCGCAAACAAAGACCACCAACGGCCACGATTTTCAACGGGGCGTTTAGCCCGTACATTTCACATTATAACCATAAATATCAAACAATAATAACATGCGAACAAGAGGAAACCAATGAGTAATAGGAGAAAATAGTAATAAATATGATGTTATCTCAATGTACTCAAGGTGATGATAAGATGTTGGTCAAGATCAACTATGGGTTGGGAGTACACTAATATTTAATTGAAAAAAACTACTAAAAACTGATCCAAAAAAGGATTAAATATCCTATTCATCAAGTCCCTTAATACAACCAATGCATTAGTTAAACCAAAAATCATCGCTAAAAATTCATACAGGCCATAACTACTCCTAAAATCAGTCCATGGTAGGTCCATCGATGTCCAACTCATCTAATGGTGTCCTAATGTCAAATCTATCTTGGAGAAGATCATAGAACCTCATAGATGATCAATGTGACTATCAATGCGTGGATGAGGATACATATTCATGACTCTCATCAGGTTCAATCTCCAATAGTCCAACAAAAGAATAAATACCAATCAACCATCTATTTTAGAGAACTATAAAACCCCATGGTAAAGTACTATGCCATATGAAACCATTATATTCTATATCATCAAATTGTAATTCAAACAACTGATGCTCTTTTGGTGTTATTTTAGAAATTGTGATAGAAACTGAATTTTCTCCCAAAACTAACTAGATTATAAAGTTTATCTCTTTATTAAGAAGTAAATTTTATACCTCATCAGTGAAAACATCCTAAAAATGTACTACCATTGGGGAAAAAGAATCCTACAGCATTCTAGCAACATCTACAATATGCCTGACTATTTGAGCCATGAGAAAATACAATATAGATTGAATTGGTTCTACATGACCAGATAGAAGATTCCTCTCATCCAAGTGAAAATAACTCTGTCTATTTTGGAGATAAAAAGGTAACTCTCATATGGGAACAAATGATTTTGGATTGTTATAAAACAAACTAATCCATAACAAAACTAAAATAAAATATTATCATATAAAGCATGGGTGGTTCACAAAATAAATGATAACCACCAATATCTAGAGATCATTCCTTACAACATGTTATATTCTTGGACTATAATACCAATAGTGTGTCGATGGTGATAACACTATCTAAGCTTTACACCTCCAAGCCTAAAACATTTACAAAAAGAGTGAAAAAAAGGAATGTGATTATCTTTTATAAAAAATAAAATAAAGGGTAGATGATATAGGAATTGTACCATTGACAGTAGATGATCAAGAATCCACAATAGCCATAGTAGACTACATAACATGCATATGACCAGCCCCTAAACCCTAGGCTGGAGCCAGACTCCCTATATGATATATACTCTTCCTTATACTTTCATTCCTATATGGTGGTACAACATCCCCTCCCTTGACCAAAACTTTCAATGGGACTCTAGCTACCTATTATCATAGGAGTGTTTGAGTCCTTCCCAATCTCTAGTTCCATTCATGTTCCCCTATAAAGGATCTATTGTTGCATGCCCCTAGAAAACCACATTAGGTGGACGAATCTTTTATAAGCATGACACCTCAATCGCAACACCATACAAACCAAACAATCAAAATTTTAGATTTTACAAAGCATCCCTTATTCAATTTTGTTTGTTAATTCAGGGGTTATCACAGAAGTTTTATCATCCTGGGGTGTTCATTCATAAGTCAAGTATGCGTATATTACCAATTTATATATTTCAATGTTCAACAAGAACCAACCAACATTCAATTCATTTAGTGCGCAAACAAGGACCACCAACGGCCACGATTTTCAGCGGGGCGTTTAGCCCGTACATTTCACATTATAACCATCAATATCAAACAGTAATAACATGCGAACAAGAGGAAACCAATGAGTAACAGGAGAAAACTCACCGCGAAGGTGTCGTTAAGCACACGGCAGAGGTGCGTACGTGGCAGAGGAGAGGCGCACAGCAGAGGAGATTTCCAACTGAAAAGAAAACATTAAATAGGGGAAACCCATGAGAATAAAATAATCTAAAACCGAGTACACCATTTACCACATCCCACAAACCCCAAAAGACAATGCATGCAAATAAATTTAAATTTATTGATAGAAATCACTATCTGATCACTAATTTTTATTCAAACCATAGGTGCAAACAAATCCAAATAAGAATCAGAAAGATCACATACCTCGAGAAAAGAAATCCAACCATAATAGTGATCAAGCATAGAACAATGTGAACTAGATGGAACTCAGGATGGGGAGTAAGTCATCATATAATAACTCTAAGAAATTGGTGTGGTGAAAAAATACCAACATCCTATTAGTATTTGTGGTGAGATATGTTATACTCAACACCCGATGTAAGGGAGTGTGATTTTCCTATATTCTCAACAATTACCTTACCATCTTATGTTATCCTCTATAAAGGTGTATTTTAATTTTAACTAGAATGGGGAATTACCTCTCATCCATCAATTTAATTAGGACCATTTGTATAAGTAAGGCATTATTCACATTCATATTTATATTACAAAACATGAAGAAAAACTTCTCATATGTCCCATTATCCATGTACAATTTCATTCAACAAAATGAAATACACAATTATCATTCTATATAACATGCAGTAGATGGTGTTCCCTTTCAACCCATTATAGATCATTTCAATTCATTTAATTAATTCATTAAATTAAAATAAATCCATCATGTAAAATTCACTCTTCATTATTATTGCACATTCAATTTTACCAAGAATGGAAAATTCACTAATAAGGCTCAAAGGGTCTTCAAAATGGGCCATAATCAACATGAAAATTTCCTACATGGTAAATTCCATTAAGAATCTAGGCCAAACACCTATAATGTGTCTTCAATTCCATTTATATACCCTTGTATCAAGGGAAACCTCATTTAAAAGCTTTGACATAAGCTAAATAGGTGTTCAGGGCAGTTAATAATTTGACATTAAAGGGATAATTTTACTTGGCACACTCAATGGGTGTCCATAAAAGAGTTCAAGAACATCTAACCCATGAAACAAGATTTAATAGGTGTTTATTGAGGTGCAAGGATTAAATAAAGAACTCAATAATATCAATAATCCATTGACTCTTGCAATAACACCTTAAATCAGGATTTCACACGTTCAATTCAAGCGGTAGAAAAAAAATTACCTGAAAATGAATATCAATAATGGTAGCGGTGGCGGAGGAGAAGCGCCGGAGGCGGAGGCGGCGGTGGCGGCAAGGCGGAGGCGGCGGCAGAGGCAGAGGCGGCGGCGGCGGCGGAGGCGGCGACGGCAGAGGCGGCGGCGAAGAAGGAGGAGGACGAGGAGGACGAGGAGGAGGAGGACGAGGTCGCGGCGGCGAGGGGCCTGGTTCAGCTTCCGCGAGAGCTTGACCGCATGTAAGCGAGGATGGCCTGTTGGGGTTATTAAATAAAAACCGACAGAACCTTTATCAGCGCTCGTTAAAAGCGCTGATAAAGGTATGTTTTATCAGCGCTAAAATAAAAGTGCTGATAAAACATTCATTATCAGCGCTTTTTTAGCGCTGATAAAGAGCTACCTTTATCAGCACTTTTAGATAGCGCTGATAAAGGCATACCCCTTTATCAGAGCTTTCTGTTTAGCACTGATAAAGGGCAGCACTTCCCTTGCCCTGTTTTGTGGTAGTGAAACCTCTTCACAAGTGCATTCGCTCGATCACCACTACCTTCTTCTGAACCTCCGGGTACGTTGGCAATGTAAAAGGAGTAATTGCATGCTGGTAGAAGGACGGAGTGCCTCCTCAAGATGCCTCACACGAGACTCCTCATCTGGAAAAAGATCTAGAGAAAAACGTAAAAGGTCCTTGAACTTGATTCCCAACTCCCGCACTAACATGCTCCCCTGGTGAAGAGAAAGAAGCTCATGCCTCTTTACTACCTTTATGGTCGATGAAAGGAACTCTACCTGTAACTCCTTTTGGAAGTCGACCCATGAAACATATGCCTCCCTCTGCTCACCAAGGTACAACATCTAGCACTGACATGCAGCTCCTTGTATCTGACTAACCGCCAAAGGGACTCTGTACTCCGTCGGGGCTCTAATCAAACCGAAAGCGATCTTCAAGTCCTCTAGCCAACTCTCTGTCGCCGTGTCAAAAACGCTCCCCTCGTACTTTGCCAAAGCCCTCCGTTGAAAAGCACGTAACATCCTCTTCCACTGATCATCATCCTCAGTCGGATCAACCCTTCGTCGATCAACCAGGTCAGCTTGCTAAACCTCCACTGCCTAAGCCACACGTTGACGATAACCAAGAGCTATAGCTGAAAAGAAAACGAGGATTTCTTAAGCCCGAGTAGTATGAAATTTCATTAAGATTCATTTTAACTCAATTCATTTTGTTATTCATTTCAATTTTCCCAAAACAACTCAATTCAAACAAGAACACAAGTCATCATGATGCATGTACCTCTCCTAGGTCTCTATCATGCAAGCAGTCCCATCTCATTTGGTCGTTCAATAAGCTTAGAGTTCGTGCACTGGATCATGGAGGGCTCTAAAATCTCATGCCCTAGCTAATATCTCCAGCTTATGTCACACACCAAGATCAACAAACATTGTTGTCATACCAACTCATGCATTCCTCATTGTGCCTAACTCCAAACTCCACCATATATCTCAATCATCACCTCCATTGCCACTCTGTCGCAATCTCCTCCCTCCAAAGATACCCCTCGTGGGATGGCAGTGAAGAAAGGGAGATAATGACCACTATGTCCCCCCTCCAGTAAGCCCCGGGTCGGCGACTAGCACCGAGGGTATAAAGATCTCACAATATGGGAGGTATTACCCTCTGTTAGTAAACAAGATCATGAGATACAAGCAACTCTGTTACATAATATAAATAACCCAAAATCATCCCACAATGCATGTATAAAGAGAACAAGTACAATAAAAATTCTTCAAGGTAAATACCCAAAATAAAACTAAGCAGCAAAACAACAACTATCTCAAGATTTGGCCTAGCAATGCCCAACATAGTCCCCAAAATCTTCCTGGAAACCCGAAAATAGTTTTATAGACATAGGGTGAGTATACAAATATACTAAGTAGGAAAACCAAAGTCTCTTGTGCACATGTGAGGGAAACATACTAATGCACTTGTGAGAAAACAGTAGAACCAACCAGCACCTATAAAGTTACACTAACCATCCCAACATCACCAAGGCACGTTCACCAAATAACACAAGCCAAGTAATATAATATAAGGTAAAGCACGTCGATGATAAGATACCCCGCACCACTTTCCCACTGATTAGCCGCTCTCACACCCTAACAACAAATGCCCTGGCACTCCCACCTCTTCTGAATATACCACATCACATCTCACTCGCACACACCTGGGCCACACACCACAGCACATCCCGCCCGCACACACCTGGGCCACAGACCACAGCACATCCCATCACATTACATCACATCTCAACTCATCCCAAAGACACCTAGGACACCACATCACAACTCGCTCGAAGAAGCTTGGGTCATCATCACCTGGAAGAGGGAACATGGGAGAGCGGGTGGTCACCCATCCATCCTCCCACCGAAATGTTGGGAGACACCCCCCACGTGACTATATAGGCGTTCAACACATAGTATTCAACGTGGGTGTGGTGCGTATATAAATCACAAGGAAGATACAAGTATATATATATATATAATATCAAACACTCAATCCCAACCTATGGGTTCTCAAACAAACAACCAACCCTCGCTTTTGTTGCCACCTCTAAATGCATTTATCAGTATTTGCAACAGTCATTTCAGAATGTGAAGAGCCCTGATAATCTAATGTGGCTTCACATTTCCTCCACGTTTAACACTCATTCATTTTATTATTTAGCATCAACCACATTTAATCACACAACCCGTCATTAAATTTTCCATTTGCAAATTTACATCCCATTAACCAATCCAACTTATGTCATTTCAGACATTATTAAACATTCTTTTATTTCATCATTACTCGGGCATCTAGCAGAAAGCAGCCATATATCACAAGCAACTAGACATCCCCAACAATCCCACCTCACCGCCCCACAAGCACGGTCAAACAACCACATTTCACCCCACACCCCATTACAATCACACATCGTCGTCCCACAAATACAGCCAAACAAGCACATTTCATCCCACACCCCATTACAATCACACATTGTCGTCCCACAAACACGACCACACATCACAACACATTGAAATTTCTTTACAGATTCACAAAAGGGCTTTTATCACATTCCACTGTATTTTAGGGATGTTATCACACAAATCACAATCCTAGAACAACCAATTTATTAAATAAATATAAGTAGTTAGCCAATTTCCATTTTTAGGATGATATCACAACAATCACAACAAAAGCAGCAATCACAACGCATAGCGCAAACAAAGCCCCCAACGACCATAATTTTCACCGGGGCATCAGACTCATACAATCCACAATATCACAATAATATCAAAGCTGTAAAAGCATGCGAAACAAACCTCTTTACCATTCAATTTCAATTCGATCAATTCTTTATCTTTAATTAAGTCAGCACAACCATAACTCATAGATAAACAAAAGCAAACTCCTCCTGCATGATATACAATAAAGAGAAACGAGAGAACTCTACCTCAAAGAAGCTTTGTTGACTCACTGCGTACCGCAGGGTGAAGAAGAATGTCTGCAACTAAGGGTGTAATTTCGGCCCGGATCGAGCCCGGTATGCAAAAAATCGGGCGGCTGACCACTATTCGGGTCGGGCTGGGCCGGCCCGAACATCCCCATGAGGCGGCCCGAGCCCGACCTCGGGCCGGCCTCAATCATCGGTTCGGCCGGGCTTTTTCGGGCCGGGCTTTTTCAGGCTGAGCAGGGCTTTTTCGTGTCGGGTCATGGTGGGCCTTTATTATTTTCAAAATTATTGTTTGTTTTAAAACTTGTTTAAAACATTTTTATTTAAACATTTTTTTAACATTTATTTAAAAAAAATACATTTATTTTTAAACGGATGTTTTTTGTAAAAATGTTTATTTTATTTTTTATTAACATTTTACAGTGGGTGGATATGTTTTTTTTTGTCTAAATTGATTTATATATTGTGAATCTATATATATTATTTGCAAATTGTGAAAAAAATAATGAGGGGTTTGGGGGGTGTGCAGTAGTGGGTGAGTTTAAAGCCTTGTTATTTAAATGTATTCTTAACATTTATTTAAAACATTTTTTTACATTTAATTTTTTTAACTTATTTATAATTTTTTAAGCATCTGTTAAATTTTTTTATTTAAAAGTTTTTATTTAAACCAATTTTTAACATCTGTTTAAAACGTTTTATTACATTTTTTTAATGATTAATTTAAAACATTTTTTAATTTTTTTTAAATGCATGTTGTTTTTTTAAAACATTTAACATTTTTTATATTTTAATGTAAAAAGTAATTTTTAAGTGTTTGTTTTAAAAAAAAATTAAGTGTTTGTTTTAAAAACTTTTTTTAAAACATTTGTTTAAAACATTTTTATTTAAACCTTTTTATAACACTTGTTTAAAATAATTTACATTTATTTTTAGACGTTTAATTTAAAATGTTTTTTTGAACGCATATTTTTTACATGTATTTTTTTAAGCATTTAACATTTTTTATGTAAAAACATTTTTTTTATTAACATTTTACAGTGGGTGGATTTGTTATTTTTTTCTAAATAGATTTATATGTCTATGAATTTATATATATTATGTGCAAATTTAAAAAATATATATATTAATTAGGGATTGGGGGGTGCGCAGCAGTGGGTGGTGGGTTTAAAGCGTTGTTATTTAAACATTTTTTATCATTTATTTAAAACGTTTTTTTACATTTATTTTTTTAACTTATTTATGAAAATTGTTTTTAAGCGTTTGTTTAATTTAAAACATTTTTTTAAATGATTTTTAATTTTTTTGGCAGGGTAGACCCAGCCCGGCCGGATCCTATTCGGGCCGAACCGAAATTACAGCTTTAGGGGGTGCGCAGCAGTTGGTGAGTTTTTTTTTCTAAATATATTTTTATATGTATATATAATATATGCAAGTTTCATCATATTTAAAAAATAATAATGAGGTTGGGGGTGTGCGAACATCATTGGGTGAGTAGTTATTTTTTTTAATATATAATAAGTTATTATATATATATATACATATATATATATATATATAATGAGAAAATTGTAAAAAAAATAATTAGGGATTGGGGGTGCGCCGCAGTGGGTGGGTTAATTTTTTTTTCAAAATAGATTTATATATAATATATGAAGTTGTAACATATTTAAAAAAAATTAATGAGGTTGGGGGACGTGCACGAACATCATTAAGTGAGTGTTATTTTTTTGTTAATATAAAATAAGTTATTATATATATAATATTAAATCATTGACACACACGCATATATATATATATATTATTAATAGATTTTTAAAAACCACACTTAATTGATATATATTATTAATAGCTTTATATATATATTTAACGAGGTTGGGGGGTGCGCGAACATCATTGGCGCACCGCCTGGACCAGTTGGTCCGAGCGCAACCTTGGAAGCTCGAGGTAGGGGGATTGAATCTCCCTACCAGCAGTTTCCCATTAAATTTCTTTACAGCAGCTGGGCTTCACACGGGCCAACGGGGCTGGGCTTTTTCGGGCCGGGTCGGCCTGGCCCATAGGCCTTCTTTAGGCCCAGGCCCAACCTAATGAACCTACGGCCTGGCCCAACGCGAGCTTTGTCGGGCCGGGCCGCTCGGGTTTTCGGGCCGTCAGGCCAAAATTACACCCTTACCTGCAACCCACAACCGCACCACGATAAAACACGGATTAACCTACACTGCAACCAAAGGCCATCAAAACGCATCCCAAACTCACAACCCAAACCAAACCGCATCATCGCAGCAAAACTCCAAAAAACGTAAGGAAATGGGTGAGAACGAGAGGAGAACTCACCGCGGATCAAAAACAGGAGCCCAAGGATCGATCCCCATCGTAGGGAATCTCCAAACGCTAAAGGAGAAGGTCGTCGAATGCCTGGAACGAGAGAAGAGTCGCTGGCTGTAGGGTTTGGAGAAAACCTAAGCGGCTGGAACCTTTAAAACCGTACACCATCAGGGAATTACACAACGTGTAATCCTACACCGCAACCGAAGGCCATCAAAACACATCCCAAACTCACAACCCAAACCAAACTGCATCATCGCAGCAAAACTCCGAAGAACGAAAGGAAATGGGTGAGAACGAGAGGAGAACTCACCGCGGATCAAAAAACGGGAGCCCAAGGATCGATCCCCATCATAGGGAATCTCCAAACGCTAAAGGAGAAGGTCGTTGAATGCCTGGAATGAGAGAAGAGTCACTGGGTGTAGGGTTTGGAGAAAAGCTGAGCTGGAACCTTTAAAATTGTACAGCATTGAAGAATTACACGTGTCATCCCATTTCACGTCGTGTAACTCTGAGATTCTAAGTTTCGTCAAAAAATGCATCGCCTTTTTATTATTTAACCCCGAAAAACTACACATCGTAAACCGATTCTGGATAAGCCGTGAAACCAACTTTCATGTCTTGTAATACACTTACATGATGTGTATTTCCTGCAGCAGTTCTGCTACACCTCCAACTTCCACCGAAAACTCTCATAACCTTCACCGAACACCACCAACACTCGAAACCGACAAAGTAACGAATTGGAAAGGCGCATATCATTATATGAATTTCCTTTATGATTAATAAATTATGCAAAATTAATTTATGTTACATTGATAATGTGTGAAGTTATACTTCTAATTTTCAGCATAAGTTATTGGTTAGATAATTCATATGCTTCACCATCACTTTCACAGTGTCCCACTAAGATAGGATCATGTCCCCAATTGTATGTGAGATTACATGTTTGAGACCTACAGGCATGGTCATTTTCATTAGTATACGTTATAGAAATAATTGGTATATGACCAATAGTATTTTCTTAGTAATATTGAATTACATTGGTTGTGTGATGAGCAATTGAGAGATGTTTTATTAAAATATAGTATATGTGATTGATGAATTAATATTTTATGAGTAGTTTTGGAATAAGTAGAAAATGTGTTTAAACCATAACCAATTTTAATCTAATAAATTATTGAAAAGAATTCGAATATTAATGGATTGAAAAATAAATATGTAACTATGTGATAGTTATAAATAAGAGTGATTTGAGCAATAAAAATTAAATTATATGATATAATGATTGTGGAGGAACCCCATGGACGTAGCTTAGTGGTTACGCTTTTAAGAGGTCTCACGAGAGGCCTTGAGATCAAGTCTCTCGGAGTACTTATAAATACAATAGTTTCTTTGTAATCACCCTTCTCGAACTGTTTTAATGATATAATGATTGTGGAGGTGCTCATACAATTATGACTTAGCATGCAACATGAGAAAAAAATGGTGTTATATACATTATAACATGTACGGTATTATAATTACAATGATCGGAGAGGGAGATTGCAAAAAAAACAAACTACTGTCCCTAAAGACTCAACCCTAAGACCTCTAACACGACCTCGCAAAAGTGTAACCACTAAACTATACTCCTAGAGGCATGTACGAAATTATAAAGATAAAAATTGATAAGGTTTTACATGGCTTTGGAGGATATGGATGATATCAAGAATGATGTAAACATTATACTTGAATTCAAAAAAGATATTTTAAAACACAAATTACAAAATTAACCATAAAAACATCTATAAATAGAAGTTTCCCTCTCATTTATCTACTCACTAAATAGAGGCACAACTTCCTCTCTTTTTTAATCTCTTCGTACTTTCCAAGGTTCTCTCACCACAATAGCAAAAAAAACGAAGGATAAAGGTAATCATTTCAATTCAATTTTTTTCTATTTCAATCAAGGTAAATCATTTTTAGCACATCTATTGTCTAAAAATAGTTTTATGCCTTAATTTCTAATGTTTAAAAGATGAAACACACAAATAGCAACTTCATTATTCACATCTTTTATGACGTTTCATCTTCCCTTTTTTTTTCTTAAACGCCTTTTACACATTACAGTTTACCATTAAATAAATTCTCATTAATAGAAAATTACTCACTGTGGAGAAATACCATAAGTATATGTTCATCCCGATATCATCATCACAGTGAGTCACATAATTACATACATATTCAACGGTATAAATATAAATTTTACAAAATCATTAACAACTATTTGGTGATGGAATTTTAACGATAAGAAAAATAAATCCAAGAATAAGAACTTTTAACCATATGTTTCGGAACTATGACACCGAATTCCATAAAAGGAATTTTAAACTATCATGATAATTCAAATTTCAATGGCTTTAAATATTGTGATAAAAATTAAATCCTAAATATAATATGTATTAAAATAATGCCATGGGACCAGATATTAATCATTAATAAAGTCATAAAAAAATAACAAAACACAAAATGTTTTCATACAAAAACAACCTCTGACTAACCATCTTTCAACCTTCACCTGCAATAACCTTGCCTTTCAGGGCATGGGGCTGGGAAGAGGCTCCCTAGAAGAAAGACTATCCAGATTGGCAATAGAACAAACTGGATAGAACCTATATGAATGACAAAGTCCCCAAGATAATGTGACACTCTTATCATTCCAGGATAGCCCTAATAGAACAATCTGATCTGGTATAAAAGAAGGGAAAAAACTCCAATCGTGACAACTCTATCCTAGAAGGGAAAATGTGTTGAGATTGTCTCCTTAAGTTTTCCCGCTGTACAAAGAAATCATGATGGAACTTCTGGTTAAATGAATATAACGTCTGGAACATTCTACAGATTTCAGCACATACAAATAATGCATGATGTAAAATGATCAAACATGAAACATTACAAGAATCTACCTGGGTTTTACAGTTCTGATTAAAATAGAATGCAACATATATGATATGCTTACTATACATAAACCCCCACACTGAAACCATCTTAAAATGAAAGTAGGAATAAGAAAAACCAAAAAATATATATATATTATAAGAAGCCTTGAAAAATGAAAAGAAAATAGTAACAAAATGCATACCTTAAAAGCAGGGCTGAAGCAACAGAGACCCACGCGTAAGGCAACCCACATGGCGACCAGCCCAAAACCCTTTACAGCCTTTACACATAGCATCACTCACCACCAATCACAAGTTTATGATACATAAACGTGCAAGAGATACAACATTACTCATCCAACCAACCTGAACAGAAGACATGACATGAAAAAAATAAGGCAAACAATAGAACTCACTACTTGACGGCACTTTCATCACAACTCAGAAGCACTTCCTGTGAACAATTGAGGGGCCAGACTCGTCATACTCCCCCTTGGATATCCACATCTGATAAACCATATACACAAGTTCACAGGCAAGACAATCATCAGATCAGACAAATAGTTAAAAGCAGAATCCAGAAAGAAACAGGCAACACTACCTGCTGGAAGGTACTGAGGGATGCAAGGATTGACCCTCCGATCCAGACGCTGTACTTCCTCTCGGGCGGAGCCACCACCTTGATCTTCATGCTGCTGGGCGCAAGAGCAGTGATTTCTTTGCTCATCCTGTCTGCAATGCCAGGGAACATGGTGGATCCCCCGCTCAGCACAATGTTTCCATAGAGATCCTTTCTGATATCGACATCACACTTCATGATGGAGTTGTATGTCGTCTCATGGATCCCAGCAACCTCCATGCCGATCAAGGATGGCTGGAAGAGGACCTCAGGACAGCGGAATCTCTCTGCCCCAATCGTGATGACCTGCCCATCCGGCAGCTCGTAATTCTTTTCGATTGACGAGCTGCTCTTGGCAACTTCCATCTCTTGCTCGTAGTCCAGCGCAACATATGCAAGCTTTTCCTTCATGTCACGAACAATTTCCCGCTCAGCGGTGGTCGTGAACATGTATCCTCTCTCCGTCAGAATCTTCATCAGACAATCGGTGAGATCGCGGCCAGCAAGGTCCAGCCGGAGAATAGCATGGGGAAGGGCGTAGCCTTCATAGATTGGTACTGTGTGGCTCACGCCATCTCCAGAATCCAGCACAATACCAGTTGTGCGTCCACTCGCGTACAGAGAAAGGACTGCCTGAATGGCCACATACATGGCAGGAACATTGAAAGTCTCAAACATGATCTGAGTCATCTTTTCTCTGTTAGCCTTGGGGTTCAAGGGCGCCTCTGTAAGAAGTACAGGGTGCTCCTCAGGAGCAACACGCAGCTCATTGTAGAATGTGTGATGCCAGATCTTTTCCATGTCATCCCAGTTGCTGACTATACCATGTTCAATAGGATATTTCAAGGTAAGAATACCTCTTTTAGACTGTGCTTCATCACCGACATAAGCATCTTTTTGACCCATCCCAACCATGACGCCAGTGTGCCTGGGTCGACCAACAATACTGGGAAACACTGCTCTGGGCGCATCATCGCCAGCAAAACCTGCCTGTAAATAACACATAATTGCTCCACTAAGTTCAGCTCATCAGAAGCATGATGAACAACTTGCTCCATTGAGCAACTTGAAACTAAATTTACTAACCTTCACCATTCCAGTTCCATTGTCACAGACAAGGGGCTGGATATCCTCAGTATCGGCCATCTATTACAATGCTGCAAAATAAATAAATATCAACATTATAATGACAGCATTGATAACTCTATATGTTTGCTGATCCTTCTGTTGCCCGCTGCTGCAGAAGTGAACTGGTGCCTTTTGGAAAAATTTCACTATAGCTTTAACACTACATTCAGACCAATTTATAACTGAAAATTATGGTGTTTTCATGGTCCAAATTATAAGAAAAGGTGGTGAGTTTGATTTCACTTTTAATCAAAATAACCTTCATAACGAAAGAGAATAGTATATAAATGTTGGAGGGTATTTTTACGAATACATTATAACTTCTGGTGAATTCAATGTGTCCAGCCATTTTTAACTGGCTTCCTTAATCCATGCGAAATAGTTGTTTTCACCTTATAAATTGAACCAGAAGTGACAATAAATTTCAGCTAATATTTTTTCACATGTCCATTTTTCCAAAAAATCGATTTCCATCAGCATCCATGTAATGCTTATGTTTAATAAATGATTATCACAGTCCATCAGCACAAGAGACATTGAATCGGTTTTATCGTGGCTTAAGGGGAAAAAATCGACATTGATCAATAAATAAGGAAATGGTAAAACAAACAAGCTTGACGATTTGCAGTGAAGAAAAAAGAATTATCTTCGACGGTTATAAGGTGGTGGACAGATGATGCAGACAGTGAGATATACAACTCCAGATGTAGCTAAAGACAATTAAGTTAATTGGGATCCCAAAGAACCTGTATAAAATGGCTCTAGAAACAATCAAACGTGTAGGTATTTGCGATGCATATATCATCAGATCTGCACTAAAAGAAAAGGTTCCAGACCGCTGCCAAACAGGCAGGTAAAAAAAATGATGATGATCGTGAAACGCAGCAAGATCATCGAATATTGATTTCATGATTATCCAAAAACAACGAAGTCGCGATGCTAGTTGCAAAAAAAGCTCAAACTACAGCATCTGACCGTGGATCGGAAGCATATGGACCACGCCCAAAATCTAGTGCGTAAATCCAACTGACTGATGCATAGAGACTCCGAAGGGAAGGATCGATTTTCATCAAGTGATGCAAATCTAAAAATAAACAATATAAATTTGCCAACCATGCATCGGAATGTAAATTCACGGCTAGAGAAGTCGGACAGACATGTCTCGAGCTCCAAAGGCAACTAACAACAAAGAAACTTCACGGGAAATGGATGCTAAAATTTTATAACAAACAACAGAACAAAGGCGTACTTTGCCTCTACAAAGGCAATCGGAGGTGGTCCGAAGCATGATAAGTTAATTGACAGCTAAAAGAGAACGCGTACACGTATCGCAAACTACAAAGTCCATAAGTGAAGAACACTGCAAAGAGATTCCACAAGTAGAAATTTAACCCAGAAAAATCATAGAACAGATCGACGCTTAGTTCGAAACAGAGGAGAAAATAGAAGACAATCGAAAGCAGCCAACCTCCGAAGACGACGGCTGGCGCACTACTCGCTTTCTGCTTCCCCGTCGAGCAAGCGTGACGCCGTCAGCGAAGATGATTGTGAGAGAAGGCTGCGGAGGATAGAAAATGAGAGCTTAAATGGGAGAAAGAGCTGCGTGGTGGCGGAATAACAGATACAGTGAAATCCAAAAATTAAATTTTAAAATAATTCTAGTTGATAAAAAAATTACAGTGTAATCATTTGGTCCGCCGAGGGAGAGAGCCGGCTCACATGCTTCGGGCATGTGCCATCGTCGGATATTCGAACTCGAATCTACCACCAGATCCGATCTCCGCCGTTCGATCAAGTCATCACCAAATCTTGTTATGCGATGTCCGTGATTCTCTTAAAAATAATTATTATTCAATTGCCATAGTCTATAATATAGGGTGACATCTAAATGAAAATTTTATTTTATATTTTTAAATTTTCTGATTTTTTTTTTTAGAAAAACAGAGATATATTACTTTTTTTTTGAAAAAGACAGAGATATTAATTATCACTAGAATGAGTCATACAAATCCAATCATGAAAATGATCAATCCAACAGTGATTACCTCAATACTTCTCAAAACTCGTCACCCAATGAGATTTGAGATTACCCCCACGCAAGATGAAGGAAAAGTTGCAAGATGAGAGGAACTCAGCTAAATACCTTTTTTTTCTCAGAATAAGTTGAATCCCCTTTATTTGACAGGGCGTTAATGACCTCAATGCAATCTGACTCCAAGACCACATGATTTCATCCTTTAACCTGAGCAAGTTGAATCCCTTGAAGAATAGGTGATACTTCCGCAACAACCAGGCTCCAGCATCCAAAGATTTCCATGCACCGAGCTTCAACAATTTGGTTGTAGCATTGTCGGGCAATGATCCCCACTCGAATCTTGGACCCTGCCGAGATAGCATCGTCTGTGTTAATTTTAATGAATCTTCTGAAAGGGGGTCCAGTAAGGCAGAGCACGACATGGTCTGAGCGCTGGAGACGCCTCCCTGTTTGCAAGCCACCCATTCATCCATTCTGAATCCCTCTCCACCCAAATTTGATCCAGCGTAGACTTCCCTTGGAAGATCCACTCATTTCGACGAGACCAAACAAACCAAGCAAGGGTGTACATTAGCCCAGTATCCTTTGGTTCCATTAAGGACACCCAAATGCTGAAAAAACGAGCCAACTCCATAGATGGGGTCAGAGAGCCCTTAAAACCCAAGGACCATTCATTCCACACACCTTCTCCTCCCTGATAAAGGAGGATAGCATGCAATGAAGTTTCGGCCTATTGGAGACACATAGGGCACATATCATCCTCCACCATGTGGTGTATACCAATAAATACATATTTAGGATATAATTTACTGTAAGATCCAAATATTTTCAATTACTGCAGTGTTTAATATTTAAAACCATAAGAATTAATGGATGGATAATAACATCGAATTGAATGATAAATAATAATTTTTCTTGTGTCATGATTTCATCTTATTTAGCCCTATGATAAATAATCTCTTAATTGAATAATTAATTATTCTGTGTATCATAACTGTTGGGTACAAACCCACGTCCCAACAAGGATAGTGATTCAAATATAAGTTTGGATGAACAATTCATCCTATCACTCATGAGTTTTAGGATGGAACCTTAGAAGGGCTTGAGAGACCCAGAGCTGGAGGAAATCGGTTCTAACAAGTGGTATCAAACCTACGGTGCAGCCCAGGTGTGATGTAGGGTGATGTATTTCTCAAACCGAACTGACAATGATAGTGGTTGCTTATTTGAAGTGTGTGAATTTAGGGTGCTTTGTGTCGAAAGTCTTCCTGATAACGGTGGTCAGGCGATGAGTCCTGATGGTGAGAAAACGAGGGTGCAAGATGCGCTACCATGGATCCGGGCAAGAGATGCGCTGACTTTTATCAGTGTTAAGTAGAAAGTGCTAATAAAAATCACATATTTATCAGCGCTCGCTAAAAGCGCTGATAAATATCACTTTTATCAACACTAAAACAAACGCTGATAAAGGCATACCCTTTATTAGCGCTTTTAGCTACCGCTGATAAAAGATAGATTTATCAGCGTTAATTTTAGCGTTGATAAAAGTTTTTTATAAAAATGTTATTAATTTATATAAAATTAGTATATTTATATTAAAAAATAATATTTATTTATATACATTAATTGAAAAACACATGTTTATAATTAATATAAATATGATACATTATAATATATATTTTTTAATAATTCAAATATATATATAATGTTTAAAAAAAGTATTTATAAGTTTATGAATATATATATATATATATATATATATATATTTAAATAATTATAAAATTATAAATATATCAATTATATTTATAGTTATATATAAATACCTTCTAAATATATATTTATAATTATATATATATGTCTTTAATGAATAAATACGCGTGCACGCATGTTTGTGTATCATGAGATAATGATAATATTAATTGTCGTTATTTATGTTTATATATTGACGTGTGAGTATAATTGATCTTATATGACCGTAAAGTTTATTTGTGGACGTGATTGTGAGTTATGTTCTAAATGTTAAGACTACCTATATTATGACGAAGCGTACATGCATATGTTATGTATCAATTATCATGAATGTTCTTATAAATTGAACTAATGATGTTCTCATAAATACTTATAAAATTACAATAAATATATTTAAATAATACATATATTTATTAAATTTATAATTATAATTTTTTAATTGCATAGAAATACTTTTTAAATTTATTTATTTATAATTATTATTATAACTATGTATATATATTTAAAGAATTATAAAATTACAATAAATACATTTATTATAATTTTATAAATATATATATTTACAATTATAATTATAAATAAATACATATATATATATAATTATAAAATTATAATAAATATATTTATAATAATTATAATTTTATAAATATAAATAATTATATAAATATATTTATACATACATACAAATATTTATACATATACACAAATATTTAACCAGAGCTGTAGGCAGCACTACGTCTGCGACAACCAATGGCCGTCTTGGATTTCTGGACTTGACGTGCGAATCTGCCACCTCTTCTACACCTTTCTTGGAGGTTGTTCCAACAAAAAGCAATCTGAATGCCGCTGCTGGTGATACCCCTACTGATAATACAAAACTCTTGATTCATAAATTGCAAGTTGTAAATGATCAAGAGAAGGATTTACTCTCTGTAAAGGCTGGATACTCAGCTCCTAGAAGGACAAAACCCCCTGATGGACATGCTGCCAATGAAATGTAGATCGTTGTTTCCAAACCTGGCACCAGAGGTTGACGAAGACAAAACACATATGACTACAAGTGTCTCTTCCAAACCTATTTGGTAAGGGTAGCAACAACATCAGTATTCACAATTCATTTGATTTACTTGCTTCGGCCAGTAGTGAAGATGGTGGGAAAAAGAGTGATGATGCACATGGAGCTGAAGCCATGAAGACAAATATTATTGTCGAGTTCTCAGATGATAGTGGTGGCCCATGGACAGAAGTCAAGACTTGGAGGGGGAGACACCCTCGTGACAGAGGTGGTCAAATCATTCATCACAGTACTTGGTCAAATCATTCATCACAGTACGAACACACGCTCTCGTGTGGGTTGATAAACATGTGCTCCCTATTTTGTTGTGGTCCTTTATGGTTTGGTTTATTCCTTCGCATCATGTACTTTTTTCTTTTTCAATAACATAAAGGTTGGGGGCAAGTCCCTTTTATTATTAAAAAGAGAAAACCCATTACAGGCTCACAGGCCCAATGAGATCAAAACCCAATACAAAACCCAAGCGCAAACACATTACAGAACTAAAGCGCAAATAGATGCAATGCGTAGAGCCCATTGGCATACCGCCGTGCACGCACGCGGTCGCGCCCGAGACACGAATAGGCAGATCCCCCAATCCACGCCGCTTCCATTGACAACAGAGAACCGCAGACAAACGACGCCAAAACGATGCACGCTGAACCGGTGCAACGCCCTACATCGAGGACCACCAATGAAAACCAAGGAACGTAGTCGCCCCTCACAACGCCGAATCCGACCAGATCTGGTCAAAAACACAGATCTGGACCGGATCTGTGAACACCGACCAGAAGAGTCGCCGCTGCCTGCTCCCACACAAACACGCCACCACGGAGGGAGAAAACGCCGCTGCTGTCAAGAATCGCCGTCGCCCCTTGCACCGCTTTCCAAAACCTGACCAGATCTGGTCTGAAGCACAGATCTGGACCAGATCTGTGAGCACCGACCAGAAGAGTCGACATCGCCTGCTCCCGCACAAAAACACCGCTGCAGAGGGATGCCGCTGCCGTGGACGCTAGAGAACAGACGCCCTGCCGTCACCCCTTGCACCGCCTGCTCCCGCACGAACGCGCCTTGGAAGAAGAGAGGCGCGACCTCCAAATCCGTAAAGCTCTGTAGAATAAATGCATCAACACCGGAAGAGCACCGAGAGACCCTCCCCCCTCCATGCCACTCCGAGGCCGACGCCGATCCGACGACCACCAGAGAGATGCTTCAAGACCTCTCCTGAGACTCCACCGAGCCGGCGCACAAGGGAGATGAAGCCGAAACCTCGCAATACCTTATATATATATTTAAATAATTATGAAATCATAATAAATATATATAATTAAATTTATAATAAATATGTATAATTAAATTTATAATTTCACAATTATTTAAATAAATATAAATTTATTTATAGTTATAATTACAATTTTATAAATATATATACTTATATATATCAATGAATATATATACATTTATCATCATTTTTCAACGAGCGCTGATAAAAGCCTTTCATTTTATTATAAAAGAAACCCTATCCATACCTTGTCGCCGCTCACACTCAAACTATCGCGGAACCAGACCTCTGCCGCCGCTTCCTCTTACCGCCGCTTCCTCCTGTCGTCGTTGCCTCTTGCCTCAGTTGCCCGCCTCTGCCGCCTCCGGTGCCGCTGTCGCCACCGTCGACGCGTACATCGTTGCCGACCCAACTCTATCGCTGCCCTCCGCTGCCGCCACCAGACCTCCAAATCCAAGGTATGTTCTTATTTGCATCTTCTTCTCTATTGTTTCTATTTCTCTAAATGGTCATGACATTCAAATAAATGGTTAATTATATTCTAAAACTTGGAGTTTTTGGTGTCTAGGGTGTATATAGCCCCTATCTATCATTATCTACCTTCATTTGAAGGAAGTATTTCAATTCAACTTGTCCAATATTGACGATTCTATACTCTTTCATCTATTCGACATAGCCTAGGGTGGTTAATTGTTTTAAATTCACTAGGAAATAATTGGAATTATATCAATGGTATGATTTATTAATGATTTTTAAAAAAATCATGGTTTAATTTATTTTTTCAGAACATAATGACTTGTTTTGATTGAATTGAAAATGTCATTTTATCTACATCTTCTTTTTCATGCACTTCTTTATTTCTAATACATATTTGAAATTTTATCATGTTTAATTATGGGTGTTGATGTGTAAGTGGATGCTTCAATGGATACTACCATGTTGACACGATAGTTTTATAAATGCGTTTCCTCGATTATTAGTGTTGGGATTTTAGAAAAGTATCATGAGAATATTTTGGTAGAGATGTGAGAATTCTAGAGATATAAGTTATAATATTATGGTCACACATTTATAGTACACCCATCTTAGGTCTCACACTAGCTACCGGAATTGCCTTCTCGATGAGGCCATTAATGGTGAGTTGATTGTGTTGCAATTATATTGCAACAATATTCTAGTGCGATGATTCCCTTAAATTTTCAACTCTGATTATCTCCTTAGGCCTTTGGTAGGTACCCCTTAATGGTTGATGCTTGATATTTTATTATTACTTTATTTTGTTGTCGTGTCTTGGTAAATTATATTTTCTTTAAAAGAAAAATACATGTTTTGTTGGTTTTATTTACTCAACCGTATGTAATAAAATTATTTTCATTATTTTCCATAAAACTAGATTTTTTTTGGTTTGTCTTAAAAAACGAATGGTATAAAATCTTTGACGATATCCTACTAGGCTCTTTACTCACACCATACATATACACATTGGTGCATATACAGACTTAGTTTTCTATGATACAGATAAAAGGAAATGGTCACACTTTTATAGTGGTGTTCTATAGTCACTTGTCAAAGATATAATGATAATGAGATGTAGAGGTCACCATAGGCCATAAAGAGACAATATTCATTTTGTGTTATTTTAAGATATTTACTATAAAGTGTCTCTTTTGCAAATAAATTTATTTTTGGTTTACCTTTATATTTTGGATCATGTGTAAACCTTTTATAGCTTTATATTTTATAAAATGTTTGTTATTTTTGATTCACGTATCTTTTATAAAGTGCATATTTTGGGATTTATGTCTTTTTGAAAATGCTAAAGTGGTTCTTTTAAAACGATTCTAAGTGTTTTGAAATGTTTCTTAAAAAATTATATGTGTTCAACATACCCTTTTCTGGTTTTAAATAGCTTTAAAATGATTTAAACACTTGGAATAGACTTAGGTTGCATGCCAAGTGTTTTTCAACTCATCCGATTGGCTTTCATAAAGGGATGTGAATGTTTTGAAAGGGTATTTAATGCTAGTTTTGTTTTAACAAGGGGTGTGTGAAGTTTTAAATGAAAACTTGTAAAATATAGAGGTTTGTTGCTCATTTTAAATGATTAAGATTGTTGGGTCATGAAGTTGCCTTGAATGCTTTAGAAAAAAAGGAATTGTGGTTTTGTGAAAGAGTGGTTTGAACTGATTGGTTTATTTTAAAAAGGGCGTGTTATTTTAAAGAGAAATTTGTGTAAATGATTGGTTTTTAATGGGATTTCAAGTGTGATTTTATAAATAGTTTTCAAAGGACATCTGAAATGTAGTTTTTCCATAATATTTTAAGTTTATATTTTTATAGAATTAGGAAAACCATTACATTATATACGAAAGATAAGTATATTGATAATAACACCATGGCAAGGGAATGTCATTAACTCTATCCAACCCATAAGATATCCATCACAACCACACTCCCGCAAAAAGGTGAATTAATGTTTAACCCCATTGCAACTCTTAAACCCATCACCTATATGGCTTAAATTAGGGGATTCCCCTAAAATTACATCTTCTTTCTGGTTTGGTGTTAGTTTCTAAGGGGATGAATCTCAGGCAACAAAATGAAATAATAACTATCATTCAAATGTTGAGTTCCCCTTATTTGAAAGGCCCCTTTTGTGTATTTATTTTGTTAAATATTAATATTACTGAATCAAATAGGATGGATATGAATAAATAATGGATGGATGCCAATCGTATGACAAAAGAGAATGAATATGGAGTGAAAGAGTTCATCAAGTTTGCAAAAGATCATGCATATGACCCTTCTCAAATCATTTGTCTATGTTTACACTGTTGTTATTCAAGACTAATCAGTCTAAAGGAGTCGGAAGAACACTTGATCTATCATGGAATAGATCAAAGTTATAAATGTTAGAATAAATATGGGAAAAAAGTGAATGTAGCCAGTGGCTGGGATAACACTGTGTTTTATGGATCATCTGATATCATTACAAGTGTGGAAAATGAAGAAGACCGTATCGAGGATGTGATTACAGACATGAATGATGATGAAAATCGTATTGAGGAAAAGACAAAGATAATTGAAGATGAAATTAATGATTTTCCAAAATTGTTTGGGAAGTTAAAGAGTTGTGAAAAGATGACATTGTATGCTGGTTGTACTAAATATACAATATTGTTAACCGTATTGAAGTTTTATAATTAGAAAGCAGACAACAGATGGAGTGATGTCAATTTTACAAAACTACTTGCTCTCTTGAATGACATGCTCCCATAAGATAATGAGCTCCCTAGCCAAACATATGATGCCAAACAAATGCTACGCTCGATAAGTATGATCTCTAAAAGAATACACGACTTCCCGAATGACTGTATATTATTTTCAAGGACCAAAAATCACTTACAAAATGCCCAAAATGTGGCGCTTCTTGATACAAGAAAGATGAATTCGGTCCAATGAAATTTATATGGTACTTTCCAATCATTCCAAAGTTTAAGTGCCTATATGGAAGTGAGGAGAATACAAGGAAATTAACGTGGCACATAGATACAAGAAATAAAGATAAGAAATTATTTCACCCGACAGACTCTCTGAAGTTCCCAATCAGGATCCAAGTATCACTGAGAGGGGGAGGGGGTGAATCAGTGATATCTTTTTCTTTTTAAGTTTCCCCTTTTTGAAACAACCTTCGACTCCTGTTAAAGAGTTTCTTCCCTGCTGAACACACACATCCACAGGAACACAAGATTTACAAGGTTCACTACTCAACAAGAGTAGCTACGTCCTTGGTATGGTACGAAAATAATCCAGTACCACACAATCCACTAGAAAACAATCCTTTGATGTGGAATACAACGAGTAGGATATACCCTTACACTCGTGCAGCACTTTGAAAACAATCCAATAGTGCGTGTGCTCCCTCTTAGCACAAATAGGAAAACACAATGTTTCAGTGCTTCTTTACAATTAAACAGATGTATTCTCCGAAGTACAAATCTTCACTTTCTTACCCAGAAGCCGGTAAGAACTCTCTTGTGCACAACTGAATACGTGCGAAGACCCCAGATATTTCGCGCAGCCTTTAGGGTGCCTTGCGCGCAATTCAAATGGCTTGCGCGTAAAATCCCCTTTTGGCGTGACAAAACGTTTTCGCGCAACTTTCCTTTTACGCACAACTTTTCCTCTTTTCGCGCAACTCACTTAGCGTATAATTTACGCGCACCAGAGCTCGGGATTTCTTCTAAGTGTCGAGCATTAACATCTAACAGGGATTAGCCTCATATTTATAGGCATTTTTGAACCCGCGCGAAAAACACTAATCCGCGCGTAAAACCTCCTCCATGCGCGTAAAAACTCTTTTATGCAACTTCATATTTCGCGCCATGCTTCAAGTTTTCGCGCACCTCATGCCTTTGCCATTTTTCATCCTTCTAAGCATGAAGCACCAATTGCGCGCAAAATTTCGCACCGCATTCCATATTGCGCGCAAACCCAATCTTTCCTGCAACATCAGATTTCGCGCACTGCTCCAATATTTCGCGCCTTTTATGACTTTGCCAATTTTCGATCTTCTGATCTCGAACCATCATTTGCGCGCAAACTTCATTCCTCAATTTCGCGCACCATGCCAATATTTCGCGCATCCCGCAGATTTTTCGCGCAACCCGCTACTATTTCGCGAATCCCGCAGATATTGCGCACACCACTTTTTTTTTGCGCGAAACATGCCTAAATTTCCGTGCACTCCATTCCTTTCAATCAAAACATTATATGAATGGCATCATCATTTCTCCCCCTTTCCTTCATAAGGCTTGCATCACAAGTTCTCCTAACTCATGATTTGTGTGAAATACATACCAGCAAAGCATCGTCTGATTTATGATCCTTCTACAAAGTGAATTGATTTATTGCCTTTGACAACAAAATACAACACTCTGCAAAAGCAAACTCTTCAAACTTTCATCTTCATTCAACCTGGTCCCAACAATCTCCCCCTTTGGATTTTGTTGTCAACAAAGATTCATAAATCACTGAATGTTGAAACCTTTTGCAATGGATTACTTATCAACAAATCTAAGCCTACGTGAGCTAACTCATTGTAGGAAACAAGATTTATTGACAGCAAAAACCATGCTGTCCAAAAGCAGTGACTGTAAAATCTCATGAACATACCTCCTCATCCTTCTTCAGAACATCTTGCAATCTTTTACTTCAGCATTCTTCACTCTTGCAATAGCATTCTTCACTTCTTCAACTTTCCTGTAAAACAACTTTTTTTCCTACAACCACTCCAACAAATAGTTAGAATAGTTCACTCACATGCATGCTGAATTCACAGCTTACCCACAACTCTCCCTTAATACATGCTTCCTTATGGATAGATTTATGAAACAATTCTCCCCCTTGACAACAATATCCAAAGCTAAGACGAGAGAGGGGACAGAAACATGTACCTTAACCTTGATGAGAAGGAGGTTGTACACCCATGTTCAACCTCAACTTTGCAAATGGTTCCTTCGGTAACAGTTTTGTAAATATATCAGCAATTTGTTCAGATGTAGGAACATACTCCAGCCTCAGTTCATTCTTTTCAACCTGCTCTTTGATGAAGTGGTACTTTATATCAATGTGTTTTGAACGAGAATTTTGTACTGGATTTCTTGTAAGATTGATTGCACTCTGATTATCACAACCCAAGAGCAATGGTAGCTTTACTTCAACAAGTAGATCTTCCAGTTGAGTCTTCATCCACATTAGTTGAGTTGCAGCTTGAGTAGCAGCAACATACTCAGCCTCAGCTGTGCTAAGAGTTACTGAATTCTGTTTCTTGGTATGCCAACTAACACAACTTTTTCCTAGAAAGAATACTCCACCAGATGTGGATCTTCGATCATCAACATTTCCTGCCCAATCAGCATCAGAATACCCAAATAGATCAATATTTTCAGAGCCGTCATACCGGATTCCAAAGTTTGTTGTGCCTTTGATATATCTGAGAATTCTTTTTCCAGCAATCAAATGTGATTCTTTAGGAGCACTCTGAAATCTTGCACATAAAGTAACAGCATAGACGATGTCGGGTCTTGAGGCAGTCAAATATAGAAGACTTCCAATCAGTTTTCGAAACTCTTTCTGATCAACTTCCTTTCCTTCTCCATCTTTAGACAACTTGGTTCCCACTGAAATCGGTGTGGAAACTGGTTTCGAATTTTCCATGCCAAACTTCTTCAGAAGTTCCTTAGCATACTTTTCTTGAGACAGAAAAACATGATTCTTCTTCTGTGAAATTTGTAACCCAAGAAAGTACTTCATTTCACCTAGCATGAACATCTCAAATAACTTCTTCATCTCCTCAGCAAATTTTTCACATGATCTTTCATTATTTCCAGCAAATATAATATCATCGACATAAACAATAACGATCAGTGAAAACTCCTGACATTTCTTGATGTAGAGATTGCTGTCAACTCTCCCTTTCTTAAAGTTCATCTTCTTCAAGCAAGTATCTAATTTAGAATACCATGCTCTCGGAGCCTGTTTTAGCCCATACATAGCCTTCTTCAACCTGCACACATAGCTTTCATCTTTCCCAATAACAAATACACAAGGTTGATCAATGTAAACTTCCTCGTCAAGATCACCATTCAAGAATGCAGATTTTACATCCATTTGAAAGATTTTGTAACCTCGTTGTGCAGCAATGGCAAGAAATATTCTGATTGTTTCTAATCGAGCTACTGGAGCAAAGGTTTCATCAAAGTCAATGCCTTCAATTTGTGAATACCCTTTGCAGACCAATCTTGCCTTGTTTCTTATTACATTACCTTCTTCATTCAGCTTGTTTCGAAAAACCCACTTTGTACCAATAATGTTCTTGTTGTCCGGCTTGGGCACAAGTTCCCAAGTATTGTTCTTCTCTATCTGATCAAGCTCTTCATTCATATCATGAACCCATTCTGGATTCTCAAATGCTTCATTTACATCATTCGGTTCAACTTTCGAATAAAGAGAAGTATGTGATATAGCATTTGTTGTTCTTCTTGTTTGAACCCTCTGATTTTTATCTCCAATAATGTTCTGAGCCTCCACTTGTTTTCTCAACCTAGGATGAGTTGTTTGAACTTCATCCTCATCACTTGATATTTCTGAGTCAGATTCCTCTTCTTGAGTAGGATGAACAAATTCTGAAACATTATCAGAATTGTTAACAAAATCTTCTCTATCCCACTCGACTTCCACATCAACATATGACTGCTTTTCTTTCTCAGCACTTTCAACAACTTTTACATCTGAAGAATCAATAATTCTTCCTGTTTCTTTGTTGAGGCATCTATATCCTCTTCCTTCTGGAGCATAGACAAGAAAAATTCCGTCATCTCCTCTTTGCTCGAACTTTCCCAGATTTCCACCTTTCTTCTTTATAATACATGGACTACCAAAGACTCTCAAGTGTTTCAGACTTGGAGTTTTTCCATAGAACATTTCATATAGAGTCATATCTGAGTTTGGCCTATAGAAACACCGGTTCTGAATATACACAGCAGTGCTCATGGCTTGCCTCCAATAATAATGAGAGAGACTATGTTCAAGTAACATAGTTCTCCCCATTTCCACCAGACTTCGATTCTTTCTTTCAGCCACCTCATTTTGTTGAGGTGTGTATGGTGAACTAAACTCATACCGAATTCCATGTTTCTCAAGATAAATTTCAAACTCTTCATTCTTATACTCACCACCATTATCAGTTCTCAACTTCTTCACTGAATACTCACATTCTTTCTCTGCTTTCCTTCTGAAACTCTTAAACATTGTTAGAGCATCTGACTTATGTCTCATGTACATAACACAAGTAATGCGAGTAAAGTCATCAATGAAAGTAATGAAGTAATTATCTCCATTTGAAGATTGCTTGCTCATTGGCCCACATATATCTGAGTGTATGAGTTCTAAGGGTCTTTTTGAGTGAATTTAAACTCTCTTGTGCATAGAATTAGCAATCTTCCCTTTCTCACAAATAGTGCAGCACCAATCTCTTTCTCTTGATAAATCAGGCATATCCCGAACACTTTCTCGCTTTGACAACTTGCACATATTTCTCTGACACATATGCCCCAGACTTTTATGCCATAATTTATTTTCATCCACCACACTCATGTAACAAGAGTTCTGTCCATCCCCAACTTGGAACAAATTCCCTCTTGTACGTTGGCCCCTTGTAACTATGTTTCCATCATTTTCACTTTTTACAACAAATCCATCTTTTCTGAAGATTACTTTGTTGCCCTCATCACAGAGTTGTGACACACTGAGCAGGTTGTGTTTCAGTCCATCAACATATAGTGTTTTTCTGGATTTCATCTTTTCTTTTCCAATGATGACCGATCCAACACCTTTGATCCTTAGAGATTCATCATTTCCAAATGTCACAGTTCCTTCTTTAAAGTCTTTCACATTCTTCAGCAGCTTTAAGTCTCCTGTCATATGAGATGAACATCCACTATCAAGAATCCATGGACGTTCTCCTTTGGTAGCCTTCAAAGCTGTTTCAACAACAAGTGCTTTTTGTTCTTCCTTTTCCTTCACTTTCTGTTTTGCTTCTTCCAATTTCCTAGCCAAATCAATGTGTTCTGGCCAGAGAACCATGCATTCTTTCTTTTCAGACTTATCATACTTGTCCCTTTTGTATTTTAAAATCTCTGTCTTCTGAGGATTATTAACAAACTTTTGTTGCTCTGGTAACACACTAAGGCAGCCCTTAGCAAGATGTCCAGGTTGATCACATCTTTCACAATAAGTTTCCAGTGGTTGGAATCTATTCCCGACTTTCACACCAGTCTTCTCAGATATTTTCTGAAACTTATTTGGAGATCTTCTATTTTGAAAGCGTTGACTCCCCCTCAATCCTTGTCCTTCAAAACTTTTGGAATAGTTGTAATGTTGTTGGTTAAACCAACACATACTTTCCATGTGTCCGAATCCACCACAATACCAGCAGTATCCATAGAAGGAATATTTACCTCTGAAACTTTTAGACTGAATGGAGTTGTGAACATGCTTCTCAAAAACCATCATATTTTCATTTGTAACTCTCTTCTTCAGCTCAGATTCAATAGTACCAGAAGTATTAGAAGCTTTTCTTGACTCAAGATTTTTATGCACTTCTGATTTTTCTGTATTGTTGATTTTGACCACATACTTTGTCTTTCCAGCCTTGTTCTTATCAGAACCAGTTTTGTCTTTCATTTCAACCTTTGAAGGTAAGTTTTGTAGATCCCTTTTTGGTTCACTCTTACTGGAACATTCCCCTACTTCTGAGATAAAATTTTTGGAACTGATATTCATTTCTTTAGCTTTATGAAGTTTTTGTTGGACAAGTTCCAACTCTTCTTCTTTTGCCTTCAACTTCACTTCAAGATGATCATTAAGATTCTTTGTATTCTCAAGAGAATTTTTCAGATCATCAATCTATTTTTCCATCATGATTTTATCATCTGTAAAACCTTCTTGATTGTTTACTGTGGAATTTTCTTTTATTAACTTGTTGTTTTCTTTCTCAAGTTTTCTGATCTTCCTCAAACATTCCTTCAGCTCTTCTTTCAGATACTGTTCAAGTTGAGTCTCTTCTTCTTCTTCAGTACTACTACTCTCATAATCATCATTATTCACTGTTGCAAAAAAGGTACTCTCTCTAGTTTTTTCAGTAGCAGATTTTTCTGATTCAGTCTCGCTATCATCATCTTCCTTATCTTTTGACAAAAAGCTTCTTCTTTTTGATTTAAAGAACTTTTTATTCTGACTTCTACCAGAATATTTATCTTTTCGATCCTGTTTCTTCCATGACCTTCTTGGTCCTCTGTCTTCTTCATCACTGTCGGCATCTTTCCCCTTTTGAGGGCAATTAGCCGCAAAGTGGCCAACTGTTCCACATTCAAAACATTTCAAAGGGAGTTTCCCTTTGTATTTCCCTGTGCCTCTTTTAACGTTTTTAGAAAACAAGGATAGAATTTCATCAAAATTTTTACATACCTCATTTTCAGAGTTGGATTCACCAGCTTCTTCATTAATAAGAATTTTCTTCGACTTCTCTTTCTTTTCTGCCCTGAAAGACATTTCTTTATCAGTTTTTGCTTTGCTCTTCATGGTCTTCTCTCTTCTCATCTCATAAGTGATGAGAGTACTGTGCAAATCATCCAGAGATAATGTTTCCGGATCTCTGTCTTCTAGTGAAGAAACTTTAGCATCAAATTTGTCAGGCATAATTCTCAGGATCTTTTCAACAACTGTATCATCTTCTAACTTTTCACCAAGACATCTGATTGTACTGACAATGTCATTAACTCTGGTAAAGAATTCCCCAACAGATTCAGATTCTCCCATTTTCAAGTCTTCATACTTCAGCCTCCAGATTTGTAGTTTTGCCTTCTTCACTTTTGTATTTCCTTCATAGATATTCATTAGCTTATCCCAGATGCCTTTAGCAGTAGTGACACCTTTCACTCTTAAAAACTCACTCTCAGAAAGTGATGAGAGTAATGCATTTTTAGCTCTTCCATCATTCTCAAGATTCTTCTTATCGACGGGAGTAAGAGGGACCTTGTCATCAATATCAGGAAATCCATCTGTTGTAGTTTCAAGAACTTCATATCCAAGAGACATAAGATACGGCATCATTCTGTCCTTCCAGATGTGATAGTTCTTTCCATCGAAGATTGGAATCCCCTTACTGTTCACGCAATTTAGATTTTCCATCACAACTTCTCTTCAAACACTTCAGCAAATAGTAAACGAAGGCAACCTGCCTCTGATACCAATTGAAGTTCCCAATCAGGATCCAAGTATCACTGAGAGGGGGAGGGGGTGAATCAGTGATATCTTTTTCTTTTTAAGTTTCCCCTTTTTGAAACAACCTTCGCCTCCTGTTAAAGAGTTTCTTCCCTGCTGAACACACACATCCACAGGAACACAAGATTTACAAGGTTCACTACTCAACAAGAGTAGCTACGTCCTTGGTATGGTACGGAAATAATCCAGTACCACACAATCCACTAGAAAACAATCCTTTGATGTGGAATACAACGAGTAGGATATACCCTTACACTCGTGCAGCACTTTGAAAACAATCCAATAGTGTGTGTGCTCCCTCTTAGCACAAATAGGAAAACACAATGTTTCAGTGCTTCTTTACAATTAAACAGATGTATTCTCCGAAGTACAAATCTTCACTTTCTTACCCAGAAGCCGGTAAGAACTCTCTTGTGCACAACTGAATACATGCGAAGACCCCAGATATTTCGCGCAGCCTTTAGGGTGCCTTGCGCGCAATTCAAATGGCTTGCGCGTAAAATCCCCTTTTGGCGCGACAAAACGTTTTCGCGCAACTTTCCTTTTACGCGCAACTTTTCCTCTTTTCGCGCAACTCACTTAGCGTATAATTTACGCGCACCAGAGCTCGGGATTTCTTCTAAGTGTCTAGCATTAACATCTAACAGGGATTAGCCTCATATTTATAGGCATTTTTGAACCCGCGCGAAAAACACTAATCCGCGCGTAAAACCTCTTCTATGCGCATAAAAACTCTTTTATGCAACTTCATATTACGCGCCATGCTTCAAGTTTTCGCGCACCTCATGCCTTTTCCATTTTTCATCCTTCTAAGCATGAAGCACCAATTGCGCGCAAAATTCCGCACCGCATTCCATATTGCGCGCAAACCCAATCTTTCCTGCAACATCAGATTTCGCGCACTGCTCCAATATTTCGCGCCTTTTATGACTTTGCCAATTTTTGATCTTCTGATCTCGAACCATCATTTGCGCGCAAACTTCATTCCTCAATTTCGCGCACCATGCCAATATTTCGCGCATCCCGCAGATTTTTCGCGCAACCCGCTACTATTTCGCGAATCCCGCAGATATTGCGCGCACCACTTTATTTTTGCGCGAAACATGCCTAAATTTCCATGCACTCCATTCCTTTCAATCAAAACATTATATGACTGGCATCATCATTTCTCCCCCTTTCCTTCATAAGGCTTGCATCACAAGTTCTCCTAACTCATGATTTGTGTGAAATACATACCAGCAAAGCATCGTCTGATTTATGATCCTTCTACAAACTGAATTGATTTATTGCCTTTGACAACAAAATACAACACTCTGCAAAAGCAAACTCTTCAAACTTTCATCTTCATTCAACCTGGTCCCAACACTCTCCTCAGTAGAAGAAAATTGATCATGAGTATCCTGAATTTAGAAACGAGTCGAAAAACCTTCATCTTTCATCATCTATAGATAAAGTGAATCCTTTTGGTTTTCAAAGCAGCACTCATAGTACATGGCTAATTATGTTGGTAAATTATAACTTTCCACTGTGGTTATGCATGAAACAAAAATACACCATGTTATCTATGCTTATATCAGGACCAAAACAACTGCGTAATGATATTGATGTTTATTTGGATCCATTGATCGAGGATTTGAAATTGTTGTGGGATTCAGGTGTTATGTTGTATGATGCTTACAAAAATGAATATTTCACATTGAGATCCATATTGTACGGTATGATAAATGACTTTCTTGCTTATGGAAATTTTTCAGGATATAGCATTAAAGGAACTCAAGGGTGTCCCGTTTGCAAACAAGGTACACAATCAATTAGGTTGAAACATTCATCAAAGACCGTGTTTCTAGGATATTGAAAATTTCTACCCTAACAACATAAGTATTGATCTTAGACGACATCATTCAATGGAAGTTCAGAAGAATGTACAACATCGTCTCTACTAACAGGTGATCAACTGTTTGAGAAAATAAAAGATGTGAACACTACTTTTAGTAAACCATTTTCAAAAAACCTTACAAAAACTGTTTAGAAAAAGAGATTATTTTTTTGAATTACCATACTGGAATTGTCTCTACGTCAGACATTTTCTCGATGTTATGCATGTTAAAAAAATTCATTTGATAGTGTCATCGACACGTTGCTAAATTCACCCAAAAAAGGATGAAATTAAGGCTAGGTTGGACATGGTTGACATAAAAATACAATAAGAGTTAGTGCCAATGAAGGGTGAAAAATGAAAATTTCTTCCTCCAGCTGCTTACACTCTTTCTAGGTAGGAGAGATATCATTTTTGTAACTTCTTGAATGACGTAAAGGTTCTAGAGGGGTATTCATCGAATATCAAGAATATCATGTCAATGAATGATTTAAAGTTAAAGGGTGTGAAATCACATGACTACCATGTTTTTATGTAAGATATAATTCCTATAGATTTATATTTCATTTTTCCCAAGAATGTCCGTAATACATTAACCAAGATTTGTTTCTTCTTCAAATCCATATGCAACAAAGTTATAGACCCAAAAAAATTTCCGACTATGGAAAGATAAATTACCTCATATTCTGTGAATTGAAATGTTTTTATTTCCAACATTCTTTGATATGATGGTTCATTTTATGGTTCACTTGGTGAGAGAGATTCAACTATGCGTCCTTATATACTATAGATAGATGTACCCCATTGAATGATGTATGAAGATTTTGAAAGGGTATGTCAAAAATCAAAGTCAGCCAGATGGTTGTATTATGGAGAAATATATTGTTGAGGAACTTGTTAAAATTTGTACCGAATACCTATGTAGTGTGGAGAGAATTGGTCTACTGAAATATCGTCACACTAGGCATCTTGCAGGTGAAAAAATTTCTGGAAGAGATGTTGTCATAATCAATATTACATATCAGGAGCAGACCCACCTTTACATTTTTCATAATAGTTTGGAGGTTGCCCCATATGTTAAAACCCACAAAGAAATTCTTAGGCATTGGAATCTATCAAGGGATGAAATATAGATATCAAATGCACATAATCAATAATTTCTCATATGGTTTCATGACCATATTTTTAAAGAGTTAGATGAAAATCCGGATTCAATTTCAGAATGACTTCGATGGATAGCTAGAGGACCAAGTGTGCATGTATTATCTTATAATGGTTATATAATTAATGGTTATACATTCTATAAAAATGAACATGATAAAGACAATACCATGAAAAATAGTAGATTTATACTTATGTCTAAAGCGGTGCATGTTTCTCGTACGAAGGAAAGAAATCCAATTTATGTGAATATGTCATAATTTGGCATCATCAAACAAATATGAGAGTTAGATTATACAACATTCCAAGTGATAATTTTTCAATGCAAGTGGGTTGATATCAGGAGTGCTATTAAAATAGATGAATTGAGATTAATGAAAGTTGATTTCATTAAGGAAGGGTACAAAGATGAACTGTTTATAATGAAATCACATGCAGTACAAGTATTTTATATTCTAGATCCCGTAAACCAAAAGTTGTCAATTATTCTGTTATCGACCAAAATCACTGAAGGGTTGGATGAAAATTTAGCTGAGGATGAACCTTTTAATGAGACGTTGCAATAATTTCACAGTGGTCCCAATGTAGATGATATTTTGTATGTCAGAGGAGACCACAATGAAGGGATTTGGATAGTCAATAGTGGGGTTAAATCCCAACATCATTTAAAAAAATAGAGTTTAATAATCATGTTATATATTTTTTGTAATATACATTATGTTACCTTATATTAATATATATTAGCTACTGTACTTATTTAATCTAAATTAAATGTTAAACCAATTCTAAATACGACGACTTCTGCACATGTTGGTGCTCCCAATCTTGAGGAACAATAAGTCTCTCAACCTGCTGCTGCTCACAGTGTAGAGGAACAATGACCTTATGTATGTGCTGGTGCTTCCAATCATGAGGAACAATAGGTTTCTCAACTTGTTGATAATCCCAGTGCAAAGGTACAATGACTATCTGCACATACTGATGCTACTGCTACAAAAAAACAACATATTGATGATGTTGAATATGAGGAAATGGTAGGCGATGAAGGACTGACGAAGCAGAAAAAATAGGAGCGCTGAATTTTGATGGTGTTAGAAAAAACCATTAAGGAAAAAATCAAAGGCATCAAATACAAGGTTGGATAGTAGCACAAGGCTAGCATGTTAACCCCAATAAGTCCATGTTCAGTAGTTACACTAGAACCGTCACTCAACAACGCGTACTTATTGATGTGGATTCGTGTCACCATGTTATGACCATGCTTAAGATACTGACGTGAGAAGATATTATAGTAACATTATGATATAATTTCTTTATTTTACTAAAAAATAAAATAATGAAACATTGACTTACTCTTCATCATCTCCTACAAATTGCATTTATTATAGATGAATCCCACAAGAAAAATGTATTAATGCTTGCTGAAAGTATTTACAGAGGCTTTCACACAATTCTAATGAGACATCATCTTAAATATGCTAAAGATAAAATATATAAACCCGATCCCACCACTTATGTATGTGCACCTAATAACCCAAGAAGCATGAGATGCGTTTACTAACCATCGTGTAAATGTTTCTTTTCAAGTAAATTGAGGCTAGTAATATGTTGTTTGACAATACATGTATTCATTACTTTGATTGACAATTTTTTATTTATGAAACAACATCTGAGTGCTGAAAATGAGGAACAAGCAGCAAAACCAACATACCCCTACCGTAAAGTAAGTATGGGGTACACTTCACTTGAAAAAAATGGTATATATTTTAAATCTACCATAATACTTTTATGTGACATGAAAAAAAAATATAATTATATTCCTTTATTTATATTTAGATTGATGACTCCAAATCCAAATCTACTTCTATCCCATGCCATGTGCTATGGAAGGAGGCATGTGTAAATAAATATGGGTTAATAATAGGTGAAAACACACAAAAGTGTGAGAAATATGTGTAAGTATGACATAATAATTTTTTTTTTCTTTAAATAATTATTACATAACAATGATTACTTATTTTCCTATATTTTCTATCCAACATAGTCACAGGAATAAACAACACCTACTATTGGTGGCCTTGAAGCGGCCATAATAGTATAGCCGCGTCAGAGGTTTGGGTTTTGGGGTGACACCTCAAACATATTTTGAGAAAAAACAAGAGGAGGATAAAGATAAAGAAATGAAATAGATGAAAGAAAGACTAGATACCCTTGAAGAACAATTACAATGGCAAAGAAATATGATAGAAACTTTAATGAGGGGAAGAAAAGAGAAGAAACAACTCAAGAACAACCATTATGTGGAGATCATGCTCCACCCCCACTAGCTTTAAGGCGATCCATTCCCCTCAAAGAGCTATCTTAGTCATGGTAATCAATATTCTAATAATTGTTTCTATGAAATATGAATCAGACAGACACTGACACCTTTCCTATACTAATATTCTATAGGGTGAAAATGACTGTGATTTATATCTATCAACAACCACCCATCACCTTGTATCAAAGGCTATGATGTTCAATATTCAAGATGATAGTCTACACAATAGACTACTTCCAACAAATCATGTGAGAGAGGTGATTAACATATCTCATGAGTCAAGCACCAAGCTACATGTTCCACTTGATGATGATGATATTCATATGGTCGATCGAGCTGTTGGAATATTTTTCGCATAACTATAACATATTGTAAAAAAACATGTCGACAAGGAGGTATTAATTTCCAATTTATTTTTCAAGCTAAACCTTTAACAATTAATGAAAAAAGGTATGAACTGATGAATGTTAATATAAAAGGACAAAGGGAAAGGGGTGAAATGAAATACTGACTCAAAACCATCTAAAGGATCAACCAACCGATCAAAAAGATCTTTTGAAATCATCTTTACCCCACCTGTTCTGTATCCGTATTTACCAACATTGAAGGATCATGTGGATACAAAGTTACAAAATGGTAATAGTCACATAGTTGATTTTGAAGAAAATATGTATGGAGAGGAAGGTGAATACTACATTGGTATTGAGAATGTAAATGAAATCCTCAACTATGATTGGATAGTTTCCTTAGTTTTAAATATATACATGAGGTATATTTTCATGATTTGATTTTCCAAAAGCTGATATACTATGTTAATTAGGACTAAATACATTTCATATTTTTGGAAGGTGTATATATCAAAAACAATTGAAGGGATTTCCCCATGAATTTTTTTGGAATCATTAGTCCTTACATAACCTCAACAGAACAAAAAAAAGAATCCAAAAAAATGGATGAAATAGTGGCACACCAGGTCAAATCGTTTGAATGAAAAATTTCTAATGATAAACTCTTCTTAATACCAACTATTTAGAGGCAAAACTCTATAATTTAATCATATAATATATATTTTCATTTTTTTCACTACTTATTCCTTTTCATGTTTTAGGAAACATTGTATGCTCATTGCGGTCAATTTAGATACTCTAAAGATTTATTTCTCAGATTCACTGTATGGATACCCAACAAACCGACCACACATGATGATGTTTGTCAATAAGTAATATACAACATATAATGTTTTATAACTAAAATTAAATTTTTATAATTTATATTATTTTTTATGAGTATTATGTTATGATAGGGCGGTGCATCAATATCGTGAAAAAAAGGAATGAGGCCAGGGGATAAGCACAAGGATAATGATAATTTCTACAACTGGAAAAGTATTAGGGTATATATAATAAGATTTCACTATCCAAATAAATATGAAAACAAATTAATTATTAACCTCAATGTTTCTGTAGTGTCCAAAATAAACAAATGAAAAAGGACACACATGAGAATTCCCTTTTAAGGGAAAATAAAGAAAGAAATGAAAAAGATTGTGGTTATTATATTTGTAAAATTATGAGAGAGATCATACTCCATGAACAAACTAGCATCCCCAAAGAGTTATTTTTGAAGATAATTACTATTTAATTTAAAATATTTATTAATAATTTGTGTATTTATATTTTTTCAGTACTACTATGATCATAAAAAAGACTCATATTCACAAGACTATATAGATTTTCTTAGAAATGAATGGGCATCATACCTGATGACAGAATGTACACAAGTAGAATGAAGACGTGACTTACATAAAAGTAATGGATCATTTAATATTTATGTTTAATTTATTTCTTTTTTATATCACCCACATAATAATTGTTTTCTTATACAGGTGGATTCCTTTGTTTGAGTTGAGGTGGTTTGTTCGAAGTTGCTCATACTCGCGAGAGATTGAGCTTTGAGGATGTAAATGATATAATAACAAGAAAGAAATGGTTCAAGAATGTATATAACCATCATAAAAAGGTTAATTAACAATACTTATTTAATTAATTTTTTTTATCATTTTATCTACTATTTGTAAATTATTTTCCTTATCATTTTTATCTAATACTTAGTTTTTTTCATATATCTTTACGCTTTCCATTGCTTCTCTTTGTCGAGATGCCAACACTGCATAGATTCAATGTTATTTAGATGAGAAAACTTTCTCATTAAAAAAAAGAGTGAAGGAAGATCACATGCTCATTTTGGTGACTTCTCGTGATATAATGGGCACATGATCTTCCTCCACTCTCCTATATTTCAACAACGAGAAAGGTTTTTCTATTAAGAACATAGAGTTAATATGTAGTGTTGATAGTTTGAAAAATAAAGGAAATATAAATAGTGATAACATTGGTAGTTAATATTTGTTTCGAGAATTTGGGATGTGTAGGAATCATCCTCACCTCAATCCGACACACGATGTGACAGTTATGACTCAAAGTGCTTCTTTTTATTTAAATTTGACATAAATTTTAGTAAAAAAACACAAATAACATACTCAAAACTGAGAAAAAACTATTCAGATTGTTTTGATAATTTAAGATAATGGTCCATAAGTCATTTATGATATTTAGGAATCAACAAAACCTCAATCTGATACACGATGTGCCCGATATGACTCAAAATGTCTCTTTTTATTTAAAATTGACATTAATTTTAGTAAAAATAACAAATGACATAATGAAAACCAAGAAAATAAATTTGGATTGTTTTTATACTTTAGGAAAATAATAAATATGTAATTTTTGATGTGTAGGAGTCAACCGAACCCCAATATGATGCATGTTGTGACCGATATGACTAAAAGTGTGTCTATTTATTTAAAATGGACATTAATTTTAGTAAAAAGAACAAGTGACATACTGATAACTGATAAAACACATTTGGATTATTTTGATACTTTAGTAAAAATATCCATAAGTCATTTTTGATGTGTATTAATCAACCGCACCTCAATTGGATGAATGGTGTGACCGTTATAACTCTAAGTGTGTCTTTTTATTTAAAATTGACATTAATTTTAGTAAAAAGAATAAATGACATACTGAAAGCTGAGTAAATAAATTCATATTATTTTGATACTTTAGGAAAATAATTCATAAATAATTTGTGATCTGTAGGAATAAACCATACCTAAATATTATGCATGATGTGACTGGTATAATTCCATGCGTGTCTATTAATTTTAGTGAAAAGAAAAAATGACATACTAAAAACTGAACAAATGTATTCATATTATTTTTATAATTTAGAAAAAAGATCTATAAGTCATTTTTGAATTTTAGGAATCAATCGAACCTCAATAGGATGCATGATGTGACCTCTATAACTCTAAGTGTGTCTTTTTATTTAAAATTGACATTAACTTTAGTAAAAAGAAAAAGTGACATACTGAAAGATGAGAAGATAAATTCATATTATTTTGATACTTTAGTACAATGATCCATAAATCATTTGTGACATGTAGGAATCAAATGAACCTCAATATGATGCTCGGTGTGACCGGTATAATTCAAAGTGTGTCTATATATTTAAAATTGACATTAATTTTAGTAAAAAGAACAAGTTACATACTGAAAACCGAGAAAACACTTTCAGATTATTTTTATACTTCAGGAAAATGATTTATAAGTCATTTTTTGATGTGTAGGAATCAACCTCACATTTATAAAATGCATGGTGTGACCGATATAACTCTAATTGTTTAAAATTGACATTAATTTTAGTAAAAAAGAACAAGAGACATACTGAAAGATGAAAAAATAATTTCTGATTGTTTTAATACTTTAAGAAAATGATAAATAAATCATTTTTGATGTGTAGGAGTAAACCATACCTCAATATGATGCATAGTATGACTGGTATAATTCAAAGTGTGTTTATTTATTTAAAATTGACATTAATTTTAGTAAAAAGAACAAGTGACATACTAAAAAATAAGCAAACACATTAAGATTGCTTTGATACTTTAGAAAAATGACCCATGACTAATTTTTGACATGTATGAATCAACCACACCTCAATATGACACACAATGTTACTGGTATGACTAAAAGTGTTCGTTATTAGTTTAAAATTAATATTTTAGTTCAAAATGTGTCACTCACTGAAAACCAAGAAAACATACTCTGATTGTCTTGATAATTTTGGAAAGTGATTCATAAGTCATTTTTGATGTGTATGAAGCATTCTCACATCAAACTGATGCATGATGAGACCAGTATGACTCAAAATGCACATTTCTAGTTTGAAATGACATTTTAGTAAGAAAAAAAAACTAACATATTGAAAAATGATAAAATGAATTAATATTGTTTTAATACTTTAGGAAAATGATCTATAAGTCATATTTGATGCGTGATAATCAACCACACCTCAATATGATGAACATTGTGTTTGGTATAACTCAAAGTGTCTCTTTTTATTTAAAATTGACATTAATTTTTGTAAAAAGAACAAATGACATAATGAAAACCAAGAAAACACATTCATATTGTTTTGATAATTTAGGAAAATGATCCATGAGTCATTTTTGATGTGTAATAGTCAACCTCATCTCAATCTGATGCATGGTGTGACCACTATGACTCCAAGTGTGTCTTTTTATTTAAAATTGACATTAATTTAAGTAAAAAGAAAACGTAACATACTAAAAACCTAGAAAATGTATTTGGATTATTTTGATACTTTAGGAAAATGATCCATGAATCATTTTTGACATGTAGTAATCAACTGTACCTCAATCTAACACATGGTGTGACTGGTATGACTAAAATTGTCCGTTATCAGTTAAAAATTGACATTTTAGTTCAAAACACACCACTCACTAAAAACCAATAAAAAATTCTATGACTGTCTTGATAATTTAGGAAAAAAATTCATAAATCATTTGTAACGCGTATGAAGAAGTATCATGTCAAACCAATGCACAATGTGATTGGTATGACTCAAAATTTGTGTTTCCAGTTTGAAATGATATTTTAGTAAAAAACAAAACTGGCATACTAAAAGCTGAGAAAATGAATTTGGATTATTTTGATACTTTAGGAAAATGACACATCAGTAATTTCTGAAAGGTAAGAATCATCCTCACCTCAATATGACACACAGTGTGACCGGTATAACTCCAAATGTGTCATTATTTAAAATTGACATCAATTTTAGTAAAAGAACAAGTGACATACTCAAAACCGAGAAAACACATTCAGATTGTTTTGATATTTTACAAAAACAATTCATAACTTATTTTTGACACGTAGTAATCAACTCCACCTCAATATGATGCCCGTTTTGACTGGTATAACTAATAACTCTTTTTCATGCATATATTTTAGAGTGTTTTATATATTGATTTTTGTATTTAAATGAATAATCTTTCTAATTTTAGAGAGAATTGGTTTTTTTATTTTTTATGGAAGGAAGAACTGATTTATGAAAAATAAATAAAAATGGATAAAATTTAGAGCTAAAAGACCCTTCACGCCGTGAGTGAAGCGAAGCGGCATGACGCCATATTTTTGAAGATGAAGCGAAGCTGGAAAATTGAAGCAAAATGACTACACATCGTGTAATGAAATTACACATCATGACTTCATCAAGAGGATATTTCCACACAGGACAAGTCATGACTTCATTACATGATGTGAAAGATAGTTACACATCATGTAATTATATTACACGACATGACATTTTTTGAGACAAGTTTTTGGAAAATATTTTTCCAAGATTCAAAATACCTAAAATTTGAGGGATTACACATCGTGTAACTCAGTTACACATTGTGACGATGATGATACGTTGAAAAATAAAGGCACCATGGCCAAGGATATTGACAATTTTTCTTATAAATATACCCCTAGACCTCCCTTCCAAGATAGTCCAGGACTAGAGGAGCTAGATTGACACTAAGGGACGACCATCAGACAACAGAGTGATGATTCGGATCCCGGATTCACCACCGTTCTTCACCACCATTCTTCCTCAAGTATCTATACTGTTCGTTCTCATCATGCTTAGCATGAGTGAGTATTTATATTTATGTCGGGTGATGTGATTGTAGGGGGAGTGTTGCTTACATATTGTTTTTTATTATTCTTGTTTTGTATTGTTACAACTCATTCAATAAATTCCAAATATCTTTTATTTCATCTTTCATGACCATTTCTACGTTCTAAAGGTTTTCAATTTATTTCATCAATTAATCACCTTAGTTTTTGTATGACCATTATGAAATCTAGGTCGGTTATGTTTAAATATGGTTTTGGGTCACCAAGTTTTGTGTTTTCACCAAGTAGATGACCATTACAAAGGTGCAATCGCATTATTAGAGCGGGATACCCAGACCAAGGATCCCTGCTGATCCAATTTCGACACCAAACCTAAACAAATCAATTATCAAGAGAATCCCTAGCACACAAACCTGAAATCACAAAACCTGACATGCCTCTCATATTGATTCAAAACCTAATCATTGATTCTATTATATCTCTTTTCTCCAATCAAAACAATCAATTAAAATTTTAGTTTCTTAATTAATTTAGAGTACACGATCCATCCCTTTGGTTTTGACACTCATACTTACTAGATACTACCTTTTTAGTTAAGTTGTCTGAGTTTAATAAATAATTAAATTTGTTTAGCCCCGTAGGAATTAAGGACACCCTACATGATGTCAATAACTCCAAATGTGTCTTTTTTATTAAAAATTGAAATTTTATTAATGTATTCTTTCATATTAATATTTAATTTATTTCTTTATAGTATTACTAACATAATATTTTTTTTCTTATATAGGAAGAATCTTTTGCTTGAGTTGAGATGATTTGTTCAGCAACTGATACCGTGGACATACATTTTTGAGATGGGATCACAAATATGAAACATTAATGTTTTTAAAAATTTATTGGATAAATGTAAATGTAATTATATAAAATATTGTTTGAAATGTATATAACAATGTTTTTTATATATACCATGGGCATACATTTTTGTATTCATGATGTTAATTAATTGTATATAGCATTGTTTGAAATTACAGGTTTTTACCGGGTGTGTTGTTATATTAACAACACACTTACAACAAGCTAGGCCTTTATCAGTTCCATTTCGAGCGCTAATAAAGGGAGACCTTTATCAGTGCTAAAATAGTGCTAATAAAGGGGGTGTCTTTATCATCAATTTTTTAGCATGGATAAAGGACCCCCTTTATCATCACTTCGATTAACAACGCTTTTTTAGCATCGTTAAAAGCCTTTTTGAGTGTTATAAAAGAGAATATTTGTAGTAATGCTGGTTGGATTTGATACATTATCATTGAAGGGGAGTCCCAATTTTGTGGTCTTTGTTTTTAGGGGAGTATTGTTGGGTACAATCCCAAGTCTCACATCATATTCCACCAAGGATAGTGGATCACATATAATATTGGATGGGAAATTCCTCCTATCACCCATGGGTTTTATGTTGGAACCCCAGAAGGGATTATGTGTTGGGCCTAGGAGACCTAGGGTTGGAGGAAATAAATCCTAACAAGAACTTCCCATCAATTTATTGTCTAACATATCACCCAATTGAATATTTTATTAAAGACTAATCATATCTCTTCACATCCTTTCTATCTTGACTAAACTTGAATCTTTTGTTTATGCAAGGCTGCTCGAGGATCTGTACCACTTGAAATTCTCTGAGTCAATCATCTTTGTTAAAAAAATTGTATGATTTTACTTTGTGTGAATTTTCTGCATGATCACATTGCATTACCCTATCACATTTCAAACAAAATGATATTTTACTCTGATGTGTTTCATCTTTTAATGAAAAATGGATTCCTTGCAATATGTAAGGCACTCTGACTATCACAGAATAATTGAATCTACTTCTATCTGTGTCCAAACTCTTTCAACATTATTCTCATCCAAATTTCTTCTTTACAATCCATGTATTCTACCTTGGTAATGTATAAGGATAAAAGTTACTAGAATTTTGAAACCCAACTTATAGCCCCTATAAGAGAAAGCACATAACTTGTATTTAACTTTATTATATTGGAATCACCTTCAAAATCCAAATCAACGTAACCACTGGTAGTAAACTCAAATCCTCCATAACATAAAAAAACATATGAGGTTTCCCTGATGTATCTTATGATCTTGTTTATTGTATTTCAATGCTCTCATCTAGGATTCATTATGTGTTGAATAACTGCTTTCACTATATGTACGATGTCTGGTCTAGTACAAACCATGAAAAATATAAGACTTTCCACTATTGATACACATAGTACTTGAGATATCTTTATCTACTTTGTTTCACTTTTAGGACTCACCATAAAGGATTGCGTGAAATTTATAGGAAAAATGGGTAGAAATTGGCTTATAACCTTGCATATTAAATCATTTCAAGACATTTTTTAAGTAATTCTTCTGTGATAGTCAAACTTTACCATTAGTTAAATCTGTTGGTTTTAAGCACAGTGGAATCAACTTTAGTGGGCATTAAATTAAAATTTATTTTAATTTAGAGTTGTAGGTTCTGGGAACAGCAAAAGTGTGCGATGGGTGGTGCCCAACTTTGATTTTTTCCATGTTCAATGATCAATCTGAGATCTATACAATGATAAATGTTGTGTTCAATAGAATTGAATCAAAGATGACAGACAACATGAATCATGCTAAAACCAGAGAGAGGATCATCACATATTATTTATAATTAAGTTAATTAAATAAGAATTACCTTGATGAAATTCTTTCTTTGTTGATGGATCTGGAAAAAAATCTATGATGCGCCGTCAGTACGTTGTAGGAATCAAGTGTAGATTCTCTCTAGCGATGATCCACACGTGTTCTATGAATCACTAGATGTCGTTGAAGGAATATCTGGGTGCTAGCATGGGAGATCCTTTCACTTGCGTCATCTGCCTTTGATCACTTCAAAAATTTCTTCTAAAGCATTCTCCTTAATCTGGCAGAGGAAGATTGCTTTATGTTCTTGGGAGTGATCTTGGAAAAGATAAATATCAAGGGATTGAGAGAATTATCCAATTATGTTGCACACAACCCAAATAAATGAATTTTTATTTTAAGAAAATAACATAGATGAGTTTATATATCACTAGGGTTAAAATAAAATAATTTTGCAAGTGCCCTTAATTAATTATTTAATTCTAGAAAAAACCCATATCAAATAATAATAATAATAATATTATTTCTCAGCATGCGCTTAACTTTCAAATTAAAATTAAATATTATTTAATCAAATAATATTCAATATTTATTATTTTCTCACTGGACCTAAAATCTCGGTCCTTCATTCCTACATAATATTTATCAGAAATTGAATAATGTTTATTTATTTATTAAATAAATATCATTGAATTATTCTCTAATAAATAAATAAATATTATATTGATTAATATAAAATAAATATTTATTAAATATTTTGTTCACATTATATTCTCTTGAATAATTGGTGACATAATAAATGCGATCAAGAAAACATGAATAATTATTAAACAACACGTGAGAATAATATTTATTTAACTTATTAAATAATAAATAATAATATATTATTTAACTAAGATTCTGGATACACTTATCATGTGACCCTCTAGGCCTCTTTTTTAGTGGCATTAGGCGAAACAACCTAAAGTCCAAGGTTAGCATATAACAACACATCAAGGCACCCATAGAAGAAGAAATTAATGCCACAATGCCATAATACCTCATATAGATGCTTACTGTGTAATGTAATCCCATCATAATATCTCAAATCAAGCAGGTTTCATGCCGGTGCCATCAATCTATGTTCTTGATGTCTCTTTCTTTGACTTTCTGGAAATAGAACTTGCCTATAAAACACTATGACCATTGATTTATTTAGGCTTATCATTTCCATCTAAGGGACCAAGATATTAACTTCCATTAAAGAACAAAAGGGATAAAAACTTTCCCGCATTATTCATTAATATAAAATTACTCACGACACACCTAATGTACCCTACCTCATCATGAACATCTGTCATCACAATTTTCATCAATTCATCAAATTATATGACTCATAATACTCATTAATAATAATATCAATGTCTAAGGACCAATACACATGTCTTGAGATAGGAACATCCAACGACACATATAAATGTGAATTTTCTACTGGTGGGTATCATTCTCATAATATCCTAGTGGATATTACCAAGGGAATACACCATGATAAGGTTCCTCAAAGTCCCACGAGTATCCACCCATGATAGCTTGTATCATTTCCCCCTCAAATGATATCATCTTTTTATAGAACATATATTTAAGAAAAGTGTCATAGCAATTCTGAGTTATTATTAACAAGCAGCTATTATGAGATTTTAGTGTGACATATACTCTAGGTACATTATCACATACTATTTTATGTAGAGGAAAAATCATGACATGATAATTTTTTTATTAATATTCAAAACTATAAATAAAATTTATCATAAAGTACACATAATTTGATTCTAGAGTACCAACTCCAACAAAATCCCACTTTCAATAGAGCCAAATACTAACAACCTTCAGTCCGCTATATCTCACATGATACTTGTGCTTCTATTAATATAAGACTTTAGTCAAGGGGTCCACCACGTTATCTTCTATGGGTACTCTGCTCATTGAAACTTCACCCATTTGATAAAAATCCCTCAAGAGGTGATACTTCTGAAGTATGTTCTCTATCTATTGGTTTGACCTTATCTCTTTTACAGGAGCCAACACTAAAATATTATCATAATAAAATGTGATAGGATATTTATTGCTAGGTACCATATCAAGCTATTGAAAAAAGTTATGAATCCAAATAGATTCCTTGACTGTATCAAAAGTCACTATATACTCAGACTTTGCTGTAGAATCAATGACAACTAGATGCTTTTAATTATTTTAGATCATAGATCTTCTATTGTGACATAAAAAATATCCTGATTGCAACTTTAGATCATTATGATCTATCTGAAAACTAGTATCAATATAACCCATAATGACTAGTTCCTCATCTCCTCCATACACTAGGAACATATCCTTAGTTCTTCTCAGATACTCAAGGATAACCTTAATAGTTGTCCAATGTTGTTCTCTTTGATCTGCTTTATATCTACCTACCATGCTCAATGCATAAGAAACATCAAGTATAGTACATATCATGTCATACATGATTGATCATATCACTAAAGTGTATGAGATCTTATTCATTCTCTTGTTCCCATGTTGTATTTGAGGACACATTTTCTTATAAAGATTTAAACCATGTGACACTGAAACAAATACCCTCTTGGATTGACCAATACTAAATATATTTACTATTTGGTCAACATGTGTACTTTTACTTAGTCCAAGTAGCCTCTTAGATCTATCACAAATGATCTTGATCCCTAAAATATAGGCCACTTCACTTAAGTACCTCATGGATAAACACTTGTTTAACTAGTCCTTAGCTGACTATAAGACTAGTATGTCATTTCCAGTAAACAATATGTCATCAATATATACTACTAGGATAATTACCACATTTCCACTAAACCTCTTGTAAAAACATGACTCACATTCATTCTTAATGAAACCAAATTCTTTTATGGATTCATCAAATCAAATCTTCCATGACTTGGATGCTTGCTTTAATCCATAAATGGATCTCTGTAACTTGAAAATCCTTTTGGAATCACCTGGAGCCACAAATACTTATAGATATATAATGTAGACATATTTCTAAAGGTACCTATTAAGGAATTCAGTTTTAACATTCATCTTCCAAATCTCATAGTTATGGTAATCTGCTATAACAAGAATAAGTATGATATATTTAGACATGGGAACTGGTGAAAAGGTTTCATATTATTCAATTATTTTATGTTGTTTAAAACCTTTATTCACTAGCCTTTCTTTATAGGTATTTGCTTTACCTTCCATGTCTAGTTTCCTCTTGAATACCCATTTGAATCCAACAATATTTACATCAACTGGCGCATCAACCGGAACCCAAAATTGGTTCTGATACATGGAATCCATTTTAGAATTCATGTCTTCTTGCCATCTTGTTTAATCTAATCTTTTCACTACCTCCTTATAGTATAGAGTCTCATAATTGTCAACTAATAATGAGTCACTATCTTTATTAACTAGAAAACCACATATCTTTAGTTCTCTTACCTCTCTTACGCTCCTACACAACACTTTTGTTTTAGGAACTACTTCTTCCACGGGGACCAGTGAAATCTATTCCTATACCAACTTTTGGTTATCTTAAGCATCAACTTCATTAAATTCAATCTTTCTCCCACTATCCTTTTTGATGATGTGATCCCTCCCAATAAATATAGATTGTTTGGTGAAAATCACTTTTGTAGCACCCCAAACATTTTATGGTATGTTTCTCTTAAATACATTCGATTCATAGCCTATATTTCATAAAGAATTGAGTTTATTTGAAAAAAAACACTTGTTTATTTAGGAGATAGTCATAGAACAGACATTGAACTTAAATTTTCCACTTGTGTGTTTTGAATTTTGAAAATCTGACATACACAGTTGTGTTTAGGATGATATTTAGAGTCTAATAGAATTAAATTAATTTTTGGTGAATAGAAACATACCCTTATGAATAGTAACCTACCCTTATGAATAGTAAATTACCCTTATGAATAGTAATATGACTCTTATGAATGGTATCCACACCCATGAATTTATAAATAAATTCAGGCACCTTAAAAATGAATTTGAATAATTTAAGTGTTTATATTTTTCGATTAAATAATGATTTTAATTAAATATTAAAATAATCATATTTATAAAATTATTTTTGAAAAATGGAATTCATTTTTGTATTCTACACATTAAAAAATGGTTAGGGTGATTTTCTAGGATTTTTCTGAAATACTTGAATTTTTGATGAAAAATCCGATAATTTACGATAAATGCCAAATAAGGGTTTTATTGAGTCATTGATGATGATCTGCTGATGTAAGCTCAATTGGTTTGAATTCACATGCATTTATTACTATTCTTGGTTATGAAATACTTACTATTCATTGTCTTGTGAAGAAATAATAAATTAATGGTTATAATATTAAGAAAACTCCTCTCCCCTCCACTATATAAACCACCCCTCACCCCCTCTTTCTCCCACAACACTCACGCTTCAATAATTGACTAAATTATGAAAAATACTCTTCCCAATCCCTCTCCCCATTTCCAAGACCTTCTGGTATTACCAAAAGGCCAAAAACAAAGTCCTTAAGGAGATTCTCAAGGAGGAGTACTCAAGAGGTGAACCTTTCTTCTCTTTTCTTTCAATTTATTTTACAAAGTTCCATTATTTTGTTCTCCATTATCACCTCCCATCATCCAAATTCCATGATAATTACAGTAAATTACATGTACTGGATTTTTATTGTTCTAATGGAATATTTCATCATAATCTCTTTTTTCCCCAACCTTTTATACAATAAATGCAAACACCGTTCGAGATGTGTTAATTTATCACACTCAAGGAAGACAGGTTTTCAATTTGCATTACCATCTTCAATACTGGTCATTAAACCTTTTAAATGATTTAACCAGGTCATAATATATGTATTTTATCTTGATTAATTTTCTGTAATCCTTACACATTCATAATATGTAATAATAATACAAAACAAATTTATTGTGCACAAATCCGCCAAGCCAAATCCAAGCCTTTATTTTTAACTCATCAAATGAGTCATACTCATGGTATATAACCATAATCATTACAAGATCATTTATATATCTTTAATATCACTAATAATTTATATTAACAATTCTGTATGTTTAACCATATTTCAAACAAACATCTATTCATGAATACAAGTAAATGGATCATGAAAACCAAAGAAGACAATGCTACCAAAACAATAAAATTGAATCTCTTAAACCATCAAAAATGCCATTAATGAACCTAATAATGTCATAAAATATAAATTAAATGTTGATGAGGTTATGGAATTATTAATTAATGAAGCTAAATTTGATTATTCAGGTCGTTAATAACAATCAAGAACACCTATAAGCATAAGGTAAGGGATCCTCTCTCTCCCTTTTATTCAAGAATCTTTCCTATGTTGTGCCCTTTTATTTTTAATGCCTAATGACGAGGTATGTTTTTTCACCTCCTCTATACTACCCTTATGACATATAATTAATGGTATACCCCTTTACCTCTCATTAATCCCTCACAAGAACACTCGTTACCTTGCCAAAATGTTTGTAAGGGGTTTTCTCATCTCACTTTCAATTTTGTGGGATTTCCATTGTTTGCCTCTTATTTATTATATGTGTTATATTTGTAATTAAATTTGATATATATTATCATGATTCTATTTATATTCATGGTATTCTATGATTCATTTGGTGGTTATTAATTTTTGGTCATACGACTCAATTGATTACAACGTGGTAACGAGCTTTGTCTCAATTTTCACTTCATTGCGACTTGCTTAGTATTGTGCACCTACTCTTTATTATGTGGTGTACCTAATGCTAATTTTAGATCACTTTTCAATTGAAATTATAATCCATTTAAATATCCATATTCTTATATCATGGATATGATTATTGTATAAGCCGTATACCATTTTACTTATGGTATTTATTTTGAATGTTGTTTTGACTGTGGAAATATTGATGAATCCGTATCCTCTATTCTATACGGATAATGTAAATTAATTTTGCTCTTGTGTTAAATCTATTTATAAAGAATTATTTTTATTCATAGATAGGTGGATCCTGCTACAACCCCTCGATGCATCAGTAGGTCTCATGAGACAAATCAGTTGGCGACAAACCCTTTGAGTTTGTTTCTAAAAAACAGATGGGTTTCTACCCATAGAACTAAACCGTTTTTATGATATTATGGTATCATGGGACATATACATGACGTTCAATTAATAATAATTCTATTTATTCATTTTCATTTATTACTATCCATGAGGTTTTCACTATGAAAAAATCTATGGATGCAGTTTCATTCTCAGTTTATTAATAGTGTGAGTTTTTCATTTATTCACCATGCCATATTGATTATGTAAAATTGTTTACAATTCAGTTATTATTGATTCATGATTCTACCATTTGTAACCCTTACTGAGCATTTTATCTCACCCCTTTCATTGTTTACTTTCAATAGGTGATGAAGAGGAGATCATTTATTGAGTTCTTGTGGATGCAATCTTTAGTTTTTGTTATGTATCGTATTTTGTAACCTTTTCCAATGTAATTTTGAGTTACATCTATGTATCTAGTTTCTTCAAGACTATTAAACTGATCATTCCTTTGGGATTTTCATTCCTTCTAACCATGCCAATATAACAATTAATCCACTGGCTCCGGTCTAGAGGGTTCGGGGTGTTACAGTTGGTATCAGAGGAAGTTTAGTAGAAAAATTGGAAACTAGAGTAGGAAATGTACAGTTGGGAACAAAGACCTAAGGTAGTATTTGAGGATAAATGTAAAATAAATTCCTAGTATTTTGGTAAGGAATAGATTATGTGAATATTTCTAGATAATATATCCCTGTTTGGATACGATCAGGTAGAGGTGGATCTGACATAGATGTACCTAAGAGTGAAAGCTCCGACAAGGAGTTTCGAGCTTGACCCGGGGTATCTTGGTACATGAAAATGGGCCTTGCTGTACTCTTGGTTATGACACTCCTGAGGGATATTATTAGGATAATTCATATTTTCTTTACAAGCCATTATGAAGGATTGAAATTTAAATTATTCCTTAAAGAAACCATTTTTCTGATTATGGGATTATCCATGCGTAGGATTACAATTTATATTAATTATTTTGTTAAATTAAGATTATACATTATGATTCATACCCTAATCTAGCATGCGACATTATTTAGAAATGACTTCTAACAGAAGAATGAGAATCAATACTCGTGGGCAAGGTATGGATCTCCCCACTGAGCAAGTCAACACAGTCAATGTTGGAGCAGATTAGATCATGACCATATTGGGACAACTTACTCAGGTTGTAACAAATAACCATTCCACACCTGTGTTGGATCATTTCATGTAGCAAAATCCCCCATATTTCAGAGGTACTACTAATCCAGTGGTTTTTGAGCAATGGACCAAGTCCCTTGAAAAGATATTCATGGCATTAAGATGCAATGAAAATGAAAATTTCATACTGGTAGTATATTGTCTCAAAGGCAACACTGATCAATGGTGGTCCTTGATTCAGAATACCACAGAGGAAGAAGAAATAAAAGATATGGAATGGAGTAATTTTAAGGAAATATTCTTTGAAAAATATTTCCCTTATGAGAAACGAACCAAAATGAAGAGAAAATTCCTTGGATTAAAGTAAAGGGAAGAATACAGTGTTGCGGAGTACGAGGCTACCTTCAAAAGGCTAGCCAGGTATGTCGTAGATTATGTACGTGACTCGGCAGACAAGATTGATCACTTCTTTGAAGGTCTTAAGCCAAGTCTTTGAAGGGAACTGGATTCTCAAACATTTTCATCATATGATGAAATTGTATCAAGTTTCATCAAAATAGAGACAAAATTTTCTAGATCAAAATTTTTCAAGGGAAACCAAGATAAAAAGAGGCACTCTGATAACCAAGGGAAAGGTGAAGCACCAAAGAAGAACAAGGGAATGAAGTAATTCCCATTATGCGAAAACTATGGAAATAATCATCTTGGGAAATGATTAAAAGGCATGGGAGTCTGCTATAAGTGTGGAGAAAAGGGTCACCTATCTCATGAATGCAAGAGAAAGAAACAATTTGATGATGTTCAATTCTACAATTATAGAGATATGGGACACTATGCAAATGAGTTTCCTAAGTGACAAGGAGACATGCCTCTGAAAAATCCAATAGAGCAAGGGAGAGCTTATGCGATTACAACCAAAAAAGTTGAAGTTTCTAATGGTGTGGTGGTAGGTACTTTAATTATTTACTCAAACTTAGCCAAAACTTTATTTGATTCTGGATCATCACATTCATTTATATCTTCCCAGTTTTCTAAGAAAATTAGACATGTCCAATTTGATTTAATAAAGGAGTTATCAGTCAAAACTTCTAGGGGATGTATCATTGCAACAAAGGCATGTCAACTAGTCCCCATCATGACACATAAACGTGATTTAGTTTCTAACCTCATCATCATACCAATGGATAACTTTTATATAATTCTCGGTATGAATTGGCTATCAAACTATGATGCGAATATTTATTGCAAGAAAAAGGAAGTTACAATTTTTGAAAATGGTGTAGAATCTCTTATATTTAGAGCGGAGGTCTCACTATCTGATTCTTATCTAGACCCACCCCTAGTAGATCTATTGAATGCAATTCTTGGAGAGGAAGAGAACCCAATATCTATGGGTGTGGAAAGAAATATTCTAATTGAATATGTGCATATAGTGCAAGAATACATTGATGTGTTTCTATAGGATTTACATGAACACCCTCTAGAGCAAAAAATTGAGTTTTCCATTGAATTAATTCCTGGATAAAGACCTATATCAAAGACCCCCTATAGAATGGCCACTATGGAGTTAGTGGAGCTAAAGAAACAACTAGAGGAGTTGAATAATAAAGGATTTATTTGACCTAGTGTTTCTCCATGGGGAGCCCCGGTCTTGTTTGTCAAAAAGAAAGATGGATCCATGAGGATATGCATTGATTACAGGTAAATCAATGATATTATAATAAAGAATAAGTATCCTATTACCTGTATTGATGATTTATTTGATCAACTTAATGGATCTCAATAATTTTAGAAGATTGAACTTCGATCCAGATATCATCAACTGCGTGTGAGGAAAGAAGATATTCCAAAGACAGTATTTTGAACCAGGTATGGGCATTATGAGTTTACAGTGATGCCTTTTGGACTGATGAATACACCATCTATTTTCATGGATTTAATGAATAGAGTTTTCAAGGAATATCATGATAACTTTGTTGTTGTATTCATCGATTATATCCTAGTATACTTAAAAATCTATGAAGACCATGAGGATCACTTGAGGATTATTCTGAAAACTCTTAGAAGAAATGAATTATATGGAAAGTTTAGCAAGTGAGAATTCTAGCTTTAATCAGTTTCTTTTCTAGGTCATATTATTTCTAAGGATGGAATCCTAGTTGATCCTATGAAGACAAAGGCAATCCAAGATTGGACCATGCCAAAAAATAGAACCGAGGTACATAGTTTTGTTGGATTAACAGATTACTATCGGCGTTTCATTCAAAATTTCACCCGACTGGCTAACCCACTAACCAAGATCACACGTAAAGGAGTTAAGTTTTTGTGGACAAAATAATGTACAGAATGCTTCGAGGAATTGAAAATAATATTGGTCAATGCTCCAATTTTGAATCTTTCATCTTAAAGTGACAAATTTGTAATATACAGAGATGCATCAAAGAATGGACTGGGTTGCATCCTTATGCAAAATGATAAATTTATTACTTATTCATCAAGACAGTTGAAGACTCATGAGAAAAATTATCCAACTCATGATCTTGAGTTAGCAGCCATAATCTTTGCTCTAAAAATATAGATACATTATCTCTACAGAGAAAGATGTGAGATTTATACAGACCACAAGAGTTTGAAATATATTTTCACACAAAAAGAACTCAACATGAGGCAAAGGAGATGGCTCAAGTTAATAAAATATTACGATTTTTCAATACACTACCACCCAGGAAAGGCGAATAAGGTGGACGATGCATTAAGCAAGAAATATCATGGACTTCTAACTCAAATGATGATTGAGAGAGATCCTATATTCATGGATCTACTAAAGATGGATATGAGAATTGTTAAGGAATGGGAAACATATTTCCTCTTTAAAATGATTTCTAAACCATATTTACTAGAGAAGATAAAAATCTCTCAATCTGATGATGAAAATCTACACAAGAAAATTATTTCTGTTAAGGATGAGAGATTGGAATACTTCGTGTATGAGGAAGGAATTATAAAGTTTGGGAAGAGGTTATGTGTTCCATCAGTACATGATCTAAAAAGGAAACTATTAGACGATGCTCATAGTGAAAATTTCTCTATACACCTGGGTAGCACAAAGATGCATAAAGATCTGAAGTAATATTTCTGGTGGGATAATATGAAGCAAGAAATTGCTGACTACGTGTCAAGGTGTCTAGTTTGTCAACAAGTGAAGCCATAAAGACAACATACTAGAGGAGTGATTCAACCTCTACCTATTCCTATGTGGAAGTGGGATAACATTACGATGGATTTTTTCAATGGACTACTGAGGAAACCAAGAAAGAATGATGCAATATGGGTAATTGTTGATCGTCTTACAAAATCAGCACATTTTCTTCCAATAAGAGAAGATTTACCACTTGAGCACCTAGAAAGACTTTATATTAATGAAGTTATAAGACTTTATGGTGCACTTCTATCAATTGTGTCCGATCGATATCCCCAATTTACATTAAAATTATGGAAAAGTATCCAGAAGGCTTTAAATACTGAGCTTCGTATGAGTACTGCTTATCACCCCCAAACTGATGGATAGTCTAAAAAGACTATTCAAACTCTGTAAGACATGATGAGATCATGATCTCTTGACTTCCAAGGTATGTAGGATCAATACTTTCCTCTGGTGGAATTTTCCTACAACAATAGTTTCCATTCTGGTATTCAAATGGCTTCATATGAAGCATTATATGGAAAGAGATGTCGAACTACAACTTGTTGGGATGAAGTTTGTGAGAGGAAACTTATAGGCCCAAAACTTATTGAAGATACCACAGCAAATTTGAAGACAATCTAAGACCATATTAAAGCAACCCAAAGTAGGCAGAAGAGTTATGCTGAAAACCGAAGAAAGGATTTGGAATTCTAAGTGGGAGATCATGTCTTTCTGAAAGTATCTCCATGGAAGAGTGTCTTAAGGTTCGGTAAGAAAGGGAAATTGAGCCCCAGGTACATCAGACCATTTGAAATTTTGGAAAGAATCAGAGCTGTAGATTACCATTTAGTAATGCCTCCAAGTCTCTCTAAAGTTTATGATGTGTTCCATGTGTCATTTTTGAAGAAATACATGCCATACCCAACGCATGTACTCACCTATGAAGAAATATAATTGGAACCTAATTTTTCATACTGTGAAAATCCTATCAGAATTATTGAAACAAGGGAGAAGGTATTGAGAAATCAGACAACTCGTCTAGTAAAGGTTCTTTGGAAAAACCAGAATATGGAGGAAACAATATGGGAACTTGAGGATGTTATGAGGAAGAACCACCCACATCTTTTTGGTGGGCTTTATAAATGAAAACTTTTGAGGATGAAATTTCCAAAGGATGGAATAATGTAGCACCCCAAACATTTTATGGTATGTTTCTCTTAAATAAATTTGATTCATAGACTATATTTCATAAAGCACTGAGTTTCTTTGAAAAAAACACTTTTTTATTTAGGAGATAGTCATAGACTAGCCATTCAACTTAAATTTTCCATTTGTGTATTTTGAATTTTGAAAATCTAACATACGCTGTTGTGTTTAGGATGATATTTAGAGTCTGATAGAATTAACTTAATTTTTGGTGAATAGTAACATACCCTTATGAATAGTAACCTACCATTATGAATAGTAACTTACCCTTATGAATAGTAATATGACTCTTATGAATGGTTTCCAAACCCATGAATGTATAAATAAATTTAGGCACCTTAAAAATGAAGTTGAATAATTTAAGTGTTTATATTTTTCGATTAAATAACGATTTTAATTAATTATTAAAATAATCATATTTAAAAAATTATTTTTAAAAAATGGAATTCATTTTTGGATTATACACATCGAAAAATGGTTAGGGTTATTTTTTGGTATTTTTATGAAATACTTGAATTTTTGATGAATAGTAAAATGCAATAATTTACGATAAATGCTAAATAAGTGTTTTATTGAGTCATTGATGATGATATAATGATGTAATCCCAATTGGTTAGAAGTCACATTCATTTATTACTATTATTGGTTATTGAATACTTACTATTCCTTGTCTTGTGAAGAAATAATAAATTAATGATTATAATATTAAGAAAACTCCTCTCCCCTCCACTATATAAACCACCCTCACCCCCTCTTCCTCCCACACCACTCAAGATTTAATCCTTGCCTAAATTATGCCAAATAATATTCCCAATCCCTCTCCCCATGTCCAAGACCTGATGGTCTCACCAAAAGGCCAAAAACAAAGGCCTTAAGGAGATTCTCAAGGAGGAGTACTCAAGAGGTGGACCTTTCTTCTCTTTTCTTTCAATTTCTCTTACAAAGTTCCATTATTTTGTTCTCCATTATCACCTCCCCTCATCCAAATTACATGATAATTCCAGTACCTTAAATGTACTGTATTTTAATTGTGCTAATGGAATATTTCATCATAATCTCTCTTTTCCCCTCCTTTTATACAATAAATGCAAATACCGTCCGAGATGTGTCAATTTATCACACTCAAGGAAGACGGGTTTTCAATTTGCGTTACCATATTCAATACTAGTCATGAAAACTTTTCAATGGTTGAACCAGGTAATAGTATATTTATTTTATCTTGATTAATGTTTTGGAATCCTTACACATTCATAATATGGAATAATAATACAAAACAAGTTTATTATGCACAAAACCGCCAAGCCAAATCCAAGCGTTTATTTTTAACTCATCGAATGAGTCATCCTCATGTTATATAACCAGAATAATTATAAGATAATTTATATCTATTTAATTTCAATAATAATTTATATTAAAAATTCTGTATGTTTGACCATACTTGAAACAAACATCCATTCATGAATACAAGTAAACATATCATGAATACCAAAGAAGAAAATACTACCAAAACAATAAAATTGAATCTCTTAAACCATAAAAAAGGCCATTAATGAACCTAATAAGGTCATAACATATCAATTACATGTTTATGAGGTTCTGTAATTATTAATTAATGAATCTAAATTTTTTTATTCAGGTCGTTAAGAACAATCAAGAACACCTTCAAGCATAAGGTAATGGATCCTCTCTCTCCCTTTTATTAAAGCATCTCCCCTATGTTTAACCCTTTTATTTTTAATACCCAATGATTAGGTATGTTTTCACACCTCCCCCATACTGACCTTATGGCATATAATTAATGTGATACCCCTTTACCTCTCATTAATCCCTCACAAGAACACTCGTTACCATGCCGAAATGTTTGTAAGGGGTTTTCTCATCTCACTTTCAATTCTGTGGGATTTCTATTGTTTTCCTCTTATTTATTATATGTGGTATAGTTTCACTACCATTTTATATATATTATAACTATTCTCTTTATATTCATGGTATTATGTGATTCATTTGTTGGTTATTAACTTTTGGTCATACGACTCAATTGATTACAACGTGGTAACGAGCTTTGTCTCAATTTTCACTTCATTGTGAATTGCTTAGTATTGTGCACCTACTCTTTCTTATGTGGTGTACATAATGCCCATTTGAGATAAATTTTCAATTGAAATTATATTCCATTTAAATATCCATATTCTCATATCATGGATATGATTATTTTCTAATCCATATACCATTTTACTTACGATATTTATTTTGAATGTTGTTTTGACTGTGGAAATATTGATAAATTTGTATCCTCTATTCTATACAGATAATTTAAAGTCATGTTTCTCTTGTGTTGAATCTATTTATAAATAATACTTTGGATGCAGAGGTGGGTGGGGCCTGCTACAGCCCCTCGATGCATCAGTAAGTCTCATGATACAAATCAGTTGGCGACAAACCCTTCGAGTTTGTTTCAAAAAATCAGACGGGTTCTACCCATAGAACTAAACTGTTTTTACGATATTATGGTATCATGTTCTAGATACATGATGTCCAATTATTACTATCTATGAGTTTTTCACTATGACAAAATCTATGGATGCAGTTTCAATCTCAGTTTATTAATGGCATGAGTTTTTCATTTATTCACCATGCAATATTGATTATATCAAATTGTTTACAATTAAATTACTATTGATTCATGATTCCACCATTTGTAACCCTTACTGAGCATTTGAGCTCACCCCTTTCATTGTTTACTTTCAATAGGTGATGAAGAGGAGATAATTTATTGAGTTCTTATGGATGCAGTCTTTAGTTTTTGTTATGTATTGTATTTTGTAACCTTTTCCAATGTAATTTTGAGTTACATATATGTATCTAGTTTCTTAAATACTACTAAACTAATCATTCCTTTGAGATTTTCATTCCTTTTAACCATTCCAATATAACAAGTAATGCACCAAATCTGGTCTAGAGGGGTCAGGGTGTTACAACTTTCTTGTCTGAGGGGTTGTATAGGTATTATCCCTTTGTTTCCTTAGGATACCCTATAAAGATACAATCTATGCCTTTGGGTTTTGGTTTGTTTCCTGATAAGACCTTAACAAACACCTCACAATCCCATACATTTTTATGCGAAAAAATGAGTTTCTTTAAACTCTATAACTCGAAGGGAATTCCATTTTCCACTTTAGTTGTTAATTAGTTTAATGTGTATGCTGAAGTTTGTAATGCATATCCTCAAAAAGATAATGGAAGTTATTCATGACTCATCATCAACCTTACCATGTCTAACAGGGTACATTTACTCCTTTCACTAACACCATTCCACCATGGTGTGTAAAGTGAAGTGAGTTGAGATAGAATCCCAAACTCCCATAAAAATTTGATGAAATCTTAGTTAAGATATTCACCACCTAGATCCATTCAAATATTATTTATCTTATTTCCAATTTGATTCTCTACTTCTGTCTTGAATTTAATGAATTTATCAAAGGACTCAGACTTATACCTCATCAATTAGACATATCCATATCTACTCAAGTGACCAGTAAAAGTTATGAAGTATGAATATCCACCTCAAGATTCTACTGGAAATAGTCTACACACATCAGTGTGTACCAATCATAGAAGATCTATAAACATTTCACCCTATCCACAAAAAGGTGGTTTGGTCATTTTTACTTATAAACAAGCATGTCATCTTTCAAGTGGTTTTATCTGAAAATTCTAAATAACCATCTTGACAGAGCTTTGTCAAACGCTTCTCATTTACACGACCAAGATAATGATGCCATAGCTAGGTGATATATGATCCATGTGAACATGATTAATTATTAATTTACAACACTTAGTTTTTATAATTTAATACATAAATATCATTATTTAAATGCGTTATACCATAACATATATTGTCCTTATAAAAGAAACAACTTCTATTTCTAAATTTGAAAATAAACCCATCTGCATCTAAACACGATACACAAATTATGTTCTTGGTAACTGTAGGTACATAATAAAAATATTTCAAAACCAAAATCATTCCCATTGGCAATGAAAGGTGGTAGTCACCAATGGATAGGGAATCCATTCTCACTCCATTGGAAGCTTTGAGATCCACATCTCCTCTAACAATATTTCAAAATATACTTGGTTCCTATATTTGGATATAGATTTAAGCACCACTAACTATATCTAATACCCAATGTGTATATATGGAAATATTACACTTGATAAAAAAACACACCTTTATCTTCCCCTAGCTTCTGAGTGCAATTCCTCTTCCAATGGCCTAGCTTTCCACATGAAAAACATATTGCCTCCTTTTCCTTGCCTTTCCTATGGATCTTCTTATTCTTGGAAGGATGGCTATCAGGAGCTCTAGACTATTTATAGGTCTTGAGACCCTTTTCTTTGTTCTTCATTTTCTTGTTCACCATAAGAACCATGGGTTTATCAAACCACATGTTCTTATGCACTTGGAGAATCAAAGCAATAAGTTTCAAAAGACTCCTCTCATTATTACTGATATTGTAATTAACAATAAAACTAGAGAAGGTCTTGGGTAGTGATGAAAGTATGAGATATTTACACAACTCATTCGAGAATTTAATCCCTAAGATATCTAAGCATTCAATATAGCCAATAATCTTGACTACATGAGGCCCAACTGGCATAAACTCTCCAAGATTAGTTATAAACAAAGCATTTGAGATTTCATACCTCTCTTGTCTTGACTTCTATTGATAGAGATCCCTAAGGTGATAAATCATGCTATATGTATCCATGTACTCATACTGCTTCAAAATCTATTTGGACATGGATGATAACATGAAGCATTAAACATCTGTCACATCATTCAGATGTTTCTCACAGAGAGATGGCTCTTCATCACTTGCCTCATTACCAGGAGCAACTGAAAAAGGTTCTTCCATCACATACAATTTCCCTTCATGAAAAAGTATATCACGTCATCACCTTTTCCACTATTGAAAATTTGTGTCAGTGAGAAGGTTATCCTTCTCAAGTATGGATCACAATGATATGTTTGAAGTCATTTTAATTTTGCTTCTACAAAATAAGATGAAATTTTTTTAGTACTTTATCTAATAAAATTTAGACAAATAAATAAATATTGAATTTATTAGTCTCCCAATATTTTATTGAAACCCAATATACCTCACCATTGGATTTGGAATATCATGTTTCTTGGACATCCTAGTGTTAAGTATCTATATTCCCCTTCTCATTACCCCAACTTTGGTTGGTCAAGAAACTTAAATGGTTTTAGGTAGGAATTACAAATGCCAACTGCATTAACTCAAAATTACTTGATCCGCTGAGTGGACTCCCCAATCATAAAATCATTAAATTGGATTTCCCCAACCTTTTCCCCTCAGTTACACCAAGTACTACTTTTGCAGTCATCCCTTGATGTGAACTAAGTTAAGTCAACCCAAAACTTTAAGTTAGAATTCCCCAATAATTGAAATCACCCCAACTTTGGCTAGTCAAGTACTTTGAACTATGGTTTGATTTTAACTGAATTAGTGGAAGGTTATACTAACTTAATATATATAATTGAGGGTTTTTATCCTTTATGAATAAATTTCCAATTATTATCTTTATCTCATGCTTATTAATATTAATTTGATTTAATTAAGTGATTAACCATGTCTTAGATAATATTTACACATAATCCAATTTATTTTAGTTCTATCTTGCATACTTGTTAATTTCATTAATTTATGTGATCGCGACAAAAAATCCATAATGAAATAACCATAAAACTAATAGAAATAAAATAATAAAGTGGTATGATCATGATCTTTTACTAATGGTTAGTTTATCTAGAGGTTGATAAACTAATGATTGACCTAAGGGAAAAAACACCTTGAACCATTTAAGGTTTGTGTTACAGATTTCCACCTGTCCACTAATGTATCTCTACTAGATTGGTTTCACTCTGACTCCTAACTTGAACTGCCTCCACTAGCTTGGGAGCTCCATCCATTATATATTCTTTTACTCACATGAAAGTGAGGGGAAAAGGTTTATATAAAAGAAACCATGGGCATGTAGGCCCTACATAAAAAGAGGAGAGAAGAAATGTAGGCCAAAAATTTAATTTAATAATAAATTAAAAGGAAACCAATCTCATATAAAGGTCCGGTCTTTGCTCATGATAATCCATATGCAAGCAACGAATTACACATTTAACAAAACTAGCATTCAATTCTTAGTCATTCTTATTTAAGATAAATTGAACTCAAATCAATTAATTATCATCTTTAATTAATCAATTATTTTATCTTAATTCTCATCAGAATTTCATTGAGATTATCACCCATTATAATTTTAAACAAATTAAACAACTTCATTTAAAATTATATGTGTGCATAAATGTACCTTGGAGGAAATACAGTGAATACCTATCAGAATCTACCCAACATGTATTATAATAGTATACTTGTTTATTCTTTGTGAGATATAGCATACACGACTTATCATGTACTTTCATGACATGTAGTATCAAATTAATGATTACATGAATTACATGATTTTTTTGTAATGTGTCATACTTTAATGCACGTAGAGTAACAACTATAATACGACTCATACATGATATGTAGATCCCATTATTACACAGATGTTAATTAAACACACACACACACACACACATATATATATAAACCCATCACATGGCATGTCTTATCAACTTAATGACCACACACAAGAACATGTCTTAGGATTTACATAATATAATAAATAAATTTTAAATCTTCATAATTTGGTATAAGTACACGGTGTGTGAAGTTGAGGTGCACGCTCACCATCTATCCAAGGTACACTCTTAGGGACTCAACGTGTAAATCGTACCTCAAAAAATGGAGTACACAATATGTTCAACGGGCTACACATAGTGTGATCTCCGAATTACATGGCCACAAGTCAGATAGGCCGTTTATGGTAATACACGACCCATCTATGACTCAAAGGGACTACACACTATGTACATAAGCTACACAGAGTGTACTCCATTTGACCATGTTCCACCCTGGTCTGGTCAACACACAGTGTAATGTGTTTAATGCATTGCATGTCTTCAATGCACATGGTTTTAATTAATTTCAGAATTAAATCCTAATACATTAACCACAAGTACATGACATGTAATTTTGATTACACAACGTGTAGTTATGTGTTATCCATCTATAATATTTGGAACCTCCAGATGATATCTTCAATTTTATTTTATTCATTAAATTTATCATATTGATTAGATCTATGAGAAACAAAGGAGGAAGAAATAGATCTCACGGTTCAGATTAAAATAATGATTAAACTTTAATTAAATAACTAAATTAAAATGTGTAAATAACCAATGATATTTAAATAATTATAAATAATTATGTGAATGCTTTGATACCACTTATAGGTTCCTAGTGCAGCGGAAGTGTGTGATGGGTGGTGCCCAACTACGATTTTTTCCATTTTCAATGATCAATATGAGATCTACACAATGATAAACACTGTGTTCAACAAAATTGAATCAAATAAGGCAGACAACATAAATCCCACTAGAATAATAGAGAGATGATCATCACATATTATTTATAATTAATTTAATTAAATAATAATTACATTTATGGAATTATTTCTTCATTGATGGATGTGGAAATATATCTACGATGTACTGTCATTGTGTTGTAGGAATCAAGTGTAGATTCCCTCTAGTGGTGATCCACATGTGTTCCAAGAATCTTCAGACATCACTAAAGGAATATTTGGGTGCCAGTATGAAATATCCTTGCACTTGTGCCATATACCTTTGATCCCTATGAGAATTGCTTCCAAAGCATTCTTCTCGATCTGATAGAGGAATATTTCTCTCCATTCTTGGGAACGATCTTAAAAAAGAGAGATCTCAAGGTCTTGAGAGAATTCTCCAATTCTGTTGTATACAACCCAAACAAATGAATTGTTCTTTTGAGAAAATAACATAACTAAGTTTATATATCGCTAGGGTTAAAATAAATTAATTTCACAAGTTCCCTTAATTATTTATTTAATACCAGCGAAAAACCTAAGTCAAATAATAATAATAATAATATTATTTCTTGACATGCGCTTAACTTGTGAATTAAAATTAAATATTATTTAATTAAATAATATTTAACATTTATTATTTTCTCACTGGACCTAAAATCCCAATCCTTCATTCCTATATAATATTTATCAGACCTTGAATAATATATATTTATTTATTAAATAAATATCACTGTATTATTCACCAATAAATAAATAAATATTACATTCACTAAATAGAAAATAAATATTTATTAAATATTCATCTCATATTATATTCTCTCGAATAACTGGTGATAGAATAAATGCGATCAAGAAAACATGAATAATTACTAAACCACATGTGGGAATACTATTTATTCAACTTGTTAAATAATAAATAATAATATATTATTTAACTAATATCCTGGATACACTTAGTGTGTGACCCTCTAGGCCTCTTTCTCAGTGGAATTAGGTAAAACAACATAAATTCAAAAATTAGCTCTAGCAACACACCCAAGAACCCATAGAGAAAGAAGTTAATGGTGTAATGACATAATACCTCATACAAATGATTACTGTGTAATGTAATCCCTTTATCACAATATATCAAATCAATCAGGTTGCATGCCAGTTCTTATCAATCTATGTGCTCGATGTATACTTCTTTGACTTTCCAAAAATAGAACTTGCCTATAGAACACCATGACTATGGATTTATTTAGGCTATATCATTTCTATCAAAGGGCCTTAGATATTGACTTCCATTAAAGAACATAAGGGATAAATCATTTCTTACATTATTCATTAATGTTATATTACTCGCAACACACCAAACGTATCCTATCTCGCTGTGAATATCTATCTTCATAGTTTTCATCAATACATCAAAGTACACAACTCACAATACTCATTAATAATAATCTTAAAGTATAAGGAACAATACACACATCCATATATAGGAACATACAATGACACATATAAATTTTGATTTCCTACTAGTGGGTCTCGTTCTCATAATATCCTATTGGATATCACCAAGGGTGCACACCATGAGAAAGTGCCTCAAAATCATACGAGTCTCTACCCATGATAGCATGTATCATTTGTGTCCCTCAAATGATATCATCTAGCTATAGAACATTTATTTAAGAATAGTTTTGTAGCACTTCTGAGTTCTCATCATAGTAGGGAACTGCTATGAACTTTTAGTGCGACAGCTACTCTAGGGACATTATCATATAATATGTTTCATAAAATATCAATCATGATGTGATACGAAGTTTATGAATATTTAAAACTATGAATAAAAGTTATCATAAAGTATAAAAAAGTTGGTTCTAGGCCCCCAACTCCAACAATAGTTTCCTGACACTCCAATAGAGGATCTTGCATGTTAAATTTATAATTAATTTATTTATATAGAAAGAATAAATTACCTCATCAAGGATCTTTCTTTTAAGATGATGTTGATCATATGTAAACTCTTCTCAAATTACCTTTGTTGCATTAAGAGGATTCAAGTATAGAATTCCTCTAACAGTGATCCACATGTGCTCCTTTGGTCTCCAAGCAACGCTAATTGATCTCTGGGTGCTAACATGGTGAATCAATCATATTACGTTGTTTGTCTCAATCTCTCTAAGATTATTCAGGCTTAAAGGAGTTCTCATTCTTGGTAGGAAGAGACGAGAAGTTTTAGAGAGAGAGAGAGAGAGTTTTATTGTGCGCAATGATTCTCTATTCTCAATTTTTGGCCAACCCTACACAATATATATAATTGTCCATTTATAGAGCTAGAGTTTAGGTTAAAATGTTATTTAATTTTACGATGAACCTTAAAAAATATAATAATATTTATTAAACCCCATGTAAAAATAATAAAAATATTATTATTATTTTATGGCACACATACTAACTTTCATAATAATAAATATTATTTAATTGGCTTGTAAATTAATATTTGTCACCGGACATGGTCTTGGTCCATTCGAACTCCTTGAAATTTATTGAATACCTAAATAAACACTTTATTCATATATAAATATTTTATCCACAAACCAGTAAACAAATATTTATTAAATATTAAATAAAATAAATAAATATATTTTATTCACAATCTGGTGAATTTTTTTTTAATTTACGTGATTGATAAAACTTCAATAAAATTATTCATTGGCCATGAGAATAATATTTATTCCATTAATTAAATTCAAATAAAATTTAATCAAGATCAATGGAAACACATAGTGTGTAACCCTCTAGGATTATTTCTCATTAGCGTTAGTTGAGATCTCCTAAATTTTAAGATTACTATCTAACAATGGATCAAGACACTCAAGAGAAAGAACTTAATGTCACAACGACAAAAACCATATATGAACACTCACTATGTAATATAATATTTTTATCTCAATATCTCATCAACTAGGTTTCAAATCAGCGTCATCAACTTATGTTCTTGATACGTCTTTCTTTGAATATCTAAAATAAACATATTGTTACACCATGACCTTGAAATTTAATGCGATGATTCTATTCTAATCAAAGGGATGATATATAAACTTTTATAAAGATGGAAGGGACAAATCCTTTCTCGACTTATTCATTAATAACATATCACTCATGATGCACCTAACATATATAACTTCTCCACAAACTATCATCATCATGGTTTATGAAATATATCTAAGTGTGTGAGTTGTAACATGCATTAATAATAATTTTAAAGTCTAAGGACCATTACACATGCTCATAGATTGGAATATTTGATGAAATAAAAACATATGAAATTCTTAGTGGTAGGTTTGTTCTCATAATCTTCCATCTTGAAGATTACCAAGTGAGAACTTCACGAGAAGAAGCCTCATCCACTTATGAGTACTTGCATCTGATAGTTTACATACTATGTTCCCTATCATAGTATGTTATCTAAATGTATAACTATATTAAAAACATCATCATGAAATTTATTGGTTCTTATCATAGCTAAGAACTGCTATGACCTTATTAATGAGATAGATAATCTAGGACATTATTACATTAATGTCATGCATAACAATGAACAATATGTAATAAGATATTTTATTAATATTCAAATCATTGAATATTAATGTAATAAAAGTACAAATAGTTGGTCCTAGGACAATAACTCTAACAAACTCTCACTTGGACTAGAGACAAATTTATATGACTTTCAGTCTACTAGACCTCATATGATAACCATGTTTCTGAGGAGTTGTGGATTTATTCAAGGGGTCTTGTAACACCCTGATTTTTTATGGATTATTATTTTTTGAATAAATTAAATTTATTTGATGGATTGCATTACATGCTACACAAAGTTATGTATGATTTATACACAACACCAAGTTAATATCGCACTACACACAACACTTAGATTAGATTTTGGTATATGAAACACTATGTTTGGATTGTGTTACACATAATACTGATTTTTTTGATATCTTTCATTACATGCAAGACTAAGTTTTATTGAACTACAATATACTATTAATATTATTATTAAAATATTATTATAGTTATCACCTAGCTGTTGGAATGAAATATATGAATAAGATTAACTAAATTATGAAAATATGTTTTACACATATATGTAAAAAAAATTCTTTGGTTACTAATTAATTATAAATGAGAGTAAGAACAATTTTAAAATAAAAAAAATTCCTTTTCTGAAAAACCATTTTTCTATACACAAACATGTTTTATCTCAATAAATTAAAAAAACAACTTTTGATGAATGATTTTAATAAAATGTATATATTATATATTCAATAAAATATTTAAAACTAATATCATGTATTTTCTAGACAATATATATGAATAAATCTAATTTTATATATAAAAAGATATATTTTTCTAAAAGGTGATTTTACCGCCTTTTAATAGAACACCTATTTTAAATATAATTTTTTAAAATTTTATAAATTATATTTAAAAAAAAATTATTTTTTGAAAGAGTAATGTCAAAATTATCTTAGGGTGAATTTTTGGTATTTTTCTAAGAAGTTTCATTTTTTGATGAATAATGAAAAATACTTAATTTTAACTTATAAATGCATTTTTTTCTAATTTATTTATATAGTTAAATTATATTTTAAATTGTTTTTAAAGTATAATTAGTTAAATTATACATAAATAAATCCAATTTAGTCCATTATAATCAATTTCACATTGAAATTGGATATAAAAACATTTTAAACATTTGAACTTTTTACTTTAAAACTTATTGTTTCGTCCCGTCTGTGGGATTAATTTAAAATTAAATTATGCCACTTTTGTGATTGAAAAATTTGTAAAAATGGATTTAATATTTGGAATTATAATAATTTATAATGTCTAGTAAGGTTAAATTATTTTTTTACCAAAAATATTAGTGAAATAAATTAAAATTAATTATAGTGATTAAGGTAAAAACAAGTTTACTTAGTGGTTAATCTTAAAACTTAAGGGAAAAAAATCTATAAAATTTTAAAAAACCCATTGTATGGAAATATTTAGAACATATCCCCTCATGTATATATATTTTTTATTATTGGATGCCCATTATGTAAGGGAGACCTCCCAATAGTGTTTACCTTTTTGGTATTTACAAGTTTTCCACTCACCACCCTTATAAAAGGCCACCACCCCTCCCCATCTCTTCACACCTATAAAGCCTTTTTATCATAAAAATCATACCCAAATCAACTAAAAAAATATCTCTCCTTATCCTATAGGCCTTACTTTTGGAACAAAGAAAACCAAGGAAGTACTTTGGTGCAAACCAAATGGAGTTACTTGAAGAAGAAGCAACGTTCTTCAACGGGCACTTTTATTTTATTTATTTCTCCAACCATTAAATTATTTTTATATAATTATTATATAATAAATTAGTATACTAAATATACTGATATTTTTTTATGTTAATGGTACGACCTAAAACTTCACACACTTCCATCAAATGAGATACACAATCATTGTTCGTGTGCATGGTGGACTACCACCTCACGAACCGATGTCGTTCGTTCTTCCATTACCACATATCAAGGTTGAAAATAATGATGTATTTATAGTTTATATATGATATATATGATATTTAGTATGAATTTATTCTTATTTAATTATTATATAACATATACCTTTATGATTTCTATTTTGTGAGAATACGACAACGTTGTTCGTGTGTATGAAGGACTACCGCCACACGAAGCGATGTGATTCATTCACACTTTACATGAAATGTATTATGGTTGAATTTAATATAAATATGTGATATATATGAAATAATAATTCTACTATAATGATAATATATATATATATATATTTATGTATATCATTTACTTTTCTTTCTTTCAATATGATAAGAAAATGGAAACAACGTTCATGCGTACGTATGGACTACCGTCTCCATAAACGGTATATTTAATTTCCTATTTATATATTTTATAGATTATTATAAAGAAATATATACTGAATATATATGATATTTATATAATGGTTTAAATTACTTAAATGAGGAAATCATAATCAAAGTAATAGTACCAAAAATAACAAGTCAAAACATATATGAAAAACAAAGCAGTTATTACCCGAAACAAAAATTTAACATGGAATTGTTAATAAATGGGTAATATAAAGTCATAATAAAATCATAAATGGTATGATATATATGAATTTGGTTCTTTTTTATATGTATAATAAACTTATATTTACTATACATGAGGTTTGAATGAGTACAATGGAAGCCAAGACTTAAAGTAATGGGATTTCTAGTCCCACTTTTCTTTCTGTGAGACATATGCCTAATCACCACACATTTTTTTTGTGTGGTGTATATAATTCCATATGAAATGTTATATAATGAATTTATTTTATTTCATTATATTCAAATATTCAATTGATGTTATTATTTCATGTGTCTCATGATTCAAAAGTTACTCAAGTAGTAAGCGATTTCTATCTCACTTTTTACTTCCGTGAGACACATGTCATATTCACCACCTATTTCATTTATGTGGTATATATACTTACCATGAATTTATTTTATTATTATTATAATTATAATTATTTTTATTTACATATCCATTTGATTATATATCTTTCACGAGGTTTACAGTTCAAAAGTTACCAAATCGGTAAGATATTTTTGTCTCAATTTGCCTTCTTTGAGACTCATGTTATGTTATGCACCTATATTATTTTACAAGGTGTATATATTTTCCCTTTGAAATTTTATATCACGAATATCATTATTTTTATGATATTCTAAGCTTCATGTAATTTTATTCTCTCATGGGAGTTATGATTCAAAGTTACCAAAATGGTAAGAGTTTATTGTTATAATCTCATTGTTTATCAGGTTTGTTTATGATTATGATTCCATTAATGAAATATTACTATCCATATATCAAGAAATCTCATGAATTTTATTCTAATACAGTTATTCACGATATATTCATGTAATGGTACCATTTTACCACTCTTTTTTACTTAGTATAGTTAAGAAAATGTTTTTAAGAAAATTTGAATTTATTTATCTCTTCAGTCGAAAATCTATTTTTTTTCAAAAACCATGTTTTCTAAAAATGTTTAAAAAAATGTTTTTAAAAAAATGTTTTTAAATTATATTTTAATCTCATTTTCAAAGAAATTTTTTTTAATTTTTTTTATGTTTTAAAAAGTTTTTAAAATATTTTTCAAAGCATCCTTTATAAGTTTTCAAGGTTTTTTTTTAAAGAGAAAGGTTTTCAAGATGTTTTATGTTTTAAAAATCATTTTTAAAATTAGAAAGGATATTTTCATCAATAAATATTTTAAATTATTTTTAAATATGAATTCATAAGTTTTCAAAGTGATTATCAAAGAAAATTATTTTGAAAATGTTTTATGTCTAAAAAATGATTTTTAAAGAAAGGTTATCTTCCTTAAGAAATGATCCAAGTGATATTTCAAAATATTTCTCCATGTAAGATGAAATAATTTGATATAGTTTATGATTGAATAGGGATATAATCCAAGGACACCATTATTATTATTTATTTTAATGGTTTATGTTTAATATGATTATGAAACATGTCTCTTTTCTAGAGGTTATGATATGATGAAATGTTTATGATACCCATTTCATTTCATGGGTTATGATATGATGTTTATTAAACCCATATTTTTTTACAGGTCTTGATATGATGAGTGTTTTATTATCTCGTGGAACATGTATGTATGATTTCATTATGTAATGGGTGGGACCTAAATATCCCTCCAATGCATTGGGTAAATATTTATATCTCAGAGATAGAAATGACTAAAATGGTAAGTGAACTTAGTTTAGTAATATAGGACTGAAATGAGAAGTGAACTCATTTCAGTAATACATGGATGAAATTAGGAGTGAAATAAGTTTAGTAATATAGGGATGGAATAGGAAGTGAACTCGGTTCAGTAATACATAACTGGAATAAGGGGTGAACTCGATTCAATACAAGACTTTGTCTACTAAGATGGTATTAGGAGTGAACCTTGATTACTAAGATGGTTTGAAGAGTGAACCCATTACACCAATATGACCTTAGTAGTAATCCTTTACTACTATGAAATTCATTTCATATATTTATGTGTCTTTCACAATTACATGTGTTATTCCCATGTTATGATTTCATGGATTATGCTCTTGATTTCCATATGATTCATGTCTTATGAACTACCAAGTTTTATTCCATGACTCATGATTGTGACCTTTGATATACAGGGTATGATATTCAAATGTTATTATCATATTATAATACCCCTATGTTTATGTTATTCTTACATATCTCCTTTATTTACCCTTATTGAGCATCTGAGCTCATCATTTATTATTTTTTCCTATCCCCAGGTCATGAAGAAAGGTTTTAAGTAGTAGTACTATATGGATTGTGGGGAACTTTGAAGATCTTTCACCAAGTTAGAAAATTGTATTCTATGTTTCCAAAGACACTAAACTATTACAGTCCTCAGGCATGTACATTTGTAATGTAGTGAATATTCATCTAAAATGATGTAATATCCATGTATGTTAAGCCTGGGTCTCTATAGTTGGTATCAAAGGAAAGGATTATTCAACCTTTGTAAACTAGGATGATAAAAATTTAGTGATATCCATAGGTATATTTATAAGGATATTTATAGGGATATCTATAAGGATAAGTCTAAGGATGAGTCAAAGTTTAGGAAAATGTCCTGAAATTTTTGTAAAGGATAGAGAGAGTGGATTCTAAGTAATTAAATACCTGTATGGATTCTACAAGTGGATGTGGATCTAGAAAATATGTACATTGGGGTAATAACAAAAAAAAACCATATTGATATATACTAGATTGGGAATTGGTGCATGAAAACGGGACTTACTATACACCTGGTTTGACACTCATGGGGGATATGCTTTGGAATTTCAAAAAATCTTTATAAACCATCATGAAGGATTTAAATATAAGATGAATATGAATGAACTAGGATAAACCTAAGGTTTCATAGTTTTAAAATAAGGTGTCATAATTTAGACATCCAATAAGTGATTTTTCATGATTATGTGGTTTTACTCTATGAAAAGTGTTGCTCACACTATGCTTTCTGGTTTTAGTCAATGATGAGAACCAAAAGGAACCAAGTTAATGTTGAATGTGATGGAAATTTTTTCAAAGATCAATCAAATAGGATGATCACTAGAGTGAATAATGTTGTTATCATACCTAATCAATTATCATTGAACGTGATTAACAATGTGTACCTTAATCAACTCTGAGACTTACCAAAGAAGAGAATGAAAGAGTTCGCCAAGAATTCAAGTAATGGTGACCATGGAGAAAAGAAGATTTAGTTTCCTTTGTGTTAAGAATATGGTAAGAAACACCCAAATGAATGTATTATAGGAATAAGAAGATGTTTTGACTGTGGAAAAGAAGGACAAAAAGTAAGAAATTTCAAAGGGAAAATGGAAAGTTTAGTTATGGATGAGAATATTTTCCTACCTAAGGTATTACCAATTAATGCATTATTTAAATGTAAAAATTATGGGCATTATGAAAATTGATGTCCAAAGTGGAAATCTAATGAAGATAATCAACAAGGTAGTATGAGTAATGGTTATAAAACTAATGATGAAGAGACTATAAATGAATTACAAGAGAAAAGTGATATTAAGGAGTAAGATGATGAAGCATAGTTAATGGATTAAGGAAGAGGTCGAATGATTAAATTATTAATGTATTTGAATTCAAGAATTATGTTATATAAATCATGAAATATATAAGGATTATTTATAGAATTTTTGCATTAAGGATTTTCAAGAATATACTAAATGGCACTGGTGGACCAGAAAAATAGATTTAATGGCAAGGTCATATTTTATAGAAAAAAACATGATTAAGGGAAGATATCCATTAATATGTTTTGGAAGATGAGAAAATGATTTTTAGTTTGGATAAAGAGAATATTTATATAAATAAAGTAAATTGGATAGTACTGATTACCTTGGAATTGATTAAGTATTTGTTGAAAAAGTGGTTTATGCTACCATTGATGGAGTTTACAACATTTATTTATTTAAAGAATATATCCAATAATCTATGTTTTATGTAAGTAATGAGGAAGAATGTACATTTTCAATAATGTTTTATGGTAATTCAGGTTATTACCATGTTTTAAGAAAATACACAATGAAAGTATTCACATGTTTGGTATCTAAAAACTAAGAGATACTTTATGATATATGGTGGAACAATGTCAAGTTTATTTTGATAAATTTAGTGACCTTATTTATAAAGTTTTGTATTTTCATCTTTTGAAAGGGTTATAAGGTTTACTATTTATGGAATGGTTTAAGCTAAACTTTAGATGAGATTTTAGAGTTTAAAGTATTATCTCACCATATGAGTATTTATACATATTGGATAACCTATGATAACCATTTTTTTGTGATGTTAACTAAAGATAGATGGAATTAATTATCATTCTATTTATGGATCTCATGATCTATTAGTGCTTTGGGGATGAAAAAATCTACCTTCATTTATTGGAGTAAGAGATGATGTGGAAATTGATCAAGGCACAACTATAGGATGAGATTGTTCTTATGAAATGTAATGAAATCAAGTAAGTATATCTTATTGTGAAAAATTATTTAACTTTAGAAAAAATGGTCTCAAAATAAAATATTGTCCTTTTATCATCTTTTTTGATGATATCAATGACATTTTTAATCCTCTTTGTTTTATGGTTTTGTGATTGTTAAATTTCTCTAGATCACCCATTTTATTTTGATCAGTGATATTTATCACTCTCTATGATTATTTACGATTTTCTCCCATGTTAAATATTCACCTCCCACCCATGTTCTCCTATGTGGAAACCTAGTTATGAGTTACCTTGGGTAACTGTTATGTTTATAACATTTCATTTTTAAAGGAATTTTTATTATTCATTTTTAAAATGTGGGTTTCTATGAAATGAACTTAAAAGTATTAAAAATTTGATGATACAAATGAATTTTGATGGATAAATTCATTTTAATGGGGGTATAATGTAACACCCCAAGTTTTTATGAATTAATTTTTTTTCAAATAAATTAAATTTCTTTGATGGCTTATATTGCACACTACACCAAGATAAGATTGATTTATATACAACACCAAGTTAATATTATGCTACATGAAATACTTATATGATATTTCAGTATATGAAACACTACGTTTGGCTTGTTTTACATACAATTCTGAGTTCTTTCTATACCTTGCATTACACACAGGACCGAATTTTACCAAACTACAATATACTATTAATATTATTATAGTTATCACCTAGCCATTGGAATGATAGTAATGAATAATATTAATTAAATTATGAAAATATATTTTACACATGTATATGAAAATAATTAATTTGTTTCCAATTAATTAGAAATAAGAGTAAGAACTATTTGAAAATAAATAAATTCCTTTTCTGAAAAACTATTTTTCTATACAAATTTTTTTTTATCTTAATAAATTTAAAAAATAATTTTTAATGAATGATTTTAATATAATTTATATATTATATATTAAATAAAATATTTAAAAATCATCTTATGTTTTTTCTATACAAGAGATATGAAAAAATCAAATTTTATGTATAAAGAGATGTTTTTTTAAAAGGCAATTTTACCACCTTTTAATGACATATCTATTTTAAATATATTTTTTTTAAAATTTTATAAATTCTATTTGAAAAAATAAACTTAATTTTTTAAAACTTAATTTTAAAATTAGATCATATTGAATTTCTGGTATTTTTCTAAAAAGTTTTATTTTTTGATGAACAATTAAAACACTGAATTTCAATTGAAAACTGCATTTTCATCTAATTTATTTATATAGTTAAATTATATTTTAAATTGGTTTTAAAGTATATTTAGTTCAATTATACATCAAAAAATACAATTTAGTTAATTATAATCAATTTCAAATTGAAATTGGATATAAAAACATATCAAAATTTCAAACATTTTACTTTAAAAACCCGTTATTTTGTTCGATCCGTGAGATTACTTTTATATTAAATTCTGACACTTATGTGATTGTAATTTTGAAAAATAGATCATAATTTTTTAATAATAATAATTTATAATGTTTATTAAGTTTAAATTATTTTTTGACCAAAAATATTACTGAAATAAATTAAAATTAATCATGATGATTAAGGTAAAAACAAGTTTACTTAGAGGTTAAAATTTAAACTTAAGTAAAAAAATAACATAGAAAATTTTCAAAAAACAATTTTCATTCAATATTTATACCATATAATATATTTTATAAAAAAAATTTCATTATTTGTGGAACATTATATAAGGTATACCTCCCAATAGTATTTATCTTTTTGGTATTTACAAGTTTGTCATTCACCTCACTTATAGAAGGCCACCACCCGTACCTATCTATTAACACCTATAAAACCTTTTCTATCATCAAAATAATACCCAAATAAACTACCAAAATACCTCCCCTCATCCTAGAATCATAAATTTTGACAAAAAAAACCAATGAATTCCTTTGGTGCAAACCAAAAGCAGTTACTCGAAGAAGAGGTAATGTTCTTCAATGAGAAGTTTTGTTTTATTTATTTCTCCACCCCTTAAATTATTTTTATATCATAATGTTAGTTGGATTAGGAAAATAAATAGGGGGTGAATTGAGTTCCTATAAAAATTTCTGTTAAAAAATATTATTTTAAGTTCCCCTAAATTTAAAAGTTAATTGACCAGGTAGCCAGTAGTGAATTTATAAGAGCTTGACTATTTGATTAATTTCTCAAAAGAGTGATTAGTTCGTAGTTATATTAATTTGATAATTAATAAAACTTTTTAAACTAACTTAATAAGTCAATATTACTATAAACACTTGTTATGAATAACTATTAGAGTTCAATTTAGTTTTATGAAATATGTGATAAAACAGAGTAAAACTAAAAGTAAAAACATATCAGAAATAAAATGAGAGGTTATGTCTCAATAACAAACATAATCCTCTCCACTTGGTGATCAAATTCCACCAAGAAGTTTATATTAATAAATAGTTTGATCCACACCCTAGATTGGGGTTCACAACAACACACAGGCTGTCCAGGTCACAAGACCTCTACCACGGTTCTTCGTGGGTATAAACTACCAGGTCACACAATGACCTATTCCACACTTATCTGTGGTATTAAAAGGTGTAAGATGATATGAGTGGAAGTATATCTTGTATCCTTTAATTTTATATAGGAGACATTTTGTAATTAACAGAAATATACACACACTGCTCAAAAGTATGTAAAAATGAACACAATAGAGAAAATAAATATGAGAAAGGATTTAGAAGGATATGTGTGTCTTGAGATGAATATATGGACTCTTCATATGCAGTTGAGATGAATTTTTAGTCCTCTTTTTAAAGTTGACACTAAAACAGAGTGTTGTATTCTGGCTTCCAGGTAAAAGTATGGTTCTGCAGGTATATTCTTCTTCTTCTTTGATTTGCTGAAGTAGTTTGTCAATTAGATGTACAACTTGATTGATATTGCCTTGTGTGTTCTTCATTTTGTTCTTGATTTCACAGTGGATGCATGAAAGTTTCAGATGTTCTTATGTATGATTCTCACGTAGTCATGCCACACTTCCATTTTGATTCTCTCTTCAAAATTCTTTTTATTCTTGAGGGCCGACAAAGAGCATGTTATTTTTCATGCAAATATGTTCATCGTACTTTATACTATTTACTAAAAGTCCTAAAAAAGATCATTAAATATGTCATAATTATTAAATGAATCAAATATGACCATTAGGAATAATTTTAATAACTTCAAATTTAAACTGTTTGTTGGTGACTCCTCTTTTGGTGAGTCAGTCTATCGGTGAGTCATCCTGTCGGTGAGACAGACTATCGGTGAGTCATCCTGTTGGTGAGACAATATATCAGTGAGTCTTCCTTTCAGTGAGACATCAATCGGTAACTCATTTTTCTATTGGTGATACATCATTTGGTGAATCATTTATCTATCGGTGAGATATCAATCGGTGACTCATTTTTCTGTTGATGAGACATCAGTCGATGAATCATTTTTCTATCGGTGAAACATCAGTTGGTGACTCGAAACATCAGTGAGTCATTTTTCTGTTGGTGTCTCAGTTCTTCTATCAGTGTCAGTGACTCATACTTAGATAATTTTAGATGTTCTGTCTGTCTTACAGTACAATAATGTCAGAATGTGTTAATACCCATAATTACACATATATAATCATTTATAAGATTATTAAGACTTAAACAACCATAATTAGGTATATGATTGAAATGATTTGATATACTAGATAATCTTTGCGATGATTTAGGGTCTGTCATGGGGTAAGATATATGGCTTGTGATTAAGACATAAGGTAAGATATATGTTATAATATATGACATGATTTGTGATAATTAAAACCATTATAGTTAGAGATAGTCGCCAACAATCTCTTATGGGCCAATAATCTCCCCCTTTTTGATGATCACAAATCATGGCATTATTAAGTACCATTAAAGAATGATTAAAATAAACAATCTGATTATTAGCTCCTATAAATATGAATAGGCTCAAAATTTATGGGAATTGAAATGTATCAGAGTAACATAAACAAATAATAACGCCTAACAATGTTGTACTTAATAATGTTCTATCCCGTTTGGGATTAAAAAAAAGTGGAAGATTAAAAACTAAAAATAAAAAAGGAGAAAAAGTGAATTATCATTCATAAGAAAATTTTACTGAGATACAAAAAGAGTACATGGACTCAACATTATCAAAAAGAACAACTCTATGCTACTTATTAGGATCAAGGGTTTAATTCCCCTTATCAAATGGATCAATGGTAGGTTTAATAGGTGGTGGCTGAGAAATAGGAACATCTGAAGAAATATTCAGTGGAGGTAAAGGAATTCCTGCTGGAACAGAGGGTGCCAGGCTTGGTTTGTGCTGGGATAATAGCCTAGTTTGAGGTTGTTCTATGATAATAGGCCATATGTGGGTTAGGTTTTGATCAACTAACATTGTAGAAGAAATCATTGGCTGGGCTGAGTGAATAGAAGCAACAGTTGGAACAACTATGGCTTCACTCTAAACATGGAGGTATGGTTTCAACAGCCTGATAAAGTTCTCAATGATTTCTCCTCCATACTTAATTTCTTTTTCAAATTCACCCTTATTCTCCATAAATTTATCCAAGAGAGGAGTTAAATCCTTCAGTGTAACACCCCAAGCTTCCATGATACACTTCTCTTTGAATAATAAAGTAGCGTGTGTTATACGCAACTTCGAGTTCTAACACACCACAACCAATCAAACTAGCCGTTATGAATAGTAATACCCACTTTTTGAAATTTTATAAATTTTATCTATCAAAATGGACTTCATTTTTGGATTTATAATATTGAAATTATCTTAGGGTGAATTTTTGTTATTTTTCTGAAAACTTTCAATTTTTGATGAATAGTGAAAAACACTGAGTTATAGTTTAAAACCGATTTTTTATTTAAATAATTATTTATTTTATTTAAATTTATTTTAGGTCAAAATAGATACATAATACATATATAAGTTCAATGTAATTAATTGGAGTAAATTTATAATAATTTTAGATATATAAAAAATTTTATTGAACTTTTCACCGTCTTTTACCCACCTCCTAGGAGAATTTGCAAATTCACATAAAACTTAATTTTACCGCTTCTGTGAGTGGAATTTCAAAAATCTGAGAGACAAGGTTGATATCAGTAAGAAAAATGTGGTTCAATAAGATGAAAATAATTTTTGGTGAATAGCAACTTTTTACTTTTATTTACCACGATTAAAAGTAAATAGGGCATTTAAGGGTAAAAATGATATTATTATTACACTAAAAAATGTCCTAATTCTATTGGATAAGTATAATTTGACCAAAAACAACCTTAGGAATAAAATATGAACCTCTTTGGTCCACTTGGATTAGATTAGGACATTTATTATTATTTAATTCAAAGAAGAGTTAAAAGAGTTAAAATCAAAGTTTAATAACTTAATCCTTTTTAATATATGGTTGCAAATAAGATAAATTTGACTATAAATATTCATTATAAAGCTAAAAATATTTCCTACATAATGATATTTTATTTATATTTTTTTAGACATTAAATAATTTAATTTATTTATGACACAATGATGATGCAGTAATTACCGTATTAATGAAAGATTAAAATAATTGATATTATAAATATCCAAATAAATATAATTTGAGACTTTTTATGAATTAAAATAATTTTATAGGTTAATATGAAATATTATGGTTGGTTAGATGATTTTTTTTAGAAGTAATAATGCTGTTATAAATTTAGAAAAAACAAAATACCAAATAGTGTCAAAATTGACATAAAAGAGTTTTTAAAACCAATATTATATTATTAATTGATATTTTTTTCCTAAAAATATAAGGTTCTTCCAAAAGACTTATATAATGATAGGTGTATCATTAATGAACCACTTGGGGTTCTCTTGAAAGTATATAGTAAGTTTATTAACCATATAATATAAAAATACAAAGAGACATGGTAAATGTCAAACTATTTAACTAAGAGTTAAATCTAAAATATAAAGTTAATATAGTGACCCAAATATGTCTAAAACCTATTTTTTGAGTGGTTTTTGACCCATCCACACCTTAGACTTTAAATAATCTATTTTTGAGTCATTAGAAACCGAAAATGATTCTATTATAAAAAAATATTTCTTTCTTTTCCTAAGGCGCCCCTCACCCCTCTTATAAAAGGGCACACCCTATTCTCTCTAATTCACACATTAAAAGCCATTTGGATCGGCTAAAACCTACCCAAATACCCTCTCAACTATTATCCCTTAATCCTAGAGGCCTTACTTTAGTCATAAATCCAACCTAAAAAGCCCTTTTGATCAAATGAAAAGGAAGAACCTGAAGAAGAGGTAAATATTTCATCACCTCTTTCAAGTTCCTTTCTTCTTCCACTTCCTATTTATTTGTTGTTTCCATTCTAAAATAATAATTCCAGTATATTCTATATACTGTGATGTTATTATAAATATGTTACAACCATATTCATTATTCTATCCATCCTTTTAATGACATGTCACCATACGTGCGTACGTACGGCTTACCGTCCCAACATCATGGTGTAATTGTTATTCAATAAATTATTATTTGGATGAGTATAATAATGATGTGTAATTAATGTAAATAATAAATATAACATGATAATGATTCTTTATATATGATATACCATCCAATTATATATTATTATAATATCAAAATAATGATATTGTCGCTCGTGCGTACGTACGGATTACCGTCTCCACGAACGCGATGAGATTCATTCCCCATCGCATCCATTCAAGAATAATTTTCATTAGATGATTAAAAATAATGTTTAAATACTTTCATTATGAATATGAATAAGATACACCCTATCCATAACAAACATTACTTACGTAACAAATCATATAAAGGAAAACAAATCAGTTAACACCCGAAACGACGATAATACTAAGATATTATTAATAAAGAAATGTTAAAGGATCTATATGATATCATATTAATGTATATTATTCTTGTATAATTTAATAAAAATTATTTCACCATTATACAGGAGGTTAACCTACCCTTTACCAAGGAAAAGTACAAGGTAAGGGTTAATTTCACAATCTCTTTATTATTCGAGGTTGTTTTTACGTAAGTATCTACTGGGACCTCTTTATCATCCACATCCATGTTTTATTAAAAATATATTTCAAAACATTCTTAATATTTTATAGACTATGGGTTAAATTCATTTATACCCTTGTTTGAATTTTTATAAAATTTTCATAAAGTAATCTTTCCGTTGTTTTCCAAACAAGGTCCTTTATAACCTTTTCGACAAAATTAAGGTAAGAATGTCTTTTTTAACTTATACGGCGGGTGCGGCTATTTTCTACCGTTATAACATCATAAAAGCTTCCCTTACAAGCTTATAAGAATATTTCCAAAATAAATGTTTTCTTTTATAATTATATGAATTTTAAATTATTTCAAAATAGAAAGAGATATTTCTCTAAAAAAGGTTTTGATTTCATCTATGTCAACATCCTTTGATGGATTTTAAGCTTATTTGAAGTTGATTTATTATTATACAAAACTTCCATATTGTATTGAAGGTTTTGTGATATGTTTGACTATGGATGTGTTATTTTTATACCATTCATGGTTTATGGTTAAAGTATTGGAATTTCGTATGCTAGTTTTAATACAAATGTTTATGTTATGTTTAAACCTTTTCATACGAGGAATACATTGGACTTAGTAAGTGACGGGTGGAGCCCGCTATAGCTCCTCGATGAATTGATAGGTATCATGAGACAAACTAGTGTCTTGGCACAAGTCCTTAACAAAATCTTATTTTTAGTCTTGGCACAAGGCCTTGACTATGTGGTTATGAAAGTATGGCATTATGCATTCCATCATTATGAAAGTGGCTATTGATATTGCATGTGATTCTTAGACTAGTAGAATATCTATGTGAGTAAGTAAATGGAATTATTTTATTTTATCTTTTCCATATTATGCTGAATTTCAAGTTTAAAAGGCTTTTGTTTTAGTCTTATACATTGCCTTAAATGTTTATTCTTATTTATGAAAGTTTCCGCTATATTGTTATCCTTACTGAGCATCTAATATCACCCCTTTCTATGTTTTATTTTTCCCAAGATGCGAAGAAGTATTTTATGACTGACCTATAGGGATAGTCTAAGGGGATATGAGTGTGGTCTATGGAAACAATGTTGTTATAGTTTTTCATTTTATGATGTAATGTAAACCTTATGAATGTATCCAGTACTTCCAAGGCTACTACTAATCAGTCTTTCAAGACTTGATATTTTGTGATCATGCCAATGTTATGTAATAATACACCGACTCTAGGTAACTGGGTTCAGGGCGTTACAGTTGGTATTAGAGGAAGTTTAGTACAAACCTTGGAATTTATATTTAGATAAACTCTGATTAGAGCACATAGCCCTAAGATAGACCTTGAGGATTAGTATAGAAGAACTTCCTAGAGTTTTGGTATTGTAGAGATTTTGTGATTTTTCCAAGAAACACATCCCTGTCTAGATACGAGTAGGTAGAGGTGGCTCTGGCACAGATGTACCTAGGGGTAAAACCCGAAAACACCGCTTTGAGCTAGACTCGAACGGGAACCGGTGCACGACAACGGGCCTTGCTATACTCTTGGTTACAAAACTCCCGGGGGATATGCTTAGGATAATTATCATTTTATTTACAAACCATTATGAAGGGTTTACGAGTATATAATTCCTCAAAGAAAACATTTTTTATGATTATGGATTATATCCATAAAATGTTCAATTTATGTTAAGTGTTTTACAAGTTTGGAATTATGTATTTCGATTCATAAACTAATCTAGTTTATGCCATTGTTTAGAAATGGTTCCTAGTGGGAGGAATGAAAACCATATCATTGCATGCACTACATGTAGGGATTTCCCTCCTGCTCAAGATAATTATAGTGGAGTTGGTGATACAACTGGTGCTGATCAGATTATCACTATATTAGGACAACTCACTCAGGTTATGAATAATAACCTTACCCGTATGGAGCACCCTGATCCACAACGTGGAGGATCAATGTTAGATCGCTTCACGAGGCAACAACCGCCAACATTAAATGAGAGTACAAATACACTAGTATCCTATCAATGGATAAATTCTTTAGAAAAAATATTCCACACCTTGGGGAGTAGCAAAAGGAAAAAAGTTGTTATGGCAGTTTACCGCCTCACTGGAGATGCTGATCAATGGTGGTCATTGATTCAAAACAAAAAGGAAGATGATGAAGTATCAAATATGGAATGAAGGGAGTTTAAAGATATTTTCTTAGAAAAATAATTTCCTCGTGACCATCAAGCAGATATAGAAATACAAAATCTGAGTCTGAGGCAAAAGGAGGATGAGAATGTTGCGAAGTATGAAGCTAACTTTACAAGGCTAGAGAGGAATGTAGTAGATTATGTACATAGATCAAGAATTAAGATTGATCGTTTCTTTGATGGGTTAAAACCATTTCTTCGTTGAGCATTAGTCTCACAATCCTTCTTGTAGTACAAAGATATTGTCTCATGTGCTATCAAGACAGAAAACAAATTCTCTAAGTCTTACTACTTTAAAGAAAAGCAAGAGAAGAAGAGATCTACTGAACACTCTGGAAATAGAAATAAGGGGAAGAAGGTAAAATTTTAATATCCATTCTATAGTAAATGTGGGAAGAAACACCCTGGTACTTGCCTGAAGGGAATGGGAGTCTGTTACAAGTGTGATGAAAAAGTCCACCGAACTCATGATTGCAAGGGGAAGAAAGAGGCGGTCGATGTTGAATGCTACAATTGTAGAGAAAGGGGGAATTATGTGAATGAATATCCTAAGAGTCAGGGGAACTTACCTCAGAAAAGGCCAAGGGATCAAGGCTAAGATTATGCTATCACTAATGCTGAGGTTGAAGCTCTGAAAGACGTGGTGGAAGGTAATTTAATGGTTTCCTAAAATTTAGAAAATTATTTATTTGATTTTGGATCATCGCATTGTTTCATATCTTCCCAGTTTGCGAAGAAAATTAGATATTTACAATTTTATTTAACAATTGATTTTTCAGTCAAAACTCCTAAGGGAAGTATCATCACAATAAAGTTTTGTGAATCAGTTCCCATTAGAGCATATAAATGTTCTTTATCTGTTGATCTCATCGTCATACCCATGATTGAATTTGATATAATCCTTAGTATAGATTGAATTTCATACCATGATGCGAAGATTTATTGTAAGAAGAAGGAGGTTAATTTTTTTGATGATGATGATAAAGAACACCTTATCTTTAGAGCAGAATCACCACCACCTAATTCTTATCTAGATCCACCCTCAGTATCTCAACTAAATTCAATTATTGGGGAGGAAGAGAATGAAAAAACTATGGGTGAGGAAAATAATGTTCAAATAGAGGATGTACCTATTGTGCAAGAATATGTTGATGCGTTTCCAGAAGATTTACCTGGACATCCTCCAGAATGAAAAATTGAGTTTTCCATTGATTTAATTCCTAGTTCAAGGATCATATCAAAGACCCCTTATAGAATGGACACTGTAGAATTAGTGGAACTAAATAAACAACTAGAGGAATTGAGTAATAAGGGATTTATTCACCCTAGTGTTTCTCCATGGGGAGCCCATGTACTTTTTGTTAAGAAGAAAGATGGATCTATGAGATTGTGCATTGACTACAGGGAGATCAATGCTATAACAATAAAGAACAAGTATCCCCTACCTCGCATTGATGATTTATTCGACCAACTTCATGGAGCTCAATAATTTTCAAAGATTGAACTTCGATCTGGATATCATCAGTTGTGTGTAAAGAAGGAAGATATTCTTAAAACAACATTTCAAACCAGGTACGAGCATTACGAGTTTACAGTAATACCTTTTGGATTGACTAATGCACCCTCTATTTTCATGGATCTAACGAACATAGTTTTTAAGGAATATATTGATGACTTTGTAGTGGTATTTATTGATGATATCTTGGTATACTCCAAAAGCTACGAAGATCATGAAAATAACTTGCACATTATACTGAAGACTCTTAGAAGACATGAATTATATAGGAAGTTTAGCAAGTGTGAATTCTAGTTTCAGAAGATTTCTTTTCTTGGCCATATTGTCTCTAAGGATAGAATCTTTGTTGATCCTTCTAATACCGAGGCAATCCAAGAATGGCCAGCACCGATGAGTATAACTAAGGTACGCAGTTTTATTGGTTTAGCATGTTATTATCGACGTTTCGTCCAGAATTTTTCCCGGTTGGCTAACCCATTAACAAAGCTCACACGAAAATGGGTTAAATTTGTTTGGAAAAAAGATTGTGAAGAATGTTTTGAATAATTTAAGAGAAGATTAGTCAATGTTTCTATCTTTACTCTACTATCAGAGAATGATGGGTTTGTTATTTATAGTGATGCTTCAAAGAAAGTACTTGGTTGTGTCCTCATGCAGAATGATAGGGTTATTGCCTATGCATCATGACAGCAAAAAATTCATGAGCAAAACTATCCTACTCATGATCTTGAGTTAGCAGCTATAATATTTGCTTTGAAGATTTGGAGACACTATCTCTATAGTGAAAAATGTGAGATATATACCGATTATAAGAGTTTGAAGTATATTTTCTCACAGAAAGAACTCAACATGAGGCAAAGGAGATGGCTTGAACTACTTAAGGATTATGATTTCACTATACACTACCACCTGGGGAAGGAAAATATGGTGGTAGATGATTTGAGTATAAAGGATCATGGAGTTTTGAACAAGATGAGAGTTGAAAAGGATCCTATATACATGGATCTAGTAAAGATGTATATGAGAATCACCATGTAAGGTGAAACATCAATACTCTTTCAAATGGTTTCCAAACCATATTTAATAGAAAGGATAAAGAGTTCTCAGACCAGTGATGAAGAGTTTCAAAAGAAGATTAAAGATGTGAATGATGGGAGATTGAGTGACTTTGTGTATGAAGATGGAATTTTGAAATTTCGGAAGAGACTTTGTGTTCCCGATATACATGATCTAAAAAGGGAATTTTTGGATGATTCTCATAGTTCCAATTTCTCTATACACCCCAGTAGCACCAAAATGTATAGATATTTGAAGGAATATTTTTGGTGGGACAACATAAAGAGGGAGATTTCTGATTTTGTGTCAAGATGTATGGTTTGTCAACAAGTGAAAGATGGAAGGCAATAACCTAGAGGAGTCTTGCAACCTCTTCCCATACCTGAGTGGAAATGGGATAATATTACGATTGAATTTTTCATGGGATTACCAAAGACTCCTAAAAGGAACAATGCAATATGGGTCATTGTTGATCGTCTTACCAAGTCAGCACATTTTCTTGCTATAAGAGAAGATTTACCACTTGAACTTCTAGCAAGACTATATATTAATGAAGTTGTGAGACTTCATAGAGTACCCCTATCAATTATTTCTGATCGTGATCCCCGTTTTACATCAAGATTCGGGAAAAGTCTTCAGAAATCCCTGGATACTGAACTTTGTTTGAGCACTACCTACCTCCCCCAAACTGATGGAAAATCAGAATGAACTATTCAAACCTTAAAATACATGTTGAAATCATGCTCACTTGACTTTCAAGGTATGCGGGATTAATATTTACCTATGATAGAATTTTCCTATAATAATAGCTTCCATTCAAGTATTCAAATGGCACCATATGAAGAGTTATATAGAAAGAGATGTCGCACACCAAACTGTTGGGATGATGTTGGTGAAAGAAAACTCGTAGGCCCAAAAATTGTGGAAGAAATGATGGAAAAGGTGAAGGTAATCCAAAACCACATCAAGGCAGCTCAAAGTAGGCAGAAGAACTATGCTGACAATCGAAGGAAGGATTTGGAATTTCAGGTAGGAGATCATGTTTTCTTGAAGGTATATCCATGGAAGGGTGTTATACATTTTGGTAAGAAGGTTAAATTGGGTCCCAGGTACATTGGACCTTTCGAAATTCTAGAACGAATTGGGGCTGTAGCTTACCGTTTGGAAATTCCTCCAAGTCTCTCCAAAGTTCACGATGTGTTCCACGTATCACTGTTGAGAAAATACATGCCTGAACCAATGAATGTACTCACCTATGAGGAATTAGAACTGAAACCCGATATGTCTTATTGCAAAGAGCCTATCAAGATTCTTGATACAAGAGAACAAGTGCTAAGAAACTGGATAACTCGTCTGGTAAAAGTTCTATGGAGAAAACATAAGATGGAAGAGGCAATGTGGGAACCTGAGGAACTTATGATGAAGAACCACCCAAGTACTTTTATGCAGTAATATTCTAGAAATTTTGAGGATGAAATTATTTGAAGGAGAGGAAAATGTAAAACCCCAAGCATCCACGATACACTTCTCTTTGAATAATACAGCAGTGTGTGTTGTATGCAACTTCGAGTTCTAGCACACCACAACCAATAAAACTATCCATTATGAATAGTAATACCAACTTTTTGAAATTTTATATTTTTTATCTATCAAAATGGACTTCATTTTTGGATTCAGAATATTGAAATTAGTTTAGGGTGAATTTTTGGAATTTTTTCTGAAAACTTTCAATTTTTGATGAATAATGAAAAACACTGAGTTACAGTTTAAAACCAAATTTTTATTTAAATAATTATTTATTTTATTTAAATTTATTTTAGGTCAAAATAGATACATAATATGTATATAAGTTCAATGTAATTAATTGGATTCAGTTTATAATAATTTTAGATATATAAAAATTTTATTGAACTTTTCACCGTCTTTTACCCACCTCCTAGGAGAATTTGCAAATTCAAATAAAACTTAATTTTACCACTTCTGTGAGTGGAATTTAAAAAATCTGAGAGACATGGTTTATATCAGTAAAAAAATGTGGTTTAATAAGATGAAAATATTTTTTGGTGAATAGTAACTTTTTACTTTTATTTACCACGGTTAAAAGTAAATTTGGTATTCAAGGGTAAAAATGATATTATTATTACCCTAAAACATGTCCTAATTCTATTGGATAAGTATAATTCGACCAAAAACAACCTTATAAATAAAATATGAACCTATTTGGTCCACTTGGATTAGATTAGTACATTTATTATTATTTAATTCAAAGAAGAGTTAAAAGAGTTAAAATCAAAGTTTAATAACTAAAACATTTTCAATATAGGGTTACATATAAGATAAATTCGACTATAAAAATTTATTAGAAAGATAAAAATATTTCCTACATAATGGTATTTTATTTTTATTTGTTAGAAATTAAATAGTTTAATTTATTTATGACACAATGATGATGCAGTAATTACCATATTAATGAAAGATTAAAATAATTGATATTATAAATATCCAAATAAATTTAATTTGAGACTTTTTTATGAATTAAAATAATTTTCTAGGTTAATATTACATATTAGGATTGGTTAGAAGATTTTTTATGAAATTAATAAGGTTTTTATGAATTTAGAAAAAACAAAATACCAAATAGTGTCAAAATTGACATAAAAGAGTTTTTAAAACCAATATTATATTATTAATTGATATTATATTTCTAAAAATCTAAGGTTTGGAAAAAAGACTTATATAATGATAGGTGTATCATTAATGAACCAATTCGTGTTATCTTGTAAGTATATAGTAAGTTTATTAACCATATAATATAAAAATACAAAGAGACATGGTAAATGTCAAACTATTTAACTAAGAGTTAAATCTAAAATATAAAGTTAATATAGTGACCCAAAACTATATAAAACCTATTGTTTTAGTGGTTTTCGACCCATCACCACCTCATCCTTTAAATAATCTATTTTGGAGCCATTAGAAACTGAAAATTATTTTATTATAAAATAATATTTCTAGCTTTTCCTAAGGTGCCCCTCACCCCTCTTATAAAAGGGCACTCACCCTTCTCTCTAATTCACACATTAAAAGCCATTTGGATGATAAAAACCATGCCCAAATACCCTCTAAAATGTCCTCTATTCATCCTAGAGGCATTCATTTAGTTATAAATGCAACCTAAGGAGCCCTTTTTATCAAATGAAAAGGAAGAACCCGAAGAAGAGGTAAATATTTCATCACTTCTTTCAAGTTCCTTTCTTCTTTCACTTCCTCTTTATTTGTTGTTTCCATTGTAAAATAATAAATCCAGTATCTTATATATACTGTGATGTTATTATAAATATGGTATAACCATATTCATTATTTTATCCATCCTTTGAATGATATGTCACCAAACGTGCGTACGTACGACTTACCGTCTCCACATCGTGGTGTAATTGTTATTCAATAAATTATTATTTGGATGGGTATAATAATGATGTGTAATTGATGTAAATAATAAATATAACATGATAATTATTCTGTATATATTATATACCATCCAATTATATGTTATTCTTATATCAAAAGAATGATATTGTCGCTTGTGCGTACGTACGGATTACTGTCTCTACGAATGCGATGAGATTCATTCCCCATCGTATCCATTCAAGACTAATTTTCATTAGATGATTCGAAATAATGTTTATGGACTTAATATAATTATTAATATTAATAAGATACATAATATCCGTAAAAAAAATTACTTACGTAACAAATCATATAAAGGAAAACAAATCAGTTAACACCCAAAACGACGATAATACTAAGATATTATTAATAAAGAAATGTTAAAAGATCATATATGATATCATATTAATGTATATGATTCTTGTTAATTTAATAAAAATTATTTCACCATTATAAATTAGGTTAACCTACCCTTGACCAAGGAAAATTACAAGTTAAGGGTTAATTTCACAATCTCTTTATTATCTGAGGTTGTTTTTACGTAAGTATCTACTGGGACCTCTTTATCATCCACATCCATGTTTCTTAAAAATATTTTTTAAAACATTCTTACTATTTTATAGACTATGGGTTAAAGTCATTTATACCCTTGTTTTACCATTTATAAGATGTTTATAAATGAATCTTTCCGTCGTTTTCCAAACAAGGTCTTTTATAACATTTTTGACAAAATTAAGGTAAGAATGTCTTTTTTTAACTTATACGGCGGGTGAGGCTATTTTACGCTGTTATAACACCATCAAATCTTCCCTTACAAGATTATAATAATATTTACACAATAGATGTTTTCTTTCATAATTATATGAATTTTAAATGATTTCAAAATAGAAAGAGATATTTCTCTAAAAAAGCTTTTGATTTCATCTATGTCAACATCCTTTGATGGAATTTAAGATTATTTGAAGTTGATTTATTATGATAAAAAACTTCCATATTTTATTGAATGTTTTGTGATATTTTTCACTATGGATGTGTTATTTTTATACCATTCATGGTTTATGGTTAAATTATTGACATTTCATATGCTATTTTTAATACGAATGTTTATGTTATGTTTGAACCTTTTCATATGAGGAATGCATTGGACTTAGTAAGTGACGGGTGGAGCATGCTATAGCTCCTAGATGAATCGGTAGGTCTCATGAGACAAACTAGTGTCTTGGCACAAGGCCTTGAAAAAATCTTATTTTTAGTCTTGGCACAAGGCCTTGACTATGTGGTTATGAAAGTCTGGCATTATGCATTCCATCATTATGAAAGTGGATATTGATATTGCATGTGATTATTAGACTAGTAGAATATACATGTGAGTAAGTAAATAACATTATTTGATTTTATCTTTTCCATATTATACTGAATTTCAAGTTTAAAAGGCTTTTGTTTTAGTCTTATACATTGCCTTAAATGTTTATGCTTATTTATAAAAGTTTCCGCTATATTGTTATCCTTACTGAGCATCTGAGCTCACCCCTTTCTATGTTTTATTTTTCCTAGGATGCGAAGAAGTATTTTATGACTGAAATACAGGGATAGTCTGAGGGGATATGAGTGTGGTCTATGGAAACAATGTTGTTGTAGTTTTTCATTTTATGATGTAATGTAAACCTTATGAATGTATCTAGCAATTCAAAGGCTACTAAACTAATCGGTATTTTGAGACTTGATCTTTTGTGATCATTCTAATGTTATGTAATAATGAACCGACTCTGGGTAATTAGGGTCGGGGTGTTACATTCAGTTTATGAACTTGGTCCTTAAGGCAACAGTCACAGGAGGTAGTATGAGATTTTTAACTAAGTATTTGAAGTGACTGGTGAGATGATTCTTGGTATAGATCTTATGAAAATACTAATTGATTTTCTTGGTAATATCTTCCTGAGTCTCAGAGGATCCCTTGGTATAAATACTGACCATTTATTTCACATGGTCAACAAACTTGTCAAGTTTTTCAATGGTCTTTGAATCTGTGCCACTTGGCATTTCTTTAAGCTCTTCCCTAACTGTAGCTTTGACACCTTCAACATATATGGAGTGTGCAGAGGAAGTTGAGGTTGAAGCAGAGTGCACAATGTCGTTTACTTCCTTTCTCAGTTTGAAAAAATCAGGAACTTTAAGATGAGAAACAAGATCTGCAAGTCCGTTCATGACACTTTCTATTGTATTCCTGTATTTAATGGTTAAAGCATTGATGCCAGTATTTTGATTCTTCATATCATTCCCAAGTTTGGTTTTTCTTTCCACAATGGTTTCAGCAGTTGTAATAAAATTTGGATGAATTTATTTTATCACCATCTGTGAGGCTGAAACAACATCATCTTGAGATGCACTTTTTGAGTCAGGAGTAGAACTAGAAGTCCTAGTTTGCCTTATACCTTCAACCATTGACCCGATAACTTTCAAGTTATCATTCAGCTCAGTGTTCTCTCTCCTAGCTTCATCAATCTCATATCTCATCTAAGATTATACTAAATGTCTTACTGTAGAACATACATCTTTCTTGAATTTTTTCAAGTCTGCCTTAGTGACATAGTCGCTAGAAATGTTCTCTACCAATGGTTCTCTTGTAGTAGGTACAAATACTTAATCTTCTAAATCTTCATAATCTAATACCAGTGACACATAACCAAGATTACTCACCCATTTATCTATTATATCATCATCTAGAGGAGTAAGAGTATCAAGCCTTAATCTTCCAAGTTTATTCTCTTCACCGGCTTGAACTTCTATTTCTTGAGGCTCCCCCTCAGTGTCAGCCTTATTGGAAGCTTCCCCCCCTCAGTTTGATGTCTCTTCCTTACATAAACATCTTGAGGTGAAGGTACCATCTCTTGATTTTTTGATGTTCCACAGAAGAATCCACCTCAATTATTTCATCTTGTCCATCTTCACAACCATCATCACCACTATTGTTGGCATGATCAAGTCCAGCATTGCCTCCATCATCAATTGCTTCATCTCCTCCCTCTTCTTCCTATTCTTCCCCTTTTTTCAACTTCTTTCTATTTTTACTATTTTTACACTTATTCCACTTCTTCCTCTTCTTCCTCATCTTCTTTATCTTCTTTATCCCTAGAACCATATTCTTTTCCTTATTCTCTTTGATCCTCTTCTTCTTCTTCTTCTTTAAAGTCATTATATTCATACTCTACACTGCCACTCACTTCTGTTTCCTCTTCATCTTCATCATCCCTTAAAATTGATTCTTTTGAAGGTAAGGGCAATGGTGGACTAGGTTGTCCATAGGTTACCTTAGGAGGACTTACAACAACATTAGGATCACTTCTATAATCAATAGGATATCCTTCCCTGTCAGCTCTAGCTTCCCCACCTCCTTGCTCATCCAAGTAAGTTTCTTCATCATGAGGACCCAAACCAGGGCCCCTCATATCTCTTGGTCTGGTAGGGTGATCCAATAGGTTAAAATTTTCATAATACTTCTATTTATCACCAACCCACCTTCTCTTACATGGATTCTAATAAATCTTCATTCTTATACAGATAACCTTATTCAAACAAAAGACACTGCATTCTGATACAGTTTCATCACTATCATGCACACATCCCTTTTCTTTCAGCATAGCAGATATCATCCTAGGGTAAAATAGAGAATTTTTATTACAGTAGGGTTTGATCATCTCACTTATGTGAACCATTAAATACTTGAAAAGATTCACCTTAATTCCATTCTTTAGTAGATAAACTAGGTATACATCCTGGTACTTCAAATAGTAAAATCCCCCTTTCCTGGGACAAATTTGGTGCTATATGAACTTAAATAGTATTCTTCACTCTCCAAGAAGCTCAGTAGCAACCAGACTTCGAGGATCCTCATTGTCAGTAAGTTCTTTCAGAGCTGTCCTGAGACTGAAAATGTCACTTTTAGGTGGAAAAGTACCTTGATAGTCATAAAAAATTTCTTCATGAAGAAATTTAAGACATTCAGCCCACTGTTTTGAAGAGAAAGAGATCATATTTACTTTTACCACCAATTTTATCCAATAATCATCACTCCCTTATAGTATAAAATCATCATTTAGGTAGAATTCATACACCAGCTTCAGATAATATTATCTTCCATTATCATAAAACCACTGAATCTATCCCTGACCCTGTAGAACTTTTAGCAGTAGTGACTTACTATCCAACAACCATTTTTTATACACCTCTTTTTCCAGAGTTACTATACGATTGGCCAGTTTTTAATTTACTGGACCAGAAGATTCACTGGACTCTCCTTTCTGCTTCTTACTAGAAAGCGAATTATCAGAATATCCTTCAGTAGCACACTTCACCTTTACCATTTTGAGAGCTTGGTTGAATGTTAGAAGGTGAAAGGTCAAGGGTAGAGTGAGTGACGATGGTATCAAGGTAAGTAGTAGCGTGGAACAATTTAATTTTATATCATTTAGGGCTTAAATCGGGTGAAAAACACAAAATCAAAAACTGAGTTCATAAATAATCAAAATAGTGTTGTTTTCGTTAAAAAAATAAAACAATTAAAAGAGTGACTCATTGGTGTCAACATGAAAATCATGTTGGAATGATAGAAGTGTCAGAATGACATAGTCAGCATGATAGAGATAGCATGATAGTGTCAGCATGACAGTGTCAGCATGAAAGCGTCTCTTAGTTTTGACAAAGGAGAAAGACTATAAGACACTTAGAGATTAATAATTCATAGCTCATGTCTAATGTAATTCATTATTTCAGAGTTCAATGGCTTAGTCAATATGTCAAAAATATGATATTCAATTCTAATAAATTCTAAATTGATATCACCCTTTTGATAATGATCTCTCAAAAAGCGATGTCTTACATCAATATGTTTTTTTATAGAATGATAAACTGGATTCTTAGAAATGTCAATAGCACTTATATTGTCACAATTTATGGTAAATTTATAAATTGATATCCATAGTCTAGAAGAGTGTGCTTTATCCACAAAATATGAGCACAAAAACTATCAGCAACTATGTATTCAGCTTCAACAGTAGACAATGCAACTGATTTTTTTTTTCTTACTACACCATAAAACCAAAGACTTTCCCAAAAGGTGACATGTTCCAGAGGTTTACTTTCTATCTAACTTGCATCCACAAAAATCAACATCAGAATAACTCACTATATCAAATGATTGTCCTTTGGGGTAAAACAAACCTAAATTGATAGTATGTTTGAGGTTTTTGAAAATTATTTTTACATCATTTAAGTGAGATTATTTGGGGTTAGCTTGGAAACATGCACACATACACACACTAAACATTATATCTGGCCTATTAGTAGTTAAGTAGAGAAAACTTCCAATCATTCCTCTGTAAGTGGTTTGATCAACAGATTTACCATCTTCATCAAGGTCCAACTTACAAGTAGTACTCATTGGAGTGTCATTAATTTTAATGCTATCAGATCCAAATATTTTTAAAATATATTTTGTGTATTTAATTTGATTTAAAATGATACCTTATTTATTTTGAAAAATATGAAATCCAAGAAAGAATTTAAGTTTACCAATCAAACTCATTTTGAATTCACTTTTCATAATTTTAGATAAATAAATACATAAATAATTTCTTGAAGATCCAAAAATAATATCATCTACATAAATTTGAACTACTAAAACATATTTAGAAATTCATTTTATAAAAAGAGTAGGATAAACAATTCCTTTTGTAAAACCTTTTGTAATGAGAAAAGTACTTAGTGTATCATACCAATATCTTGGAGCTTGTTTTAAACCATATAAAGCTTTTATTAATTTTAAAATATTATTTTGAAAATGATGGTTTTTAAAACTAGGGGGTTATTAAACAAAAACATCCTCAACTATATACCCATTTAAGAATGCACTTTTAAAATCCATTTGATAAAGCTTGAAATTAATATGGATAACATAAGCAATAAGGATTCTGATGGGCTCAAGTCTAGCAATAGGTGAAAAAGTTTATTCATATTCAATTCCTTCTTCTTGACTATAACCTTGTGCAACCAACATGGATTTATTTCTAACAATATTACAAGATTCATCTACTTTGTTCCTAAACACCCACTTAGTGCCTATGGTTAAGGTGTCTTTGGGTTTATCCACAAGTTTCCAAAATTTATTTATTTAAAATTTATTAAGTTCTTCTTGAATATCAATTACCCAAAATTCATCTTTAATTACATCATTGATGTTTTTCGGTTCAAGCTGTGAAAAAAACGCTTGATGTTCAACCTGGTTTCTAAGAGAAGCTCTAGTTTTTATCCCTTTATTTAAGTCTCCAACAACAACATCTAAATAATGATTCTTGAGGGTTCTATTTGGTCTAGAAAAGGAGAGAATAGTAATTTCAAGTTAATTTATAGGTTCGGGTTCATCATGTCAAGATTATGAAGAATTTACAGAACTGTTTGATTTAACAGATTTCTTGACAAGAGAATTAGAAGATTTTTCATTTATGTCCAGATTTTTCATATCATCTTCAAGGTTGTGTAAGGAGGTCTTAGGTTCATGTGGATCTATTTCATCAAATTTGATATGTAATGATTATTCCACACACTTGGTTCTTTTATTAAATACTCTATAGGCTTTACTAGAGGTTGAGTAACCTATGAATATTCCTTCATCACTATTGGATTCAAATTTGTTAAGATTGTCCTTTTTATTAAGGATATATACTTTGCAACCAAAAACTATGAAATAAATAACTTTGGGTTTTATATTGTTCCAGAAATCATAAGGAGTATTCTTGAGGATAGGTCTAATTAAGACTCTATTAATTATGTAGCAAGTTGTATTGATAGCTTCATCCTAAAAGTAAATAGGTAGATCATATTTATTAAGCATTGTTCTGGATATCTCTTATAAATTTCTATTTCTTCTTTCCACAACTTCATTTTTTTGAGGTGTCCTAGGGGAAGAGAAGTAATGACTGTAACCGTTTTTCAAGAAAAAAAATTCAAAGTCTTGATTTTAAAACTCACAGCCATGATCACTTCTTAAGGATTTTATTCTAATTCCACTTAGATTTTCCACTATTTTAGAATACTTGGTGAAGTAAGCACATGCTTCATTTTTGTGAGCTAAGAAATAAGTCCAAGTATACCTAAAAAAGTCATCTAAAAGAACATAGGTATAGTGATTCCCATTAAGACTTGAAACTCGAGAGGTTCCAAACAAGTCCATGTGAACCAACTCTCAAGGTTGAGAAGTTGAAATTTATTTCTTTGATTTGAAAGATATCTTGTTCTGTTTACCCTTTTGACAAGGATTACAAACTTTGTAATTTGAAAACTCAAGTTTGGGTAGATCCTTGACTAGTCATTTTCTAGTATGTTTTCTAAGAGAGTGTACATCACATTGTCCTAATATTCTATGATAGATACAAGAATATTTGTGAAATACACTTAAACAAAAACATTTTGATAAACTAAATAATCTAAGTTAACAACATATACATTTTCATTTCTAAGAGCAGAAAATACTAATTCAATTTTAGAGTTAAAAAAATTGCAAGTATAATTTTAAAATTTAACATTAAATACATCATCACATAATTTTGAAATACTAAGAAAATTATATTTCAATCCATAAAAAAAAGTACTTTAGAAATTAAAACTGAGTTAGAGTTACCAATCTGGCCTAAGCCAATTATTTTTCCTTTATCATTGTCACCAAAAGTGACATATCCACCATCAATATTTATTAGGTTCTTGAAGATTGAATAATCTCCTATCATATTTATTGAACATCCATTGTACAAGTACCACTGAATCTTATAGGATCTCTTTAAGAATGCTTCCTATAAAATAATCATACAAAAACAGATTTTGGTACCCAGATTTGTTTAGGTCCAGTAACATTAGTAATCAGTTCTTTAAGTACCCACATTTGATTCATGGGTTTCTTATAAGCATTATGTAACATATTTGAAAAATAAACTCTATTTGGTCCAAAAAAACTAGAGGTAGAAAAATATTTTCCAGAACTAGAACTAGCAGCAGAATGTTGTTTTTTATATTGAAAAACAAATTTTCCAGATTTAGTTACAAAATGTGTTTAAGATAGGTTTCTCTGTCCAGGATGATATCCAATACCAAAAGTGTACATTGGAGCTATATGTTTACCAATAATTTGAGTAATAGTATTTTTCCCATTGGTAAAATTTTCTAGATCTTTCTTCAATTGATCATTAGACATTTTTAGTTCATTATTTTCTTTGAGCAGTTGATCATTCTTTTCCTTTTCAGTAGTAAGTCCAGACTTAATATTTATAGTGAGAGCATGCTGTTTCTTTAAATATTTATATTTATCTTTTATTTCATTTCACGTCTCTTCTAGCATGTTAAAATATTCATATAGTTCATCACTTGTCATATTTTCAGAATCACTTTCATTTCCAGAATAGTAATAATTGTGTGCAGGAGAATCTAAGGTTACCTCAGATGTGTTTTTCACAAAACACATATTTTCCATGTCATCTCTCTCATCATGAGAGGATGCTGATTCACTAAATATATCCTCAGAGGCACTCAAGTTGGCCTTCATAGCTTTCTTACACTTCTTGTCTTTTTTTTTCATACTTTCTTTTGTATTTTAATTTTGGATATCCAGCTTTGACATGTCCTCTCCTCTTAAATTCATAGTAGACAATTTCCTCTGATTTTTCATTTCTTTTCCGGTCATTTTTCTAGTTTCCCTTGTTATCATATCTTCCTTTATAATTGGTATTCCTGAATAACTTCTTCTTCCTATAGAATTTCTTGAATCTTCTGGACAACTGAGCCATATATTCATCACTATCTAATGATGATTCATCATTACTGGAGCTTTCACTAGAGGCTATCACCTTCTCATTTTCCTTTTTTTTAGAGGTGGTAGTTTTAAAGGCTACAAATTTTCTCTTAGGTTCACCCTCTTCTTTGTTGACTTTTAGCTATTCCTCATACATCATCAGTATTCCAATGAGTTCTTTGATAGGTAGTTTACTGATGTCACATGATTCTCTAATAGAGATAGAAGTTCCTCTCCATATATCAAGTAATCATATGATAATCCTCACAATCTGTTCTTTGGTAGTAACATCTCTTCCCAGAGAGATCATAATGTTCACTATTTCATTAAACTTGAGATACATGTCATAAATAGGCTCATCAGGATTCATTTTAAAGTTATCATATTTAATGTTATATGTGTTAAGTCTCATTTCCTTATAACTAGAGGTTCCTTCACGTGAAATAGACAAATTATCCAAAATTTCATGGGCTTTTTTACATGCAGAAATTCTATTAAATTATTAAACTCCTATGGAACAGTATAAAGAATTCATGGCTTTGTAATTATTGTTATAAGTATCCTTATTTAGGTCATCCCAAGTAGTTATAGAAGTAGCAGGAATATTATATTCATCTACAATTGAAGACCAAATTTTAAAACCCATACTTTCTAAGTGCATTTTCATTTTAATTTTCCATTGTGCATAATTTGTTCCATTAAAGAATGGAGGTCTGTTTGTAGCAACAACTTCCAATATATTTTCCATAATAAAGAATAAAGTGTAGATATTTAAAGAACAAAAAATTTATAACTAACAGAAATTTTGAGATCATTAAAACACAACTAAAATCACAGTTGAAAAACAAATTAACAATTTTGAAACTAGTGATTTTGAACACTCCTCTGATACCAAATGTTGGTCAGAGTAGGACACTCAAGAGGGGGGGGGGGGGGGGTGAATTCAGTGCCTATAAAAATTTCTGTTAAAAATTATTATTTTAAATTCCCCCAAATTTAAAAGTTAATTGACTAGTTAGCCATTAGTGAATTTATAAGAGCTTGACTATTTGATTAATTTCTCCAAAGAGTGATTAGTTATTAGTAATATCAATTTGATAATTAATACAACTTTTTAAACTAACCTAATAAGTCAATAATATTATAAACACTTGCGAAGACTAACTATCAGAGTTCAATTTATTTTTATAAAATATTTGATAAAACAGAGTAAAACTAAAAGTAAAAACACAGTGGAAATAAAATGAGAGGTTCTGGATCAAGTAGAGACCTAATACTATCCACTTAGTGATCACCTTCTACCAAATAGTTTAAATTAATAAATAGTTTGACCCACACCCTAGATCAAGGTTCACAATAGCACATAGGATGTCCAGGTCACAAGATCTCTACCACATTTCTTCGTGGGTACAAACTACCAGGTCACTCAAGGACCTATTCCACACTTATCCGTGGGAATAAAAGGTGTAAGATGATATGAGTGGAAGGATATATTGTATCCTTAAGTTTGATATAGGAGATCGTTTGTTATTAAAAAACAGATACACACACTGCTCAAAAGTATGTAAAAATGCACACAACAGAGCAAAGAAATATGAGAAAGGATTTAGAAGGCTATGTGTGTCTTGATATGCAGATTTGGACTCTTCAGATGTATCTGAGATGAGGTTTGAGTCCTCTTCTATAAGTTTACACTAAAATAGAGTGTCATATTTTGGATTCTAGGTGTAAGTATGGTTTTATATGTATATTATTATTCTTCTTTAATATGTTTAAGCAGTTTGTCAATTATATGTACAAATTGATTGAGATTGCCTCGTGTGTTATTCCTTTTGTTCTTGAGTTCATAGTGGATGTATGAAAGTTGTAGATGTTATTCTATATGCTTATCACATAGGCACACCACACTCCTATTTTTATTCTCTCTTCAAAATGATTCTTATTCTTGAGGTCCGACAAAGAGCATGTTCTTTTCCATGTGAATAGGTTCATCGTACCTCATACCATCTACTAAAATTCCTACAAAAGATCATTAAATATGAAAAAATCATTAAATTACTCAAATACGACTGTTAGGAATAATTTTAATAAATTCAAATTTAAATAGTCTGTTGGTGACTTCTCTTTCAGTGAGTTAGTCTATCAGTGATTCATCCTGTTGGTGAGATAGACTATCAGTGAGTTGTCCTGTTGGTGAGATAGTCTACCAGTGAGTTGTCTTGTTAGTGAGACATCAGTCAGTGACTCATTTTTCTGTCAGCGAGACATCAATCGGTGACTCAATGCATTGGTGATTTATTTTTCTGTCAGTGTCTCAGTTCTTCTGTCTGTATCAGTGACTCATACTTAAATAATTTTTGATGTTCTGTTTTTCTTACAGTACAACAATGTTAGAATGTGTTAATACCCATAATTACACATATATAATCAGTTATAAGTTTATTAAGACTTAAAAAACCATAACGAGGTATATGATTGAAATGATCTGATATACTAGATAAGATTTAAGATGATTTAGGGTCTGTCATGGGGTAAGATATATGACTTGTGATTAATAAATAAGGTAAGATATTTTTTATAATATATGACATGATTTGTGATAATTAAAACCATTATAATTAGAGATAGTGGCCAACAATATCTTATGGGACAAAACATAATTATATAATAACATAAGTATCTTAAATATACTGAGATTTTTTTATCTCAAGGCTATGACCTACAATTTCACACACTTCCATCAAATGGGATACACAATCATTGTTCGTGTATACGATGGACTACCTCTTTACGAACCGTTATTGTTTATTCTTCCATTAACACCTCTCAAGGTTAGTAATAATGATGTATTTTTATTTTATATATGATATATATGATATTTATGATGTATTCATGATTATTTAATTATTATATAATACATTCCTTCATTCTTTCCATTTTGTGAGAATACGATAATGTCATTCGTGTGTATGGCGGACTACTGTCTCGTGAAACGACATGATTCGTTCATGCTTTACATAGAATATATTAAGGATGGGTTTAATAGAAATATATGATATAAATGACATAATAATTACATCGTAATGATAATATATATATATATATATCATTTACTTTTCTTTCTTTCAATATGATAAGAAAACAAAAACAATGTTCATGCGTACGTATGACCAAACATCACCATGAATAGTGTATTTAATTTCCCATTTCTATATTTTATAGATTATTATAAATATATATATATATAATGAATATATATGATATTTTTATCATGGTTTAAAATTTTTAAATTATGAAATCATGATCAAATTAATAGTACTAAAAATAACAAGTCAAAACATATACAAAAAACAAAGCAGTTATTACCCAAAACATAAATTTAACATGGAATTGTTAATAAATAGGTAATATAAATTCACAATAAAATAAAATATGGTATGATATATTTGAATTTGGATTTTTTTATATTTATAATAAATTTATATTTACTATATAATATTTTTTAACGAGTACAGTGGAAGTCAAGGCTTAAGGTAAGGAGATTTCTAGTCTCACTTTTATTTCTGCGAGACTTATGCCATAACCACCACTCATTTATTTTTTATAGTGTATATACTTCCCTATGAAATGTTATATCATGAATTTATTTTTTTTAATAATATTAAAAGTTTCAATTGGTTTTATTATTTTACATATCTCATGATTCAAAAGTTACTCAAGTAGTAAGAGATTTCCATCTCACTTTTTACTTCCATGAGAAAAATGTCATATTCACCACCTATTTCATTTATGTGGTGTATATACTACCCATTAATGTATTTTTTAATTATTATACTTAAAATTATTAGTATTTAATTATCCATTTTATTATATCTCTTTCATGGGGTTTATGGTTCAAAATTTACCAAATTGGTAAGAGATTTTTGTTTGAATTTACCTTTTTTAAGACACATGTTATGTTATGAACCTATATTATTTTAATAGGTGTATATATTTCCCCTTTGACATGTTATATAATTAATATAATTCTATTCATGATATTTTAATCTCCATGTAATTTTATTCTCTCATGGTGGTTATGATTCAAAGTTACCAAAGCGGTAAGAGTTTATTGTTATAATCTCATCGTTTATTGGGATTATTTATGATTATACTTCCATTGATGAAATATTATGATCCATATCTCAAGAACTCTCATGAATTTTGTTTTACTCTATTTATTCATGATATATTCATGTAATGGTACCATTTTACCACTCTTTTATACTTAAAATAATTAAGAAAACGTTTTTAAGAAAATTTGAATTTATTTCTCTCTTCAGCCAAAAATCTATTTTTTTCAAAAACTATACTATATAAAAATGTTTAATTTTTTTTAAATGATATTTTGAGATAATTTTAAAGGAAAATAATTTTTAATTTTTTATGCTTTAAAAAGTGTTAAAAATGGGTTTCAAAGAATCCTTTATAAGTTTTTTAGGTTATTTTCAAAGAAAAAGGTTTTCAAAATGTTTTATGATTTAAAAAGAGTTTTTCAAATAGGAAAGGATATTTTCATCAAGATTTTTTTAAATTATTTTAAAATATTACTTTATAAGTTTTAAAATTGGTTTTCAAAGAAAATTATTTTTAATTTTTTTATGTCTAAAATAAAAATGATTTTAAAAGAAAGGTATTTTTCCTTAAGAAATGATCGAAGTGATATTTAAAAATATTTCTCTATCTAAGATGAAATCCTTTGATATAATTTATGCTTTATTGGGGATATGATCTAAGAAAACCATTATTATTATTTCTTTGAATGGTTTATGTTTAAGATGAAAAGTTATTTATGAAATCCGTTTCTCTTCCATGGGTTATACCATGATAAAAAAATTATGAAACCCATTTAATTTCATGGGTTATTATATGATGAAATTATTATGAATCCTATCTCATTTCCACAGGTTATGATAGGATGGAAATTTTATGATACCCATTCCATTTTTTGGGTTATGATATGATGTTTCTGAAACCCATATCTTTTTATGGGTCTTGATATGATGAATGTTTTATTATCTTATGACACACATATGTATGATTTCATTATGTGAAGGGTGATACCTATATATCCCTCCAATGCATTGGGTAAATATTTATATCCCATGATATGTACATAATTAGAAAGGTAAGTGAAATCAGTTTAGTAATATAGGGTTGGAATGAGGAGTGAATTTGATTCAGTAATATAGGGTTGGAATGAGGAGTGAAATCACTTTAGTAATATAGGGATGGAATGGGAAGTGAACTCGATTCAGTAATAAAGGGATGGAATAGGGAGTGAACTCAGTTTAATAAAGGAATTTATCTTATAAGATGGTATTGGGAGTGAACCTTGACTGCTAAGATGGTTAGAGGAGTGAACTCATTCCACTAATATGACCTTAGCAGTAAGCCATGAATATTATAGAAATCATTTCATATGTTTATGCGTCTACCACAATTCCATGTCTTATTCTTGTGTTATGATTTCATGGCTTGTGATCTTTATTTTATTATGATTAATATCTTATGAATTTCCAATATTTATTCCATGAATCATTATTATGATCTTTTATATACAAGGTATGAACTTCAAATGTTATGCTCATGTTCTCATACCCTTATGTTCATGTTATGATTACGCATCTCCTTTATTTACCCTTATTGAGCATCTGAACTCACCCTTTATTATATTTACTTTCCTTAAGTTATGAAGAAAGGTTTTAATTAGGAGTACTATATGGGAAGATATTTTTGGGGAAATTTTAATATCTTTCACCAAGTTAAAATATTGTGTTCCAAGTTTCTAAAGACACAAAACTATTATAGTCCCAGGGAATGTACTTTTGTAATGTGATGAATATTCATATAAAATGATGAAATATCCATGTATGTTTATCCTAGATCACTATAGGTCCACCACATTTATCATTATAACTTCACCTCTCTGAGAAAAATCCCTCAAGAGATGATACTTACAAAGTATATGCTTCATTCACTAATGTGACATTGAATCTTTTTCAAGGGCCACTACTGTAGTATTATCACAATAAAGTATGATAGGATATTTATTTTTGGGTACCAAATCAAGATCTTGAACAAAGTTTTGTATCTATACTTCTTCTTTACCTACCTCAAAAGGAACAATATACTCATATTTTACTGTAGAATCTATGACCACAACCTACTTTGAGCTCTTCTAGCTCACATTACCTCCATTCAAAGTGAATATGTATCCAATTTTCTATTTCACATCTTTATGATCTATTTAGAAACTTGAATCTTTATATACTATGATTACTAGTTCATCATATCCTCCATAGACTAAGAATATATCCTCAGTATGCCTCAGGTACTTAAGGATAGTCTTGACTGCCATCCAATGATGGTCACCCGAGTCTACTTAATATCAGCCTATGACACTTAATGAATAATCGACATCTAGACCATTACATAACATAACATACATGACTAACCCAATCGTTGATGAATATAGAATCCTTGCCTTTATTTGTATTTCCTCATGCGTATGAGGAAACATTTTCCTAGAGAGATGAATTCCATGTGAAACTAGTAACAATCCCCTCTTGGATTGTTCCATACCGAAAATCTTTAGTATCTTGTCAATATATGTACTTTGACTTAGGTAGAGGAGCCTCTTGGATCTATCATGATGGATCTTGATCCCAAGAATATATGCTACCTCACCTAATTCCTTTATGGAGAAGCATTTATTCAACTAGGCCTTAACAGACTGTAAAACCAGCATATTGTTTCCAATAAGTAATATGTCATCAACATATACTATTAATAAAATGACAACACTCCCACTAAAATTATTATATAAAAAAGTTTCAAATTCATTCTTCATGAAACCAAATTTTATTATGGATCCATCACATTGAATGTTCCATGAACTAGATTCTTACTTTAATCCATAATTTTTTTTTACAATTTTCATATCTTTTTGCATCCTTTGGAGTCACAAACTATTTGGGTTGTGTTATATAAAAATCTTCCCAAAGGTTCCCATTAAGGAATATTATTTTTCACATCCATTTTCCAAATATCATAGTCATGGAAGGAGACAATGTAAAGTAAAATTCTTCTGGATTTGAACATTACAACTGGTGAAAAGGTTTCATCATAGTCAATTCCTTAATGTTGTTTGAACAATTTTGAAACCATTCATGTATTATAGGTACTAAATTTTCTTTCCATGTCCAGTTTATTCTTGAATACCCATTTACATCCAATTGGCATTAAACCCACTAGAGGATCTACCAAAATCCAAATTTGGTTTTGGTATATGAAATCCATTTTATAATTTGTGGATTCTTACCACTTAGAAACATCTGTTACACTTACTTATTCATTATATTTTATAGGATCATTATTATCAACTAATAACAAGTCACCATCCTTGGTGACTAAATAAGCACACCGTTCTGGTTCTCTGACCTCTCTTGTACTCTTACATAGTATTTGTGTCATTGGAACATCTTCTTCCATGGGGATTTATGGATTTTTTTCATGTCTCAACTCTGGTGTATCTTGATCTTAAACTTCATCAAAGTCTATCTCACTCCCACTATCACTTTTAGAGATGTGATCCTTCTTAAGGAACGTGAGAGGTATATATACTACAACCTTTTTATCTGAAGGATCATATAGGTAATATCCATTCATTTCCTTAGGATATCTTATAAATATACTGTTGGGTAAAAATCCCTCAAGGTATCATTGAATCATTTTTGAGGTGATTGTGTTTGTTGAAAAAGTGGGCCTCTATGTTGTGTTTGTTAACAAAAGAAACCACGATGTATAAATTTGTTGACAAATGGGGTTTACATGGTGAGATGTCGGGTTCAAGGGATGTTGTCAACAATCCATGATTGATTGAAGAACCTCGACAAAGGAATGGATGATCTGGAGGTGATACAAAAACAACAGATACAAGGTGGTGCTGTTTTATAGTGTATTCCAAATTTTTGGGCCTGAAAATCAGAAAATGGAGAGATGTGTTTTTGGAAAAGGGAGGTGCACTCAAAATTAGAGTGGTGCGCAGAAAAGAAATTGGTGCGTGAAATATTGGCATGGTGCGTGAAATATTGGCATGGTGCATGAAATAGAGGAATGAAGTTTTTCGTGCAAGAGGTGTTTAGAGATCAGAAGATTGAAAATTGGAAAAGGCATGAGGTGCACGAAAAATTGGATCATTGTGTGAAATATGGTGTTAAACAGAAGATGTGTTTTTCGCGCTCAAATAGGATTATGCGTGCAAGGATTGATTTTCATACAGGGGTCGATTTTGCTTATAAATATGAAGTGATCCCCCTCATTAGAAGTAGCTCAAGACTTAGAGAGAATTTGAGCTCTGGTGCGAGAAATTAGAGTATGCAAGGGAGTTGCACGTAAATGACAAGTTTGCATGTAAAAGAGTTATTTGCGCGTAAAGGAAAGGATGCGTGTAAAAGATAGATGTTGAGCGTAAAATAAGTGTTTGTGTGTAAAGAAAAGGTTGCATGTAAAATAAGACTGTTGCACATAAAAGAATTGGTTGCACATAAAATAGGTATTGTTCAAAAAGTGGATTTCACATAAAAGTAGGGAATTATGCGCAAGGCCCAGTGAAGGCTGAGCGTAAAAATTAGAGTTTCCCAGTACACCTGATGCAAAGAGAGATTCATCTACGGGTGAAATTTGGACGTCAATAGAGCATCTATCAATAGTTAAGGATGTAGAATTCATTAGTGATAATAAAAGGACCTACAAATCCATAAACTGTGAGTGGATCCTTTCTAGAGCAGTGAGCAAAGGAAGAGGAAGAAGGTGATTCTTTCTACCAGCAGTGAGCCAGTGAGAGAGAAACAGGGAGTGACCCTTGGGAAAGTAGTGAACTGAACCTAAAAATTATAAAGGTAGTGAGCCTGGGTATAGAAGTGATCTATCCCGAACATTTTAAATTGGCAGTGAGATTTAGTGGATTTGGTACAACGACACATCACTGTTGTATTCTCCTTGGACGTAGCCCAGTGAGGGTGAACCAAGTAAAAATCTCTGTATCTTCTTGCTTTCTTCCCTACATTGCATCCAAAGCATCATTATCAGATAAATAAGGAAAGAACAATATAAAAATTAACAACATAATAGAAAACAAAGTGAACCTTATAATATAGAAGTTAAGATCTAGTGGGGCAGGAAGAATTTTGAAATAGAATATCCATACCCTGATTCAACCCCCTCTCAGGGTATCTAGGCCCCTTTTGGTTCCAACAATTGGTATTAGAGGGAATGTTTCTTTTATCAAATTTGTTTGATATAACTTTTTTAGTTGATTTTTGTGGTTAAATATTCAGTCTTATCTTATCTCGGTGTGCCATGGATAAGGGAAAAACATCAAAGAAGAATCAGAAGTCATATGGTGTTCCTCAGTGTGGAAGTGTTTGTGGAAAAAGTGTGTTTCAACTAAATGAATCAAACAGCTTGCTAAAGGAAGGATTGGATGAATCTAATATGGAAAATATATATTCACTCAATAATGATGTACGAATTATTGATGCACATGAAATTCAAAGTGATGGTGAAACTAATAATGATGAAGAAGTTTCAAGAAGGAGGTCACCAGTAGATGATGTTGACATGACAATGGAATTGGATCGGAAAATGGATGAAGATGTAAAATCAAAGATATCTAGATCCAAATACTGGAAATTGAGGTCAATAAGATAAGAGGCTTAAATCAAAGGATTATTGATTTAGCAACTGATCTGAGGGAGAATAATGATTCCCAAGATGAAGAACTTCAAAAGTTGTCTATAATGAGAGAAAATCTCAAAGCTGATGTTAAGGGAAAGAATATGAACTCAGATGAAATTCAGAATTTTAATGCCAAGAATGATGATCTTTCTACATAGCTATCTGAACTAGTTTAGATGAATCAAAGGATAAAACAAGAGAATTCATGTTGTGCTGATTCTGTTTCTTAGGAAAAATTGAAAGTAAAGGTGCAAAGTGACATGGTGGATAAGCTGACACATGAATTGGAAGATGAGATGAGTATTGGGAATCTTCTCAAGAGAGAACATGATTCCCAACTTGAATCAATGGATATAAAGATTCAAAAGTTTGAAAAAGAGATATAATTAATAAAGAAGGAAATGGAGAAATACAATGCTAGAGGAAAGCCTAAAATGAAGGATGCCTTGCACTTATTATTTTATTATCCTTTGGAATGTGATGATAAAATGAAAAATATATATTCTATTTTTGAGGAGAAACAAAAACATATTTTCTCATCTCAAAGTCTATATAATTTGGGAAAAACTGGTATTGGATTTGATGAATCCCCTCCCATTCCTGATAGAAGGAGAGCTGTGAACAGTTCCAGAAATGGAAAAAAAAATCGGTGCTGGAGACAGACCTGGAAGACATTTATAGGAAGTAATGACATCATGTTCTATTTTTGTGGGACTCATGGTCATACATCAAGATTCTATTTAGATTCTCAGGAATACATTTCATGATGTGAAGATATAAACTGTACTAAATTTGAGAATAAGAAGAATCATCACGAGAAATCAGAGAGAAGAGTCTCTCAGAGGAAAAAATTCTTCAGATTCTATTATTGTGGAAGAATGAGACACACTATGAGTATGTGTCAGAAAGCTCAAGAGATCAATGTCAGAATAAGAACTCAAGCTGCATCGACATCTTGGATGAGAAATAATGAAATGAGGTAAGCATTTTATGGAAGATGTTTTGTATGTTATCATTATGGGAATTTGGAAAGACATTACAGTAAAAAGAAATCTGGGAAGGAAAAGGGACTTGAAATGATATTCTCAACTTCAGTAATGAACACCTCCAATGGCCCAAAGGCCTTAATTTTTTATTGATTTTGATAATACACCTTTTAAGGGGTGAGGTGAAACCCTTACAAGCCCCGTAGGAATAAGTATTACATGACCCATAGGCCTTAAAATAATTCATTGTACGTAGGCTTAAAACACTACATACAACCCAGACTAACAACTTGGAACTACTCCTCCCTAGAATCTTCATCATGAAATCATCTCTCCACCTTCGCACGACTATTCAGCTAGGCTTTCCTGTGCATGCACAAGATTTTCCCGACGGCAGGTGCCATACCCTCTCATTATTGCAATCTGTTTAGTTTCTTCTATGGTGAAAGATCCTTTGCTCATCCTCCTTCTGAAGATTGTTCCTCATAGGTTGTATGGTTTTCTTCTGCACTTAAGGTGGCCCGAAGGCCTTGAGGTGGCCCGAAGGCCTTACTGACCCAAAGGACTGGGTGGCCCGAAGGCCTTAAAGGACTTGGGGACTAAATCGATGGTCAGAAGGCCCAAATGGGGGAATAGTCTCAGCTAACGACTCCAGTAATTCATAATGAGAAATTCTATACTAGCATACAAAGTGGTAAGTTGAAGAATAAGCTTAGAGACTCAAGGTAATCACAAGAAGATGAATGTAAGATGTATTAGTAAACTCCTCTGTCACACTCACAATAGCTCACTCAGAAAGAACATGAACAAATCTGGAAGATAAAGGGACGAGTCGCTACAACTGTGAGTAAGAAGAATGCAAAGTGATGAAGTGATATGCTTCAGAATGTCAAATGATTTAAATCAATTACCAGAGTTAAAGAAGGAATCTGGATGAATTCCATGAACAGAGTTAATGTCATATTCCTGCATGAGATAGGTGGAAGTAATTGAGCACAACATACAATGATTGTGTTATTAACTTTATCTATTTTTTTTCTACACTGAGTTCCAACTCAGTAGGCTTAGAGATTTTGTTGATAGCTCATTGATAAGTGGTTAATTCTCCTAATGATGATCTCTTTGATATTAGTGATCTGGAGAAGTTTCTCAAACTTGTAATCACATGTGAAGAAATTATGCAGGATAAGAATAATGTTTATGGGCATAAACAATAGGAATTATAACTGGAAGAGTTGGACATTATATAGAGAGCATTCTAAATCCTAATTAGATGAAATTTCTCAAAAGGATATGATGGTTGATAAAATTACATGAGATTAGAATGATATGAATAGCTAAAGATCACATATGATATCATATTCAACAAGTGCTATTACACAACAGTTCCATCATTCAAATCTATCTCAGATGGTTGTGTTCTATAGAAAAAGAAGATGATATGATAAAGATCCTATATTGAAACTGAATATCTATCAATGATATAAATGGATGATCTAGTGGTTATTAGTTGCATTAAATATATATCCATTGGTATCATTACCTAGTTCAAATGTTATGTGTTATTTGTCCGCCAAGAGAATACGGATTGCGGTGAAGCAGCAAAAATCATGCATTTCATGATTATCTATTTTTTTATGACATTATGGTATGAATTTTCTGTTTTGAAGATACCAAGAAGCTATGAGATAATATCAACAACTGTTCAATAAGAAGCTGAGAAAAGAAGTTGAAAGAAATGAAATGACACAGTGGAAAGATGCTTGTTGAAAGTAATGAAGTGGTAAAAGACTCATGGGGAGAATAAGTGGAAAATGATAATTCCAAAGAAAATACAGATAATGATCATGAGGAAGTCAAGTTTTTATCTCAAAAGATTCCAAAGAGTCATGCTGAAGTTGAAAGGAAGAATGTCATTGGTGATCAGATGGTGCCAGTATAGATTAAGAAGATGGGAACTCTATAGCAATCATGATACTTATCACAGGTAGAGCCAAAATGTTTTGAAAAAGGAACTGCTGATGAGGATTTGGTTTAAGCTATGCATGAAGAGATTGACCAAGGTGAGAAGAATTAGATATTAAACATCCTGAAGAGCATGGTATTCCATGCTGGATCAGTTTTTGAAGATGAACTATATTCAGTATGGTGGAATTGATTGCAATATATAATTCAACAATGATTGTAATCAAAGGATGATGGTGCTGGTATATCTCGAAGACATAATCTTTGAAGGATCTGATGAAGCATAGTGCAAGCAGTTTTTTTGAGTTGTGAAATGGAGGCGTTGAGAAGGTTTTGGAATGGATAATTCCAAGAAGATGAGAATTCCAGTTGCTACCTGGATGAAATTATCAAAAGATGATGATGGAAAGGTAGTTAATATAACCGAATACAAGTATATTATTGGTAGTTTTCTATACCTGACAACGACAAGACCTGATATTGTTTTCACTACATGCCAAGCAGTGAGATATCAAAGTAATCCCAATGAAGGCCACATGCTTGTAGTAAAATGAATACTTTGGTATATCAAAGGAACTATGGATTTAGTTTTAAAGTATAATGACAAATCTCAGTCAGAGATTTTGGGATATACAGATGCATATTGGGCCGGATCAGCAGATGACAAGAAATCTATGTCGGGATGTGCTTTCTATCTTGGTGGTTTGTGTATATCTTGGCTTATCAAGAAGCAAGATTTCATTTCATTGAGCACCACAGAAGTTGATTATATTTCCGCCACTCAAGCATGCACACATTTATTGTGGATGAAGTAGAAGCTTGATGATATGGGTGTTGAAGTGAAGTCTCCGATCAGATTCTAATGTGATAACTCAAGTGCTATAAATCTTATAAAAAATCATGTCCATCACTCAAGGAAAAAGAAAATTGAGATAAAGTATCATTTTATCAAGGAGAAGGTTGAGTAGGGAATCGTGAAGTTGGTGTATGTGCCTACAGAACTAAAAGTTTCAGGCATTCTAAAAAAGGCCTTACCCAAGGAATCTTTTGAGAGGCATCAACTGGCTCTGGGAGTTTAGTCAACTCACCACACTTGAAAAAGTGTGGCTATTGAATCACCCCTCTCCCTGAGGTATGATGTGTTTCTATCTAATGTGATAATATGTGTTATTTATAATGTCTCAGACCACATAGGAGTGACCTTTGGGTTCGTTGAAAAAGGAGGAGAAATAGTGACTCCTCAAGGGGGAGAAACTGTGGCTAAGGAAGGTAGAAAATGTCTTAGTCAAAGACACGGGGAGAAGCTGACAGGTGGAGCAGTGAGATTGGTTGAGAGCAATGAAATAGGGGGAGAGTATAAAATCTTACTATTCTAGAAGTGATCGATCAAAGAGTATATATCAAGACAGTTGAGGATCGTGATAAAAAAGAAGAGTGGTGTTGAAATGGTGTTAGAAGGTTTCCAGCTATCACCAATTGGTATTAGTGTGGTATTAACAATTGGTATCAGTTTAGTAATTGGTATCAGTTTGGTGTCAACTATTGGTGTCTAAAATTAAGTGATTCATTGATGATATTTTCATTTACTCTTGTTTCTCATGGTGAGAATTGCTCATGTGGTATTAGAGTATGTATTGAGTGAATCCTTGATCACTATAAAAATCGCAAGAGACGAATGGTGCTAGCAACTGGAAGAATCTTTAATGAGGTATCAAAGTGCATAGAATTTTTATGAGAAGAGTTGTCAACAAACCCAAAGGGGGATATTGTTGGGAAAAAAATACATAAAGGTATCATTGAATCATTTTTGAAGTGATTGTGTTTGTTGACAAAGCGGGCCTCCATGTTGTATTTGTTGATAAATAAGACCATGATGTATGAATTTTTTGACAAATGGGGTTTACATGGTGAGTTGTGGGGTTCAAGGAATGTTGTAAAAATTACATGATTGACTGAAGAACCTTGATAAAGGAATGGATGATATGGAGGTGATACAAAAAGAGAAGATACAAGGTGGCGCTGTTTTCCAGTGTTTGCCAAATTTTTGGGCCTAAAAATCAGAAAATGGAAGATGTGTTTTTAGCAAAGGGAGGTGTGTGAAAAATTGGAATGGTGCGTGAAAAAGAAAGTGGTGTACGAAATATTGGTGTGGTGCACAAAATAGAATAATGGAGTTTTTCGCATAAGAGGTGTTTCGATATCAGAAGCTAGAAAATTGGAAAAGGCATGAGGTGCACGAAAAATTGGAGCATTGCGCGAAATATGGTGTTGCGTGAAAGATGTGTTTTTTACACTCAATGAGAATTATGCGCGCAAGGATTTTTTTTGTGTAGGGGTTGATTTTGACTATAAATATAAATCTTCCTCCCTCATTCGAAGTATCTCAAGACTTAGAGATAATCTGATCTCTGGTGTGTGAAATTAGAGTACACAAGGGAGTTGCGCGTAAACGACAAGTTTTCCCATAAAAGAGTTGTTTGAGCTTAAAGAGAAGGATGTGTGTAAAAGATGGATATTGCACATAAAAGAAGTGTTTTCATGTAAAGAAAAGGTTTCATGTAAAAGAAGACAATTGCGCATAAATGAATTGGTTGCGTGTAAAATAGGTGTTGCACAAAAAGTGGATTTCACGCAAAAGTAGGTAATTACACGCACAGCTCAGTGAAGGCTGTGCATAAAAATTAGAGTTTCCCAGTACACCCGTTGCAAAGAGAGATTCATCCATGGGTGAACGTTGGACTTCAACAGAGAATCTATCAATAGTTAAGGATGTAGAATACATTAGAGATAATTAAGGGACCTACAATTCCATAAACTGTGTGTGGATATTTTCTAGATTAATGAGCAAATGAAGAGGAAGAAGGTGATCCTTTCTACAGGTAGTGAGCCAGTGAGAGAGAAATAGGGAGTGACCCTTGGAAAAGCAGTGATCTGACCCTAAACATTGTAAAGGAAGTGATCCTGGGTATATAAGTGATCTATCCCAAACATTTTAAATTGGTAGTGGATTTAGTTGATTTGGTACAGCGGAACATCGCCATTTAATGCTCCTTGAACGTATCCCAGTGAGGGTGAACTAAGTAAAAATCTCTGTATCTGCCTTCTTGCTTCCCTACATTGCATCCAAAGCATCATTATCATATAAATAAAGAAATAAAAAGATAAATGTTAACAACATAAGAGTAATAAAAGTGACGCTTATAATATAGAGGTCAATATTTAGTGGGGGAGGAATAATTTTGAAATAGAATATCCATACCCTGATTCACCCACCCTCTCAGGGTATCTAGGCCCCTTTTGGTCCCAACAGACACACTTAGTGACTTAGGGTGTAAGTTTGTTTCAAAAAACATCCTTAATAAATGCTTCACATCCCTGCACTCATGCATTCAACAACACAAGTTTATTTCTATGCCAAATTTTATATAGAATACTGTTTGTTGCTTTAGTTTTCACTTAGTTTATAATGTGTTCCACTTTTTGTAATGCGTATCCCCAAAAAGATAATAAAAGACTCACATGACTCATCATTGATCTCACTATGACTAATAGGGTACGGTTCTTACTTTCACTTACACCATTCCACTAAGGTGCATAAGAAGGAGTGAGTTGGGATATAATCCATTACTCCCATAAATAATCAATGAAGTATTGATTAAGATACTCTCCACCATGGTTTTATTGGAGTTTCTTAATCTTATTACCAATCTGGTTCTCAACATCATTCTTGTATTCCTTGAAATTATCAATAGGAATCTGACTTATACCTCATCAAATAGAAATATCCATATCTATTAAAATAATTAGTAAAAGTTATAAAGTATGAGTACCCACCCCTTTATTTAAGAGGTAATGGTCTAACCAAATTAGTACGAACTATTTCAATCTATTCATTGGCACTTTAACCTTTTCAACTAAATGAGGATTTGGTCATTTTATCTTGAAAACATGTGTGAAATACACTAAATAGTTTTAGTTCAAAATAATCTAAATATCCATATTTATGTAATTTATTCAAACATTTATCATTTAAATGACCTAGAAAGTGATTCAAAATTTGGGAGTGTTATGAGTCATGTGAAGTAGTTTCATTATTAATTATCACTACTTGGTTCATGTAATCCAACACATAAGTCTGTTATTTAAACGCATTTTACCATAAAAAATTATATCCTTATAAAATAAGTAACATTTATTTCCAAACTTGAAAATAAATCCATTCATACTGAGTTTGGATATAGAAATAATGTTTTTGGTAATGGATGAAACATAATAACAACCTTTTAAATCTAAGATCATTCTAGTTGGAAACATGATGTGGTAGTCACTAATAGCTACTATAGAAAGTTTAGCTCCATTAACTGCTTATATATCTACCCCTAGGTCAATCCTTCTGAATCTACTTGGTTATTTTATTTGAATACATATGTGAGAACTCAAGGCTATATTTAATACCCAATTTATAGAAACAAATTAATTGAACTTGATAAAAAACTCACATGAAGATTTTCCTTGATTCTTTTGTTGGGTGTGGTTTTCTTCTAGTGGATATTCTTCCACATGCAAAACAAACATCCTCCTCCTCCCTTTCTTTTCCCTCAATGTTTATCTTTTTAGAAGAAGATTTGGTTTTAAAGATCTTAACTTTCCATTTCCATTTTTTCACTATAATTATTGAAGGATTTTCACACTTCATTTCTTTATCAACTTGGAAAATAAGAGTGAGAAGATTTAAAAGATACTTCTCAATGTTGTTCATATTAAAATTAACAAAAAACTAGAGAATCTATGAGGGAGTGATGAAAGAATCAGATTAGTGCATAGTTATTCAGGGATTTTAAACCATATAACTTCTAAACACATAATGTTTCCAATGATCTTGAATATGTGAGGCCCATATGACTCACCTTCTACAAGATTACTCTAGAAGAGTGCTTTGGAAATCTCAAACCATTCATATCTTTCTCTCTTCTGATATAAACCATGGAGATGCTTGAGCATGCTGAAAGCATCCATGTTTTCATGAGACTTCATGAATTCAATGGATATGGATGAGAAAATCAAACATTGAACATAGAACACTTCATTCATATGTTTTTTCATAGACAAGGAACTCTTCATCACTCACCTCCACGGTAGGAGGATCAAGAATTAAGGATTTTAGTATGTAAGTTTCCATTCATGGTGCAACACAACCCGAAGGCGTCTAAAACACTCATGGAATTTAATGCAAGTGAGAAGATGTTATTTCTACAGTATTAATCATAGGGATAATGTGGATGATGATATTTATATTTTTTCTACACTTTAAAATAGAATATTATTAGTACTTTTCTTGATTATAATTTATGTGAGAATAATAATTTATTTTTATTAAGTCTCCCACTATTTTATCAAGTCTCAATATCCATCACTATTGAACTTGGAATGTCTAGTTTCTTTGACATTATAGTGGAAATTATCCATATTTCCTTATAATATAGATGGAGTCCATGAAAATTATTATAAAGTATTTAGGTAGGCAGTCTTGCCAACTATGGTCTTGCATCTCTTTGATCCATTTATTGGACTCCCCAATCTAGAAACCCTAACCCATATGTCCTCAACACTTGATTCCAAATTTTTATTGGATATACATAGTCCATTAAACCCAATATATATTTGAGTAATTAAACCCACCATCTTAGTTAATATTTCTTGATAATTAAAAGTTCTCTCAATGAAGTTCGAACCGACACTTAAACTATGAGTTCGTCTTAATTCAGATGATGGAAGGCTCAATGAATTAATATTAAGCTGAGGGATTTTATTTTATTATGCATGAAATTTAGATTGTTTTATCCTTTAAATGTCTTTTTAATATTAAATGTATTTTACTTAATTAATTAACCATGTTTGATAAACCATCTTTGCATAAGACATTTATTTATATTCCATCTTTTCACATTAATTAATTTGTTAATATGATGACAATATTGAATATATATAATAAATAATGCATAATAAATAAATAAATAAATAAATAAATAAATAAATAAATGACCCAATTGTAAACTTATATAATGGTTGATTTATTTAGTAGATAATAAATCAACCTTCGACCTAGGAGAAATAACTCATTGTGTTGATCTATACATGAGTTGCATCATTCCACTTGTCCACATGTGTATCACTCGAGTTGGTAACATCTTGGTTCTATCTTAAACTTCCTCCATGCGCTTTGGGATACTCCATTAATTACAATTATTTATCACTCACATACAGGTGAGGGGAACCAAATGATTGGTTAAAGGGTGATTATATAAATAATCTTGGACATGAAGGTCCTACATAATAATGGATGGAGGAATGACACACAAACCATTAAATTTAATTTAATAATTTAAATTGAAAAACCATGAAATAAATTAAATTATATAATCTCAACTCATACAATGGTCTTGGTCATACTCATGACCAGTCATAAACATGAAACAATTTAATATTTAAAATAATTAGCTAACATTCATTTCAATTTGTTCTTTAATAAGATAAAGAGTGCATGAATTAATCCAATTAATTATCTTATTAATTAATTAATTAATTTCATCTTATTTCATCCAATCATCCAAAATTTTCTCATCCACTATGATTTTAAATAAAATAAAATATTTTATTTTATTTAAAACTCAATAAAATAGTACAAAACTTTGTACTTAGAAGCAACCCAGTGATTACCTATTCAAAATAATTTGCATGGTTTAATTATAAACTATAAACTCATAAGAAATATTTTTTACATGAAATGTGTCATAATTTCATGGAATTTACTTTCAAATTAATGACCATAAAACACATAAAAATTATGTATCATGTATAATTTAATTCATTGACTATTTAATATACAATAACCATACATGATTCATAGTCTTGAATATTACATGGAATTAATTAAACATTTAATTTAATATAAAATATAACAACTGATGTGTACTATCAACCTAATGAAACATGAAACTAGAGTCAATAAGGTTTAATGATTAATTAATTAATTTTAATATTTACACGTAAATAGGTAAAGTAAAAGGTGTGTACAAGACAACTACACAACGTGTACTTATCTTTGTCGAATATCTGCAGTACATTTCTAGAGACTCATCATGTACTTATCACAAACATTTATGAAGTACATGACATGTATAGAGGATACATAATGTGTAATTTTATTTACATGATTTCCATTTTGTACCCATCATTTATTAAATATATGGGATGCATTAATTACATGACATAATTTGACTCAATGTTTTTTATCTTAAAAATGCATAAAATACAAAACATGTAGTCAAACTACACAACGTGTACTCCAGAAAATTCATGTTCCACCTTGAATGGTCTACACATGGTTCATTAATTTCACATGGTGTGCACTTAGTACACGACGACCTGGAATCCACACAGGCATCCTTGTGTAATGAACAAGGGTACACAATGTGTAACAAAGAATTACACACTATGTATTCTTGTGTTATCTAGATAGGATCCTCGACACTTCCTAATGGGATATTCATATATAAAAATTGTTAATCATTCACTAATATTGGTAATATTTGTGAGAAATAAATAATTATAAGAAGAGTTATTGAAGATAGATCAAGAATGAATTAAAAAATTGAAATGAATCTTAACTTTTAAATGTGAAATAATAAATAATAAAATAAATAATTATAAATATTAATGTGACGACTATGATACCACTTGTTGGTTCTGGGCATATCAAAAACACCTTTGGTGGGAATTAAATTAAAATTTCATTTAATTTAGATTTTCCCAAAACTCCAATAGAGAATCTTGTATGTTAAATTTATAATTAATTTATTTAGATTGAAAGAATAAATTAACCAGTCAAGGATCTTTATTGGAAGATGATGTTGATAATATTTAAACCCTTCTCAAATTTATTTTATTTCATTAGGAGGATTCAAGTGTATAATCCCTCTATTAGTGATCCACACATGCTTCTTTGGTCTCCTAGCATCACCAATTGATTTTCAGGTGCTAGTGCAGTGAATCAATTTTCTTGATCGCTCTAAGATCCTTCAAGTTTGAAGGAGTTCTTCTCATTATTGAGAGGAAGAGAGGAGAAGTTTGAGAGAGATATATAGAGAGAGAATTCTGTTGTTCCCAATGATTCTCTATTCTCAATTTTTGACCAACCGTACACAATAGACATAACCATATATTTATAGATATAGGGTTTATGTTAAAATATTATTTAATTTCATGCTGAACATTAAATAATATAATAATATTTATTAAACCCCATTCCAAAATAATAATAATAAAAATATTATTTTATGGTGCACGTGCTAACTTGCATATTAACAAATATTATTTAACTGACTTGTAAATTAATATTTGTCATCGAATGCGGTATTGGCCTATTTGAACTTCTTAACTTTTATTAAATATCTAAATAAACACTTAATTCACAAATAAATATTTTATCCATAAAATAGTAAACAAATATTTATTAAATATTCAATAAAATAAAAAAATATATTTTATTCACCTTATGGTGAATAAATATTTATTTAATTTATGCGATCAACAAAAATTGAATAAAATTATTTCTTACTCTTGAGAATAATATTTATTATATTAATTAAATTCAAATATAATTTAATCAAGATCAATAGAAACACATAGTGTGTGACCCTCTAGCATTATTTCCCATTATCATTAGGTGAGATCGCCTAAAGTCTAAAATTACTATCTAGCATTGGGTCAAGAAACCCAAGAGAAAGAACTTAATGTTGTAACAATGAAAACCACATACAAACACTCACTATGTAATATAAACCCTTTATCTAAATATCTCATCAACCAGGTCACATATCCATCTCATAAACCTATGTGCTCAATACCTCTTTCTTTAACTATATGAAATAAACACATTGTTACACCATAACCATGGAATTTAATGCGATATTTCTATTCCAATCGAAGGAATGAGATATAAAATTATATAAATATGGAAGGTACAAATCCTTCCTCAACGTATTCATCAATAACATGTCACTCATGGCTCACCCAACATATCTAAATTTTCCACAAACCTTTATCATTATGGTTTACGAAATATATCAAAGTGAATGAGTTATAACACACATTAATAATAATATTAATGTTTAAGGACCATAACACATACTTGCAGATAAGAATATCTGATGACACCAAAACATGTGGAATTCCTATTGTCATGTTTATTCTCATAATATCCCATCTTAGGGATTACTAAGTGTGAACTTCATGAGAATAAGCCTTATCCTCTTACAAGTATTAACACTTGATAGTCTACATAATATATTCCCTATCATAGTATGTTATCCAACTATATAATTATATTTAAGAATATCATCATGGCGTTTAAAGGTTCTCATCATAGTGGAGAATTGATACAACCTTATCAATATAATGAATACTCTAAGACATTATTACATTAATGTCATGTAGAACAATTAATAATATGTAATAATATATTTTATTAATATTAAAATCATTCAAATATTAATATAATCAAAGTATAAACATTTGGTCATAAGACACCAACTCTAACACAATATTGGTAAATCTACATCCCAAGAATCTTATTTTCTAGTCCCAAATCTTTCATATCAAACTCTATATCCAAATATGTCTTCATGTTGCGAAAAAAGTCTTAATACACCCTAAAATGGGGGAGGATTTGAGTGTTTAAGGTTTATTCTACTTTATGGTATATCATCCTTATGTTAGCAATAATAAAATGAATCTGTCAATTGTAATTCATGTACACCACATTAAAATGTAGAAAAGTTAAAGTGGGGACACAATATTTTACCCAGTTCACCACGAAGGGCTAATCCAAGGAGAATATGTCAACAACGTATTGATGTACTAGGGGGTAATACTAAACACTAAAGATATTATAGAAAGATTTAGGAAGAATTCACTACCGATCCTAGGGGAACTTCCTCTTCTTGATCACTTTCACATTGCTTTGGGTCAAGAATTATAAATGAAATATGCAACACACAGGTTTCTTAAAAAGTTTTTAAGAACAAAATATAAAAACTAATCCCATGAGAGCATTATAATTCTTCTTCCTTCTTGTTATTCAACTCCAAATCTCTAAAAGCATTCTTTCTCTTTTTCCTCACATCAATTTCTTTTCTAATAACAACAATATAAACATAAAATCTCTTTCTCTTATTATTTTCTTTTAAATATTGAGATATAACCTATATTTTGAATGTGTAAATCCCCATGAAAAATGTAGAAAAAATATCTTTCTTATTTCACACATGATAATTTACATATTTTGAATATAGAAATCCCATGAGGCCAATGATAGACAATCCATTTCTTTTAAAGTGTCGTAATATTTATGATCTTCATCATAAGTCTCAATCTTCATTTCTCCAAAAAATATGTGATTTTCTTTCTTCCATTTTACCAAATTATTAATCATGTATTAAAATTAATAATATTACATGCATGTTAACATGTGGTGTGATGACACTGAGTGCTATGAACCAACCTAGGATACCCCTAACCTGGGCACCTGACCCGATCTGTGACATATCTTGAAGGGAGTTCTTGATCCCCATGGGCTGACAACTAGTGCCCGAGCATTAAAGAATGCATTTGGAAATCATTTCACCCCAAATAATAATTTAAACATAGGGTTTAGACCAATAACTTGGTAGGACCTCTCCATACTTTGGTGAGTTGTGCCTCCAATAGATGGATAAAAACAATATAACACACAAAATAAATAAATTAAATCCATAAAGAACTTTAAACACATGCTAATACTAATAGGATTCTAGTACATCATCGTTAAAAAATAAAAGTGATAGTATATAAAGTCAAGATAAAGATATAATATCTATATAAATAATCTACAAAATATACCAAAATAAAAAATAGGGACCAATAGCCCATATCTATGTGATACATGCATCATACAACCACCATGTAACCTCCATTAACCTAAATGAGTCTAGAAAAAGTACCCTCCACCTTTAACAGATGCCTTTCCCTTTCCCTCATAAGATAAATCAAGGTCTACAAACACCCAATGTTGTAGGAAAGTAATGAGATGAAAAGAACCACATAGGATTAATGTAATCACTGAGGGGGGGGGGGGTGAATCAGTGTTGTCCTTTTCTTTTTTATGTTAATTTTCTTAACAAACTTCACATACAGTTAAAGAGAAACAACTTTGTTGAAAAAAATATTCAAAAACATCTATAGGAAAAAAATTATTAACAAGGTTAGCTACTCAATAAGAGTATCTAGTCCTTGACATGGTTTGGAAATAATCCAATACTACAAAATCCACTAGAAAACAATCCTTTTTCATGGATACAAAAATTAAGAAATACCCTTACACTTTCATAGAACTATGATCAATACAATAGTGATTTTTCTTCTTCTAGAACAAAAGATATAAATAGGATTTTGTAACAAGTTAAGACACCTTCACCAATAGGTTCCAAACATTGTCACTATGATAATTCAAAAAATTTCATTTTTTTAATCCTTAAAAAAAAACTCTTCACTTTCTTACCTAATAGAAGGTAGAAAAAACTTCTCTGGACTTTGTACAAAAATCATTCCGATCACTTTGTCATATTCCTCAATCCAATTCATCTACCTAGAAAGAGTTATTCTAAAATTTATATAGTAAATATTTCCCTCTATGATATTTCTATAAAATATATCATTCCAATTTCTCAGTTTGATCCAATGAATCTCAATCACCACTTCTATGATCACTGTTTTGTTTTGGTAAACCTTGCTCCAGAAGTTCTATTTGGAAAATAGTTTTAAACTAAAACTCTATATCTATTCCTTCTTACACGTTATCAGTGTTAGAGTATGTTGTATTTTTACCCTTTATATAGGTTTTCTCAAAATAGAAAAGTAGGGAATCTTAATTTACCTTCCTGCTCAATGAAATTTCAGATCTTCAAATTTCACATTCATTTGAACTCCATTTGATTACTTCTCAATTATTCTCAAAACTTTTGGCATATTCTCAAATCTTCCTAAATTCACCAAAACATCTTAATTCTCAACCTTACTTGAATAAGAACTTTACAAGTGCTCAGTCTAAAAAATGATAGTCAAAACATCTCAATCTTAAATTCTATTTTTTATTCCGGTTCACTTGACCCAGTTACAAATAAGTAAAACAAAAGGTTTCCCAATATGATTCTCTAAACCAATTGAAACTGTTTGATAACATCATTGTAACTTATAAATAATTAATAACCCTAAAAAAACTATCTAGTAGAAACTTATATATATCTCACCTTAGAGTCTACTTTATTTATTCGTTCAACTACTCCTCAGACTGATGAAAATATGTATGATGGAACTCATCATCCATTGAATAATCTCTATCACACAAATCATTTTCTGAATTAGTATCAATATCCCATCTGATGGTTTAGTCTCTAAATCTTTCCAAATGGAATGGTCTATGAAAGATCATCTGATGGATTAGTTTCTGAAAGACCTCTGATGGATCAGTGTCTGCAACACATTCGATGGATCAGTGTATATAACCCATCCAATCAGAAAAATTGAATTTATTAATACATCATCAAATTCAAACCTCCAAACATTAAACAAATTTTACATCTGATGCTTTTTGATATGATGATCTACATCCAAAAAACATTAACTTCATGGAAACATAAAAAATTATCATTTCTCTTTTCTTCCACAAACTCCTACTTGTATCATGAATTCTTCATGATGTTAATAACATTAAATTATCAGAAAAGAATCATATAATTTTTTTATGTCAAACATATCTAGATACATTATGAATTCAATACAACTTCCTAATCCATTCCACAATTCTCAATTTCGGAAATATAAGTATGAAAAAAAGAACACTTAGTAAATTGTATTCAGAATAGAAAACTTCAATTGATAGATTTTTTCAATAAATCTATTTCCGATCATCTGAGACTAATAATCCTTCAAATGATCACTATAAATAACAAAGTGATATGATTTTTCATAAATAAAACAAAAGAAAAAACTTCCATCAAAAACTTATTTCAAACAACTTCTCAATCCAACTTGGTCCCAACAATCCCAATATTTTGATTTTTTTATCAACCATGATTCATAAATCATTGAAACATTGTATACTAAAACTATGGATCATTTATAAAAAATTATAATCCTACATGAGTGAACTCATTTTAGGAAACAAGAATCATTGAATAGTAAACCCATACTGTCCATAAGTAGTGACTTAGGAAATAACTTCTTGAACATAAAACTTTCCATTTTCTCTTCACAAATTGTAAAATTTCCTATAAACAAGTTTCCTAAAATCAATTCAACAAAATGTTTAAATAGTTCACACATTCACATCCTAAGAACACAACTTATCCCTTTTAAAAACTTTCCATAAATACATGATTTAATTAAAAGGCTTAGAACATACCAATGGATAGATTTATGAAAAAAATTATACCCATTAAAAACAATATTAAAAGAAAAGATGAGAGATGTAAGAACTCAGAACTTCTTTTTAGGTATTTTCTTCCTTTTTCTGGAGTTTTTGAGAGAAGAGGAGTTTCTGGAAATTTTTGAAGTACATGCCGTGTACTTTATAAGTACACGCTGTGTACTTTCATACCGCTCGAGGCTGCATGCTGGCCATGTCATGATCATGCACACGACCATGTAGGGGTGATGTGGAGGCCACCTAAAGCAGATTACAGAAAAGGAAATTACACACCATGTACTTCAAAAGTATATTCCATGTACTTTTTTTATTAAATGTACCGGGGTCGCGTCTTAACCCCAAAACTGTCTCCTTCTAGGCGTTCTTCGACCGGGAGAGACCGTACGACCGTGAATCTTCTCTGAGCCCCCGAGACTCCGTCCGTTCTCAAAATCGACCGCCGTCGATTGTGTTGGAAACACATCTGTAATATCTCCCTTCTTCTAGATCACCATTTTACAATTCCTATTATTTTTTAAGTTATCGTGGGTTGAAAATCTTGTGCGTTTTCATAGATCTACAACGTTCTAAGGAGATTCAAGCCTCGTGGTTCAAGTATATTGATATCCTAGCATCAAGGTAGGTGGTTTGTGACTTTCCATTAAAATTCCTTGAGTATTATGTGAAAATTCCACCAATACCCTTGAACAGGGTATTGCGTGTTTACTGTTTTCCCCCTGTTGTTTTCCTACCTTGCTTGTATGATTGTGTAGAGGTAATTTGGTTATGTATGAGGATAATTTCTATGGTTGGATGTTTTTCCCATGACTTATTTTGTTATGACCTTTTGGTCTTGTTCAACCATTGGCCGTTGTACCTGTTTTCCAGGCCTTGTGACCGTAAGATGGAGTGTTGTTCCCTGCCATTCTTGTTATGCTATAAAGGGTTAGCCAAGTAGCTCTGTAGGTTTAATTTGGACTTATAGCATTATTATGCACTGAATTACATGGGTCCGTGAGAACCTGGTGCTATATACTATAAGGGGATAGACCGAGGGAGCTTCCTTAGAGAGTCTTGGACATTATAGACTATAGGGGATAGACCGAGTGAGCTTCCCAAAGAGTCTTGGATATTCTAGACCACAGGAAGATAGACCGAGTGAGCTTCCTCAGAGAGTCCTGAGCTTTATAGACTATACGGGGGTATACCGAGTGAGCTTCCTCGGAGAGTCTTTATTGTGTTTGAATTTCCTTAAACCATTCCAGGCTATATGAGGAATTGACCGAGTGAGCTTCCTCAGAGAGTTTGTGATCGACCTGAGGCTATAAGAGGAATTGACTGAGTGAGATTCCTTAGAGAGTCTCTAGACCTTGGGGCTATAAGGGGAATTGACCACGTGATCTTCCTCAGAGAGTCCCTGACTACCTTAGACTATAAGGGGAATTGAATAAGCGTGGTTCCTTAGAGAGTCTTATATTTTCATATGACCAAACCAGAGGGGTTAGGATGAGTGTACTGCCCAGAGGGTTGTTGGTACTTCTTGGATAGGACCAGAGGGGATGGCTATGAGTACTTACTAGAGGGATTCCTGTTTGTGGTTATCTATTTTCTTCACTGCTGCTTGTTGATCTTTGGATTGTTTACTCTTGTGTATCATCCTATTTACTGGTTACTATTTACTGCTTACTGTACTATTACCTACCATATGCTCACTGACTGTTAGGCACAAATCTGCGGGTGGTTGCCTACTAAGATTTAGTCTCACACCCTATTTGAGACATGATTTTTGGGCCCAAACAGATTATATTGCTGCTGATATAGACAAGGGCAAGCGCCCTTCGACTTTAGGTACTTGATTGCATTGGAGAAGGAGAGCATGGGACCAAGACGAGGCTTGCGATGCTGAGGAGTTACTTATCTGTTATTATTTTACTTTGGTTTAGTATTGTATTCAGCATTGTGACTTATTTAGCTGCTATCCTAGGCATATATATCATGCATCATTTCATCTATATGTGTGTGCTCCAGTTTTTTATTGTTTCAGTCTTCTGTTGTTTACTGTTGTTGGATATTTACTGCTTCTGCTATTATATGTGTTGTTTACTTCTGCTGTGTACTCTGCCGATGAGGGCATAGTTTCCCCACTAACACACCCAAGGATCTCGCTACTAGTCGGAAGCCTCTGGCGTTCGGGGAAATGCGCTTGAGGCCATGTGACCAACCGGGGATGGGGCGCCTTTGGGTGGCTCCCAGAACCAGGATGTTACAAAGTGGTATCAGAGGAAGGTTATTTTTCTTGACTTATTATTTGGAGCCTTTAGCCAGGGATAGGATGAAATAGGTACTTGGTAATAAGCTATGCCCGTGAGTAGCTATCCCGTGTACAGGGAAAATCCATACTACCTCATTTATTGCAATTTTACTGGTTTGTAAATTTTACAGTTGATTTGATTTCACCATTAAGTGATTCACATGATTTGTGCTGTTACTGTTGTTATTATTACAGTTCTATTTCCATCGCAACCCAATGAGATGAGAGTATACCATCTCATGCATCATATGGGAACTTGTTAGAAATCACATTCCATGCACTCTTTCCATGTCATCTAGGATGCATTATCAATTGCATGTTTCTGTGATAGACGTTGGGTAGATTATGCATGCTATTGTGATAGATGCTTTGATAGAATCTCTGCTGTTTGATAGAGAATTTTTTTTGTATAGTACTTTGCTTAAATGGACACCAAACTTTGGTTCTTGAGGTGTTATGGGCCCTCATAGATCAGAATTTGGTGGATCATTGCCTAGTTTCCTTGTTATAACTTGTACAAGATTCCAAGCTCTGATTCACGGGGAGTATGGGCCCTCATGGATCATAATTTGGCACCTTAACTCTTGTTTTTTGTGTTTTCTGGGCTTCAGAGAAGTTTCTGAGATACTTCCCAGAGAAAACCAGAATACACGATGTGTACTTTATTAATACACACCATTTTGTTTTTAAACAGTGTCACTGATTGTGTGGGTAGAAACACAGGGTTGTGAAAAATCTTCAGGAACACACCATGTACGGTACGTACACGCCGTGTTGTAGTGACCGTGTATCTACCCGTGTGACTAATGACACAGATGGATGAAACTTAGACTATACATGCCGTGTCCTGTTATCACATGCCATGCCATGTAACCTAAGTACCCGTCCATGTCACAAACAACACGGGTCAGGGAAAACCTTCAAGTACACACCGTGTTCTCAGGGAGCACACCGTGTAGAGTGAACCGTGTAGCCGACTGTGTAACTAACAACATGGATCATTGAAACTTTGTCTAGTACACACCGTGTCCTTTGTGAACACGCCGTGTAGTCTAGTATTATGATGACCATGTGGGTTAACTGTGTAAGGATACTTGGGTAGGAGAATAGAGTTCAAGTACACGCCGTGTGTAGAGACAACACGCCGTGTGGTTGGGGCGTTACACGACCAGTTGTGGCAGAAGTACACACCCATATGAATGGCTTAAAATAACACGTCGTGTAGTTTTTATACATGCCGTATAGTCAAGTTTTGTAAAACTTGAATGTTTCTCTCTTCTGTTCCCCTATTTTACTCTTGTGTTCTAAGTCTTTGATAATCCTAATTTAAAGTGTGATTTTGACCTTTCAGAGTTATTCCACCGAGACGTCCTCCAGTTGTACATCAGCTGCCAGATGGTGATCAAACACTGGATATGGCCGATTAGGGACCTCCTGTAGATCCTCCTACTGTGCCAGCCTTGGCACCAGTAGTTATACCAGTTGCAGGCACCGATGCACAGTTTAGGGAAGAATTTCTGAGGATGATTCAGACCTTTCAGGGAGCGCCACCTCCTGCCCTGTCGATGGCAGAGTTGACGCGGGTTTTCTAACAGAAGCATCCTATTACTTTCTCAGGGGATGGAGGACCTCAGGTTGCAGAGTCGTGGCTAGAGGCCACACTGATGATCTTCGAGCATCTGGAGATACCTCCAGAGAATAGGGTGAATCTCACTACCTATATGCTCTGAGACTTCGCCAAGAGGTGGTGGGAGGTGATCTCATAGTCAGGGTGATAGAAGAGTATGACTTGGGATGAGTTTTGTCACATCTTCTATGATTACTTCTACCCAGAGACCTTGAGGGCCAATTGAGCCTGAGAGTTTATGACTATGGAGCAGGGTAATCTTTCTATTATGGAGTACTCATATCGTTTTACTGAGCTGCAACATTGCACACCTATTACAGGAGGCAATGAGTTGTTACTTGCATGAAAGTTCAAGGATGGTCTGAGGCACGACATCTGCTCGCAGGTGAACATCTTTAGGTTGACTTCGATATCATCTATCATCAACCGGGCGATGATCATTGAGCGCAATCTGAGGAATTATGGAGAAGTGAGCTAGGGTGGTTCGACATCCAGAGTCAGTGTTCCTCCTACTAATAGTAGGAAGCGCTACGTAGAGTCTTCTCGAGGAGATCAGATTAGGAAGAATATATCTTCGGGAAGCCATGTAGTATGCTACCAATGCGGAAGGAGCAGGCATACTAGGCCTCAGTGCTAGAGAGACCCAATGGAGTGCCGATCTTACGACAAGATGGGTCATCTTCAGCATTTTTGTCAGATCTTCTCACCTACAACTGGTAGGGGTTCTTCTATGACCCCACATTTAGAAGATGCATCGCCAGTTTCTCACCAGTCTGGGAACTGGAGTTCTTCTGGCCGTTCGGGCCGAGGTGGAGGTCGCGACCATGGTGGTCATTCACTAGGTTACCAACGACAGCAGAGTGGATTAGCTCAGAGTGGTCAGCTAGGGTCACAGGGCTACGGTACAGGCCAGACTTTTGCAGTGGAGTAGACCCATCAGGAAAAGGATCCCGGTCCTTCTACAGTTCGAGGTACGATCTTAGTAGCCTCATTTTTATCTTCATCTCTTTTTGATACTGGTGCTATGCATAGTTTTATCTCTATTGCTATTATGGAGAGCCTTGGGATCTGCATATTTTCCTCTACCCATACCTTGATGCTAGACTCACCATTGGGGACTAGAGAGGTTAGTTTACATCATTTCAGAGAGTTCCCTCTTGAGGTTGCAGGGTGTCACTTCTCATGGGACCTCTATATCCTAGAGATGAAGAGCTATGATGTCATTCTCGGAATGGACTGGTTAGTTCCCTTTCAAGCATTCGTCGACTTTTATCACCTCAGGGTGAGTTTTATATCACCAGAGGGTAGATCTTTTCTTTATAGAGGTGAGTGGGATGTCCAGGCGAGTCGAGAAGGACCCGATCATCATGGGCTAGGAGGAGTTACAACCTAGATTTCTAGTATTTATCTGGATGACCAAGGGACTTCACAATTAGACTTTCCTCCAGTAGTGGATTGTTTTAGATATGTCTTTCCATAGGACTTTTTAGGTTTGCCTACAGAGCATGAGGTAGACTTCTCGATTGAGTTTGTGCCAGGAGCGACACCAGTGTCCATTCCTCCTTATAGGATGGATACAAATAAGTTATAGGAGCTCAAGAAGCAGTTGGAGGAGTTGTAGGAAATGGTTTTCATCTGACCCAGTACTTCTCCTTGGGGTTCTCGTGTCCTGTTTGCGAAGAAAGTAGACGGTACCCATAGGCTTTGTGTGGACTATCGGAAGTTGAACTAGTTGATGGTCAATAACTGATATCCCTTGTCGAGGATCAATGATCTCTTCGATCAGCTTCAAGGAGCCCAAGTGTTCTTGAATATTGAATTTAGATCCAGTTATCATCAGTTGCGTGTTAGACCATCAGATATACCTCTTATAGCCTTTCAGAGTAGGTATTGTCTATAAAAGTACTTGGTTATTCCATTCAATCTCACAAATGTGCCTGTAATTTTCATGGCACTGATGAACTGAGTGTTCCATCCTTACTTGGACTCTTTCATCATGGTCTTCGTGGACAACATATTGGTGTACTCTCACACTCGACATGACCATGATACCCATATTGAGATCGTTTTGATTAGACTGAGAGAGCATAATATTTATGCTAAACTCTCAAAGTTCCACTTTTGGATGGATCAGATTCACTTCTTGGGTCACGTTATCTCAGAGACAGAAGTATCAGTGGACCTAGAGAAAGTGAGATCAGTAGTTTCCTGGGAGCATCTGAAGAACGTCTTTGAGGTGTGGAGTTTTCTAGGGCTGGATGGATACTACATAAGCTTCATACATGACTTCTCACACTTAGCAACACCACTGACAGGTCTGACTAATAAGGGTGTGAAGTTCCTATGGTCAGATTCTTGTGAGTCAGCCTTTCAGGAGCTGAAAGGGAGGTTGACTTCAGCAACGATACTAGTCTTTCCAATGCCTGGAAAGAGCTATACTATTTACTGTGATGCTTCAGTTATTGGGATGGGAGCTGTGCTTATATAGGGAGATGGAGTCGTTGCATACGGGTCTCGGTAGTTGGGGCCACATGAGAAGAATTACCCAACGCACGATCTGGAGTTGGCAGCTATTTTTCATGCCTTGCGCTGTTGGAGATATTATCTTATGGGAGAGAACTTTATGGTTTTCAACGACCACAAGAGTCTCAAGTACTTCTTCACTCATTGCGATCTGAATCTGAGACAGTGCAGGTGGGTCGAGTATCTTCAGTCCTTCAACTTTGAGCTTGCCTATACACCTGGAAAGGGAAACGCAGTGGCTAATGCGTTGAGCAGGAGAACTCAGATACAGGCAGTTCAGGAGGCCACTAGTGAGTGGAAGCTTATGGATCTGTTCTCTGAGATGCATTTGGAGGTGCACGACAGATAGGGGCAGACTTTTCTATCTTCTGTAGTTGTTACCTCTACACTTCTTGATCGGGTACAGATGAGGTATCTATCAGACTCATATGGCCTAGTCCTGTGGGAGAGTGTGTTAGGAGAGGACCCTCTTCCTAGATGGACAGTGGGTGAGGATGAGATCTTGCATTTCCAGGGATGCGTATGGGTGCCAGCAGACATACGTGAGGAGATGATGCAGGATTTTCATTCCTCAGTTTGGGTAGTTCATCCTGGCGTCACCAAGATGCATCGTGATCTACACCTCCAGTATTGGTGGCTAGGTATGAAGAGATATGTTGCTTGTTTTTTCCTGAGGTGTTCCACTTGTCAGCAGGTGAAAGCAGAGCATCATCAACCAATAGGTCTTTTGCAGCAATTACCCATTCCTGAGTGGAAGTGGAACGATGTCGCGATGGACTTCGTGACTGATTTTCTGAGGTCACATCGAGGGAATGATGCTGTTTGGGTTGTCATCGACAGGCTTAAGAAGGTTTCTCACTTCTTGTTAATCAAGGAGACCTTTAGTGTTGATGAGCTGGGATGGTTGTACATCCGAGAGATCATACGTCTACATGGAGTTCTACACTCTATTGTTTTAGATAGGGATGTGAGTTTTACTTATCAGTTCTGGTAGGGGATTTAGAAGGATTTGGGTATATAGGTACTTTTGAGTACAACATACCATCCCCATACAGATGGCTATTCTGAGCGTACGATTCAGGTGCTTGAGGATATGCTCCGAGCTTGCATTCTAGACTTTGGAGGTTCTTGGGAGAAGTATATACCTCTTGTGGAGTTCTCCTACAAAAACAGTTTTCAGGTGACTATTTAGATGGAACCTTACGAGACTTTGTACGGTAGGCCATGCCGATCACCTTTATGCTGGCTGAAGGCAGAAGAGATGGCTTTGTTGGGACCTCATTTTGTTCAGGAGACCTCAGAGTAGATAAAGTTGATTCAGAAGAGGATGTCTACAGCACAGTCTCAACAGAAGTCTTATGCTGATCAGCAGAGATGACCTCTGGAGTTCGAGGTAGGGGATTAGGTTTTCCTACGTGTCGCACTGAAGTTGGGACACAAGAGGATTTAGAGACAGGGTAAGCTTTCACCAAGGTACGTTGGGCCGTTTGAGGTGTTGGAGAGAGTTGGGCCGATTTCCTATCACTTGCAGTTACCTCATAGGTACCGGGCTATGCACGACGTCTTCCACATTTCTCATCTCTGAAATTACTTTTCAGACCCGTCTCATGTCTTTCAACCTGAGGAGGTTGAGCTCGAAGCGGATGAATCGTTTGAGGATCATCCTATCCAAATTTTCGATCACAGTACGAAGGTTCTCCGTGGCCGGTCTATTCCTCTGGTACGGGTGCTATGGTAGCACAGGTGAGTACATGACGAGACTTGGGAGAGGGAGGCCGATGTATGATCGTAGTGGCCAGAGCTATTCGGGGTTTCTTCTTCCATGCCTCGCTAGGGAAATTTGGGGATTAATTTCTTTAAAGGGGGAAGTTTGTAAGAACCTAGACCTTCTTTTCAGGTATGTTATTCCTTTTTCTGGAGTTTTTGAGAAAAGATGAATTTCTGAAATTTTTTGAAGTGCACACCGTGTACTTTATAAGTACATGTTGTGTACTTTGATACCACTTGAGGCTACATGCTGGTTGTGTCATGACCATACACACGGCTATATAGGGGTGATGTGGAGGCCACCTAAAGTAGAGTATGGAAAAGGTGAGTACACTCCGTGTACTTCAAAAGAACATGCCTTGTGTGTTTTTTTTTTCATTAAATGCACCGGGGTCAAGTCTTAACCCCAGAACTGTCTTCTTCTAGGTGTTATTCGACCGGGAGAGACCGTACAACCTAGAATATTCTCTGAGCCCTCGAGCCTCCGTTCGTTCTTAGAATCGACCACCGTCTATTGCGTTGGAACTGCTGTGGTAATCTCTCCCTTATTCTAGAGCATCGTTTTCCAATTCCTCCTCTTTTCTAAGTTATCACGGGTTTAACATTTTTTGTGTTTTCAAAGATATATGACGTTATAAGGATATTCAAGCCTCGTGGTTCAAGTATATTGATCTATTATCATCAAGGTAGGTGGTTTGTGCCTTTCCGTTCAAATTCCTTGAGTATTATATGCAAATTCCACCAATAACCTTGAACGGGGTATTGCGTGTTTATTGTTTTGACCCTATTGTTTTCCTAACTTTCTTGTATGCTTGTATAGAGGTAATTTGCTTTTGTATGAGGATAATTTCTATGCTTGGATGTTTTTACCATGCCTTGTTCTATTAGGACCTTTTGGTCTTGTTCAGCCGTTGGCCGTTGTACCTATTTTCCATGCCTTGTGACCGTAGGATGGAGTATTGTTCCCTGACATGCTTGTTATGCTATAGACGGGTTAGCCAAGTAGCTATGTAGGTTTACTTTGTCCTTATATCATTATTATACACTGACTGGAACGAGGCCGTGAGAACCTAGTGCTATAGACTATAAGGGGGTAAAATGAGAGAGTTTCCTCAGAGAGTCTTTGACATTATAGACTATAGGGGATAGACCGAGTGAGCTTCCCAGAGAGTCTTGGATATTATTGACCACAGGAGGATATACCGAGTGATCTTCCTCAGAGAGTCTTGAGATTTATATACTATACGGGGGTAGACTGAGTGAGATTCCTCAGAGAGTCTTTGTTTTGTTTGAATTTCCTTAAACAATTCCAGGATATAGGAAGAATTGACTGAGTGAGATTCCTCAGAGAGTCTGTGATCGACCTGAGGCTATAAGAGGAATTGACCGAGTGAGCTTCCTCAGAGAGTCTTGAGCTTTATATACTATACGGGGGTAGACTGAGTGAGATTCCTCAGAGAGTCTTTGTTTTGTTTGAATTTCCTTAAACAATTCTAGGATATAGGAAGAATTGACCAAGTGAGCTTCCTCAGAGAGTCTGTGATCGACCTGAGGCTATAAGAGGAATTGACCGAGTGAGCTTCCTCAGAGATTCTCTAGACCTTGGGGCTATAAGGGGAATTGACCGCATGATCTTTCTCAGAGATTCCCTGACTACCTTAGATTATAAGGGGAATTGATTGAGCGTGCTTCCTTAGAGAGTCTTATATTTTTGTATGACCAAACCAGAGGGGTTAGGATGAGTGTACTTCCCATAGGGTTGTTGGTACTTCTTGGATAGGACTAGAGGGGATGGATGTGAGTACTTCCTAGAGGGATTCCTATTTGTGGTTAGCTGTTTTCTTCACTGCTGCTTTTTGATCTATGGATTGTTTACTGTTGTGTATCATCCTGTTTACTGGTTACTATACTATTACCTGCCATATGCTCACTGACTATTAGGCACGTATCTTCTGGTGGTTGCCTACTGGGATTTAGTCTCTCACCCTATTTGGGTCATGATTTTTGGCCCAAACAGATCATATTACTGCAGGTATAGACAAGGGCAAGCGCCCTTCGACTTCAGGTACTTGATTGCATTAGAGCATAAGATCATGGGACCAGGCTGAGGCTTGCGATGCTAAGAAGTTTCTTATCTGTTTTTCTTTTACTTTGGTTTAGTATTTTATTCAGCATTGTGAATTGTTTGGATGTTTTCCTAGGCATATGTATCATGCATCATTTCATATATATGTGTGTGCTCCAGTTGTTTATTGTTTTAGTCTTCCGCTGTTTACTATTGTTGGATATTTACTACTTACACTATTGTATGTTTTGTTTACTTCCACTGTGTACTCTGCCAATGAGGGCATAGTTTCCCCACTAACACACCCAAGGCCCTCACTGTTAGTCGGTAGCCTCTGGCGTTCGGGGAAATGTGCTTGAGGCCATGTGACCAACCAGGGACGGGGCGCCTCTGGGTGCATCCTAGAACCGGGACATTACAAGAGAGGATATAGAAACACATACCTCAAACTTGGAGAGAAAGAGGTTGTACTCCCATTTTCTACCTCATTTTAAAAAAATATTCCTTTAGTAAGGGTTTTGTGAATATATCAGCAACTTGTTCCATCGTAGGAATATATTCCAACTTGAGATCATTCTTATGCACATGATCTTTGATGAAGTGATCTTTTATATCAATATTATAACACCCCAACCCCATTTACCCAGAGTTGGTGCATTATTTTAATACATTGGCATGATTACAAGGAATCATGTCCCGAAGGACCGATTGGTTTAGAAGTCTTGGAAAATATATTACATACATGAATGTTGCATTAAACTTTATAACATACAACACAACATAAACAATCCTTTAAGAATGCCATTATTCCCTTAGCTTAGCCCTGCATATCAATCATAATATACTTCTTGTAATCCTAGGAAAATAAAATATAATAAAGGGGTGTGATCAGATGCTCAGTAAGGGTAAATAATTTAGCAGAAGCTATAAAATTTTAAGGCAAGATGTGTAATAAAAACAAAATCCTTTTAAACATAAACTTGAACACAATATTGAGAAAATAAATCAAACATTACCATATAAATATGCACATGGATATTCTACTATTCGAATAATCACATGTAATAACTAATTTCATAATGAGGGAATGCATAACGCCGAACATCATTACCACATAGTCAAGGCATCGTGCCAAGACTACAAATAATTTTTTTCAAGGCCTTGTGACAAGAAACTAATTTTTCTCATGAGACCTACCGATGTATCAAGGAGCTATAGTGGGAACCACCTGTCACTTATTAAGTCCCCTGCATTCCTCATATGAAATTGTTGAAACATAACATAAACATTCGTATTAAAACTAGAATACGAAATGTCAATACTTTAGCCATAAACCATGAATGGTATAAAAATAGCACATCCACAATAAAACATATCATAACTCATTCAATACAATATGAAAAATTGTATTATAATAAATCAACCTCAATCAAGAATAATATTCAGTAAAGGATGATGATATAGTTGAAAATGATCATTAAAACTCCTTGAGTGAAATACCCATTTTTCATGAAATCATTTAAAATTCACACAATTTATAAAGGATGAAATTTAAAAGATATTTTTGAATAAAAATTTCCCATACCACTTTGAAACCTTTTAAATAAATTAACATTTTAAAACATTCATGTCCATATAAATAAATCCTTAAAACCATTTTGAAAACATGGACATTAATGAGAAAGATTTATAAGAATAAATATTTAAAACATTTAAAATGATTTTTTAGTTAAATATTACCTTAAAATAATAATTTTGAAAAATTATTTTATGAAACATAAACATGGATAATAAATATTTCTCAGTAAATACTTACACATAAACAATCTCGGATAATAATGAGATTTAGGAATTAACCCTTACCTTGCACTTTCCTTTGGTCGAGGGTATGTTTAACCTTCTGTATAATGACCATAGTATATTATTAAATTATAAAATAACAATATTAATATTTATTATATCATACACGATTCATTTATGACTTTATACTACCCATTTAATAATTATTTCCATCTTAAATTAACATTTCAGGTAATAATCACTTTCTTTATCATATGTGTTTTCACTTTTTATTCTTGATCATATCATTTAGATCAAGATTTAAATACTTCTAGAATATAAAACATGATTTATATATCATATATATTTAGAATATAAATACGTATAATAGATAGATATATGAAATGTAAAACACTATTTATGGAGACGGTAGACCATACGTACGCATAAATGTTGTTTCTGTTTTCATATCGTATTGAACGAAAGTAAGTGAATAAGATATATGTAAGTACATATATATATATATATATATATAGTAGCATTATTATGTCATATATTTCATATTTATTAATAATATATATTTTTATAATCATCATTGAATGGTGAACATGGAAATGAATCTCATCGCGTCGTGGAGACGGTAAGCTGTACGTACACACGAACGACGATTTCAGTTTCTTAATGATTAAAAGGTGTAGAATTGGATGGTATAATAATTATATATAGAAATTATAATGTTATTTTAATTATTTATATACATATTATTCATCATTATATCCATCCAAATAACATAGTGTCGAATAACAAATTACACCACAACGTGGAGACGGTAATCCATACGCACACACGCATGGTGACATTATCATTCATAGGATGGATAGGATAATGAATATGGTTGTACCAAATTTATAATAACATCATATTATGAATAATTTACTATAGTTATTATTTTGGTATGAAAATAACAAAGATAGATAAAGTGGAAGAAGAAAATAACTTTGAAAGAGGTGATAAAATAATTACCTCTTCTTCGAGTGTTTCCTTTTGATTTGAACAATAGGTCTCCTTAGGTTGGATTTATACTCAAGTTAAGGCCTATAGGTTTAATTGAGGGATGTTGGGAGGATATTTGGGTAGGGTTTGGATGAGCCAAATGGCTTTGGAGGTGTGAATTTGAGAGAAGGGGAAGTTCCCTTTTATAAGAGGGGTGAGGGGCACCTTAGAAAAAACTTGAAATATTATTTTATTATACAATCATATTCGGTTTCTAATGTATCAAAATGAATTTATTTCAATAATTAGGTGTTTATGGATCTGAATAATCTCAACCAATATATTTTATATAGGTTTAGGTCACTATATTAACTTTATCTTTTAGATTTAACTCTTAGTTAAATAGTTTAATATTTACCATGTCTCCTTGTATTTTTATATTATATGGTTAATAAAATTACTATAAAATTTCAAGATAACCCCAAGTGGTTCATTAATGAAATATATATTATTATATAAGTCCTTTGGACAAACCGTAGATTTTTAGGACTGTTATATAATTTAATAATATAGTATTTGTTTTAAAAACTCATTTATGTAAAATTTGAAACTATTTTGTATTTGGTTTTTTTGAAAGTCATAAAAGCATTATTACTTAGAAAAAAATTCATTTAATCAACCCTAACATGTAACATTAATATATAAAATTCTTTTATGGCATCAAAAGCCTCAATTTACATTTATTTTTATATTTATAATATCAATTATTTTAATCTTTCATTGATAAAGTAATTACTTCATCATCATTGTGTCATAAATAAATTTAATTATTTAATATCTAAAAATTAAAAATAAAATACCATTATTTAGGAAATAATTTTATCTTTATAATGAATATTTATAGTCTAATTTATCTTATGTATAACCCTATATTAAAAATGGTTTAGTTATTAAAATTTGAATTTAACACTTTTAACTCTTCTTTAAATAAAATAATAATAAATGTCCTAACCTAATCCAAGTGAACCAAAAGGATCATATTTTATCCATAAGGTTGGTTTTGGTGGAAATACACTTATAAAATATAATTAGGATATGTTTTGGGGTAATTATAATATCATTTTTACCTCTAATTACCCTATTTACTTTTAATCGTGGTAAATAAAAGTCAAAAAGTTACTATTCACCAAAAATCATTTTCATCTTATTGAACCAAATTTTACTTACTTATGTCAACCGTGTCTCTTGGATTTTTGAAATTCAACTCACAAAAGCAGTAAATCTTCATTTTATACAAATTTACAAATGTACCTAGAAGGTGGGTAAAAGACGTTAAAAAGTTCAATAAAATTTTATACATCTAATTTTATTATAAAATGACTATAATGAATTAAATTAAACTTATATAGGTATTATATATCTATTTTTACTTAAAATAAATTTAAATAACATAAATAATTATTTAAATAAAAAGTCGGTTTTAAACAATAACGTAATGTTTTTCACTATTCATCAAAAATTGAAATTTTTCAGAAAAATACCAAAAATTCACCCTAAGCTAATTTTGATATTCTGAATTAAAAAATTAATTATATTTTACAAAATTCAAAACATAGAAGTTTCATTAATTAATTTAAAATTAATTCCTGTTGTCAAAACCAAAAAGTGGGTTTTTAAAAAAGTAAAAACTATCAAAAGATTGACATGTGTTTATGTCAAATTTAAATTTGAAATTACTTATAATGACCTACATCATATTAAATGATAAAAATATGATCTAATTATACTTCAAAACCATTCAAATTCATAATTTAACACTATAAATTATTTCGATTAAAAAAGTTGTTTTCAATTAAAATTTAGTATTTTTCACTATTCATCAAAATATGAAAGTTATCAAAGAAGTACCAAAAATTTATCCAAACTAATTTTTTATGTCTCTATTATAAAGTGAAATTTAATTTCATTAAATTGAATATATAAAAGTGTCAAATATTGTTTTTAGAAAGGGTTCTCCATTAAAAGTCTGTAAAATTTTATTTTTTGAAAAATAATTCTTTTATTTGAAGAAAATTAATTTGTTCTTATATTATGTCTAAGAAACACATAATATGGATTCTAAAATTATATGAAGTATATAAAATTAAAAATTAAGTTAATACTATTCATAAATGCGTTCCGAATAGCTAGTTTGGTAAGTCGTGGTGCGCTCGAACTCGGTGTTGCATGTAACGCAAGTTATTGAATTACTTTGAAGAGATAATGTACTATTAAATCTTGGGGTGTTACAAATATGCTTCAAATGAGAATGTTTCATTAGATTTATAGTGATATTTATAGCACTTTGATTATCACAACCCAAAAGAAGTGATAACTTGACTTCAACTAGCAAATTTTCCAACCAAGTCTTTATCCACATAAGTTGTGTTACAACTTGAGTGGCAACAATATATTTATCTTCATCCATATTAAGAGTTATAGAATTATTTTTTTAGTATTACAACTCACAAAACTTTACCCTAGAAATAAAACTCTACCATATGTAGATCTTTTATCATCCACACTTCCTACCCAATCAACATCTATATACCTAAAAAAATAAATTATTCCTAAGCAGTAATATTTAATACCAAAATCTGTTATGCCTCTAATATATTTTAGAATTTTTTTCCTTCTAAAAGATGATATTCTTTTGGATCACTTTGTAATATTTCACATAAAGTAACAACATATACAATTTCTAGTATTGAATCATCTAGATATAAAAAACTTCCAATCAAATTCTAAAATTCCTTATAAATCACTTATATTACTTTTTTTTATCATTAGAAAAATTGTTTCCCCCCAAAATTGGTTCATAAATATATTTTGAATTTTCCATACCAAATTTTTAAAGAATATACTGAGAATACTTCTCTTGTGATAGAAAAATTTATTTATTATTTTGTGAGATTTGTAAGCTAAGAAAGTATTTTATTTCATGAAGCATGTACATTTAAAACAAATTCTTAATCTATTCATCACAATTTTCACAAGTTCTTTCATCATTCCTAGTAAAGATAATATCATCAACATCCAAAATAACAATGAGTTAGATCTCCTAATTTTCTCTAATGTAGAGATTACTATCAACTCTTCCTTTATTAAAGTTCAAATTCCTTAAGTAGGCATCCAATTTGGAATACTAAGCTATCATAGGTTGCTTTAAACCATACAAATATTTATTCAACTTTCACACATAAGTTTTATCTTTTACAATTACAAATACACACAGTTTCTTAATATAAAATTTATCATAAAGTTCTCCATTAAGAAAAACTAATTTCACATCCATCTAAAATATTTTATAACCTAATTATGCAGAAATAGTAATAAAGATTCTAATTGTTTCTAACCTTTCCACTGGAGAAAAAGTCTCATAAAAATCAATGCCTTCAATTTTTGAGTAACCTTTTTTAAACCAATTTCATTTTTTTCTTATCACTTCACCATATTCATTTAACTTGTTTCAGAACACCCACTTCATATAAATAACAATTTTATCATTTGGTTTGGGTAAAAGTTCCCAAGTATCATTCTTCTAAATCTAGTCTAAATCTTCATTCATTTAATTAATCCACTCCTAATCATCTAAATATTAATTAACATCTTTTGTTCTAACTTTTGAATATAAATAGTATGCACAATGAACTTTTAGGATCTTCTTTTTTGAACTTTTTGTTGTTGATTGCCAATAATGTTTTGTACTTCCACCTATTTCTTCAGCCTAGGATGAGACGTAAAAAGTTATTCATCATAAATAGAAATAGTATAGTCTAAATCTCCTATTTTTATGGCATCATCACTATTAGACATTTTCTCATGTTTCTTAATAAAAACTCTCTCATCTCCCCCATATTCCTCATTTACATATGTTTGTGAAACTTCTTCTTCATCTTTTTTAAGAACTTTTACATCAACAGTATCAAATATATTTCCTATTTCTTTATTGAAACATCTATATCCTCTGACATTAGAAGCATAATTAATAAAAATTCCATCAACACACCTTTGATCAAATTTTCCAAGATTTCCACTTGATTTTTATGATGTAGGGACTCCCAAAAACTCTTAAGTGTTTAAAAATTGGAGTTTCATTATAAAACATTTTTTAAGGATTCATATTAGAACTTGGTCACCGATTATGAATGTAAACTGATATACTCATCACCTATCTCTAGAAATAGTGAGAAAGACCATGTTTGATTAACATAGTACGTCCCATATCCACTAAAATTCTATTTTTTATTTTATTAACACCGTTTTACTATGGTGTGTATGGTGCACTGAACTCATGATGAATACCATGTTTTTCAAGATAACTTATGAATTATTCATTTTTTTATTCACCACCATTATCAGTTTGTAACTTCTTCATATAATATCTACATTCCTTTTCTTCTCTTCTCCCAAAACTCTTAAACATTTTTAAAACTTTTGATTTATGATTCAAATACATAATACAAGTAATACAAGTAAAATAATCAATTAATTAAATGAATTAATTATATCTAAAAGTTGATTATTTTATCATTGCCCCAAAAATATTTGAATGAATTAACTCTAGGGTATGATTTGAACTAATTTTAACTTTCTTTTGCACTGAGTTTGTAATTTTAACTTTCTGACATATGGGAAAACATAGATATATTCTTCTTGTCAAATAAAAAATATCACATATATAGTATCTCTTTGTCAACTTGATAATATTCCTCTAATACATATATCTAAAATTTCTATGACACAATTGATTATCTTCCATCATGATTAGATAACAAAATTTTTGTATATCACCAACTTGAAACAAGTTCTCTTTTGTACACTGACCTCTTGTAATAAATTTTACATCTTCAAATCTTTTTAAAAAACATATTTTCTGAAAAAAACTTTATTAACTTTATAATTTTTTTTGAAACACTTAACAAGTTGTGTTTTATCCCACAAACAAACTATGCATTTTTTGATTTTAGTTTTTATTCCCCAATAATAGTATATCCATCACCTTTGATTCTGAGAGATTCATCATTTCCAAATTTCACTATTCCTTCTTTAAAATCTTTCATATTCTTAAAAATCTTCAGATTTCCTATTATATGTGAAGATCACCCACTTTCAAAGATCCAAATTTGTTCTCCTTTTGTAGCTTTGAGAGTAGTTTCTACAATAATAGTTTTTTCTTTGAATTTATCTTTCTTTACATCCTTATTTTGAGAATTATTGTAAAATTTTTATTGTTCCAATAAAAAAACAAGACATCATTTTGCAAGATGTCCAGGCTATTCACATATTTCATAAATATTTTCTAAAGTTTGGAATCTATTTTCAACTTGCATAACAAGTCTCTTAGGGATCCTTATTTGAGAGGATTTACTCCCCCTAAAAATTTACTTCTAGTTACTCATGGTATTATTGTAGTGTTTTTGATTGAAACAACACATATTTGTTGTATATACAAACCCTACACAATACCAATAGTAACTATAGAAAGAATATTTTCCTCCATAACTTCCATACTACATGGAGTTGTAAACTTTTTTTTCTACAACTTTCTTACTTTACATGTTAAAACTTTGTTAAGCCCTATAAGTTATGATTTATTTCAAAATATTCTTATTCAACATGTATTTATTCCCATCTTCAATATAACCACCAGTAGTAGAAACATTTGATTAAGACTTTGAATTTTTTTAAACTTCTTAATTTTAAACTTTGTTGGTTTTGGATACATACACAATTTTCTCTGCATTCTTGATCTTTGAAACATCTTAATTTTTATTTTCAACCTTGGAAGATAACTTTTGTTGATATTTCTTAGGTTCACACTTCTCAAAACTTTAACCAATTTCAGAAAAATAATTTTTGAAACTTGTAACTCTTTGAACTATTTTAGAGAAATTTTTTTGAATAAGTTTTAACTCTTCTTCCTTCACTTTTATCTTTACTTCAAGATGTTAATTTTGATTATTTTAACTTTTAAGATATTTATTCAAATTATTAATCTATTTTATAAATTTTGATTTCTATTCAAGATAATATTATTAACTATTTGTTGTAAAACTTTATATTTTCAATTTCTTGATTTCTCATTCAAGTCTTACAATTTTTCAAAGACATTCTTTTAGCTCCCCATTTAGAGAATATTCTAACTATTTTTCTTCTTCTTCTTCTTCTTATTCTTAAAAACTACTATTTTTATCATAAGTGAACTTTTAATCATTAATTTTTATAATAAATGTGATTTCTCCATCAACTTTAATGAATTCTTCATCTTCAACTTCACTATCATCATCTTCATCATCCTTAAAAAAAATATCATTCTTTTGGATTTAGAGATATTTTTATCTTTTTCCTTAAAATAATATTTTTATTTGTCAACATTTTTATTAAAGTATATTATTGGCTTTCTATCATCTTCATAGATTTATTCTTCATCTTTTCTTCAAGGAAAATTTGAATAAAAATTCCCAATATCTCCACAACTAAATAATTTTAGTGGTAACTTCCTTTTGTACTTTCCTGTGCTTATTTTCAAATTTTTAGAAAATAAGGAAAAAATTCATCAAAATTATTACCAACCTGCTCTAAATGGCCTGATTTCTTTAATTTTTATTCATTTTTGATAATCCCTATTTTAAGGGTTTAAGGAGAACCTTTACATGACCCATAGGCTTTGTGACATTACATGACCTGATGGTCATATAGGAATACATTCAGACTATAACTACTTGGAACTGCCCCTCCCTAGCTTCTACATAATAATTTAGCTCTCCACCTTCACATGGATGTTTGGATAGGCTTCCTATGCATGCAAAAGTTGGTCCCGATGGAAATTTCCTTACCCTCTAATTCTTCCAAATCCATAATCTCTGGTTTGGTGAATGCACCTACTCTAAATCCTCATCTAGATTCCGCTCCTTTTAGAGTTTTCCTAGTCTATTTAAACACAATTTCATGTGGCTCAAAGTACTTGAGGTGGAATGAAGGTCTTGAGGTGGCCCTAAGGACTTGGGTTGGCCTAAAAGTTTTATTGGCCCAAAGGCTTTGGGTGGCTCGAAGGCCTTAAAGAACCCGAGGACCAAACCGGTAGCCCAAAATCCCAAACCGATGAATAGTTCCAGCTACTATAGTACTGAACAACACCTTCTATAGCTCCTGACACATTACCTTCTATAGTATCTTCTACAATACTACTATAGTAACCCAAAAAATATGTCTCTTACTAGATTTGATCTTGGGTCTCTTGGATGCACTTATAGAGTCCTCACCAACCGGGCTGAGGCTCTTGTGCTACTAAGCTCATATTCATTTTCAGACTCACCAATTTCTTCATATTTGACAATCTTATTAGATTTTCCTTTCTTGGAAGATTTGAAGAAAATTTCTTGATCAACATTTTCTTTTATTTTTATAACTTTATCTCTTCTCATTTTATATGTAATGAGATTTCTTTGTAATTCATCCAAAGGTAGAGTTTCAGGATCTTTGTCTTCAAAATATGAAACTTTGGCATCACAATTATTAGAAAGAATTGGTAATATATTTTCAAAAAATGATTAATCTTCCAGCTTCTTACCAAGATGTTTTATATTGTTTTAAATATCATTCACCCTTGTAAAGAAGTAACTAATAGATTCATAATCACCAATTTTGTGATCTTCGTACTTCAACCTCCAGATTTGTAACTTTTCCTTATTCACATTCATATTGCCTACATAGATATTTTGAAAATTTTCCAAATACCTTTGGCAGTACCAAATCCTTTTACTATAATAAATTCACTTTCATAGAGTGTAAAAAGTAAATCATTTTTATCCCTTACATCATTATCCAGATTTTTCTTATTATCAACTGTAAGAAGAAGATTCTCAGCATGAGGTGGAAATCCACTACAGCAGCCTTTAGAACTTCATAATCAAGGGAATATGATATGGAAATATTTTATCTTTTTAGATATGATAGTTCTTTTTATAAAAAACTAGAACTCATTACTATTCACACAATTCAAATTATCTATAGTAACTTCTATTCAAACTTTAACAAAGAGTAAATGAAGGGAACTTCCCTCTGATACTAATTGAAAATTACCACGCAGGATCAGTATAATCACTAAGAGGGGGGGGGGGTGAATTAGTGATGTATTTTTCTTTTGTTTTTTAGATTTCTTAACAACCTTCACCTCCTATTAAAGAGATTTTTTTTTGAAAAATAAATATTCAAACACATCTATAAGAACACAATTATTTACAAGGTTCACTACTAAATAAGAGTAAATTGTCCTTGGAATGGTTTAGAAATATTTCAATACCATATAATCCACAAGAAAACAATACTTTTGCATGGATACAAAAAGTAGGAAATACCCTTACACTTACATAGAACTATGATCAATACAACAATACATGTTCTTCTACCATCACAAAAAATGTAAATAGGATTTTCTAACAAGTTTAGAAACCTTCATAAATAAGTTCTGAACATTTTCACTAAGTTGATTAAAAAACATTCACTTTTTCATAATTCTAGAAACAAATTCTTCACTTTATTACCTTGTAATAGGTAAAAACAACTTATATAGAATTTTTACAAAACTTAGTTTGATCACTCTATCCGATTCCTTGATTTGATTTGTTTTTTTGGAAAGAGTATGTCCATATTTTCTATAGTAAATAAGAGCTATGATCTTTACATATATGATATTTCTCTAGAATATATCAGTTTGATTTCTCAATTCGATCTGATAAATCCTGACCACCACTTCTTTGATCACTTATTATGTTTGGAAAATCTTTATCCATAAGTTTTATATGATAAAGAGTTCAACACTAACACTCTAGAGCTCTTCCTTATTGAACATGAACAATTTCAGAGTATATTGTACTTGTAAACCTTTATATTGGTGCACTCGAAATAAAAAAGTCTAGAATCTGAATTTACATTCCCACTTAATAAAATTTAAGATCTCAAAAATTCACATTCATTTGAAATCCATTTTACTACTACTCATTTCTTATCAACTCTTCAATTATATTATCAAATCTTCTTGAATTCACTAGAACATATTAATTCTTGAACTTACCTGAATAATAACCTTACAAGTGCTCAGTCTCGAAAATAATAGTCTAGAACATCTCAGTCCAAAACTATGTTTTTTATTCCAGCTTACTTGACCCAGTTACAAACAAGTAAAACAAAAGGCTTCCCACTCCAATTCTTGAAACCAACTGAAAATGTTTGGAAATTTTTTTGTAACTTCTAAAAACTTCAGAACTCTATAACAAATGTCCAATAGAAACTTCTATATATCTCACCTTAGCATACACTTTATTCATTTATCCAACTGATCCTCAAACTAATAAAATCATGTCTGATGAAACTCAACATCTGATGACTAATCAGTGTCACATAGATCTTCTGCCGACTCAGTATCAACATCCCATCTGATGAATCAGTCTCTAAATTTCACCTGATGGATTAGTCTTTGAAAGCTTTTCCGATGTATTGGTGGCTGGAACAAGTCCAATGGATCGGTGTCTGCAATTATTATGATCAACAACATTGGAATTATTAAAACTTCATCAAATTCAAACTTTTAAACTTTAAATAACTTTTGTGTCTAGTGCTTTTCAATATGATGATCTACATTTGGAAAACTCCAACTTCATGAAAACATGAAAAAATTTCATTTCTATTTTATTCTATAAAATATTACTTATATCATGACTTCTTTATGTTGTTAATAATGTTAAATGATCAAAAAATCATTATCATAATTTTTTTTGTTGAATATCTCTAGAGATATTATAAATCTCATACAAATTTCTAGTCCATTCAAAAAATATCAATTTCAAAAAGATAAGTCTGAAAACAAGAACACTTAGTAAACAAAATTCAGAACAGAAAACTTCAATTTATGGAATTTCTTAAGAAATATGTGTCTGATCATCTAAGTCTGATACTCCTTAATCTGATCATTAGAAATAAAAAAGTGAGGTAATTTTTTTTAAAGATAACAAAAGTCAAAACTTCTAGAAAAACTTATTTCAAACAACTTCTCCAACCAACTTGGTTCCAACATGAGAAATAAGATCATTAGGATCCCACTAAGTGTTCCATATAATTCCTTTATTAAAAAAGATAAATCTATAAATTTTGAACATAATATATAAAAATTATATTAAAGTTTTAAGGGAAACAAAATCCATTTAAAGATACCTTTATATAAAAATAAACCTAAGAAATTAGGTTTTCATAAATGTGCATTATGTGAGCTCACCCTAAGGTTACTAAGGATAGGGATACCTAGTAGATTACTTATCTATCCAACTAGTGAAATAGACATATAATAACTTCACATTACATTGGGGGTGACACATAAATTACTAAATTAGTGATGGAAACATGCCTGACTAGTATAAAAAACCTCCTCCTATATAGGTCAGTCTACCCAAGCACCCGGGGTTTTACATTTGGTTCATTTGGTTTCGTATAAATCAATAAGAATTCCATTTCCAAAAAAAATTCACAAGAAGTTCCAAATTCCACTTAAAACATACTCTTTATATTTTCCAACATAAAAAGGAGTAATCAAATAGGGAGTTTTATATAAATCGGTCCATAAATCATGATTAAAGCATTATTACATCATTTCTAGAAATTAATTCAAGAAACCAAGAACCCATAATTTTAACCAATAAAGGAAGAAACCAAACCACCAAACTTTATCCATACAAATCATTTTGTAATTAATTAAATCCACAAGAAAAAATAGGAAGACCCTTAGAATCCCAAATAATCCCTAAAATATAATCCCACATCTTAAAAATTTAGGTAGAAGGAACTCTAGGCTACCATGTCTTTATGGAGAAGTAAAAACCATGGAATAAGGGAGAAGAAACTCAATGTAGAGGATATTATACCCTTAATTATAGTTTCCTTGATGAAAATTAAAGAAAACCACTTGGAATCAAGATCTAGGAGGAGGATGAGTAAGGGAATATCATGCTTGGAGAGGGGATGTAGTTGAGTGGGGAAGAAAAATAAGTGTTAAGGTTTTAATTTCAAAAAAGGGTAACTTGGTAATATCAATATTTTAAAAAACTATACAGAACACAGATTTTGAATGTATGATTTGAAAAATCATGCACCAACCATGTGAGAAGATCTTTACTCACTTGGGCACTTGCATAGTTTGATTTTACTATTAGGGAAACTATGTGTCAACCTTTCAAAATAGTTCTATGATAAAACTGAAAGTTTTTCATAGTTTTCCACATGGTTAGTACCAACCATCCACCAATAGTGAAAAATAATTGTTTTCTAATTTTTCCTAAATTTATAAATAAAAACACCCATAAAATAAGGGGAAGACAAAAATGATTAAACAATAGAATTAATAACTAAAAGTGAAACTATTCTTGTGACTTTTCTCTAAAACATATCAATTTTTGACCCCATAAAGTCCCTAAAACTTTCCATTAAGGTAAAATGATAGATAAAACATGAATACAAAAACATAACCTCGATTATAAGAATACGATGTTAGATCTCCCAACATATTAAGAATTTTTTATAAGAAGAACTTAAAATTATGGAACTCTATCCCATTCAAGTAAAATAATGAACCAAATAACTCCATAAAATCAAATATGTGAGAACCCATAAATAAGGAAAACAAATAACTCTATGAACCAAAACCATAATCAACAATTATCCAAAATATTCAATGTAAACCCCATATCTAACACCTTCAGGTTTTTTGGACTAGTCCTTTGAATATTTCTATACATATCTCTATATTTTTTCTTAGATTTGGCACTGTGTTTGGGTGTCAAAGGACCCCCAAATTAATATATTAAAAATATTAATATATATTAAAACATGATCATGTATATTTTTGGAATAAATGGTTCAATCACTATTTTGTACCTTAGATAGAAAATTTAGGACCAAAGTTTTTTTTAAAATGTAGGTTTTACCTTAGTCATGACATAAGGTTGGTCGGTGTTGGACATTCTATGGATGACGACCGTTGGCGGGTGCGTTAATTAAATTAATTAAATTATTTTATTTTATGATATAAACCTAAGGCATCCTCTATAAATACACCATTATAAGGAATCTCCATGGTTATCCATATAGACATGGGATACTAGAGAGGGGTAATAAGTGTACTTTATTGGTGTTGGAGAACTTGAAATGTGGATCAATAATGAATGATCGAGGGGAATTGTGAGATGGACAATGGATGCAGTAGATCTTCTTCCCCATCATTAGTGAGAACGTTCTTCACCAATGATAAATCCAATCTAGAGATAAGACTCATAATTTTGAGGTTTTCCACACATTTTTATTATTTAGAATTGATTATAAATTATCTACTTAATTTATCTTGGATATCATGAATCAAAATAAACTATATATAAATCTTATTGAGATATTGATTTTTATTTTTATTTTTTGTGCCATGATTCATCCCTAATTATCATATTTTATAATCATTGGATAGGATCACATCATCTAAATATGGTTATCACTTTTTTATTGTGATTCCCCCACTATTCATCACAACCTTTTCCATTTTCTCACGGGGTCGTGGTTTAAAATTTCCTGGCCATATTTGAATATAATCAAACCCCTAGATTCATGGATGATGCATGAACAACCTATGTATCAATATTTTGTGGATATATTGAGATGAAATTTTATTATTGAAAAAATGGATTAAAGGCATGTTCTTTATTCTTCATCCATGAGAGAGTTGCGGTGCAACAGGATGAGCCGCATGGGGTTTAGGTGCTCAAGATTCATCCATCAAAGATAGATTAGGCACGATAAGACCTATATTCGAGTTCCTTAGTGTGAATCAAAGTGGAAGTGGTGGAGGATGAATTGTGGGAAATATGCATGAAGAATTCAATGTATTTTGAAAAAACCTAACATACACAACGTGTATTCTAGGAATAAATGTCATGACGTCCCCTGGATACAGTAGCTAGGGTTTTAGGAGAAGTTAAATATCACACACTATGTATGACCTATAAACACTATGTGACTCCATGTTGGTGACTTGGTGTGTACTAAAAGGATACATGAGCATGGTAACTACTAGGAACATGTGCATTAATAGAGTACATAGAAACAACCATGTAATCAGGCATGACTATAGTACATTAGCATGAGCTGAAGTACACATGCATGAGCTATAAAGACATGAGAAGACCCCAGGAAGACAAGACATATTGTGTACTATATGTGCATGCCATGTAGTTCCACATATCCATCCAAGTTGTGTATAGGAGAGGACATATCTAGGTGTCTAGGTTTGGTGACACATCATGTGACCCTAGGTACATGTCATGTACTTTCCTTAGAGATTTCCAACTTACATATCTCCTTTTTATGGACTCAAATTTAGGCATGTGAGTATCTTATCCTAAGTAGTTTTTTAAATATATTATGATCATGAAATTTATTTTAGCATCAATTATATGACATGATGTGTTACAAATGTGATGTTTCTTTCAGCGATGATTGACCGATGACAGTGATCCGGTATGATCATCATTGAGATGTCGAGATCGGAACTCCCCCATCACACTAGGGTGTGATTCCCCTATAATTGTATAGGTAGATTTAGTACTACCCTATACTATAGCATGGTACCAGTCCTGTATCTATGTAGTGGATCTCCCACATATTTGAGCTTTGATGATTAGAAAGTCCTCTATAAGAGTTATTTATCCATCATCTGTGGATTATAATAATGAGAATCTCTCCCCTCCACTCAGATTCTTTTGAGGTTGTGCATGATTCTGGGTATCAAATATAAACCTTTATAGTTTTAGTCTAACACATCATTCTTAGATAGTCCATGTAGATGGATAACCCCTTTCTCCCTTGATCGGGTTTCTTTATGAGCATATCAGATATTGGGTTATTGTTTCCATCTTTCTTATCAATTGATCTTATATCTTTTTATTACTCTTTTTTTTTGTTTTTAGAGAATCCTTCTATGTATGTATATACTCACCCTTGAATGAGATTCACCCATAAGTATTGTGTAATATGTAGATGATACACTGATCGGTGGTGACCTTAGTGGAGTAGGATTCAAAGGATCATAACTATACCTAGAAGAGTTGACTGTGTTCAGTGGTTGAACTTGGATATTGTAATTCAGGATCTCTTTAGTCCCCCTTCTTCCTATTATTGTTAGGTTGGGACATCATCTCTAGTTAGGCATGTATTTTCCCCATTTTATGTATATACTACATTGTTGTACTTTGATTCTTTCATAGATAATGTTTCATTCAAAGTTTACTATCTAGACGTTCAATATTTCATTATATCTCTTCAATATTTTATAGAGTTGGTTGTATACATGTATATTGGTACTTAGTCTAAGGCCTCCCATTCAGTATTGCTTACTCGATGCTTTTTTCCAGACCCTATCCTATTGAAGGTGGTCTAGGGGTTGTCACACATAGCTTACCATCGGCCGATGGGCCCCAATGGGTTAGGTCATAACAGAGTGGTATTAAAGGTGGTATTTCCCCCAGTTTGGTGTTTGGAGTTTGACCTTATTGTGAGGTTTGGTTTGGGACTCAAGGAAATGATGCTGGAGTGTCTTGAGTGGGTCTTTTAGGCTAGAGAACTTAGTGTTGGTGTAATGAATGACATATCCATTCACCAAGACTATGACTAAATACTTGTCAACTCAGAATACCAAGACATCAGTTGTAGGGAACAAATGGTACATGCATTATATGGGATTGTTTATTTTTACTTTCATGACTTTCTTGAGTCAACTATCATATATGATCATATAATTGTGGTATGTCTTGATAAATTTTAAGATTCCTCTATAATGACAACCATAAAGGATGTTGCTATAGAATCATGATGATGATTAGTTTAGTGATGAATCCTTAATTCAGGGGCCTTATAATGAGGTGTTTCCTCCAAGTGGGTATAGAGAAGTGATTATACTTGTGGACTAGTGGATATTTCTTATAGGATATAATGATGATTCATGTAGGATTATGTGAGTTCCAGTAATAGAGACCACTGATGTTTATTAGAAATCCATACCCTCAAGTATTAGAGGATTGAATCGATTTGGTGATCCAAAACTTTAGGCTTGTTTGGACCATAACTGATCAGATGGTTGCACTTATATCCAATCTTCTTCATGAAGTAGCAGGTTGCTGGTGGATTTTGATCATGCAGACTCATGATGAAACTATGCTCACATTGTTAGACTTCTAGAAGATATTATGTGATGATTATTAACCTTTTTTCTTATTATCTATGTGGATTAAAGAGCTACTTGATCTGCAATAGGGTGATTTGATAGTTTCTAAGTATGTTGTGAGGTTTACCAACCTCACATGTTACTCTCTAGATATGTTGCGAGATGAATTATTTTGATCATGAAATTTTGAGAAGGGCCTTCATAGAGACATCCATACCAGTGTAATATCCTTACATTCCTACTTATATTGGAGTACTGGAGTGGGATCTGGTTATAGATAGATTCCTAATAGAGGGATATCGGGTGGATGGAGCTGAAAATGGCCATAATAGGGCTAAGTTGTCCATAATAACTAACATGCGACATATGTTAGGGTCTTGGTGCTGGAGGAATACTCATGACCAGACCCAAACACATAGATCTACAACACAAGGTTTGTATAGAGGATCTAATCATCCAGTATAGGGGTGATGTTATGCTTGTGATAGATGATGTTTACCCTAGGCATGACATAAGGGTGAACAACATTGGATGTTCCATAGAAGACGAACATTAACAGAAGCGTTAATTAAATTTATTTATTTATTTTATGACCTAAAACTAAGACCTTATTTAAAAATACACTATTATATAAAATCTACAGGGTTATCTGTATAACCTTGGGAGACAAGTGAGGAGGAAGAATAATTCTTCATTGGTTTTAGAAAACTAGGAACATGGATCCATGAAGAATGATCAGGGGGAATCATGAGATAGATGGAAAACATAGAAAATCTTCTTATCCATCAATAAATAACATATTCTTCACCAATTATCAACCCAATCCCAAGGTAAGAATCATTATATTTTGGTTTTCCACCCTTATTGATTATTGAGCATGAATTATAAATTGTTTTCTTAATTTATCTTAGATCTCGTGAATCAAAATGAACCAAATATAAATATTGTTGAGATTTTGATTTATTGTTTATTTTTTTCTATTCTTTGTAATGACCCAAGTTTTTAAAATATAAAACAATGTTCAATTGCGTATGTGATACACAACACCAAAACCAAACAAACAATGATTATTTAAATATGACCATTTTAACCTTTCCATTAAAATTTTGGATATAAGTTTGATTAACTACTTTATGAAATACATATATACTTTCCTAAATATATTGATTAATTATTAGTAAATAATAAATCAAAATTTGGTAATTTATTTTGTTCTTCAAAATATGTTTTCTTTAAAAATGATTTTTTATTTATTTTTATGAAAAAATATTACAATTATTTTATAGAAAATTTAGAAAATGTATTTGATAACATGAGATCAATTTTTTTGATATCAACATATCAATATTAATATGTGGTAAAATTTTTAGTTTTTTTGGAAAGTATAGATTTTTTAGTGAATAGTGAAAAATGCCTTTTTAATGTAAAATTGTCATTCCTTTATAAAATTAATTAATTTAAAATTAAAATTATTATTTTAATTTTATTTTAAGGTAAAATAAGAATTATTTAGTTATAAATCAATTAATTACATTTAAATCATCTTTATACCATATTTTAGTATAAGTTTATTTTTAGGCTTAAAAACATAATGTTCCAAAAACTATTTTAAAATTCATAATGTTTCTCTATTTTAATTAATTAAAAAAATACTAATGATATATTATTTAAATTAATTTTTTATATTATCTATAAATCTTTAGGAATTTAAATTAATATAATGAATATTACTAGTTATAGAGTTAAAGTAAAATCATATTTTCCTTGAAAAAAGTATTTTTTAGAAACTGCTTCCCATCATGTTTGCAGGTTTTATTTAAAAAAAAATCCTTACACAACTATGAATTGATTTTGATAAAATGGATTGAATATTTGGAATCATTATAATTAATATTAGTTAATAAATTCAACTTAATTTTTGAGCAATATGAGTAGTAATTATAGTAAATATTTATTATCACGGTAAAAAGAAAATAGGTTAATTATGGGTAAAAATAATTTAACATAGATTAAAAAAAAAGTAAACCTAATATTATGAATATTTTTATTTTCTTTTCATTGAAACTATGATTATATTTATTCCTTATTATTTTTAATTTATAAATAATTAAGTAATCATTTTGATAAAAATTATATTTTGATATAATAAAACACAAATTTTATTTTTGGGTAATATTCAATTAGGTAATCTATTTTAATGAATTAATATATTTTAAAATAATTAATATTTTAATAAATTATTATTATTAATTAATTTTTATTAAATATAAATGATTATATAATTTTTATGAATTCAAATGTAATTTTATAAGGTTTAAAAAACTGTTATTGTTAAAAAACACAACATTTTTCAATAAATATTGATTATTATTTTAAAAGTAAAAAATTAAAATATTTAGAAAACTATTTGGATAAAATGAATTTTATTCTTGGAATAAAAATTTCAAAATTATCCAATGCTGAACTTTTCAGTATTTTCTGAGACAATCGAATTTTCAGGTAAAAATTAAATACAGTATAAATATATGGTGTGTATTATAACATAATAAAGACCAAAATATTATGTAATAAATACTATAAATGGTATCCAAAACCAAATATAGGTTTAAAATTAAAAATAATGTGATTTTAAGATTATTTTATTATTTTTATAAAGCCTTTATGAATCCTTCAAAACCAATATTATATTTTATGTTTTTAAAATCATTTCTTTAAGAGCATGACTCACTTACACATCACTACGAAAAATATTTTAATAATTTAGGACCTTATCCTTATAAAATAATAAAAAAAGCATCCATTTGGTAGAAACCATGGGTAGAAATTATGGTAATGTTTGTATTTTTAGTTATTTTATTATATAGAGTCCAAAACCTAAGTTTGAAAAATAATAAAGAACTCCCATCTCTTTTCCTATATAAACCCACCCAAGATCCCCATTATATTCACTCAAAAACCTTGGAGTGCATCCTTAATCTTACCTACCCTCTATATAGTCCTCCTAATGTTCACCCAAGCACTCAATTATCCCCTCCCAAGCTTTCGAAATCACACTCTCAAGGCAAGGGATCTTCCACTCTCCTTTTTATTCAAGCACCTATTTTTTTTATGCCTCTTATTTACCATTTGTTCTTATTTGGGTATGTTTTTATAAATTAATATTACTACCATATTTATTTAAATGTTATTATATAACCATTTAAATCTGATTAATTGTTCCCATGAACCTTTATGTACACCTGTTAACATGTTGAAATTTAGTAAGGGATTACCCTCTCTTATTTTTATTCACGAACCTATTTTATAATGTTACTATTAATTTAAATTTGTTCTTTTTTGGTTATGTTTTTATACATCCCTATTACTTTGAATTTTATTTAAATGTGATTATATACCCCTTTCACTCTCATTAATCCCTCCCATGATTCATTATATACCCCATCACCATGCTGGAATTTAGTAAGAGACCCTTCCCTCTTATTTTCAATTCATGCAACTTCTTTATGTTTATCCTTTTAAATATCAATTGGTTATGTTTTAATGACTTTAAAAATATCCCTATAATTTCTAATTTATATCCTAATAATTATATATTATTTATCCTCTCTCATTATATCTTTTACCTAAGATTTTACTATGCCGAATTTAGTAAGGGATCATCTCATTCTCCTCTTTATTCAAGTATCTTCATTATCTTATGATCTTTTTATCTAATTAATAATACTGGGATATGTTCTTAAATATACCAATTACTGACCTTATTATTTCAAAATTATTATATACCCATTTATCTCTAATTAATCCCTCCCATGAACATTTATATCCCCCCATTATGCTATTGAAATTTCACTATGATTTCCCATGCCAAACAATTGTGTAGTGAATACCCATACACATTTCCTATCAAGGGTGTTCATATTTATTCACTTATAATTCTTTTATTTTGGAATTACATGTATGTATTACACACTCCTTGATCGTGGAATAAAATGTGATGAAATATGATTCCCTGTTGTATGATCTGTGTGGCACACTTATGCATGTGAATGAAATGAAAGTGACGAGTGTGCCAAAAATTATATAGCACTCTAATGAATTGGGTAATATTTTAGTCTCACGATTCATAATGAAATAGATTAAGGAGTGAAAATAATAAATCATGGGGATTTTATATCAGGATGTCTTGTTGGTTAACCTTGACCTATGTTTATGATTCTATATTTAAAGTTATTGCCACATTTTCAAGCTACCTTAATGTTACCATGCTATATCATGCCTTATTATTTATGTTTATGATTATAAACCCTTTTATGTTCCATTTAAATTCTCATTTAATAATATTTAAAACTTTATTCTTGTTATAACTCTTTTATATTCCCTTATTAGGCTTTATATCTCACCCCTTTCTTATGTACATCCCTAGGTTATCCTATGTAGTTTTAGAGGATCGATGATTTCTAAGAGCATGCTAAGGAAGTTTCCAATAATGTTTTTGTATCCCATGTTCGAGATGTTATTCTATATACCTATTTACCAAAGAAACTATACTTATAGATCTTTTAAGTTTTATTATGTGTAATTTTATGTAATTAATCATGAAATAAATTGTAATAAAGAGAAGTGTTGTCATAGGTTGTATCAAAGGAAAGTTTATTTATTTTTGGGATTAAGATTAGAAAAATATAATGAAAGCCTCCATGATAAGACTAAAAAAATAATAAATTCCTAAATTTAGGTAAATCATAGAGTAAGTGGTTTCTAAGAAAATCAATCCCTATTTTTATATTACAAGTGGATGTGGATTTGGTACTGATGTACCTAGTGGTAACACCCAAAAACACCGTATTGTGCTAGATTCGATCCGGAACTGGTGCACGACAATTGGTATTTTCACACACATGGTTTGAAAATCTTGGGGGATATACTTTGGTAAATTTACAAGCTCATTATGAACCATTATTAAGGGAACAATAATTACCATAAGATTATATTTTAGGAAATAGATAATGGATAACTTAGATTGAAGCCTTGAAATTCCTAATTTAAGGAAATACATGTCATTTATAAGTTATCTCATTAATGTTATTAGATTATTTTTTATGTGTTTAATAGTTTAAAATTACTCATCCATAATTTTCCATATATTCTATTCAATGGATAAAAATAGGAATAACTCAGTCAACAATCAATGTGGTGGGAAATGAATTGACAGACCAAATGAGATTCCTAACATAACAGGAGCTTAAGTAAGACATATTGTGATTATTCCAAACCAACTATCAAAAATCACAATTAACAACTAGCATATAGTTTAACGTCCAAATACATCAAAGAAGAAAAGGATGATGTATCAATAAAGTTTATATGATAAAGGTGATAAAGGAATAAAGATTCAATTTACTACTTGTCAAAAATGTAGAAATTGGCACAAAGAGAAATTCCTCAAAGGAACTTAAAGGCATTTTAAGTGTGAAAAAATAAGGAACAAAGTATATAGTTTCCCAAGAAAAAATAAAGTGTTTAAAGGAAGAGAATAAATTATATTACACAACACCATTTTTTGTTTAATGTATTATATGTGCAGAAAATGAGAATTATCTGAGTCAATTACATAATACAAGGGTTAAATCCTATACCAAATACCTATGTTATAGAAATCATTACATTGTAAGGATTAAAATGTTTATGTATTGGTATTTGAGAGCTATGTTGTATAAGTAGTATATCAATGTAATTTGGATATAATAATTATGAAACATATAAGGATTGTTCCATAGTAGTTTTTATTTAGAGATTGGAAATATATGTTTAATGGTACCAATAACCTATAAAAGTGATTTAGTGATAAGGTTATTGATAACCCTTAATACGTGTTTGATGTGGGGATAAACCTAAAGAGTCTTAGGATGATATTTCTAAGGCTAATCTTATGTTTAAAATAATTGATATGACTTTTGAAGATTTATGTGATGGAATTTAGTATGATTATCAATATTTTGGGAAAAATATTGTAGGATCAAATCTTTTTGATTTTGAGGTGGTTAATGATATTTTTGGAGATGTTTTATTTGGTTAAGGTATATATACTCATTAGGATTATTTGAGAATACTGATATTATATTATTAGAGGCATAAGATGAAGGGTATGATGCAACCTTTAAGGTTAAAACACTCTTTAATTTTAAGGTTATTAGTGTTATATATGGGTATTTATTTTAGGAATGATATATGTTAAACCTTTGGGATTATTTTTGGAATTTTGGAGATTAATGTATTAAGGTTTATTCATTTTCATTATCATATTGCATTATTCTAACCATTTTGGATTTAGTAAAGATATGAGGAATACATTTTTATTCTTTAGTGGATTATGTGATCCATTAGAAGATTATTTTAGTGCTTCAGGCATAAAAAATTCATCCCGAGTATTCATAATTTGTAGAAAAGTTGATATTCTAGTAGAAATTGATCAAAGGATGAAATTATAATTTTGAAGAAAGAATATTTATTTATTTTCCTAGTCTATATGGTAAAGGAATTCATTAAATATAGGAAAATAATCTTAAAAACAAAATGTTTTCATATTACGAACATTTCTGATGAATTGATGGTATTTTAAACCATCAAAGATTTATGGTTTTGTAGTCATTTAATTTATCCAAACTAAGTTATCTATCACCCTCCATTGGTTATTTGGTGTTAGTTTTTTCTTCAATGTTTATGTTTTCACTTCCCATTGATGTTCTCATACATGGAAACCAAGTTTTATGATGACCTGCATACTTCCCCGTCTCTCATTTCAAGTGGATGTTTTATTAACCCATTATACGATCTGGGTTTTCAATAAGAATATTTTTAAGTATTGATTGCTGAGTTAAATTTTAATTTTAAAGGATGAAATTTATTAAAGGGTTGAAGAATATAATTCCTTGAGTTTTTAAAAGATAAAACTATGTTCAATAGCGTATACGATACACAACACCGAACCCAAACAAAAAATGATTATTTAAATATGACCATTTTAACCTTTCCATTAAATTTGAAGATATAAGTAGGATTAAACAATTTATTAAATATATATATATTTTCCTAAATATATTTATTAATGATTAGTAAATAATCAATAAAATATTAGAAATATATATTTTTTCTTTAAAATATGTTTTCTTCAAAAGTGTTTTTTACTTTTTTTATGAATAAAAATTTATAATTATTTTCTAGAAAATTTAGAAAATGTAGTTGATAAAATTATATAAATTTTATATATCATCATATAAATATTAACATAGGGTGAAATTTTGGGATTTTCCAAAAAATATAGATTTTTCAGTGAATAGTGAAAAATACTGTTTTTATGTAAAATTGTCATTTATTTTGATAAATTAATTAATTTAAAAGTTTAATTATTATTTTAATTTTATTTAATGGTAAAATAACTATTTTTTATTTATAATTCAATTAATTACATTTAAATTATCTTTATACTGGATTTTAGTATAATTTTATTTTTAGGCTTAAAAATGCAATGTTCCAAAAAACATTTTTAAAATGCACAATGTTTCTTTATTTTAATTAATTAAAAATAAATCCAACTGAGAAATTATTTAAATGAAATTTTTTTATTATATATTTATATTTATGAATTTAAATTCATATAATTAATAATACTAGTTATAGAGTTAAAATAAAATAATCTTTTCCTTGAAAAATGCATTTTTCAGAAAACCGCTTCCCATCATGCTTGTAGGTTTTATTTTAAATTAAATTATTATAACTATATGAATTTTTATTATAAAATTGATTAAATATTTTGAAACATCATAATTAATATTATTTAATAAGTTTAAATTAATTTTTTAACAGTATAAATAGTAATTATAGTAAATATTTATTACCACAGTAAAAATAAAATATGTTAATTAAGGGTAAAAATAATTTAAAAGAGACTAGAAAAAAAGTAACCCTAATAGTATGAATATTTATATTTCATTTTAATTAAAATTATTATTATATTTATTCCTTATTTTTTTACTTTGTAAATGATTAATTAATCAATTTGATAAAAATTAAATTTTGATATAATAAAACATAAATTGTATTTTTGAGTAATATTCAATTAAGACATTTATTTTAATGAATTAATATATTTTTAAATTAAATAATATTTTATTAAAATATTATTATTAAATAATTTTTATTAAATATAAATGATCAAATAATTTTTATAAAGTCAAATGTAAATTTATAAGTGTTTAAAAAATATTATTGTCAAAAAACAACATTTCTCAATAAATGTCGATTCTTATTTTAAAAGTTAAAATTAAGAAAATTATAAAATTATTTGAATAAAATAAATACTATATTTAGAATCATAACATCAAAATTATCCAATAATAATTTTTTCATAATTTTCTTTTCGAGTAAAAATTAAATATGATATAAATATACAGTATATATTATGACATCATAAAGACCAAAATAATGATGTAATAAATACTATAAATGGTATCCATGAAAAAATATATTGTTATCCATTAAAATAATTTCATTTTAAGTTTATTTTATCAAATTTATAAATCCTCTATGAATCCTCCAAAACCAATATTATATTTTATGTTTTTAAAATAATTTCTTTAAGAGCATGCCTCACTTCCACATCATCAAGAATATTATTTTAATAAGTTATATCCTTAGACTTATAAAATAATTAAAACCACCCCCTTTGGTAGAAATTATGGTAAAAATCATGGGAATGTTTGTGGTTTTGGTTATTTTATTATATAAAGTCCAAAATCTAAGCTTAGAAAATAATAATGAACTCCCCTATATTTTCCTATATAAACCCACCCAATATCCCCATTATCTTCACTCAAAAACCTTGGATCACATACTTACTCTTACCTCCCCCATATATAGTCCTCCCAAGGTTCCCTCAATCACTCAAGAAGCTCCTACCAAGCTTTTGGAATCACACTCTCAAGGTAAGGGATCTTCCACACTCTTTTTTATTCCAGCAAATATCTTATGTTATGCTCTTAATTACCATTTTTTCTTATTTGGGTAGGTTTTTATACATACATATTTTCCACCTATTTATGTACATGTAATTATATACCCATTTCACTCTCATTAATCCCTCTCATGAATATTTATGTACACCCATTACCACGCCAAAATTTGGTAAGGGATTGTTCTCTCTTCTTTTTATTCAAGCACCTATTTTATGTTTTTCCTCTTAATTTACATTTTAATTATTTGAGTATGTTTTTTATAAATTCCTATTACTTAACATTTTATTTCAATGTGATTATATACAATTTTCACTCTCATTAACCACTCCCATGATTCATTATATACCCCGTTACCATGTTGAAATTTAGTAAGAGACCCTTCCCTCTTCTTTTCAATTCATAAACATTATTTATGTTTATACTTTTGAATATAAGTTGGTTATGTTGTAATAAATTTAAAAATATTCCTATAATGTCCAATTTATTTAATAGAAATTATATTTCATTTATCCCTTCTCATTATAGCTTTTACCCAAGCCATTATTATGCTGAATTTAGCAAGGGATCCATCCCTTCTCCTCTTTATTCAAGTATCTTCATTATCTTATTCCATTTTTCTCAAATTCATAATTTTTGGATATTTTATTATATATCCCACTTCATTCTATTATGATTTATAAATTATTCTAGACCCCCTTTTCTCTAATTAATCCCTCATATGAACATTTTTATGCCCCTGTTATCCTGCTGAAATTTCATCTTGATTTACCATGCCAAACAATTATGTAGTGAATTCCTATACAAATTTCCTATCAAGGGTGTTTATCTTTTTGTACTTATAATTATTTAATTAGGGAATTACATGTATGTATTAAAAACTCCTTTTTTGGAATAAAATATGATGGAAAATGATTCCCTTTTGTATGATCTATGTGGCACACTTACGCATGTGGATAAAATGAAAGAGACAGATATGCCCAAAATTATATAACACTCCAATGCATTGGGTAATATTTTAGTCTCATGAGATCTAAAGCAAGGGATTAGGGAGTGAATCATCAGAGTTTTTCTATCATTATGTCTTGGCAGTTAGCCCCAACCTATGTTTATGATGCCATGTTTAATGTTATTGCCACATTTTCCAAGCTACCTTTATGTTACCATGCTATATCACGCCTTATTATTCATGTTTATGATTCTAACCCTTTTTCTGTTCCATTTAAATGAACATTGTCTAAAATTTAATAGTTTATTAATGTTATTTTTATTTTATATTCGTTTATTGGGATTCTTATATCACCCCTTACTTATGTTCGTCCCCAAGTTATCCCATGTGGTTTTAGAGGATCAATAATTTCTATGAGCATGTTAAGGAAGTTTATAATAATTTTTTTGTATCCCATGTTCAAGATGTTATTCTATGTACCTAATTATAAAGAAACTATACTTATCAATCTTTTGGGTTTTATTATGTGTAATATTATGTAATAAATCATGAAATAAAATGTAATAAAGAGTAGGGTGGTCATAGTTGGTATCAAATGAAAGTTTAGTTATTTTTGGGATTAGGATTAGAAAACTCCAGTGAAAGCCTTAGGTATAAGAATAAATATAAGAATACATCCATAAATTTTGGTAAAGTATAGAGTAAGTGGTTTCCAAGAAAATTCATCCCTGTATAGATACTACAAGTGGATGTGGATCTGGCACAAATGTACCTAGGGGTAACACCCAAAAACATTATATTGAGCAAGAATTGATTGATAACTAGTGCACAACAATAGGCCTTACTGCACACCTAGTTTGAAACTCCCAAGGGATATAATTTGGTAAATTCATAATCTCATTATGAACCATTATTATGGGAATAATAATTTCCATAAGATTTTATGTTATAAAATATATAATGGATAACTTAGTTTAAAGCCTATAAATTCTTAAGTTAAGGAAATACATGTCATTAATAAGTTATCCCATTATCATTATTATATTCCAATTAATATGTTTAATAGTTTAAAATTAGGCATCCTTAATTTTACCTTTATTATAGTCAATGTATAGAAATAGTAAGAACCCAATCAACAACCAATGTGATGGGTAATGCAATGACTGCCCAAATGAGATGCCTAATATGACAGGAGCTCAAGTAAGACATACTGTGATTATGACAAACCGCTATTAAAAATCACAATTAACAACTAGAACATATTTAAACATCCAAATACATAAAATAATATGAGTATGACGTCTTAAGAAATATCATCTGATAAAGGTGATAAAAGAAAGAAGATTCAATTTCCTACATGTCAAAAATGTGGAAACCGACACTAAGGAAAATTCCACAAAGGAACTCAAAGGTGTTTTAAGTGTGAAAAAATAGGGCACAAATTAGCTAGTTGCCTAAGAAAATAAATAAATAGTGTGATGAAAGGGAATAAATTATATCCTATAACACCCTTTGTTTTTTAATGTATTATGTGTAGAGAGTATGGTCATTATTCTAGTTAGTGCCATAATCCAAGGGTTAAATCCTATACTAAAGATCTATGTTATGGAAATCATTGAAGTGTAAGGATTAAAATATTTATGTATTGGTATTTGAGAGTTATGTTTTAGAAGTAGTATTTCAATGACATTCTGGATATAAGAATCATGAAATATCTAAGGATTATTCCTTAGTAGTTTTTCTTTAGAGATTGAAAATATATGTTAAATGGCACTGATAACCAATAAAAGCAATTTAGTGATAAGGTTATTGATAACCCTTAATATGTGTTTGATGTGGGGATAAAACTAAAGAGTCTTGGGATGATATGTTTAAGGATAATATTATGTTTAAAATCATTGATACGACTTTTGAAGATTTATGTGATGGAAGTTTAGTATGATTAAGGATATTTTAGAAAAAATATTACAAGATCAAATATTTTTGATTTTGAGGTGATTAATAATATTTTTAGATATTTTTTATTTGGTTAAGGTATATATACTCATTAGAATTATTTTTGAAGAATGATATTATGTTATTGGTGGTGTATGATGAAGGGTATGAGACAAACTTTGAGGTTAAATTAATCTTTAATTTTGAGGTTATTAGTGTTATATATAGGTATTTATTTATGGAATGATCTATGTTAAACCTTTAGGATTATTTGTGGAATTTGGAAGATTAATGTATTAAGGTTTAATCATTTTTAGTATTATATTAAGTTATGCTAACCATTTTGGATTTAGTAAAGATAGGAGGAATAAATTTTTGTTATTTTGTGGATTATTTGATACATTAGAATATTATCTAGTGCTTCAGGCATAAAAAACATCCCGAGTATTCATTATTTGGAGAAAAAAATGATATTATAATAGAAATTGATTAAAGGATGAAATTATACTTTTCAATAAAGTATATTTCTTTATGTACCTAGTTTAGATGGTAAAATAATTCCTTAACTCTAGGAAAATAATCCTCAAACCAAAATCTTTTTAGATTATGAACATTTCTAATGAATTGATGGTCTTTTCACCCATCATAGATTTATAGTTTTATATTAATTGAATTTCTATTAAACAAGTTATATATCACTCACTATTGGTTATTTGGAATAAGTTTTTTATTACATGTATTTATTTTCACTTCCCAATAAGGTTCACCTACATGGAAACTTAGTTATATGATGATATTCATACTTCCCTTTCTATCATTTCAAGTGAATGTTTTTTAACCCTTTATTTGATGTGGGTTTTCAATATGGATATTTTCAAGTATTGCTTACCAAGTTCAATTTTAAATTTTGAGGACATAATTTGTTAAATGGGGGATGAATGTAATGCCCTGATTTTTTAAAATAGAAAACTACATTCAATAGTGTATACGATATGCATTAATAAACCCAAACAAACAATGATTATTTAAATTTGATTATTTTAACCATTCCATTAAATTTGAGGATATGAGTAGGATCAACTAATTTATGAAATTAATATATTTTTAATAAATATATTTATAATTCTTAGTAAATAATTAATCAATTTTTGGTAATGTCTTTTTGTTCTTCAAAATATGTTTTCTTTAAAAAATATTTTTTTATTTATTTTTATGAAAAAAATATTATAATTATTTTCTTGAAAATTTAGAAAATTTATTTGATAAAATGAGATCCATTTTTTTATATCATCATATAAATATTAACATAGAATGAAATTTTGGGATTTTTTGGAAAATATATATTTTTTAGTGAATAGTGTCAAATACAGTTTTTATATAAAATTGTCATTTATTTTAATTAATAAATTAATTTAAATGTAAAATTATTATTTTAATTTTATTTCAAGGTAAAATAAGTATTTTTTGTTATAATTCATTTAATTACATTTAAATCATCTTTATATCATATTTTTGTATAAGTTTATTTTTAGGCTTAAAAATGAAATGTTCCAAAAACTATTTTAAAATGCATATTGTTTCTTCATTTTAATTAATTAAAAATAAATACTAATTATTAATGATTTAATTATTTTTTTTGAGATTATATATATATTTATTAATTAAATTTCATATAATTATGATTACTAGTTATAAAGTTAAAGTAAACTCATCTTTTCCTTGAAAAATGCATTTTTTGGAAAACCGCTTCCCATCATGCTTGCAGGTTTTATTTTAAATTAAATTCTTCAACCTATATGAATTTATTTTTATAAAATTTATTCTATATTTGGAATAATCATAATTAATATGAGGTGATAAGTTCAACTTAATTTTTGAACAATATGAATGGTAACTATTAAATATTTATTACCCCGGTAAAAGAAAAATAGGTTAGTTAAGGGTAAAAATAATTCAACAAAGATTAGAAACAAAGTAACCCTAATTGAATGAATATTTATATTTTTTTTTCATTTAAATTATTATTATATTTATTTCTATTTGTTTATACTTTGTAATTGATTAAGTAATTTTTTTGATAAAAATTATATTTTGATACATTAATACAAAAATTATTTTTTGGATAATATTAAATTAAGAAATTTATTATAATGAATTAATGGTTTTTTTAAATAATAAATATTTTAATAAAATACTATTATTAAATATAAATGATCATTTAATTTTTATGAAGTTAAATGTAATTTTATGAGGGTTCAAAAACTATTATTGTCAAAAACCCAACATTTCTCATTAATTATCGATTATTATTTTAAAATTTAAAATTTAAATATTTATAAAATTATTTGGATAAAATAAATATTATTTTTGGAATCAGAATTTTGAAATTATCCAATGGTGATTTTTTCATAATTTTTTGAGATAGTTGAATTTTCGAGTAAAAATTAAATACGGTATAAATATACTATATGCATTATAACATCATAAAGAACAAAAAAAATGATGTAATACATACTATAAATGGTATATACAAACAAATTTATGTTTAAACTTAAAAATAATTCAATTTTAATTTTATTTTATTAATTTTATAAAGCCTATATGAATCCTCCAAAACCTATATTATATTTTATGTTTTTAAAATCATTTTTAAGAGCATGAATCTCTTCAATATCACCAAGGATAATTTTTTAATAAGTTAGGCCCTTGGACTTATAAAATAATAAAAACCACCCCCCTTTGGTAGAACCCATGAGTTAGAACCATGGTAAGGTTTGTGGTTTTGGTTATTTTACTATATAGATTCCAAAACCTAAGTTTGGAAAATAATAATGAACTCCCACTATTGGAAACTTATCCTTTAACAATGGTTTGAAACTATTGGTAAAAGCTAGAAAAATGTTGGTATAAACTATATCAACGTTTTTCCAAAAATTTGGTTATAGAGCCATGGGGATAGACATATCCCAACAGTTCTATGAGAGCCATTGGGATATGGATACAGAATGGATTATATACCAACAGTTTCTTGTAATCGTTGGTATTGATCTTTACCAATGGTTTAAAACTATTGGAAATATCAAAATTAATTTCTATACCAATAGTTTCTAAATTTTTGGTATAGAATTTTACCAACGGTTCCTCACAAACTATTGGGAAAAATTCAAGTAAAGGTTCTATACCAACGGTTTATAAACCGTTGGTATATACTTTTACCAATGGTTTACATGAAACTGTTGGTATATGTTTACTTTTCACACATATTCCAATGATTTATAACCATTGGCACATGATTTATGCACCTACAGCAGCAATCTTGCCTCCCGCCTGTGCACCTGCAGCCTCCCCCCTGTGCACTTGTAGCAATGCACTTCCACCAGCAGGCCTGCCTCCCCCCTATTCACCTGCAGCAAACCACACTTATAGAATTCATACAGAATTACACCTATGCACATGTACCAAACCAAACACATATATAGAATTCATACACATACAACAATTACCTGCAAGTATTTCCCCATTACACTTAGAGTCACTCTATATTATGCACATAAATAGTTCTTTTAGCAGGGGAAAAATAGCCATTTTAGGTTCAGACTCCCCCATTTTTCATGTAGGAGTGGAAAAAATATGGTGTCCATGGAGGAGGGCTATTCATGGGGTTTCAAGTACTGTCCAAGGGGGTAGGGGGTGTCCAGGGGTGGGGGGGGGGTGTCCAAGGGGGGTAGGGGGCTATCCAGGGGGTGGAGGGCTGTCCATGGGGGTGGGGAGTCCAGGGGGGTGTCCAGGTAGTGGGGTGGTGTCCAGGGGTGGTGGGGGGCTGTCTAGGGGGTTGTGTGTGTGTGTGGGGTGGGGGGGGGGGGGGCTATCCAAGGGGGTATGGGGGGGGGGGGTGTCTAGGTGGTGGTGGTGGTGGTGGGTGGGGGGGGGGGGTCCAGGGGGTGTCTAGGGGGTGGGGGATGTCCATAGGGGTGGGGGATGTCCGGGTGGGGTGGGAGGTGTCTAGGGTGTGGGGGTGGGGGGGGGGGGTGGTGTCTAGGGTGTGGGGGGTTGTCCAGGGGGTTGGGGGGGCTATCCAAGGGGGTAGGGGGTGTCCAGGGGGGCTGTCCAAGGGGGTAGGGGGTTTCCAGGGGTGGGGGTAGGGGTTGTCTGGGGGAATGGGGGGTGTCCAGGGGGTTGGGGGGCTGTCCATGGGATAGGGGTATCTAGGGGGTTGGGTGGGTGGGTGGGGGGTGTCCAGGGGGTGGGGGTGGTGTCCAGGGGTGGTGGGGGGGGGGCTGTCTAGGGGGTTGGGGGGGGGGTGTCCAAGGGTGTAGGGGGGTATCCAGAGGGTGGGGTGGGGGGGTATTTAGGAGGTGGGGTGGTGTCTTGAGGGTGGGGGATGTCCAGGGGGTTGGGGGTGCTGTCCAAGGGGGTAGGAGGTGTCCAAGGGGTGGGGGGGGGGGTGTCTAGGGGGTGGGGGGCTATCCATGAGGGTGGGGGTGTCTGGGGGGTGGGTGGGGTGGGGGGGGGGGTGTCCACGTGGTGAGGTGGTGTCCGGGGGGGGGGGGTGTCTAGGGGGTGGGGGGGGGGGGCTATCTAAGGAGGTAGGGGGTGTCTAGGGGGTGTGGGGAGTGAGAGGGGTGTCTAGGGGGTGGGGGTGCTGTCCATAGTGGTGGGGGTGTCCGGGGGGTGGGTGGGGGGTGTCTAGGTGGTGGGGGTGGTATCTGGGGGGGTGTCCAAGGGGTTGGGGGGCTGTCCAAGGGGGTAGGGGTGTCCAGGGGGGTGTCTAGGGGGTAGGGGTGGGGTGGTGGTGGTGGGGGGGGGGGGTTGTCCATGGGGGTGGGGGTGTTCAAGGGGGTGGGGAGGGGTGTCCAAGTGGTGGGGTGGTGTCCGGGGGGTGGGGTGGGTGGGTGGGGTGGATTTCTAGGGGGTAGGGGGGCTGTCCAAGGGGGTAGGGGGTGTCCAGGGGGTGGGTGGGGGGTGTCTTGGGGGTGGGGGGATGTCCATGGGGGTGGGGTGTCTAGGGGGTGGGGGGTTTTTAGGGGTGGGGGGCTATTCAGGGGGTTGGGGGGGATGTCCAAGGGGGTAGGGGGTGTCCAAGGGGGCCGTCCAAGGGGGTAGGGGGTGTCTAGGGGGTGGGGGGGGGGTGTCCGGAGGGATGTGGGTGTCCAAGGGGGTTGGGGGTGTAAAGGGGGTGGAGTGGTGTCCAAGAGGGGTGGGGGGCTGTCCAAGGGGTTGGAGGGGGGGGGGGGGGGGGCTGTCTAAGGGGGTAGGGGGTGTCTAGGGTGGGTGTCCAGGAGGTGGGGTGGTGTCCAGGGGGTGGGGGGGGGGCTATCAAGGTGGTTGGGGGTGTTGTCTAAAGAGGTAGGGGGTGTCCAGGGGGGGTGTCCATGGGGGTGGGGGTGTCCAGGGGGTGGGGGTGTCTAGGGTGTGGGTTGGTGTCCAGGTGGGGGGGGGGGCTATCCAGGGGGTTTGGGGGGGGTGTCCAAGAGGGTGGGGGGTGTCCAAGGGGTGGGGGGTGGGCTGTCCAAGGGGGTAGGGGGTGTCCAGGGGGGGGGTGTCTAGGGTGTGGGGATGTCCAGGGGTGGTGTGAATTAGTCACATAAAATCATCAAGTCAAGTTTTATTATTTATAGATAAAGAAATAAAGATAATTTTACCTACCTAATTACTCATATATCCAGGCACAACAAATCATCAAACATCAAATGTTAGTAATATCAGTAAAAAATGTAACAGATCAATCTATCCCTCATCACCATCACTTTCATCACCATTGTCATAGGCCTCACCCCCATCCTCATCGTTGTCCCCATCATCATCCCCTCCCTCCTCAATGCCCTCATCCTCGCCCCATACTCCGTCTCGGCCTCCTCCTCTCCCTCATCCTCTCACTCCTCCTCCGCCTCAGTCTCCTCCTCACCCTCCTCCTCCATCTTAGCCTCCTCCTCACCCAAGGGGGGTGGGGGGGGGGGCTGTTCAGGGGGTGGGGACATCCAGGGGTGAGGGGTGTCCAGGGGGGCGGGGCTGTCCAGGGGGTGGTGGTGGTGGTGGTGGTGGGGGGGGGGGGTCCAGGGAGTGGGGTGGCGTCCAGGGGGGCTATCTAGGGAGTGGGTGGGTGGGTGGGGGGGGGGGCTGTCCACCAGGGGTGGGTGGGGGTGTCTAGGGGGTGGGTGGGTGTTCAGGGGGTGGGGTGGTGTCTAGGGGGGTTTCCAAGGGGTGGGGGTATCCAGGGGTGGTGGGGAGATTTCCATTGGGTGGGGGGCTATCCTTGTGGGTGGGGGGTGTCCAGGGGGTGGGGGGTGTCTAAGGGGTGGGGTGGGGGTAGGGGGTGGGGGTGGGGGGCTGTCCAAGGGGGTGGGGGTTTCCACCCCCGTACTAGGGTCGTAGAATCTAATCTCTATTCAATTATAGCATGACTTAAAGCCTATTATAGATGACTCAGAAGACTGATGGTGTAAACCATGAATATCATACATATAAATCACCACACACCTAATTGTAAACACACCTCCAAATATCAGATGTGGATAGGATTTTATCGTTTCATAAATGAATTATAAAATAAACACACCTAATTGTAAACACACCTTTAAATTTTTAGCTAGGTATGTGGCTTATTGATGCCTTGAGAGGCTAGATAAGATCTAATTCCAGGTTGTTATACAAGGTGTAAATATAGTATTTTCTATTTTTACAAAATTGTGTGTGTGTGTGTGTAAAATACGATCCTATGTATGTTGTTTAGGTATATGAGAAAAGTTTTGATGGGACACTGCTCATGTGAGTATGAGATTTGTTATATCATTAAGTGATATGGAGTTGTACGAATGTTAAATTTGTATGAGATCAATATGGATAGTGGATAAGAACCTGAGTGAGATTTTTTTGAAAAGATCACTTCTTCTTGGAAGGGTAAGAGTGAGTGTTGGTATGAAACTTCAAGAAAAGTATTAATGTGTGAAAGCAACTATACATTGGTTATATGTGATTCTTATTTTTTTTGTAGAGTATCGGAGTGGATAGCCCACCCCCTCCCTGGACAGCCCACAACCCCCACACCCCTACAGCCCCCTACCCACTGAAACCCCCCCTGAACACCCCACCCCCTAGACACCCTCCACCCCCACCCCCACTTGGACATCCCCCACCCCACTTGGATAGCCCACCCCCACCCCCACCTAGATAGCCCACCACCCCACCATCCCCAACCTGGACAACCCCCACCCCCACCTGGACATCCCCCCACCTAGATAGGCTACCCTCTACCTAGATATCCCACACCCCTCCTCCACCTAGACAACCCAACCCTACCCCCTGGATAGACCACACCCCTCCCCCACCAAGATATACCACCCCAACCCTGGACATTCCACCCCCCGAGACAGCCCACACCCCCTCCCCCACCTGGAAAACCCACCCTGACCCCCCTGGACAGGCCATACCCCTCCTTGGATAGCCCACACCCCCTCCCCCACACCCCTACCCCCTAGACAACCCACCCCCACCTGGACAACCCCTACCCCCTGAAACCCCTCTTAGGGTAATTTTATTTAAAACCATTTTATTAATTAAGAAAGGAAAACCATCATTCATTAGCCATTTCCTTCAAATAAACCCATTAAATTTATCAAAACATGAAAAATTCAATTTATAAGGCTCTATGGGTCACTTAGGAAATGACATTGGGGAAAGGAGAAATCACCTACATGGTTAATTCCAATTTAAAAACTAGGTCAAGCACTTTGTAGTGGGGTGGTGTTTGGGGGGGAGGGGTGTCCACGGGGGTGGGGGGCTTTCCAAGGGGGTGGGGGGTGTTCAAGGGTGTGGGGGGTGTCCAGGGGGTGGGTTGGGGGGCTGTCCAAGGGGGTGGGGGTATCCAGGAGGTGGGGGGCTGTCCAGGGGGTGGGGGGTGTCCAGGGGGTGGGGGTGTCCAGGGGGTGTGTGTGTGTGGGGGGGGGGGTGTCCATGGGGGTGAGGGGTGTCCGGGGAGGGGGGGGGGGTATCCAAGGGGTGTAGGGGGTGTGGAGGGTGGGGGGGGGGGGGTAGGGGGTGTGTGGGTGCTATCCAATGGGGGGTGGGATGTCCAGGGGGGTGGGGGGAGGGTGTCCATGGGGGGTCATGGGTGTCCAGGGGGTGGGGGTGTCCAAGGGGTGGGGTGGGGGGATATCCAACGAGGTGGGGTTTCCAGGGGGATGAGGGGCTGTCCAAGGGGGGTGGGGGTGTGTGTGTGGGGGGGTGTCCAAGGGGTGGGGGTGGGGGGTGTTCAGGGGGTGGGGGGGGGGTGTCCAGTGGGTGGGGGGCTGTCGAGGTGGGGGGCGGGGTGTCTAGGGGTGGGGGTGTGCAGGGGGGTGGGGGATGTCCAAGGGGGGTGGGGGGGGGTGAAAGAGGGGTGGGGGTGGGGGTTGTCCAATGGGGACTATCCAGGGGGTGGGGGGGGGGAGGAGGGGGGGCTTTCCAGGGGGGTGAGAGGTGTCCAGGGGGGTGGGGGTGTCTAGAGGGTGGGGGGGGGGTGTACAAGGGGGTGGTGGTGTCTAAGGGAGTGGGGGGCTGTCCAAGGTGGGTGGGGTGTGTGTGTGTGTGTGGGGGGGGGGGGGGGGCTGTCCAATGAGGTGGTGTGGGGGTGGGGTGTTCAGGGGAGGAAATACCCATATAATGCCTTAAAAATTACCTATACCCAATCCAACCGGTATCAAAATTCCAATCCTTCAGTCAACCAACAACTAATTAATCCTTAATATCACCACCCTTACCATTATTTCTTGAACAAAAACTATAAATACAAAATCCAAATCCATTTTCAACTAAACTAAAGTCCATAGAAACTACCATAAAACCCCACTAAAAAAATGGAAACCCATATACACCACTACCCCAACCGTCCCCAATCCCTTCACATGGACCATCCTTATATCCATTACCCACCTAGAGACCATATGACTAAACAATCCCTTTACTATATTTGAGTGGGGAAACATCTCACCAGTACCCATTAGTTCATATGGTTCACGAAATCTACACACAGAAGGAGTGGCTATGAATATTTCAAATAAAAGTGATTCACACAATCATAATACTTGAAGTGTAGAACAAAAATAGAAAACAAATCAAAGTGTTCAGTATACCATGCCAAAGACCACACGAAACTATGGTTTAGGTCAAATCAAAATAGAAAAAATATGCAAAACATTAAAACTAAGGTACCACTTACTAATTTGAAGTGTAGAAATAAAAAATTGCTTGATTGAAGATGGATTTATAGGGTGGAAGGAGTTCTGAAACCTAAGGTAAAGAGAGAGATTCAGGAGAACTTCAGATTAGTGATGCAATCGCACAGAAGGGAAAGATAGAGCCACTGTGTATTTGGGATAAACCTTTCCCAACGGTTTTTAAAAATTGTTGGGAAAGCTGTTCTTTACCAATAGTTTTTTAAAACTATTGGTATACATTATAGAAATAAAATATTTTCCAATGGTTTGAGTAAGACGTTGGGAAATCTTCATTCTAAAATCAAAATACTAAAGTTTTCAACAAACTATTGGTAAAGGTTTCTCTATAACCAGTATACCAACATTTTTTTCAAACTATTGGCATAAAACTATTGGGAAATCCTCTATTTCCACCAGTGCCCCCTCTATTTCCTTATATAAACCCACCAAATATCCCCATTATCTTCACTCAAAAACCTTGTAGTACATCCTTAACCTTCTATACCCTCTATATAGTTTTCCCAAGGTTCCCCAATCTCTCAATAATCTCCTTATAAGGTCTTTTAATCACACTCTCAAGGTTAGAAATCTTTTACTCTTCTTTTTTTCAAGCACCACTTTTATGTAATGCATCTTAATTCCCATTTGTTATTATTTGGGTATGTTTTTATATATTTATATTAATTAAATCATTATTTAAATATGATTATATACCCCTTTAACTCTCATTAATCCCTCCCATGAACCTTTATGTACACCCTTTATGATGCCAAAATTTAGTAAGGGATTACCCTCTCTTCTTTTTATTCAAGCACCTCTTTTATGTTGTTCCTGTAAATTTCCATTTTTTATTATTTTGGTATGTTTTTATAAATACATAATAATTAAAATTTTATTTACATGTGATGATATACCCCTTTCACTCTCATTAATCCCTCCCATGATTCATTATGTACCCCGTTACCATGCTTAAATTTAGTAAGAGACCCTTTCCTCTTCTTTTCAATTCACACACCTTATTTATGTTTAGCCTTTTGAATCTCTATTTTTATATTGTAGAGACTTTAAAAATAACCATATACTATCCAATTTATGTCTTAATAATTATAGATCATCTATCCCCTCTCATTATAGATTTTACCTAAGCCGTTACTATGCTAAATTTAGTAAGGGATCTTCTCCTTCTCCTCTTTATTCAAGTATCTTTATTATATTATACCCTTTTTCTATAATTCATAATGTTGGAATATATTCATACATATTCCTATTACAACCATTATGATTTATAAATGATTATATACCCCTTTATCTCTCATCAATCCCTTTTACAACCATTTATACCCCCCGTTATGCTGCCAAAATTTCACTGTGATTTCCCATGCCAAACAATTGTGTAGTGAATACCCACACACATTTCCTATCAATGGTGTTAAAATTTATGAACATATAATTTTTTTATTAGGGACTTAAATGTATGTATTACACACTCCTTGATTGTGGAATAAAATGTAATGAAAAATGATTCCCTATTATATGATCTATGTGACACACTTATGCATGTGAATGAAATGAAAGTGACAGGTGCTCCCAAAATTATACTACACTCCAATGCATTGGTAATGTTTTAGTATCATGAGATGTAATTAAAGGTATTAAGTAGTGAACCTAATCAATCATGATACTTTTTTCCATCATTATGTCTTGGCATTAATCCTTGACCTATGTTTATGATTCCATGTTTAAAGTTGTTGCCACATTTTCCAAGTTTCATTTATGTTACAATGATATATCATTATTTATTGTTCATGTTTATGATTATAACCCATTTTATTTTCCATTTAAATTCACATTTTCTAACATGTAATAATATCTTCATGTTATTCCTCTTTTATATTCCCTTACTAGGTTTCATAGCTCACCCCTTTCTTTTGTATGTCCCTAGGTTATCCCATGCATTTTTAGAGGATCAGTGATTTCTAAGAGAATGTTAAGGAAGTTTCCAATATTGTTTTTGTATCCCTTACTCTAGATGTTATACTATGTACCTAATTCCTAAAGACACCAGGGTTATCGATCTTCTGGGTTGTATTATGTGTAATATTATGTAATAAATCATGAAATAAAGTGAAATAAAGAGCTGATTTATCATATGATTAACCCATACTTCCCATATTTTATAATTATTGGCCAATATCGCATCATCTAGTGATGGTTTTCAGTTTTTTTTCGTGCCTTTACCCCATCATTCATCATGTACTTCACTATTGGACCATGGGGTTGTAGTTAGACTTTTTTGGGCCATATCCGAGTGCAATATAATCCCCATATTCATATAAGATGCATGCACAATATACAGATCAATGTTTTGAGGAAAGATCATGACATGATATAGGTTTTAGTTGTATATGACACAAATCAAAGGCTGGTTCTTGGTTCTTCATCCAAGGGAGAGGTGCAGTGTTACGAGATGAGCTGCACGGGGTTCGAGTGGAGGGAATCCAACTACCAACAATGGATCGAGTGTGGTAATCCCTAGATCTGAGTTCCTTGGTGTGAATAAAGGTAAAAGCGGTGGTGGGGGAAGTGTGGGTGATATGCATGAAGAATTATTTTGATTCTGGAAAAAACCAATATGCACGGTGTGTAGTCCAGGAACACATGTTGTGTAGTCTCCTGACTACGACCGTTAGGGTTTATAGTGAAGTTAAATATTACATGTCATGTATGTCCCATAAATGCTGTGTGACCCAATTCTAGCGATATGGCATGTACCCCAAGGGTAAACAGGTATGGGTACGACCATGAACCCAAGCATAACCAGAGTACATGGGCACAACCATTTACTCAGGCATGGAATGAAGTAATGGGTACAAACCATGAGTACATAAGAATACCCCAGGAAGATAAGACATTCCTTGTACTGCATGTACACACCATGTAGTTCCAAATGGTCATCCAAGACATACACAAGAGAGGATATGAATATATGTCCAGGTGAGGCCACATGCCATGTACTTTCCTCAAGTGTTTCCACCTTGTGTATATACTTCTCTTGGTCTCATATTTGGGTGTGCAAGTAGCCTATCATGATCAGTTTTCCACATAGAACATGATGGTAGATTTTTTTTGGCATCAGAGATATTACACAAGGTGTTACAAGAATTTCACTTCTTTTAATATTTATTGATCTATAGTAGTGATCAGGTGTGATCATCTAAGAGATGTTAGAGTTGGAACTCCCCATTTACACCAGGGAGTGGGTCACCCATACTCTTTTCATAGATAGATTCGGTACACCCCTATACTAAATTAGGGAGTTGATACTCTATTTAAAGAGTGGAAATCCCATATATTTGAGTTCTGATGGTGAGAAGGTCCTCTATGGGGGTTAATTCTCCCTCGATTGTAGAGCGTATTAGCGGGGAGAGGACCCCTCCAATAAGATTATTGTGAGGTTACACATGATTCTTGGAATTAGAGACGAACCTTTAGAGTTTTGGGATGAATAATTATCCTTATATTCATTATAGAGATAGAGATACCCTTTATCTCTTGTTTGGGTTTCCTTATGAGCATATCAGATGTTGGGTTTTCATTTCCCTCTTACTTATGGGTTGAGTTGACACATGTATCTTTGTATTTATATCTTCTTGGTTTTCAGAGTGTCCTAATGGGTATGTATATACTCACCCTTACATGGTATTCATATGCATGTGTTGTGTCTTATACATATGACAGAATGGCCAGTGGTGTCCTTAGTAGATAAGGATTCATAAGATCATAGTTGTACCTAGAAAAGTTGACTGTGTCCAGTGGTTATCCTTGGAGATTGTAAGCTGGAATCTCTTTAGTCTCCCTTATTCTAGTATTTTTCAGGTTGGGACCTCATCTCTGGTTGGGAATGTATTTTCCCCCTTTTAATTATATATTATTCTTTAGTACTTTGATGCTTTTCTATATGATGTTGCATGCATGGTTTACTCTCTAGATGTTCAGTCTTTCATTATATCTATGGACTGTTTCATGGAGTTGATTATGTGTATTCATAAATGTACTTAGGCCAAGGCCTCTAATTAAACATTTCTTACTCAATGCTTTTCACCTACCCCTAGCCTATTGGAGGCATGCTTGGGGTTTTCATATATGGATTACTGCCGACTAGGTGGGCCTCGATGGGCCAAATTGTGACACCTTCAAATCAAAATTCCATTACTCCAATATAACCAATAAGTCCCATTCTCCAAAACTAAGGTTTCCAACCCAATACAATATCCTAGAAAATAAATTTTATTATGGCTAAAATGAGAAATCATATTTTATAAGAACCTTCATAAAATGACCCAATTCGTAGCATAAAAATATCAATATGATAAATAAGGAAGATCTACCAAAATAAGATAGCAAATCAAAATAACTATAATTAAATCATGAACCATAGAACTAGGAAAAATTAACAACTTTATGAGAATATAACAATCAAAATGAATTTAAAGACTAACATATATATGAATTACTACAGTATACCCTTTTAAACACAAAAAAACCATTAAGAATTTAAAGGAACACATAACGAAAATGAAATTTTACTAAAGAATTGATATAATTTGAAACAATTGAGAAATTACTTAAACTATAAACCCTTAATTAAAACATAACAAAAATCAATTTATAACCATAATATATAAATCTACATTTTCCAAATCATTCCTTAAAAACATGGTAGAACCATCTATTAAAGAATACTTCACAAGTGGGGTTCTCTTCACTATATAGTCCTTTTCTCAATATAATATCCAAATATCATTTAAGGACTAGTTGAACACATGAAAATTCAATATAAAAAATCTAGTTATAAAAGAATCAATAAAAAACATATAAAATTGCTTAAAATAACATACAACTAAAAATGTAAACCAATTATAGCATCTAAACATACAATAAATAGTTCAAAGAAACCAAGAATAAGAACTAAATATGATTCCTTTACATAATTTTAAAAATCATTATAATGAAATATCCTACTCATTAGGAAATAATTTCATGATCAATATTAATTTCAATTTCCATTTTAGGGTGGAAAATGGGCCTTGGAACCATAATTTAAAGATTTCACTTTAAAATATCTTTGGAAACCATTTTGAAACCAACTTACATTTGAAAAATTCCTTAGAATTAAGGGAAAACCCCACTTTAAAACCTCAAAACTCATTCCTAAATGAAACAATAGATCACAACATCATAAAACAATCATAAAAACTCCACAATATATACAATTAATATACTACATAGAAACAAATTCAAAGTAAGGGAGTAATCATAACAAACAAAAAACAAATTTGAAGTTAGGTACAACCCTAAGAACTAATCAAGTTTTCTATAATTCACGATAAAATGAAACTTAAATTTAACAAACAATTAAACCAGACCTAATAATTGTATAAAAATAAGAATAATATCATTTTTAATTTAAAATTACTCAATAATATTTGAATAATATTAATAATAATAAGTAGATTGAAACCAAAACTAAAATATTCAATAGTAAAATAAGGTCTCACATTCCTATAACTAGTTTCTCCTATATAACCACATTAAAACCCTTTCATTAACATATACTATTTATCCTTTATGAAAACCTCAAAATCATCTAAAACTAGACTGAACTATATCACCATATGAAGTAATCAAGGTATAAGTGATGACATGACATGAGCACACCCCATTCATCAATTCAAAACACAAAACTAATAATGCAAAAAATTAAAACCTCAAATAGTTTATAAACTAGTTAGTATGATTAGTTTTTAACTTTTTTTTTGTAAAGTCCAAAACTTAAAATCACAACCAACATCATATTTTAAAACCATATTCATATAAGAAACACCCTTAATTAACCTTAAATACCAATTAATACTCACAAAAAGTTTCATTCCTATTTGAAAATCCCATGACACTACAAAGATTTATTAAGAACATAAATCATAGTTATAACATTTAATAAAGATTAAAAATTTATTATTAGAGAAAACCAAACCCACAAGGTACAACATGAATATTTTAAAAGAAACTGTTGATATAAAATATAGTTAAATATGATCAAGTTAAATAAAACTAGGTATATATTTAAAAAACACACACTATTCCAAAAATAAGAGTAAGGTTTTCCAAACATATCAACCCCTATTAGAACCCTAATAGAAGATAGAATTTTTTAAAAACTCAATCCAATTTTTATAAGGAAAAAAATGTAGGAACTAGAAGTAATCATTAAAGTTCCCAAAACAACTTATTTCCAACTGATTCATATGTCAAAGAACACATCTTTTGAGAATTTCAAATTCAAAATCTTTCATGAAAATAATATACATAGGAGAATACATTGGTTAATCATAATTAAAACACATGAACTCATTAAAGGAACTAGTAACCCTTTTCCAATTAAGTTTCTACCATACTAAGTCATTTTTATAAAGTTATGCAACTTATCCAATGATTATTAAATTGACATAAGTCCCACTTCATTCTATATTCTTCCACTATAAGTTAAACAATTATTATGAAAACTACAATCATAGATCACACATTCAAAAATCAAACACCAATATAAATACCTTCAATTAATTTTAATTAAAATTAAATGTTCCCTTTAGTAGAAGAAGCTCATATATAAAAAAAATACTTTTCCATATTTTTTTAAAACACTTTACATAACTTAAAATCCCCTTATGTTTTTAACACCACTATCAACCTAATCCAAGCTCTAAGTCTCACTACATGTGAAATCCCCATAAAAATCCTTTATGAAACCCCTTTATTATATTATAAAACATTCTAAGAAATAATAACACAAATTTCCTTTCTATTAATCACATATAAATATACATACAATTTAGTAAAATCATCTTTTATCATAAAAAAATTTGGTTGATAAATCTATTAAACTCTATTGAAAAACATTAATTTATAAAGTCACCCTAAAAATTTCTTAAGAAATTTATTACTAGTTTAAAACAATGGAAATAATGATTAAAATTCATTCAATAACTAGAAAACTTTAATGTATACTTTTAAAAAAACCTCTTATGATTAAGAGATTCATTTTTTTCTTGAAAATATACACAGAATTTAAAAAACGAGAAAAATAAATAAATATAATCAAATAAAAACACCACATCAAGGATATTATCTTAGTCTATCCCAAACTTTAAATGAGTTAAGATAGATCAACTCGAAACTTGGTAAAAATAATTTATATCATCCATAACCAATCCATAAGATTAACAAGTTACATTTAAAATAATTCAAAAATAAAGACTAAACAAACTCATATCCTTCCCAGATACACAGCCTAGGTGCATGGTCTACATCTCACGAACCCTTCCCAAAAAACCAACTTAGTTCCATTTTAGTTTCCTTCAAAGTTATAAGTGTACCCATAAATAAAGGATAACTCAAACTTAGGACACCCCTTGGTAACTCAAGGTGTGGAACTAAGAGTGTTGTACAAACACCCATTCACACACACCATCCCCGAGTATAAAAAATCCTTGATATTATCTATGAGGACATCCCAAATTTCATAAAGACAAAACTAGTGTCTCTGATACCATTTTTTTTATGAACCAACCTGGGATTCCCCTGATTTGGGTACCCAAACTGGTCTCTGACATAGCCTGAAGGGCATTCTTGATCCCCACAGGCTAGAAACTAGTTCTTGGGAATGAAATAATAACTTTTTGAATTGTTTTTCCCAAAAGAATAATTTAAACATAGGGTCTATACTAAGAACTTAGCATGACCTTGTCATAATTTAGTGATTCATGACCTCAGTAGATAAATAATAATAATATAAAACATAACATAAATAAATTAAATTCATAAATAACCTTAACCACATGACACTAATAAAAGGATACTAGTACATCATAATTACAAAATAAAAGTTATGGGATGGTAAGATGAAATGGAAATAAAAGTTTTATATAAACAGTCTACAAAATATACCAAAAACAAAAAAATGAGACTAGAAACCTATCTCCATGTGACATGAGAATCATCCCACCACCATTTCACCTCTATTAACATAAATGAGTATAGAATGAGTACCTGATGCCTACAAGTAGCACCTTACCCTTTCTTGTATTAGATAAAATAAGGTCTACATACACCTAATGATTTATGAAGGGTGTGAGAAATAAGTCCATTAGGAACTCAATAAGTGTTCCATATAATTCCTTTATTATAAAATCTAAAGTATTCTATTTTAAATTTAATATATAAAAATTATTTTAACCATTTTAAGGGAAAACCCACATAGAATGATACATTTAAAGACAAATAAACCTTTAAAACCAATTTTAATAAACATGCATCATGGGAGTGAACCCTAATCCTAAATATACCTAGTATATTACTTTGTTGGCCAAATAGAATAATGGATATTTAATAACTTCACTAGAAAATTATTGCACCACATATATTACTTCACTAGTCAGGGTCACATGCTTGACTAGTGTAAAATACCTTACCATAACTAGGTTAATCTACCCAAGTACCTAGGGTTTCCCATAAGGTTTATTTTTTGTCACATAAATCAATAAGTATTCCATTTTTAAAATAATAATAATTTCATAAGTAATTCTAAATTCCACTTAAAACATACTATTTCTATTTACTAATATAAAAAAGATTAACCAAATAGGAAGTTTCATATGAGATAGCCCATAAAGAATCCTTAAAACGTTATTATATAATTTATAGAAATTAATTCAAGAAACCAATCACCCATAAGTTTAAACAACAAAGAAAGAAATGAAACCACCTTCCTTAATCCATAAAAATCACTTGGAAACCAAGTAAATCCATAAGAAAAGTAGGAGAAAGACCCTTATAATCCAAAAAGAAGCCATAAAATCAAAAACCACATTTTAAACAATTATGTTAAGGTAAACCTAAGCCTCCATGTCTTCAAGTAGAATTAAAAACCGTGGGAAAAATAATATGAAACTCAAAGAAGAAGAGATGAGACCCTTACTTAGATTCTCCTCGAAGAAACTTGAAGAAAACCACTTAAAATCATTCCCTAGGAGTAAAGTAAAGGATTATCATTCATGGAGAGGGGGTGAATTTGAGTGTGGAGAAAAAATAAGGTCAAGGGATTAAATTTATAGAGGGGGGGGGGGTAACTTGGTAATTTCAACATTTTAAAAAATAGGGTAGATCACACGGTATGCCCGTATAGTTTTCCAAACCATGTACCAACTATGTTGGTGGATCTATATTTACATGGTTACTTTCATGGTTTGGATGCATGACTAGAAGAACCATGTTCCCACCATGAAAAAAATTCTCTAAGTGAAAACTATAGGTTTTTCATGGTTGTCTGCATAATTAGTATTAACTCTGCATTAACCATGTGAAACCCATTATTTCCTATTTTTTCCAAAATTTATAAATAAAAACACCTAGAAAATAAGGGGGAAGAAAACAATGACTAAAAAAATGAATTGACACCTAATAGTGAAATAATCAGTGTGATATTGATTCATAAAATTATTCTATTTAAGAATTTATTATGTATAATCCATGCATTTTAAATCATCAACAGTCACACAACACAATTTTTCCTCTCCATCAACATGATTCTATCCATGTGTAGTTGACTGTGTTATTATTCACATTTTAAGGTTAATATATCAATTTTAAGCCACTCTATCATACCCTTCAATGAAAATGAAAAAGGGAATAAACCTTTTGAAACTTCCCTTGAGCTTCCTTCTAACTGCAAAAATTCATAAAGGTAATGAACCTTGTGAATTCAAAAGTTATCCTTATAAAGTCAAACTATATCCTTATGAAGTTATTCTTCAACCTTAAAAAGTAAAATAATCTATATAAAGTCAATTTTTATCCTTAAAAATCCATACTTTAATCTTATGAAGTTATATGTTCCGTATAATGTTTTAAAATGATTCTTATGAAATCCTTATTTTATCCTTATGAAGTCGCAATAACCTTTAAGAACTTTTCCATTGTTAGAAAATGATTCTTCAAAACATCCATATTACTCTTATGAAGTGTCAAATTTATCCTTAGAAAACCCATTGATCCCTATGAAGTCCCAAATAACCTTTAAGAAGTCTATAAATTATCTTTATGATGTTTTTCTTTACCGTGAGATGACTCTTACGAAGTGAAAAATAATCCTTATGAATTTTGTCTCAGCCAAATTCTTCAAATGATGCTCAAAAACATATTCAAATAGAAATACTATAGAATAAATTTAGGACATAAAAAACCTTTATAATAAACCATATTAACTTTTAGGATTACAAATTCACCATACACTCCTATTGAAAAAAATACAACAATATAAGATTTGATTTTAATATTCCCCAACTTTGGGTTTTATTTTAAATCACTTTCTCATCCAATTCCTTCACATGATCATGTTTCCATTCTAGTTCTCTCCCTTGTTTCCATGAACATGTACTCTCCCTCTATGATCATACTCCCTCTTTGACAATAAAATTCAAAGGGGTACTCTATCTTCAGATCCAAAATTATATATGCTTCCAAAATTGCTATCAAAGATCCAAAAACTAATCACTAATTCATCTACCAAACTTTTAATCCTACATGAGTCAATTATCTTTGTAGGAAATAAGAAACAATAGTTAATGACTATTGGATTTGGTTACCTATAACAAACTACTTTGTATTTAGATTACCTATATATTCAAGTACTTGAATATTAATAAATATTTTATCACATGATGATTTTTCTTCTATGTAACATTAATGTTATTATGTATTTAGAGTATCTGTCTCAGTGAAAGGTCATAATAGTTCCCCAATATTTTGATAACCTTGGGGTGTTATGGAAATATTCTTAAATATATGTTCTATGTACATATAACATCTATTTAAAAAGAAAAAAATGATGTTAGGTTATTAGGTGTAGGAGGCTTATGAAACATTGAGACTTCTTATCATGATGTTCGTACTTAGTAACTTCCAAGAGAGGTGATTATGAGAATCGACCTAACAATTGTAATTCCACATGTTTATGTTCCATTGGATATTTATATTTATATACATGTTTATTGGTCCTTAAACTTTATATTATTACTAATTTATATCATGAATCATGTACTTTGATGTATTGATGAAAACCATGTTAACATATACTCACAATGAGTTATAATTTGTCAGGTGAATCATAAGTGATGTGACATTAATGAATAAGTTAAGAAATTAATTTTTCCTTACATATTAATGGAAGATGATATCTTAGGTCCTTTTTTTGTAATGGAACTATCTGATTAATTACATGGCTATGGCAGTTTATCGAGGAATTTATTTCAAGAATTCAAAGAAAGATTTATCAAGAATATAGGATGATGACACAAGTAATGCATCTTACTTGATGTGATATCAAGATAAAGGGATTATATAATATAGTGATCATCCATATGAGTTATTTTCATTACAACATTAATATATTTCTCTATGGGTTTCTTAACATGTTGTTATATTCTGATCTTGGACTTTAGTTAGGTTCTCTTAGTGCTACTAAGAAAGTGGTCTAGAGAGTTACATACTAAGTGTATTAAGAAACTCAATTAAAATATATTTGAATTTAATATTGTAATAAATATTATTATCCAGACCGAGGAATAATAATTATTTAGGTTATATTTATTACATAAATTTAATTACCAGTTATTTCTATTAGAATATACATGACTTGAATATCAAATAAACATTTATCCTTTAGTTAGTAAATATAATATTTATTTATTTATTGAAAAAGTAATATATGTATACTTATTTTAATAAATATTTGTTGTTAAAGGTTCTATAAATACTAAGGAGGATTTAAAATATGAGTTAAGGGTCTAGATGAAATGATATATTTTATTTAATATCATTTAAATAAATATTGACGGATTTATTTAAGAAATTATATTTAAGTATACACGAGTTAGCGCATGTAATGGGATATAATAATAATATAATTATTATTATTTTAAATGAGGTTTACTTAGATATAAAAATTAGATAAGGGACTCTATGTAATTATTAACTGTCAAACCCTAGATATATAAACACAATTATATCATTTTGTTAGATTTAGTAGTGTTTGTGTGCAACAAATTCTATATAGAATTATCTCAAACTCTAGAGATAAATTCCCAAGAACTCTCTCAAGATATAATAGAGATTGAAACCTCCTAAATACTGAGATAACTAGTGATAATACTTCAATACTGAAGGGATTCTTGTTACAATAAACATATAATGACACATGATGATTGAATAATCCATGCTAGCACCCAGAGTTCCATCAGTGATGTTTGGAGGTTCATAGAGCACACGTGGATAACACTAGAGGGATTATACCTTAGATCCTTTATCACAATGATTATATTATAAGAAATTTCAACCAATTTAATAATAAAGAAATAATTCCATGTGAGGTAATTATTGTCTATATAAATTAATTATAAATTATATGAGAAAAAAATTCTCCTTATGATTTTTTGGGGTTTCATTCATCATGTTTTGAGTATTTAATATAAATTAATGGATGAAAAAAATTATTTGTCATGGGCCCAACTAATTTTACTAAGCCCCAAAACCTTCAATTCCAACAATATTGTTCTAAGTAAATAGGTCAAGCCACTAATATTCTGAAAGCATTCCTTATGGAAAATATCTTCCTATTTCTTATCAAATTCTAAGAATATAAGAAACCTTCACTAAAAACAAAACAAATAGATAAAAAAATAAATATAATAGAGATAGGGTAACCTTCCAATACTTTTTAGGTTGAATTAGGTGGTTGAAAACTAAGGTTCGACCTGTTCCTCCCAAAATATGGTTTATCTAAGGGCTTAGTCATGATATTTGCTGCTCGGTAATTTTTTTACAATATACTCCAACTTGAAAAATCCTTAATTAAATTTTTATTTGATAAAATAATACCCAATATCAATGTTCTTGGATCAAGAGTGATAAAATATATTATTTGTGAGCTCCATTTTACTTTTTTTGTCACAAAATATGACCATAGGTTATTTCACTATTTCATAAATATTTTACAATTTCCATTTAATTCACTGAAGTTGTCTGCATTCCATGGTTACTATAATGTATTCAACACCAACCATACTAGGAGATGTAATATCTTTCTTCTTACTTAATTATCCTATATACGTAGTGCAAATATAAAAGGTGTCTCCACTTGTGGACTTTTTATCCACCATATCACCAACCCAATCATTATTAGAGAACACTGATATTTTATATTCTATCTTTACATTAAAGATTAATCTATAAGTGAGAGTTATATAAATTCATAAATTTCATGGTCAAGACTTATTTCAATTTTGTTTTTTTGGAGTCTCAGAACCACCCTAGGTGTAAAATTGTAAATTTAACCTAGTGGATGACCTTAAATTCTCTTTGATGATTCCGTTAATCCCTAAGATCAATGTCTTCCCCTAAGTAGGGTTTTGGTAAAATTTTGGGCATGTTGAGTGTTATGGGATATTTTATATTTATTACTAAAATAAATAATTATCCCATGAACTCAATGGTGAAGAGAAGACCTTGGTTTTTATTATTGGATTATATGGAATAATTCTAAGTTCTATTTTAAGATGGAATACATGGTCAATTCTGAAATGTGTCCACTGTAGGGGCTTGATAATAATACTATAAATTTGATATATCATTTTCAGTATGCATGCATGTATTTCTGATGAAATATATATATCTATTAAATGGGTCCTTGGATGGTAAAACCAAGACCATAGTTGAGTCCACAATGAGGTTTTTACTCTAGTGGTGATGTTAATTTCATTCACATTGGGTCCCATGATAGTTTTTAGTCATGGGTGGAGTTAGAGGAATAAATTGAATAATAAATTAATTTAATTAATTAATTATTTGAACTAGAAAATTACTCTATTTAAAAACTAGTTAAAAAATTACTCTAGGGTTATCCAATTTCATATTTGGAATAAACCCTGAGAGGGGAGAGGATGGAGAATCTATAATTTGGTGTTGATGAAAGATTTGATCATCGAGAATGTATCTACAATGACATAAAATGATGGATCTTGTGGAATTGATGAGATTTGAAGTGTTTATAATTCACCATCAAGGTATGGTTTCTTTATTGTTGGATTTATTATATTTTTATGTTATTTTGAACATGGATCAGACTCTCCTTATTTGAATCCATATACACATATTGCATGGCCCTATCAATTTAAAATTTTATTTGGAATTAGGATTTTAGATTATTTTATTATTTAAATTTATACCATCCCATTTATCTTCAATTTTTATCTCAAGAATTATGTCCAGATCATGCATGATTATTATAGAGTACTAAATTTTGAATTTCCTTGGGTTTCACTCATTGTTCTTCACGTTCTTCATCACCATCTTTAATGTGGTGGGTAGTTTAACTATTATAGTGCTAGTTAAAAATCATGATTGAAACCTCAGATTTGTGATGTAGTGTTGTGAACAGTGTCAAAGATCTTGGTGCTTGAGTGGTTCATTGAAGATGATAAAAAAAAATGGGATTACTATATGGTTCTAATGGATTTATTCCAAGGAGACATTTTCAAGGTGATGGGGATTCAATAGAAGATCCATTTTCTAGTGACCAATGGTCAAAATTTGATACCCAGTGGAATTAATACCTTTGACGATGTTGGTCAATGCATTGGGTGAGATTTTTGGTGAGGATGGCATAAAAATCGATGGGCACAATAATGCTTTGGGAGGAAGATGAACTTTCTAAAAAAACCTGATTACACAATGTGTATTTTAGAAGAACACACACCATGTATCCTAAGATATATGATGACTAGGGTTTTGATTTAAGATAAATATCACACATTGTGTGTTTGGATTACAAGCCATATTTACCCTTAGTTGACTGATCAATATGTACAAGGAGTACATTCCTAGGAGAATTTTTAGTCTTATTGGTTGTATGGGATAGAACCACGCACAATGAAACCCTTTACCGACCATCTTAATGTGCTCAGAGAGTTCATGCCCAGGGAACTTGAGTAGCCTACACGCTGTGCTCCATAAGGCCACAAGTCATGTACCCTTAGTGGAACATAGAATGGGAATATGGGGGACACTCTAAATGACCCTTTGGATCCTACATACCATGTATTTGAACTTATATGAATCATATAGGGTTCCAATACATGGGCATGTAGCTGCTTGAGGGTTACACACTATGCACCCTAGGCATATGCCATGTACCTCAACCAAAATTGCCTGATGGACCAAAATCTTTACTTGGACCAAAATTTGGACATGTGAATAGTCCTTTCTAGGTATAATTTTGTGTGAGATGAAATGTTGGCCTTTGTTTCAATATTTAGGATATTTCATGAGATAGTGTGAGTGGGTTTCTCCCTTTAGTGATTTTTAGCCCACGATAGGGTTCAAGTATGATCATTGGAGTGTTCTAGGGTCAGTACTCCCCCATACCCATCTAAGGTGAGAGTCCTCTATCTATGGAGTCGGTAATCACCTATATAAAGCTCTGATGGGGTTTGTATCCTTTAATGGGGTTATTATTCCATTTACCAATGTGTTCATCATCAATTAATGGGTCCCCTACTACATATATCATGAGTTTAGATGGGTTGTGCAACATGAGTACTTATGGATGCCTAACTGATATTGATAGATCAGTGGGTAATTCATTTTCAAATGAGTATGATTTAAATAAAATCATGATACCCTTATGAGATTCTAGTGGTGTCATGGATATTGGAATTCTGGATAGTATAGACTTTTGTGGGACTTGAGATTGACTTCAAGATGCAGTTCATAGATGGATAATGACTTCAAACTTCATAGACTATTTGGTGTTTTGAGATCCTCTAGTTTCTATTATAATGTGGTTTTCAAGGATTATAGATTTTATGATAATGACTACTTAGCTTCCTTTCCACTTTTAATTATTGATAATATTTTTATTATTCTTTCCCGATATTCTTCCAATTACTCTTTAGTATCAGGCGCTTTGAGTTGAAGTAGTGTTCTATTTTCCCCATTGTATTCCTTCTTAGTCCCTCTCATAACAAGATTTCAGTTGACCAATTTATTTGTGATTTATTTATGGTTTTTTATGACTCCTACCGAGTACATTTATACTCACCCCTTTATGGGCCTTCTCTCCACACATTTTGCATTTGTGCAGACAACACATAGGTTTGGATATGGGTTGGATAGGCATGGAGATGGTGATGAAACTAATAATTTCATATCTTTTATTTTTCAATTAAATATTATAATCCCACTAATACATTATTTTATGGGTAATTATCACATTTTTATGTTTTTAAAATAGTTTTAGTTCAATTTTTGAATTCGATGAAAATTTATTTTTACATATTTTTAGTTCCACCATATTATATTTATAATAAAACATTATCTATAATTAATTATTTCGTGAAACTTTTTGGGTGGATTATAAAATAATATATATAAAATTTTCATTGAGATAAGGAAATATGGATCCACTATTTGTGGGGCAATAAGTGGCCATGAAGTCAACACTGACGTGGTTCTAATTGGATGAGTCCCACCATAATAATTCATCCATAACATTTTTACTATACTTGGAATGGCCTAAATTTTTTATAGATGTTATTATATGTTATTTGGATTATTTCATAAAACTGGATTAAATTCTAGTTTTCTCGTTATCATGGTTCAAATTTCATGTGAATTCAATGCATCCAGATTCAATGAATCTACCATGATGGAAATATTATCATCAATTATTTGACCATAAATCCTGAAAAAAAATTGTTAAAAAGTCTTAAATTTTGATAGTATATGAGAAATACATCTAGGAAAAAGTTTAAAGAATACCACATTCAAATTTTTTTCCATTAAATTATCCAAGAACTCATGTATATTTGGTACATTGAATTTAGATAGTTTGTCTAGATATAAATATTTTCACTCTTCATCTAGACATAATGCTTTAAATATGGGAAAAATAATATAAAATTTTAAGGTTGAATATGAAATATATTTTGGAGAAAATTTCATTAAGAAAACATTTCTATATTATTATATTCACTATCCCCAACACACACAAAATTTCAGAGGAAGATTTTGGAGCTAAATATGGTCACCTTTATTTTATATATATTTGTATATCCTTTTAATTTTCAGAGATCTATTTTTGTTAGGTCCATTTCATGTGATAAATGTGTGGTTTTTTATTCTATAATTTACCTTCTTGTGATTAACATATATTAGTTATTTTTATTTATCTCTTCGCTTTTCTTTTATTTTACCTTTTTTATTTACCCACACTATGCTTCTTCTCAACTCCATGAAAATTGATAACTAACCTCATCACTTGTTCAAAGGAAAGAGTAATTATTCTTTGAGTTTTTTTGTGATTCAACATATTTTATTTAAGTTATTTTAATAATTTCAATAGTAATGAATCTGTTTTTGGTGTAGGGTTCACCCCACTTTCTATACTATTTTTTTCTTCATATTCATCATTATTACTCTCCTTAATTATCATAATGTTGTATGTAGAGGGTTGGTGTTGTATTATAGTAATGATATGAGGGAAATTATACCACATTTAGAGGGTTAGTGAGGGTTAATAATAATTCAAATGAGAGCGTGTAGAGTGATAAGGTTGATATCTATATTGAATGAAATTTTGAGAATTAATATTTTAAAGAATAATGATTTTCTTCATAGTGAATTCCTAAGAATGACGGAAACTCCCCACTAACTTCTTTTCTTTTGTTTTTGGTTCTTCATTTTATTTTTTTCATTCTTATATATATTTATATATTCATATCACATTCATTTTAAGAAAAATTATTTTTTAATATTTTATATTTAAATATAATCATGGAAATTGAAAAAAATAGTTTATGTGAGTGTCCTCATTGAGAGATCAATCTTTGGGTTGCAATATATTTCATTATTAAGAAAATAAGAATTTATTTAATTGGGATTCATGAAAAATACCCACACATCATCTAGTATGGATTGTTTGGAGTTGATGGTTAGTGATTCTTGGTGATGCATGTGTGTAGAGACCCAAATTTTTCATACATAGATATTATATATTTTTAAAATAATATTCATTACATTACACAAAAACACACTTGATGATCATAAAGGTATATAGTATTTGGAAACATGTATACATAAAAAACCAGTTCATAATATTTCTACATCATCTCCCACTTAGTTCCTCATAACTAGGAACATTCTTAGTCATATCACATGTATTACCTATCATCAAAACCTTGGGAAAAGAAACATAAGAAAGGGTGAGCTCAGATGATCAGTAAGGGTAAACAAGGGAGATACATAAACATAACAAGAACATAAGGGTATGATAACATAAGAATAAAATTTTAAAACCATACCTTTCATATCAAAGATCATAATATCAAGTCATGGAATAACGATTGGAAATTCATAAGACATGAATAATAAATGAATCAAAGAACATTGGATATGAGAGAATAACATTTTCGTAAGAGATAGAGTTGTGGAAAACACATAATCATAGAAAACCTTATGTCAAGGATACCCACCAATACACTCTTAACATGTTATCCATGGGCTAAACTCATATATACCAACTTCAGACTTGGGATAACCTTCCATGTACCCTTTTTCAGGATTAGGATAACCTCCCATGTACCCACTAATCTCATAGAACATTAATAATGTCTAACACATTGGAGGAAGATATATGTCCCACCCATCACATAATCCATATATTTTTGTGCAATAATATCATAAAACATTCATCATATCAAAAATCATTAAATGAAATGGGTTTATAAAAATTTCATCATATCATAACCCATGGTAATGAAATAGGTTTCATTAAAAATTTCCTATCATAAACATAAATCATCTAGATAAAGAATAAGAATGGTATCATTGGATCATATCCCTAATAAATCATAATTAATATCAAATGATGTCATCTGAGATGGAAAATTATTTTGAAAATACACTTGGAACATTTCTTGAGGAAAATAACATTTCTTTGAAAATAAAATTTTAAAACTAAAGATTCATAATTTTTTTGGAAATCATTTTAATTGAAAATAATCTTTGAAAAATTTAAATGAATCTTTAAAGAATTGGGTGGTCATGATGACAGAAAATTTTGTACATATTAAAACAAATATTCCTTTCACATTTTCGGAAAAAGCCAAACATTCCTTGTTTTGAAAATGACATGATGATTCCTTTTAATTTTTTTTGCAAAAAGTAAAAAATGGTAAAAATTAATTTCCTAGAGTAAAATTAAAATATTTTTGAAAACATTTTTAGAAAACATGGATGTGGAAAAAAGGGTTTTTGACTGAAGAGAGAAATAAAGTTTGTTTTCTTTAAAAACATTCTTTTGGAATCATGATTAAACAAAGACGGTAAAATGAAGTGAAAAATTTACTCTCAAGAAATAACCATAGGAGAATAAAATTCATTAGTTTATTATAATATATTTTATAATATTTTATCATCATAAGGATAAATATAAATAATCTTGATAAACAATGAGATTGTATTATAAAACCATTAACACTTTGGTAACTTTGAATCATAATCCCCATGAAGGAATAACATAAAATGAAACTTAAAATATCATAAGAATAAATTAATTCATTATATTACATGTCAAAGGTTCTTTATATACTCATCATAAAAAAATATAGGTATAGAACATAACGTATGTCCCAAAGAAGACAAATTGAGACAAAAATATCTTACCTTAAGTATCAACATCCTTTTTACACATTTAAAACTCTTGTATAATAAATATAATTTTATTAAATAAAAATAATTATATATATAATTCCATATATTATTTACTAATGACCTTTTATTACCCATTTATTAAAAATTCCATGTTAAAATCACGTTTCATCCAATAACTGCTTTGTTTTTCTTGTATGTTTTGATTTATTATTTTTGGTACTCTTAATTATATCATGTTTCCATCATATCAAAAATTTTAAACATAATATTAATATAATATATATTCAATATATATGTATTTATAATAACCCATAAAAGTTATAAATAGAAAATGAAATACACCATTCATAGAGACGACATGTCGTATGTATGCATGAACGTCGTTTCCATTTTCTCAATGGATCAAATGAAAGAAAGGTAAATAATATATTAACTTTATAGAATAATTTTTATGTAATATATATCACATATATTCATTAAATTTACCCTAATTACCTTCCATAAAAAGCGTTAGTGAAAAATGAATCACATCGCTTTACGAGGTGGTAGTCCACCGTACATATGAATGACGTCGTAGTATCCCCCATGAAATGGAAAGTTAGAGGGTATATGTGATATAGTAATTAAAAAATTATAATTTTGTTAAAAATAATATATATATATATATATATTCATTTAATGCATCCTTATTACCATCCAAGTAAAAAATAAATGAAAAACACATCACATCGGTTTGTGAGGTGATAGTTCGCCGTATACATGAGTGACATTATTTTTTTCCAATGGGTTGGGAAGTAAAAAGGTATATGTGGTATTATAATTCAAGAGGTATAATAATATCATAAATATAATATATAAACATTAAATCAGTCATTATATCCAACTGTGAGAGGTGGTTATGAAAAAAAATAACATCGGTTCGCTAGGCGGCAGTCTGCCGTACACACGATCGAAAATTTTGTTTCCCATTCAATGGAAGAGGAGATGAATATAATTTATGAAATAAAAATAATAAAATATAAGTATTTTGGAGATATTTTTTTATTATATCATCATAATTGAATAATATTTTAAGTATTTATAAGAATAAATAAAACAAAAGTGCATAGTTTAAAACTTTACCTCTTATTCTGACAACCTCTTTAGGTTTAACATAAATCCTCCATAGATTGGATTTATGATCTCAAAAAGTCCTATAGGATGTAGAAAGTTATATAAGGAAGATATTTGGGTAGGTATTTTCTTAACCAAAGGGTTTTGGAAGTGTGAAGAGTGGAGGAGAGGGGCAACCATTTATAAATGGGGGAGAGGACACACATGAATTTTTTTAAAAGAATAGTGTACCCACATTTTTCACATGACGAGAAGATAAAAATGGACCATTATTGATAAATATACATTATAAGGTCTAATTGGGTCCATAAAATATATTTTATACAAGTTTTTATGTCATTTTAATCCTTATAATTTTAGTTTAACCCCTCAGTAAATTCATTTTAACCTTAACCATGATAATTAAATTTTACTATTTTTAAAATTAATTATGCTCAAAAATTAATTTTAACTCATTATATAATATTAATTATTCTTATTCAAAATATTTAATCAATTTTTATAAATTCTATTTATATAATTGGTAAAATTTTATTCAAAATTAAACCCAAAAACATGATGAAAAATCGTATTTCCAAAGAGAAAATATTCAAAAGTTTTTTAATCTTTCATATAAAAATTAAATATTAAATTGATTACAATGGAATAAATTGGATTAATAAATATATAATTTAACTAATTTTAATTTTAAAACCATCTTAGAATAATTTTTATGCTTTTAAATGATTTAAATGAGAAGACAATTCTTAATAAACACCAGTATTTTTCATTATTCACTGAAAAATTTATCTTTTCAGAAAATTCTCAAAAATACACCCCAAGATAATTTTAAAATTAATATTTAAATAATTAAGTTCATTATTTTAAAAAAATTTCTAAAAATAAAAAAAAAATTAATTTTAAAATAAGTTTGAAAAATTCAACAAAACTTCTTTTTTGGAAAATACAAATTTTAAGTGTAAAATTAGATTAATTATTATCTATTGTATGGAAAAAATATGATGAAAGTTAAATTTTTTATTTAATGTACAATATATAAATTTTATTAAAATTAATCACAAAAATTTATTTGTTTAATTTATTAGGGTAAAACATGTTTGTACATAGAAAAATAGTTTTTTCAGAAAAAGATTTCCTTTATTTTAAAATAGTTTTTATTTTAATTTATAATTAATTGGTCACTAAATAATTCATTTTATATACATGTGTAAACTTTATATTTTCATAATTTATTTTATCCTATTCATAACCTCCATTCAATGGCTAGATGATAAATATCATATTAAATAATAATATTTTAAAATTATGTTGTGTTTATTTAAAACTCGATGTTGCGTATAGTGCAAGCTATCAAAAAAATTCAATTTATTTTAAATATTATTTCATAAAATTTCATGGTGTTATATTATACCCCATTTAAAAAAATTTATCCCTGCAATTTTAAATTGATCTCGATAATTCTAAGTTTGATATTTAAAATTTATTTTGTGAAAAACCCACATCGTAATAGGGTTGATAAAATGTTATCTTAAAAAAAGGGAAAGAGAAATGCATGGGTCATATAGAATGAAACATTAATTGGTTTATAAATAGGAAAAACTTAGTTGAAAGTGAAGATATTAACATTGAAAAAAATTAATTTTCATAGATCATTGATTATAAGAATGTGAATAATCATTAGAAGGTTAAATACCATAAAACCATAAATATGTGATGAGTTAAAAGACGATTCATTCATTAGAAATTAAGGTAAATGTATAATTTTTTTATTTCAAGATCCTTTTTCCTAAAGTTGAAGAATTTTTATGAGAAGATATACTTACTTGATTTCACACCATTTAATAATCATAATCACATCCTTTAGTTGTGCTTTGATCAATTTCTACTTTATATCTTACTCTAAGAAATTAAGATGGATTTTTTTTCATGACAGAATCACTAGTGGATCATAAGATCCATAAAATAATTATAAGTAATTCATTATATCTATAATTATTATTAAAAACATAATTTTTAGTACTAGTTATCTAATATGCATAAATCTATATATGGTGAAATATCACATTAATCTCTAAAACCACATCCAAAGTTCAACTTAAACCATTCCATAAATGGTTAACCTTAAGATACTTCCAAAATTAAAAATTTATAAATAAGGTATCTAAATTTCCCAAAACCAACTTAACATTAACCCTCAAATATCATAATGTTTATCTTAGTTATCACGTATAAAATATTTGAATAACTTGGTTATATATTATCCTAAAACATGGTAATAACCATAATCATAATAAAACCTCAATGAAAAATTTCATACTTCCTCATTACTTAAATAAAACAAAAGATTATTGAATATATTTGTTGGTCGGAGTAGATGACTCAAGAGGGGGGTGAATTGAGTATCTATAAAAATTTCTGTTAAAATTGGTTCTTTGAAAAATATCCCTCAATTAAAATATAATCAAAATTAATTTGTAGTGAATTTATAAAAGTCTTGAATGTTTAATTAATTTCTTAGAAGATTTATTAGTTATCATCTTTACCAATCTAAATATTAGTCAAACTTTTGAAACTAAATTACTGATTCAAAACAGATATAAAAGCTTTCTAAAATAACTATCAAAGTTCAATTTATAATTTGAAATGAATTAAACACATATCAGATTAAAATAAAATACAAATACACAATGGATAAAAACAAGAGGTTCAGTCTCAATATGAGACTTAGTCCTCTCCACTTGGTGATCACCTTCCACCAAGAGGTTTATATTAATAAAAATTTGATCCACACGTTGTATCGAGGTTCACAACAGCACACAGGGTTATCCAGGTCACACTTGACCTTTACCATAGTTATTCATGGGAAAACTAACAAACAGATAACATAAGATCTCTTTCACTATTTTACATGGGATACAAGAGTAAAAAGAATGTGAGAGTGAGGATAGTTAGTATCCTATAGTTATGTATAAGATATAGTGTGTGTGAAACAAATAGATACACACAATTCTCATATAGTAAACACAATATCTTAAATGAGTTATAAATGATGAATAGAGTTTATAAATCTCTGTGTGTTATGCAGTGAAGATCTGGACTCAATGGATGTAGTGAAAATGATATTTGAGTCCTCTTCTGGAAGTTGGTTTCAGAAAAGAGTATCAAAACCTCTGTACTCTAAATCCAGGAGTGAAAAGGTTCATCTCTTTGATGCTAGGATGTTTTGAGAGCTTCATCAGATTGTTTATTGTAATATTAAACTTCTTGTATACTCAATCTTTGAGTTTTTTTATTTTCAATGTTTTGCACGTTCGCACGGTCTGCCTTTCTTTTTCTCTTATGAGATATCCTTTTAAGTTTGATATTGTAATCCTTTTATACTTCAATGTCCAGTAGAAATGAAGATCTCCCCACACGTATGTACCTCGTACTGTCTACGGATAGTCCTAAAGACAACATTAAATAATTTTAGAAACATTAATTTGTCTAAATATGATCATTAGAAATAAACTTGAAATAAAAAAATTTTAAACAATATTTATAACTATCGGTGAGTCATTAGTATCGGTGAGTCATTTGTGATATCAGTCTGTCAGCATCGGTTTGTCAGCATCAGTGAGTTGTCATCGGTGAGTCGATCATCAGTGTGTCATCCATCGGTGTGTCATTCATCAGTGTGTCATCCCTAGATGTGTCAAACATCAGTGTGCCAAACATCAATGTGTTAAACATCAGTGTGTCAGACATCGGTGTGTCGAACATCAGTGTGTCGAACATAGATGTGTCGAACATCGATGTGTCGAACATCGGTGTGTCGAACATTGGTGCGTCTAATGAACTATCAATTCCAGGGACTCTGAGAAACTTATGAAGTGTCTGTCTTACACATAACACTACTAAATTAAGTGACATCAAAAAATACATGTAAATATACACTTATAAACATATTGAAGAATAAATATAGTTTATTGACTTATTGGAAAGTATTGTACAATATGACTTAATTAAAGTACTTAGAGATATTAAATGGCATGAAATAGTAGAATATGTAGATTTACATTATTTGTGATTATAAAAACTACTATAGCATAGAAGGTACAAAAATATTCATAAATAAAAAAATAACGTAAACTCGCACAATGATAAAATAACCACTTTGTTAACAAATAATTAATTAGTCCCAAGGTCATCAATACTATCCAATTTACTTTATCCATATCAATTATACTTTATCCAAACTAAACACCATTATCTTAACATCAATAACATATTAAGGTTTCTCTTCCCTTAATCATTTGTTTTCTTTGAAATATATCCTTTAAACTAAATCACCTTTCTAAGTCATTAGTACTATTCAAAATATTCTTGAAAATCCATAACGTGAAACTTATACAAAAAAATCCTTATATATTTCATGATTAATATAACATAATTATTTAATTTAAATACATAAATACTTCAATCATTACACTTCATTCTTAAACCATTAACGGGGCTTTTTCATCTTATTCCTTAATAACACTTTCTTGTAGTATAAAATATAAATCCTATATTAATATTCATCAACCTAAATTTAATTATTATTATTATGTTTAATGTAAAAAATATTGTTAAAACAACCCATACCTTTCATATTTCATTCATAGTCTCTTCATCAGTATTAATATAATCATTACTCATACCACATTACTTATTCTCTTCATGACATTTCCCCCTAGGACATATATTTTCATAATGCCCATCCTTACCACATTTAAAACATTAAATCAACGATGATAACTTAGAGAGACCATTATTCTCATCCATTATGTTAACTAAACTTTTTATTTTTTCTAAAAAATTACTTGATTTGTATCCTTTTCCAAACATAAATCATCTTCCCATTCCTATGATACATTGACTTGGGTGCTTCTTCCCACATTCTTAACATATAGGAAGCTGAATCTTCCTTTCTCCATGGTCTCCACCACCCGATCTCTTAGTAAACTCTATCCTTCTCTTCTTTGGTGATTATAAGAGTTGGTTAAGGTGAAAGTTGTTAATCATATATCATGATAAATGACTAGGAATAATCATAATATCCTTAACTCCAATCATCATCCCATTTTATTTCTCATCAATACATTATCTATCACATTCAATGTTAACCTAGTTCCTTATAGTTCCCACTATTGACTAAAATAAAAAATCATAGCATGAGAAAAAATAATCATAGTATGAAACCCCATAATCATGAACAATCATTTATATGATGTCAAAAATCAAGTCATATTATTTTAAATCTTTGACACATTAGGTTTAACCTAGTCCATCCATGATCATCATCTATTCAAATCCTTCATGGTGGTTCATAAATAAAATATGTATTAACCAAAGCATATCCCCAAGGAGTGTCAAACTAGGTGCGTCGTAAGGCTTGTTTTCATGTACCAGGTAATTATTGAGTCAAGAATGACATTCCATTTTCGTAGTTATTACCCCTAGGTTCATTTTTTTCAGATCCACATACACTTATAGTATCCATACATAGATGTATTTATAGATAAACAATATAATCTATTCCTTACAAAAATCTTGGGATGTTATCCTATACTAGATGCATCCTATGTGTTATTTACTAACATTTTCTCATCATAGTTTCTAAAGGTTAAGTAAACCTATCCTTTGATACCAATTGTAGAGACCCAAAATTCTTATACATAGATATTACATATTTTTAGATAAATATTCATTATATTACACAAAAACATGTCTGAGTATTATAAAGGTATAGTGACTTTGGAAACATGGATACATACAAAAATAATTCATAAGAGTTTTATATTTTCTCCAACTTAGTTCCTCATAAGTAACACCTTTTTAGGCATATCAAATGTAATACCTATCATCATAACCTAGGGAAAAGTAACATAAGAAACAATGAGCTAAGGTGTTTAGTAAGGGTAAATAATGGAGATACATAAACATAACATGAGAATAATGGAATGAGAACATGAGATTTACATTTTAAAACCATATCCTGCATATCAAAGATTATAATATTAGGTCTTGGAATAATGATTGGTAGTTCATAAGACATGAATAATAAAGTAATCAAGGAACACAGGCCATAAGATCATAATAATGGCCTAATACATAGAGTTTTGGAAAACACATAAGCATAGAAAACCTTAGGTCAAGTTTACCCACCAAGACATTTATAACATGTTAGTATTGGGCTAACCACCCATGTACTTGCTTTGGGATTAGGATAACCTGCCATGTAACTTCTTTTAGGGCTTGGGATAACCTCATGTGTACCCTTTTAGCCCATATAACATTAATCATTACCCATTGCATTAAAAAGAGATATAGGTCCCACCCATCATATATCCATACATTTGTGTGTCACAAGATCATAAAACATTCATTATATTAGAACCCATAAAATAAAATGAGTTTTATAAAATTTTCATCATATCATAACCTATGGTAAAGAAATGAGTTACATAAATATTTTTCAGCATTAAAATAAAAAATATAGTGAAATACTAATAATATTATCATTTTATCATATCTATATTAAATCATAATTAACATAAAATTATGTAATATTAGAAGGAAAATTATCTTGAAAATACACTAGGAACCTTTCTCAAGTAAATTAACCTTTATTTGAAAATCAATTTTAAAAAATAAAGATTCATAAATAATTTTGGAAAGAATTTTAATTGAAAATAAAATTTGAAAATTACAAATAAATCTTTAAAACATTTATTGGTCATGATGGTGGGAATTTCATACTCATTAAAATAAATATTCCTTTCACATTTTTAGTAAAATCCAAACGAGTCATGTTTTGAAAATGACATGAATATTACTTTAATTTTTTTGTAAAAAGTAAAAAAATAGTAAAAATAACATTAAAAAATCCAATAATAACACTAAAATATCTTCTAAAACAATTTTATAAAATATAGATATGGAATAAAAAAGGTTTTTTGACTAAAGAGATAAATAAAGTCGATTTTTATTTACAACAATTATTTTAAAATCAAGAGTAAATAAAGAGAGTAAAATGAATGGAAAACATATATTATTAATAAATAAAAATATTATAATAAAATTCCTGATTTTATTGAGAGATAGTTTATAATATTTTTCCATCAAAAGTATAAACATAAACAATCCCAATAAACGATGTTATTGTATCATAAAACCCTTACTACTTTGGTAACTTTGAATCATAATCCCCATGAAGTAATAACATTAAATTAAACTTAAAATATCATGATAATAAATAAATTCAATATATTACATGTAAAAGGGGCTATATATACATCTCATAAAAGAATATAGGTGCATAACATAACATATGTCACAAAGAAGACAAATTAATATAAAAATACCTTATCTTAAGTATTAAATTCATTCATACATGTTTGAAATTCCTGTATAATAAATTTAATTTTATTATAAATATATTAAAGAACCATAATTATATATATCAAACCATATATTGTTTACTTCTGAACTTTTATTTCCCATTTATTAACAATTCTATGTTAAAATCACATTTCGGGCGATAACTGCTTTGTTTTCGTATAAGTTTTGATTTTTTACTTTCTTTCCTCTTAATTTGATCATATTTCCATAATATACATAATTTTAATCATTATATAAATATTATATATATTCATTATATATATATTTTGTGTAATCTATAAAATTTATAGATAGAAAATGAAATACACCGTTTATGAAGATGGTAGACCGTATTTATGCATGAATGCTATTTCCATTTTGTCAATGGATGAAATAAAATAAAGTTAAATAATATATTAACTTTAAATAATAATTTATATTTCATATATATCACATATATTCATTAAATTTTCCCTAATTAACTTCCATGAAAATCGTTAGTGAAAAAAGAATCACATCGCTTTGCAAGGTGGTAGTCCACTGTATATAGGAACGACATTATCATATCCTCCAAGGAAAGAAAATTAAGAAGGAATATGTGATATAATAATTATATAAGTATAATTATGTTAAAAATATCATATATATTCATTTAATATATCCTTATTACTATCAAATTAAAATATAAATGAAAAACACAACACATCGGTTTATGAGGCGGTAGTCTACCATACACACAAGCGACATTATTGTTTCCCAACAAGTCAAGATGTAAGAAGGTATATGAGGTATTATAATTTCAAAGTTATAATAATATCATAAATATAATATATAAACATCAAATCCATTATAATATCCATTCGTGAGAGGTGGTGATGGAAAATGGATAACATCAGTTCGTGAGATGGTAGTTCGCTATACACACAATCAATGATTTCATTTTCCATTTAATGGAAGAAGATATGGATATAATATATTACATTAAAATAATAAAATATAATTATATTTTATATACTATGGTTATTATATTATTATAATTTAATAATATTTTAAGGATTTAGAATAATAATTAAAACAAAAACACATAGTTTAAAACTTTACATCTTCTTCAGACAACCTCTTTAGGTTTAACCTAAAGCCTTCCTAGATTAGATTTATGATCTAAAAAAGGCCTCTACGATGTAGGGATGAATTTAACTTATATATTTGGGTGGTTATTGGATGAAATAATTTTATTAAGTGTGAATAGAAGAGGGTAGGGGGTGGAATTTTATAAGTGGGGGAGATTAGACATAGAGTTTTTGAAAAGAATAAAGTGTAACCATGCTTTTCACATGCCAAAATTATAAAAATTGTACCATTATTGATAATTATACATGATAAGGTTGATATATTAACATAAAATATATTTTAGACAAGTTTTTAGATCATTTTAACCCTTATATTTTTAGTTTAACCCCTTAAAAATCTGTTTCAACCTTAACGGTGATAATTATTTTTTATTATTTTTACTATTAATTATGGAAAAAATTTAGTTTCACTCATTATATAATATTAATTATTATTATTAATTTATGGAATCTATTTTTACAAATTACATTCACATAACTAGAAAAATTTAATTTTAAATTAAACCTTCAAATGCGATGAAAAATCGGATTTCCAGAGAAAATCTTTAAATGTTCAAAAAGTTTTCATACCAGAATTCAATATGAAATTTATTAAAATTAACTAAATTGGATAAATAAATTTATAATGGAACTAATTTTACTTTTAAAACAATCGTAATTTTTTTAATGTTTTAAATGCTTTAAATGAAAAGACAATTCTAAATAAAAACCAGTATTTTTCACTATTCACTAAATTTTTTATCTTTTTCAGAAAATTCTCAAAAATTCACCATAAGATAATTTCAAAATTATGATTTCAAAAATGAAGTTAATTTTTTCAAATAAATTTTCTAAAATTTAAAAAAAACAATTTTAAAATAAGTGTACAAAATGCGACAAAACTACTTTTTAAAAAAATATAGTTTTAAGCCTAAAATTAGATATATTATCATATATTATCTACAAAACAAATAAAATGGATTTATTGTGGTAAAATGTGTTTGTTCATAGAAAATTAGTTTTTTTTAGAAAAATATTTCCTTTATTTTTAAATGGTTCTTATTTTCATTTATAATTAATTGGTCACCAAAGAATTCATTTTATATACACGTGTAAACCATAAATTTTCATAATTTATTTAATCCTATTCATACCCACTATTCCAATGGCTAGGAGATAAATATAATAATAAATAATAATATTTTAATAGCATGTCACATTTTGTTAAAACTTGGTGTTGTGTGTAGCGCAAGCTATCTAATAAATTAAAATTATTTTAAAAAATTATTTCATAAAATATTAGGGTGTTACAATGTATATAATGAATGATGTTTTGAGATGGCGGTAGTGACCACCATAGTTGGTGTGTGATCCTAGTGTACATGCAACTTGTAGGAGCTTCTTAGGGTAGTGTTTTGAGGCTTGAAAGGCATAAAATTTCCCTTGTATTTACCTTATGGGATGTACTTACATTTTTTGTCTCATGCATGGATTACATATAGTTATATTGATCATATATATATATATTGTTGGTATTTTTTGTGACCTGGTGTATTGAACATATGTATCTATTATAGGTTGATTTAGTCTAAGGCATCCCATATTGTGAGATATTCCTACTCGATGCTAGTAATCATCCCCTAGCCTATTGAAGGTAACCTTAGTTTGGCACTCTTAGCTTAATGCTAACCCAGGTGGGGCTCCAATGTATCAGGTTATATTAAAGTGGGTTGTCCTATGGATGAATTTTGTAATTAGTGATTATGTGAGGATTCTTTTAGGAACTTAGGGAAAAAATGTTAAGGGGGTATTGAGTTTAATTATCTAACTAGGGAGACCAATTTAGGTGAAATGACTGACATATCCTTTCTTTAAGACTCTGATAAACTATTAATTGACCTATAGCTATAAGAAATCATAGCAGGGTACAACTAAAAATGATACATGCATCATATAAAAGTCAGTTATGGTCTTCCATGTTCTTTCTGTGCCAAAAAATACAGATATGCTCTAAATCCTTATGGGTTCATCCTATCTGATGAAGGATACAATCTTATGATAGCTAGTTTATGCCTTTAATTAGGGTTATGATGAACCTATTCTAGTAGCTTGGCCATTCTGCTGCCACTTTGTGAGTGTTGAGTCATTTTTTTGAGACTTAGTTGAGGGATAAATTTCCCTATGATATGAGGTATATTCTCTCCCCAAATTTCTTAGTGTAGGATTATAGTGGAGAAAAAGATTAGTTCTTCTGAGTGAGATGATATGTAAGTTTATAGATACAGTGTGCATTCCTATGTTTGAGGTGATCCTGATCTTCAGATGATAAGAGATCTTTTTTAGTACGAGACTCATGTGTATTCATCAATTTCATCCACACATTGACCAGATGTTTTATCTTGTCTGAGCCCCTATAAAATATTTCAAGTCATTATATAGGGATGAATATTCTTCTCTAAAACTTGTGATGAGACTTATCTACCATAGATTGAGTTTGGTTTATCATCTGGGGTAGTATTTTATCGAGGATGTTGTGCTTATCCACATAGTTGCATGAACATGTTTGAGTATGTGTGATGGCCCATGGTCTTTGAGAGGTTTTCTTATAGGCACTTTTTGTGATAGAAATTTTTGAGTTCAAAGTTTTGGGTGAAGAATATATTGGAAGGTATTTTTTGAAATGGTTGTGCTTTCCTAAAACACCACCAGTATCAGAGTTTCTCAAGCTAGTGTTGGTGGAGATGCACCCTGATTTTGGGAGTAGGTTATCTTTTCACCTAAATACATCCAATGAAGTGTTGTGGATGGACTAACACATTAGTTTTATTGTTAAGGTTGGGTACCACCATGGTGGGATCCCTTTCGATTTTCCTATGAATTGTTTGGTAAAGGATCAGGTGGTGGTAGAGTAGTTTGATACATATGACACATATAACCTATCCCATAATTAAACACCTTTGTAAGGTCCCTATTCAATATAAAGTACTAATTTTTGGAGAAGTAGGATGATGTGTACAAGTTTTAACGATGAACGAGTGATAACGGGTGTGAAACATACTATGAATCATGTCTGTTCTTCATAGAATCTTGTACAAATTGATTCAAGTGAAAACCATTCATCCTACACCATATGATTTGGAGTTGGGGAATTTATTGGAAACTCAGGAAAAAATATAGTCAACTAGAGAAATTCTACTGGTAGGTGACTAATATTCACCCACCCCTTCTGGCCAAGTGATTTTGTTATATATGGAGGAATATGTGTTTTCATAAATGTCTTTGTGGTATAGAAGAGGTGTTATATAACCCACCTTAATATAAATTGGTTACCCTCTGATGGTATCATGATGTGTTGGATATTGTGTTTATGAGGTGGGATTTTATATAGCAGTGGGCAAAGACCCCTTATGCAAGGCTAGCAGATACAACCCTCTAAATGTTAAGGCAAACTAACCATTATCCAGTGAGAGTGGCTTTATAATCTATGTGTGTAGATAATTATTTCTCCTCCTATGAATATTGATGGATGATTAGATTATTTTTAAGGGTGAACCATGATTAAAAATTAGGGATTAGTTGTTGTAGGAATCAACCAACATTACAGAGATAATGAGAACCCTTGTGGATTTGTAGTGTGTTAAGATGAATATCTCCTTAAAATGATTCATGGTGGAGCCTATCAGTATTTTAGGTTCTCATATTGTGAAACCTATATTATTTAAGTGGAATCAAAATTCATGAAGATAAAGTTATGTTAGATGAGGAGATCAGTGTAGCGTAAGTGTGGTGTGGTGGTTGGAACTTTTTAGGAGGGGATTCTGTGTTTGGGTAATGGTGGAAGTATGTGATAATTTATCATCAGGTAGTTGATTTTGATTAAAATGGGATACATTTTCACCTATGGTTGATTATGATGACCTCACACTTTTTCCTTACGTGAAGAATTACATAGTAGTTATTTTGACTTAGTAATTATTTTTTAAATGGGTTTTCTAGGGTGGTGAACCCATGGGTCTTTCCCGTAGGTGGGGAGTATATCATCAACTCCCCCAAGTGGATGGTGGTATTCTCTTGATTCTTGCATTGAGTGATGTGATGATCATTCTGAGTGGATACCTCTCTAGTAAAGCATGGTTCTTAATAAGGAATTCCAAATGTATTAGTGTGAGTGTACCCATCTCTTGGAAAAATATTATTATACAATTTAAGAGGATTTTTTCAATAATTTTTGGATGTTAGTCACTCAGGTAGGCACTTTCTTGGGGTTTGGAGCCGATGGAGTAAGGTTATATGAATAGTTAAGACTGTATAATTTATATTGTGGGGGATTGGACTATCCAATGAGTAGTGATGTAACATTGATCATTTAGAGGAGGCTAGTGTTGAATTCAATGAGCTCTTTGATAGTTTTCACGACCAAGCAATAACAACACAACTAGGTAATACTTGATAGTGGGTGAAAATATGTTGGAAATTGTGATAATAATGGGTGATTCTCACAGATGTTTCTATAAATATTTTTAAATAAGGCCCATATCACTCTTGTAATATGGGCTAACAATTATGGAGGCCATGCCAAGTTTGATAGGTTATAGAATAAGGGAAGAAGTAAATTCAAAAAATCATGTGACCTTATAGTTTTCTTGATATTAGCATGAAATTTGGTTATCATCCTATATAGATTATGGCATAGATAGAATGCACTTATACAACAACCAGCTAGAATTATATTTAGTGGTGGGGAGTGAGGCACTCCCACCAGACCTTTAAAGGTGATGTAAGTACGTGCGATGGTGGGTTGTTTTCCACATGGGGTTATTTTTTTATATTCATTTTTATAAGGCCCAACTATTTCCTTTTTGAAGATGAATATGTTTAGGGTGGGGAGGATGTAGAGATCTAAAAATTTATTATTCGAGACTTCGATCAATTTTGAGTTTTCAGAGTCTCAAGACCTTCATAAGGGTAAAAGGAAATTTTACCATAGTATACAGCCTCAATTTTTTAATGTTTTCATTGATATTGAGGAGTGGTTTTTAACCTCAGATAGGGTTTTGGTGAAATTTTGAGCATGTTGAATTTTATGAGATATGTTATATTTTTTACTAAAATAAATAGTTATCTTGTGAAATCGATAGTAATGCGATGACCTTAGATTTTGGTGTTACATTATTTGGAATATTTATAAGTTAAATTTCGAGATGAAATGTGTCATCACCATGGAAATGAGGATTCTGTAGAGAAAATATAATATAATAAAAATATTATATTATTTTTGCTTTGTGCACATGTATTTATGATGAAATGATTATATATTCTGAACATGATCTCAGTTGGGGAAACCAAGATCACAATTGATTCTAGAATGAGGTTTTTACCCTAGGGGAAATGATGGTTTCATTCAAATTTGGTCCTGCGATAGTTCATAGTTGCAGAAAGAGTTTTTTAAATAAATTAAATAATTAATTTATTCATTTCATTAATTATTTGACCTGAAAAATTCCTCAATTTAAACATTGGTTATAGAATTTATCTAAGGCTAGACACTTTCATCATTGGAATAAACCTTAAGAGAGGATATAATGAAGATTCAAGATCTTGTTATCCATGATATATTGAAGGATCAAGAACATGTCCTAAGTGACATTAAAGGAAGAACCTTCTAACAACAATGATATTTGAAGTGTTAGATATTCACCATCGAGTTAGGGATTTTATTATTATATTTTCTCTATTTTTATGTTATTAAGAACATGAATTGACCACTTATAATTTGAATCCATGTTCAGATATTTCATTGGCCTATCAATTTTCAATTTTATTTAGAATTATTATTTAGGATTATTTTATTCTTGAAATTGATATAATCCCAATGCTCTTATATTTCCATCACAAAATAGGACATAATATAATTAAGGAAGATACAAAAATTGGAACTTCATAAGTGGAAATATTTTTCCATCCTCACCTATCTACATACTTATTTTGGGGAATCTAATCACCTTTAATTTCTATAAAACCACTAGAATTTTGATCATCGATTCACTAGAAGTTCTCACACATAGTAGCATAGTGGAAAAAAACTAAAACTCCCGAACTTTTCCCTTAAACTAAGTGTACTGAAAGTAGGTAAAATTCACACCCCACTCACCACAAAAAGTCTTCATTTTCTCAAAAAATAAAACTCACAAAAAATTAAGGTAATAGAAATAAATTTAGTGGAAATACAAAAAGGAAAGAATAGAAAAGTTTTAATGTGCTTAAAAAAATGAGTCTTACATACATGAGAGAAACACTACCATTATATTTTATATTATAATTGTAAGTACAAGAAATTAAATACAATATTACTAAGTATAAGTAATCTATATAATTTTTACTTCTCCCATTGATATATTCTTGATCATTTTACAATAATATTTAGTACTGAGGGCCCATTTCTTATATACTAAGCATCATCTGGTCAACCTATAATACCTGCTCCCCTGAAATCATAGACCACTAATCACAACTTCCTAATCTTGAATAACAACCTGTTGACCCTTTTTATTTTCTAAACTTCTCAATCTTTGTCAATCCATCACAACATCATAGAAAGATATGAACTTCTAATGATCCTTCTTACCAATGAGAAGACCCACTTCTTCTATCTACACATTGTGTTACACACCTACTACTAACCAATTTTTGGTAAATAAAATTCCTATTGACTTAACTTCTAGTATATTGAAACAAACTTCACCTCCCAAAAATCTCCCACTTGAAGAATTATTTCAAAGAACCTTGAAAACTCTCTATACGTAGGTAAATTATTTTATTCACAATAAGTAGTGTTCCTCCATCTCCTTATTACATTCATTTAGGCCCTTATGAGGCATGATTCTACCTAAAAAATTATTTAGTTATCACCTTGTTAAACATGTATGCTAAATTTTGGATTCCCACTATCTTCTATAGCTCTATATCTTTATCCTCTAGTATATTCTAGATGAAATTATAATTTAGGTCTATATGTTTGGTTTGATCATGGAATGCCATATTTTTAGTCAAGTGGATTTCAATTTTTCTATCACAAAAAATAACTCATCCTTCCTGAATTCTCCCAAGTTCCTTTAACAAAAAAATTAACTAAATCATTTATTTCCTAGATTTCATTGTATCTATATAATTAGATTCTATTGTAGAGTGAAAATCCATTGCAGCCTTAACATCCAACTTACCATTATTACAATATAGGTAATTACAAGTCATATTTTGATATTATAGGTGTATATTTCACTAGTGAATTGAACATAAACATATCCATGAAAAGTATCATCCATACCATAGTATAATTCCATCACATTCATTCCTTTAAAATATCAAAGGATCCAATTTATAACCTCCCAGTATACCTATCTCAAATTTAACATGAATAAAATTTCAACTCCCACCATAAATGAAATATATGGCTAAGTACATATCATTGTATACATCAAACGTCTAAAAAATGATTTATATGGAACTTTCTCTATGTACTGACACTCATCTTCCGTTGTTTACACCCATGCCTTGGATAACTTAACATGTATGACAAGAGGAATTGATACTGGATTAAACCCATTCATCCCAAATATTTTGATAAAATTCTAGAAGTATTATTTATTAGATTAAACCAAAGTTCCATCCCTCCCATCTCTTTTAATATTCATCCCCTAGATTTTCTTGGAATTCCCCAAATCCTTCATTTTGAATCTTCCACCCAACTTATTTTTTTTCTTTAGAATTCATTGAATTTAAGGACCCACTAGAATCATGTAATCCATATACATCAATAGTATAATGAATGTTACATTATTCTAATCCTTAAAATAACAAAAATGATTTTTTTCACTTGTTGAAAACCTCTTATGACATAAATGAATCAAATTTTCATTTCTATTCCCTTAGATCTTGCTTCAAGTCATAAATTTTTTTCTTCAATTCACACACCAAATTTCAGTTTTCATCTTTCATGAAACCTATTGGACACATAATGTAATTTTTTTCCTATACCTCACTATGAAATAAAGTCATATTTATATCTATCTATTCAAGATATAGATATTATGATGCTACCATGCTCCACACTATCTAGATAGTTTAATGTTTAACCATCAATGAGAATATTTTTGAAAAATCAACACCTTCCTTATGTTGATATCCATTTTCTACCATCCACACTTTTTAATGCTTCTCACCACCAACATGCTATTTTAAATGGAAAGAAAACCTATTCTATAGAGTCTTATTTCCTTCTGGTGTGTTAGTGAGTTTCAAATTTCTATTTAACTTCAATGAAGACATCTCTCCATCTGCCACCAACTTCCATTATTTGGAATCATTAAGTGTGTCCACCTATTCTGAGATCTCTATATCTCTTTTATTGATTAAAATTAATAAGTTCATGTCATCCTAAAACCTTTGAACTAGGTTTCTAAGTTTAGTTGATCTCCTCAAATGAGTTGTTGGTATTGTATTACTCAGCTTAGCTCTAACTTTTGGTACTTGAACTTCCATTACTCTAAATTTTGGATCCCTAAATCCTAGTGCTCCCACTCGAGCTTCATCCTCCCTTAAAATTTATGGAATATATTTCACTAGTCTCACCACCAGACTTCTGATGATGTCAATTGGATTCCCTATAATTTTTTGAATTTTTGGTGCTCTTACTCAAATGAAGTTAGACTTCAATAGTTGTTCTATTTCCTTCAAATTCTCTTTACAAAAAGTTTTGGTCTTTCTATAGAATCCCTTCATTTAAGTGAAAATCTTAGTTTTTTTATGATTTAAAACTTTTATTTATCCCACAGTTGGTAACCATAGTTTTTATCACCATTCCTAATGAAAAAAATAAAATTTGGACTTATCCTCAAGCTTGTCCTTGTCCTTAACATCAATAATCATGCATTATAAGATTCTTATTACCCAAAGGCGGATAACTTATAGTTATTTTATAGACTATATCTTCTCCATAATTTTGTGCCCAACTACTGATGTTGGCCTTATTTTGACTAGATATTCTATGGTGTTGTGATATTTCACCCAAATTCCCTTGTACATCCCATAGTCCAACCTCATAATTTTAAATTTATATTAAAATGTATGATTAATTCATTCAACCACTCTATTATATTGTGAATTTCTAGGAATCTTATTCTCATTCCTTATCCCCTTTTTCTTGCAGAATTTAGAAAAGTTGTATTTAGTGTACTCACCACTGTTGTCATAACATAGGCATTTCAACTTTCAGATTTTTTACTTTTACACTATGTTATTCCTTTGAATGAAATCCTAAAATATATCAGACTTATGTATCAAAAAGTAAATCCATACTTTTCTTATAGAATCATCAATAAAATTCATAATACAAAGTGAAACTTTGAGGGAATTAATGGGGGAAGGTCCCAAAACATTATTGTAAACAAGTTATAACTTTTGAGCTATGTGATTATATCCTTCTAAATTGAATAAAACCCTCCTATTTTTATTCCCTCTAAGGGGGTAAAACTAGTTAGTGAATATTACCTAGGGATCCACTATTTCAAACCTCCCTTATTGAGATAAATTTGTACTATTCTTCTTTCGTTTGATAATGAAATAAAATAAACTATTGGTAGTAAAACCTCCTCTATTTCTCTAATATATAATTTTCAAAATTTAATAATTCTAAGAAATAAAGATTCAGTATGTTTTTAAAAGTTATAACCTTCATAATATTTTTACTAAGGTAATTAAGGCTACAATTCCATACTTCCAAATCTTCTAAAGTTGAACTTTTAACCATTGATTTTTTTGAACTTCCTATCAAGTAAATATTTCCATATTTAACTCCTCATGAAACCACCATGGATCCTCATGTAACTTTACATACTATATTAGAAAAGGAAATACCATGCCCTACCTCATTTCAATTCCCAACTAGAATTTGGTTTCTCCACATCCTTAGGATATGTATAACTACTTTCTACTTAAATAATCTTCTATTATTATCTAGATATTTAAATTTACTTTTAAAAGGATATTCCAAGCTTCAACATCTACTAAATTTAATTTGAAAAAAAATTTATACACATAATTTTCAATGAAACTCCAATCTTCCTATCGAATGGAATGATGCACTTGAGTAAAATACCCATGAATCTACTAGAATGTTTATATGAAGTAATAACTCTCTCCCTACTTTCATTGTACTTATAAAATTTTAGATTCCATAAGTTTATGGTCTTTTAAATATTTTATTATGGTTCTAAAGACCTTCTTAAAGTGTCTTATTTTTTCACACTTCCAATATACAAGGCATGGACCAACCAAATTTCCTCATATATTCTTCTATGTATTATCTTTTGATGTTTTCATCTGATATATTTACTTCCATTACGGTGAAAATATTTGTATATCATTATTAAAAGCATTACTAAATATTGATTGAACTTCCCTCTAATAAATTCCTTCATTGACCATCAAATTACTGATATCATTGAATACCAAACATGTATTTACACTTGAGTTATTGATGGAATTCACTATCACATCGCAACTCTCTAGAATGAATGAGAGTAGTAGGAGTTCCCAAAAATAATCCATGAACTTGAACTTCACTGATTTGAGCTACCCTTAGATCATATTAAAAGCATTCATGTGATCTACCACTAGTTTTCCTTCCAATAACCTTATGTTGAACAACCTCTGCATTATAAACACTTTATTTAATTCAATTATTTTTTTATACATATCCAGTAATGACTTCATTAAATCTTCCATTGTATTTATTTTTTGAATGTTAAAATAAATATTCCTCACCAGAGAAATCATCACCAGTGCCAATGAATTATTTTATATAAGTTCCCATTCAAACATTTCTATATTTTATAGACAAACACCTATAAGTGGATCATCAAGGTCCTTATCAATCATATGGTCATCTATTTTCATTATCTATAAACTAAAATTCATTTTATCAAACCTATCAACATGAACCATGCTATCATCTGATGCCATATCATCCAATGATATCAGATCCCATTGAAATCATGATATCATCAAGGTAAGAGATAACCTGAGCTACTTGAAACCATGTATCTAATTATAATTGTTGGAAACTCCAATTAACTTTACTTTTCAAAAAACCACTTGAAGTTTCATCATTGATCCATCAGAATTTCACATACAAAGTAGTGTAATGGAAAAAACCAAACCTATAGAAATTCTCCCTTATAATGAGTGTATCAAAAGTAGGTAAACTTCACACTCTAATGAACAAACAAAGTTATACTTTTAACACAAAATAAAACTCACACACATTCAAGGAAATACGAATACATTAAATGTAAATACAATAAAGTATGAAAGAATGTAAAAGTTTTAACATGGTTTAGAAAATAAGTCATATCCATGACTTCTTTTAAATTTATTTTTCATTTATTTTCCATTATTTCTTTGTTTTTGGGTTTTCCCAAGCTTTTTTTTGAGGAAAGGGTGATTTTTCATGATTTGGGCCAAACCGTGAGCCCATTTCCAGATTTAAAAACCAATTTTGTTTCTTTTATAAATTTTTAATTTTTTAATATTTTTTGCCCATTTAAATTTATAAATGGCCTCCCCTGACTTATTAACACTAAAATTTCAATTTGGACCCTTTAGGAATCCATAATAATGGCGGATTTGGGTTTTTATTTAAGGAATTGGGCCATCCGGAAAACCCATTTCCAGTTAAAAAAATTTATTTTATTAATTACTTGTTCAATTTTAAGGATTTTTTTAGTGATTATAAGTGTCACCCAATCCCACTAAACCCAGACGTGCGCCCCTACTATTTCCCTCTATTTGGAGCTCATTTCCATCGCGATTTAGTACAGAACATCATAGGGTTTCTCAAATCGACCAGATTCTAAGAGGTAACTTCTTTCCTTCTTAACTCTCTCAATTCTTACTCTTTTTCCTCTATTATAGTTCCTAATTCTACCCTTACTAATCCTCTTCGAACCTAAAATCCATTGAATCCCTCTAAGTCGCTCAAAACCTCTTTGGAACTCCATTTTATGGGAGACTTGGTGGAGGAACTTCAAATAATCTCAAGTAAGTGTCTCTCCTCCTTAGTTATTCCCCTTTCCATGAAGTTTCATTCAATTTAATTGAAGTTCAAAATGAAAAGGGGATAGGGTTTTAAACCTAGGGTTTAACCTTGGGTTTTATTGGTCAATTATTGTGGTTGTAGGTTTGATATAAGTCCCTCTTGGTGCGATGGTGGTGCGACTTGATTTTCGCACGGTGATTCAGGGGTTTACTTTGATTTGGTAGGTGATTCCAATGTTTATGAAATAATCATGTATTATAATGATGTATTTATCATATTTTTAGGTTTATATAATTTTATTATTGCTGTAAAAATTAGTTTTAGTGGTGTTTTTATTGCAATTGAATTTTAAATGCCAATTTGGTGTGAAATTGGGGGTTTTCCAAAGAAATGTTTTATTGGTTTATTTGGGGATTCCCTATAAATACTTAGTTGTTTTTATTAAACTATAATAGGGTTTAAAATACTATTTATAATGTTTATACCCTTTTTTTGTTGCTTAAAAAACGGGTTTTAATGTTGTTTGTAAAGAAAGTGATGTTTTGGTGACACTTTTGTGTGAAAATGGAGGTTCTACAAAGTTATCACTTCTTATTTAACATGGGGCTGCCCTAAAATTGATTTTTTGTTTTAATTGAAATTTATTGGGATGAATTTACTATTTTTGTAACTTAAAATTGTGCATATAGTGTATATTTGGGGTTCTTAAGGGGTTTTGTGTGAAAAACAGTGTGGGATTTTGAGAAATTGTTTCATTAAAAATCAAAGTATTTATTGTGTGTTTTAAGTGGTATAAATTGTGATAGCTACTATACTGGGTGTATGTGACCAGTAGTGGTATTTTACATGAAAATTGATTTGTGTTGCATGCTTAAATATTTTCAGCAAAAAGGGGGAAGCCCAGGTACCTAGGTGGGGTGGATGTGTACTAGTACAACTAGTGGAACAGATGGGTTTTGTCCCTGTTTCACCTAGAATTTGGATAATGAAAACTCTAACTAAACTATGTGGATGATGATTTGGGACCAATAGGTTATTGGTATGTTCCCTACTAGTGGATCATTCATGAGAAAGGATTTTACTATAGTTACTTTACACCGAGGTATGAGGTACATGGAGCCCGAGACTATCTAGTGCCTAGGGGTGTTCCTAATTTTGATGCTCATTTTATTTGTGGTATTTCAAATTTTATTGGTGTGTTTTTGGTAGTAATTTAAATTATATAACATTTCTATTTTAATGTGTTAAAATTATGATAATTTTAGCTTGAAAAATATTTTCAATTGAAAGTTCCATTTCTTGGAAGTTATCACTGCTTTTCTTTGCGTATTAAAACTGCTTACTTTTTCACATTGTATTGTATGATCTTTGGAATAATTGGGTGGTATTTTATTGGAATTTGTCTCACAACCTACTTAAACCCATTGGGTGTAAGTGGAATTTATTATGCTTTACTCAGGTAAATGGAAGGCTATGGGTGATGGAGGTTCAGGGTGTTAGTTCTCATCCTTGGTGCGGAGTTGTGGAGACGACTTGTGGGTGATGACCCCATATTGTGTGGATTCCATGGGTATATTTTTGTTGTTGTTTATTTGTGTCTTTGGACCTTTTTTAGTGAATTTTAATTTATGTATTCAGTTCTATATTTTTGTATAAACCTTATTTGGTATGATTTTTTAGATTCAGTTTATCAAATGTTTTTGATGTTTTATGTAAACATATTCGGATAAATTGTTCCCAAACCAAGATAAATGATACCAAGGAACTTGTTCCAACTCATGGGGATAGGGAACGCCCTCTGGGACATGTCACATGCTAGGTTTACTGCCAGTATTGGTGGTGAATAGATTCGTTTCGTGACAAAATGCTACCAAAGCAGGTTCACTCTCTTTGGGTCATGTTATTTGGGGAATAATTAGGATAGTCTGGAGTTGGGATTTTCAGGGCTTGGAATTATAGTTATGAGTAGTGTGGATGATAACCACACCTCATGATGGGATTCAAGTCACCAGGAGAAGTTGGTACTTTTCTGAGCCCTTTGGTTTTCTTGTTTTGATGATGATTAGGGGAAATGAAAAGAGAGTTGGGTTAATGGTCTCATTGAGCTTGCAGGGTCTTGCAAGCCATGTGGAGCCAAGGATATTTCTATAGAACAATCTCTATTATGGTTAAGTGATTAGAGTACTGATTCCAACCATATGTCCAAGTCACGCACCAAAGCTAGATTCCTCTTGCATTGTCTTGTGTCCTTTAGTTTTGAAATCTTGAAAGTTAGGTTTTAAAACAAAAATGACATGGTTTTAAGACGTGTATGTTTTTTTGAAATTATTTTATAATAAATATGGAATTTTTTGAATTTTGAAATGGTGTAACTGAGTTTTCATAATTGTTTTGAAATGGAAAATGATGTGTTTACGCCTCTTTTGAAAGTAGAAAATTGTGTTAAAGTTGGTTTTCAAAAAGTGTTTCCAATAGAGTTTTCTAAACTATTGAGAGGTGTTTTAATGGGATGAGGTGTTTTGAAATTAATGCATATGACTTGAAATTGAGTTTTGATTTAAATGATTGTTCCTTTATGAAAATTTTGGTAAGCTGAAATTTGGGTTTAATTTCATGGTTAGCGGTTTTGAGAGAAAAGAGGTTTTGGTTGATTGTTTTAGTTTTGAAAAGTGGAAAGAATTTTTATTTTAACCTTTGTTATTTCCATGAGAGACTACATTAATGGGGTTATATGGGATGATGGATGGTTTATGGCATGGATGGATGAGTTCTGGGATGGATATGAGGAGGGTGCCCGATGTGGCACATAAACATGCATGTGTGAGGCCCATGGTGTATCATTGGTAGATATGCTAACATCTGAACCATTTATTTTCAAAAAGATGATTTTAAAGGAAATAATTTATGTCTTTATAACTAGTTTGGGAAGGTGTGTATTATTTATTTTTAAAATTTTGATGTTGTGGGATGTTTTGAGTCCAAGAACCCCTCCTGTTTGAACTGTGTTTTTGGTTTGTGTTTGGTCGGTAAGCTGTGTTGAAGGTCCAATTAGTGGTCTCTTCTAAGAAATGTTTTGGGATGCCTTTATAGTGGTTCCCTTCATGTTTTTGGATCTGTTTTGTGGTATATCTTGACCAATGTACCATCTTGGTTGGGTCCTTGGGTTCAATCGTTGGATAAGGTATGCCCCATTAAGGGTTAGTGCACAACTGAAGTGCAACCCATATTGTTTAACTTTTTTAAGACCCTCCAATTGATAAATATAAGGTATATTTTTCTTGATATTTGTATATTGAGTCTAGAACCTTTCCTTTCTTGGTTTTGTGTATCCTCTTGTAGTGGGAGAGTGATCTTTGAAGGTTTAAGGAGACATTAGATTCTTAAGTTTCCTGATTTTCCGAAGGTGAAAGTGGTCTGGGGTTGTTAGCATGGATGAGTATCTGGATGGTGTCTAAGTGGTCCTCTTAGTCCTTCGTAGTCTCTTCGAAGAAGGAGTTCATGTAAAACTAAGAGTGTGAGAAATTTGGTCACGAGAGGATATTATGGCCACTTTCTATAATTGTGTGTTGTTTGGGGATGTTGTATAAGGTCCCTCTCCATGCATTGTTTATATCAGTCACAATAGTCATGTTCGGTGATGCCTTATGATGTCATGTGCTTGATTGACCATAAAGGTTAAAGTAGTGCTATCCTCTGAGAGTCTCAGTTATGTCGGGAGAATGTATCCCTTGGGAAAACATCAAAATCAACCATTTTAGAGGAAGGTGAGTATAGGTGTTCTTTACTTATATTGTTTCTGACCCGAAGAAACAAGGTATGATGTGTGTGAATCTTCTAAGACCTTGTTTCAGTGAAATATCAGTTCAGGTTAAAGTGATTTTGGAATGTGTTATGTATTAGAAAACTTATCGGGGATTTTGGTGTAGTTGTTGGTGGAACCAAAATAAGAATTCACTTTCAGGGGGTTTACAAAGCCTAACTACGAGGTCAAATATGCTTCAATCATTTGATCTCCAGCCATAGGTCTCGGAGAGAAGCTGGCTCATAGTCAGGGGAAATCCTAGGGTCGTTTAAACCCTTGTACAAAGTCCTATCCTCAGTATGAAAGATATGAAGAGTTTAAACCTCTGGTGTCATCATATTTCTTCCATTTTTCCCGTTTAGTAGAAATAGGTGGAGGGCCTTGTACCCATGTCATCGCCCAATGTTATTCCCCCCCTTTGGTTTCCATTGAGTCTTTAGATAATGGTTGAAAATTTGGCTAGACAGGCTGAGCACACAGTTTGTGAATGATTAGTAATGACTATGTGTTAGGAATCCAAGCAGAAAGAATGATATGCACAGTCAATGCATGGTTTCCCAAACCGTGCGGACTAACCATGCAGCCTTCCCAAATCTTTAAATTTTTGGGCCATTCTATGCCAGCCCATGCTGGCTGGTTAAGATGGTTGGTTCTTATCGTAGGAAGACCTACTATGATTCTCATGTATATTCATTTATTAATTTTTAATGGAATTCTACTATTTGTACCTAGGAGTCCATTTAGGCCTCCCCCTATTAGTGTCCTGATTCTCTCTCAGGAAAAATATAGGTTGTCTCTTATGGTGGAGAGCCTATTTGTGTCCCCTCGTACCAATAACTCTGATTTATCCATGGTATTGGATTTGTGGTAGGTAGTATCATTCAGAGATATATATCTACCAACATAATCCTTGATTAAACATTGGTATTGGAGATCACCCAATGGTTTAGTTAAAGTAAGGTAAGTATAACATTGTTCGAAGTTATTGTTCGTTTGAGTGAATTACTTGAGTCTTGTTCAGATAGTGTTTGAGGAGTTTTATTTTGGGATAAAGTATGAATGTGATTGATCATTTTAGGAAAGTGGTGTATGTTTTGGTTGTGATATTAATCCTTCCTTAATTGATCATTGGAGGTGTTTTGGCCTTTGGGGGCGAAGATTGGCAAAGAAGTACATCTTGGTTTATCAGTTGGGTTTGGTTTTTGTATTTGGCCTTGTTGTGGCTTTCCGGGGAGAGAAAGTTTTCATGGTGAGGAGAATTGTCACATCCATGACTTCTTTTAAATTTATTTTTCATTTAGTATCAATTTTTTCTTTGTTTTGGGGGTTTCCCAATCTTTTTTTGAGGAAATGGCAAGTTTTCATGATTTGGGCCAAACCATGAGCCCATTTCCAGATTTAAAAACCAATTTTGTTTATTTTTTAACTTTTTCATTTTTTAATATTTTTTACCCAATACAATTCCTAAATAACCTCCACTGATATATTAACACCAAAATTTTAATTTTAACCCTTTAGGAATCCATAATAATGGTGGATTTGGGTTTTTATTTAAGGAATTGAGCCATCAAGAAAGCCCATTTCAAGTTTAAAAAAAATTGTTTAATTAATAACTTATTAAATTTTAAGGATTTTTTGGTGATTTCAAGTGTCACCCAAGCCCACTTAACCCAGACACGTGCCCCTATTCTTTACCCCCTCTTTGGAGCTCATTTCCATTGCGATTTAGTACAGATCATCATAGGGTTTCTCAAATCGACAAGATTTGAAGAGGTAACTTATTTCCTTCTTAAATCTCTCAATTATTAATCTTTTTCCTCCATTAAAGTTCTTAATTAAACCCTTAATCTTCCTCTTATAACCTAAAATCCATGTAATCCCTCCAAGTCACTCAAAACCACTTTAGAACCCCATTTTAAGGGGGATTTGGTGGAGGAACTTCAAAAAAATTCAAGTAAGTGTCCCTCCTCCTTAGTTCCTCCCCTTTCCATGAAGTTTCATTCAATTTAATTGAAGTTAAAAATGACCAGGGGGTAGGATTTAGAACCTAGAGTGTAACCTTAGGTTTTATTGGTAATTTCTTGTGGTTTTAGTTTCTATATAAGTCCCTCTTGGTGTGACGGTGGTGCGACTTGATTTTCGCACGATGATTCCGGGGTTTCCTTTGATTTGGTAGGTGATTCCAATGATTATGCACTCATTGTGTATTATAATTCTGTATTTGTCATATTTTTATGTTTATATAATTTTATTATTTCTGAAAAAATTAGTTTTAGTGGTGTTTTTATTGCAATTGAATTTTAAATTCCAATTTGGTGTGAAATTGGGGGTTTTCCAAAGAAATGTTTTATTGGTTTATTTGGGGATGCCCTATAAATACTCAGTTGTTTTTATTGAACTATAATAGGTCTGAAAATAATTTTTATAATTTTTATCCCCTTTTTTTGTTGCTGAAAAAATGGGTTTTAATGGTGTTTGTAAAGAAAGTGATGTTTTGGTGACACTTTTGTGTGAAAATGGAGGTTTTACAAAGTTATCACTTCTTGTTTAACATGGGGATGCCCTAAAATTTATTTTTTGTTTAAATTGAATTTTTTTGGGCTGCCTTTACTGTTTTGGTAACTTAAAAGTGTGCACATAGTGTATATGTGGGATTCTTAAGGGGTTTTGTGTGCAAAACAATGCAAGATTTTGAGAAATTGTTTCATTAAAAATCAAAGTGTTTGTTGTGTGTTTTAAGTGGTATAAAACGTGATATCTACTGTACTAGGTGTATTTGACTAGTAGTGGTATTTTAAATAAAAATTGATATGTGTTGCATTCTTAAATTGTTTGAGCACAAAGGGGGAAGCCCAGGTACCTAGGTGGGGCGGATTTGTACTAGTACCGCTAGTAGACCAGATGGATTTTGACCCTGTTTCACCTAGCATTTGGATAATGAAAACTCTAACTAAACTATGTGTATGATGATTGGGGACCACTAGTTTATGGGTATGTTCCCTAATAGTGTCTTGTACACGAGAAATGATTTTACTATAGTTACTTTACACCGAGGTATGAGGTACATGGGCCCTGAAACTATCTAGTGCCTAGGGGTGTTCTTGATTTTGATGCTCATTGTATTTGTGGTATTTTCCCTTTTCTTGGGGTGTTTTTGGAATTAATTTATATTAGATAAAATTCATATTTAAATGTGTTAATTTTCTGAAAATTTTAGATTGAAAACTATTTTCAATTGAAAGTTGCATTTCTTGGAAGTTATCACTGCTTTTCTTTGCGTATTAAAACTGCTTGTTTTTTCACATTGTATTGCATGATATTTGTAATCATTGGGTGGTATAATATTGGGATTAGTATCACACCTTACTTAAACCCCTTGGGTGCAATTAAACTTTATTATTCTTGACTCAGGTAAAGTGAAGGCTATGAGTGATGGCAGTTCAGGGTTTTGGTTCTCATCCTTAGTGCGGAGTTATAGAGACAACTTGTGGGTGATGAACCCATGTCACGTGGAGTCCTTGGGTCTATTTTTCTGTTGTTTATTTGTGTATTTAGACCTTTTTTATTGCATTTGAACTTTTTTATTCAGTTCTATATTTTTTTATAAACCTTGTTTTATATGAATTTTTTAGATTTAGTTTATCAAATGTTTTTGATGTTTTATGTATACATATTTGGGTAAATCATTCCCAAACCAAGATAAATGATACCTGGGAAATTGTGACGGACCATGGTGATTGGGAACACCCTTTGGGACTTTTCATAGGCTGGGTTTGGTGCTGGTATTGGTGGAAACCAGATTCGTTTCGTGACACAATGAGTCCTACATGCATGGAAGAAATATTAATTCCATTTATTCCATTATAATTGGAAGTATAAGTGATTAAAAAAAAGATTACCAAGTATAATTATTCTATCCAAGATTTACCAATCTATTTGATCTCTTTTTGATCACCTTATAGTCATTTTTTAGCATTGAGGTCCAATTACTTATATACTAATCATCATTTGGTCAACCTATAATACATACTCCTTTGAAATCATAAATCATTAATCATGAAAAACTCATCTTGTTTACCAACCTAGTGAACCTTAATTTTTTTTAACTTGAATGCCCTCAACAATCCAATATAAAATCATCATAACATGTGAGACTAAAATGGTTCTGTTGCATTAGGAGAAGACATGGTGGTATTATTTGTACACCAGATCAAACACCATTCACTAGATTAACTAATAACTGAAATTCTCTTAAAATTAACATCCAATGAACTAAAAAAGACTTCAATTCCCAAAATTATCTGTATTTTAAGTAGATCCATGGTTTTTTATTTCCCCTTAAGGAATTATGGTTTTCTATGACCTTTCGTTTCCCATCGTTTTGGAATTCCACTATTATCATTTTTAATATCTTAGTGTTATTTACAACTCCACTTTTACCAATATGTCTAGGTATATATTCATTCATAATTTTCTTTAACATCTTTATTTCCTTACTTGTACCTTTCCAAGAGTTTTACATTATAGAAATTAAAAAATGTAGATATTTATTTATATCCATTTTCTTTATTTCATATTGAAGTTTTCTTCTCATGGTAGCCACCTATTTTTCCATAGTTTCAAATATCTTTATTCTTTCTTCTACAAAATAATTAACATCATTAATCATATTATCTCGTTCTTTAATTTTCATCTTAAATTCTACTACCCCTTTTGAGATATCATGGATAGGTGGTTGATCTTCTAACCCTTTTTTTAGTTAGACTATTTTAACTTCAATTTGATTTATATAATCAAAAGATTCTTTCAACAATGTACTAATTTTTTTTCTTTCTTTGAATACCAAGAACTTCAAGATGTCCCTCAAGTTACACCTTGAGATCTACCACTCCTTTATCTTGATTGTAATTTTTTATCTTAGATTTATCTTTTTAAATAGTTTTCATCATAGAATATTCTATATCAAACATAAATTTAGTTTCTTCTTCTCCTAATTAGTCTTTATTAGCTTCCTCCTCCTTTATTACAAGGATCTTCCTATGGTACTTCTTTATAAAAGAACTTCCTAGTTTTAAGTCTTTTGTAGGTGAAAAATTTATTCATATATTTTGTATAGATTCTACCAAATTCTCATCACCCCTATTTTTTTATTATACCTTACTGAAATGTGTTCAACCTTAAAACATTTGAAGAAATCCATGTGAAGCTTACCTTTAAATTTTGATTTAAATACATTGAACTTTCTTTCCACCAGTTAAAGAAACTAATCATCTACATCTTCCTCTTAATCTCAATCTTTAGTGATGTTGATATTTTCCATGTATTTGAATTATATTTACTTGTTTGCATGATTTTTGTGTCCCTTATGTCTTGAATCTCATCTCACATGCCACTAAACTACTATGAAAGTTATCCAGATATAGCTTAGCTAAGTTTCTTTCTTCAAGAGTAGACACATTAGGATTATAAATGGGTGGTAAAATCCTAAATATTTTCTTGACAACATTCAAATATTTTATTTCTTCACCATTTTCTCATATTCTTCTCACCATATGAATAATGTGATTGAATAACCCATCAAAATTTTTATATAGATACATCTTCATATCATTGAACTTATTGTATAAAACATGAATCTTTTCTTATTTAAACTCATTTTTACCTTCATAAATATTATCAAAATTATCCCACATAACGTTTACAATTGTGAAACTCATAACATTTACGTAAATCTAATTAAATAGATCACTAAACAAAGAATTCTAGGATTTGGAATCAGAATTGAGCAACTTTCAACCTCCTTCAGTCATGGATAATTCAGAAGCATCACTCACTTGTATTCCATGAACAAAAAAAGATAATACTTTGAGACCAAGATACTATATGTGAGATCTAATTATGTTATTTAAGATTCTTTTGTTACATCTATCTAATAGAGTAACTACCTTTACATTTACTGTATACCCTATAAATCCAGACAAACAAAGTGAGATTAAACACTCAAAACATATGAATTTGATACCAATTATTATTACTAGAATCATAATACATTATAGGGGGTGAATTATGGTGTTATATTTTAGTTCATTTTTAATTAATATTGTCCTCTTATTATAGAGAATAAATTGATTCTTTTAATTTTCATGCATGAGAGGGGGGGGGGGATAATAACCACTATAAATATTATGAAAAAGGTTTAGGAAGGATGAAATACCAATCCCAAGATAAATTCCTTTCCTTAAACACTTTCACATCACTTTTTTCAAGGATTATAAATCAAGGATACAATAAAAATGATGTTTATAAAGATTTTAAGAATAAAATATAAACAATTATCCAATTAGAGTGTTATCTTTGTTCATACGTCTTGTTATTTAACTCTAGATACTCCAAATTTTTCCGTCTTTTTTTTCACATTGATTTTTTATGATAGAAATAGTGTCTATGAGTCTAATTCTATTCTTATTTTTATCTTTTAAAGTTTTATATATTATCTATATTTTGAATATGAAAATCCCCATGAATACTGAAACAACATTATCTTTCTTATTCCATGCATGATAATTTATATATTTTTAATATGAAATTTATATGATCCCAACACCTAATAATCATTTATTTTAAAGTTATACAAGCTTTGTGCTCTTCCTCATAACTTATAGACTTCCCTTCTCTGTAAAATCTCCAAGTTTATTTCTTTTGTTTTTCCAACTTATTGCTATGAGTGTGTTACTTAGACATAAATACTTTATGTAATTTGATTACCATTACATGTATATATTTTAATATATATATATATATATGTGTGTGTGTGTGTGTTTATTCTTACAATAATACTGATGATACTTCTATATCCACTATTTACATGGTAATGTCCTTATATTATGTGTCATATCAAAAGGTTATAACAGTTCCCATATATAATGATAACCTCAATATACTAAGATAATAATCTTAAATATACATCATATGGTCTAAATACATTATACTGATGAGACACATATGATGTCTGACTATCAGGTGTTTGTGGATCATAATCAATGAGACTTCTTCTGATGATTTTTTCACTTGGTGATCAATGGTAGATCAGATCATGAGGACTGAATCACTAATAGGAACACCATATGCTTCAAGTTTCATTGGTTGTTATTATCTAATAATATGTTTATTGGTCTTAGGACTTGAAATTTTTATAAATGTATACCATTTGATCACATAATTTAATATAAGGAAAAAACCATGACATTGATGTCATTGTGAGGTAGCATGTATTGGGTGCCTCCTTAGTGGTATGTGTCACGACCCGTACTCGGGGCCCGTGCCGTGACTACCCCAAGCCCGCCTTCCATAGGCCAGGGGTTGGCGACTAGAACCAAGGCGTAAATCCCGGAAAAAGGGAAGGCATTGACTTTGAAAAGTAAACAAGCACCACAGAGTAAGAAAGAGGAAAAGTAAACACTAAGTAAAAACTGTAACAAGCTATGCTGAAAGTAAAAGGGGTCGGAAATACAAGCCCAACTGTAAAGTACAACTGAAAGGGAAAAACAAAAACTGAAAGGAAAAGCCGCAGCATCGAGCCGTCCTCTGGAAGTCCCACCTGAAGGGTGGGTACAGAAAGCCTCCATTGCTCCTCGGGTCCAGCCTACCGCTCCGAGTACACCTCGCCCAGTGGTCCACCTCCAGGTACCGTCCTGCTCCGCAAGCCTCCACCACGATCAGCGCTGTCCGTCGTCTGCAACCAACACAACGTAGTGCGGGCATAGCCCGTGTAGGGGTGAGTATAAGATACTCACTAGGGACCCCGAGACCCCCGAAGGTCTCCCAGAATCCATGAAGGATAAACCACAAAGGAAAGATACAATCACGAAGTAACATCCAACACAGCTTAGGTATATGCCCATACATATACCTAAGTCATCAATTCTCGCTCGGCTCCAACCTCCGAGCTCAAGTACAACCCAGTCCACACAGGAAAGCAAAATGTGAAATCCACACAGGATAGCTCAACACAATCCACAAAGGAAAGTAAAACGTAAATCCACATAGGATAGCTCAACACAATCCACAAAGGAAAGTAAAACAGAGTTTCAGCTCACACAGGTATACTTCTTCGGATGACGATAAAGATGATCACTGATCCATCTAAGTCGTCGGACCCACAAAGGATCGATAGGTACTAACCCCTGCAAAGACCCACACAGGATCGAGCCCACACAGGACCTGTAGGCGCTGGCTCACACAGAACCGCTGAGTGCTGACCCACACAGGATCGGACCCACACAGGATCGGGCCCACACAGGACCTGTAGCACTGACCCACAAAGGATCGCTGAGTGTTGTAGTCGTCGTCATAGAAGTCCACTGAGGATCTCTACAAAGTCGTCGTCGCAGTCTACTAAGGATCTCTACACAGTCGTCATCGCAGTCCACTAAGGATCTCTGCACAGTCGTCGTCGCAGTCCACTAAGGATCTCTGCACAGTCGTCGTCGCAGTCACAATAGTAGTCGCAGCCAGCTCTAGGGTTCCCGCACATAGCAAGCTCGTTCGGGAGGGTCCGCTCCACGAGCCGAGAGGCTGATACATCAACTGACACATAGTCCAGAGTTGATGTATCCAAAAGTTCCGTATCGTCAACAGGAACTCAACGTCGCAGACGGCGCGTCAATCGAACGCTCAGTCTGAGAGATATTGGCTTTTTCGTTCCAGGGGCCCGGTTGGTTTTTAAGGCAAAACCAACCCGACCATACTCCACCTGCATCCAAACCTCGGGCGGAGTATGCCAAAATATCCATCTCACTTAGATGAAAACAACAAATTTGACGACACGTCAATCGGACGTCCGAAGCTCAAGATATGAACGTTTCCGCTACGAAGGCCCGGTTGGTTTCGTGTACGAACCAACCCAACCGAACAGAAAGTATTCCAAAACCTTGAGTGCGATAGACCTAAATGACCGTCTCGATCCAAGGATCGCATTGTCACTGACGGCGCGTCGTTCGGCGGCCCATAGCTCAAGATACGGGTAAAAGACCGAAACGGTCCGAAGACGGGGGGGTCTGGGCCCAGACCGACCCGGCCCAACCCCCCTGAGTCGGCCCGGTCCAGCCAGGGCGCGACCCGGCCGGTCGGACCGGCCTGGCTCGGCTCGGCCGAGCGGCCGACCGAGGGAGCCGCGGGGCGCTGCCCCCGCGGGTTGGAAGAGCCGCGGCCCTCGAGGGGCCGTGCTGGAGCTCAGCGGACGCGACAAAGGCCGCGTCCCGTGCGTAAGGGCCGGACCCGCGCGGCCGTGGGTCCGCTGGCCACCGCCACCGTGGCTTCAGCCGTGGCGGCCCTGTCCGGTGGCGCGCCGGGGCGCCGCTGCGCCGGCGGCCCGCGCCACCGGAGGTTTCCGCGGGCCACCAGAGTTGCTCCGGTGGTCCGTTTTCCTTCCCGTCTACGCTGGTGCTCCTCCCGGGTTCCGTTCTTCACTGCGGAAACATCAAATCGCCCTTGCGTCACGTTTTTTCGTCGCCCGCCAAATCCACACAATAACGAAGAACTGCAGAGGGTTGTCGGGTCGTGTTCGTTTGGCCTGCACCCTCCGTGTTAGGTGGTATCAATCGGGAGGATTAATCAACACATAGAAAACATAACCAAAAACAATTTTAATGAATTAAAATTGTTCTTATGAACCGGGTTCTTCATTTTAAGAGAAACGATCATGGGAATATAAATTATTTCACAACAACCCCTACCTCATCAAGTCGTTGCACGCGCGTTCTTCGCGGATTTGATCGCCGCGGAAGGAGGTGATCGTCGCGTCGCGGAAGGGCGTCACGTCGTCGCGGAAAGGCGTCGCGTCGTCGCAGAAAACGGTGAAGCGTCGACGAACTCTGAGGTTCAAGAACATGAAGATTTAATTATATCGATTAAATCCATGTGTTGTTATAAACCACAAAGAAGATTTAAAAGAAACCCGAAATCTCCTACCTTAAGCAGTTGGTGACCGGAGATCGTTGCGGGGAAGAACGTCTCGGAAGAAGCATCGTCAATCTCTGAGGGTGATGGCGTTCTTCGCGTTCTTCGCGGAGGAGGATGAAGGCACAAAGTTGTCAAAACCTCTCAATGAGCATTTTACAGAAGTCGTGCGTTGGTCTTATTTTATTATTACGCCAACGGATTGAAAACAGGTTAAGAAATGAATAAATTAATTCATAGAATTAATTCAACGAATAAAACTGCCCAATTAATTCAACGAATAAAACCGCCCAATTAATTGGTGCGTTAAGAAATTAAGAAAACGCATCAGTTGACTTTCATAATGACGGGTTTTCTCGGGTGCGTTACTTAGAGGAAAAGAAACGGTGAGGCTCGTGCGGGCCCCACCTCACAAATATCCTACCAAGAGGGTAGGATATTTTTGGATAGCACCCTATCCGCATCAACTCAGCTTAAGCAGCTTTAGGTGGCTTCAAGTGGCTTCCAAGTGAAATAAAATAAAGTTTTTCGTACAATTTATTTTATTTCTTAACTTTAAGCTCAAAAATTAAAAACCACACCCGAGCAAACGCAACTCCAGAAGAGGCGTTTCTAAGAAATTACCGGTGCTGCGATTCCATCGGTGCCCTCAGAATTCGATTCCGAGCACTGGTTCAAAAGTTAGAAAAAACCCACTCATCCGTTCACTGAACGTACCTGAGCCAAACTTCGGAAAATGATTCCGAGCACACCGGGCCTCGGAATCAGGTGCCTTCAGAAACTGCATTCTTGTAAAAATCCAAAAAAAATTAAGAAAAAAATTTCCTTGAATTTTTCGGGTCTTTACATCACTCCCACCTTAGGGATTTACGTCCCCGTAAAGATACATCATAAACTAGGGAAACAAATGTGGGTACTGAGCATGCATTTGAGCATCCCGCTCCCAAGAGCTCTCCTGGAGGTTCCCGTGCTGCCATCTGATGCGCACAAGAGGAATCGATCGTCCACGTAGGACCCATTCCTGTCGATCCTCGATCTCTACCGAGACCTCCGCAAAAGTCACCCCATCATCCACGTCTATCTCCCCATGGTCAATGATGTGCGTCGGGTCGTGCACATATCTTCTCAGCTGAGATACGTGGAAGACGTTGTGCACCCGGTGCAACTAAGGTGGTAGAGCCAGGCGATAAGCCACCTCGCCAATCTTGCTGAGGACCTGGAAAGGTCCGATGAAGCCTGGAGACAACTTTCCGCCTTGGCCAAATCTCCGTAATCCACGTCGAGGTGAGACACGCAAGAAGACGTGGTCGCCATCCTTGAACTCTAGTGGCCTCCGCCTCCTATCAGCATAAGACTTTTGCTGGCTCTGAGTTGTCCTCATCCACTCCTGGATGACCTGGACCTTCTCTGTCGTGGCCCGGACCATCTCTGGTCCCACAAGTGCTGACTCCCCAGGGTCTGTCTAGCACAAAGGAGATCTGCAAGGTCTGCTGTACAACGCCTCATATGGTGCCATCCCGATGGTGGAGTGGTAGCTATTGTTGTACGTGAACTCCACCAAGGGTAGGTGGTCCTCCTAGCTGCGACCAAAGTCGTGGACACATGCGCGAAACATGTCCTCGAGAGTCTGAATGGTCCTCTCCGTCTGACCATCCGTCTGAGGGTGAAAGGCGGTGATTAGATGTAGACGCGTCCCGAACGCCTCCTGCAACCCCTTCCAAAGCCGGGAAGTAAAGCGAGCATCTCAATCAGAGACGATAGATGATGGCACACCGTGAAGCCGTACAATCTCCTGAACGTAGAGACACCCCAAGCTCTCCACCGAGCCCTGCTCTCTGATGGGTAAGAAGTGTGCCGACTTGGTGAGTCGGTCAACAATCACCCAAATGGAGTCGTGACCTCTGGAAGTGCGTGGAAGGCCAGTCACGAAGTCCATAGATATCCCGTCCCACTTACACTCCGGGACCTCCAAGGGCAGTACCAAGCCTGCTGGTACCTGATGCTCTACCTTCACCTGCTGGCAGGTGAGGCATCGTGAAACGAACTCTACCACATCCTTCTTCATGCCTGACCACCAGTTCTGTCGTCTGAGGTCCTGGTACATCTTCGCCACTCTAGGATGTACCACCAAAGGAGAAGTGTGAAACTCTCTCAGCACCTCCTCCCGTAAAGCAACTGGTACCAAGGTACGTCCTCTGAAAAGGACGTCGTGCTCTGCTCCAAGGGAGAAACCATTAGGTGCCTGTCCCGAGGATATCTGTGAACGCCGTGTCTCACAGTCAGCGTCCCCATGCTGTGCCTCTCTGACCCACTGTAGAAGTGGAGGAGAGAATGTGAGAGACTGAAGGAAGGCTACTCCATCCCTATCCACGAAGAATATCTGCAAAGCAGCTAGCTGCTCTGTCGCCTCCTCAAGTAGCTGAATCCCCGTCCTCCTGCTGAGGGCATCAGCTACCACGTTCCCCTTCCCAGGAGTATAGACTATCTCAAAGTCATAGTCCTAGAGGAACTCGAGCCATCGTCACTGTCTCAGGTTCAGGTCCTTCTGCGAGAAGATGTACCTGAGATTCTGGTGGTTAGAAAAGACTGTAAAGTGCTCGCCCAACAGATAGTGCCGCCATGTCTTCAGTGCGAAGACCACTACTGCTAACTCCAGGTCATGGGTAGCGTAGTTCTGCTCATGCAGCCTCAACTGACGTTATCCATAGGCGATCACTGCCCGCTCCTGCATCAAAACACATCCGAGTCCAGTCCCTGATGCATCGCAGTAGACTACGTACCCTACTCCCTCCTCAGGAAACCTCAAGATAGGTGCGCTGGTCAATCTCTGTCTCAGCTCATGGAAGATCTGCTAACATCTGTCTGACCACACAAAGGGTTTCCCCTTCTTCGTCAAAGCGGAGAGTGGTGCCACAACTCTGGAGAAGTCTGGCACAAACCTCCGATAGTATCCAGCTAGTCCCAAGAAACTCCACACCTCTGTCACGCTCCTAGGTGGCTCCCAAGATAGCACTGCCTCGATCTTCGCATGATCCAATGCAAATCCCGCCTCAGAAATGATGTGCCCCAAGAAGTGGACCTCACGTATCCAGAACTGACACTTTGAGAGCTTTCCATAAAGCTGGTGCTCTCAGAGTGTGTCTAGTACAACCCATAAGTGATAGGCGTGCTCCTCCTCAGTCATCGAGTATATCAAAATGTCGTCGATGAAGACCACGACAAATCGACCGAGGTATGGCTAAAAGATCCTGTTCATGAGGCCCATGAACACTACTGGTGCATTGGTTACGCCGAAGGGCATAACCAAGAACTCATAGTGGCCATACCGACATCTGAAGGCCGTCTTCTGCACATCCTCGTCTCGAACTCTGAGCTGATGATAGCCTGACCTGAGGTCTATCTTCGAGAACCACCGTGCTCCCTTGAGATGATCGAAGAGGTCATCAATCCTCGGTAGCGGATACTTGTTACTCACTGTCACCTAGTTCAGGCGACGATAGTCGACACATAGTCTCAATCTCCTGTCCACCTTCTTGGCGAACAATATCGGTGAAGCCTAGGGTGAAACACTGGGTCGGATGAAACCTTTGCCCTGTAAGTCCTCCAACTGTACCCGTAGCTCTCGAAGCTCAGCGGGGGCCATCCGATATGCTGGAGTCGATATCGGGGCTATCTCGGGGTACAGGTCAATATGGAAGTCTACCTCTCTGCGAGGAGGTAGTCCTGGAACGTCGTTGGGAAAGACGTCCGCATACTAATCCACCACTGCAGGAAAACTAGGACTCCGCACGTCAACAGCTCCTAGGATGAGGCTAGCCAACTGATGAGTGATGGGCTATCCTCTCCTCTGCGGAAGTCCATCCTATGCTGCTAAGGCTCCCTTCTCACCGGTGAAGGTGAACCTGCTCCCGTCGATGCGTACACATCGCACCTTGCTCCTAATGCAGTCAATCTGTGCATGGACTGTAGATAACCAATCCATGCCCAAGATGACGTCGTAAGGCCTCGACGCCGCTACAAGAAGATCCCAGCCGAAGCTTTCGCCTCCTAGAGTAAGCTCACACTGCCAGCACCAGTGCGTAGTCATCGGGTCTGCTCCCGTAGGAGTCTCTAGCCATAAGGATCGAGCCAACGACTCTGTCGGAATCTCCGAGCTCTGAACAAGGGCAGCAGCTATGAAAGAGTGACTCACTCCTGTGTCTATAAGAACTGAAGCAAGGGTGGAATAGACACAGATCGTACCTCGAATCATCTCGGGCGCGCCGTGGTTGTAGGCCTCCGTTGCCTGGAGCTGTGCCGGTCTCTGCCCGCCAGCTCCCTGTGGTCGGGGCGGGCCTCCTGGTGGTGGTGGTGGTAGAGCCTCAAAGCGTCGCCCACTACCTGCTGCATGGCCAGCTCCTCTGCCTCATCCGCCTCCTCCCTGCGGACTGCCACAGTCGACCCTCTGCCTCTGCCTGGGTGGCCCCTCAATTGTCTGTTGCTCCTCAGCACGGTGGGTCGGGCAGTCACGAGCCATGTGACCCTGCCCGCCGCAAGTGTAGCACTGCCTGCCTCTCAAAAGACTGGCTCCGCGCTGTGTGCCCCGCACTGCTGAGCCAGAGTCCTGAGGCCGTCTGCATGAGGGTCTGGTCTGCCTGGACCCCTGAGTCATCCGCCGACTACCTGCTGCGGAAGACTCTGCTACGTTCCTCCCCACGGTAGGTCTCGGCGCTCGAGAAGTCTCAGCAAGAAATCTCTCGATCAAAAGGGCTCGCTCCAGTACTTCTGCCTAGGTCGGGATGCTGAGGGAGATCAGCGATGCCCTGATCTCGTGTCTCAAACCCTGATCAAAGGTCCGGGCCCGGAAGAACGGGTCCTGTACCATGTCGGTCGAGTAGCGCGAGAGATCGGTGAATCTCGCCGAGTACTGGGCGACCTTCAAGCTGCCCTGCCGCAGCTGAAGAAGCTCCTGGATGCACACCACACAGAGGGTGGCCAGGACAAACTCTGAGCAGAAGAGGCCCTCAAAGTCTTTCCAGATGAGAGAGGCCTCATCGTGCACCTGGAGCATCAAGCTCCACCATCGTTCTACTACTGCGGGTAGTAGGCTCGCTGCGAGGATCTCCATGAGGTCTGCTGGTGTCCTCACTAGTCGGAAAACTCGCACCACTGCCTCCAGCCAGTCCTCGGCTGCCTGGGGGTCCGTCTCCCCGCGGAACCTGGGTGGTCGCTGGCGCTGGAACTCATGCAGTGCACTGAGGCGACGTGCATCGTCAGCGGCTGGTGCTGGAAGCATCGGGGGCTCGGCGGGTAGAGGTACCGCCGGTGCCTCCGCCGTCAAAGGCCCCTGTACCGAGGCCTCGTAGCTCGGCGGGCTGTCGTCACGTACCACTCTCGGAACCCTAGCTGGCTGCCGTCGTGGGGCCATCCTGAAAAGAAAACAGGTGCGCCACGGTCAGAACAATATACCTGGTGAGTTGATATGAAGTAATCACAAAGAAAACTTGAAACACACATGCAATCAATGTTTTCGTGCATTAAGTCGGAAATCAGAAGTCAGGGTCCTGGTGTACGGATACGTCGGCCGCCGCACCAACACTGGAATCCCTGGACTGATAACCACACCCAATACGCTAAACACTATTTCTTAACATAGAAGAAAGATCAGAGTCTATGGTAGAACCGACCACCTCTGATACCAATTTGTCACGACCCGTCCTCGGGGCCCTTGCCGTGACTACCCCAAGCCCGCCTTCCATAGGCCAGGGGCTGGCGACTAGCACCAAGGCGTAAATCCTTGAAAAAGGGAAGGCATTGCCTTTGAAAAGTAAACAAGCACCACAGAGTAAGCAAGTGGAAAAGTAAACACTAAGTAAAAACTGTAACAAGCTATGCTGAAAGTAAAAGGGCCGGAAATACAAGCCCAACTGAAAGGGAAAAACAACAACTGAAAGGAAAAGCCGCAGCGTCGAGCCGTCCTCTGGAAGTCCCACCTGAAGGGTGGGTACAGAAAGCATCCACTGCTCCTCGGGTCCAGCCTACCGCTCCGAGTACACCTTGCCCAGTGGTCCACCTCTAGGTACCGTCCTGCTCCGCAAGCCTCCACCACGATCAGCGCTTTCCGTCGTCTGCAACCAACAAAACGTAGTGCGGGCATAGCCCGTGCAAGGGTGAGTATAAGATACTCAGTAGGGACCCCGAGACCCCCGAAGGTCTCCCAAAATCCACGAAGGATAAACCACAAAGTAAAGATACAATCACGAAGTAACATCCGACACGACTTAGGTATATGCCTATACATATACCTAAGTCATCAATTCTCGCTCGACTCCAACCTCTGAGCTCAAGTACAACCCAGTCCACACAGGAAAGAAAAATGTGAAATCCACACAGGATAGATCAACACAATCCACAAAGGAAAGTAAAACGTAAATCCACACAGGATAGCTCAACACAATCCACAAAGGAAAGTAAAACAGAGTTTCAGCTCACACAGGTATACTTCTTCGGATGACGATAAAGATGATCACTGATCCATCTAAGTCGTCGAACCCACAAAGGATCGATAGGTACTAACCCCCGCAAAGACCCACACAGGATCGGGCCCACACAGGACCTGTAGGCGCTGACTCACACAAAACCGCTGAGCGCTGACCCACACAGGATCAGACCCACACAGGATCGGGCCCACACTGGACCTGTAGCACTGACCCACAAAGGATCGCTGAGTGCTGTAGTCGAAGTCCACTGAGGATCTCTGCATAGTCGTCGTCGTAGTCCACTCAGGATCTCTGCATAGTCTTTGTCGCAGTCCACTAAGGATCTCTGCATAGTCGTCGTCGCAGTCCACTAAGGATCTCTGCACAGTCGTCGTCGCAGTCACAGTAGCAGTCGCAGCCAGCTCTAGGGTTCCCGCACACAGCAAGCTCGTTCGGGAGGGTCCGCTCCACGAGCCGAGAGGCTGATACATCAACTGAAACATAGTCCAGAGTTGATGTATCCAAAAGTTCCGTATCGTCAACAGGAACTCAACGTCGCAGACGGCGCGTCAATCAGACGCCCGGTCTGAGAGATATTGGCCTTTTCGTCCCAGGGGCCCGGTTGGTTTTTAAGGCAAAACCAACCCGACCGTACTCCACCTGCGTCCAAACCTCAGGCGGAGTATGCCAAAAGATCCGTATCACTTAGATGAAAACAAAAAAGTCGACGACACGTCAATCGGACGTCTGAAGCTCAAGATATGAGCGTTTCCGCTCCGAAGGCCCTGTTGGTTTCGTGTATGAACCAACCCGGCCGAACCCAAAGTACTCTGAAACCTTAAGTGCAATATACCGAAACGACCGTCTCGATCCAAGGATCACATCTCTGCTGACGACACATCATTCTGAGACCCGTAGCTCAAGATACGGGTAAAAGACCGAAACAGTCCGAAGACGGGGGGTCTGGGCCCGGACCGACCCGACCCAACTCCCCCTGGGTCGGACAGAACCGGGTCAACCCGACCTGGGTCCGGGTCGGAACCGGTTCGGCGCGGCGCGGTCCGGCTAGGGCGCGACCCGGCTGGTCGGACCGGCCTGGCTCGGCTCGGCCGAGCGGCCGACCGAGGGAGCCGCGGGGCGCTGCCCCCGCAGGTTGGAAGAGCCGCGGCCCTCGAGGGGCCGCGCTGGAGCTTAGTGGACGCGGAAAAGCCCGCGTCCCGTGCGTGAGGGCCGAACCCGCGCGGCCGCGGGTTTGCTGGCCGCCGTGACTTCAGCCGCGGCGGCCCTGTCCGACGGCGCGCCGGGGCGCCGCCGCCGGAGGCTTTTTCAGGCCACCGGAGTTGCTCCGGTGGTCCGTTTTCCTTCCCGTCTGCGCCGGTGCTCCTCCCGTGTTCCGTTCTTCACTGCGGAAACATCAAATCTCCCTTGCATCACGTTTTGTCGTCTCCCTCCAAATCCGCACAATAACGAAGAACTGCGGAGGGTAGTCGGGCCGTGTTCGTTTGGCCCGCACCCTCCGCGTTAGGCGGTATCAATCGGGAGGATTAATCAACACATAGAAAACATAACCAGAAACAATTTTAATGAATTAAAATTGTTCTTATGAAACGGGTTCTTCATTTTAAAAGAAACGATCACGGGAATATAAATTATTTCACAACAACCCCTACCTCGTCAAGTCGTTGCACGCGCGTTCTTCGCGGATTTTATCGCAGCGGAAGGAGGCGATCGTCGCGTCGCGGAAGGGCGTCGCGTCGTCGCGGAAAGGCGTCGCGTCATCGCGGAAAACGGTGATGCGTCGACGAACTCCGATGTTCAAGAACATGAAGATTTAATTATATCGATTAAATCCATGTGTTGTTATAAACCACAAAGAAGATTTAAAAGAAACCCGAAATCTCCTACCTCAAGCAGTTGGTGACCAGATGTCGTTGCGGGGAAGAACGTCTCGGAAGAAGCGTCGTCAATCTCCGAGGGTGACGACGTTCTTCGCGTTCTTCGTGTTCTTCGCGGAGGAGGATGAAGGCACAAAGTTGTCAAAACCTCTCAACGAGCATTTTCCAGAAGTCGTGCTTTGGTCTTATTTTATTATTACGCCAACGGATTGAAAACATGTTAAGAAACGAATAAATTAATTCATAGAATTAATTCAACGAATAAAACTGCCCAATTAATTCAATGAATAAAACCGCCCAATTAATTGGTGCGTTAAGAAATTAAGAAAACGCGTCAGTTGACTTTCATAATGATGGGTTTTCGCGGGTGCGTTACTTAGCGGAAAATAAACGGTGAGGCTCGTGCGAGCCCCACCTCACAAATATCCTACCAAGAGGGTAGGATATTTTTGGATAGCACCCTATCCGTATCAACTCATCTTAATCAACTTTAAGTGGCTCCCAAGTGAAATAAAATAAAGTTTGTCGTACAATTTATTTTATTTCTTAACTTTAAGCCCAAAAATTAAAAACCACACCCGAGCAAACGCAACTCCAGAAGAGGAATTTCTAAGCAATTACCGGCACTGCGATTCCATCGGTGCCCTCAGAATTCGATTCCGAGCACTGGTTCAAAAGTTATAAAAACAAGCTCATCCGTTCACTGAACGTACCTGAGCCAAACTTCGGAAAATGATTCCGGGCACACCGGGCCTCGGAATCAAGTGCCGTCAGAAACTGCGTTCTTGTAAAAATCCAAAGAAAATTAAGAAAAAAATTTCCTTGAATTTTTCGGGTCTTTACAGTATGGAATTGGTTGAATGATCAAGCTATAATTTTTAATTTATAAGTTTAGGAAGATATATCTCTTGGGCTTAGGCTGACCGGGATGGTAGTACCTTCATTAAATCCATGAACATAGTACAAGAAGTTAAGTATTTCTATTAAGGTCATGAAATATATAAAGTATCAAAATGATGAAGACATAAGTGTGAATTATTATTTATGAGATATCATGATACAAAGTGATTAAATTACACAAAATGTGTTCATAATAAGTAGTTGTATCCATAGAACTCCTTATCTAGAGGGTCACACACTAAGTGTATCCACAATCTCCAACTATTTTGATGGATAAGAGTTTAGGACAAAGTGGGACCCACGTACGGGGATGGTGAATGTACGAGTGTGATTGATCACAATTAAAATAATTCAATTATATTATTAAATTTTAGAATAATGATTATCAACTTTATTTCTCAAGGTATTCACAAGTTTTTTGATCAAAAAAGTGAATACGAGAAAATATAATTTTTCAAACGAACATAACACATTTAAGGATCATTAAATTATTTGGGGTGATTTTGGGACAAGTTAATGTTTTTTATTTTATCACATAACATTTTAATTTTTTACAAGTGATTGATAAAATAATTATGAAATTTAGGACATGTTTATTAAGTAATAAGTGTGTACAAAGGTCTAAAAAGAAGGTTATTAATTTCCCAAGGTACAAGTTTTACAAAATATAACCTAGGTATAAAAGATCATTTTAGCCTTTTGAATAGTGAGATACATAATTTGGATGAATTTAGAGAGATAATGTATCCTCTCCTCTCCTATAAATCCCTTAGAGAGATATTTTGAACGGAAGAACAGGGTTGGATCGATCTCATATTCTTAACCGAGTTTGTAATCTTCACGTGATAAAAGGAACTTCATAAAGATCTTTGATTTACTACACTAGCACCTGAGAATCATATATCAACAATAAATAAGCTATGGTGAATGTGTGGATGATCTATAGGATGCCTATCTTGGCACTTTTTATCCATTTCATGCCTATGGTGAGTGAATTAATTCATGATTTCAGACGAACAAGGTACCGTTTATGATTTCGTTCAATTTTATTTTTTGTGATTAAATTTAATTGCATATGATCCTTTGAGAAATTAATAAAAGCAGTTTTTAAGATTCAGTGTTTCTAACATGAATCCAAACCCAAAATTTTAAATTGGGCATTTTCATGCTTTCACTGTGCCCCAGGTTACTTTAATTAGTATCAGAGAAAACGTGAAATTATTTAAGATGAAAAATTTAAAATTTTGATTGAATTTTATATGATTTGGAAATAGGGATTTGATATAGTTCCAAATTAATTGATGACATGTCAATCCAAATTTGTATGGAAAAGATATGGCTAATTGAAGATTGATGAGTTTTTCATATATATTGTGATGGTATTTATATGTTTAATTTTTTTTGCACACTAATAGCTATCAGTGTGATGATTTTTTAGCTAGAGCATGATGAGATCACATTGAGTATTTGTCAGAGATACCAAAAGATGGATAGGTAGTTTATTTTCAATAGCATCTTATTATTCAAGCTTAATTATTATGATAAAATAAAAAAACTTATATACATATCCTTTTAAATAGAAGGATAAGGTACAAAAAGGCATTTTTTCTACAACCAAATTGGTGCAGATGCATTGTCTCTCCCCTTTATAGGGAGCGGATATTTTTTCCATCCCATTATTTGGGGTGTCCCCACCTAATATATATATATATATAATATAATATAATATAATATAATATAATATAATATAATATAATATAATATAATATAATATAATATAATATAATATAATATAATATAATATAATATAATATAATATAATATAATATAATATAATATAATATAATATAATATAATATAATATAATATAATACAATATAATATAATATAATATATTATAATATATAATATATTATAATATTATATATATTTATGATGTGTATATATATTCCCTTAATAGGATGCCCTAATTAGACTTAGACCAGACCAGGTTAGTCCAGATCCAACCCGACTGAACTATTAACCACATTACAAGTCCTGAATTAATTTTCATGGATTATATTTAGGTTCAAATAGACCCAAGAAATTATGATTTTTTTTAGAAATTAAATTTATTTTTTTGGGATTTAATAAAATTATTTTGGGTGTTGTGGGATGTATCAATAATCAATTAAAATTATTTTAATGAATGTTTAAGAATTAAAAATATCCTTGAGTTGAATTTTAGAAAATTTAATTTTTCTTATGAAATATAATTGTATATTGGATGATCATGAGTTGAGACAGAACCATGCATGTTTAGTTTATTATTTATTTAATTTAATTATTTCAAATTAGTTTTAAAATGTAATAATTATTTTATTCTGACTACTTGCATATCATTTATCCATATTTAATTTTTATAAGGGCCTGCGTGTCCACATTTAAGTGATAAAATATATTTTTCACTTCATGTTCCCATCACTTGCGTGTGAGTATACATTGTAAAGATTAGAGGGTTTCATGGTGACACATTTTAAGTTGAGAGCTACTGTAAAACAAATAAGTGAAGGGCATGATAATTGAGGGCACTGCAATTCAAGTTAGGTATTGACTTAAGGAATTCCCCTAGGGTCTCAGTTAATATATTATTCAATCAATATATTAACCAATAGTTAAAAACTCTTGATCACATTATTATTTATTTATTTATCATATGCATGGTTTATTATTTTGTGAATTAGTATTTGTTATGAACAATCACATAGTGTAATAATAAACAATCACGAGTAGATAAAATAAAAATTTGTGTTGAATTATTTATATTTAAAGCATGGTGAAGTTGTGAGTGTGATCCCATAGAATAATCATGTTAAATAGAAAATTATTTCATTTTACAAGATAAATTATAAAATCCATCAAAGAAAATTTTAAGACATTAAATGCCTTTATCTCTTGAATTTGAAAACAATCGATTGTTTGAATTTCACTTCAGCCCTAGTTGATGGTTCCTCTTACTACCGAGGAGTTCTTATGAGAGTGTTAGATTATCTTAACTAAATTTGAAAGAAAAAGAGTACCCATAGCTAGTGTGTTGCAACTGTAGAGGCAAAGTGTTGAGAAATGAAAAATAATTCCTTATAGGAGATGAGACTCTACTCAACAGATCAAGGAGCCACAAGTTAATGTGGTTGGATAGTAAAAATCCTATCTTAGACTCTTTGAGTAGTGGAGATGCCATAGCTAAGGATATAAATACAGGTTTAAGAATACTTGTTACTAGAATACTCAAGTGACTGAGTGTTCTGAATCTTGTAGTTGAGAGCTACTAGGATTTGATTAAATATTAGGGGACATGTAAAATTAAAAATTTTAAATTATCTACTGGTAATCAAAAAAATTACTAATATGATAAGTTTATTTTTTTTAGATAAAATTTCAACCACCACTAATTCAATTTCACTATGATCTATATAGGATAAATAGAATATCTTGGCTGGCCATAACTTCCAGGAGTGGTATAGACACTTACGCAAGTACAATGCTAAGATATGAAGCTTTATGTGGTAGAGTCCTTACATATTTTTGATCCTCATCAAATAGAAATAAAGGTGTATAAAGATAAATAAAAAAAGTATATGTATGATTCACTAGATTTTTAGTGCTTCATGTTCTCATTTATGTCTAGTGAGTTGTAGAAAATGCATGAGTACAAAGATGCTTTCCAAATGTTGTATTATCTCTAAGAGTTGTACGTGGAGAGAGATCGATAGGAAAGATATGAGATATCAAGTTCTCTTTATAGATGAAGGATAGAAGGAATGAATCTGGTAAGACCTCATGTAATCAATATTATTTGGTATATTGAGAGACTTGAGTCCCTTGGGTTCAAACTGAACCATGAATTAGAAACTGATCTAATTATTTCCTCTTTATTTCATCAGTTGCCTACTTTAATTGTTAATTATAATATGAATAACATAAATAAGTCACTCCAATTTTTTTTTCTTTAGTTCTAAAAATAGATAAGGATAAGAATAATTCCAAATCAACCATACCTATAGTGAACAAGAAGAAGAAATGTAAGGAAAAAGTATCAAAGGATAAGTCCTAGTCAAAGAAATTAATCCACTGCCCTTTCAAGAAGCCAAAGATATAGAGGGATATCAATGAGTAGGAGGTAGTATACTTTACATATGATAGGAAAGTACACTAGAATAATAATTTCACATATAAAAAGAATATTCAAGTTAACACCTATGATTCAGGTATATTTTTCCTTGAATACAATATGTCTATTTCTATAAGTTGGGTATTAGATATTGTATGTGACTCACACATTTTTATTCAAATAAAAGACCCAAAGAGATTCAAGTCAATTGAAAAAGGTGAAGTATATCTGATAGTAGAAAATGGTGTGAGACTAGTAGTATTTTCTATTAGAGATTATCATCTTACTTTTCCTAGTGCAATGGTTCTTATACTAAATAATTATTATTATATACAATATATTACTAGAAACATAATCTAAGTGTTGACTTTAGACACTATGGGATTTTATTTTAAGTTTGTAAATAAATATTGTATTATGTACAATAATAACATATATTATGGTATGACACATCTTAGCAATGGGTTATATATACTTGTACTATAAAATCTAGTTTTTAAAATCAATGAAAAATCCAGAAAGAATGAATCATATACTACCTACCAATGGAACTTTAGGTAAGGTCATGTAAATTAGAAAAATTTAAGAAAATTATATCTAGTGGGGTATTTAGACTCAATTGAGTTAAAACCCTTGGATTTATGAGACACTTGTTTAGAAGTTAAAATGACCAAATCACATTTGAATGGAAAAGGAGAAAGAGACAAAGAACTATTGAAATTGGTTTTTACTAATGTATTCGGACCATTTATAGTAGAGGAAATGTGTTGGTTTTATTACTTAATTACTTTTAATAATGACTATATTAGATATGGATATATATACTTAATTAGGTATAAGTTATATTCCTTTATCATGTTTAAGGAATATCAAAATGAAGTAGAAAATCAACTTGGTAAGAAGATTAAGAAACTCTGATCAGATCACAGTGGAGAAAATATTAACCAAGATTTCATCGACCATTTTAAGGAGAATGGGATAATATCCCAACTCACCCCTACTTATAAACCTCATTGGAATGGTGTTAGTGAAAGGATTAATTGTGAATTTTTTAAAATGGTTCGATAAACGATTAGTCATGAAACTCTACTATTATCCTTTTGGGGATATGCACTATAAACTGTTACATATTTACTAAACTGAGTACTAACTAAAGTAGAATATGGTATTAGATATGAGTTTTTGTATGGAAGGAACCCCATTGTATCACACAAATTTGTACCATGGTGAAAGGATTTTTTCAACACTATACCTAGTAAAAAATTAAAATATCAGAGAATAAAGTACATCTTTATAGGTTATAATAAAAATAATAAAGGATATTACCTATATAAACCTTCAAATATAATGGTAATTGTAGTAATACATGCTAAATTTATAGAAATGGAACATATTTCTAATGGAAATAGTGGGAGAAATATTTAATTTGATTAATTTGATGTTCCAGATGTACAAGAGTTGGTATAGGAACAATATCCACAGAAGATAGTGGGGGACTAATATGTTTTAGAGATACAAGTACTAAATAGGTCTACTAGAGAGGTTAGAGAACCAAATATATTTTTTTTTTCTTATAACTGAGTCAGGTAAGACGTTAATCATAGAGAATGATGAACCTTTATCCTACAAGGAAGTACTAGATGAAATGGATGCTGCTAAATGGAAAGAATCCATGCATTCTGAAATGGAGTCCATGTACCAAAATAAAATTTTGATTTTGGTATACCCACCAGATGATGTAAAACCTATTTCATGTAAATGTGTATTCAAGAAAAATATGGACATGGATTTTTATGTAATAACCTATAAGTCATGACTAGTAGCAAAGGGTTTCAAGTAACATCAAGGCATCAACTATGATGAAAAATTCGGGCCAGTTTCAATGATTTAATCCATAAAAATATTACTTACAATAATATCCTTCAATGATTATAAAATTTGGAAAATGGATGTAAAAAATAATTTTCTAAATGGGAAGTTAGTTAAAGACTTCTATATGACACAAATAAAAGGGTTCATTATGTTAAATAGTGACAATAAAGTATATAATTGCAGGGATCAATTTATGTATTGAAGTAGGAATCAAAATCATGAATTGTTCATTTTTATGTGTCCATAATAGAATTTGGTTTCATTAATAATGAAAGCAAGCCATGTGTCTATAAAAATTCGATCAGGAGTCCCATTATTTTCCTATTATTATATACTGATGGAATATTATTAATGGGAAATGATGTGCCAGTCTTACAGTCAGTGAAGACTTGGTTAAATGAATGATTCTCCATGAAAGAATAAGGTGAAAAATCCTATATTCTAGGGATCAAAATTTCTCTAGATAGATATTATAGGATTATTGGGATTAGTCAAAGTACATATATTGAAAAGGTACTCAAAAGGTATAATATGAAAAAATCCAAGAGAGGATGGTTTTTAGTGTCACATGGAATTAATCTCTATAAGAATATGTGTCCATAGACATAGGAGGAGATTGAAATAATGTGTATAATCCATTATGCTTAAGCAGTGAGATCTATCATGTATCTATGCTATGTACTAGGTTTGATATTTACTTTTCTTTAAAAATGATGGGAAGATATGAAACCAATCTAGGAGATCCACATTGGGAATCTATAAAAACTAACCCAAAGTACTTGAGATATAAAAAGGATATTTTCATGGTGTATGGAGTTGATGAGGAGCTATTTGAAAGGATATACAGTGATTCCAGCTTCTTGAAAAATCAAGATGATCTAAAATCATAGCCATGATATGTATTTTTATTTAATGGTGGTTTAGTGAGCTGTAGGAGCTCAAAGAAGTCTATGGTTTTCGGTTCTAAAACATAATCCAAGTATATAGAGGATTACAATGCAGCTAAGGAAGTAGTTTGGATAATTTTTTTCTAAGATTGAAATTATACCTAGTAGTGTAGGCCTTGTTATAGTATACTATGATAATAACGTGGTAGTGGTTCTTTCCAAGGATTCCAAGTTACACAAAAGGACAAAGAATATACTTTAGAAGTTTCATCACTTGATGGATTTTACTTAGATAAGTGATGTTAAGGTTATCAGATTATCCACAGAGGATAATGTGGTAGACCCCCTAACTAAATCCATATCTTAGTAGAAGCATGATATTCATGTAAGATCTAGTGGGTTGAGAATTTTTAGTAGTTTTCTCTAGTGCAAATGGGAGTGTTGTGATTAGATGACCTAGACCCAAATACTTTACATAATTTTAATAACATTACATGTATACAATTTGATATACATATGTTTATTCTTACCATAATAGTTTTGATACTTCAGAGTCTGTTGTTTATATGGTAATGTCCTCAGATTATGTGTCATATTAAAAGGTTATAGTAGTTCCCAATTATAATAATAACCTTGAGATACCATGATAGTAATCTTAAATATATATCCTATGGTCTAGATACATCATATTGATGAGATACAGATTATTTCTAAATATCAAGTGCTAGGGGATCATAAGCATTTAGAATTTTTCTCATGAAGTTTCGCACTTTGTGAACTCAATTATATGAGACAATGAGGACCAAACCACCAATAATAACACCACATGTTTCATGGGTCATTGATTTTTCTTATCTATGAACATGTGTATTGGTCTTTAGAATTGAGATCATTATCAATTTGTACCATTTGATTATGTACTTTGATGGAAGGAAAAAACCATGACATTGAAGTTGTGGAAAGGTAGCTTGTGTTGGGTGTGTCCTTTGTGGTATGAAATTGGTTGAATGATCACGATATAATCCGTTACTTCTAAGTTTAAGAAGAGATATCTCACGTGCCTAGGTTGACCAGGATGGTAGTAACTTCATTAAATACATGACCATAATACAAAAAGGATATTATATCCAATAAGGTCATGAAATATATAAATCATCAAAAGGATGATGACACGGGTGTGCATCCTACTTTATGAGATATCATGATACAAAGAGATTATATTACATATAATGTGTTCATAGGAAGTAGTCATATCTATAACATTACTTATATCCTTAGGGACTATGATGTGTAGCTAGACACTACTTTTAGTTTCTGGGTTGGACTGACTACTATCTAGATAAGGACTTAGAGGGTCTCACACTAAGTCAATCCACAAGTTCCACCAATCCAGATGAATAGGAGTTTAAGAAAAAGTGGGCCCCACATTCATGGGCTGGTGAAAATTTGAGTGTGATTGACTGTAAGTAAAATAATTTATTTATATTTTACAAGTTTATAATAATTATTATTGAATTTATTTCACAAGGTATTCACAATTTGTTTGATCATAATAGTGAATATGAGAATATATATATATTTTTTCAAATGGATATAACATTTTCATGTTCATTAAATTATTTAGGGATATTACATGACAATTTAATGGTTTATATTTTATGATGTATCATTTTAAAGTGTTAAAAGTTAGTGATAAAATATTTTTGACATTTATAAAAAGTTCATTAAGTCATAAGTGTGCACAAAGATCTAAAAGTAAGGTTATTAATTTCTGGGGACCAAAGTGAAATTTTGGAAAGTATAACCCATATATAAAATCTTATTTTAGCCTCTTGAACAATGAGATCCCCATTTGGATGAATTTATAGAGAGATTCTATACTCTCCTCCCCTCTCAAGCTCTTAGAGAGGGATAACTATAGGAAGAACAAGTTTGGATCGATCTCATCTTCTTGATCGAGTCTGCGTTCTTCACACAACTAAAGGGATGTCATAAAGCTCTTATATTTCCTATAATAGAACCCAAGAATCATAAATAAATGATCCAGAAATTGTGGTGCGCATTTGGATGATCTAGATGATTCCTTTAATCCATGACACACCAAAGGTGAGTGAATCAATTCAGTGATTTCAAATGAACAAGGTGAAGTTTATGGTTTCATTTGATTTTTTTTCATACTTAACTTGATTTACACACAATCCTTCTATAAATCTAGGAAATGATCTTTGAGGATTCAATGTTTTTAATATGAATCCAAACCAAAATTATAAATTGATCATTTTTCATGTTTCCATTATTCCCTAGGTTCCTTCACTTATCAACCATGTATTACAATTAATAATGTTCCTTACATGATAACACATTACATGATACACTGATTCATGATCTGATTATAGTTAATAATTTATTCTATATAATCTAATAATTTTAAATCATTAATAATCACACAATAGAGTGCTTATTTAGTATAAGATTGATTCTCTCCATGTGTAGTTGAATGTGTTATTGATGATATTTAATAGTTAATATAATACTTTTAAATTGTTTTGGATGATACTTAAATGAAAAAGATGAAGGGAATAAACATTATAAAACTTACATTGATTTGCCTCATAAATTCCAAAATTCATATAGGTAATGAACCTTATGAAGTATAAAGTTAATCGTATAAAGTTAGAAATTATCCTTATAGTGACCCTGAACCTAGTAGCATAGAGCTAGTGTCTTCTTTATTACATTGGCATGAGATACAAGGAATCACATCCCGAAGAACCAAATATTTTAACAGTCTTGGTAAACTAGATACATAATTGAGTCTTACATTACTTTTTAATACACAAATTACAATATAATTTTATTAAGAATAACATTATTCCCTATAGCATATCCTTATATATCAATCATATGACTCTTAATGGATTCCTAATAAAAAAAGGGGTGATCTCAACTACTCATTAAGGATTAACTTCAACAAAATATATCATGAATCAATAAGCATAATCAATATGAAAATTTAAATAACTGAACACACATTCCATGTAATCAATAAACTTAGAAGAAAGCGAATAAAAGGATAATATCAGTATGAAAATATCATGGATAATAATCAATATAGAAAATTAAATAACTAAACACATATGACATTTAATGAATAACTTGTCTATAATAATTATATAAGACATAATCAATATAGAAATGTAAATAACTGAAAACACATGCCATTTAATAAATAAAATGAGAATAAAATGTATCTTAAGAAAAAATCACTGTGAAATTATCATGGATAATAATAACTAACTTTTAAATGAAGGAAATGATTAATTATTCAGTGCCATGTCTCAGGCACATGATACCTCTACCGTCAATACTTTTCACAAGATAGTTTAAAACCGCTGGGTATAAACCCATTGAGTTTGGGAAATTGATTTCATGTTCACTTAATGATTTTCCTCATGATACTACCAATTCATCTAGTAACAGTCTATAATCAGGACCCACCCATGTCTATAATCATTCCTCATATATCGAATAATTGATTTAATTCATGAAAAATGTACATTATCATTGAATATCAGTATTGATTCATGAATATAGATTTATGAATATTTCCCCAGTCAATCAAATAACACCTTGTGTAGAAATGATATAAATTTAAGTAATAAGTATATCCATGATAAATGATATGGATAATTAAGGGAAATTTCCTTGTAAAAAAAAATAATAATTAGGGGAAATTTAATGTCCCATGATCATAGTAAAGTGAATATTTCAAGGGGAATTTAATGACTTTAGAAATGAGTCAAGGAAGTGGATGTTAATACTATCCTAGGTAAAAATAATCATAAACCCTCCATAAAATGAATAAGGTTGGTATCAATAAAACATGCACCCATTATATTAAGAATAAAGTGTTATTGTCATTGATAAATTGAAATACCATAAAAATATCTTTAGAAACATTCTTGAGGAAAATATCATTTTCATTTTAAAAATAACCTTTTAAAACAAAAATTTCATAAAACATTTTGAAATTAATTTTCTTTGAAAATAACCTTTGAAACTTATAAAATAATCTTTAAAACATTTGAGTGGTCACGACACCTATAAATTCCATTCATACTATACATGATAAAACAATTTTTTTTTCAATTTTTCGGTAAAAGCTAAATAGATATTGTTTTGAAAAAAACCTGAAAATTACTTTCAAAATATTTTTTAAAAATTAAAAATGGGTAAAAAATTATTTAATAAATAATTTGAAAATGGGTTAAAAACATTTTTTAATTTTTTTAGAAAACAAGGTTTTGGTAGAATTGGATTTCTAACCAAAGAGAGAAATTGAGTTAGATTTTATTAAAAACACTTTATAATTATTTTAAGTACCAAAGAGTAGAAAATGGTACTATTAATTGAAAATATCATGAATAACTAAAGGATAATTAAATGAAATGGTTTTATTATACAATTATCAAATAATTTCCTTTAACTTAAATTTAAGAATAAACAATCACAATGAGAATGAGATAGTGAAATAAACACTTACAATGATCATAATGTTAAAGTGAGAATTAACCAATGAATAAATTATGTATATCAACTATGAATCCACATAAAACAAGTGGAAATAAAAAATAGATAGTCAAAAGTCATTACACACATAATATTATAATATCAAAGACAATGAAGGAGTAATATAACCCAATTAAATGAAATTTAGTTATGAAATTCTTTACAACTTGGTAAATTTTAATTCAAAACCACCCTAGATGAAATATTTCAAATTGAAACTTTAAATACCATGAATTCTTAATGAATATTTACATTACATGTCAAAGGTATATTATGTACACTATATATAATAAATTAGTTACACAATAATAAAATACATCTTAATGAAGGGAAATTGAGACAAAGTCCCATACCTCACGCTTCCTTTTGGTTGAACGTGATTTAATATAATACATAGTGGTTTTAAACATATTATTAATTTATTCATGAACTATAATTATATTTATAATATCTTATATTATCATCTTATAACATCTTACACTACTATAAAATTTTCCTTTAACAACACTAGAATTTTCCTTTATATAATCCAAAAAAAGCATCGACTAACTGAGAGCAATTAAAAGACCTAGGGTTTTATCAGTGTTAGTGTAGGATCGAAATAACGATGTAGATGATCAATATACAAGAGGGGGGGGGGTGAATTATACACTTTAAAAATTTCCTTAGATAAGGAAATATCTAAGTTTAACAAAGTTAAACTAAGAAAATTCACAACACCTCTAACACCAATGAAATATTGGGATAAAGTATGAAGTTACAAACTTCTAGTTCTATGCAGTTGCTTAAATCTGGAAAATGATTCCAAAAACAGGTTCTAGAAATATGGATCCGGAAATTGAAACTTAACCAAAGTTTACAATATGAGATTCTACCTTAAAGTGTATAGAATCTAAACGAATCAGAGTACAAGTGTAAGGAAATATAAGAATATTATACTTTACTTACAATACAAAAATGCAGCGGAAAAAACAAGTAGTAAAACTACAAGTAACAAGATATAAGTCTTTTAACCCAAAGAGAAGGGTATCCAACAACCTTGGATAAAGGTCCCTTGATTTATATTTTCAAGCAAGTCTGTCTTACCCACACTAGGGTAAGCCCTCGATACGAAGATCGGTGTCTCTGTCTTTCTATCCCCGCAATCCCTCAACTTCAAGGTAGTTGGAACCTCTGTCTTCCTCAGTAAGGAATCCCTCAAACTTCAAGGTAGTTGGCACCTCTGTCTTCCTATCCCCAGAATCCCTCGAATGCAATCACCAACATTCGGAGTTGCACTAAGAAATCTAAATGAGTGGTTCAATACTCAAAAAGCATGAAAAGATTCTCTCTCTAGAAATCACCTTAACAACGTGTGGTTTCTAGAGTGATCAACTTGTATATGGAGCTCTTTCAAATGAGTTCCTATTTATAGGCCCGGTTGGAACGGTCAGCTCCCTCCTCTAATGGTCATATTTTCCTTAAAATTCAGAGGTACCTGTACACGTGTCACTAAACCAATGGTTTGTTTGAAACAGAATGGATGACATTGTTTTATAACAAAATATGTATAACTAAAAATACAACATCGTTTTAAAATGAAACAAGTGTAAGCATAAGAAAAACTAGAATTTAGAATGTAATTAAATAAAATTTCGGAGTCTAACCAAAATGGAATTCAGAGTCTAAAATAGAAAAATGTTCAGATTGTATTTTATAGGAATTCGAAACCTAAATTCTGTAGAAATTAGGAGTCTGAATTTCTAAGGAAATTCGAATTCTGGTTTCACTAGAATACAGAATCTGAACTCACAAAGTTTGGAGTCGAACTAGTAAAAGTTCGGAGTCGAACTAGTAAAAGTTCGGTGTCGAACTTATAGAAGTTCAAAGTCGAACTTGTAAAAGTTCTGAGTCGAACTCATAAAAGTTCATAGTCGAACTTGTAAAAGTTCGGTGTCAAACTCATAGAAGTTTGGAGTCAAAATTTTAAAAGTTCGGAGTCGAACTCATAAAAGTTTGGAGTCTAAGTTAGTAAAAGTTCGGAGTCGAACTAATAAAATTTCGGTGTCGAACTCATAGAATTTCAGAGTCAAACTTGTAAAAGTTCAGAGTCGAACTAGTTAGAAGTTCGGAGTCCATAATTTGGAGTGGAACTTAATTACAGTTCATATCCGGAATTTGGATCCTAAAAACAGAATGCTTCATATCTAAGCATTATATGATTCCGAGGTTTTTAGGTATGAATCCGATTTTTATAATTAGGAAAAAATGATATGTATTAGGAAATCTAGGTTAGGGTAAGTTTTCTTAAGGATGGAAAATTTTCCTTATAGAAGTAAAATATATATTTTCTTAAGTATAAGGTGTTTGTGATTTTCAAAACAAGAAGGAATGGAAAAATCATAAGGAAAACCTTATTGACTCAACAATCTCACCCTTTTTGTAAAGCATAAACAACCTTACGAAAAAGAACATAAGGACTTTGAAAAAATTTATTTAGACTTTGAAATTACAACTTATCTCCCTCTGTTCGTGGATGATAGTGAATACAAATAACTCTCCCTTAGGCATTGAAACTCTAAGGATTGTATTCTGAATTTCTGGAATGGAGTTTTCATTGTCATGAGAATGAAAAACTTCGTAGTGAGAAACTCCCCCTTACTTTAAGGATATATTCACTTAGAAAATTTTCTTCTTCATTTTAAAATTTTCCTTCTCCTCTTTTTAGTGGTTCTTTTTCCTTCTCCCCCTTAGGAGTAGTTTTTTTCCTTCTCCCCCTTTGTGATTTTCAAAAATAATTGAAGGGAATGGTGAAGAAAATATGGTACCTGAAACATTAGTATATAACAAGATACAACCAACCAAATTTTCATTAGAGTTGAGAATAATTTTTACAAAGAAAAAAAATACAACAAAATATCAGAGTGAGTTCATTTGTCTTCCTTCTCCTTTGGGATCAGCTTCTTCAACAAAGTTTTTAATTTCTTCAAATCTATTTGATCCTCCTCATCTTGCCTCTCCAAGGCCTTTATACTTTCATCTTGGGCTTTCAAAGATTCTACATGAGCCTTCATGGATTCTTCTTTCATCTTCACTAGCTCATCTTGCTTTACAAGTCCTTTCTCAAGCTCAATCCACAGATCTCTATCCCTTATTAAATTTTGAGCAAGAGAGTTATTCTTATCATTTATCTCCTTCACTTGTTGACTCTGAGAACTTTGCTCAATTATTAGATCTTCTTGAAGATTCTTGATCTTTTTATCCTCAGTTTCAAAGGCATCTTTCACCTCATTTTGAAAATTATCATAATCATCCATGTCTTATTCGACTTTTTTAGACCACAAATATATCTTGTTGCAAGATTTCCTGTGCACATCATAATTGATAAGAAAACTTCTATGGTCAGCTTCAATCTTCGCAAACTTATCCATGACCATGGATAAGGATTCCGATTTCTGATTCATACTCTGTTGCAACATCTGGCATCTGGAATCTATAGTTGGAAAAAACGGAATGGTGTCCACCATCTTTTTCCAGGATTCAAAAAAAAAATAATTCCCTTGTGCTGATGACTCTGAATCAGATAATTTGGATGGAGATTGTTCTTCTTCAATTTGCACCAGTTTCCATTTAGAAGAACCACCAACCTTCTTCTTCCTGAAAATCTATTTTGTTGAAGTATCCATTAGAACTTTCTTCCCCTTGTTATCTTTCAGAATAGGTTGTTCATCTGGAGATTCCTCCTCACTTTCTGATAATTTCACAATCAGGTCTTCATCTGGTTTTTCCTTTTCTACCCCTTCTTCAAAAAAATTCTTCTCATAAGATTCATCATCATCATACAGAACATTTTCCTTGTCTTTATCTTGATCATCATTAGCCTTCCCACTTTCTTTCTCAACTACCTTTTCCGGAGTGGGTAATTTTTTGGATTTAGCCTTTTCTTGATACTCTTCTATCTGTTTGATCAGATCATAAAGTTCATCACTTTCTTCTTCTTCTTCTTCTTCTTGAACAACCTATTCCTGTTCTTTTTCAGCATCTTATTTTTCTACCTCTTCAACTACCTCTTTACCCTTGGATTTTTTCGGAGTGACAAAGTTCTTTGCTAGAGTCTCTGGTAAAGAAGGTTGAACATAAAAAGATTTTGGAATGGGAATTTTCTCAGAAGCTATTTCAGTATCTCTTAACAGAGATTGCACCACTTCAGCTTCAGACAACTTCTTTTTCAACTTCTTCTCTTTTTCCTGCTTTTCTAATTCATCTGTAGCTTTATATTTTAAGGCCTTTGCCTCTGCAGGGTCCAATCCGAACTGTGGATCCCCTTATTTTCTCTTCTCCTTTTCTTCCCTCCACTTGGTTTCCACTTCATCTGTATATGTTTTCTGCTTCTTCGGCTTGGGAGGAGCATACTGGGTTTCCTTAGCTTTGAGATTTTTGTCTTCAGTATCCACTTCCTTAAGCTTTCTCTTCTTCCTGGACTTTTTAGATTGTTCCAGAGTTTGTGAATCTTTTTAAGCTGCCTTAGCATCTTCCACAGATAAAGGATAGAATTCTCTGGATTCACTAGAAAAACCCATCTTCATTCTCTTCAATGTATTATCACTAACCAACATAAGCTTATAATTACAAACTTTTGACTTGCATGCAACTTTGAAAGATCTAAGAACCAAACTATTAGATTTGATAGTAAAGCAGGGTACATAATGATTTGGGCTCTCAAGTTCCCTTCTTTTATATTCTTAATCGTAATCAAGATATGCCTCATCAAATTTATCTTCCTTCGATTTACCAGGAAATCTAGGACATAGATGTCACTCTTCTTCAGATTATCCTTGTCACCTCTTCTCGGTATGAGAAAAACTTGTACCCACAACTATAGAATTCGATTATTTGAAGTGAGATGAGCAATATTATCCATCTTGGTATCTTTAATTCCAAGACACTTCAATGCCTTCACCTTGTTGAAGCTTCCTTTCTCATTCAGAAGCTTATGTGATCAAAATTCATCTTTCCCTTCGTAATGTAAACCCACCAAGCTTGCAGCCTTGGTATAGGATAACTTTTATATCTTACTATAAGACTTAAAAGAAAAAAGATCTCTGCCATCTTCCTTCTGGAAGGAAACAGACTCGTAGAACTTGATAAGTAAGTCTGTATAAACCAGATCCTATTTCTCTAACTTATACAAGCAAACATCTTCCCAGCCATTCAATATGATATTCTTGGTTATAAGAGAATCAAACTTGTAAAAATCCAGTTGCACTAACCTTTTCCTGAAGACTAACCACTTTGAGATTGGCTTTGTAGTTGACATATCTTGAGATGTAGCTTCAACATAAATTCAAAGTGGAGAGTTCTAGATGATTCAGAACGACTTTGAAAAAGATCGGAATGGTCCTTAAGAAGAGAGTCAGGGCTTTGAGATGTGAAAGCTTTGAAAGACCAATGCGGGACAACACTTAGGTTCCCCTTTATATAGGCTATGGAGGTGACCTTTGGACTTCCAAAAACCATCTAACGGTTGAAAATCCTTTTGATCTGATCTGACGATTGAGAATATTCCCGCAAGGAAAACTTGACTATGATATTTTGAGGTTTTTAATAAAAACATTCGGATTTAAGGAAAACTAGAATCCGAATAATTTTAAAACTCATAGGAAATTACTAGCAAGCAAAATATGACTACGAAAATTTATGTAAGGAAATCATACCTTTCAGATTGGCTAGAAAGATTGTTCGTAATTGGTAATATTCTTCTTGAAAAAAAAAACATTACGAAAAATCCTCATTACAAAAGTTCATTATGAAAATTCTCATTAAGAAAGTTCATAACGAAAATTCTCATTAATAAAAATTAATTACAAAAATTCTCATTATGAAAAATTCATTACGAAAATTCTCATTTTGAAAATTCATTACAAAGATTATCATTACGAAAGTTTCGTTACAAAAATCTCTATTCCGAGAATTTCCATTCCGAGAATTTCCATTCCAAGAATTTCCATTCCGAGAATTTCCAAAAACTTGTTATGAAAAATTCTAGTTACAAAAGTTTAAAAAGAAAACTGTCAAATTTTTTTTTGGTTAAACTAACATGGAAATGTACTCCTCCTATGAAAGTTAGTTTATTAATGTAAGGATAATTGTTCAACAAGAAGTTAAAGAAGAAGGATTACCTCACGATTATCATTCCTAACTTCTATTTAATGTATTTAGATCTATCGGAGGGTAAAGATTTTGTGAAAATGTCAGCAAGTTGATCTTGCATTCCGATATACTGAAGAATGATACTCCTTTGAGTGTGTGATCCCTAAGAAATTGATGCCTAATATCTATGTGCTTTTCATGTGAGTGATGTACAAGGTTTTTACTAAGGGAAATGGCACTTGTGTTATCACACAAAATTTGAGTCTTAGTAAAACTCAAGCCATAATCTGTTAGTGTGTGTTGCATCCACAACACATGAGCACAACAACTTCCAGCTGCTACATATTCAGCTTCAGCAGTGGAGAGTGCTACTGAGTGTTGTTTCTTAAATGACCAAGAAACTAATGAATCTCCTAAGAAATGACAAGTTCCATATGTTCTCTTTCTATCCATTCTACAACCACCAAAGTCAGCATCTGAAAATCTTAAAAAAAAGCATTTCCAGAAGTATAAAATAATCCTAGATCCATGGTTCCCTTTAGGTAGCGAAAAATTATTTTCACATCCTTTAAATGAGATTCCTTAGGATTGGATTGATATTTTGCACATAAGCATACTGAAAACATTAATTCTGGATAACTAGCTGTCAAGTATAGTAGACTTCCTATCATACCTCTAAAAGATGTTTGATCTACTAGTTTCCCAGATTCGTCAAGATCTAAAGAGTTTGAGGTACCGATGGGAGTACTTATACTCTTAGTGTTGTCATATCCATACTTTTTAAGAAGATATTTAATATACTTATGTTGAGATATATAGGTTCCTTCTGGTTTTTGGGAAATTTGAAAACCAAGGAAAAATGTTAACTCACCCATCATACTCATATCAAACTCATATTTTATTAGACTTGAAAAAGAGTCAGTTAAATATTGCTAAGTTGAACCAAATATAATGTCATCAACATAAATTTGAACAATCAAAACATTTTTCTTATCTTTCTTTATAAAAAGAGTTGGATCTGAATTTCCCTTAACATAGTTATTTTGAAGCAAAAATCTTGTAAGTCTATCATACCAGGATCATGGGACTTGTTTAAGGCCGTACAAAGCTTTGGTAAGTCTAAAAACATGATCAGGATGTTTTGTATCTTCAAATCCAGGAGGTTGTTCAACAAAAACTTCCTCTTGAACATAACCATTAAGGAAAGCACATTTCACATCCATTTGAAAAAGTTTAAAATTGAAGAATGATGCAAAGGAAAGTAAGATACAAATAGATTCAAGTCTAGCTACTGGAGCATAGGTTTCTTCATAGTCTATTCCCTCTTGTTGATTATAGACTTTAGAAACTAGTCTAGATTTATTTCTTACAATGACTCCATTTTCATCACACTTCTTTTTGAAGACCCACTTTACTCCAATAACAGAAGTTTCCTTAGGTCTTTCAACCAAGGTCCAGACTTTATTTCTTTCGAATTAATTTAGTTCTTCTTGCATGGATTTAATCCAATCATCATCACCTAAAGCTTCATCAGTGATTTTTGGTTCCAATTGGGAAAGAAATGATAAATGTTCTACTTCATTTATCAAGGAACTTCTATTACTTACAAGTTGATTTACATCACCAATGATACTATCACTGGGATGATTCTTTAGAAGCATCTGACTTGGGTTTTGTAAAACGTGTTCATCAACATAGGGTAGAAAGCCTTCTGGGGTAAATGTTTCTGAAGCATCTTCTTGAACATTTTACTTATCAGAAGGATCTTCTATCAAAGGTTGATAATTAGTTTTTGAAAACACATCCGAGGATGTAGATTGGGATGGTTTAAAAACAAAAGGACCAGTTTCATCAAATTTTACATGCACTGTTTCCTCAACAGTACAAGTGTTTTTATTGAAAACTCTATAAGCCTTAGAATTTGTGGAGTAGCCTAAGAAAATTCCTTCATCAGATTTTGGTGCGAATTTGTGTAGATTATCTTTAGTATTCAGAAAGAATACCATGCAACCAAAAACCTTGAAGTAGGAAAGTCTAGGTTTTCTACCATTCCATAACTCATAAAAAGTTTTATTAAGAAATGGTCTAATCAAAACTTGATTTATAGTATAACAAGCAGTACTTGCAGCTTCAGCCCAGAAATTTATAGCTATAAAATATTCACTCAACATGGTTCTAGTTATCTCTTGAATAATTCTATTTCTTCTTTCAACTACACCATTTTTTTGAGGAGTTCTTGGTGCTGGAAAGTTGTGAGTAATACCTTTTCTACTACAAAAAGTATCAAAATCTGAATTTTGAAATTTTACTCCATGATCACTATGAATAGTTTTCAGTGGATGGTTTTTCTCATTTTTAACTTGGGCTCTAAAACTTTTGAAATAAGAAAAAACTTCGGACTTATTTACTAGAAAATATACCCATGTAAATCTAGTGTAATCATCAACTAGAACAAACACATAGTATTTGCCTCCAATACATCTAGTTTGTGTTGGGCCAAAAAGATCCATGTGCACCAACTGTAATGCATCAGTTGTTGAGACTTCACTGATTGATTTAAAACTATATTTACATTTCTTGCCACATTGACAAGGATCACAAACTTTATAATAATCAAATCTAAGCTCTGGTAGATCCTTAAATAATTTCTTCTTAGAGATTTTACATAAGTTTCTAAGGTTACAATGACCTAGTCTTCTATAACATAACCAAGAATGATCTTCCATTGCACTAAGGCAAGGTAAGTCTTGGATCCTAAGGTCTTCTAAGTTCAAAGTGTAAACATTCTCTTGCCTATAGGCAGAAGGAATAAACTCTTCCTTGGAATTGTGAACTAAGAACTTGTCATTCCTAAAATTCACAAGGTATCCTTCATCACATAATTGACTTATGCTAATGAGGTTATGCTTAATACCATTTACGAACAAAACATTTGAAATCAAAGTTTTACCAAGAAGAAAAATATTACCTATACCAACAATTTCTTCTTGATCATTATCTCCAAAAGTTACTTTTTCTCGTCTCTTCTTGATAATCTTTTCAAAATATATTTTATTACCAGTCATGTGCTGGGAAAATCCACTATCTATATACCATGTATTGTTGTTGGTAATTCCTTTATCTTCCTGAAAATGAGAAAAGAATTAGGCTTTCGGAATCCAAACTTGTTTGGATCCGAGATTTTCAGATAACAAAATTTTGGGTACCCACATCTTTTTAGAGAAATAGGATTTATGAAAACCTAAAGATTAGGTTTTGTTTAAAGAACAATTCTTTGCCCAGTGACCACTACATTGACACTTGGTACAAAATGGGGCACTTTGAGGAACAAAGTAGTTGTTACTAAAAGTTGGTTTTGCATGGGTATAACCAAATCCAGATTTGTTTCTTAAAGGTCGTATTTGTGAATACATTTTATCAAAATTTTCTTTACCATGGGTAAAGTTTGACAAACACTTATTTAAGGAAAAAATTTCAGACTTGAGTTTTATAACTAAGTTTTTATCTTCAAAATTGTTAGATTTAGAACTAGAGCTATGCTCGAAAACACTTTTCTTAGAAATTACTTTTTCTAGCTCTTTAGAAATTTTGTTCTTTTCAGAACTTACTCCCTCAAGATTTTTTGAGATACTTATAAAATTAGAATTTTTCCTATCAAGATCTTTAGAAATATATAATATTTATTTTGTAAGAATAGTATTCCTAGAGTTTTCCTTATCAAGTTTTTTATTGAGTTTAGAATTCTCAATCTCAAGAAGTTCATCAAATCTAGAAACTTCTTCATAGGTAGGTATAATATTTTTTTCATTAGAAGAGGACTATTCATCTGAAGAGTTATAATATTTACTGTCATTAGAATTTAAAGAAACATTGTCCAATGATTCAGCATTGTGTACCTTAGCCATGAAGCAATGATTGTTAATTGGTAATCTGACTATAAGACCAAGATTCTTCTGTCCTTTATATTCATAATCAGAAGATTCATCTAAAGAGTCACCACCACTGGCACTCTAGATGTCATTAGCTTCCAGAACTTTCTTATCTTTGGAATTGTAATACTTCTTCCTGTTTCTTTCAGAATGCCTCTCTTTTATTTCTTTCTTTTTGAGAAAAGGACAATCTAGTCTAATATATCTAGATCTCTTGCATTCATAACAAGTAACTTCTCTATCTTTCCTATCTTTCCTTTCCTTTTTTCTTATACTTAGATTGAAAATTTCTCTGACCAGCTATCTTGTTCATCCATCGAGAAAGATTTGCTAACTCATTATCTGAGACTTCACTATCACTAGATTATGATTGGATAATAATCTTCTTAGATTTAGATCTAGTTACTCTCTCAGGAGTCTTAGCTTTCATATGATTTGATGTTGTTGTAAAATCAACAGTACCATTTCCATTCTTCTTCTTGATGTTGTCATCATCCCTCTTCATTCTTGTTTCATGTTGGAGAAGAGTTACAAATAGTTCATCTAATGAAATTTAAGTGACCTTCCTATTCTTATCAATAGATGTTCTCTTAGATTCCCACTCATTGGGCATAATATCAATTATCTTATCCACAAGAGCTTCATCATCCAGACCTTTCTCTCCCATAGATTGTAGACTGTTCACTATTGTCATAAAACTTTGTTGTACTTTACAAATGGGTTCACCATAAGGAAAATTGAAACCATGATATTCTTCTCTCAACATAGCTCTTCTTGTCTCAATCACTTTAGACGTACCAAAATCTGTGACTTCAAGTTTCTTCTATAAAAAGTTAGTTGTTTCACATGAAGAAATTTGGCTATATATGTTCCTAGTCCTTGAACATAGTAGAGTATTGCGTACCTTATAGTTTAATTGATAATCATGCTTCTCTTGGTTTGTGAAAGCACTAACTTCCTTATCAGGAATTTTATATCCTCCAGTAAGCATAACGAAATTTTCTACTCCAGTATTAATAACGAAAGTCTTCATTAAATATCTCCAATACTCATAATCATTACCATCAAAAATTGGTGGTCTTTGTAGAATTTATATTGTCAATAGATCCAACATTTCAACCTTCCATCTCTAAGAAAAACTTTGGAAACCAAACTTGTTAGTAGGAAAAATTCATAATCACAAAGTTTGGAGTGAACAAGTTCGGAATGAAAAAGTTCAGAACAAAACTATCTTTCTAAGCAAGGATGAAGAACAATGGAAAGTGAGCAAGAAAAACTTATATGTGAGTATAATTATTTCAGAAACCTACTCTGATACCAATTGTAGGATCAAAATAATGATGTAGATGCTCAATATACAAGAGGGATGGGGATTATACACTTTAAAAATTTCCTTATACAAGGAAAGATCTAAGTTTAACAAAGTTAAACTAAGAAAATTCACAACACCTCTAACATCAATGAAAGATTGGGATAAATTATAAAGTTACAAACTTCTAGTTCTATGTAGTTGCTTAAATCTGGAAAATGATTCCGAAAATATGTTCTGAAAATATGGATCCGGAAATTGAAACTTAACCAAAGTTTACAATTTGATATTCTACCTTAAAGAGTATAGAATCTAAACGAATTATAGTACAAGTGTAAGGAAATATAAGAAGATTATACTTTCCTTACAATACAAAAATACAGTGGAAAAAACAAGTAGTAAAACTTCATGTAACAAGATATAAGTCTTTTAACCCAAAGAGAAGGGTATCCAACAACCTTGGATAAAGGTCCCTTGATTTATACTTTCAAGCAAGTCTATCTTACCCACACCAGGGTAAGACCTCAATATGAAGATTAGTGTCTCTCTCTTGCTATCCTTGCAAGCCCTCAACTTCAAGGTAGTTGGAACCTCTGTCTTCCTCAGCAAGGAAGCCCTCGAACTTCAAGGTAGTCAGAACCTCTATCTTCCTATCCCCGGAAGCCCTCGAATGAAATCAACACCATTCAGAGTCACACTAAGAAATCTGAATGAGTGGTTCAGTACGCACAAAGCATGAAAATATTCTCTCTCTAGAAATCACCTTAACAACGTTTGTTTTCTAGAGTGATCAACTTGTATATGGAGTTCTTTCAAATGAGCTCTTATTTATAGGCCCGGTTGGAATGGTCAGCTCCCTCCTCCAACGGTCATATTTTCCTTAAAATTCAGAGGGACCTGTACATGTGTCACTAAACCAATGGTTTTTTAGAAACAGAATGGACCACATCGTTTTATAACAAAATACGTATAACTAAAAACATGACATCATTTTACAATGAAACAAGTGTAAGCATAAGAAAAACTAGAATTCAGAATGTAAGTAAATAAAAGTTTTGAGTCTAACCAAACTGGAATTCAGAGTCTAAAATAGAAAGATGTTCGGATTCTGTTTTATAGGAATTCAGAACCTAAATTATGTAGAAATTTGGAGTATGAATTTCTAAGGAAATTTGGATTCTGGTTTCAATAGAATTCAGAATCTGAACTCACAAAGTTCAGAGTCGAACTAGTAAAAGTTCGGAGTCGAACTAGTAAAAGTTCGGTGTCGAACTCATAGAAGTTCGGAGTCGAACTTGTAAAAGTTCGGAGTCGAACTCATAAACGTTCAGAGTCGAACTAGTAAAAGTTTTTTGTCTAACTCATAGAAGTTTGGAGTCGAACTTGTAAAAGTTCAGTGTCGAACTCATAAAAGTTCGGAGTCGAACTTAGTAAAAGTTTGGAGTCGAACTAATAAAATTTTGGTGTCGAACTCATAGAATTTCGGAGTCAAACTTGTAAAAGTTCGGAGTCAAACTAGTTAGAAGTTCGGAGTCCATAATTCGGAGTGAAACTTAATTACAGTTCATATCCAGAATTCGGATCCTAAAAACAGAATTCTTCATATCTAAGCATTATATTATTCCGAGGTTTTTAGGTATGAATCCGATTTTTATACTTAGAAAAAAAATGATATGTATAAGGGAATCTAGGTTAGGGTATGTTTCCTTAAGGAAGGAAAATTTTCCTTATAGAAGTAAAATATAGATTTTCTTAAGTATAAGTTTTTTGTGATTTTCAAAACAAGAAGGAATGGAAAAATCATAAGGAAAACCTTATTGACTCAACAGTTATAAAAGCATTGATAAAGGGGTTCTTTATTAGTGCTAAAAAAGAATTGATAAAGGCTAACTTTATCATAACTTTTAGAAACACTGATAAAAAACCCCATTTATTAGAACTAATAATGGCCCCCTTTATTTGCAATTTTAGTAGCATTGATAAAAGGGAACACTGTAATGTACTAAAACAACACATTAGATCACTAGAAACAACACCAACACTATAGTACTAGAAACATCACCAGAAAGTAGAAAAATAAGATACATGTACAAAATTTAAATGAAATAATATTTATAAAATAGTAATAAAAAACTATTATATATCCATTCTAGACATTTGTTTATACAATTACATTAGTAAGTACAAATTATCACATACATTCAAAAACATCAATGTTACTTTGTATTTTTACCCTGACCCCAACTCATGCTATTTCCTAACAAACCACCCCTGCTCGAGAAAAAAATATACCTATATAAGAAAAAAATTCTTATGTTTGTAATAATATAAATAAATAAATTAAACTAAACTTTTTAGTTTTAAACTAACCTTCGAGTCATATTAGGAATACTATGTATCATATTGAGTTTTGGTTGATTCCTACATGTCACACCATTTATTGTTTGTATTAAAGAAATATCTCTATGAAAATTAACTAAATAAGTATAAAATAAAAATTATAATGAAATTAATTAATTAATAGAAGATATAATGATGAGAAAAAAATTTATAATTATTTTCTTAGTTTTGGCAACGTGTTGCTCGTTTTAAACCAAAATGATGCTTATATATTGAAAATACACACTTGGAGTCATATTGGTCACACTGTGTGTTGGATTGAGGTTATGATTATTCCTAAACATCCAAATTTACTTATGGATTATTTTTATAAAGTATCAAAACAATTCAGATGCATTTTCTCAGTTTTGAGTACATCACTTGTGTTTTTTACTAAAATGTCATTTTAAACTAGAAACATGCACTTTGAGTCATACCAGTCACATCGTGTTTCATATTGATGTGATAATGATTACTACATGTATAAAATTTCTTATGAATCATTTTACTAAATTATCATGATAATTTGAGTGCCTTTTTACAGTTTTTAGTGAGTCACACTTTTTGAACTAAAATATCAATTTTAAACTAATAAAGGACACTTTGAGTAATACCTAACACATCGTGTATTGGATCTAGATGAAACTAATTCCTATATACAAAATATGACTTATGGATCATTTATATAATGTACCAAAACAATCTGAATGCGTTTTCTTGTTTTTGAGTATGTCACTTGTCTTTTTTACTAAAATCAATGTCAATTTTATATAAAAAGACACACTGGGAGTCATACCATTCATGCCGTGTATATGATTAATGTTGGAATGATCCCTAAAAATACCAAATGACTTATGGATAATTTTATTAAAGTAAAAAAAACAATCTGAATGTGATTGCTTGGTTTTGAGTATGTCACTTGTGTTTTTTTACTAAAATGTCATTTTAAACTAAAAGCATGCACTTTAAGTCATACCGATCACATCATGTGTCTATTTTATGTGATACTAGTTAAAAAATTTTAAAAATGACTTATGAATCATTTTCCAAAATTATAAATACAATCCAAGTGCATTTTATCAATTTTCAGCGAGTGACACTTTTTGAACTAAAATGTCAATTTTAAACTCATAACAAACACTTTGAGTTATACTGGCAACATCAAGTATCGTATTGAGGTGTGGTTGGTTCCTACACATCAAAAATTAATTATATATAATTTTCATAAAGTATAAAAAAATATGAATATTTTTCTCCATTTTGAGTACGCCAATTGTATTTTTTACTAAAATTAATGTCAATTTTAAATAAAAAGATACACTTGGAGTCATACTGATCACACCGTGCATCAGATTGAGGTGAGTTCGATTCATACACATCCCCAATGACTTATGAATATTTTTACTAAAGTATAAATACAATATAAAAGTGATTTCTTATTTTTGAGTATGCCAGATGTGTTTTTTACTAAAATGTTATTTTATACTATAAACACACATTTTGAGTCATACCTGTCACATCTTGTGTTGGTTTGACGTGAGACTAATTCCTACACATAAAAAATGACTTGCGAATATTTTTTTATAAATTTTAAAGAATATCCAAGTGCATTTTATCAGTTTTCATTAAGTGAAACTTCCTTAAATAAAATTTAAATTTTAAACTAATGACGGATGCTTTGAGTCATACTGGGTACATCATGTATCAAATTGAGTTAAGGACAATTCCTACATGTTTAAAATGACTTGTGAATCATTTTAATAAAGTATAAAAATAATTCAAATGCATTTTCTCAGTTTTGAGTAGGCCATCTATCTTTTTTACTAAAAATAATGCTAATTTTAAATAAAAAGATGCACTTAGAGTCATACTATTCACACCGTGAATCAGATTGAGGAGAAAATGATTCCTACATTTATAAAATTACTTATGGATTATTTTCCCAAAGTATCAAAATGTAACAACCCATAATTCTATAAATGAAATTTTCCATTCTTATAATTATGTCATATATTATAAATCACTAAATGTCACTTATAGAACATAATAAAAACTTTATAAATAAATAATGAATGAAATAAGAGGTTTTTTAGGAATTAAAGAACCTAAACTAATGAAATAGTAATATAAACTTTGGAATAGTGATATGAACCTTAGTTATAGTAATCTGACCAAAAGAATAGTAACCTCACCTATGAAAGTATAAATAAAATTTAAGTATCATATAAATGAAAATATGATATATTTATATAATGGTATAAATAAATAAATGTTTTAAAAATAATAAATCGAGTGTTGGTATTTTTCTAAGTCAATAATATTTAATTAAAATTTTATAATTAATATAACGAATTAAAAGAAAATTTAATTTCATAAAATAAATTCATAAATTAATATTTATTTGTATTTTTATTATAATATAATTTTATGATACCTTAATTGATTTTTAAAATGTTATAAAATCAGTTATAATTTTAAAATCTATATTTTTCGAATAAATGATGATTTTATTCAAAAATTAAATCCATTCAATTTATAAAATTATTTTCATAAAATGGAATCCATTTTTTAATTATACATTTCAAAAACATGTTAAGATGATTTTTTTGGTTTTTTCTAAAATGGTTGAATTTTTAGTGAATAGTGAAATACATTAATTTACAGTATAACCTAAATATAAGAATTATTGAGTCATGGTTGATGTATGGATGATGTAAGAACCTTTGGTTAAAAATAAAATGCACTATTTATTGTATTTAATCATAAGAATAAACACTATTCATAGTCTTAAGCCAAAAAAATAAACAAATGGGTAAAATAATAAAAAAACACCACCTCCTCCACTATAAATACCACCCTCACCAACTCTTCTCCTCACACCTAAAAAAACTAAAATATTGTCCAATTTTTTTCCAATAATCTTAAAAATTATCTCCCATATTTCCATAAGCCTTCAGTCTCAAAAAAATTTCAAACCAAATTCCCCTAAGGAGGTTCTTAGGGAGAAGAATTCAAGAGGCAAAAACCTCTTTCTTTTCCTTTTAATTTCTTTTCAATTTATTTTCTTTTCTTATCCTCACATACCCTATACAAGTGACATGATAAATAAAATATATTTTATATAATATAATTTTATATTTTTAGTGTAACAACCTATCATTATCTCTCTTTCCCTCCCCTTTTGTTCTAAAAATGAAAACATCATCCGTGATGTATTAATTTATCGCATTCAAGGACGAAAAGTTTTCAGGTTCCATTACTGCCTTCAAGACTGGTTGTAAAACCATTTTTAGGGTTAAAAAATATTATAATATATATTACAACTTATTTAATGTTCTGGTACCAGTATATATACATAATATTAAATAATAAAACAAAACTAGTTTGTGATGATCGAAAAAACACCAAAATAATCTAAATAGTTATCATCAACGTTTTATCTAATGAATCACCGTTACATATGTAAAAATTATATATAAGATTAATAACATATAATTTTAATTTTGGACCATTATTCTCATTTCACATGATATTCTATACATGTATACAAGTAAACCGATCATGAAAACCAAGGAAACAAATGCTCCTAGAATGATGAAATTGTATCTTATAACTTATAAAAAAGGCCATAAATGAACTTAATAAAATTATAATAAATAAAATACACAATAAATAGGTTCTTAATTAAATTATTAATTAATATAATTTCATTATCCAGGACAATAAGTACAAGTGTAGAACACTTTCAGGCATATGGCAATAGATTCTTTTCGAGCCTCCATTTTTTCCTTTGGGTTATGTTTTATCTATATTTAACCTAATGTGATTCTTATTTATTTTTTATATAATTATTCTAAATTCTGTTTATATGTTCCAATCTCATTTATCCAGATCATATCATCATTCTTTTATGGATAATTACATGTTTTAATAAGGTTTCCTTCTCAATTATTCCCAATAAGCAAGCCTGATTAAAGGGAACTTCCCAATTTATTACCCATTTTCGAGTGAAATATATAAAATATTTTAAGACACCAATATTTTTCTAAAATAAATCATTTTATCATAAAAAAATATTGGTTTATTTTTTGTTTTAGACAAACAATTATGCATTTTCTATTTTAAAAAAATCTTTAAAATTTTCCCTTACACCGCACTAAAGTGGCTCATTTCTAAATTTTATTAAACACTTTTTTACAAGTTTTAAATTTATTTGGATATAATTTATCATGATATTTTCATATTTTCTATTATATATGTCCATGTATGATTTAACTCCATTATTTCATGGATACCATTATGATATTCCCTTTGGTTATTCCTTATGACATGATTATGACAACAATTTCTTTCCCTGGTTAACCCTTATGCATTTTCCTTAGGTTTGATTTTTCATGTGGAACACATATTGATGAAAATGTTATGATGGGTTCAACCAGATAGAGATTTAACGCATTGGTTAATGTTTAGTCTCATGGTATGTCAAGTGCAATGGTCTTGGTGGTTAGCCCTGACTCATGCTCCTCCATGTGTAATGGTCTTGGTGGTTAGCCTTGACACATTCTACTCCATGCACAATAGTATTAGTGGTTTGACTTGACTCATAATCCTCTATGTTCAATGGTATTGGCAGTTATCCTAGACTCATGGTTATGTCATTCTGTACGTTGTTTCCACATTTCTATGATTCCATGATTACATGATCCCATGTTCTTTATGTTATGATTACATATGTTTATTCATGTTTGAATCCTTTTTATTTCATTTTTTTATTCATTATAACCCATTTTCTATGATTTATTCTTATTCTTATTCCCTTACTTGGATTTTTATCTCATCCATTTGTTCATGTATTCCCCAGGTTATCATATGCAGATGTAAGAGATCAATGGAAGTTAGGATATCTTTATGGATATTATATAAAATATATTTTTATTTTGGTTTCATTATATTTAATTATGTAACTAATCTTATAAATACACAAGAATTTATGATCCTTGGTTTGAATTTCATGGTTAATTATTCTTAAAATCATGTAATAATATGTGTAAAAGGCTAGTGCTATTATAGTTGGTATTAGAGCATGGTGTAATTATTTTTTGATATTAGGACTAGAAAAATTTATTAAGAACCCTAGGGATATTTCTATCACCACAGATAACCTAGATTGAAACATATGGAATCATGAGTTAGGATATTATTTTCATTTAAAATTTTATCCTTCTATGTTAAAAGTTTCGTTTTTATATGCTTATTTTCTAAGTATTAAAGTTACTCTAATTGTAATTTATTTTCTTAGTTAATCGATGGAAATAGGAGAACCCATGATAACAATAAATGTGATAGAAAAGGTGATGATTTACCTAATGAAATGAAAAATATAATGGGAATGAGTGCTCAAAACTTCGTGATAGTACTTTCTCAACTGGTTCAAGTTATGAATAATTACTTGAATCATGTGAAATTCCCTCCTTATCCTAATAAAGAGAAAGTTGTGGCCAAATCCTTTATTTGAAAAATTCCTCCTATATTTAGTGGATATTCCAATACCCACCTCATAGAAAAATTGATTAACTCCATTGAGAAGATATTCTCTATCCTCCAGTGCTCATAATAAGTGAAAGTTGTGCTAGTGGTCTATCATTTTGATGGGGAAGCTGATCAGTGGTGAACAATGATCGAGAACACAAAGTCCAAGGATGGAATTAATTCCATGGAATGGAAAGATTTAAATAAAATATTTTTCAATAAATAATTTCCTCGAACCCTTCTTCTTAATACAGAAATGGATTTCCTCATACTGAAGAAAAAGGAAGACAATTCTATTAGGGTGTGCGAGGAAAATTTTACAAGGCTCGCAAGATATGCCTTTGAATTCATCATGAACACCAAAATCAAGGTGCATCACTTCTTTAGTAGACTAAATATGAGTTTAAAAAAATCATTGGTGATTCGAGACTTTGACAGATATGAGGAGATTTTTCATTGCACCCTTAAAGGATGAAATAGAGATCGGAGACTCTCAGTGGTCTCATGGGCCTAGAGATAAAAAGTGAAAAATGGAGTTTAATATTTAAGAATCAATAGATAAATACCATGATGGAAATAAAACCTAGCATCCCATATGTCAAAATTGTGGGAAGAAGCATCCTACGAATTGTCTAAAGGGAACCAGAAAATGCTTCAAATATGGAAGAATGGGGCATATGGCTAATAACTGTCAAAGGGATATGAAGAATCCAAATAATGTGGAATAATAAAGTAAGGTTAATATCAATACTCATCCTACAATGTAGTGTTTCAACTATAAGGAACATGGGAATTATGAAAACAATTTCCCTAAGATGAGGGTTGTTGGAGGAAATCAACAACAACAACATCCATGGTAGAAATGAAGGGCATATGCAATCACTACTACTAAGGTGGAGCCTGAAAATGATGTGGTGACAAGTATGATAATTATTCATTTAATAATAGCGAACACACTATTTTATTTGGGTTTTATACATTCTTTCATATCTTTAAAGTTTAGTAAAACTATTCAAACACCATCTAAAAATTTGGAGGTTGAGTTATCTTTGAGAATAGAAAACATGGAAATTATTGCATCCAAAGTATATAACTCCTCCCTGGTTAATGTTTGTGGGTTGAAACTTCTAGAGAATCTTGTCTTACTTCCTTTAGTAAAGTTTGATGCTATACTGGGCATAGATTGGCTATCTTTATACAAATACAACATCAACTGTCGGGAAAGGGAGATCAATATTCACATCTCAAGGTATCCTATAATTATTTATAAGTGTAAGGAGGAGGATGAATCTCCATCAGAATCAGTGTCTCAATTGTGGATATTATTTCCTTATGATCGAGCATATTCAGATAAAATGATTTATACAAATGAGAGGATCTTTCTCAAAGATATTCTCATTATGAGGGACTACATTGATATGTTCCCTAAAGTGTTTCCTAGTATTCCTACCATATGAGAAGTTGATTTCTCAATTGAAATTATTTTTAGATCTCTGACTATATCAAAGACACCTTATAGAATGGTCATTGTTGAGTTGGAATAACTAAAGTAGTAGTTACATGAGAATCTGTAAAAGGGTTTTATATGCCTAAGGGATTTATCATGGGGTGTTCTAGTCCTCTTCATCAAAAAGAAGGATGGATCAATGCACCTCTGTATTGATTATAATGAGCTCAAAAAAATCATGATAAAGAATAATTATCCCCTATCATGGATAAATGAGTTGTTATATCAACTATATGAGGCCAGGTATTTCTCTAAGGTGGACATTCATTCAGGACATCACCAATTAAAGGTGGGGAAATAATATATTCCTAAGACTACCTTTAGAATGAGGTATGGACACTATGAGTTCATAGTGATTCCCTTTAGACTCACTAATGATCTAAAAATTTTCATGAATTTAGTGAATAGAGTCTTTAGATATTACATCAAATTTTTTGGTACTATTTATTGATGATATTCTGACATACTCCAAGAGTAAGGAGGAACATGAGGAGAATTTTAATACTATGTTGAAGACTTTGTGAAGGGATAAACTATATGAAAAGTATAGTAAATTAGAGTTCTATATGGAGTAAGTGTCATTCTTGGGTCATGTTATCACTAGAAAAGGGATATCTGTATACCCTTACAAGATAAAGGCAATAAAAGAGTGATCCATACCAACATTTGTAATAGAGATCCATAGTTTCTTTGGTCTAGCAGGGAATTAACAAATATTTGTAAAGAACTTATCATGATTTTCATACATACTAACCAAGATAACTCTGAAGGGAGTAAAGTTTATCTGGACCAATGAATGTGAAGACTTCTTCAAAGAGTTGAAAAAGAGGCGTGTCACTGTACTAGTGCTCACACTACTAACAAGTGGAAAACTATTTGTGGTGTATAATGGTGATTCATAGAAGTTATTAGGAAGTGTACTAATGAAAAATGATAAAGTGATAGCCTATGACTCAAGGCAGTTGAAAATTCATGAGTAAAACTATCCTACACATGATCTAGAGTTGGCAGCTATGATCTTTTAATTGAAAATATAGTGTCATTATCTCTATGGGTATAAGTGTGAGATATATACTGATCGTAAGATCCTCAAATATATATTCACACAAAATGAGCTTAATATGCACCAGATAAGATGGTTATAACTCATCAAAGATTATGACTTCTCAATCCACTACTTTCCTAGTAAAGAAAATAAGGTGGCAAATGATCTAAGTAGAAATCATCCTACATCTTTATCAATGATGAGAATTGAGAAGGATCTGATATTCTTAGATTTAAAAAGTATGTACATGGGAATCATTAAGGGAGTAAAATTATCAATAATTTATCAAATTATTTCTCAATCATCTTTCATAGATAAAATAAAGTATTCTCAAAGAAATGATGTAGAAATTTAGAAAAAGGTGGAAGCTATCAGAAATGGAAAATCCTAAAAGTTCAAAATGGGTGAGAAAGAATTCATGAGATATGGGTCATGAATATGTGTACCATCCAATCCAGAGATAAAGAAATAGCTTCTGAATTACTCACATATCTCAACCTTATCTATTCACCTAGGGAGGACACGTATTTATTAAGATCTATAAGAACACTATTTGTGAAAAAATATGAAGAAGGAGATCACTGAATATGCATAAAATTTCTTGGTATGAAAGCAAGTAGAGGAAAAAAGAAAAAAGTCTAATAGAATGATGAAACCATTACCCATACCAACATGGAAATGGGAAAAAATCACCATGGACTTTGTCATTAAACTTTCAAAAACATCTAGAGGAAATAATTCTATATGGGTTACTGTGGATCATCTTACAAAGACAAATCACTTTATCATAATTTGATAAGACTTTTTTCTAGATAAAATTTCACAAATATACATCAAAGAAGTTTTAAATCTACATGAAGTACCACTATTTATTGTATTCGATTGAAATTCTAGATTTACCTCCATGTTCTGGAAAAGTTCCTAACATTCTATAAACACTGAGCTGAGCTTCAGTACAACCTATCACCCTCAAACTGATGGCAAATATGAGTGAACTATTTAGACATTGGAAGATAGGTTGTGATCATGTTTTATAGACTTCAAATTAGTATGAGACCGACATATACCTTCGGTTGAGTTCTCCTATAATAATAGTTTCCACTCAAGAATCAAAATGGCTCCATATGAATATCTTTATGGAAAAATATGAAGAACACCTACATGTTGGATGAATTTTATGAATGTAAGATGCTCAGACCTGAAATGGTTTAATAAATGATGGAAAAGATGAAAACCATTCAACAACACATCAAGATATATTAAAGTCAATAGAATATATATGTAGATAATCATCGATGAGACCTTGAGTTTAAGGTTGGAGACATGGTATTACTCCGCATATCTCTATGGAAGAGGATCATGAGATTTTGGAATAAAGAAAATATGAGTCCTAGGTACATTGGACCCTTTGTGATTATTGATCGTGTTGAAGATGTGTCATATCGATTAGGACTTCCACCAACCATGTCTCAATTACATGATGTATTCCACTTATCCCTTTTAAATATGTACATATAGGATCCCTCACATGTACGGAATTCAGAGGTGGTATAGTTGGAAAATGATCACTCTTATGAGTAGCATCCAGTGAAGATATTGGATCATAGAGATAACTTTCTATGCAAAAAAACCAATCACCTAGTTAAAGTACTATGGAGGAACCATAAGTATTAAGAGGAAACATGAAAACTAGAGGAAGCAATGAAGGAGAAGTACCCTCACCTGTTTTTCCCTTAGTTTGTAAAAGAAAATTTCAAGGGTGAAATTTCATAAGGGGGAAAGAATGTAACAAACTATAATTCTATTAATGAAATTTTACCTTATCATAATTATATCATATATTATAATTCACATAAAATTACTTATAGAACACAATAAAAAATTTATAAATGAATAATGAATGAAATAATATTATTTTTTAGAAATTAAGGAAGCTAAACCAATGTAACAGTAACGTGACATTTGTGATAGTGATATGACCTGTGGGTATAGTAATCTGGCCAATAGAATAGTGAACTCACCTATGAAAGTATAAATAAAATTTAGGTATCTTATAAATGAAAATATGATATATTTATATCATGGTATAAGTAAATAAATGTTTTAAAAATGATAAATCGAGTGTTGGTATTTTTGTAAGTCATTAATATTTAATTACAATTTTATAATTAATATAATGACTTAAAAGAAAAATTATTTTCATAAAATAGATTCATAAATTAATATTTTTTTGTCTTATGACTATAATATAATTTTATGAGACCTTAATTGATTTATCAAAATGTTATAAAATCAGTTACAATTTTAAAATCTGTATTTTTCAAATAAATGATAATTTTAATTAAAAGTTAAATTTCTCATATTTATAAAATTATTTTCATAAAATGGACTCCATTTTTTAATTCTATACATTGAAAATTGGTTAGGTTGAATTTTTGAGATTTTTCTAAAATAGTTGATTTTTTGGAGAATAGTGAAATATGGTAATTTACGGTATAAGCTAAATACATGATTTATTGAGTCATGTTTGATGTATGGTTGATGTAAGAAACTTCGGTTCAAACTCATATGCACTAGTTACTATCTTTAGTCACACAAATCAATACTATTAATAGTATTGATCCAAAATAATAAACAAATTGACAAAATAATAAAAACCCCTCTCTTCCACTATAAATACCATCCATCACCATCTATTCTCCTCACAACTTAAAATCCTTGAATCTTTTCTAAATTCTACCCAATAATCTTCCCAAGTATCCCCACCATGTCTACAATCCTTCAGTCTCAACAAAAGACCAAACCCAATTCCTGTAAGGAGGTTCTCAAGGAGAAGAATTCAAGAGGTAAAAAGCTCTTTCTTTTTCTTTTAATTTCTTTTCAATTTATTTTATTTTCCTATCCTCACCTCACATTATCCAAGTAAAATGATAACTCTAGTATATTTTATATACTATAATGTTATTGTGTTAATGGAATAACCCATCATCATTTCTCTTCCTCTCCCCTTTTCCTCATGTTTAGTCCAACATTTATAGATCTGATCTATTCCATGAAAAATCAAATGCTCTTCCAACTCTTCCAGACTAATTTTTCTTGAATAACAACAACATAAACACAAAAAAAGTATTTTAGAAGGTTTATATGCACTCTCCATTAAAAACTGTATGAACTCTTTAACTCCATATTCATACTCTTTTTCCAAAAAATTAACATGCATCCATTTTCGATTTATATAAATCCTATTAGGTTCATAAAATATTCATTTTGTATAATAAATAAATAAATAAACATAATATATTCATTATTAAATGTGAAAGTTATAGAAAATTCTAATAAGCTTAACCTAACATTTGATTATTTCAAATAATTTCAGTATGCTTTGAAGGAAATGGGTAATTGAATTTAAGAAAATAATTACTCCACTATGGTAGGTGTTATCCTATAAATTCATCCAAAGGGGAAAGTTATAGAAAATTATAATCCTCATAAAATTTATCTCTTAAGTAGTTATTATTTAATTTTGTTTCTTGAGACTCATCCCTCGTCTCTTTTGGACATGCACCTATATTGCTTGAATTACTCTGAGTAGTAGTCATCCCACACCAAGTAACAGTGATCATTTTGGATGAATACTACTCAAATTAATTAAAGAAACATAGAATAGACGGGGGGATTAATCTCAAGCAAAAAAATGCAATAATAACTATTTGGGAGATTAAGATGATGAGGATGAAAGTGGTCTCCTAAAACTTTTTAAATTACCACATCTTAATTTAAAATCTTAAATATCATCTCAAAACCACATTCAAAATTCAAAAGGATACCTTTTTGATTTTTAAAACCCTGCTTAAAATATGTTTTTTTTAAATTCCACATGAAAATAAACAAATTTTTTTCAGAACACTTAACGGGATATGAACCCCCTTTTCTATAAAAACTATTAGCATCAAGTGAAATTTTTTAAAATCATATTAAAAAACCATTAACAATAAATTATAAGTTTAAAATAATTTCTATGGAAATATGTACACTTTAAAATGTTTAAAACTTTATAGGTTCACTTTGAAATCAGTTCATGAGTTTCAAAACACTAAATCCATTTTAGTTCATTTTAAGATAAAACATCATTTTTTTTCATTTCAAGACCCACTTTAACATTTAAAACCCAATTTTGTTTTTTAAAAATTATATTTAAAATAGGAATGAACATAAAAATGATAAATAGATCACCACCCAGACAAAATTATAGCATGATTATTAAACATTTCATAAACATTTTATAAATCTGACATGAATAAAGCATTTTTTAGAAGATAGTAGTAACTCCACAATCTATTTTTTTTATTTTTATAAAAAAACTTTTTGGATCAGTGAGAACTATACCAAACCCTCCACAAACCACACACACAAACCTCACATAGCTCAAAATTTTCAAAATCCAACTTCACACCACAAGAGTACCGCCACTACCGCCATCCAAAAAACAAAAAAATTAAAATTTTAAATCAACATTCATCATCACCCAAGATTCACACATCTGCCTCGGGACATGCACCCATTACTACAGCTACCTTGTTTTATGTTTCCAGCCAACCATTACCGTCTTCATTTCAACACGTCACTCGTTACCCCCCGACACCTTCTCCGATGTCCACCACCATCATGCGTCGCACAAGTCGCAACATTCTCCATAGAACACCTTCTTAAACAATCCACTGGAAGTTTTCTCCATTTCCACAAACAACACCACAACTCCATAATTTTTGTCTCCCAAAAAAACACCACGTAGGTCAAAAACCAATTTAATCAAATATCACATAAGATGACACGTCAATGGATGAAAATGATAATTTTCAGTGAAAATTTAGCCAGATGAGGACCAGATAATGTTTTTTCATAAGATTGGGTACAATGAGATGGAAAACAAATCACACATGTTGTTCACATTATATATTTATGTTTGGTTTATTGTGTAAAGTATGTTAAAAATGTTTAAATGTTTTAAAATTATTTATTCTATGAAATTAAGGTTTGGACTTGTGTTATTTAATTATTTACATTCTTTAATTTATATTAATTCATTCTTATAAATTCTATAATCTCTAAATAATTTTAAGATCTATAAAGGAATGTAGTTGTCATATGTTTGGGTTATGTTACCTAACTTTATTTTAATAAAGTAACTGAAATATTAACATGTATTAGATCTTTGTTCAAGAAAGGAAATTACTATTTGGTACATATTTATGTTATGATATCTTGAGTACTTTTAGTAAACCTGAATTTAGTTTTAAATCATGAGTTTAAATGGTATGAATATACTTATTTAAGTATTCCTTTTTATACATTGAGATTATAACCTTAGAACATATATGAAAAATAAGAGCTATATATACCCATATTTGTTTGTAGGGTGTAATCTAAATAGGCCTAGTAAGACTTCACCAATTATTTACCTATAACATCATACATGTATCACATAATAACAATAAATAAACATCCCATAAAAGGTAAATAGCCTATAGAAAACACTAACCCAAGGGTTTCCTAATAAGGGTGACAAATCATAATGAAACTTTTTCTTAATAAAGTGAAAACATGACTTTAATAACCAGATGGGTGAAAATATTATTTTAAAACTATCCTTATTATAGACTAAGGACACCATTTATCAATTACCAAGAAATATAGTTTGAAATATATATAGAGAATATGTTTTTATTCTTTCAAGAAAATCCAAACATGATCTTTTCTAGATATCAATCTTTAAAAATGAATAATATTTTAAACAAGTATTTAGAAACCTTTATTAAAATATATTTTTTATTTTAAATGAAAATAATCACTTGAAAATAATTTTCCTTGGCCCAATCTTTATTTATTAAAAACAGATATTTTGAAATAACTTTTGGATTTGTTTTTAAAGAGATAACACTAAGAAGGAAAACTCAGTATTACAAAATGGAACTAAAATGAAATAAATAAATAAAATAGATCCAAATAAGAAACTAAAATGTTGAAATGTAATAAATAAAATTAAATAAGGGAGATGACAACAATTTTCCATAAAAGTGAAAGTGGGTACCAAAAAATCTATATAATAGAACAAGTATAATGCAAAACACATAAAGAGGAGCTCTGAACTATAGGTTTTTAAAGCAATTGATGTGCTCATAGAATACTAGATAGTTATGTGAACAAAATAAGTAATATAACTCAGGCCTCTCGAGGAAACTGAAACAACCCTTAGCTAATACCTTAGTTAATATAGAGCAACATTCATTTGTTTACTATTCTATCTATGGTATCTCATGTGAAAAACACAAAAAAAATTCACATAGAAATCATCCATTCCATTAGAAATAACAACCCACAATTTAGAACACAATTGAAACCATTCCTCCTTTCAAAAACCCATTTAAAATCTCACTATAAAAGAAATCATTTTTCTTGGGACCATTTTAAAAAGAATATGGTAAGATCAAAAATGTTTTTAAATGAAAAAACCATTTAAAAACCACTATTTAAAACACTATATAAGAAAACCAAATTTAATCAACGTGTTTAAATTTGAAAACTTCTCTTTAAATGTTATAAGCATATGCAATTACACACATACAAATCTAAAAAACTCTCAATACAAATATGCACATATTTTCATGTGAATACATGAATGTGTCTAATATATATATACACACCAATACATATGTGTATAATCATAAAACATGAAAATAGGAATCCATAACATTGGAAATAAATAAATAAAAGAAAAACAAAATAAAACATAAGAAAACTTCTCAAATAAGGATACCCTAATCAATCAATGTCATGAACTCATGCATTATCAAAATAAATTTCATAAACAACCTCAAATAATTTTAAAACACCAAATTACTTTTTGAAAACCATCATAAATATTTTATTGGAAAAACATATATATTATCTTTGAATGTAGATAAAAAACAAGGTCAAATCCACAATAAACCATTTATAAATCAATTATAATCCCTTAAAAACCTTGAGAAACAAGCATATTTATATCTAATTAAACACAAATAACAATTATAATTTTAGAGAAAAAATTTCAAATACCTAATAAAATGAAACAAATAAGGGATAAAATAAATCATAAATACACCTACCTAGGGATATCATAGATGATATAAAACCTTAAGCAACAGTAAGTGGGAAAGCAGTGATGAAACCACAGTGGTGAAAAAGTAATGAATAGCAGGAGAGAATGAACAAAGGAGCACAAAATGAAATAAAAACGGGAAAACTCCTAAATCACCTGATTTTTAGAAAATGTATAGTCAAAATTACCTTACACAGAACCCAAACAAGAAATAAATGAGTGGGGTGGAGGAGGAGAAAATAAAATACCTTGGATTCAAGCATTGATTCATCCAAGAGAAAGTAGAGATATCATGTGCGAAAGCTTGGATCTATTTGAGCCTTCGATTCGTTGGAGACTTGATTTATTTGAGCCTTGGATTCTAGACTTGGATGCATTTGAGACTTAATTTGAGCCTTGATTCAAGGAGGAGCATTGATAGTAGGTGGCTTCAATGAAAAAATTTAGATATCGCGACTGAAACAGTTGCAATTAGGGTTATTTAAATAGATCGGGAGACTTTTATTAGTGCTGAATTAATAAGCGCTAATAAAATCTATCTTTACCAATGGTAAAAAATTACTAATAAAGCTATATTATTATCTGTGATAAAGAAGCACTAATAAAATCCATCTTTATCAGTGCTACAACTTTAGTGCTGATAAAGGATTTATAATTATAATTATAAATAAAAAAATTAGTAAGTATATTTATATAATTATTTATTATACTTTTATAATTATTTAAACATATAATTATTTATTTATAATTATATAAATATTTTTTTAAAAAAATCATATATTTTTATTTATAATTATTAATATATAATTTTTTAAATATAGTAAAAATAAATTTACAAATAAATTTTTAAATATATTTCTAATTAATTATTTATAATTATAAATTTATTTATATCATTATATATATATATATATTTATATAACTACTTATATATTTAATAAATATATAAAAATAGAAATATAGTAAATATATTCATTATTTAAATATATTTATTATAATTTCATAATTATAAATATATTTATATCATCATATATATTTATATATTTAAATATATTTATTTAATAAATAAATATAAATATAAATATAAATATAGTAAATATATTCATTATTTAAATATATTTATTATAATTTGATAATTATTTAAATATATAATTATTTATTTATAATTTTATAAATATTTTATTAAAAATCATATTTATATGTTAACACTATTATATATTTATTTATATAATTACATATATATATAATAAATATATAAAAAAAAAAATAAAAAAATAATAATAATAATAATATAGTAAATATATTCCCTATTTAAATAAATTTATTATAAATTTATAATTATTTAAATATATATAGTTATTTATAATTATATAAATTCCTTTTTAAAAAATAATATTTATTTATTTATAATTATAAATATATAAATATATAAATATAGTAAATGTACATTTATAAATATATTTATTTATTAATATTTATTTACAAATATATTTTTAACATTATTAATGAATATATAATCTCAAGTGCATGCATGTTTAAAATGAGTGAAATTGAATAATTAAAAATTATTGCACTTAAAAAATATTGGAAAAATGGATAAGTTTTAATAATTAAATATGAATTATTAAACAAATATTGATAGATATTGAAATAAATATGAATACATATTGAAAATATAAAAACATAGTAAATAAATAAATAAATATAAATAATAGAAAATGATTAAATTCCCCAAAAAATAAAAAATAAAAAATAAAAAATATTAAAAATGAATTAATACCTAACTATAATAATATAAGAAATAAATAAATAAAATTTACCTATTATAAATAGAATATATTGAATTTATCATGTTATAATGAAATTATAAAATGAATACTAACATTTTAATAAATTAAATAAATATTAGGTGTATCTGTTGTTATATTTATAAGATTTCATTAATTATGTAAATATTTATGTGTGTACTTCATATATAAAAATGAATTAATTATGTATATCTATGTAAAATTAATGAAACATACATTTGATATATGTTAAATTGAAAAATCAAATGACATTTAATTATGTCCATTACTTGATGCAATTAGTTAGTAGTTTTAATTAATATTATTTTTTTAATTATAAACCATTCTTCACAATTATTAAATAAATATTGATTATGGTAATGCATTTCCATTTATTTCCATCAATGCAAATAATAATATTAATAAAAAAAATTATTATTATTATTTATAACGACCGACAAAAATATTTATATCCCAAATAAATTATCTTCAGGTGCGATAAGAGCAAGCGTCCGGTGCTCGCAAAGGTTATACGCTACCTAGGGTAAACCCCATGTCTCAGAACTATTGGTGGTCTCATATTTCTCATTTGACACACCATTTATGAGAAAATAATTATTTATTATATAAAAACAGAATACTTGATTAATTAAAAATAAATATGGAATTATCATGTGTGTGGGTGCCAAACACCCGATTCGAATCAAGATTATACCCTTCCTAGGGTAAAACCAGTGTTTTGGACCTAACAGTGGTCTGAGATTTCTCATATGATGCACCGTTTGAGAGTTATTTCAATTTTTTTAAATAAAAAAACACGCATATCAATAAAATAAACTTAATATTTTTATTATATCAACACCGCAGGGTCGACTATCGGAATAAAATGTTCCGATGGTCGGTTTTTAAAATCGGCCTGCCTAGATAATGGAAAATTTTAATTTCCTTCGCCTTTTCATCTGGTTCAAAACATGGGACGTTACAACCTTCCCACCATAGAAATTCTCATCCTAGAGAAGCCTTTGAGAACAATGTAATTCTCACACAATCTATAGGGTCATGAAGTCTCATACAAAAGGGCTTCAAACATTCAAATCATGTTCAAACTTTGGTTAGGAAAGCGACACATAAGCCATTAAGATTTGAGCCAATGCTCATTTTCCAACTGATACACCAAGACGGTACTTATTCAAACTCGTTTATCTAGAGACACAAACATGTCATCATCTCATTAACTTCTGGCCCAAGGATACTTCCCACCATAGGTTTTAAAGTTAGAAAGAGGGAAAAAATTTCTGGGTCACGACACCTTCCTCCGTCAAAATTTCATACAAGACATGCCCTTAAGAGTTCTAGCGACGCTTCTCTCTTGATATTCTAAATGGATAAAACAGATGATTCCCCATCTTCCATAAAGCCCATGTAGAGCCAGATTTTTATGAAAAGCCTTGGTTGACCCAAACTGTACTTTTCTCACCTGATGACATATTAGAAAAATTTCCTTCACTGACCGCTTCATTGATCAAGAGAGAAAACAAGTCAAGCTACTCTGACCATCCATTTAGGAAGGTTCTCCACTTATATGGCAGGTGTTTTATAGAATAAACTACGATGTCTTCTTCAAAGGTATCTCACATTCACCCGAATAAGTCCACTGAAGTTCATACCTAACCTTCAGTGATGTTCCTCTATTTAGGCATCACCAAGCCCAAAAACAAGTCCAGGGTAACCTCATTTTGGAAAAAAAATTGTGAAAGGAACTAATGCAAGGTAGTCCATACTCCATTTTTGTAAGTGAGACATTGGTACAAGGGAAAGATGCCCATATCAAAACATTGACTGAGCCCGAAGCAGCATTGGTCTGGTAGTCATGTTAGATGAAATTGATGGTGTACAAGAGTTCGTCAAAAATTCCTATATAGAAATACAAGGGTCACTAAAGACTAAACAATGCCTTGATAAGAACGACGCATCAGTGTGCAACAATGAGAAAAAACACCCTAAACAATCCCAAAAACATTTAAAGCTTTAGCATGGTGTATGAACGATGATCTCTTAGTGCATCAAGGATGAAGGAAAGATAGGGGGCATGCTTTTCACTTAAGTAAGATTACACTAAGATAATTCAATGATTACTAGAAATAAAACATTGAAAAAAGGTATGAAAACCCAACCAAACTAACCGGTGTTTCAAAAAACTCGATTCTCTTGAAGTCATCCCGAGCATTGGGACAAACTTGATTACTTTAACCTAAAAGTCATTTTATTTCAAAGATAACCCCAAATGTATTTAATAATGCAAGACTTGATGATTACATTGAACTCAACCAGTTCATCACAATGCTAAGAACTCGACAGTACCGCATACATGAACGCATAATACCCCGACATGATACTGAAGCAAGATGACTTTTAACTCGGAGGACGACGTATTGAATCATCCATCACTTTAGAGAAGATAAGGTCGAACAAACTATGAAGAAATAGACCATTTCTAAGGCTGGCCTAACCTAATGGAAATGAGCCTTACCTGATGCTCAAGCATGAAACAAAATTCAAGGTAAACATGACCACCTGTCCGAACAAGGGTTTCATTTTAGGCAAGGGGGTCCGACTAGAGACGACGACATGAAAAAGGTTCTGTTCCAAAGCAACTCAAGAAGAATCTCAGAATACCCTTATAGAAGGTTCCTAAAAAGAGGACATTTCTACAGGTTCCATATCCAAGACTTTTATATTTAATCACATTTAATCTTAAATCATCATAATATTTAATCAAAACATCAAGTACCATTTTTTTCAAAACAAAACAAAATGTACATGATCTTAAAAAACACCTCAAAGTAAAACTTGCAAGTTTTATAAAACTCCATTTTAAAACATTTTACATTGATAGAAATTCGGTCCTTAATTAAACAATCTATCACCTAAAATCCTTTCAAAAAGATAAGGCAGCCTACTGGGGTCCAACTAAGCCGAACTCAGTTCATTAGAATGAAACCCAAAAACAGTTGTTTAACTATTAAGAGTCACAACACCCATACTAGGTTATCTCATAAGGAACATGAATCAACTACACTACTTGGTCCTATTTGTGCCTTTAGGTAGTTAACCAACTCATTTAAAATTATAACATGCTCAAACACATATATGACTAGATATATGGCTGGCTATAAACCTAATAGGTGACTATATACTTTATTTATTTTGGCATTTGGATCCCATTCAAAGGAAACAAATAAATTTTATCAAATAAAACCAATTACATAAAAAAACGGGCTAGAAGATCACTACAAGATGCTAACTGAGAGAGACATATTATAATCACAAAATCATAAAATTTTAAACATAGAGGCATGCTAATAGGCACATAAGCATGATACAAGGAAAACATGGTATTAAATAGGTAGCATGACAATAGGCTAACATGATAAATATATCACCAAAACATGGAATCTAAAAAGGCATGCTAAATAATTATAAGACATGGAATACATTTAAGTCACATAATTTGAATTAAAAGGCAACCTAAAATGAAACAATATGGCATGACACTATGCATGGAATGTGAATTCTTCTATGCCTATTATGATGCATGAAATGCCTCATCCTTACCTTGATAGGCCAAGGGTAAAATATCAAAAATTCAATAAATTCATAAGCAGTGGAAATTATACCAATCACTTGAGGTGAAATCATATCAATTGTAACATCGAAAAGCATGAACAACAATCCCATCCTTGCCATGTGGCCATTTCCTATACATGGGGTGATCAGTCCTAAGAACGACTATTAACCAAGTGCCGACACATTCCTAGTCTCCGGTCTACCAAACCAAAATAGTAAGAAAAAGAAACTATACCACCTATAATACCACTTTGTAACGTCCCGAACCATCTCATATCTAAGATGGTGGTTAGACCGGTGGGTTACATGACCACAAGGGCATCTCCCCGAATGCTAGAGGATACCGACTAGCAGCTAGGGATTTTTTGTGTCTGAGGGGGATACTATGCCCTCATAGGTAATAAGTATTATCACAACAGAAGTAAAAAATAATTAATAATAAATATAAGAAGTATATAAATAAATAAACTACAACAGAAGAAATATAAATAATCAAACTAAATAATACTCAAGTGCGGAAGCTCACCAAATGATGTCATGCCATGATGTATGTCTAAACTGAAAGTACGGAAAATAGAACCCAAGAATGATATCAACTAAAACGAAAAAAAAACAAAGTGATACAACTGCATCACGAGTGAGGCTCAGTCCTCTGCCCCAGTCTCCATCCTAAGCAGCAACAATCAATCAAGAATTGGAAGTATTACGCTTCCCTTTGTCAATACCTTTAATCATATAATCTACTCTGGTGTCAATGATTCCCAAGTAGGGTGGGAGATAAAATCCCAGTTTATCGGCACACAATGTGTCTAAACCATTCCATTTTGTGCAATGATAAAAAATAGTGTGCCATTACATAATAATTTTAGATAATTAATTAAGTGCAATGGAATAAATTTTTTGGCCCGGGTTCCAAACGACACTCGTGCCTAATCACCTGCTTCAGCCTAAGCTAGTATTCTGAAAGGATACCTGTCAGCATAATTCAAGTACATGTATATATATAAAATCTAGAAAGAAACAAGGTAAACAAGAAAGAGGTATACCCAAAGCTTGTTCTTTAACTTGGGGTTTAAGTCAAGTGCCAACAAGGTGCACTTCCACATATCAGAAGAATACCTCAATTTTCAAGTGACTCAAATGGAAATAATACAAATGTTAAGTGCATCATTATTAAGGTTAAATTTGAGATTTAGAGTCTGATCCCATCCTGAAGGTATCGACACAGAACATTCGTCAATTTATCCAATACCACAGAGCCCGTCCAAGGCAATATTTCGAAAGACCAAGTATCACTCGAGGCATGACTTTACCCTGAGTCCGTCTCGATCTCACAAAAAGGTGTTGAGTGTCATCCAAGGCTAGCTTCTCCACATTGCCAATAGATCTATCCTGATGGGCCATTTTGGAACCGGTATAACTCATAAGTATTAGAAAGCTCAGGGATGTCTCGGTCTAGAAAAACCAATAACACCGCCCCCGACACATAGAGGTAACCAGCCAGGAACAAAGGTTCTAAGTGTGGTACTTAATACAAGACTCACCTCCTTTCCCTACCCAGAATTTAATTAATGTTTTTACTGTAGTGAATAAGACATAATCAGCATATAAACACACAGCTGGAAAACTAATCAGATACACTCGTACATCACAAGGTACAAATTAAATATTGCAGCATAACAATATTAACAAAGAAGGAAACTACATTAGCATAAGCAGATACATACACTTTTAAATAAAATAAATAATTTTGCGCAACCAACTACCAAGAATCTAACAATTCCCGATTCATAATTAGTCTAAATTATTTATTTAAATTCAACACAACAAAAATAGTCTACAAAACACAAGCAGTTAATTAAATAAAATACTCGGACATGCACATTTAAATAATTAAATAATTCAGAATAAACAACTATCAAAGATCCAACAATTCAAGGATCATAATTATTCTAAAATAATTATTTAAAATAAACACAACAAAAATAACTTTCACAATACATGAAGTTAAATGAATTAAATACCCAGGATAACAGAATTCATACCGACCATGTCGGCACACCCAAAGGGGTGTCCGACCACATTGCAAAAAATTAAACAAATTAATTCATGATCAAAAGGGCTACAAAAACTAGACAAAACAAATAAATTAAAGAGTTTGGGAGAATTTGGACAAAGTCAGTAGGCACTGAGAGGTTTTATTTGAACTAAAACAAAATAAAAACAAAATATTTTAGGAAAAAATCTAAAATAGGATAAAATAATTCCCCAACGAATTGCATAAAGGATTTGGAATGAGATCTCAGGATTCTTAGTGTGTGGGATAAGCCTTACTGAGAGGTTCACAACACACTTCATAGTGAAGAAAACGAACAATGAACGGAGGTATGATGATCTTACAAAGGGAGGAGAAGGTGGTGTGCACCACCTAGTGAGAGGGGGTGCACCATACACAGGAGAGGGAGGAGAGGAAGAGAGGAGAAAAGAAATAAAAATGAATGAAAAGAAAAGAAAAAGGAAAAGAAAAAGGAGATAAATAAATAAAATAATAAAAATAAATTTGTAGAAGAAAAGAAGTAAATAATTAAAATGGGTTTACCCCGTTTTAATTATTTTTAATATCTCTCCAACCGTATCTATTTTATTATTTATTTTTACCCCTCTTTAAATTAAATTAATTTCCATTAATCCTTTTTAATTATTTCTAACACAAACACATTGCTATGATGCGACATAATATTTTACATAAAGCCTAAAAAATCATTTAATTAATTTAAATAGATGTCCAGGACCCATAACAGGGTGCGTAGGCGCGCACCTTGGGTCGCTTTAAATATTTGGATTAAAAACATAAAAGTCCACAACTTGATTTCAGTCAACATGTTAAATGAATTTATATAGGTAGTTAATAATATTTTATCTAACCTAACAATAAATATCCACCCATGTATATATGTGTTATATATATATATACACACACACACATCTGCATATTAATATATATACACCCACACATGTATATATAACTATATATATATATATATATATATTTAATTCCTTATATATAGATATACCTTATATATATACATCAATGTTTTTGCCCCAATATAATTATAATAATGAAAATGAAAATTATTATTATTATTTAACTCAACCCATCAATAAAACCATTAATATTTTGATGACAACAACCATTAACAAAAAGGATAATGGTTATTAAATAAATATTGATTGTGGATTTGTATTTAGTTGGAACAATTAATAATATAACATTTATAACATTGCACATTTATTATTTACAATGTGACACAAATTATTAATTGTGGTAGTGAATTTCCATTTATTATCATCAATGAAAATAATAATATTAATAAAAAATTATTATTATTATTCTCAATGATCGACAAAAATATTTATAACCCATATAAATTATCTTCGGGTGTGATATGACCAAACGTCTGGTGCTCGGAAAGGTTATACCCTACCTCAGGTAAACCCCACATCCTAGAACTATTAGTGGTCTCATATTTCTCATTCAACACACAATTTGTGAGAAAATAATTCTTTATTATATAAAAAATGGTATAATTAATTAATTAAAAATAATGATGTAATTATCATGTGAGAGGGTGCCAAACACCCGATGCGAATCAAGGTTATATCATTCCTAGGGTAAACCCGACATTCCAGAACTAATGGAGGTCTCAAATTTCCCATACTATGCACCATTTGTGTATTATTTCGTTTTTTGAAAAGAAACCAACACATGTATCAATAAAATAAACTTAATATTTTTATTCTATCAACGCCGTAGTGTCAACTATCAGAAAAAAAAGAGCTGACACTTAGTTTTTAAAACCGACCTGCCTAGTTAATGAAAAAATTTAATTTCCTTCACTTTTTCATTTGGATCAAAACACTAGAGGTTACAATTATATCCTTATATCACCCGTTTAACAACAATTATATGTTAAATATACATTTTGGGTAACAACCTTTTTTCTTTTCATTATTATTTTTACTTTTTATCCATGGTCCTCTTATATATATCATGAATTATAATAACCATAATGATAAAAATGATATATATATATATATATATATTATAAAAATATTCAATATAAATTTATTCATGGTGATTAATAAATTTTATATATGGAAAATAAAATAAACTTTTCATGGAGACCGTAGGTCGTATATACGCATGAAAACTATTTTCATTTTCATGTCACATTAAAAGTAAAGAAAATTATACGAAATATTATCATAAAAGAATCTTATTTATGTTATATATTAAATATATATTAATTATATTATTAATATTTACCATCCATGTCAAATTTAGATGAGAAACGAATCACATCACGTCATGGAGATGGTAATCCATACATACACAGGAGCGACGTTATCATTTTCCAAAAGAATAGGTGGCTAAAATGTATATATAATATTATAATTTCAAAAGTATAATTATGTCATAAATAGAATATAAAAAATATATTTTATATCATAATTCCCAACCATGAGTGTTGGTAAAGGAAAAAATGCACATAATTCCATGAGGTTGTATTTTCCATACACAATAATGATAAGTTTGTTAACCTTTTGATTGAAGTTTGTGTGAGTGTTGGTAAAACCATTAATATAAATACATCCCATTATATTTATGATAATTATTTTACTATTTAAACATGAAATAAAAAAAATAGGGGTTTATGGAACAAATAAATATGAAATTATTGTTGATGAATGTTACCTCTCTTTTGGGTATCTCCTTTTGATTTGCACAAAAGTACTTATTTGGTTGGATTTCTACCCAGAGGAAGGATTATATGATTAATTGAGGTAATATTATAAGACACCTTTATAGATTTTAGAAGAACCAAATAGTTTCTAACATGTGAGGAGATGAAAAGGAGAGGCTCCTTTTTATAAGAGATGGGAGAGTCACATTAAGAATTTGTCAAAAGATTTGTTTATTATAAAATCAATGTCACTCTAAATACCTCCAAACATATATTTATTAAAATAAAATATACTATAAGGTTCTAATTTAATAAAAAAATATATTTTAAACTTGTTTTCAGGTTATTTTAAACCTTATCAATTTGATTAACCATTAGTTAAGCCATATTAATTTTAATTGTGGAAGCCTAGTTTAGTATAACAATAGGTTGTAATTTTTACATATAAAGTGTCGATTATACCATAAATGGACAGTTTATGATATTTTCGACCATATATCATCTATTTTTTCTTATTTAACATTTTTAAAAAAAATTAAATAATAAAAAAAATATTATTTTCTTAAAATATCATAAGTGTCATTTTTTACACTATTCATAACATTGACTTCATGAAAATAAATACAACATGATAACTTTGAGAAAATTCACTTAACACACCTATATAATGTCACATTGACCAATAAAATTCTTTTATCACATTAATTAAGTAAAATTATATTTCTTTTTATATATTTTATATAATATAATTTATTGTTTCACTAATTGAGTAATTACTACATCATCATTTTATAATTTTTTAAGATAATTATTTCTTCACTAAAAACTAAAAATAAATTTCTATGATATATATAAACAGTGTATATTTAATTATAATACATATAGTAGAGAATATATTCTATTTATCCTCATATTAAAATTATTATACATATTAAAAGATAGAGTGTGACATCTTTGTTACTCCCTTTGAATTTAATAATATTTAAGTCATTTTTATGGAAAATTTTCCATTAAATTATTAAATTTAAATACTTACATGTGAAGGGAAGAATTATCTTGATCAAATATATTTTGGGCAAGTGTTAAGGTATTTTTATAACATTTATTATATCATTTTTACCCTTAATTATCTTATTTTCCCATAATAGTAGAATTAAAAATTATTAATGTTACTATTCCTATTGTTCAAAAATAGAAGTGACATATTTAAGAAATTTTATAATTTAATTACAAATTATAAATAAATTTTTGATAATAAAAAACAAAAAAATTTCTGAAATTAAATTAAAATAAATCTCATTTACGGAATGAGAAAACAAGTTTTTAACATGAAAACGTCCAAAAGAGTAACCTATTTTTATATCCAAATTCACTGTTAAATTGATACCAATGATCAATATTGTATTAAATAATAAAAATATTATACTATTATAATTTATAACAAATAAAATATATAATCAAATATTTTAAATTATTTCAATGAAAAATATGTTTTTAATTAAAATTTATTATTTTTCATTATTCATCAAAACATGAAACTTATCAGAAAAAATTCTAAAAAAACCATAGTAAATTTTGATATCATGATATAAATTAATACATTTATAGTTTAATATAAAAATTCTAAAAGGTCTATAAATTACATTCAAAATGGGTTCTCCATTAAAAAGTGGTAAATTACCGTTTTGAGAAAATATAGGGTTTTTTCAAAAAATTGGGTTTTTTCAAAAAAATTGGGTTTTTATTATCTTATGCATATAAAATCTATTGGATGAATATAAAAAATATTTTATTTAATATATGAAATATATATTTCATTACTATAACAAACAAATATTTTATAGTACATTATCTCATTAAAGTAATTCAATAGCTTGCGCTACACATAACACCGAGTTCGAGCGCACCACACCATACTAAACTAACAATTAAAAAAGAGGTTATGAATATTATTAACTGAATTTTGAATCTTATATACTCTATATAATTTTAACATTCATATTCTGTGTCTCTTATACATAATATAAGAACAAATTAATTTTTTTCAGATAAAAGATGTATTTTTCCAAAGATGCAATTTTATCACCTTTTAATTGAGAACCTTTTTCAAAACCAATATTTTACACTTATATATATTAAATTTAATTAAATTAAGTTTCCTTTATAAGTGTTACATAAAAATTTAGTTTAGATAGTTTTTTGGTACTATTCTGATAACCTTCATATTTTGATGAATAGTGAAAAAATACTACATTTTAATCAAAAACAACTTCTTTAATCGAAATAATTTATAATGTTAAATTATACATTTGAATGGTTTTTAAGTATAATTAGATTATATTTTTATCACTAAATATAATATAGGTAAGTTTATGTAATTTCACATTTAAATTGGACATAAACAATTGTCAATCTTTTGATAGTTATTATTTCTTAAAAACACACTTTTTGTTTTCACAACGGGAATTAATTTTAAATTAATTTTTGCCACTTTTTTATTTTGAATTTGGAAAAATGGATTACATATTTTTAATCAGAAGGTACAAATTTTGTAAATAGTTCAATTTTATTTTTAGACATTATGAATAATTACTTCAGAAAATATTTTATTTACCATGGTTAAAGGGTAAATCCGGTAAAAAGGGGTTAAAAAATAATATTATAATAAAATTAAATTATACTAACACATGTTGTAACCCTATTGTATGATACATGTCCGACCATGGGCATCCTTGGGTCTATTTCTGGACCCCATGGATCCACTTGGGAGTGACAATGACATTTTATATTAAATAATCTAAATTAAAGACAAAAAAAAAATCAAATATCTTTTAGTAAAATAATTTTAATATGAGGTTATATAATTTATCTATATAACTATATGTATTAATTATAAATATAAAAATATTTCCTACCTCATGATATTTTATTTATAATTTTTATACATAAAATAAATATATTTATATATGACATAATAGTGATGCAATATTTTCCTTATTAACGAAACAATAAAATAAATGATATTATAAATACTAAAATAAATATAATTTAAAAGTTTTCATGTAGTCCACAAATTTTATAGGTTACTATGACATGTTAGGGTTTATTAAATATATTTATTTTTAGGTAATAAAGTTGTTAGGACTTTAACAAAAATCAATTATTAAATAATGTCAAAGTTGACATAAATGAGTTTCTAAAACAAATACAATATTATTGGTTAATATAATAATCCTAAAAATATATGGATTGTCCAAAAGACTTATATAATGATATTTGTATCATTAATTAACCACTTGTGGTTTTCTATCAAGTTTTTAGTAAGTTTATTAACCATATAATATAAAAATACAAAGAGACATGGTAAACGTCAAAGTATTTAACTAAGAGTTAAATATAAAAGATAAGGTTAATATAGTGACCTAAACCTATCTAAAACCTATTTTCTGAGAGGTTTTATACCCCTCACCACCTTATACTTTAAATAATTATTTTTTGATCCATTAGAAATAGAAAATGATTTTATTATAAAATAGTATTTCAGGCTTTTCCTATAGTGTCCCTCACCTCTCTTATAAAAAGTGACTTCCCCTTCTCTTAATTTCACACCTTCAAAGCCTTTTGGCTCAGCGAAACCCTACGAAAATATCCTCCCAACTTTCCTCCCTTCGTCCTAGAGTCCTTCCTTAGTCATAAATCCACCCTAAAGAGCCATTTTGATCAAATCAAAAGGAAGAACCTGAAGAAGTGGTAACTATTTCATCACCTCTTTCAAGTTATTTTCTTCTTCCACTTCCTCATTATTTATTGTTTCCATTATAAAATAATAAAACTAGTATCTTCTATAAACAATGACATTATTATAAAAATGGTACAACCATTTTCATTACTCTATCCATCCTATAAATGACAAATTCACCATACATGTGTACGTACGGATTACCGTCTCCACGTCGCGGTGTTGTTTGTTATTAAAAAACTTCATCATTTGGATGGGTATCATAATGGGTATAAATGATGTAAATAATAAATATAACCTGATAATTATTCTGTATTTGTGATATAATATCGAATTATATATGATTTTAAAATCAAAATAATGATATTGTCGCTCATGCGTACGTACGGATTACCATCTCCACGAACATGATGAGATTCATTCTCCATCGTATCCATTGAAGACTAATTTTCATTTGAAGATTAAAAATAATGTTCAAAGACTTAATATCATTCTTAATATGAATAAGATACATATTATCCATAACAAACATGGCTTACATAACCAAGTATATAAAGTAAAACGAATCAGTTAACACCTGAAACGATGATACTACTGAAATATCATTAACATAGAAATATTAAAAGATCATATATGATATCATATTTATGTATATTGTTCTTGTATAATTTAATAACAATGATTTAACTATTATATAAAAGGTTAATGTACCCTTTACCAATGACATGTACAAGATAAGTGGTTTCTTATCTCACTTTTAATTCTGTGATATTACCATTGTTCGCCACTTACTTATTGCATGTGGTGTATTGTGTACTGCCATTTGATATATATTATCATGATTATCTTTATATTCATGGTATTTTATGAATTATTTTGGGGTTATTAACTTTTTTCCATATGAATATATTTATTACAACGTGGTAAGGGTTAATTTTTCAATCTCTTCATTATCTGTGGTTGTTTATACGTAATTATCTACTGGGACCTCTTTATCTTCTACATTTGTCTTTTCTTAAAAATGAATTTTAGAAAATTTTTACTATTTAATATACAATGGGTTAAATTAATTTATACCCTTATTTTAATTTTTTTTAAAAGAATCATTCTATCATTTTCCAAATAAGGTAATTTATGAATTTTTGACAAAATTAATGTATGAATGTTTTTTTAACTTATACGGCTGGTGCAGATATTCTCTGCCTTTATAAAATCATTGAAGCTTCCCTTAAAATCATATCATAATATTTTCAAAAGAAATGTTTTCTTTATAATTATGTGACTCTTAAATGATTTCAAAATAGAAAGAGATATTTCTTTCAAATAGTTTTGGTTTCATCTATGTCAAAATACTTTGATAAATTTTCCACTTGTTTGATGTTGATTTATTATGAAAAAAATATTCCATATTGTATTTAAGGTTTTGTGATATGTTTGAATTTGGATGAGTTATTTTTTTCCATTCATGGTTTATGGTTAAAGTATTGAAATTTTGTGTGCTAGTTTTAATACGAATGTTTATGTTATATTTCAACCTCTTATTAAGATGAAGGGGTTGGACTAGTATGTTATGGACTGGGGACTAGTAAAAGTAAGCCCTCCGGGTTGGGGTTTGGTTACAGCAGAACCTCCAGGTTAGAGTCTGGTTAGATAGGCTCTCCAAGTTGGAGTCTGGTTACAGATGCTCTCTGGGTTGTAGATTGGCTACTAAGGCTCTCCAGGTTGGAGTCTGGTTACTGAGGCTCCCCGGGTTGGGGTCCAGTTACAGTTATCCCCTAGGTCCTGGCATGAGGCCTTGACACAAAAATTAATGTATGACATATTGAATTACATCATTAAAAAAGTGTCTATTGATATTGAACATTATTATTCGACTAGTGGAATATCCATGTTTTATATTTTCCATATTATACTAGAGTTTATGTTTAAAAGGATTTTTTTTCTAATACATTTCCTTAAATGTTTATGATTATTTAGGAATGTTTCCACTATATTGTTATCCTTACTAAGCATCTAATCTCACCCCTTTATATGTTTTATTTTTCCCAGGATGTGAAGATGTGTTTTATGATTGATAAGCAGGGTTAAGCTAAAGAATTAATAGCATTCTCAAAGATCATTTATGTTGTGTTTTATTTTCTAATGTGTAATGTAATGTTCACGTATATAATCTATTTTCTAGGACTGCTAAACTGATCAGTTTTTCAGGAATTGATTTTTTATAATCATGAAAATGTATTAAAATAATGCACAGACTCCCATAACTTGGGTCGGGGCATTACAGTTGGTATTAGAGGAAGTTTACCTATAACCTTGGAAACTAGATTTAGAAAAACTCTGATTAGAAAACACTACCCTAAGATAGACTTTGAGGATTAGTATAGAAGAACTTTCTTGAATTTTGGTACTGTAGATATTTTCTAAGTTTTCCAAGAAATACATCCCTGTATGGATACGAGCTGGTAGAGGCAGCTCTGGAACAGATGTACCTAGGGGTAAAAATAAAAAACAATGCTTTGAACTAGACTCGAATGGGAACTGGTGCACGACAATGGGCCTTTCTACACTCTTGGTTACGACACTCCCAGGGGATATGCTTAGGATAATTCTCGTTTTCTTTACAAACCACTATGAAGGGTTTATGAGTATAAACCTTCTCAAAGAATATTTTTATGATTATGGTTTATATCAATGAAATGTTCAATTTATGATAACTATTTTACAAGTTTGGAATTATGCATTGTGATTCTTAAACTAACCTAGTGTACTCCATTGTTTAGAAATGGTGCCCAGTAGATGGAATGATACCTCTAGCAATATGCATGATACAAAGAGTAAGAAGGATCATATCTTTCATGGTGTTAAGCCAACATTTATAAAGGAAATAGTATCCCACATACTATCATCATATGAAGAAAAATTATCATATGTTAATAAGATAAGTAAATAATTTCTTGAGTCCTATGGATTTTAAGGGAAGCCAGAGAAGAAATAGATGGTAGAGAGAAAGATGGATAAAGGGAATAAGGGAAAGATGGATTTTCCCATATGTGATAACTGTAAAAATAATCACCTTGGTAAATGATTAAAAGTAATGGGAGTTTGTAATAAGTATGGATAAAAAGGACACCATGTATATAATTTAATGTTTAAGAAAATGGTTTCAAATGTACAATGCTTCATTTGCAAGGAGTTGGGACACTACATGAATCAATGTCCAAATCATCAGAGTATACCCCAAAGGCTTCTATTAGATAATAATCAAGTTATGATACTATCAAAGATGAAGAGTAATGATTAAGAGTTATTTTTTTGTTATTAAAGTATTGTGTTATTTTATTATTGTATTAATGATGTTCATGTTATAAGAATTATGGACTATATAAGTATTGTACTGCAGTAATATTTCATTAAGGACTTGAGATTGTGTTGAACCAAGAAAAGTGACTCAATGTCAAGTTAAACTTTTAGGAAATTAATGGTTGAAGGAAAGACAAAACATTAATATTGTACTGATACTAAGGTATTTATTTTGAAATAAGATATGATTGATTTATTATATTTGATATTATTGACATCCTTGGAACAGGTTAATGGTTTGGTTATTCCTTTATTGTTGGAGTTTATAACATTTTTTTTATATAAGGAGTATATCTTATATTCTATAAGTAATAAGGGAGATTGAATGTAATCAATAGGGTTATATGATAATTCAAGGTGATACCATGTTTTAAAAGAATACATGATGAAGGTATTCACATGTTATTACATGGCAAAAAGGATATTCATTGTGTTTACCTTTTTTATAAATTTTGGAATGTGTGTTTGGACAGAAGTATTTTGGATAAATCTAAAGGTCGGAATTGATTATGTTTGACATTGGATACTATTGTTAAGGTAAAATAATTTCTTGAGGTTATTTTTTAATTGCATAAAAAAGACAACCTGAAGGTAGGGCGACAACCTGTCGCATCCGGCAAGGTCGCGAGACTTGAACCCACAGGCGAAGGGCGACAAGGGTGCCTCACATACCACTATCCTACGTGATGTCCTAGTTTGTATAATGCAGTTTTCTTTAAATAGTTTGGAAAATTAATATAAATTTATTTTTGTAACCCAATACGATTTGGATAAATAGAATATTTTTTATTTCTATTATCTTTTAGAGCGAAAGATAAGTTTGTGGTAGGAATTAGTTGAAGGATGAAACTCTACTTGTCAAGTATATTTTTTACCTCTTATTCTATGAATAAATTAATTATTATGCTTTAGGGAATGGATCTTAAATCCAAAAAATGTGTTATCCTAAAACCTTATGTTTTGTTGAACCAATGATAATTTACATCATCTTAGATTGAAGGCTTTCAGCCCCTAAATTTTAAACTTATTTGTGATTGATGACATCAATCGTTCCCTATAAATATTTACATTTCCCCCCAAATTATGTGTCTCTAATTGCCACCAATTTTCTCCAAATTGATATCATAATTTGGTGGTGACTTTTTCATTTCCCTTTCCTTCTTATTAAGAGTAAATTTTATTAAACAAATTTCTGATGTGGGTTTTCAACAAAGGTATATTATTATTTTTAACCTTTTTGAAGAACAATTTAAAATTTTGAGGATGAAATTTATTGAAGGAGGGGAGAATTTAACACCCCAAGATTTCATAGCATGTTATCTCATTAAAGTAATTCAATAGCTTGCACTACACGCAACACCAAGTTCGATCGCACCACAACATACTAAACTAACCGTTCAAAAAGAGGTTATGAATAGTATTAACTGAATTTTGAATCTTATATACAATATATAATTTTAACATTCATATAATTTGATTCATAGACAAAATATAAGAAGAAATTCATTTTTTTAGATAAAAGAAGTATTTTTCAAAAGATGCAATTTTACCGGCTTTTAATGAGGAACCTTTTTTAAAACCAATATTTGACACTTATATATATTCAATTTAATGAAATTAAATTTTTCTTTAGAATCGTGACATAAAAATTTAGTTTAGATAAATTTTTGGTACTATTCTGATAACTTTCATATTTTGATGAATAGTGGAAAAATACTAACTTTTAATCAAAAACAACCTTTTTAATAAAAATAATATATAGTGTTAAATTATAAATTTGAATGATTTTTAAGTGTAATTAGATTATATATTTATCATTAAATATAATTTAGGTCATTTGATGTAATTTCACATTTAAATTGGACATAATCAGGTGTCAATTTTTTGATAGTTATTATTTCTTAAAAACACACTTTTTGTTTTGACAACGGGAATTAATTTTAAATTAATTTCTGGCACTTATGTATTTTGAATTTGAAAAAATGGATTCTATATTTGTAATAATAAGGTACAAATTGTGTAAATAGGTATCTTTTATTTTTAGATATAATGAATAATTACTTCGGTAAATATTTTATTTACCATAGTTAAAGGGTAAATCCGGTAAAAAATGATAAAAATTAATATAATAATAATATTAAATTACCCTAACACATGTCCTAACACTTTTTTATGATTCATTTCAGGACATGGGAATCCTTGGGTCTATTTTGGGACCCCATAGAGCCACTTGGGAGTGATAATGACATTTTATATTAAATAATCTAAAGTAATTACGGAAAAAACAGAAGCAAGTATTTTTTAGTAAAACAATTTTTATATGAGATTATATAATTGATTTATTAGACTATAAATATTCATTATAATTTTAGAAGATTTCCTAGCTCAGGATATTTTATTTATAATTTTTATGCATAAAATAAATATATTTATATATGACACAATAATGATGCAGAATTTTCCTTATTTATGAAACAATCAAATAAATGATATTTTAAATACTAAAATTAATATAATTTAAATATTTTGATGCATTAAAAAAATTATGGGTTACTATGAAATTTTAGGGTTGATTAATTGTATTTAATTTTAAGTAATAATTTTTTTTTACTTTAAAAAAAATCAATTGTTAAATAATGTCAAAATTAACATAAATGGGTTTTAAAACAAATACAATATTATTATTAATATAATAATCATAAAAATAAAAGGTTCAGCCAAAATATGTATATAATGATATGTGTATCATTAATGGTCCATTTGGGGTTCTCTTGGAAGTTTATAGTAATTTTATTAACCATATAATATAAAAATACAAAGAGACATGGTAAATGTCAAACTATTTAACTAAGAGTTGAATTTGAATAATAAGGATAATATAGTGACCTAAACCTGTATAAAACCTATTTTTTGAGAGTTTTTAGACCCATCCTTACATTAGACTTTAAATAATTCATTTTTTATCCATTAAAAACCGAAAATTATTTTATTATAAAATAATATTTCAAGCTTTTCCTAAAGTGACCCTCACCTATCCTATAAAAGGCCACTTCCTCTTCTCTTAATTTCACACCTTCAAAGCATTTAGGCATGGAAAACCCCTACCCAAATATGTTCCCAAATTTACTACCTCCATCCTAGATTCCTTACTTTAGTCAGAAATCCACCCTAAGGATCCCTTTTGATCAAATCAAAAGGAAGAACCTGAAGAAGAGGTAAATATTTCATCACCTCTTTCAAGTTCTTTTCTTCTTCCACTTCCTTATTCTTTATTTTTTCAATTGTAAAATAATAACTCTAGTATCTTATATATACTTTTATGTTATTATAAAAATGGTACAACCATTTTCATTACTCTATCCATCATATAAATAACAAAGTCACCATACATGCGTATGTACGAATTACCGTCTCCACGTCGGGGCGTAGTTTGTTATTCAAATACATCATCATTTGGATGGGTATCATAATGAGTACAAATTATGTAAATAATAAATATAAAATTATAATGATTCTGTATAAATGATATAAAATCCAATTGTATATGATTTTAAAATCAAAAGAATGATATCGTCGCTCGTGCATACGTATGAATTATCGTCTCCAAGAACGCGATGAGATTCATTCCTCATCGTATCCATTAAAGAAAAATTATCATTTGATGATTAAAAATAATTTTTAATGACTTAATATCATTATGAATATGAATACTATACATTCTATTCATAACAAACATGGCTTATATAACCAAGCATATAAAGGAAAACGAATCAGTTAGCACCCGAAACGATGATACTACTGAAATATCATTAAAAGAAATATTAGAAGATCATATATGATATCATATTTATTTATATATTTCTTGTATAATTTAATAACGATGATTTAACTATTATACATGAGGTTATCATACCCTAGACCTAGGAAAAGTACAAGGTAAGGTTTTTCTTATCTCACATTTAATTCTGTAAGATTTCCATTGTTCGCCACTTATTTATTACATGTGGTGTATTGTGTACTAAAATTTGATATATATTATCATTATTCACTTTATATTCATGGTATTATGTGAATTATTTGGGGGTATTAACTTTTTGTCATACGACTCAATTTATTAAAACGTTGTAAGGGTTAATTCTACAATCTCTTCATTATTTGAGGTTGTTTATATGTAATTATCTACTGGGACATCTTTATCATCCACATCCGTGTTTTCTTAAAAAACAATTTCAGAAATTTTTTTATATTTAACAATCAATGGGTTAAATTCATTTATATCCTTATTTGACCTTATATGTTTTTAGAGGAATATTTCTGTCGTTTTCCAAATAACGTAATTTATGACATTTTCGACAAATTTAAGGTAAGAATTTTTTTAACTTATATGGCAAGTGCAGCTATTTTCCACCATTATATCATCCTCGAAACTTACCTTACAAGATTATAATAATGTTTTCAAAATACATTTTTTCTTTATAATTATGTGACTCTTAAATGATTTCAAAATAGAAAGAGTTATTTCTCTCAAATAGTTTTGATTTCATCTATGTCAACATCCTTTGATAGATTTTACACTTGTTTGATGTTGTTTTATTTTGATAAAAATCTTCCATATTTTATTTATGGTTTTATGATATGTTTTACCATGGATGAGTTATTTTTTTTTCATTCATGGTTTATGGTTAAATTATTGACATTTCTTTTCCTAGTTTTAATAGGAATGTTTATGTTATATTTAAACCTCTTCTTAAGATGAATGTGTCCGGCTAGTATATTCCGGGTTGGGGACCGGTAAAAGTAAGCCCTATGAGTTGGGGTCTGGTTATAGTAGACCGTACAGGTTGGAGTCCCGTCACAGAGGCTCTCCAGGTTGGAGTCGGGTTACAAAGGATCTCTGGGTTGGAGTCTAGTTACAGAGGGTCTCCGGGTTGGGGTTTGGTTACAGTTTTCCCCTAGGTCCTGGCACGAGGCCTTAACACAGAAATTAATGTCCGGAATTATGCATTCCATCATTATAAACGTGGTTGTTGATATTGCATGTGATTATTCGACTAGTATAATATCCATGTGAATAATTAAGTGGAATTATTTGATTTTATCTTTTCTATATTATGCTGATGTTTAATTTTAAAAGGCTTTTATTTTATTCCAGTAAATTTCCTTAATGTTTGTTATTATTTATGAAAGTTTACGCTATATTTTAATCCTTACTAAGCATCTGAGATCACCCCTTTCTATGTTTTATTTTTCCCAGGATTTGAAGATGTATTTTATGATTGATAAGCAGGGTTAAGCTAAGGGGTTAATGGCATACTCAAAGGATCATTTATGTTTTGTTTTATTTTTTAATGTGTAATGTAATGTTCATGTATGTAATCTGTTTTCCAAGAATGCTAAACTAATCAGTCTTTCAGGACTTGATTCCTTGTAATCATGACAATGTATTAAAATAATGCACTGACTCCCATAACTGGGGTCAATGTATTACAATTACTATCATAAAATTATTTAAATTAATTTAATTTATTAAGAAAAGATGACTTTGGGAACATAAAAATAAAACTATTTCCTTTATAATCCATTGGTATATATTTTTATTTCTAATTAATTACTAATCAATGAATTAATATTATAAACCTTATATATTCAAAATTTATTTAATAATTTTCCTAAATTCTAATTTATTTTCAATTTTATATATTATAATAATATTTTAAATAATATTCTATTATTTGATAAAACTCGATCTTGCATGTAATGCAAGCTATCAAAAGAACTCTGTTGTGTTGAACAGAATCCAAGTTTAGTGTTACGTATACTGTATTCTAATATAAGTGTGTCATGTATGAAATCTTTATTTAGTATTTAATATAATGAAAACCAAACATATTGTTTTCCATATAAAAAAGTTATATTCATCATTTTGTGAAAATAAAACTATTTAAAATATTAAATTAATTTAAAAAATATATATTTCACAAAATTATAGGGTGTTACATTAGATTATAAATAAAAAAGTTATACACAACATAGAATCTCAACTAATCAATGTGATATGGTGGAACCATCCACATAAGGATAAAACCTGAGGACTAAAGAAACAAATAAAATAGAATTATCATCACCAATTTTCACCTTAGAATATAAAAATAAATTTAAAGGATAATATTATTTAAGGGGTAAATAATATGAGGATACAAATTTTTTTTAATGTGATTTAAAATTGGGTTGTATAATTTTTTCACATTTATAATTGTAGTATTATATAAATCACATGTACCACATGATAGTACTAAAAAATTATTATATAAATTTTAACATTAAATGTTGATAAAAACTATATCCAAATGAATTGAAACTCTTACAATGGGGAAATCATCACCATAATCATCAAAAGTAAAAAAATCATTTTCTTTTAAGGATATACAATCCCATAAAATTTTAAGGAGGGAGAAAATAATATAAACCATTGGCATTGACCTAAACAATACTAGCACATTCAAGGTGGAGGGTACCAATGCTAGATAAGGAAACTAAAAGGTGGTTCTGATGAAAAAAACAAAATTTGCATCTTTATTATCTTCACACCAAGTGTATAGCACCTCTACCTGGTTATTAAAAAAAATCTTACATATCTGCATATAGTAAATGATAGTCTATGTATTTGAGTCCGAATTATTAATGGAATTATAAATAATCCTAGAACCTGTTTATAGAAACTCTATGTGATGATTTTTGTCAAGGAAGAACTTGGTCTTGTAAAGAAAAACTGACTCCTCTGGTTATAAGGAGTCTCCATGGCCAAAATTCACTGAGAAAGCCACAATACCCAATCATAATGTGTCACATACAACACTATATCCCCACATGTGTCTGTGAAAGAAGGAACCATCTGTATTAAGCTTACGATCAGCTCTATCTGGTTCCCATTTCACGCATTTTCCTTGCGGAGTAAACCATTAAGCATATAGAAAAAAATATTATGGTCATGAAAGCTATTAAGGAGGGAGTATTACCACAATGTTTCATCTGGATACCTGGATTAACATCCTAGTACTGAGCTCTAGTCACTAAATCCAAACTCAAATTGATCACTCCCTCATGTCTTTCCCTATTCCTAGCATTCTTGAGACACCAACATCTTATCCCCAAAAGAACCACTCTCACCATATATTCCTATTTTTTATGGTTTTCACCATTAAACCAGTTGAAAATAAAATAATTAAAGGTACCATCCTAAATTCCATACATAAATAAATCCCCTAATTTTCCCCTTACAGTAGCTACCCACCTACCTTGGAGGAATAAATGAATGGACGGTTCTTCCTCGGGGTACCTATAACAGGATCACATCGAGGAAAGGAATAACATTTTAACTTCACTTCTCTATCCATATATATTACATGACTTATAATATTTCATAAGAGAAAACAATATTTGGTAGGGATATCATGGAACCATAGAATTACCCCCCCAATTCATAATGTGTGATGTTCACATGTCCCAAATCCCAATAATCTATTTCCAAATACAAACCTAATGAGAAGATACTAAGCACCAAATTAACTTTTTCAATGTTCATGGTGATATTAACAAAAACCTCAAGCTATTGAGGATTTAAAATTGCATAAATAAATTAATAGTGACAAATATCCTATAGGAATGATATATTAGGAGGTTGGTATCCTAAAAAAACCCAACAACGAACCGACCCAATTATGTCTCTAGGACCACATCAGATAATAAAGTGTGAGTGGGGAAAAGATACTGAACATGTCCATTAATATTACTCCACAGCTTTAATGACCGACTGTCATGACCCGTCCCCTAAGGCCCACATCGTGACTACCCCAAGCCCGCGTTCCATAGGCCAGGGGTTAGAGACTAGAACCAAAGGCATAATTCCCTAGAACTGGGAAGGAATTTCCTTTATAAAATGTAAATACACACAACCAGAGAACAAGAGGAAGTAAACACTAAGTAAAGAAGTATAACAAGTGTGTTGAAAGTACAAAGGGGCCAGAAATAAAATCCCAACAGAAATGTACAGCTACAACTGAAAGAAAGTACAACTGAAAAGACAAAAAACTGGAAGATGGAAGCAGCTCCTGGATCGTCCTCCGGGTTCCTACCTAAAGGGTAGGTATAGATGTCCTCTTTAGCACTCCGCATCTATCAGTCCGCTCTTTGTGTCATCACGCTGAGTGTACTCCTTCGGGTACCATCCAGTCCTCATACACTATGCCTCAGTCAATGATGTCATTCATCTGCATCCAACACAATGAGGTGTGGGCATAGCCCGTGTAGGGGTGAGTATAACAATACTTAGTAGGGACCCAGAGACCCTCAAGGTCTCACTAAATCCAACAAGAATAAACCATAAAGAATGATCTCAACAGATAACCTTTACTTATTTATATTCCCATACATATACCTACGTTATCAAGTAACTCATCTCATTCATGAGAAAATCACAAAGGTCATTGACTCAGCTTAAACCAGGATTTTTATTCATGATGTCGAAACCATGGCTACTGGAGAACTCCTCCTTTGTCAAGTGTAGTGGTCCTACCACTAAAACCAAGAGCTTCCCACTAACCTTGGGCTGCTGAAGTACTCCACATGTTGAGTACTTTGGGCCTGCTGCTACAACCAAGTACTTCCCACCATGGGTCTGCCGCTACAACCAAGCGCTCCCCCTTATAGCCTACAGAGGTACTCCTTCTGTCAAGTACCATGGGTCTGCCGCTACAAACAAGCACTCCTCTACTGTGGGTTTGCTGCTACAACTAGGCTCTCCCAACTGGGCCATTCGAATCACTCTGAGTTGATCGATCAGCAGTCGTCAAGACTCATCCAACTACTAGGTCTCTGTAATCTTCTCGCTCGTCACTGGGATAGTCCACTCCACATGCCTCTAGATGATACTACAAGTGTCAAGAAAACTCATGTAGAAGTAACACAAGGACTTCCACATCATAGGGGTCTCAATTCAACAGATAGCGCATCAATCAAATGCTCAGTCTGTGAGTTATTAGCATTTTAGTTCCGAGGGCCCAGTTGGTTTCGTGTACAACCCAACCCAACTGTACCTCAACTATACCCCGAACTCCCATGGGGTGTACTCAAGGGACCGTTTCTCAACGAGATTACCAATACCTCATCATAGGGGGATAATCCAAACAAAACGTATCCAAGATACTGGGTACAAGATGACCATGCCTTTTACCAAAAAGTACACTACGTGTTGGTTTACGGTACACGCCGTGTAGTCCGAACTCGGGTACTGACCATGTGAAACGACCCAAGTCGAAGATCTGTTTGTGTAGAAAATTATGTACATGATGTGTGTTCTGGTTACAACCATGTCCAAACATCTGGGGTTGGCTACATGTACGCTGGCCATGTGCTCGTACACGGCCTCAACCCGCGTTCTCCAACCCGTCTAACTGGTACACGGGTTAGCCCGTACCATTGGCCATGTCTGGACGTGTGGTAGAGTACATTCCCATGTACTCCACATTGTGTCCGTGTATCACCAGGATACACACTAAGTCTCGTGAGCTGTTTCTACCATTCTGCATTGAGAGTACATGTCGTGCCTCTTGGCCGCGTATTTCTGTCTGTGTCCGTGTATTCCAAAAATACACGCTGAGTCTCGCGTAGCCACCACGTCCTTGTTGTGTGATGAGTACACGCCATGTGACAGAGGTCATATACAATGTGTTAGCCATCTGACATCCAAAACCCTATCCGCATAAAGCCCGCACTACACGGCGTGTTCTCCCAGAGTAAACGCCGTGTAGACTGGAATTTTCCAGAAGCGACACCTCTGGCCAGCATGCCTACCTTGATTCTTGTTCTTCATTATGATGGTCTGTTCATCACGAAACATCAGACTCTAGGTCACCCTGATGTCCCGAAGTTGATTCCGGTGTTTTCGAGCTTCTGATTGGCTCCGAAAACATGTTTTGAATTCTCGCTCGAAGAACGGTCGAGGAACGGTCAATCCTATTCCAGTCCGAACCGTCACCCGCTATCATCATCGCACCTCCACTAGGTCGCCGTGATGTTGAGTCTTTAATTTTGGGATCGTTGTGTCATATAACAAAACCATAACGATCTATTGTTCATCCCCATGAAGAACACGAAGAACCACCAACAATCACAATAATGATGGAGGATTCGGACCATGTTAGTTTGGCCCAGTCTCTCTGCATTAGCCCATTAGCAAGCGGTTAAAGAGAAACCAAACAAGAAGGAAAGAAGATTCAACATTGATCCAATAAAAACACACCCCTACCTCATAAGTGATGTCACACGTCGTCGAGCCGCAGAAGACAAGGGTCGCAGTAGTTAGCGTCGTAGAGAATGGTGTCGTCCTATCAACGTTGGAGGAATATTCCTTGAAGTAGGCGACGCTTCTCGCAAGTGGTTTCTTCTCCCTTTATGCGGAGTAATAAGAATATAAGAGAAGTCATGGAGTGTTCTTTGCTGAGATAGGATGATGTTCTTTGTGAAGAACAATAGTCTCTCTAATTCTCCAAAGCTTTTCCCAAGGTCCTCCCAACACAACAAGTTCCAACAAAATAATAGCTAAGGCTATTATTTTATTCACACATGAAATTCAAAAATAAAACTCTTTAATTATTTAATTGAAGAGTTTATTTTATGAATTGAAATGTGTTGAAAAAATTTAATAGGGAGAGATGGAGGTGAAGAGATCACATTAAAAATGGGAGTTGTCATAATAAATAAGGGGGGGGGGGTGCCAATGGGGAGTTAAGGGAAGGTGAAGTGTTTGTATTCGTGTGGGCCCCACCACACTAATTCCTCTCATGGGAGGTTATGTGGGTGTAGGCCCCACCTCTAACTTTCCTTGGGAGGAATTAACTTCCACTAAATAATAAAATTTTATACCAAAAATTTTATTTTTTTAGTATGAACTCCTCAAAATATAACTTTCAACACTCATAAAACGCAACTGCAGTGAAGGTCCCCTTAAGAGAATACTGGCGCTGTGAGTTCATCGGTGTCCTTGGTTTTCAATTCCAAACATCGGTTCAAAAGATAGAAAAACCCGCATGTACGTTTTATGATTATACCCAAAAAACACTTTAGAAATTGATTCTGGGCACACCGGGCCTCGGAATCAAGTGCCTTCAGAAACCGCAGACTTGTAAAATTCAAAAGTATTTAAGAAAAAAATTTCTTTGAAATTTCCAGGTCTTTACATTACTACCACCTTAGGGCTTTACATACCCGTAAAGATACAATAGACACTAGGGAAAAAATGAGGGTACTGAGCACGCATCTGAGCCTCCCACTCCCATCTGCTCTCCTAGAGGTTCCCGTGCTGCCATTGAATGTGCACCAGAGGAATCGACCATCCATGTAGGACCCACTCTTGTCGATCCACGATCTCCACTGGGACCTCTGTAAATTTCACCCCATCATCGATGTCCAGATCCCTGTGATCGATGATGTGGGATGGGTTGTGCACGTATCTCCTTAGCTGAGACACGTGGAAGACGTCATGCACCCAGTGCAACTGAGTTGGAAGGTCTAGGAGGTAAGCCACCTCGCCTACTTTGCTGAGGACCTAGAAATGTCCTATGAAATGCAGAGATAACTTGCCACCCTATCCAAGTAGTCGTAGACTCTATCGAGGTGAAACCCGTAAAAAGACATGGTCGCCATCCTCGAACATCAGTGGTCTCTGTCTTCTATCAGCATAAGACTTCTTTATGAACTATGCAGTATTCATCCGCTCCTGGATGATTTTCACCTTCTCCATCATAGCCTACACCATATCTGGTCCTACAAGAGCTTCCAAGATTTCCCCTTTTCCAAGAAGATAAATCCCGTCTCATCCCTTGGATGAACCACGTCCTTTTCCTAATACAGCCAATACTGACATGAACGGTACTAATTAATTCCATGTACGACGTCGTAAGGCCTTGATGCTACTACTAAGAGATCCAACCGTTACTCTCGCCTCTAAGGGTTGAGTCACACTATCGGCATCAGTGTGTGGTCACTGGGTCTCCTCTAGTAGAAATCTCGAAAGTGAGGGTCAAGTCAATAGTTTTAACTGGAACCTCTTAGTATTAACCACATAAAAAAAAAGGAAAGCAAATGTCACAAGGAAAAGCGTCTTTTATTACTACAGCTCAAAGTACAAAGACACATAACAACCACAAACAACAACATCAAGGAAGCTAGAAGCACCAATAACAAAGGCCTCCATGCCTGGAACTAGTCCCGCTCTTGTCCACCTACTTCCGGAGCTCCATGGTTATATGCTTCAGTTGCCTGAAGTCTTGATCTCCCTTATACACCCCTTCCCTATGGTTGGGGTGGACCTCATGGTGGTGGTGGTGGCAACACTTCAAAGCGTCGTCCACCACTAGTTGCACGACCAACTCCTCTACATCGGTCTCCTGATCCTTGCTATCTTCCTCGATGGAACCTCTAACTCTGCCTGAGAGGTCCTTCGTCTATCTGCTGATCGTCTGCAAGGCGGGTCGGACAATCACATGCCATGTGACCAAGCCCTCCGCAAGAGTAACACTGTCCACTCCTGGTAAGTCGTTCTCCACCCAGGGTTCCTCACACACACGATCTTGAGTCATGTGGTCGACCACCTATGGGTTTGGTTCTCTAGGACCACTGTGTCATCTGTCTACTACCAGCTGCAGAAGACTCCGCTACATGTCGACCAGTTGTGGGTCCCGCTACTGGAGACTGCTCAGCAAGGAAACTTTCCACTAGGAGGGCTCGCTCCAACACCCCCTTCTGCATCGGGATGCTGTGAGAGATAATTGAAGCTTTGATCTCTTTCTTGAGTCCCTCCCCAAAGGTCTGGTCCCTAAAGAATGGGTCACGTACCATATCAATGGAGTAGCATGAGAGGTCAGTGAACCTTGCTAAGTACTAAGATACACTCATGATGCCCCGCTGTAGATGAAGTAGCTCCTATATCCGCACTGCTCGAAGGGTGGCTGGGACAATCTCTTCCCGAAAAAGGCTCTCGAAGTCTTCCCAGAGAAGTTTCACCTCGTCTTGGAACTAGAGCATCAGGCTCCACCATATGCCTAATGCTGCCTAAAGGAGGCTGGCAGCAAGGATCACCATGTAGTCTGTTGAGTCCCTACTAGCCTGAAAACTCTCACCATTGCCTCCAGCCAATCCTCAGCAGCCTATGGGTCCGTCTCTTCTTGGAACCTAGGTGGCCTCTGGCACTGGAACTCATGCAACGTGCTCAAGCGGTGTGCACTCTCTTTTGCTGGGGCTGGTGGCATCGGTGTTCCAATGGGAAGTGGTACAGCTGGTACCTCCGTTGGTGCCTCAACTGGAAGAGGTCCACGTACTGAGGCCTCATCTCTTGGTGGACTGTCAGTATGTACAACTATCGGGGCTCTCGCTGGTCGTCCGTGGGGATGCATCCTGAAAGAATTGATGTGACACGGTCAAAAAACTATACCTGGTGAGCTGACCTGGTTTGAGATGACTTAAATAAAAACTTTTGATACACACACACAATCAGTGTTTTCGTGCACTAAGTCGGAAATCAGTAGTCGGGGTCCTGGTGTACGGATATGTCAACCGCCACACCAACACTGGACTCCCTGTACTGAAAACCACACTCAGTACTCTTAACACTATTTCTTCACAGAAAGAAAGATCAGAATCTTAAGTTATATGGTAGAACCGACTCCTCTGATACCAAATTGTCACGACCCATCCCCTGGGGCCATCATCATGACCACCCCAAGCGTTCCTTCCATAGGCCAGGTGCTGGCGACTATCAACAAAGGCATAATTCCCTATAATTGGGAAGACATTACCTTTATAAAATGTAAACACACAAAACCAGAGAACAAGCGGAAGAAAACACTATGTAAAGTAGTATAACAAGTGTGCTGAAAGTACAAACGGGCCAGAAATAAAAGCCCAATAGAAAGGTATAGCTATAACTGAAAGAAAATACAACTGAAAAGAAAAATAGCTGGAAGATAGAAGCAGCTCCTGGATCATCCTCCGGGTTCCTACCTGAAGGATAGGTACAGATGTCCTACTCAGCACTCTATATCTGTTGGTCTACTCTGTGTGTCGTCACTCCAAGTGTCCACCTCCAGGTACCGTCCAGTCCTTGTACACTCTACCTTGGTCAAGGCTATCTGTCATCTGCATCAAACACAATGAGGTGCGGGAATAGCCCGTGCAGGGGTGAGTATAACGATACTCAATAGGGACCCCGAGACCCTCAAGGTCACACTAAATCCAACAAGAATAGACCAAAAAAAATACCTCAACAGATATCCTTTACTTAGGTATATGCCCATTAATATACCTAAGTTATCAAGTAACTCATCACAATCATGAAGAAATCACAAAGGTCATTGACTCAACTCAAACAAGGATTTTTATTCACAATGTCAAAACCACAGCTACTGGAGAACTCCTCCTCTGTCGAGTACAGTTGGCCTGCCACTACAACCAAGAACTTCCCACTAACCTTGGACTGCTGAAGTACTCCACCTGTCGAGTATTGTGGGTCTGCTGCTACAACCAAGCGCTTCCCACCATGGGTTTTCCACTACCACCAAGCACTCCCCCTCATAGCCTACAGAGGTACTCCTTCTGTCGAGTACCGTGGGTCTGCCGCTACAACCAAGCGCTCCTCCTCCATGGGTCTGCTGATACAACCAAGCGCTCCCCACTGGGCCATCCGAATCACTCTGAGTTGATCGATCAGAAGTCATCAAATCTCATCCAGCTACTAGGTCTCTGTAATCTGCTCGCTCGTCACCGGCAGGGTCCGCTCCACGTGCCACAAGATGTTACTCCAAGTGTCATGAAAACTCTTGTAGAAGTAACACAAGGACATCCACGTCATAGGGGTCTCAACGCAATAGACGTCACGTCAATCGAATGCCTGGTCTGTGAGTTATTAGCATTTTAGTTCCAGGGGCCTGATTGGTTTCGTGTACGAACCAACCCGACCGTACCTCAACTATACCCCGAACTCCCATGGGGTGTACTCAAGGGGCCATTTATCAATGAGATTACCAACTCCATGTCATAGGGGGCTAATACAAACAAAATGTATCCAAGATACTGTGTAAAAGATGACCAATCCTTTTACCAAAAAGTACACGACGTGTTGGTATACGGTACAAGCCATGTAGTCAGACCTCGGGTACTGCTCGTATGCAACGGCCCTTGTCGAAGATCTGGTCGTGTAGAAAATTAAGTACACAGTGTGTGGTATGTTTACACGCTGTGTCCAAACATCTGGGGTTGGCTCCATGTACGCTAGCCATGTGCCCGTACATGGCCTCAACCAGTGTTCTACAACCCGTGTAATTGGTACACTGGTTAGCCCGTACCACTGTCCATGTCTGGTCGTGTGGTAGAGTATGTGCCCGTGTACTACACATTGTGTCTGTGTATCCCTAGGATACATGCCAATTCTCACGAGCTATTAATTCCATTCTGCGTAGAGAGTACACATCGTGCCTCTTGGCCGTGTATTTCTGTCCATGTCTGTGTATTCCCAAAATACACACCGAGTCTCGCATAACCCCCACCTCCTTGATGTGTGGAGAGTACATGCCGTGTGATAGAGGTCACATGCCGTGTGTTATCCATCTGACATCCAAAACCCTAGCCACAAAAATACCGCACTACATGGCATGTTCTCCAGAAGTACACTCCATGTAGTATGGAAGTTCCCAGAAGCGACACCTCTGGCCAACGCGCCTCCCTTGATGCACATTCTTCATTCCGATGGTCTGTTCATTATGAAACATTAGACTATAGGTCGCCCTGATGTCCCGAAGTTGATTCCAGTGTTTTCGGGATTTTGATCGGCTCCGAAAACACGTTTTGAATTCCCGCTCGAATAATGGTCGAGGAACGGTCCATACCGTTTTGGTCTGAACTATCGCCCTCTATCATCTTCGCACCTCCGCTAGGTCTCCGTGATGTTGAGTCTTTAATTTTGGGATCGCTGCATTGTATAACAAACCCGTAATGATCCCTTTTTCGTCCCCATGAAGAACACAAAGAACCACCAATAATCATAATAATGACGGAGGATTCAGACCATGTTAGTTTGGCCCGGTCTCTCTGTATTAGTCTGGTAGCAGACAGTTAAAGAGAAACCAAACAAGAAGGAAAGAAGATTCAACATTGATCCAATCAAAACACACACCTACCTCTTAAGTGACATCGCACGTCGTCCAGCTGCGGAAGACGAGCGTTGTAGAAGTTGGCGTCGCGGAGAACGGTGTCGCACCGTCAACATTGGAGGAAGAGTCCTTGACGTAGGTGACGCTTCTCACAAGTGGTGTCTTCTCCTTTGATGCGGAGGAAGAAGAATGTAGGAGAATTCGTGGAGCATTCTTCACCGAGAGAGGACTATGTTCTTCGTGAAGAACGATGTTCTCTCTAATTCTCCAGAGCTTTTCCCAAGGTCCTCCCAACACAACAAGTGCCAAAAAAATAATAGCTAAGGCTATTATTTTATTCACACGTTCAATTAAAAAATAAAACTCATTAATTAATTAATTGAGGATTTTATTTAAGAAATTGAAATGTGTTAGAAAATTTAATAGAGAGAGAGGGAGGTGAAGAGATCACATTAAAAAGGGGAGTTGTCATAATAAATAAGGGGGTGTTAATGGGGAGTTAATGGAATGTGAAGTGTTTGTATTCATGTGGTCCCCAACACAACAATTCCTCTCATGGGAGGTTATGTGGGTGTGGGACCCACCTCTAACTCCCCTTGGTAGGAATTAACCGCCACTAAATAATAAAATTGTGTACCAAAAATTTTATTTATTTAGTATGAATTACACAAAATATAACTTTTAACCCGCATAAAACACAACTACGGTGAAGGTCCCCTTAAGAAAATACCGGTGCTGCGAGTTCATCAGTGTCCTTGGTTTTTAATTCCAAACACCAGTTCAAAATATAGAAAAACCTGCACGTACATTTACTGAACGTACCCAAACAAAACTTCAGAAATTGATTCCGGGCACACTGGACCTCGGAATCAAGTGTTGTCAGAAACTGCAGACTCGTAAAATTCCATAGTATTTAAGAAAAAAAATTTCCTTGAAATTTATGGGTCTTTACACTGACCTATATATAACTCAAGGTTCGACCCGAATCTTCTATTAATAAATTTTCCCCACAAGGAATGGCCTTCAAGCATATGCCAAGCCAGTTTACCAAACATGTAGTGGATAGACACCTCGACACTTCTAGTAATGATACCACTCTCCTCCAATATTTTTTCTAGTCTCTCCAATGATAAACAGTGATATCATCTATCCGATTGAGCATCCCAAACAATCTTCACCATATGTCTATCAATTATCCTTATGATGGTTTTGGGAACATTAGGACAAGAGTGATCATGCACAGTTGTGGAGTTCAGTGAAAATTTTAAAAGGGTTATACCAAACCATTAGAAAAAAATAGTTTTTCCAATTATAAATGCGGCATGAGATTTTATCTATAACCTTATCAATATTTTGAAGTCAAATTCTACCCAAGGAAATAGTTTCCCCAAGTTAATAAAGGGGTAAATGTTTCTTTATAATTCCCAAATATTTCTCAATACTTTTAAACCATATTTAAACGAATCATATAAAAATTCACACACTTCTTCTATATTTTTTGATCATCTAACCACTCCACTGATGTACTCATCGAACACCCCATTAAGATTCAAGATAGACCTGGTACTCTTATTAATAAATAGAAGAATTTAATCAAAAAATAATAAATGATAAATACCATTAAACATTATCCTTCACTAGAAAGGAATAATTTATCCATTATAAATGATCTTAGAAATATATTTCTTGAGTGATTCTTGATAACTGATTAAAATACTCATAGTTAAAGGATCCACTTTTCTGAGGTCACAAACTGATTTGATGAATCCACACCATTCCCCTTGAGAAAAAAATAATTCCATAAAAAATGAAGATCCTAAAGAAAAAGTCCACATAACAAGTATAAAATACCATGTTAGTATTTACCTTAATAATGAAGTTCCTCTCCAATATATCATAATCCTTTTTGATGTCATATTTAATAGGAATTTTGGGTCCTGAAATTTTGAGATTAATATCACCAATAATTTCTCGTGCTATTTTGATAGTATCTTGCAGAAATATTCCTTTGGTGAACCCATGTTTCTCCTTAAATACCCACTTTTGAAGATGTATATCTACTCTTATATCAATAATGGTTGATATTAGCATGTAAGAGAAGTTACACATGATTATGGACCTAAAAATTTTCTGATATGATTGGTCTTTAACCTTAAGAATTTAAACCATAATTGGAGCACACACCCCCTTCAAATCATGCCAAAACTTAAAAAATATTTAATACATTCAACATGATCCCTTTTAATTTTATCTTAGGATTCCCTATAGAAGGACCAGGGGAAACCATAGGGTCTAGGGTATATTTCTAGTCTAAGCAATTTGATAACCTCTTGCACTTCACCCTCGCCAGAAATACTAATAATAAATTTTATGTTAGACTCTGAAACCACCATTAGAATGTTATAAAGGATACAAGAACTACCCATTGGGTAACTTCCTTAAAAATAATGATTAGGTTTAAAAATAAGGGATTTAAAATGATTCCCTTCCTTACCTCCCACTGTCTCTGAGTCATTAGTGAACGAACTGTCATCCTTTCTAATGTTGGGAATAGAATGTATATTCTTTTTATTAATATCATCATAGAAGAATGTTGTGTTGTGGTCCCCTTCCATAAGCCACAAGGCACCTAATTATCCATAGGTGACTACATAATCTTCTAATATCATCTTTGTGATGTGATTTTTTTCACACCTGTTCACAGAAGATTCCCTCATTCCAACCATCCTCAAGAATTACCGCCACATTTTCAATCTCAACATTAACTACCTACGTCCCCAAAAACCAATCATTCTAATTTCTGTTCTAATTTATTAATTATAATTTAAAATACTATGTTTATTATGAAATCCTATTGAAATATTTTCTTGCATTGTCTTAAAATATGAATTTCAAACCCCGTTATGATATCTAGTATCGAAATTCCACATAGTTCAGAAGAAGAATAAATTAGTATTCATACCTCCAGAGGAAAGAGATATGTGGATGGTGAGTGATCATAAAGATATCTAAAAATATTTAAAACTCTTGCATTTGAGAAGGAGGATAGTGAATGGAGGTTGGAAGAATAATCAATAAACCCTACTCCAGATGTATCTCCCTCCTTTTTGGTTGTTACACCAACTGTATTTGTCACCCTAAAATCTTGTATCATCAATTATTTGATGTAAAGGAGGAAAAAAGTTTCCTATCCTTCCAAGGAAAAATACCACCACCCATATTATCCAATATTTCCATAATTTAGTTGATATAAACTCTCAATAACCACTGAGTATCTTGATTATTAAAGTTACCTAGCTCCTACCAAAATTTTTCTATGATAAAACTATCACATTTCACATATATAATTGGAAAAGAAGAAGTTGTGGCTACCACAACTAGTAAATATAGATATTTGATGGCTAGAGACCGCAACTTATTCTTCTAATATCTAATTTTTCTATAAAATCAATTTGTGAGTATTATAAATACCCCCATTCATGAAAACAAAAAAGCCTAACTGTTTAGAAAACACTTAAATGTTGTGCTTGTATTGTTTGGGATCTAGCACGACGATGATGTTGAATTTCAATCGAAAAATTTCCAAAACTAGAAAATCAAATTTGGCCCATGCACCTATCCCCCAGGAATTAAAAATAATAATATGAGCCATTTGAATAGTGGGTTCTTTCACTAAAAATTGAATATGATGATGCTTTCTAAAAACATTTCTATTTTTATCTTTAATGGCATTTTTAGAAAACGTCATTAATTTTAAGATGTTTCATAGAAACATGAGTAATTTAGTGACCTTTCCCCCAAAACATCCCTAAAAATATTTATATTAATATAGATCATTTCCCCACATCGATGTAAATATATATGTAGATATATATATATATATATATATTATATATAAATACAGACATATATATATACACACACACACATATATTAATATATATATATAAACACACACACATATATATATTCATATATCTATATATATACACATATAATTTAAATTTAGTCATGTTTTCAAGAAAACATGTCTATTTTAGTCACATTTTTACTGGAGTTTTAAAACCTAAAAAATTATATATATATATATATATAATTTTAATTATATATAAATATATAAATAAATAAATAAATATATTTATATATTTATACACACATACACACATAAATATATAATATAAACATATATATATATAATATAATATAAACATAAAATATAAACATATATATATAATATAAAACATAAACATATTATATATATAATATAACCATATATAAATAAACTTAATATATAAACAGATATATATATATATATAATAAATGAATATATATATAATATAAAATATATATATATATATATATATATATATAAATTATATATTAATATATAAACATATATGTAATATTAATTTTTTAATACTAAAATATATTTATATATAAAAATATAGCATAGTACAATTAAATATTTTAAATTTAATCTTGTTTTTAAGAAAATGTGACTATTTTAGTGATATTTTCACCATTTTTTTAAAACATGACTACATATCTATAATTATATATGTATACATACACATATATATTTTCACACACACACACACACATATATATAAACATATATATATATATATGCAAACATATATATACATATTTCATGATATAAAATTATAATATGTATAATATATACATATACATATATATATATATAAACACACACACACATATAATATAAACATATAAATAGTCATATATATATATAATATAATACAAACATATATATGAATATATGAACATGAAATATATAATATAACATATGAAAATAAAATATAAATATAAAATATAAAATATAAACATAAATATATTAATATATAAATAAATTTTTAGATATATTTAATATATTAATTTCATAAATATTGAAATCTATCTATATGTATAGACATATGAAAATGAAATTAATTATCAATATTCCAAATATGTGGGTTGGTTGAGTTCTTCGGTGGGTAGCGTGAGGTATGAGGATCGATTCCTAGGGATATAGGAAATCCTCCTTTAGTTGTAAGGTGGGAGGGTAGGCGGTCTGTGTAGGAGTACAGAAGTAGGAGTGCCACGTGGTTTGTAGGTGGTGTAGTAGTAACAATGTGAGGCAACTCACATAGTTTTTAGGAGGAAGCTGGGAAGTAAGGGGTACTAGAAGGGCGACAAGCAGCACTAGAGGGGGTATTGTGGGAAGGCAAGAGGGTAAATTGGGTGGGGGTACTATAAAACTGAGGGGTAAAGGAAGAGAAGAGGTCAGTTGGGGAGAAACCAAAATATATCCTTTAAAAAAATTGGATAACATCCTAAACAATTTTGAATTAAAAAATTGATTCTATTTACGAACGTCGATAAAAAATTACCAATGTCTTTTAGAAATTCTAGTAAATGAAATATAATTTTCCAATGTTTCTAAAAAGGTAAGTAATTTTTTTTCACCTATGTTTACAAACATTGCTAATTCGCGACACCACTTTTATAGTGGGTGGGTTGTTGGAAAGATGAGGGGTACAAGATGAGGGGTGTAAATAGGGTATAATGGGTGTGGTACTTGGGACACGAGGGGTACAGGATAAGAGGAGGTCATTTGGGGAGACTCCAAAAAAATACCAATTAAAAAAATTGGCTGAGAGCCTAAAAATTTAGGAATTTCCAAAAAAAGTGAAGCTATTTAGAAACATCGTTAAGGAAATTACCAACATCTTTTAGAAATTCTAATAAATGAAATGTTATTTACCAACATTTCTAAAAAAATTGGTAATTTTTTTCAGAAGTTTGAAAACATTGATAATTAACTATGCCCCATTTAATGTGGGCTATGTAATGAGAAGATATAGGGTACATGATAATTGGAGGTTAGTTGGGTAGACACAAAAAAAAATTAAAAAATGGATAACCACCTAAAAATTTATGAATTTCAAAAAAATTGTTGTTATTTACATACATCAGAAAAACAATTTACCAATGAATTCTAGAAATACCAGTAAACAAAATGTGATTTACTAACATTTCTAAAAAACATTATTATTTTTTTAATGATGTTTTTAATAATTTATAATTAACAACACCCCATTTAAAGTGGGAGGAGTATTTGAATGATTAAGGTTATAGGATGAGGGGAGGTAAATTGGAAAAGTGGGTGGGGTACTGGGAGATGAGATGTACAGTATGAGATGAGGTTGGTTGGGGGACACTAGAAAAAAATATCAATTAAAAAATTTGGATAAAATCTCAAAAAATTGTGAATTTCAAAAAATAATTGAATCTATTAAAAAACATCAGTAAAAAAAATTACCAATGACTTTTAAAAACACCAATAAATGAAATTTGATTTAAAAACGTTTCCAAAAAACATTGGTAAATTTTTTACCGATGTTTACAAACATTTCTAATTAACTACACCCCATTTAAAGTGGGTGGGGTACTATGAAGATGAAGGGTATAGGATGAGGGGAGTTCGATTGGAGAGATTCTAGAAAAAGTATATATTAAAAAAATAGGCAAAAAACCTAAAAAAATTGAATTTCAATATAAACTAAAGCTATTTAAAAATATCAGTAAAAATTTACAAATGTCTTTTAGAAACACCAGTAAATGAATTGTGTTTTACAAAAATTTCTAAAAAATATCTGTAATATTTTTACCGATGTTTTCAGATATTACTAATTATCAACACCACATTTAATGTTGGTGGGTTACTGAGAAGATTAAGGGTACAGGATGAGGGGAGTTCAGTTAGGGAGATGCCATAAAAATCTATCAATTTAACAAATTGGCTAATAGCCTAAAATATTATGAATTTCAAATAAACATGTGAATCTATTTACAAACATGGATAAAAATTACCAATGTCTTTTTGAAATTTCAATAAATGAAATGTGATTTACCAATTTTTCTCAATATTGTCATTAATATTTTTACCAATTTTTTCAAACATTTCTAATTAACAACACCCCATCTAATTTGGGTCTGATATTGGGATGATAAAGGGTATATGATGAGGGTGAAAAGAGGGTAAATTGGGAGGGGTACTAGGGAGATGAGGGGTAGAGGATGATAGGAGGTCGGTTAGGGAGATGATAGAAAAAAATATCAATTAAAAAAACTGGTTAACATCATAACAAATTATGAATTTTAAAAAATAGAATCTATTGACAAAAATTGGTAAAAAAATTACCAACAACTTTTAGAAATTCTTATAAATGAAATGAGATTTACCAATGTTTCTAACAAATGTTGGTAATTGTTTTAATGATGATTGTAAACATTGGTAATTAATGAAACCCCTTTTAAAGTGGGTGGGGTACTAGGAAGATGAAGGGTACAGGAAGAGGGGAGGTTGGTTTAGAAGATTTTGTAAAAAAATATCAATAACAAAAAATTGGCTAACAACCTAAAAAATTATGGATTTAAAAAAGGGTGAAGATATTTACCAACATCGATAAAAAATAACAACATATAATGTCCTGGTTCTAGAAGCTGCCCAGAGGCATCCCGTACCCGGTTGGTCACATGGCCTCAAGTGCATTTCCCCAAATGCTAGAGTCTGCCGACTAGCTGCGAGGGCCTTGGGTGTGATAGTGGGGAAATTATGCCCTCATTGTCAGAGTACACAGCGGAAGTAAACAATAAGAAATAGCGGAAATAAAACAAACCATACATGAGTAAACAATGGAAGACTAAATTAATAAACAACTGGAGCACACATATATATCTGAATTGATACACGATACATATGTCTAGGAAAGCTGCCAAACATGTCACAATACTGGAAATACAATAGTGCGAAACCAAAGTACAAAAGAAAATTAAATAGATAAACTCCTAAGCATCGCAAGCCATAGCTTGGTCCCATGCTCTCCTACTCCAAGCAATCAAATATCAGAAGTTGAAGGGCGCTTTCCCTTGTCTATACTTGCAACAACATGGTCTACATGGGCCCAAAAGCATGGACCAAACAGGGTGTGAGACTAAATCCCAGTAGGCAACCACCTGAAAATTTGTGCCTAACATTCAGTGAGTATATGGCAGGTAATAGTGCAGTAAGAAGTAAATAGTAACTGCAAACAACCTGCAGTAACAGGAATATATACAATAGTAATCAGTCCATAGAACAAAAAGCAGTAGTTAAGAAAACAACTAACCACTAAGAGGAAACCCTATGAAAAGTACTCGCAACCATCCCCTCCAGTCCTAATCGAGAAGTAACACAACCCTCTAGGCAGTTCACTCTGCCTAACCCCTTTGGTTTGGTCATACGAATTTATAAGACTCTTTGGGGAAGCTCACTCGGTCAATTCCCCTTATATTCTAGGGTAGTCATGGACTCTCTGAGTAAGATCACGTGGTCTAACCCTCGTGGCCCCAAGGTCTAGAAACTCTCTGAGGATGCTCACTGAGTCAATTCATTCTCTACTTTCAGGTCTATCACAGACTCTCTAAGGAAGCTCACTCAGTCAATTCCTTCTCTATCCTGGAAAAAGGTTTTAAAGCAATTCAATAAGTAAAGACTCTCTAGGGAAGCTCACTCGGTCTACCATACTGTAGTCTATAAGATCCAAGGCACTCTGGGATGCTCACTCGGTCTATCCCCTGTAGCCTATAATGTCTAAAGGCACTCTAGGAAGCTTACTCAGTCTATCCCCTGTAGCCTATTATGTCAAAGACTCTCTGGGAATCTCAGTCGGTCTATCCCTTATAGTCTATAACACCAGGTTCTCACAGCCCCATGCCAGTCAGTGCATAATGATGCTATAATTCCAAATTACACCTATATAGCTACTTGGATAACCAAAGTACACCTATAGTGCTACTTAGCTAAACACTCTACAGCAAACAAGCATGTTATCATCATCACTCCATCCTACGGTCACTAGGCATGGAAACAGGAAAAACGACCAAGGATAATAAAGACCCAAAGGTTGTAAACAGAACAAAGCACGGGAAAAAAATCCAAGCATAGAAATTATCCACAAACATGATCAATTTACCTCTATAAAAGCATGAAAGCAAGGAATGAATAACCACAAGGTAAAAACGGTAAACGTGCAATACCCCGTTCACAGGTATTGGTGGAAATTTCACATAAAACTCAAATACATCGAAAGGTAAGGCCCAAACCACCTACATGGATGCTAGGAGATGAATATAAATTATCCACAAAGATTTATTCTCCTTAGAACATCAAATATCTGAGAAAACGTCTAAAACATTCAAATGACGATAACATTAGAAAAAAGTGGAATTAGAAAACAAGGCTCTAGGAGATAGAAGGACACACTTCTGCGGTTCCAACGTAATTTACAGAGATCGATTCGGAGAACGGATTAAGGTGCGTGGATTTGGAGATGTTTTTTGGCCGTACGATGTCTCTTGGTCGAACGTGACCTAGAAGAAGATGATTATGTCGATTAGGCGTGACCCCGGTCCATTTAATGAAAAAAAAGAAAATAAACGGTGTGTACTTTTTGAGTACATGTTGTGTACTCTATTTTTCTGTACTCTGCTTTAAGCGGCCTCCACTTCATCCCTACACACCGTGTGGGTGGCCCGGACATGGCCAGCACATGTCCTGGCGTGGCAAGGTAGTCCACGACGTGTACTCATAAAGTACATGACATGTACTTCAAAAATTTCTAGAAATTCCTCTTTTCTCAAAAACTTCAGAACAAGGAAAAACATACCTGAAACGAGGATCTGGGTTCTTAAAAACCACCCCCCTTAAAGAAATTCATCCCTGAATTTCCCTAGCAAGGTGTAGAAGAAGAAACCCCAAACAGCTCCGGCCAGTGCGATCACACATCGGCCTCCCTCTCCCAAGTCTCGTCCTGTACTCACCCGTGCTGCCATAGAACCCGTACCAGAGGAACAGACTGGCCTCAGAGAACCTTCGTATTGTGATCGAAAATCCGGATAAGATACTCCTCAAACAATGCATCTGCTTCAAGATCAACCTCCTCAGGTTGGAAGACATTATACAGGTCTGAAAAGTAATGTCAGAACTGAGAAACGTGGAAGATGTCGTGCATAGCCTGGTACCTCTGAGGTGACTGCAACCGATAGGTGACCAGCCCGACTCTCTCCAACACCTCAAACGGCCTGACATGTCGCGGTGAAAGCTTACCCTATCTCTAAATCCTCTTGTGTCCCATCCTTGGTGCGACATGCAGGAAAATCTGATCCCTGACCTCGAACTCCACAGGCCGTCTCCGCTGATCAGCATAATACTTCTATCGAGACTGTGCTATAGTCATCCTCTTCCGAATCAACTCTATCTTCTCAGAGGTATCCTAAACAAGATGAGGTTCTAGCAAAGCTACCTCTCTTACCTCCATCCAACATAAGGGTGATCGGCATGGCCTACCGTACAAGGCCTCGTAAGGTGCTATCTAAATAGTCACCTGAAAACTGTTGTTGTAGGCGAACTCCACAAGAGGGATATTCTTATCCCAAGAACCTACAAAGTCTAGAATGAAAAATCAGAGCATATCCTTAGGCACTTGGATCGTGCGCTCAGACTGGCCATCAGTCTGGGGATGGTATGCTGTACTAAAAAGCACCTGTGTCGCCAAGGCCTTCTAAAGTCCCTACCAGAACCGAGAAGTAAAGCGTGCATCCCTGTCTGAAACAATGGAGTGTGGAACTCCATGTAGACGTTCAATCTCTTGAATGTAAAACCTTCCCAACTCATCAACATTAAAGGTCTCCTTAATCAGCAAGAAGTGAGAAACCTTCGTAAGCCTGTCAACGACAACCCAAACAGAATCACTCCCTCGGGGTGACCTCGACAACCCTGTTACGAAGTCCATCACGATGTAGTTCCACTTCCACTCAGGAATGGGTAACTGCGATAGATGGCCTGCTGGTCTCTGATGCTCTGCTTTCACCTACGGACAAGTATAACATCTCATGCCAAAACCAGAAACATATTTTTTCATACCAGCCCACCAGTACTTGCGATGAAGATCCTGATACATCTTGGTGACGCCAGGATGAAATGACCAAACTAAATAATGAAAATCCTGCAATAGCTCCTCGCGTTTGTCTGCTGGAACCCATACACATCCCTGGAAATGAAAGATCTCATCCTTGCCCACTATCCATCCAGGTAGATGGTCCTCTCCTGACATACTCTCCCGCAAGACTAAGCCTTCTGAGTCTGATAGCTGCCTCATCCGTACCTAATCAAGAAGAGTAGAGGTAACAACTACAGAAGAAAGTAAAGTTTGTCCCTATCTGTCGTGCAACTCAAAGTGCATCTCAGAGAACATAGCTATAAGATTCACTCACTAATGGCCTCCTGAACTGCCTGAATCTGAGTTCTCCGGCTCAACGCATCCACTATTGTGTTGCCCATTCCCAGTGTATAGGCGAGCTCGAAGTCGAAAGACTGAAGATATTTAACCCACCTGTGCTGTCTCAGATTCAAATCACGCTGAGTGATGATATATTTGAGACTCTCGTGGTCAGTAAAAACCACAATGTGCTCTTCCAAAAGGTAGTGTCTCCAATAGAATAAGGCATGAACAACAGCTGATAACTCCAGATCGTGCGTCGGGTAGTTCCACTCATGTGGCCTCAACTGTCGAGACCCGAACGCAACGAATGCATCTCCCTGCATAAGCACAACACCAAGCCCGATACCTAAAGCATCACAATAAACACTATAGCTCTTTCCTGGCTCTATAAATTCTAGTATCTGTGTTGATGTCAACCTTCCCTTCAGCTCCTAAAAGGATGACTCAGAAGAATCTAACCATAAGAACTTCACCCCCTTCTTGGTCAGACCTGTCAATGGTGCAGCAAGGCGCAAAAAGTCCTGTATGAAGTGCCTGTAGTATCCAACCATCCCTAAGAAACTCTGTACCTCAAAGACGTTCTTCAGCTGCTCTTAAGAAACTACATCTCTCACTTTCTCTTGGTCCACTGATACTCTTGCCTCTGAGATAACATGACCCATAAAGTGAATTTGATCCATAAAAAAGTGGCACTTTGAGAGTTTAGCATAAAGATAATGCTCTCTCAGTGTACTCAAAATGATCTCAAGATGGGTAGCATGGTCATGTCGAGTGTGATAGTACACCAAGATATCGTCCATGAAGACCACGACGAAGGAATCCATGTAAGGATGGAACACTCGGTTCATTAGCGCCATGAAAACTGTTGGCATATTCGTGCGACCCAATGGCATGAATGTATACTCATATAGACCATACCTTCTTCTGAAGGATGTAAGAGGTATATCTAATGGTATAACGTGTAACTGATGATAACCGGATCTCAAGTAAATCTTTGAGAATACACTGTCTCCTCGAAGCTGATCGAAGAGATCATCGATCCTCAGCAAGGGATATTAGTTCTTGACCGTCAACTGGTTCAACTTCTGATAATCTACACAAAGCCTAAGGGTACTGTCTGCGTTCTTCACAAAAAGGATAAGCGAACCCCAAGGAGAAGTACTGGTTCGGATGAAACGCTTTGGCTGCAACTCCTTCAACTATTTCTTGAGCTCCTGCAACTCAGGTGTAGCCATCCTATAGGGAGGAATGGACAGCAATACCACTCCTGGCACAAGCACAATCGAGAAGTCTACCTCCTGCTCTGGAGGTAGACCTGAAAAGTCCTTTGGAAAGACATCTCTGAAACGATCCACCACTGGAGGAAATTCCAACTGTGAAGTCCCCTGGTCATCCAGATAAAGACTAGCAATTTGGGCTGTAACTCCTTCTAGCCCATGATGCTTGAGTCCTGCTCAACTCGCCTAAACATCCCACTCTCCTCTATGAATAAAGGATTGACCCTCTGGTGATACAAAACTCACTCTACGACAATAACAGTCGACAACCACCTGGAAGGGAACCAACCCATCCATCCTGAGAATGACATCATAGCCTTTCATCTCTATGACATAGATATCCCATAAGAAATGATACCCTGCAACCTCGAGAGGGCACTCTCTGTACTAACGTATGCTAGAAGTCCTTGCTCCCAATGGGGTGTCAAGAGTCAACATGTCAGTAGATGAAAAGATACAGAGCCCAAGGCTCTCCAAAATAGAAACAGAGATAAAACTATGAAATACACCAGTATCCAAAAGAGATAAAGATAAAACTAAGGCTACTAAGATCATATCTCAAACTGTAGAAGGTCCGGGATCCTGCTCGAGATAGGTCTGCTCCACAGCAGAAGTCTGGACTGCCCCATGACCCTATGACCCTACCTGACCACTCTGAGCTGATCCACTCTGCTGTCGCTGATGACCGGGTGCCTGAACACCATGACCGCAACCTCCACCTCAACCCAAATGGCCGGAAGAACTCCAGTTCCCAGACTGGTGAGAAACTGGCGAATCATATCTAGAATGTGGTGTCATAGAATAACCCTTACCACCAGCTGAAGGTGAGAAGATATGACAAAAGCGCTGAAGATGGCCCACCTTGCTACAAGATCGGCACTCCATAAGATCTCTCTGGCACTGAGGCCTAGTATTCCCACTCCTACCGCATTGGTAGCACACAACCTGGCTGCCAGAAGATACATCCTGCCTGTCCTGATCTCCTCGAGAAGACTCTCTGTGACGCTTCCTACTTTCTGTAGGAGGAACATCGGCTCTGGATGTCGAACCATCTTGGCTCACTGCTCCAGAATCCCATAGATTTTGCTCAGTGATAAGCACCTGGTTGACGATAGAGGATATCGAAGTCAACCTGAAGATATTCACCTAGGAACAGATCTCCTGTCTGAGACTGTCCTCAAACTTCCTAATAAGGAACAACTCATCACCTGCTGGGATCGGTGTGAAACATTTTAGCTCAGTAAAGTGGGATGAGTACTCCATAATAGAAAGAGTACCCTACTGCAAACTCAAAAACTCATGGGCTCGATCGGCCCTCAGGGTCTCCGGATAGAAGTAGTCATAGAAGATGCGCCAAAACTCATCCCAAGACATACTCTATTGGCGCCCTGACTGTGAGATCACCTCCCACCACCTCTTGGTGGTGTCATAGAGCATATAGGTAGACATATTTTCCCTCTTCTCTGCAGGTATCTTGAGATGGTCGAAGATAGTCAACGTGGCCTCTAACCACGACTCAGTAGCCTAGGGTCCTCCATCCCCTGAGAATGTAGGAGGATGCTACGACTGAAAGACCCACGTCAACTCATCCATCGACGGGGCAGGAGGTGGCACTCCCTGAAAAGTCTGCATCATCCTCAGGAAGTCCTCCTTAAACTGCATATCGGCTCTCGCGGTGGATATAACTACTCGTGCCAAGGCTGGCACAACAGGATGATCTGTAGGTGGATCCTGATCAGCCATATCTGGGGTCTGATCACCGTCTGGAAACTGATGTGCAAACAGAAGACGTCTTGGAGGCATAGCTACGAAAGATCAAAAGAACACCGTAGATCAAGATTATCAATGACTGAGAAAACAAGAGTACAAAATGGGAACAAGATAAGGAAACATACAAGTTTTACCAAACACGACTACACGATGTGTATAAGAACAACACGGTGTGTTCTCTTAAGCCATTCACTTGGGCGTGTATTCCTGCCACACTGGTCGTGTAACTTCCCAAACTACATGGTGTGTTGTCCCCACACACGGCGTGTACTTTAACTCTACTCCCCTAACTGAGTCTCCTTACACAGCTAACCCACACGGTCCACTTAATCATAGACTACAAGGTGTGTTCCCTATGGACACAACATGTACTAAAGAAGGTTTCAGCAACCCGTGTTGTAAGTTACACGGTCGGCTACATGGTTGAACCTTACAAGGTGTGTTCCGAAAAAACACGGTGTGTATAGGAGAAGATAACACCGCCCCGTGTTGTTCGTGACATGGCCGGGTACCTGGAACAAAACTACACAATGTGTTCCTACCAAACACGACATGTTCTAATTGAGATTCCCCGGCCCATGTTGTTAGTGACACGACTGGGTACATGAATCACTACTACATGGTGTGTACCTACCATACATGGCATGTTCCAGAAGATTTTTACACAACACCGTGTTCCTGCCCACACAGTTAGTGACACATTTTAAAAACTACATGGCATGTATATACAAAGTACACACCGTGTATTCTGGGTTTTTCCGGGTAGTAGCTCAGAAACTGCACCGAAGTCCAGAAAACACAGAAACAAGGCATGAAGGTTCCAAATTCCGATCCATGAGGGCACATACTCCCTGCGAATCAAAGCTTAGCATCCAATACAGTCACAAAAAAGAAGAAAAGGTCAATGATCCACCAATTTACGATTCAAGAGGGACCATAACACCTCAAGAACCAAAATTTTGAATTCATCTAAGCAAGTACAATACTAACAGTCCTCTAACAAACATCAGGGATTCTATCAAGAATCTATCACAACAGCATGCATTATCTACACCAAGTCTATAACAAAAACATGCAATCGCTAATGCTCCCTAAATGGCATGGTAAGAATGCATGGCATGTGATTTATAACAGGTGCCTATATGATGCATGATATGGAATGTCATCATCTCATTGAGTTGCGATAGAAATAGAACCATAATAGCAACAAAAATAACAACACAAGTCATGTGAATGACTCTAGGTAAAATCATGTCAACTGTAACATTGCAAAGCCAGAAAACTGCAATAAGCGAGGTAGATTGGATTTTCTATGTACACGGTTTAGCTAATCCCGAGCACAACTTAACACTAAGTACCGAATATGTTCTATCCCTGGCTAAGGCCCCAAATAGTAAGTCAATAGAAAATAACTCTTTTGATACCACTTTGTAACGTCCCGGTTCTGGAAGCCACCCAGAGGCGCCCTGTACCCGGTTGGTCACATGGCCTCAAGTGCATTTCCCCAAATGCCAGAGGCTGCCGACTAGCAGTGAAGGATTTGGGTGTGATAGTGGAGAAATGATGCCCTCATTGGTAGAGTACACAATAGAAGTAAACAATAAGAAATAAAGGAAACAGAACAAACCATACATGAGTAAACAATGGAAGACTAAAGCAATAAATAGATAGAGCACACACACACACATATATATGAAATGATGCATGATACATATGTCTAAGAAATATTCCAAACAAGTCACAATACTGGAAATAAAATAGTTCCAAACCAAAGTACAAAAGAAAAGTAAACAAATAAACTTCTCAGTATCGCAAACCATAGCTTGGCCCCATGCTCTCCTACTATAAGTAATCAAGTACCAGAAGTCGAAGGGTGTTTTCTCTTGTCTATAACTCCAACAACATGGTCTTCTTGGGCCCCAAAGCATGGCCCAAACATGGTGTGAGACTAAATCCCAGTAGGAAACGACTTGAAGATATGTGCCTAACAGTCAATGAGTATATGGCAGATAATAGTAAAATAAGTAGTAAATAGTAACAACAAACAACAGGCAGTAACAAGAAGATAAACAACAGTAATAAGTCCATAGAACAACAAGCAGTAGTGAAGCAAATAGCTAACCACTAACAGGAAACCCTCTGGAAAGTACTTGCACCCATCCCCTCTGGTCCTAACCGAGAAGTACCACAATACTCTGGGCAGTGCACTCAGCCTAACCCCTCTGTTTTGGTCATACGAATTTATAAGACTCTTTGGGGAAGCTCACTAGGTCAATTCCCCTTATAGTCTAGGGTAGTCAGGGACTCTCCAATGAAGATCATGTGATCTAACCCTCGTGGCCTCAAGGTCTAGAAACTCTCTGAGGAAGCTCACTCGGTCTACCCTCCTGTAGTCTATATGATCCAAGGAACTCTAGGAAGCTCACTCGGTCTATCCCCTATAGCCTATAATGTCCAAAGGCACTCTGGGAAGCTCACTCGGTCTATCCCTTATAGCATATAATGTAAAAGACTCTCTGGGAAGATCACTCAGTCTATCCCTTATAGTCTATAGCACCAGGTTCCCACAACCCCGTTCCAGTCAGTGCATAATAATTCTATAAGGCCAAAGTACACCTATAGAGCTACTTGGATAACCAATGTACACCTATAGAGATAATAGTCTAAACAGTTTATAGCAAACAAGCATGTTATCATCATCACTCCATCCTACGGTCACTAGGCATGGAAACAGGCCAAACGACCAAGGCTAACAAAGACCCAAAGGTTGTAAACAGGACAAAGCATGGGAAAAACATCCAAGAACATCATTTATCCACAAACATGATCAATTTACCTCTACACAAGCATGCAAGCAAGGTAAAAATAACCACAAGGGAAAAACCGTAAACACGCAATACCCCGTTCATAGGTATTGGTGGTAATTTCACATAAAACTGAAAGAAATTGAATGTTAAGGCACAAACCACATACCTGGATGATAGAAGATCAATATACTTGATACACGAAGATTGATTCTCCTTATAACATCGACAATATGAGAAAACTACCAAAACTTTCAACCAATGATAACTTGAGAAAGAAGAGGAATTGGAAAACAAGGCTATAGGAGAAGGAAGGACTTGCCGTTGTGGTTCCAACGCAATTGACGAAGATTGATTAGGAGAATAGATGAAGGTGTGGGGATTTGGAGAAGTTTTGTGGCCGTATGGAGTCTCTTGGTCGAACGAGACCTAGAAGAAGATGATTCTGTTGATTAGGCATCGCCCCGATCCGTTTAATGAAAAAAATAAAATAAACGACGTATACTTCTTAAGTACATGGTGTGTACTCTATTTTTTACGTACTCTGTTTTAAGCGGCCTCCACTTTATTCCTACACACCGTGTGTGTCCTGGACACGGCCAGCACATGGCCTGGCGTGACAAGGGAGTTCACGGGATGTACTCATAAAGTACACATCGTGTAATTCAAAAATATCAAGAAATTCCTCTTTTCTCAAAAACTTCAGAAAAAGGAAAAACATACCTGAAATGAAGATCCGAGTTCTTATAAGAAACACCATTAAATGAAATGTGATTTACCAACATCTCTAAAAGATGTTGGTAATTTTTTTACCTATGTTTCAAAACATTTATAATTACTGACACCCAATTTAAAATGGATGGGGTACTAGGAAGATGAAGGGTGAATGATAAGGGAAGGTTGGTTAGGGAGATGCCAGAAATAAATATCAATTTAAAAAAATTGGCTAACAACCTAAAAATTATGAATTTAAAAAAATTGGTAACAAAAATTAACAAAGTATTTTAGAAATTTCAGTATATAAAATGTGATTTATAACATTTATAAAAAACTTCGGTAATTTTTTTACAACGGTTTGAATACATTAATAATTAATGACACCCCATATAATGTTGATGGGGGTACTAGGAAGATGAAGGGTACTGGATGAGGGTGGGTTGGTTGGGGAGATGCCAGAAAAAAATAAATTAAAAAATGGCTAAAAATCATTGTTAATTATCAATGTTTTCAGATATTGGTAAAAAAATCACCAATATCATTTTGAAATTCAATTAAATGAAATGTGATTTACCAAAAATTATAAAAAGAACATATTTATTTTTTTACTCATGTTGGAAATAATTTTTAATTAATGACACCCCATTTAAAGTTGGTGGGGTACTAGGGAGATGAGGTATATAGGATGAGGGGTGGTCGGTAGGGGAGATTCCAGAAAATAATTATCAATTAAAAAAAAGCTAAAAATAATCATTAATTATCATTTTTTGAAAAAATCACTAAAAAATATCAATTAATTTTTTTTAAAGTCTAAAAAATTATAAATTTCAATATAAAATTGAAATTTTTTACAAATATCGATAAAAAATTACCAATGTCTTTTAGAAACTCTAGTAAATTAAATTATATTTTCCAATGTTTCTAAAAAAATAAAGGTAATTTTTTTACTTATTTTTGAAAAAAATTTTAATTAACGACATCCCATTTAATTTGGGTGGGTTTCTATAAAGATGAGGGGTATAGGATGAGGGGAGTTATATTGGGGAGACATGAGAAAAAAATATTAATTAAATTTTTTTTCTGACACTCTAAAAAATTATGAATTGCAAAAGAAATTGAAGCTATTTACAAACATCAGTAAAAAAATAGCAATGTCTTTTAGAAACACTAGAAATTGAAGTTTAATTTAACAATGTTTCAAATAAATATATGTAATTTTTTTACCGATGTTTTAAAACATTTCTAATTAATGAAACCCCATTAAATGTGGGTGGGGTATTGGGAATATCAAGGGTACATGATGAGTGTAGGTCAGTTGGGGAGACACTAAAACAAATATCATTTGAAAAAATAGATAAAAACCTAAAAAATTATGATTAAAAAAAGTGAATATATTTAAAAAAAGTAGATAACAAAATACCAACATCTTTTAGAAATTCTAGTAAATGAAATGTGATTTACCGACATTTCAAAAAAAACATCTGTAGTTTTTTTTACAAATTTTTACAAACATTGCAAAATAATGACACCCCATTTAAAGTGGGTGGGGTACTGGGAAGATGAAGAGTACATGATGAGGGTAGGTTGGTTAAAGTGGTGCCATAAAAAATACCAATTAAAAAATGGAAAAAATCATCATTAATTATCAATGTTTGCAAACATCGTTAAAAAATTACGAACATCTTTTAGAAATATTGGTAAATGAAATGTGATTTACCACGTTTATAAAAAACATCAGTACTTTTTTAGAAATGTTTATAAATGTGGCTAATTTTGAGACACCATGTTTAATGTTGGTGGAGTACTTAGGATATGAGAGGTATGGGATGAGGGGAGGTTGGTTGGGGAGATTTTAGAAATAAATATCAATTACAAAAATTGACTAAAATTATAAAAAATTATGAATTTCAAAAAATAGTGAAGAAATTTATAAAAATTGGTAATATAGGTATGACTAACCAAAATTTATAAAAATAATCATTAATTATAAATAATTAATAAAATTGATAATAAAAAAACTAACAACATCTTTTAGAAACACTAGTAAATGAAATGCGATTTACTAATGTTCCTAAAAAACATCTGAAAATGTTTTTACCAATGTATTCAAACATTGATAACTACAGACACCCCATTTAATTTGGGTGGGGTACTAGGGAGATGAGGGTTACAGAATGAGGAGAGGTAGGTTGGGGAGATTCTAGAAAAAAAATGAATTAAAAAAGAGAAAAAGATTAGGAATTTATTTGAAAAAATCATAAAAAATTAACCAAATCCATTTAGATAATCTATTAAATGAAATGTGATTTACCAAAGTTTCTAAAAACATCATTAAATTTTTTTACTGATGTTTGTAAACATTGAAGATTAGAAAAAACCCATTTAAAGTGGGTGGGGTACTTGGGATATGAGGGGTACAGGATGAGGGGTGGATGGTTGGGGAGATGCCAGAAAAAATACCAATTTAAAAAACATGCTAAAAATTAAAAAATTTATGATTTTTTTTGTAAACATTAGAAAAAAATACCAACTTATTTTATATATGGTAGTAAATGAAATTTTATTTAACAATGTTTCTAAAAAACAATGGTAATTTATTTTATTAATGTTTGAAAACATTACTAATTAGCGACACCGTATTAAAATTCGGTGGGGTACTAGGGAAATGAGGGGTATAATATGAGTGGAGATCAGTTAGAGAGATTCTATAAAAAAATTAAACTAAAAAATTTGGCTAACATCCAAAAATAATAATAATTTCAAATAAAAAAGTTAATCTATTTATAAATATTGGTAATATAAGCATGACTTACCAACATTTCAAAAAGTCATCGTTAACGAGAAATGTTTGCAAACATTGGTATAAAAATGAAAATATTATTTTAGAAATGCTAGAAAATGAAATTTCATTTACTAACGTCTCTAAAAAATGTCGGTAAATTTTTTTATTGATGTTTTTAAACATTTCTAATTAGGGACACCCGATTTAAAGTGAGTGGGGTACTAGGGAGATGAGGGTTATAGGATGAGGGGAGGTCAACTGGGGAGATTCCAGAAAAAATATTAATTTTAAAAATTACTTAAAATACTAAAAAATTATAAATTTTTTTGTAAAGATAGGTAAAAAAACTACTAACACCTTTCATAAATTCTAGTAAATGAAATGAAATTTACCAACATTTCTAAAAAACATCGGTAATTGTTTTAGAGATGTTCGAAAAATTTTTTAAATTAGAGAAACCCCATTTAAAATGGGTGGGATACTAGGAATATGAGGGGTACGGGAAGACAAGATATGGGTTGGGGAGATTCCAGAAAAAAATATCAAGTAAAAACACTGGCTAAAGGCCTAAAAAATTATTAATTAAAAAACTGATGTTGTTTACAAATGTCAGTAATATTGTTGTGACATAAAACTATTTCTAAAAATAATCGTTAAAAGGGGTTTCACTAATTAGAAATGTTTTCAAACATTGTTATAAAAAATACCAACATCTTTTATAAATTATAGTAAATGAAATGTAATTTATCAACATTACTAAAAAAACAACAGTAATTATTTTCCCAATGTTTTTAAATTTCACTAATTTTGAGAAACCTTATTTAAATTGGGTGGGGTACTGGGGAGATGAGGAGTATAATATTAGGGGAGGTCATTTGGGGGACTCCATAAAAAGTATAAATTAAAAAAATTTAGCTAAAAGCCTAAAAATTTATGAATTTTAAAAAAATTAAATCTATTTACAAACATCAGTAATATTGGTGTTACTTACCACCCCCGAATAACCCAAAGGCCTTATTTTATTATTTATTTTTGATAAACACCCTTTCAAGGGATGAGGGGGAACCCTTACAAGTCCAATAGTATTAGAGAATACATGACTTGTAGGTCTTATGAAATATACAAACTAAACTTATAACTACTCCTCCTAGAATCTTCATTATGATATCAGCTCTCCACCTTTCCATGGCTATTCAGCTAGGATTCTCATGCAAGCACATGCTGGGGTTGATGGAAATTACATATCCTCTCTTTCTGAAATATCCTCTTAGATTCTGCTCTGGTGAATGCGCATGCTCAAAATCCTCATCTAGTGTCTGCTCCTTGTGGAATCTTTCATCTCATTAAGCATAATTTCAGGTGGGCCAAAGGCCTTGAGGTTTCCTGAAGGCTTTGAGGTAGCCCTGAAGTCTTACTCACCAGAAGTCCTTGCGTGGCCCGAAGGCCTTAAAAGACCCAATTCCCAAACCGGTGTCCAGAAATCCCATATGAATGGATAGTTCTATATGCTATAGTACCAAAAAATACTATTACAGTACTGCTACAGTACCCTGGAAATATGTATCCACCTGATTTTGAACTCTGGTCTCTTGGATTCACTTGCTAAGTCCTCACCAATTAGGCTATGGTTCTTGTGTTGTGACATACAACTTTTTCTAAAAACAATCACAAAATGGAGTGTAGCTAATTAGAAATGTTTTCAAACATCATTAAAATAAATTACCATGGTTTTTTATCAATTCAAGTAAATGAAACTTGATTTATCATTGTTTCTAAAAAACATCGATATTTTTTAAAACCAACATGTGTAAACATCACTGATTTTGAGACACCTCATTTAACGATTCTTTTTAGAATCATTGGTAAATGAGTTATAAATGTATAGAAATGTTTCTAATGATAAACAATTATTTTCACTGATTCATGTGTTTTGGGTAGTTTTAGATTTAGCCCTTGGCATCGAAAGGATATTAGGTGAAAAATTATATAGGTTACCAAATTATAATTTTGAGCATGATCTAGTAAAAACCCCACTAATTAGAAAGTCATAAGTGATGGATGTACTAGAATATGCCTTAGGAACTCCAGAAGGCAAAGGAATATTGGATAAAACATCAAAATCATTTAAATCAGGAAAAAGAGAGGCATCCAAGGGACCTGTATCAAGGATCATTGAAACCGTGGAAGGTGACTTGGGAAAATATTACTCTTTGCCTTTACTAATGACATTATCTTGATTCAATGATATTACTAAAGGAATATGATCAAGAAATCCATGAATAAACTAAATATTTAAATCCACCAAAACTCAATAAGTGTTCTCCCTAACGTCAATATGGTGCTAAGACTACATGAAATCCTTATAAGAATAGGTGGAAGAAACTAGATAGTAGGAAGGGTCTATATTGTTCTTATTATCTTCTTCTTGATCCTCTGAAGAAAAGATAACTTGAACTAAAGGCACACCTAGGATAAGGGAACCAACTAATCCAACCTTCTAATAAGGGATGATTGGTGGAGCTCTAGAATTATTTTACATCAATAATGAGTGACCTTGAAGATGACACACCAAACAATACAAAACCAGTGAGGGGAAAAAGGGAGTATTATTCCATGAAAAATCATCCTTATCTTATAGAAGAATGTCTGAAGGATAAGTATTCAAGAGGTTAATATTCACACAGATGTGAGCCACACCCTCTTCTTTTAGATAGAGTGTATTGTCAGATTTACAAATAAATGAACCCAGTGAGTCACCTATCCCTTTTATAAAATCCAAATTTTAAAGTGAGAGGGGAAGCATGGGATGTTTGATCTATAAGACCTTCAATAAAGGATCCTGAACTGAATGAATCTTCATTTTCCACTAAAATATATATAATTCCCTCCTTCATATAGATCGGATTGGGTGAGACTAGGTTTTCCAAAAATTCTCTTTGGATGAGAGAACTGCACAGAAGGAATTGTTATTCAACCCTGACACCCTATCTAGAGCCACTAACCCCCATGTAGTGATGATGTTTTTGAAAAAATCTAGTTCGAGTTTGTCTATCCTAAACCATGTGACCAATTACCATCTAAAGATATCTCCAGTCACTTTAAAAGAGTCACTACTAAAGAAAATTTCATGGAGACGCTCCAACCTCTTTATTAATATTTTTTTAAAAAAATATAATGATTTAAAATAAATTTTACTTTCAAAAAATGGGTTGGTAAAATAATATTATGTCTTATTATAATGATAATAAAATTATATGCGAATATAAGTAATTTTTCAAAGGGCTGAAAAAATTCCCATAATAATAAATTTGATATATTTAAAATAAATAAGGATTTTAATTAAAAATTAAATTTATCATATTTTTAAAATTATTTTCTTAACATTTATTTCATTTCTGGAATCTACTCATCAAAAACTTATAATCGTAAAATGTTTTTGTATTTTTCTAAAATAGTTGATTTTTTTATGAATAGTGAAATACGACATAATACTATATTTTATATTATATATTAAATATATACATAATTGATTAAGGGATGAAGTAATCACCAATTATTTCTTACTCAAATTCACCATTTAATAAATATATAGTAACACGATTATTCACTATTGGTATTCTTGATCCCGGAAAACAAAAAAATGAAAACATGTTAAAAAATACACTCTCCTCCCATTATAAATATAACCAATCCCCGCCCCTTCAACTATCAAATTATAAGACTTGGAGAATAAAAATACATTCCCAAACTATATCCTAATCACTATTCCAACATCACTAGTATCTGTAGTCTCACCAGATATTATTCCATGGAACCTTAATGGGTATCCTAATAGGAGACAACCAAAGGGAGAGGTAAATTCTCAACTAAACCACTTTAAATATAATTCTTCTCCTTCCATCATAATTTGTTTTCCATTAACCTATATATAGTATCATAAATATAATAAATATATTGAAATGTTATTATTATGGTGTTACATGAATAATCTACACCCCCTTCATTTGATTGTAAAACTAAAATGTTGTTCCCAATATGGTTGGTTCACCGCCTCTATGAACAACATACTACACTGTTCTCCAATGCCTTCAAGGATTGTTATAGGAATATTATTATGAATAAATAATATGATAATAATTATAATATATCTTATTTAATCTTTAGTAATGTTTTAATAAAAATTTAATTAAATAAAAGGAATCTAGTTTTTGGTGGTGGGTAAAATCACATAAATGAATAAACCTTATAACTATAGCGTTTGTATTAAATGAATCATCCATGTTTATAAATAAATATGAATATTTGTGATCACTTGAAATTCATATATTATATGAATATAATTTCATTTCATGTATTTTTTTCCTTTTATACAAACATCATTAATTATCCATGTGTGATTCGACTTTTGAACCATGAAAACAATTCCCCCAGAATAGTAAAATTATACATTATATGTATATCAATTAGTAATAATTAAAAATAGTATAATGATTGTAAATAAAATATAAATGTATGTGGTTATGAAATAATTCATTAATAAACTAATTAATCATGTTAATTTATTCATCACATTATGTGAAAGTGTATAATGAATCTGGGCACAAGGTAAGTGAACTACAAAACCACCCTCTTTATTTTGGGACACGATATTTCACTCTAAAACTCAATTCATCAAACCACTGTTATCATGTATTGATTTAATATTATTGTTTTATTGTCCTCTAAAATATATATTTATATAAATAGTTATTTTAACCTTTCATTATTGGGTATATATATGTTTTTATTGTTTCCTTCCCAATTTCATTTGTTAAGGAAACCTAATTAAAGAGAACTTCCCTATTTCTTAACCAAATTCATGTAAAACTAATTATAAATTTTCAAACCACTAATTATTTCAATGATTTATGAAATTATTATAGAAACCTCTTTTTATGGAAATTATTATGCCCTTACCCTTTTCAAGGATTTTTTACACTTTTTCTTAAAACCCCACTTAAATGGAATATTTCCAAAATTATTTCTCAGCACTATTTGTGTACTTAGTTCACCTGAGATTAATTTTCATTTCCTATTTTGATTTATCTATGAATACATAATGAAGATTAAATACCTTAATTCATGGAAACTCTTATGATTTTCTATATGGATATGCTAAATTTCTTGATTGAAAACCCATTTCTTTCCTAGGGTCATATTTATATTTATGCCAAATGTTTGGTTTCAATTTGTAGCACATATAAGAATGTTCATTTTATAATGGGTGAACTCAGATATTTGTCCAATTAATTTTGTAAATTTTATGACTAATGTGATGATATTTATGGGATTAGTGAGTACACCTAATATATTGTGGTACATGGTCCTCCATGTGATGTTTTCTTATATGTTTTCCTTAACTTCTACTTATGTCATGTTTTATGTTGATTCCACATTACCATGTTTCCATGGTTATATGATTCAATATTCATTATTTTATGAGTTTTTTTTATTATTTATGAAAAATTTAGTAATTTATATCATGTTATGCCTTTTGAGTCACATGATAGTATTTTTATCATGTTTATTACATTACTAGGATTTATATATATCTCCCCTTTATTCTTTGTATTCCCCTGGTTTTCTTATGTATTTTTATGAGATCAATGGTGTTTGGGGATTTATTATTGTTGGTCGGAGTGGATACTCAAGAGGGGGGTGAATTGAGTTCCAATTAAAATTTTCTGTTAAAAACAATGTTGATTAAAATCCCCCTATTTCAAAAACAGATTAAACTGTAGTGAATTTATACAGATTATAAAGGTTCAATTAGTTTCTCAGAGATTGATTAGTTCTCAGTTAACTTAATCTTATGATTAAATTAACTTTTGAAACTAACTTACTGGTCTATAATAAATATAAACACTTGCGAGTTTAACTATCAAAGTAGCTTTGAAAATAAATTATATTTCAAATTAATAGCAGCGGAATATGAAATAAATATGTAGTATGGATAAAGTATGTAGCTACAAACACAAATAATTAACCAAGAGGTTCAGTCTCAAGCCGAGACTTAGTCCTCTCAAAAGTTTATATAAAAATGATCCACACCCTGGATCGAGGTTAACAACAGTGAACACACTGTCCAGGTCACAAGACCTCTACCACAGTTCTGTGTGGGAAAACAAACAACAGCTTAGAGCTGTTCAGGTCTCATACGACCTCTACCACTATCCACAGTGGGAAATGAAGTGTAAAAAGGTTTCCTGAGGATTTACAGATCCTCCAGTGAAAGTACAGGAGTCAGTGTGTGTGTTTAATACAGCAGATAACACACACTGCTCAAAACGTAAAACAAATATATCACAGAGCAGAGATGTAGAGTTTAGAAATGGCTCTGGTGATTTCAGTGTAGCTCTGGACTCTTTTGTATTTGGTCAGAATTTATTCTGAGTCCTCTTATCGTTTTTGTTTGAGAAGAAGAGTGTCGTATGCTTCAGGCTCAAAGGCAGTGAGATGTAGTCAATGAAGTTCTTCAATGTTCTTTTGTATGCACAGAAATCTTCTTGAGTAGGCTTGATTGTGTATGAGGTTCTGTTCTCCATGGTTCTTCCTCCTCTTTCTTTTTCTCTGTATCTATCTTGTGTTCTTCTATCAACTCTTATATCTTCAGCAGAGTCTTCTTGTATTTATGTCACGTGCTTCGGAAGACAGAAAAAGTTTCCTTTCCGCAGGTATGAGGTACGGTTTCCTGACATCCGACAACCTTTATTAATAATTTGACAGATCATTAAAATATACCTAATATGACCGTTGGTTAGATTAAATAAAGATAAATATAAAGAAATTCAAACAATTTTTTATGAATATTGGAGAATCAAGTGATCGGTAGGTCATCAACATTAGTGAGTAATGATCGGTGACTCAGATACATCAGCATCGGTGAATCAGACTGATCAGCATCGGTCTGTCATCTGATCGGTGAGTCAGTTTGATCGGTGAGTCATTTGATCGGTGGCTCATTTGATCGGTGGCTCATTTTCATCGGTGAGTCATTTGCATCGGTGAGTCATTTGATCGGTGGCTCATTTGATCGGTGGCTCATTTGCATCGGTGATCCATTTGCATCGGTGAGTCATTTGATCGGTGAGTCAGTTTGATCAGCATCGGTCTGTCATCTGATCGGTGAGTCAGTTTGATCATCATTGGTGACTCATTTTGCATCGGATCGGTGAGTCATTTGCATCGGTGAGTCATTTGCATTGATGAGTCATTTGAATCGGTGACTCATTTTGCATTGGATCGGTGAGTCATTTGCATCGGTGAGTCATTTGCATCGGTGAGTCATTTGCATCGGTGACTCATTTTTCATTGTATCGGTGAGTCATTTTCATCGGTGAGTCATTTGCATCGGTGAGTCATTTGCATCGGTGACTCATTTTGCATTGGATCGGTGAGACCGTTGTCCTTTGATATGCGATCAGTGCTTCCGATGTCTGTTGATATTGAATCGGTGCTTCCAAAATACTTTGTACGTCAATAAGCATAGACAAAAAAAGTGATAACAGATTCATTAACAGATTGTAATTAAGTTTATGAGAAATCAAACCAGAGTAAGCATTAATGGTATGTGATGATTTGTGATTATTAAAACATCAATCATAGACATGAAATCAACAATCTTCCAGAGGGATCAACAATCTCCCCCTTTTTTATAATCACAAATATTTATCATTAAATATAAAAAATATGATATATCATTAATAAAAACATAATGAGAATTAAACCATAAGAAGAATAAATATAAAGAGATATATAAATCTCCCCCTTAATTTAGATTACCCATATATATTATACAGATTTCTCCCCCTGAGATATATACATCTTTTCTCCCATAAAGTATTCTTTTTCTTCTCCCATAAATTTTCTTCTCCCACATAAAGTATTCTTATTCTTCTCCCATAAATTTTCTTCTCCCATAAAGTAATCTTGTTCTTCTCCCCCTTTGGGATAATCAAAAAGGAGGGAAAACAGATAAGAGAAAGTGAAAGTAAAAGCAGTCAGCAGAGAGTATAGATAGAAAAATATTTGATAAAGTACAAACTATTACAAGTAGTACATTGTTCACCCCATCAAAAACAATACACAACTATTTGTTGGGATACAAAGGGGCTTTGCCTTTGTCTTTGGGATCAATAGTGGGTAAGTTTGAAGGCTTGGAGGCAGGCTGGTCTGGGCGAATCTGAAGTGGTGGTAGGACAACTCGGGCAGGTGTAGGAGCAGGTGCCACAGAGGGTTGTTGTTGAGAAATAGGAGCTGATTGAGAATCTTTCTGAGGGACTGGTCTTAACTGAGAGAGAGCTTGAGAAACAGATAGCTGATTTGGAGCTACATCAGAGTCACTGAGAGGTTCATATGTAGGAAGTACTATTGCAGTGGCCTGTGCATGCAAATAGGGCTTCAAAAGATGAATAAAGTCCTGAATGACTTCTGCTCCATACTTCATAGCTTTTTCAAAATAATCTTTATTCTCCATTAACTGTGCCAAGGAAGGGAAAAAATCTTGCAACTGATGAACTTGAGTTTTGAAGGCCTGAGTGACTGGAGGTAATTTCAGATTCTCTGCCAACACCTTGAAGCTTGTAGTCATCTCATGTTTTGTATAAATCTTGGAAAAGTAATTATCAACTTTCTCTTTCATCTCTTGCAGAGCTTTCTTAGCATCTACTGAATACACCAATGCCATCTTATGACTGTTATCACAGAGCTCTTTCATCTTCCTCAAATATTCTAAATCAATAATTTGTCTAACAGAAGCTAACTCATCATGCACAACTTCTCTTAGAGATTCTATCTCACGGGTAGTGATCTTGGTTACCTTGCCTGTACTGGCTTGGCTAACTATGTGAGTTAACTCAGCTTTCAACTTCCTCAGGTCAGACTTGTTGAGATGTTCAATCAAATTTCTCAAAACTTCCATCATACCAGAGATGGTTGATCGAAATTCGCTTGATAGAGATACCAGGCCGGTGTGAAGATCCTTCATAGTCTGATTCAAAAAGGCAATTTTCCTGCCAATAAGTTCACCAGTATTGGCCAGGTCTGGCTTCACAACATTAGATACTCTCTGTGAGAAGGCTTCTAATGAATGTTCAGAAACTTGGAGAGACACTTGAGTAAGAGCATTAGAAATTTGTTCTCTGACTGTGGCTCTCACAGCGATTAGCAATTCAATCTTAAACTTGTCAAGATCAGCTTGAGAGATTCCTGAACCAGGTAAATTATTATTTATAGGATCAACAGCAGGAACAGACCTTGCTTCTCGTGAGAGGTTCCTCTTCACAACTGCAGCAGATTCTGGCATTGCTTCTTCGTCTTCAGAATTTTCTAAGCCCAACACAGCATAACCAGGGTAGTCATCCCAAACAGCAGCACACAGGGTGTATTTTGGTTTCTCATAGCTTGTTGTTCCACTGATTTTTGGTGAATCATCCTTGCCACTGATATGTATTTCTTGTACTGACTGAGGTGATTCTATTTGATCTTCAGAAAGACCATCCACTGGTCTGTTATCACCATCAACAACAGCCTCAGCTTCATCAGCACGTCCATCATCACTCTTCTCAGAAGCTTCACTGTGATATTCTTCAGTGTCAGAATCTTCTTCATCACCAAGAATAGGTTCTGATTCTGGTAGGGCTAAGGGTGGACTAGCAGGTCCAAATTCTATTCTTCTTTTGGGACTGGCAGTGTCAGGATCACTCCAATCATCAGGAGATGACATACTTCCTTCCTCAGTCGCAGCTTCTTCTTGCTCTTGGGTTTCGGTGGCCTCATCCTTTCCTTCTTCTTGCTCATCATCATCAGAATAAACTGGTTCCTCATTTGGTTTCAAGCCAGGGTCTCTCAAATCCTTTGGCCTCTTGCCATGATCTATGAGATTGTAGGCTTCATACAATTTATCTTCATCTGCAAACCAGCACTTCTTCCATGGATTCCAATTGATTTTCATCCTCTTGCAGATCTCTTTGTTGAGATAGAAGGTATGATCTGTTTCATTAACTTCATCATCTTCATCAATACATTCTAGATTCTTGAGCATGGTAGATATCATCTTTGAATAAAACAAGGCAGTGGCTTTCTTGGATGGTTTTATCATTCCAGCTATGTGTACCATCACATATCTACACAAATTGATCTTCTCATGTGTTTTCAGAAGAAACAATAGGAAAACATCCTGGTACTTTACAGCAGCAAAATCTCCTCTCCTAGGGCAAAGTTGGTGCTGAATAAACTTGAAAAGAAGTCTGCATTCACCATCTAATTCTGAACCTGTGATTCTTCGTGACTCTCTGTTTCCTGTCAAAAGCTCCAGAGCTAGTTCATAAGAGAAGTAATCAGATGTTGGAGGAATATTCCCAGCATAATCCTCATACCGACCTTCATGAAGTATGTTCAAGCACTCAGCCCACTGCTTAGATGAGAAGGATATTTTCTTTCCTTTTATCACAGACGACAACCTGGCAACCTCCACACCATCTAAAGTGATTTCCAGATTCATATAGAACTCATGTACCAGCTTCGGGTAGTCTATTCGAGAGTTGTCAGAAAACCAGTCTATCCATCCTTGCGATTCAAGAACTTGCAGCAACAGTGACTTACTTGACAAAATCCACGCATATCTTACTTCTTTTTCTATAGCAACAATCCGAGTTTCCAGGTTCGGATTTACTGATCGTTGAGAGGTACTAATCGACTAGCCTCGAGCACACTTTGAAGGTACAGGGCTATCTGGTCCTTTGCTCGGTCTCTTTTGCTTAGCCATTCGAGGATTTTGGGAAGGCAGAAGTTCGAAGGTTCGAAGTAGAGGGGAAGAGAGGTTGAAAGTTTCGGCGGGAAATGAAAGGTCAAAGGTTTAGGGAAGATAAATAGCCGCGTATCATTTATTTTATCATTTAGGGTTCCCATAAAAAGTATAAAAGAAATTTACTAATTAATTACAATATAATAATAAAAAAAATATCGGTATGACAGATCGGTTGCACAGATCGGTTGCACAGATCGGTTTCACAGATCGGTTTCAGAGATCAGTTTCACAGATCGGTTTCACAGATCGGTTTCACAGATCGGTTTCACAGATCGGTTTCACAGATCGGTTTCACAGATCGGTTTCACAGATCGGTTTCACAGATCGGTTTCACAGATCGGTTTCACAGATCGGTTTCACAGATCGGTTTCACAGATCGGTTTCACAGATCGGTTTCACAGATCGGTTTCACAGATCTGTTTCACAGATCGGTTTCACAGATCGGTTTCACAGATCGGTTTCACAGATCGGTTTCACAGATCGGTTTCACAGATCGGTTTCACAGATCGGTTTCACAGATCAGTTTCACAGATCGGTTTCACAGATCGGTTTCACAGATCAGTTTCACAGATCAGTTTCATAGATCAATCATACACAACTCTTGTTTAATAAATTTCATTCTTTCAGAGCATAAAGGCTTTGTGAAGATATCAGCTAATTGATGTTCAGAACTAATAAATTTCAAAGAAATATCACCTTTTTGATAATGATCTCTTAGAAAGTGATGTCTGACATCAATGTGCTTAGTTCTAGAGTGAGACACAGGGTTCTTAGATATATTTATTGCACTAGTATTGTCACAGTTAATTGAAACATTTTTAAGATCAAATCCATAATCCAATAGAGTGTGTTTCATCCACAGAATTTGTGCACAGCAACTACCAGCAGCTATGTATTCTGCTTCGGCAGTAGACAATGCAACTGAGTTCTGTTTCTTACTACACCATGATACTAGGTATTTTCCAAGCAAATGACATGTTCCAGATGTGCTCTTCCTATCTAACTTACATCCAGCAAAGTCAGCATCTGAATAGCTAGTTAGGTTAAATGATTGTCCTTTTGGATAAAACAAACCTAAATTTATAGTATACTTAAGATACTTAAAAATCCTTTTAACAGCCAGTAAGTGTGATTCTTTAGGATTAGCTTGAAATCTAGAGCACATACATACACTGAACATAATGTCTGGTCGACTAGCAGTAAGATAAAGTAAGCTCCCAATCATACCTCTGTAATTGGTTTGATCCACTGGTTTCCCAGCTTCATCTGTATCCAATTTACAGGTAGTACTCATAGGTGTATCACTTTCCTTAATACTATCCAATCCAAAAACGTTTTAAAAGATCTTTTGTATATTTACTATGATTTAAAATAATTCCATCTTTAGTTTGAAGAATTTGAAAACCAAGAAAATACTTAAGCTCTCCCATTAAGCTCATTTCAAATTCATTTTGCATAACCTTTGAAAAATCAGTACATAAGGAATTTTTAGAAGATCCAAAAATAATATCATCAACATAGATTTGTACTATTAATACATCTTTTGAAATCCTTTTTATAAAAAGAGTGGGATCAGCTACTCCTTTTGTAAATCCTTTTGAGATAAGAAAGTTTGAAATCCTTTCATACCAAGCTCTTGGAGCTTGTTTTAAACCATATAAAGCTTTAGAAAGTTTAAAAACATGATTTGGAGAATGAGGATTTAAAAAACCAGGTGGTTGTTCTACAAAAACATCTTCAACAATAAAACCATTTAGAAAAGCACTTTTGAAATCCATTTGATATAGCTTGAAATTCAGATGTGATGCATAGGCAAGTAAGATCCTAATAGCCTCTAATCTAGCTACAGGTGCAAAGGTTTCCTCATAGTCAATTCCTTCTTCTTGATTGTAACCTTGTGCAACTAGCCTAGCTTTATTTCTAATGATGTTTCCAGATTCATCAACTTTGTTTCTAAATACCCATTTTGTGCCAATGGTCAAAATGTCCTTAGATCTTTCTACTAAATTCCAGACTTTGTTTCTTTCAAATTGATTTAGTTCTTCTTGCATAGCCATTACCCAAAATTCATCATTGATAGCATCATTGATATTTTTAGGTTATAACTGTGAAAGAAAAGCTTGATTTTCAACTTGATTTCTTAGAGAAGCTCTAGTCTGTGTTCCTCTATCTAGATTTCCTACAACAGCATCTAAAGGATGGTTCTTTAGAGTCCTAGATGGTCTTGAAAAGATAGGGCTAGAGATTTCAGATTCATCTACAGATTGAGGTTCAACAGAAGCAGGTTCTGGAGAATTTCCAGAGCTGGATGTTTTAACTATAGGTCCATTGTATTTATCATTGAGATTCAAACCAGAGAGATCATCTTCAAGATAAATTTTAGGTTCATGTGGATCAGTTTCATCAAATTTGATGTGAACAGATTCTTCCACACATTTGGTTCTTTTATTGAAAACTCTATAGGCTTTACTAGAGATAGAGTAACCTAGGAAAATTCCTTTATCACTCTTGGATGCAAATTTGTCAAGATTGTCTCTAGTATTGAGAATGAAGACTTTGCAGCCAAAAACTTTGAAGTAGTTAACCTTAGGTTTCCTATGGTTCCACAACTCATAAGGGGTCCTCTTAAGAACTGGTCTGATCAAGACTCTGTTAATGACATAACAAACTGTATTTACAACTTCATCCCAAAAGTAAATAGGCAGTTCATATTCATTGAGCATGGTTATAGCTATTTCTTGCAGGGTTCTATTCCTTCTCTCTACTACACCATTTTGTTGGGGTGTCCTAGGGGCAGAGAAATTGTGACTATAGCCATTGTGTGAGCAGTAAGAATCAAACTCATGATTTTCAAACTCACGACCATGATCACTTCTTAGGGTCTTAATCTTGAGTCCACAAAGATTTTCTACAGACTTGGAGTATTTAACAAAGTAAGAACAAGCTTCACTTTTGTGAGCTAGAAAATATACCCAAGTATATCTAGAAAAGTCATCTACAAGAACATAGACATAGTGCTTCCCATTTAAACTAGAAACTCTAGAAGGTCCAAATAAATCCATGTGAACCAACTCGAGAGGTTGAGAAGTTGACACTTCTTTCTTTTATTTAAAAGAAACTTTATGTTGCTTTCCTTTTTGACAGGGATTACAAACTTTGTCTGCTGGAAATTCAAGTTTGGGTAAGTCTCTAACTAAGTTCTTCCTAGAAAGTTTTCTAAGTGAGTGTACATTGAAGTGTCCTAATCTTCTGTGCCAAAGCCAAGACTCTTTATGAAAAGAATTTAAGCAAGGAATATTCTGCTTAGCTAAGGAATCTAAATCAACAGCATAAGCATTTTCATTTCTTAAAGCAGAAAATACTAAAACATTTTTAGAGTTAAAAACATTGCAAGAAACATTTTTAAATTTCACATAAAAACCATCATCACACAATTGAGAAATGCTTAACAAGTTATATTTAAGTCCATTGACAAATAAAACTTTAGAAACCAAGATTGAATCAGTGTTACCAATCTGGCCTAAGCCGATGATTTTTCCTTTTGAATTATCACCAAAAGTGACAAAGCCTCCATCAACTTTTACTAAGCTCTTGAAACATGAAAAGTCTCCTGACATATGTCTTGAACATCCACTATCTAAGTACCATATCTTCTTGTGACAGCTCTTCAAGCAGGTCTCCTACAAAACAGATTTAGATGGAAGATGATTTTGGTACCCAGATCTTCTTGGGTCCAGACATGTTAGCCAATGATACTTTAGGTACCCATATTTGTCTAATGGGTCTCATATAATTTGTAGAATTAACATTCTTTGAAAGATAAAACTTATTAGATCCATTACTATGAATATAACTGGTTGAGGCATATGAAGTTCCAGAATTAACTATCTTCTGTCCAGATTTAGGAATGAATCTAGTTTTGGCAACTTTTCTTTGTCCAGGTTGGTATCCTATACCAGTAGTATATCTAGGTGCAACTTTCTTTCCTAGCATTTGTGTTAGAGTATTCTTGCCATTTGTGAACTTCTCTAAGTCTTTTCTGAGTTGTTCATTAGACAATTTTAATTCAGTATTCTCTTTAAGCAACTGAGCATTCTTTTCTACTTCTATATCCAAATCAGATTTATGCTTAACACTTAAAGCATACTGTTTCTTTAAACATTTATATTTATCTTTAAGCTCATTACAGGTTTCTTCAAGCATATCACAATATTCAAACAGTTCAGATTTAGACATGTTATCACCTTCAGAATCATCTCCAGAATAATATGAATTTGAAGCAGGAGTTTATGATGTTACCTCAGAAGTGTTTGTCATAAAACACATGTTGGATCGATTCCTTTCAGAGTCTGAAGATTCAGCTTCACTTGTGCTGTCTTCCGAAGCACTCCAAGTAGCCTTCATGGATTTCTTGTACTTGTTATCCTTGTATTAATACTTCTTTCTGTATTTCAGATTTGGACAGTCGGTTTTTATGTGTCCTTTTCTTTTTCATTCATAACAGACAACTTCATCTGATTTATCAGACTTCTTCCAATCCTTTTTCCAGTGTCCTTTGTTATCATACTTGCCTTTGTAGTTTGACTTTCTGAAAAACTTCTTCTTCCTATAGAATTTCTTAAATCTTCTAGCAATGTGTGCCATCTCAGCATCACTGTCAGAATCATTCTCAGTTTCCTCACTACTTAAACTTTCATTGATAGCTTGAGGCTTTTCCTTATCCTTATTCTTTGAGGTTGTAGTCTTGAAGGCAATAGACTTCCTTTTAGGTTCATCATCTTCTTATTTATTTACTTTAATCTCTTCTTCATACATCATCAGCTTACCAATTAATTCCTTGACAGGCAGTGTTCCAATGTCATAGGATTCTCTAATGGAGACAGAGGTTCCTCTCCATCTTTCAGGTAGACATCTCAAAATTCTCATGATTTGCTCCTTTGATGGAACATCCTTTCCCAGAGAAGTCATTGTGTTGACAATTTCATTGAACCTGAGATACATATCAGAAATGGGTTCATCAGGCTTCATCTTAAAATTATCATACTTAATAGTATAGGTATTCAATCTCATCTCCTTAACATTAGTTGTTCCTTCATGAGAAACAGCTAAGGTATCCCAAATTTCATATGCAGTTTTACATGCAGAAATTCTATTAAATTCTTCATCTCCTAGAGCACAGTACAGAGCATTCATAGCTTTACAATTATTATTGTAAGCAGTCTTTGTAGGTTCATCCCAAGTAGATCTATCAGTACTGGGAATTTTATATTCAGCTTCAATGACAGTCCAAATATCAAATCCCATACTTTCTAAGTGAATTTTCATTTTTAGCTTCCACTGAGCATAGTTGTTTCCATTAAAGAAAGGTGGACGGTTAGTAGCAGCACCCTCAAGTCTATTATCCATGATATTACAAAAAGAATTTTAAAGAGATAAATATTTAGAAATAACAGAAATTTTAAGAACTTTAAAATACAACTAAAATCACAGTTGAAAAACAGAGTACGTTTAGAAAATATTAACACCCTCTGATACCAAGTGTTGGTCGGAGTGGATACTCAAGAGGGGGGTGAATTGAGTTCCAATTAAAATTTTCTGTTAAAAACAATGTTGATTAAAATCCCCCTATTTCAAAAACAGATTAAACTGTAGTGAATTTATACAGATTATAAAGGTTCAATTAGTTTCTCAAAGATTTATTAGTTCTCAGTTAACTTAATCTTATGATTAAATTAACTTTTGAAACTAACTTACTGGTCTATAATAAATATAAACACTTGCGAGTTTAACTATCAAAGTAGCTTTGAAAATAAATTATATTTCAAAGTAATAGCAGCGGAATATGAAATAAATATGTAGTATGGATAAAGTATGTAGCTACAAACACAGAGAATTAACCAAGAGGTTCAGTCTCAAGACGAGACTTAGTCCTCTCAAAAGTTTATATAAAAATGATCCACACCCTGGATCGGGGTTAGCAACAGTGAACACACTGTCCAGGTCACAAGACCTCTACCACAGTTCTGTGTGGGAAAACAAACAACAACTTAGAGCTGTCCAGGTCTCATACGACCTCTACCACTATCCACAGTGGGAAATGAAGTGTAAAAAGGTTTTTTGAGGATTTACAGATCCTCCAGTGAAAGTACAGGAGTTAGTGTGTGTGTTTAATACAGCAGATAACACACACTGCTCAAAATGTAAAACAAATGTATCACAGAGCAGAGATGTAGAGTTTAGAAATGGCTCTGGTGATTTCAGTGTAGCTCTGGACTCTTTTGTATTTGGTCATAATTTATTCTGAGTCCTCTTCTCGTTTTTGTTTGAGAAGAAGAGTGTCGTATGCTTCAGGCTCAAAGGCAGTGAGATGTAGTTGATGAAGTTCTTCAATGTTCTTTTATATGCACAGAACTCTTCTTGAGTAGGCTTGATTGTGTATGAGGTTCTGTTCTCCTTGGTTCTTCCTCCTCTTTCTTTTTCTCTGTATCTATCTTGTGTTCTTATATCAACTCTTATATATTCAGCAGAGTCTTCTTGTATTTATGTCACGTGCTTCGGAAGACAGAAAAAGTTTCCTTTCCACAGGTACGAGGTACAGTTTCCTGACATCCGACAACCTTTATTAATAATTTGACAGAGCATTAAAATATACCTAATATGACCGTTGGTTAGATTAAATAAAGATAAATATAAAGAAATTCAAACAGTTGTTTATGACTATTGGAGAATCAAGTGATCGGTAGGTCATCAGCATTAGTGAGTAATGATCGGTGACTCAGATAGATCATCATCGGTGAATCAGACTGATCAGCATCGGTCTGTCATCTGATCGGTGAGTCAGTTTGATCGGTGAGTCATTTGATCGGTGTCTCATTTGATCGGTGGCTCATTTGCATCAGTGAGTCATTTTCATCGGTGAGTCATTTGATCGGTGGCTCATTTGATCGGTGGCTCATTTGCATCGGTGAGTCATTTGCATCAGTGAGTCATTTGATCGGTGAGTCAGTTTGATCAGCATCGGTCTGTCATCCGATCGGTGAGTCAGTTTGATCAGCATCGGTGACTCATTTTGCATCGGATCAGTGAGTCATTTGCATCGGTGAGTCATTTGCATCGGTGAGTCGTTTGCATCGGTGACTCATTTTGCATTGGATCGGTGAGTCATTTGCATCGGTGAGTCATTTGCATCGGTGAGTCATTTGCGTCGGTGACTCATTTTGCATTGGATCAGTGAGACCGTTGTCCTTTGCTATGCGATCAGTGCTTCCGATGTCTGTTGATATTGAATCGGTGCTTCCAAAATACTTTGTACGTCAATAAGCATAGACAAAAAAGTGATAACAGATTCATTAACAGATTGTAATTAAGTTTATGAGAAATCAAACCAGAGTAAGCATTAATGGTATGTGATGATTTGTGATTATTAAAACATCAATCATAGACATGAAATCAACAATCTTCTAGAGGGATCAACAATTATGTTGATTAAAATAAACATGTTTGTTTAGTTTCATGTAAATGTTTTATATACCAAGCATTCCATATATAGAAGTCCCCTCGATCATTGGGTTTTGTTTATTGGATATTTTTCTTCAAATCATGTAATAATATGCAAAAAAGACATGGGTTACCATATTCATTATGAGGTGGACTACAATTTTTCATTCTTATTGTGATATTTTCTTTTTGGTTACCAATTAAGTCTTCTAATTGGGATATCTTATAAAAACCCATACTTTTTATACATAAATATGACATCTAATTAAATTAAGTTTCATTACATTAGATTAAAATCCATGAAAACACTATAATTTTTTAGTGTCATCAGAAAATTGGATACATAATAAACTAATACATAAATTATTTATATGACCCCCACTTATTTATTCACTACTAGAACTCTTCTTAGACACACATTACATGAAAAAATACATCATATCACGGGGAAATCAGAACATAATAAAGTGTGATCTTATATGCTTAATAAAGGTATAAAAGGGATATATCAATGATGATTTAAATATACCAAGAGCATATAGGGAATGAGAAAATTGGATTAAATATTGAAAATAATACCATGTATTTCGTTGTTCATAAAACTACTTCATGTAATAAAGCATAGAATATTATAAGGAATGAATCATAATGGAATAGAAGAATGTGATCCCTAAGAACCTCACATTCCCAAAAAATCATGTCATAAAGGGTTGAATAAATTGTGTAATTATCAAAATCATAAAAATATTATGTCTAGGATACTCACTAATAAATTTATAACATGTTAGGATTGAGATAACTACTTATATACCGACTTATGGCTTGGGATAACCTCCCTTGTAATCACTTTTGTGTTTGGGATAAAATCTCCTGAACCCTCTATCTGGCATGGGATTATCTCTTTTGTACCCTTTTAGCTCATAGAACATTAATATTTAACTAATTAATTAAAGGATATATAATTCTAGGCCCACCTATCACGTAATCATAAATCGATTCTTATGAATTCCATGGTATTAGAAAAAAATTTATCATCGCTTATACCATGGAAAAGAAAATTATTTTCTTAGATATTTTTTCATCATGTCCATAAACCATCCAGAGGAAGAATAAAGATTGTATCCTTAGATCGTATCCTCATTAAATCCTAAGAGTCATCAATGCATGTTATCATAGAAGATTAATTATTTTAAAATATCACTGGAATATTTATTGAGGAAAATAACCTTTTCATTTTTAAATCACATATTAAATTCAAAAAAAATTCTAAATATAAAGGAAAACATGTTCTGTAACACCCACATATTATTATGAAATAATTAACCTTACATAACTATATTTCTTAGATAGATTTCACTACACACAACAATGAGTTTAAATTAACTATAACTGTTATTAAAATATTTGTTTCTATTATCACTTAGTAATTTGATTGGAGGGTATGAATAGTAATTACTTATTTTTTGAATAATATATGATCTACTCATTTAAAAAATGAATTCATTAGTTATAAAATTATTATAATTAAAAACAAAATTTATTTCAAAATAAGAGAGTTGTTTTTCAGAAAAATTTCATTTATACATTTAATGTTTTTTATATTAATAATTTTAATTTATCATTGGTGAATAATTTTTAATTAAATGTGTAAATTTTCTTCTTGAATTTTTTTAACATTAAACAAATAAATTTATTTCCATAAGATAATAATAAATATAGTTTTATGCTTATAAATGTATTTTTTTCCTTAAAAAAATATTTTCCACATCTTGGGAACTTTGTAATATCCTGATATTTTAGAAGGAAGGCCTATTTTCAATAGTGTATAAGATACACAACACCGAATTTAATTAAACACTGAAAATTATTATATGACTGTTATAACCTAGCCATAAAATTTGTGGGTATAAGTTGGAATAACTGATTTATGAAATAAATATAATCTTCTTACCCAATAAAAATTTATTGGTAAATGATTAGAAAATAATAACCTATTTTAAAGAAAATTCATTTTATTATTGAAAAAAAAATTCTTCAATTTTTTTATTGATTAGTAATAGTTAATTTCCAGTAATTTTTAAAAATATATTTGATAAAATGAAATTCATATTGTAAATCTTAATATCAAATTTCTTCTGTAGTTAAATTTTGAAAATTTTCTGAAAAGCTGGATTTTTTAATGAATACTGATAAATATCAATTCTTATTAAAATTTATATTTTTTAAGTACTTACAAGTTAAAATTCTGTTTTTGAATAGTTTTAAGCAATCATTAATTTTATTTTATTTAATTTTACCAATTATAGTTCTATAAATATATTTTATTCATGAATTTAGTAGATTTTTTTTTATATTTAATTGATGGAATTTTTCTAAAAAACTATAATTTATTATGTTTTTTACTTCAATAAATTTGCGAGACTAGGCTTTCGCCTAGTTCAGACTTTCCTGGTATAATTTATTATGTTTTTCAAATTCATTTTAAATTAAATTCTAAAAATTCTTTGTTTTGATTTTTTAAAAATTTATTAAAATTTGTATTCACAGTGTTCAAATGTATTGAATATTTTCCTTTTTAGACAATATGAACAATAACTTTGGTAAACTGTATTACCATGGTAAAGGGTAAATAAGTTAATTAGAGGTAAAAATAATATGATAAGGACCATAAAATGACACTTAAAATTTCTCTAATTTTATTTTATTTATAATTTTCTTCCATAATAATTTATTTTTTTGATAAATTTTCTTTGGTTTCCTTTGGTAAGTGATAATTACATTTAAAATATTTTATTTAACGAAAAGTCAAAGATTCGACACCCTTATTTTTAATAAGTGTAAAATTTTTATTATATGGTTATAATGATGATATATATGAATATAAATATTTATCTATATCATGGAAATTTATTTTTAATTTTTTTTAGAAAAATTAATTACCTTAAACTCATACACAGTGTTGATGAACTAATTATTTTTTTAAAACAAATTTCAAATAAATGTTATTTGGAATATTAAAGTAAATATAATTTGAGATAATTGAGGTGATAAAATAATTTTACAGTTGACCTCATCATGTTAGTGTTGTAATAAAATATTTCTACCGAATTATAAGTGTTATCTTGATATTATTAAAGTCAAAGTAAGGAATAGTTATTAAAATTGATATTATGAATGTTTTATGGTAAATAATGTTTTATTAAATGATATAAAATTCTTAAAAATATTAAATTCGTCCAATGTATTCAAATTATATTTAAAATTTCATCCATGATCCATTTATAGGTTTTTTATTTTATAATAACTATACTAACCATCAAAGTGTAAAAAATTCATGTTTTCATGGTAAGAGTTAAAGGGGTTAAATAGAGTTTAAACCCAATAGATAATGGTATAAATATAGATAAACATATCTAATTTTTTTATTATGATATCCTATCACATACTCATATTATAATCAAAATAAATAACTTTTAAGATATTTTTAATTGAAAATTAATTTATATTAATTTCATATTTTTGTAAAATACCATGAGTGCCCCTCTCCTCTATTCTAAAAGGGTACATATTATTATAATTTCATCACACATAGAAACCATTTTGGATCATAAAATACCTAATACAATTTCTTCCAAGATTCCCTCCCCAAATTATAATTGTCTTTTTTTTGAATAACACCACAATTATTGTTCTTAAGGTGTTAAGCATGGGATATTGTCTAAATACGATGCATCATTTATAATCAATAATTTATATTTTGATTATTTTTTCACACCCATAAAACCTTCTACAACAATGATAAAATATTAACCCTAGTGTCCTTCATATACTAATATGTTATTATGTTAGTTTCATACCCTGTATCAATCTCCACTTCCATCAAATGGGAAAATAATACATCATTCGTGTGTACAATGGACTACCATCTCACTAACTGATGTAATTTGTTTTCCATCACCATCTACCAAGAGTAGTAATAATGATGTAATTATGGTTTATATATGATATTCATTAAATATTAATCATTATTAAAAGATAATATATCATTTACATTCTTATATTTCTTATCACAAGAAAATGATAAATTCGTTCGTGCGTATGTCTAGACTACCACCTTCACAAAGTGACGTGATTCATTTTTCACCACAACATCACATGGGTGATATATATATATATTTAAATAATTGATATTATATATAATAAATTATGACCATTCTTTAAAGATAAAATAAATCTTACCATTGTTATAATAATTATTGAGAAATTGAAACATTAGTCACGTGTATGTATTGCCCACCATCTCCATGATTGTAACATAATTAGTTTTTAATATGAATATTTTATGGATTTATTTATAAGTATAATATATTTATTAAAATATTGATTATTTCATGATTATAATTCTTTAAATGATGGAATAATGAAAACATTGACCACAGAAATAATACCAAATTCATTTTGGACTCAAGTACCAAATATCATCAAAAAAACTAATGTGAAATTAGATAATTAAGTAACTATTATAACATGATAATAAGTGATATAAATTAATAATAAAATTTGAAAAGGTTCTTTATTATGTATTTATTTAGCCCAATTTTATTACGTAGGAGGATGAAAAAAGCATGTGCTGATTTGGACTTAAGCTAAGGGATTTCTTAACTCAATTTCTATTCATTGGGTTAAACTTATACTTCATTGATTATTTCATGCTATGATTTTGTGATTTTTTTTATATTTGGTTTTAGTACATATTTTTTATGTGGATTTATAGTTTATACAAATAATTAATTCATTTTATTAATTCTTACATCAATATTATTATCTTTGTAGTGGATTTTTGTGTCACTATTATTTTTGTATAACACATTCTAGTTTCACAACATGTTTATTTTATGGGGTGTATATACTTCCCATGAATCCCTTTTTTCATATATCTTATCAATTTTATGTGGATTTACATTTATATAAATTTTTATTTATTTCATGTGTATTGTGGTTCAAATGTTACAAAAGCGGTAAAGTCTAATTTTAAAATATTAATATTATTTAAAATTTTATCCACTAGGGAATGTTTCTATTCTATTTCCATGTTTTCTAAAAAATATTACCAAAATGTTTTTCACTATTATCCAATGAATATTTATAGTCCTTTTTATCCCTGATTTATTTTTCACAAAACAGTTTGAAAGGAATATTTTTATCATTTTCCAAACAATGTACTTTATGACTTTTCTAAAAAAAGACAGACGATATGTTTTTTTAACTTATATGACATGAGTGGATTCTTCCATGGTCATGAAACTATAATTATTTGAAGATTCATATAAAATATTAAATTTTACTTTTCTAAGAAACTTATTCCCATCATAATTTCAAGGATTTTCAAAAAAATGTTTTAAATGTGTAAAGGATGTTTTTCTCAAGAATTAATCAAACTGATATTTAAAAATAATTTTCCATATAAGAATATATTATTTGATGTTACCTATGTTTTATGGGGGATATTATCCAAGGATACCATTATTATTTTTTATATGTATAATTTATGTTTATAATGGAAAGATGTTTATAAAAAAATTATATTACAATGGGTTATAAAATGATGAAATGTTTATGGAACCCATTTCTTTTAATGGGTATTGATATGATGAATGATTTTTTTTCTTATGGAACACATATGTACTGTTTTAATAATGTGATTGTTGGTACATATATCTCACTCTAATGAATTGAGATACATTTTATATCTCATGAGAAATATTGGACTCGAATGGGGAATGAAACTGGTTTAGTAAGACAGAGATAGAATGAGGACTGAATCTAGTTCAGTAAGATAGTTCTGGAATATGGAGTGAATCTGTATTAGTAACACAGGTATGGAATATAGAGTGAATATTGTTCAATATGATTGGGATGAAATGAAGAGTGAACTTGGTTTGGTATTGGATTTTGTCCACTATGATAGTCTTGGCTGTGAACCTTGATTAATACGGAAATTATATTCTATGCTTGTGTGCATGCCATAAATTCTGTGTCTTATACCAATATTATTATCCCATGAATCTTGTTATTTTATATGATTATCATTCAAGTTTTATTAATTTACAAGATTAATTCCATGATTCAAGATTATGATCGTTAATATGTAGGGTATAATTTCTAATATTGTGTTCATGTTTAGATACCCTTATTCTCATGATTCTATTTTGTAATATTTGATATCTCTTTTGTATACCCTTACTAAGAATATGAGAAATAAATTTCTTATGTTTCATTTTATCTAGGATATAAACGTCTTTTTTTGGTAGGATATGACTAATAAGGGTTTCAGATGTGATGAATGTTTGGGAGATGATATAGATTTTAATAGGCTATCTTTGTATTTTTTCTAAAATATATATGAGTTTATCCAAATTCTCTAAAACTATAAACCTAAAAATACCTTGGGTATCTAAATGATCTAAAATTTTATTTTTAAATTTTATGTTTTCATAGAACAAATTGAGTCACATTTATCATTGACAAATCTAGAAATACAATGTTTGTGTTTTTAGCATAGAATATTTATGTGCGGGTGTCAAGCTGTTACATTTGGTATTAACGTAGGGTTTAGACTACTTTATAGATTATGATGTTTTCCTTATAATTTATCTTTATATTTATATATAAAATCATGGGTATATCAGACCATAAGTTTAGAGTCTTAGAAATCCATTTTGATGTTTTAAATTAGAAAATTTTATGGTATTTTTTGGAGATAATTATATTTTTAGATAATTATGAGGTATTATAGATTGGGAGGAAAATTAAAATGTGTGAGATAAAAATTGAAGTTTTATTGAATATTTAGTATTTAATATATTATGGTTATTTTTTAGGATGTTTCTCACTTTTCTAGAATTTTATAATGTTGGTTTTTGAAAAAGGAAAACATTCAAGATGGGTGACAACCTAATGCATTCAGCAAAGTTGTGAGGTTTGAACCCATAATCGAAGTGTGACAATGGTGAATTTCCTAATATTTTCCTACTTAATGTCCTAGTAGGTATGAAATTTTCTTAAATGTTTTGACATATGAAGAATAATTTGATTACGGGTAACCAATGTTTTATCATATAGATACACATGGGTTTTGATATTGATTTAGTGGTTAAGTGATTAATGTTATTTCTGAATAATCTCGTGATATTTTTAAAAAATATTTGATATTACGGGATATTATTTATTAAATAAAGGTTGAATTATCTTTTTAAAAAACATATGATTTTATTGTGGATTTATGGTGCTACATATTACATTTGGAAATTATTAGAATATCTTAGAGATTATTTTATTAGGGAAATTACATTTTTATTATGGGAATTTAAGATTTATTGATGTTATCTATAGATAAATATTAGATTCATCTTATAATACTATGAGATTTTTAGGATTCAATCTATGTTATAAATATTTCAATTAATTTTTAGGATTATTATTTATTGAATTATCTAAGTTGAAATTTGGTAATAATTGTTGAATTTTTAATAATAAATTAGTTTTCCATATGTGAAGGTTTACCATCTTCAGATTTAACTTATCTTGTGATAACTCTTTTGGTTGTTGTTAATGTTTGAAATAATGATAAATATGTTGATATCATTATGTAGATTTCAAGATATGTGAAATTTTATTCTATTACTTCTGGCATAAAAAATCAAACTCATCTTTTGGAAAAAAATATGAGTTTTTGGTTGAAATTTAATAAATTATTAATCTATAATTTTCATGTATGTATATTTACTTATGTTCTTAAAACATGATTTAAATGAATAACTCAACATTTAGAAAATTAAATGGAAACAAAAATTTTATTTGTTTACATTTCTTAAGGATAAATCAATAGTCTTTTAACCCATTATAGATTTATAGTTTAATGATGGTTAACTTTATCATGACCACATTCTCTCTATAAGTTCATGGGAGTTAGTTTTTTGTTCCAGGACTATGACTTCTTATATGGAATCCTTTTATGTGTTACTTCAGCTGACCTCCATACCGTCTTTTCATTATTTTAAAGTGGAAGCTTTAGGGACTATTTTTACAATGTGGTATTTCAACAAAGATAATTTCATATGTAAAATCATGGTTATCAAGAACAAATAAAAATTTTGAGGGTTAAATTGATTAAAGTGGGGAGAATATAATATCTCTAGATTTTAGAAGGAAAGAATATGTTCAATAGTGTACTATATATGCAACACTGAGTTTAAACAAACAATATAATATTATTATTTGATTCTTATAACATAATAATTAAATTTATGGGTATTAATAGTAATAAATGGTTTATAAAATAAATATAAACTTCATAATAAATATAAATTAATTGGGAAAGGATTACAAAATAATCACACAATTTTTAGAAAATTCATTTTATTCTTCAAAAAATAAATTGTCTTCAGAAATAATTTTTAATAACTTTTCGATATTTAAAAAAATATATATGATAAAATTAAATTAATTTTTTAAATCATTATAAAAAGAAATTATGGTGAAATTTTGATAATTTTCTGAAAATTTTGATTTTTTCAATGAATAGTGAAAATAATTTTTTTTATTAAAAATTGTATTTTTTAGGTATTTTCAATGTTGAATTATTTTTTTCATTAGTTTTATATTTTAATTACTTCAATTTGATATAAAATATTATATTTATTATTTTTGAAATGTAATTTTAATTTAATTTATAAAAAAATATATTTAAAATTGGGCATTTTTCTAAAAAAATATTTTTGGTTACGTTTTTCTGGATTAATTTTAAATTAAATTCAGAAACTTTTGTGTTCTGAATATTGAAAAAATTTATTTCTTATTTGGAAACATAGGGTCAAAATTTAGTAAATAGTTCCCTTTTATTTTTGAACAATATGAATAGTAACCTTGATAAATTTTATTACCATGATAAATGGTAAATCAGTTAATTAAGGGTAACAATAATATGATAAGGATTGTAAAATGACCCCAAAACTTGCCCCAATTTTTTTATATGAGTATTTTTAATTCATAGTAATTATTTTTTCAATTATAAGGCCTTTTGGATTCATTTTGTATGTGATTATGACATTTATAATATTTTTTTTATAGAAAATTCAAAGTTGTCACACTCATATTTCTAATAAATATTAAATTTCTAATGTGGGGTTATCCAGAGGATATATTGAATAATAAATATAAATTTAAAATATTATTATTTACCTATATCATGGAAATTTATTTTTAATTTGTAGTAAAAAAATAATTATTTAAAATATTTACAAAATGCTGATTGAGTAATTATTTTATTAATTGAGATATAAAATAAATATTATGAAAAATATTAAAAATATATAATTTGAGATTATTAATATTATCATAAAATTTTCTATATAACCTCAATATGTTTTTAATTTAATAAAAAAAAATTATTTAATTATATGTGTTATTTTTATATTATTAAAGTCAAAGTAATGAGTATTCTATATAATTGACATTATGAATATTTTAATGTAAATTATATTTTATTAATTGATATAAATTTTTTAAAAATATTAAATATTTAAAATTGATTTGGATAATGTTTAAAAATTCATATGTGATCCTTTTATGTCTAGTTTTTAATTTTCTGATAACTTTATTAACCTTTAAAGTGTAAAAATTCATGTTGTCATGGTAAGAGTTGAAGATGTAAAATAAGGGTTAAAACCAAAATATAATGATAAAAAAATTAGATAAAACTTATATAAATATTATTTTAATATGGAATTTATAACCATAATCATCTTATATTTTAAATTTCTCACTTTGGGGATTTTTAAATTTATAATTAATTTATATTAATTTAATATTTTGGGAAATTCAAAGAGTGGCCTTGTCCACTCTTATAAAAGGGTATCTCTTATTATCATTTCCTTACCCTTCAAAAGAATTTTCACTTAGACAATACCATCAAAAATATATTCTTATAATCCATCCCCAAATTCTAGAGGTCATATTTTAGTGGTAACACCACCATTAGTGGTCTTAAGATGTTAACCAATGAAGAATTTTCATAAGAGAGGTGTAATGTTTAATTGGGCGTTTCTGTTTTTTTATTCTTCCTCACCTATAAACCTCATATAAACCAAGATAAAATAATAAATCATGTTTTTTCCCTATAAATATATTTTATTATATTATTTTAATGACCTATATCTATCTCCACTTCCAGGAAATAGGAAAAGAATTCATCATTTGTGTGTACGATGGACAATCGTCTCACGAACTGATATAATTCATTTTCCATCACTTTATATCTTGACTATTTAAAATAACATAATTAAAGTTTATATATAATATTAATGAAATATTTATCATTCCTAAAATATGATATTCCACTTACTTTATTAAATTTTTCTGCACTGAAAAACGATAATGTTGTTTTTGTGTACATGTGGACTACCACCTCCGTGAAGGGATATTATTTGTTTTTCATCACCAAATCACATGGATGATTTATATATAAATATGTATTTAATGAAGTAATATTATATATATATATATGATATTATGATCATTATATAAGGATAAAATAATACTTACCTTATTTTTATAATGTTCATTGAAAAATGGAAACGTTAATCATGCGTACGTACAACCTATCGTCTCTAGGATTTTAACATAGTTCACTATTCATATCCATATTTTATGGAATGATTTAAAAGTATAATTTATTTATATAAATTATAATTATTAAATTATTTTTTATATATGATGGAATAATGACCACATCTACTATATAAATCATACCAAATTCATTTTGGACTCAAGTATCGAATATCATCAAAACATCTAATGTGAACATAAATAATTAGTTAATTGTTGTAACATGCCAAAGAATGATATTAAAGGATTAATAAACTTGAAATTTTTTCTCAAGATGTTAAATAATTAAAATAAGTTTATTATTTTTGAATATAAATAACATACATGTTGATTTGGACTTAAGGTAATGAACTTCTTAACTCAATTTCCATTCATTGTGTTAAAATTATACTATATTGATTATACCATAAAAATATTATGCATGAAATAAAATTTTATTATATTCCATTTTATTTATAATTTGTTTATATGGATTTGAATTTGATATAGATAATTAATGAATTTAATTAACACTTACTTCTATGATATGATCATTGTTAGGTATTTTCATCTCGCTTTTATTTATTTAGGACACATGCCATATTCATCACTTTCTTTGCATGTGATTTATATACTACCCATAAATTTATTTTTTTCATACATATTATGTGATTTCTTTTTATTTACTTATACAGCTATTACCAATTCTTTCATGGGTCTTAGGGATCAAAATTTACAAAATCAATAATGGTTTATTTCACAATCTCAGTATTATTAGATATTCTATCTTCTAAAGAGAATTTCTATTGTATGTCCACATTTTTAAAAAATGATTTCAAAATGGTTTTTACTATTCCAATAGGATTCTTTCATTTCATTTTTACCCATTTTTTAATTTTTTACAAAAAAATTTGAAAGAAATATTTTTATCATTTTCCAAACAAGGTATTGTGTGACTTTTGTGGCAAAAATATGGAAAGAATTTTTTTAACATATAAAAAATCAGAATATTTTCCTACTATCATGTTTCCATAATTATTTTAATCATAATATAATATTTAGAAGGTTAGTTTTAATAAAAATTTATTCCTTGGTAGTTACTAAGATTTTCAAAAAAAATGTTTTCAAAACAGAAGGGTTATTTTGCACAAAAATTATTTTATGTGATATTTAAAAATTATTTTCCATTTAATATAAACATATTAAAGGTTAATTATGTTTTATTGGGGACATAATATAACGATACCATCTTTAGTCTTTCTCCAGGTGGTTTGTGTTAATAATGGCATGATGTTTATGAATTCAATTACTTTACCATTGGTTAGGAAATGATGAAATTATTATGAAACATATTTCTTTTCATGGGTTATGATATGATGAATGTTTTATGTTCATGTGGAATAAATATTTATGGTTTTAATTACATGATTTATGGTACTTATATATCCCACCAATGCATTGGATAAATATTTTTATCTCATGAGATAGGCAAGACTAGAATGGGGAATGAACCCTATTGAGTAAGACAAGACTATAATGAGGAGTGAAGTTAGTTCAATGAGATAGGGTTTGAATAGAGAGTGAAACCAATATGGTAAGAAAGAAATATAATGGGGAGTGAACCCAGTTTAGTAAGATAGGGTCAGAATGGAGAGTGAATGTATTTCAATATAGGACATTGTCCGCTATGATGCTCTTAGTATTGATCCTTAACTAACAGGGAAATTATTATATATGCTTTTGAGAATGCCAAAATTTTCATTTATTATTCCAATATTATGATCTCATGGATCATTTTATTTGATATCCTTATGATTCATGTCTTATTAACTTCCATTATTTATTTCATCATTCAATAATATGATCTTTTATATGCGAGGTATTATTTCCAAATGTTGTTTTCATGTTCTTATAGCCTTATACTCATGTTATGATTATATAATCATTGATATCTCCTATAGTTACCCTTACTCTTCAAATGATCTCATACTTTCTTATTTTTTTATTTTTTCTAGGTTATGAAGAGATGTCTCAATTAGGATATGTCTAAAAATGTGGATAAACGTGAAGAAAATTTGGGAGATGATATAGATTTTTATAGGCCAATGTATTGTTTTTTTAGAAGATATGTAGGATTTTTTACAAATTTTATAAAACCATAAACATAAAAGGTCCTTGATGATGTAAGTGATCAAATATTTTCTTTTGACATTGTATGATTTTTTGGAAAAAATTGGGACAAATTTAACAATATCAGATCCAGAAATGTAATGTTTATGTGTTTACACCGAATCTAAAGTGTGGGTCTTGGGTTGTTACACACTTACATTAAAATTAATTAAATAAAAGTATAGTTATTTAATTATATAAATATAAATAAATATTTACAATCATGAGGTTCAAATTTTTTAAATATTCCCTTTTTTTTTGGTTAATTTTAATAGTAATAGTTGTAAAATTTATCACCACAATAAAGGGTAAATAATGTTAATCTTGGATAAAAACAGCTGATAAGGCCATAGTTATTTATAATTATTCTTATGGGGTGAAATTAATTATACCCTTAATACATTAAGATCTAAATCTAGTTTCTTTATGGATACATTCCCTTAAACATACATATAGATTATTTAAATCGAAGAAAGTTTCAAAATTCACTCTCTTCGTTTCTAATATCCTTTATTTGATCAAATATAGAAAAAATTCAGTTATAAATAAATCTTAAAATCAATTTTTTTCATAATTAAATAATATTCCTGTGGTAAAATTATTTATAATTTTATTTATTATATAATTACCATAAATTCTTACACAATACCGAGATATTATTTATTCAGTTAATTGAAAAATAAAACAAATGACATTAAATTTATTAAAAGTATTATAATTTAAGAAATTTATATCTTTACATGAATGTTACAAATGTTTTTCACATTAGAATATTATATTTGAATTCAATCTTTGTCTTTATGTCTTTTAAAACATATTATATAAATAATGTCAAAATTGACGATAATGTTATTTTATCAAAAAAATATTTTTTAAAATTATTTCAACACCATAAAATTATTGAAATAAGAAAAAAATTATATGGTTTAAATTTTCATAAATTGACCATTTAGGTCTTATTTTCATCCTATATGTAAAAATTACAACCCTTTAATGTTTTAAATTTTGTTACTGTAGTTAAAATTTAAATTGGTTAACTAAGGGTTAATAAAAATGATATGGTTTAATGAACATAAAAAAATGTCTAAATTTTATTTTATTATTTTATTACAATCCTATCCTAAATCATCTTCATATCCATGGATATTTGAACAAATATTTCTTTACAATGAATTTATTATCATTTTATATTTTAGTAAATTCCAAAAGTGCCCCTCACCTAAATTATAAATGGTACCCTCATACATTAATTCATTATATCACTTTTATCATTAAAGATAAACCAAAAACTATCAATTTCCATTATAATCTTACCTAGACACATCCTAAATATTTTTTTCTAGCCAAAATGACCAACCCTATATCTTTTAAGAGGAGATCAAATGGATTCATTTTGAAGGACAATTATTTTCATTAACATATAACTTTATTTTATCCACTGATTTACCTCTTATAAATATATGGTATATATTTTTATATAATAACTTAATTATATTAAATGTTATTAAATGTTATTTTTTTTGAATATTCCATTATACGTCCTCTTTCCCATAAAATAATAAGTGAAAGTGTCTCCCTTGTGTACGTACGACTTACCTTCTCTATGAGGTGAAAAAATTCATTTTTAATCATAATATTTTATAAGTGGGTATAATGATGGGTTTGAGTTTTATATATATTATATTTTTTTAAATAATTATACTTATTTAATTATATTATCAAATCTATCATCTTATAATCTAATCATTTCTGAATCAATAATGTCCTTCGTGCATACGTGTGGACTACCGCCTCCATGAAGTGATGTGATTCATTTTTCAATTATATATTACATGGATGGTATTGAGTAAGAATTTTATGATTTTCCATTATATAATAATTATCCTATAATGGTGTATTAATATTTACTCTTCTCTCTTTCCATCGGTTGAAAAATAATAATAGCATTCACACGTATGTACGACCTACCATCTCCATGAATGTTTTAATTCATTTTTCTACCCCTAACATTTTTTGATGACTATAAATATATATATAATTAAAATATATTATTTCTTTATATTGATAAATATTCATGATATGATGAAACTGTGATAAATATTCATGTAAAAAAACTACTAAGTTGATATTCTCATGATAAATGAAGCAGTTAACACCCCAAAATTAAAATTTTAATAATGATTTGTTGATAAAATGGGGTATTAAAATGTTATAAAGGGATCATATCTGATATTATTTATAGAAAAATTTATCTATTATATAATTATCAAAAATTTAATCTTATTATATAGGTCTTTGAATAGGTAAGGGTTTTGTTTAAATATCTCATCAATATTATTGATCATTTAAGTCTCAACTGGGGAATATTTTTCTTCATATCCATGTTTTATAAAAATATTTTTAAAGAATTTTTTTAACATTTTTTTTATGATTTTCTAAACAAAAGTTTACCAATGTGTAACTTCCCTGATAGGACACTCTCTCACATGGATAAATTATGTTGGTTACGGGACTTCAAGAACGTCTCCCCATACGCTAGATACTACCAACTAGCAGTGGGGGTGTAATGATCATAGTGGGGATACAATAACCCCTCATATACAGATAAAATATAGAAAGAATAAAAAAATATGATTAACTGAAATAGAAGAAATAATATAACATACAACATGATATTAAATGCAAGAACAAAGTAAATAAAATAATAACAGTGCAATTTCAGGCCATAATTTATACAAATATCCAACTAAAATTAATACAGATAAAATACCATGATGACACAAATTAATTAAGAAAATCATGGTATTGAACCCCATTTCGGTCCCGACTACAAGCTCCAATCGATCCAAAATTCAATAATCAACTATAGGGTGCCTTTCCCTTGTCTAAACCTATATCCATGTAATATGCCTAGGTACCAAATAGTGACCTGAATAAGATATGAGTAAAACTTAATAGGTTGAACTATCATGTCTAAATAGAAATAGTGTAACACAAAAGTGCATGGAACAAATTGATAAATATTTATATTAAGTAATCAACTTGATATTAAACAATAAACAACCTACATCAGCACCATATCAGAATATCAATGAGAATATAGCACAACTAGGGAAACCATAAAAACAAATCATTGGTATAATATCATAACTAGGAAAATAACTCGGTATAAGAATTTTCGCATCCATGAAAATCCCTATATATAATCATTTCAGCATCCGTTCCAAGCCCTATATATAAGAATTTGTGCATCACCTGGCTAATCCCTATAATAATTATAGCATAACAGAACCAAGTCCTCTATATAAGAATTTTTTTATAACTGGAAAAATCGCGTTAAGCATTACTACATTACCAGATCAATACCTCTATATAATCATCTCATAATCAATGACATTGTAAGATATACCAACAAGTGTAACACAAAAAAATTTATAATCCACAAGGTTTAATTTAGCTAATTACCCTATTATCTATAAATTGAATTCAATTTATCAAACTAGGATGTTATCCATTAACATGCCAGTGCACACAACCATATCATATCAAGTTTCAAAAGCCATTCAAAATAATCAAGTAATGTATTTTCTATGGCGAACCTACCAAAATAAAATCACATGAGGTCTCATATAATGATAAACTCATTATAAAACATTTTCCATTTCAATATTATTTCAGGGTAGGATCACCAAATGTGTAACCAAAAGTTAGGTTGCAACACTAGTAGATCCAAATAAATATAAAAAATAATCTAACATGGGATTTTATAATCACCCTTTTATTCAATTCATTAATATGGGTGTTATTTTACCTCAATATCACAATATTATACATACATATGCAAATGAAATTGAACATAAGGTTTGGATTTAGACTACCTTCAATTATTTCAAAATTAAGAAAATTCTTTCAATGGGTAACACATGATCATAACATATCTTCAAGATTTTCAATAGTCTACATAGATTAAACATCATCCAGAGGATGATAGGTCACACTAATTATTACATGAAATCCCATATCTTTTTAAAGATCCTTCTAGAGTTGATATTTTTAATATGGATCTATATCAGTAATGATACTCCCCAAAATATTGTGCTACCAAAATATTTCTTACATGTAGAGACTACCCAAATCATCAATAGTGAAGGTATACCTAATAAAAAAGAACATGAATTATTTCTTCATTAAATATATGATCACCCATACATCATAATTATCATCGGTTTCAATAGGGACATCTTCCCATTTCTACTCTAGAGTGGGCTGGGGCTGCAACAACCTAGTAGGCCTTTGATGCTCGACCTTCACCAATTGACATGTGAGATATCTCATAATAAATCCCACCACCTCTTTCTTCATTCCTGGAAACTAGTACTATCTTGTCAAACCAATATGTACCACCCATCAAGAATCCTGAAACTCTATTATCATCTCCTCATGAAATCCATTCAGAATTCATACTCAGTCATGAAAAAGAAGATAATTTCCACTTCTATGACATGATCATGATGGTTTAACCCCACCATATAATCCACCTCCCAGATCAAAGATAACTGTATCAGATAAGTACTTTATCGTCATTTAGTCCAAAAGTATGGGTATAATAGATTTTAAATTCATAGTTACTCATCTCTAGAACTTATCTAAATTTATATCTGTAAAGAGTTATATCATCTTCCACACTTCACAAGAATTTCAAATTGCCTATATCTGCATCTTCTATATCAATGAATCAACAATTATGATTCCCTTTCCAGGTGCATGGGTTGAGTCAATGTTGAAGGACTAAAGATACTCTACACACCTCCCAGGATGAAGGTTCAAGTCTAAATATGAAAATATGCAACTGAGGCCCGTTTAATCCGTGTACACCACTAAAATCTAACCCAAAATATAGTGTCATAGGTATCATGGGGAACATACCACCCCAACTAACTACAAATATTGAGAAGGATAATTCTTCTCATGTGGTCTCCACTTTCTATTTTTATATACAACCACTCGATTGTTTTGAAATAGAAATTACTTGAGTACAACTCTAATTATTTCACATTACATTTTATATGACTTACCTGGAAAAGGTAATGTGGGGATAAGTACAGAAGTTAGCCTTCTTTTTATCTCATGAAAATATTACTCACAAGCATCTGACCAAACAAACTTAACTCATTTTATGGTCATCTAAGACATTATTTCATCTATACAATATAAGAATTTGATAAAATGCCAATAATAACCTATTAAGAATAGAAAATTATGAATATAAATGAAAATATTGTCCCTCTCCTAAGATAATACAGTTAAAACCATTTTGGTTCCACTAACACTCCATCCTATAAGATGACAAAACCCAATAAGTTTATGTTATCAATCTAGAAATTACATTTAGTTAGATTTGTGTAAAGACTATTATCTTCCAATATACTCAAGATGATGTCAAGATATTTGAAATGATCATCTTATAACTAAGATTAGACTAATATGTCATCAAATAAACCCACCAAAAATTAAACAAAAAAGGTTGAATTATTAGATTCATCAAGTCCATGAATACCACCCGTGCGTTCGTTAGACCGAATGACATCAAAATGGACTCATAAAATCCATACCTTCTCTAAAAATAAATCTCTATTATGTAAGAATGTATAACCCTAAATTGGTTGTATTCTGATCTCAAAATTATAGTATAGATGATCTGTTCACCTCTCAACTGGTCATAGAGATAATTTATATACATAAGGGTATATTGGTTCTTTCCCATCATCCAGTTGAACCTATGATAATCCACACATAAGTGAAAAGTTCCATCAACCTTATTGGAAAACAATTGTGATCCCCAATGTTATGTAGTAGGTTGAATTAAACCCTTAGACTCTAAATATTGTAACTAATCTTTCAACTCCTGAAGCTCGGTCGGTTAAATTCTGTAAGGCATGATAAAAACTACCTCCACTCCCAACACAAACTCGATCATGAACTCGATCTCCCCCTCAGGTGGTAAGCTATACAACTCATAAATAAAACCATCCTAAAATGGTCTATCATTAAGGGAAATGTATCCTACAACTCTCCACCATCATCTATATCACAACATATTATCTGAGTTGTGAGATAATTCAATCTACACTAAATTGGTCCTTCCTGTCCAGTTGGAAGATCCCACTCACCCTGGTGAAAATAGTTGTGTCCTTATAGAGATATAAAGGTAACTCCCGTCCATTAACATTTTATTTGATCTTATTATTGAAGTAAATAATCCATACTAATAATCAAATTGAAACTTTCCATTTCCAATATGGATAGTTTCCAAAAGAAATTATAACCACTAATTTCTATAGACCACACCTTGTAATGTTTTATATTCCATCAATGATTTCCCAACATTTTATTAATGTCCAATGCATCATCTATTCTCACCGAAACCAATCCCAAACCATTTTAAAAAATAGCATATAAAATGGAATGTGATGCTTCTGTATCAAACACTATGTTTGTTATGGTAGATGATATATAATTTGTACCACTAATGGTAGAAATTCCAGCAACCACAATAGCTGGAGTAGATTTTATATTGTGCAGCTAACTTTCCCCTATACCCTAGGCTCCAATCTAACTCCCTTGGGTTATCCCCTCTATATGGAATTTTCGCTCCAACACTTGGGTACCATCTTCACTTCCTCAACATGAAAATTGTGTGGAATACACGTTACCAATCAGTTGAGGGGTAGTTGTGTCCTTTATATATATTAGAGCTTTTCATGATCCCCTTCCACTGTTATGATGATGCATGCCACTACAAATACTCAATGGGTGACTCAGCCTAACGCAAGCATAGAAATATAGAGCAGGGTTCAGAAAATGATGCCTCTTGTGGTCCAACATTCCATACTAATATCATCGTAGCAAAACACAGACCTGATATGGTTTTCCACTACCTTGACTGCCCTTACAACTATTTCTATAGCAAAGACTTTTATAGGGACACTTCATGCACCCATAAGAAGAGATCCTAGTCCACCCTACTGAAACAACATGGTCACTGCATGGTGTCCCTCTCAATTTTCCTTTTTTGCTATGTTTTTGGTTAATCACATATGAAAATATATTCATGAAAAAAATTACTTGTGACCTAATTTGAAAAAAATACCATCCTAAATACAACTCACCCTTGATATCTCATCACCATCTAAATATGGTGAAAATAAATACAATTCAGTGAAATGTACTGAATATTCTATCACTAACATTCTATTATATGTCAGATTCATTAACTCATGAGACATCCCATCCCTTAACATCTCTACTTAGTATTGGCTTAGAAAATTCACCTCAATGTCCTTCCAAGATAGCTCTTATTATTGCCAATATTTCTCCAGAATGACCCATTAATACTTAGTATGTCAAAAAATAATATGTGTATAAATATTAAACCTCTTCTCTTTGAGTGTCTTGAGATGATTTATGATCATATAAACTAGTTTTATTTAGGATTCAACTACCTAGTGTCCTCCCTCCATACTGAATTTTGGTGGATGTTGTTGAAAAAACTATCCCATCAACTTAGACATTGAAGGAACAATGCAAAAATTATCCCTTCCCATAGACCACATGACCCTCAGGAATATGTCCTAAAACTAAACACCCATATAATAATTAAGAGCTAAAGGAAGCTCTAGATCAGCTATATTATAATTGTGTTGATTTACACACTCATAATGCTCAATTCCAAGATAAAGAAGATGTGTTTTCCCTATAAAAAAAACTCTTTAGAACAGTAGCTAACAAAAATTTCAATCACAACATGTGACATCAATAGAAAAACAATTGATCATGGTCTCTCTAAACATGGATTACAAGTGATTTAGCATGGAATTACATTTCATTAATTTAATTTATCAGATATAATGTGTATCTCATTTTATAGTTTATTCAATAAAATATATCACATGAAATAAATATATCCTTATCATGAACAATATTTATAATGATATATCTCTATGTTCCTATCATATTTCAAGCACAATCATGTTGCACCATATTGGGTCATGATTATAAATCTAAAGGAAAATAACATCGCATGACATGTTAATCATCCAAGGTGAAATAACATCACCGTAATTAGTAAACATCACAAACACAAATCCCATACATGGGCACTCATATTTTCCCCACTACATTGGTTAGTGACTCCCATTCCCAAGAAAATTACCAAGCCCCCACACATCTTAGTATCCTTTTTATATTTCTAAAATATTAAGTAAATAGAAAAAGAAAAACTCAAAACCACTAAACCACATTGTAACATCTTTATGATTCGGCAGTCTCTCACATGGCCAAATTAGGTTGGGTATAGTACCTTAATCATACCTCCATGTAAGCCCTATAAAAATTATAGAATAACCAGATTAAGACCTTTATATAATCATATCAGAATCGATTTCATATCAAGATATATCAACATGTGGCCCACATACATCATCATAAGCCACACATTTTAGTTTGACCAATTACCCTTTTTACATTAAATTACCTTTCATTTATCAAATTTGGTTATAACCATTAAAATTACAGTGTGAAAAACCATACCATATTCAGTTTCACCATAAATTATAAATAATCAAGTAATCTATTTTATAATTTAAACCATTAAAAATAAAATCACCAGAGGTCTCATGTCATGATAAACACACTGTAATCCATTATCCAGTTCATTATTCCATGGTAGGCTCACCCAATGGGTAGATAAAAGTGATGTTGCAACACCTTTGGATCCAATGGGATATAGTTAATAATCCAATACATGATTTTTTTTTCATTACCCATTTTTAAATTAATTAATGGTGACATTATTTTGGTATAATTTCACAATATTTCACATACTTAATCAAAGGAAACTAACCATATTTTTTTTGGTTTTCTACCACCTAACTTTATCAGGAGATCAAGAAAATGCATTTAATAGGTAATATAAATAATAAACAAACTGAAGAATACCTTAAATAGAATTATATCACCTGAGGTGAAAATCAAAAACTTTTTCTAAAATTGTCAAAATATTTCACTGTGATTACGTGGAACAAGTGGAAGAGGAGGGAAAACTCATGAGAAATCACTCATTGGAGACTATTATTTTGATCAAAACCCAAATAAAGGAACTTGGTATTCCAAAATCACTTGTAAATAAAAAATTTTCTGAGGGAGAATGTCTTCACATATATTTAACCAAAACATAGGTGAATTATGGGCTTAAAACCACTGAAACTGAGAAATACAATGTGTGTAATTATTTCTCATCATACAATTCAAAAATTATGAGTTATGAGAAAAAGTGTCACATAATATTAAAATAACAATGTTTGAATAATAAAATTCATGTACCAGTTTCATTGAATGTATTCATTTCACATAATGTTCCTATTTCACAATAACTTCCTCGAAATAGTTACGCTTCGTGTAAAATTTACACAATATATAAGTACCCTATAGGTAGATTTAATCCCAAATTCTGAAAAATATTCCAAACCACCTATGATGACTTTTATTCTCATGTGTAACTCTCATAAACCCTTTAAAACATTTTTACCCATACTCTGTTAACTCCAAAAAACATACATCACTAAACATTAGAACATTTTCCTCAAAAAACATTTACTACCCTCAAAGGGACTTAACCAACATGTTTTAAAGGAGTAGTAAAACCCAAAAAAATTATGTTTAATACAAAACTAAAATAAGGACATACCTAGAAAATGTTGATATATTACACTATGTTTTAATTTTTACAAAATGGTTTGAAAGGAATGTTCATGTAATTTTCCAAATGAGGTACTTTGTGACCCTCTCTTCAAAATTATGGAATAAATATTTTTTAACATATACCACATGAATGATTTTTTCTGTTCTTGTAACTAATTTATTATTTTAATAGTCCTTTAAATGTTCCCATTTTTATTGTGAGATAAAATGTTTTCCATTATATTTATGAATATTTTTAAAAATAAGTTGATTTTAAAATGGAAAGTTTATTTTACAAAATAATTATTCCAAAAGATATTTCAAAATAATTTTCCATCAAAAATGAAATCCTTTCATTTCATATAAGATTTATTATAAATATTATATATGTATAACATCTTTATTATATCTTTGGATGTTTTTTTTATATTAGGAAAAATAGAAATTTTTATGAAACCCATTTCTTTTCCATCAGTTATGATATGATGATATGTTTATAAAACCAACTTATTTTCATGGAATATGATATGATGAATTTTTTATGACTTTATATCACACATATGTATTATATTAATTATGTGGATGGTGGTATCTATATCTCCCACAAATGAATTAGATAACGATTGATATATAATGAGATAAAAAGGACAAGAATGGGGAGTGAACCCAATTATGTAAGGGACTGTGTCCATTATGATAATATTTAGAGTGTAACTTGACTACTATGATGGTTTGGGTAGTGTAATTATTCCACTTTTATATCCTTGGAAATGATCCTTTACTACTTAGGAATTTATTTTTTATGCTTATGTGTATGCCACAAATCAATGCCTTATGACATTGTTTGGGTTTTATAGTTCATGTTCCATGATTCTCTTATCATTCACGTTATATGAATGACTATGAGTTATTCCACGACTTAGTACTATGATATTTGATATGCATGGTGTGGTTCAGAAACATAATGATCATGTTCTAATACCCTTATTCTCATGATATGATTATATTATCATAGATATATCCCTTGACTACCCTTATTAAGTATCTACGTTCACCCTTTTCTTTTGTTTCCTTTCCAAATGTTAGGAAGAAAGGTATTAAATATGATATGTATAAGAAATGTTCCAGTTAAAAATGAATATGTGGAAGATGATATAGATATTTTATGTACCAGATTTTTATGTTCCAATGTTTCCAAATATACTAAAATTAAGTGATTCTGGTGTGGATCATCATGTTATTTAATGAATCTTAATCTATTTAGATGTAATATATACATATATATATATGAATATTACGAGTCTTTATAGTTTTTATCAGAGAAAGGTTTAGTTTACCTTTAGAATTTGCGATGAGAATACTTTATTAAGAACCCTAGGGATAAGTATAAGGATATGATTAAATCATAAATTTTTGGAAATGATCATGAATGACCTATGATAAACCTAAGGATTCATAGAAGAATCTATCATGATTTAGAAATACTATAAATTATTATTTTTATTATTTTTTAACAATATGATTTTTTCTACTAAAACTATGAAATGATCATGTTAATGCTAACTGTGATGAAGAATGCAACGATTGTTCTCTTATTAAATGGAATGTTTTGGAAGATGGAATAAAAAATATTCTTGTTGTTCTTATAGAAATTTTTTAAGATATGAATCAAAATAAGCATCTAATTTAGAAAATGAGGGAGTAACATTCTATTATGATCTGCATGACGAAACTCCCTTTTCATTTAGTGGTTCTACTTATCTACTAGTTGTTGAGAAATGGATCAGTAACATTGAAAAGATATTCTCCATTCATTAGTGTTCAAAACAAGATAAAGTTATTCTTTTTTTTACTATTTTATGGTGATCTATATTAGTATTAAACTTTTATCAATAACAAGATGAAGAATTATGAAATTGACTCCATATAGGGGGCTGAATTTATGTTCTTTTTCTCAAAAAGTTCTTTTCTCTTATTATTTGTATAAAAATAGAGACAAAATTACATAATCAAAAGCAGAAGGATGATGAATCCCTTGGTACCTATAAATAAAATTTCCAAATACATGCATGGTACACTTCTGTTAATATCATCCATCTTTAAAGTAAGTTTGATTTATTTCTCAGATGATTAAAACCAATTCTTTGAAGGGTTTTATCTATAAGGAACTTCAATATCTATATTGAAATTGTTCAATTTTCTCTCAAGTTCGATATGGATACTGGATTTACCCATAAATCTCATGGTTTATATTAAAAAGATAAATGGAATTAAGAGGAAATTCAAAAATCTATAAAGAGAAGAAGATGATATTTCATTTATGCTCAAAGTGTGGAAGGAAACGCGGGGAAAATTATTTTAAGGGAATTTATAAATGATTAAAGTTTGGTAATGAATGTCATCATGAAATCAAATTTTGAAGTTATGGGAAGAACATAAATAACAATTCAAATAGAGATAATGATCTATATACTACATCACCCACACTCCAATGTTTTAAATGTTAGTAGTTTGGGAATTATTTTATCCAGTGCCCAAATCTGAAGGTTATTGATGATGATTGATGCCAACAACTTATTAAGCCTAGATCTAAAGGGAAATATATGTGATCACTATTTATAATGAGTGTTATGATAAATACATAGTGAAATGTATAATTTCTATATAATCTATAAATACTAATTCCTTATTTGATTCTAGATCTTCCCACTCTTATATATCTAAAGACTTTTCAGAGGGTATCAAAGTAGATCCTCAAAAATTTTATGTTTAGTTTGCATTAAAACACATTATGGTACGATGGTCACATCCTAATTCTATGATTCTTTTTTTGTTAAAGTTGGTGGGAATGTGCTTCCTACTAATATTTTCATTCTCCCTCTATTTTATTTTGATGTTATTTTGGTAATGCATTGGATTTCATTACATAAATCCCACATTAATTGATAAGGAATGGGGATTAAGTTTTATATTCTAAACTAACATATTATCTCGGACTACTATGATAGATAAAATAAATATCCAATGGAAATTACAAACATTTCTTGTGTAATTATTCCAATTCAATAGAGACATTTATCTTAGATGTTTAGGGAGAAACTCAACATCAAAGGTATTCTTATGGTGTGGGATCTTATTTATGACATTACAAAAAAGAGTTTTATGGTCTTCCCCCAAACCATGAATTAGTTTTTTCAATAGAACTCATACATAGTCCGGAATCTATTTCCAATACTCTATATTGAATATCACTGATTGAGTTTCATGAATAAAATAATAAAATATAGAAGAATCATCCCAAGGGATTTATTTGGCCAAGTGTGTCATCTTGGAGTGAACCTATTTTGTTCATTTAGAAGAAATAATGATCAATGTGACTTTTTATTGATTATCAAGAACTTAACAAGACCACTAACAATAAAAAGTATCCTCTACCCCATATATTTGACTTATTTGATCAACTGTTCATATATAAGTACTTTTCATAGATTGATCTTCATTGTGGATATCATCAATTGAGGGTTCATAAAGGGGTTACAGACAAGAAATCATTATGTACAAGATATCGACATGGTGAATTGGTATTTATTTCATTTGGTCTTAATATTTCCTCCACTATCATCATGGATTTAAAAAATGTATTCTTTATATTTTTCCTTTGTAATTATGAGATAGTTTTTATAAATTTTAATATAAAATTTTCAAATCCAAGGAATAAAAGGAAGAACATTTGATCATTTTCCTAAATACACTATTTAAGGAGAATAATTAAAAAAATAGAAATTATGAATATTAGCTTCAAAAAGATTCATTTATGGGCCATATAATCTCAACTGAGGGGATATCATTAGTCCCTTCAATGATAGAAGTTATTGAACATTGGCCCATTCAAACCATTGTCACTAAGAGCTATAGTTTTCATAGTTTAGATGGATGTTATCGGAGATTTTTGGGGAAATTTTTAAGGATATCTAATATACAATCCATTTTTTACTCGGAAGGGATACAATTTACTTTAGATGGAGGAATTTGAGGAATTTTTTAAGGGACTGAATAGAACATTATTCACTAATCTTTTTCTTACACAACTCGGTATTAGAGTAGGGTTTGTAATATATATCAATGCATCAAATAAGGGGTTGACATGATTCCTCATGAAAAATGATATGGTTATAGCTTATTTCTCACAATAATTTAATATCCTTGGGGAAAATTACCCAACTCACGATTAATAGTTAGCTATGGTAAATTTTCCTTAATGATGTTGAGGAATTATCTCTATGGAGAAAAGTATTTAATATGTGTGGATCACAAAATTTTAAAGTATATTTTCACCCAAAATAGATGAACATGTTCCAGAGAATATGGTTGGAACTGGTAAAAGATTATGACTTCTAAATACATTGAAACCCTATGAAAAAAAACTTGGTTGTTGGTTCCCTGAGTAAAAAAGATCATACTTGATTCTCAATGATGTGGATCATAAAATATCCAATATTTATGGACTTGAAAAATATGGATCTTGAAATATTTAAGAGAGGGGATAAATATTATCTTTCTTAAATGATTGTTCAACTATCTATCTATGTGAAGATTAAGGAGGTACTAGAGGATGATATTGAGATAAAAAAGAACGTCAAAAATTTTCTTCAGTTTAACTATCATTTTGATGGAATAATTAGGTGCATTAACTATGTATGTGTCCCTTCAATACTATATTTGAAAAAGGAGATGATGTATGAATATAATAGTTTTTTATTATCCATACATCTTGGAAGTATGAAGATGTATAGAAATTTGAAAAGAGGATTTCTGGTAGAATATAATGAAGATATATATTTCATAGAATGTTTCTTAGTGATTAGTATTTCAGAAATTTGAGGTTAAGATATAGAAGTATAAGGGGTTACAACCATTACGTATACCATAATGGATATGGTAAGACATAACAATTTATTTTTTCATCAGACTCCCCAAAACATCTAAAGTGAATTATATTATTTGGGTTTTATTTTATCTCCTTCTGAATTCAACGCACATAATTTTAATTAGAGAGGATTTATCATATAATAAATATACTAAGTTAAACATTAATTAAGATTCAATATTTCATGATGTACCACTATCAATTGTATCTTATCGGGGTATGAGGTTTACATATATGTTTTAGAGAAGTCTTATTTAGGATTTGAATATAGATTTAAGTTTCTTCAATGATGATCATCCTTAGGTAGGTGTTTAGTTTAAGAGGACTATTAAAACACTAGAATAAATGTTGAGATATTTTTCTATGTATTTCAAATGTGATTGGGATCAATATCTTTCCTTGGTAGAATTTATTTACAACAATATAATTTACTTTAGTATTAAAATGCCTCCTTACGAATCCCTATATAGTTAGAAATAAAGAACACAAACTTGAGGGAATGATGTTGGGGAAATAATTTTATTGGGATGTGATCTTGCTGAGGAAGTAGTAGTGAAGGTTAAATCTATTTAGCCAGATGTAAGAGTATCTCATATTGAAAAAAGAGTTATGCTAACAATTATTTGAAAGATATAGTGTTTGAATGTGGTGAAAATGCATTCATATGAATATCTCTTAGGAATAAGGTGATGATATTTGGAAATAAGGTAAATTTAATCCCTGTGCATATGAGTCCTTTTGAAATTCTTGATTGTATCAGGATGATATCTTATCAATTGGAACTTCCAATCAATCTCTCTCAATTTCATGACGTGTTCTATGTGTCTCACCTATAAATGTAAATAAATGATCCTTCACATATAATAAACTCAGAGGTCTTATTTCTAGAGAAAGATATCTTTTATGAAAAATAAATTTTTGAGATTCTAGATCATATAGAGAATGTTCTACAAAATAAGACCACTCACATGATCAAAGTTTTTTTTTCAAAACATCCAATTTTAAGAAGCTATGTGGGAACCTGAGGATGTAATGAGGAAGAATTATCCTTATATATTTTTATTAGGGTGATTAATTTCAAGGGAAAACATTATTTCAATATAGTAATAATTCAACATCCCATGATTTTAATGAAATATTTATCATTAAATAAATCTCTTTCTTTGATATCTTGGGTTACATGAAACTGCGATAGTAGACGGAATGCATGACATTGTTAAAATATTATGTGTCCATTATCACTATGTTATTGGATTGGTGGGAATAATTAATAATGAATAAATTATAAAAAAATATATACATTCTAAACATATGTATAATTAATTCATTAATTATTAAAAGATTATAATTAAGGATATAAATTATTCAAAATTAAAAGTGTTTTTTTTTCTGAAATTTTGTTTTTATGCCAGAAAATTATCTAATATTAAAAAATAAAATTGATAATTTTTGAATTATTTTAATTAAATGTACAGATTTTATACTTTATATAATATTTTAAATATTCAAATAATATTTTTCTAGTAATACGATAAGAATAAATCTATTTTTTGCTTAAAATTTATTTTTCATAAAGAACAGTTTTTGTCGCATTTTGAAAAATTACATTAAATTAAGTTTATATATTTTTAGTTAATTAATTATATAAAATTAATTAAATATTTATAATTAATAGGTTCAAATTTTAATAATAGTTTTTTTGTTTTTTCTAAGTATGAAAGGTAACCATGGTAAAATTTACCATCTCGGTAAAGGATAATTTTATTAATAGAGATTAAAAACAAATGATAAGTCCCTAATTGTAAATCCTAATTCTTATTGGATTACATAAATTCAAATAACATCCCATTTTTCTTGAAATATAGTTTTTTAATGGAAACATTTCAAGGAAAATGACTTATATATTATTTAAATCAATGAAAGTTACAAAATTTCAATCTATTGATTTTTAATATACTTTGTGTGTTTATATAAGAAAAAATTGGTTATGGAAAAAATATTAATATCCTATTTTGTGACTAATTTAATTATATTAAAGATGAATATTTATTTATAATTTTTATGTATTATATAATTACCTTAAATTATTACACGATGAAAACATAGAATTTATTCAATTAATTAAAAAATAAAACAAAATATGATATTAAAAATAATAAAAGAGATATAATTTGAGTATGTTATCGAGATAAATGAATTAAATAAGTTATTATAACATATTAATTTAGTTTTAAAATATTATATTTGAATTTAAGTAATTATTTATATCATTTAAGTCAAATTAAATGAATAGTTTGAAAAAAGGACAATTTGTTATTTTATCAAAATAAAATTTTACTAAATTATTTTAAAGTCATAAAAATCTTGAAATAATAAAAGGGGGATATGATATGGTCTAAAATTCCATTAATTTTCTATTTATCATCCAATTTTGTCTTTATAATTAAAAATTTAAACCCTTCAATATTGAAGAAAAGTTTTCATCATAGTTAAAATTAAAATTCGTTAGCTAATGGCTAATTAGGATGATAAGTTATAAAAGTATTCAAAAACATGTTTAAATTCTATAGGTTTATGGTATTAAGTTCATATACTACCTTATTTTTTAATCCATGTATGTTTCAAAAAAATTTATTGAGAATGAATTTATTATAATTTATTTTTTTTTGAAATTCCAAAAGTGATCGTCACCTCAATTATAAAAGGGATCCTCCTTCTTAAATTCTATAAAAAATTTGAATCTTCATGATAAACTAAAACCTAAATATTTCCCTTCTCAAATTTTCTATACAAATCATTGATATTTTTTCTTCTCAAAATACAAACCCTATATACCATTAGAGGAGATCTAAAGGATTTATTTCAAAGAAGATGTAATTGCCTTTACTAAGAACTTTATTTTCAACTATTTATCACCTCCTCCAAATCAATGGTATTTATATTAAAATAACTACATAATTATACATAAAATTATAAAAATTTATTTTTATTAAGAAAACTCCATTATTAACACTCTATCCTATCAAATATGAAGTGAATGTATCACTCATATGTACATACGACTTACCATCTTCATGTAGCGATACAGCTAATTTTTCATCACTATATTTTATGGATGTGTGTTATGATGGTTTTAATTTCAATATATGATATTTATGAAATAATTATTCTTATTAAATTATATTTTCACATCTACCTACTTACCATCCAATCATTTGGGAAATGATAACATTGTTCGTGCATGCCTGTGGACTACAACTTCAATGAAGCGATGTGCATTGTTTTTATTTCTATTTCACTTGGATGGTAATTAGAAAGTATTTAAAAACATATATATTATATAAATTATATAATAATTACACAATAAATGTGAATTAAATTTTACTCTTCTTTCATTTTACAGTTAAAACTAAAAATAGTGTTCATGCATAGGTACGACCTACCATCTCCATAAACAGTGTAATTCATTTATCTATCTCTAAATTTTATGGATCTCTCTAAATATTTATATAAACAATATTTATTATATTTATATCATGATAAATATTCTAGAGATGACAGAACCAACATAAATCTAAAGAGATCAAAACTATTGAACAGATATACTCATGATGAACGAAACAGTTACGACCTAAAAATAACAATTTTAAAAAGGAATTTTTAATAAAAAGGAGTGTTGAAATTTATAAAGGGATAATATATGACATTATAAGTATAAAAAATAATATTCTATAAGTTATAATAAATCTAAATTTATTATACAATATATTATATTACTTTCAAAGAAAGGAGAACTTGAGGTAAGTGTTTCTTTCCACAATCAAATCAATATTCAAGATTGTTTATGTTTAGGTCTCCGCTGGTGAATATTTATCTTTAATATCCTTATTTCCAAGATTTTTTCAATTAATTTATTCAACATTATGTTATGATTTTTTTTAATATAATTTTTTCACTTGTTTTACTTTTTAAAAAATGGTTTTAATGGAATCTTCTTTTCATATTCCAAATAAGGTACATTGTTACTTTTCTAAAAAATATAGAAGCAATATTTTTTAACATATACATAATTAACATATTTTTCTATATTCATGAATAGTTTTTTATTTTAATCTTACCTTAAAATTTCCATGGTTATTTTAAAATAAAATTTAATCCTTTATAATTGTGAATCTTTTTAAAAATAAAGTGATTCTGAAATAGAAAGGTTATTTTCTTCTATAATTATTCCACGTGATCTTTCAAAATAACTCTCCATATAATAGGACATCATTTTTTGTTACTCAAGAATTATTATATATATTATCTAAGGATAACATCAATTTTATTTCATGATATGGTTTATGTTTATCGTGAAATGGTTAAATTCTTATAAAACTCATTTCTTTTACATGTGTTATTTTATGATAAAATGTTTATGAAACCCATTTCCTCTCATGGTTTATAATTTGATGATTTTTTTCTTGTCAAGTGGAACAAATATGTATGATTTTCAATATGTGATGTTTGGGAATTATATTTCATTCCAACATAATGGGTAATTAATGATATCTATTGAGATAAAAAAGACTCTAATGGCGAGTGAATCCCAGTTCAGTATAGAACTATGTCCACTATGACAGTCTTGGGAGTGAACCTTGAATATTATGATGGTTTGGGAAGTTAACCCATTAAACTATGATATCCTTGTTAATAATTTATGAATACTATGGAAATTATTTTTTATTCTTATGTTTAACCCAAAAATCAATGTCTTATGCCTATGTTAAGATATCAGGATTCATTTTCCTTGAATCTTATGATTTATGTCTTATAGAATACTATGATTTATGTAATTAATTAATATTCTGATATTTGATATTATGGTTATGGTTTTAATAGGTTATTATCATTTTCTTATACATTTATGCTTATATTATGCTTATGTGATAATTGATATCTCTCCTTTTTACCCAGACTGAGTATCTGAGCTAACTAGTTTCTTATTTTTTCTTTTCCCAGGTTATGAAGAGAGGTATAAATTATTATGTAACTATGAATGTTGTTTTGTATAAATTTATAAGTTGGAGATTTTATAGATATTTTATCAACCGGTTGTTTATGTTTCATTGTTTTCAAACATATTATATGTAAATGATTCTAGCATAGATCATCATGTTATGTAAATAATATTCAATAATTTTGATGTAATATGTATGTATGAAAGGTATGGTTACAAATATTTCATTTTAAAATAACTTTGGATTTTTAATAAGCATTCTTAAAAAAATTATGTGGTCATGATAGTGGGAAATTTTGTTCATGTTGTCTGTGATAGTTAAAAGATTCAGTTCACAATTTTGGTAAACAGTCAAAAGTAATTCATTTGAAAAATAAAAAAAGTTTAATCTTAAACCATATTACAAAATAAAAACATGGATAAACCTAAAATTAATCTCCTAGTAAAATATTAAAAACATTCATGAATTATTTTCTATAAAACATTGATATGGAAACAAAGGTATTATCGACCAAAGAGAAAAATATAGTCATTTTTCCTTAAAAACATTATTTTGGTCTCCTAAGTACTTAATGTGAGGATAATAAAAAGAAAAAAATGTGAGATTAAAATTAAAGGTATTTATTAGGAATAGATCATATAATTTCCTTTAATGTAAATTTAAGAATAAACAATTTTGGATAAAATGTAATTAAAACATAAATCCCTTACCGCTTTATAACTTTTGAAAAAAAACACCATGAAAGAGATAAATGTAGATGGATATGTAAATACTATTAATTTTCATGAGAATAACAATAAATATAATAATTTTTCCTATACACACCACATAAAATAAACAAGTGGTGAATATTCATGTGTCTAACAAAAAATAAAGTCAGACGAAAATCCATTTACTCCCATTAGAATTTCTTTGAAAGCACTATAACCGAATGTATAATAAATTTAAATTTATTTTGAATCTATTATATAATAATTTAAATACTTATAATATAATATATTTTACACTTATAACATTTCAACACCCATTTATAGATAATTCTTAATTAAATCCGTTGTTTTTGTGTGTTAATTGTTTCGTTTTTCTTGAGACTTTCAGTTTGGTAGTTTAGTTCCTTGTACATTGATCATTGTTTCATAATCTCTATAACTTATATCATGATATAAATATAATATTAATTAATTATATATATATATATTTATATTCATCCCTAAAATGTATAGATAGAAAAATTAATTACATCATTTTGTTGAGATGGTGGGCTATATGTACACAAGAACATTATATTTCTTTTCGATGAAAGGATATAAAGAAAGGGAAATAATAATTCACTAATATTGAATTATTATTATATTATATAAATCATATATATTCCTTAAATATCGTTATTTCTATCCATGTAAAGTGGGATAAATGAATCATATCGCTTTGTGAGGATGGTAGTCCATACGTATACACGAGCGGTGTTATCATTTTCCAAAAAATGGTAATGTAAGCAGGTAGATAAAATATTTTAAGTATAGAATAATAATTATATAATAAATACAATACATAAAAATAAAAATAATATGTTTTCTATGTGGTCATGCACCTATTCCTTTATTGATTCGATGTGTACCTACTTTCCAAAGGTAGGCAGGCACGTGGATTTCTCCAATGATACCTTTAGAAAATATGTCGGCCAATTAGAAGGGTTGTTTGGATCATTGAACCATTTTAGGGGATCTATTTCCTATTTTGGGACACTCTTATATATTTAAAATGTATTCATTAATCCTTTATTAAATCTCAAATACTAGATGGGTCACCCTTTTATCAATAATAAATTAGTTCTCATGTGTTGATTTTATGAGCACATGTTTGTATCTATGGTTCTTTTTCAACAGAGACATATGTATATATATATATATATATAAGGGTCTCCATCTATGGTACCCTTTTTAAAATTTATTATATATTCTTATATCATTTATTATCAAGATGTTGGTTTCAATCCACATAGTTCAACATTAATGAATTTATGTCATCTGATAATATGAGAGTTATTTTGATGGAAGGATCGAACCCATAATATAGGCTTCCTGTATATACTCGTGAAATGAATAAGAACCCTCTTAGTTCAGTACCACATAGTGGGACAGATCACACCTTTTATGTTCATGTCATGAGGACTGAACCATACAGTTTAACATCATGTGGAATGTAAGTATAAGGGAAAGATTCCTAGTAAATGGATATTTAGAGACTTACACCAAAGTGGCTCAAAAGATCATAGAGGTGATGTTATCTCCCATGTGGGGAATGATCTTCATAAGAATATAGTAAAATAAATATGGTGAATAATGACACATGAAATGAATATGTCCCTTCATGTTGTACATGTACCTACTGGGGATATAAAGTAGAGAACATTGGGGTAAATTTGGGGTGTCGAGTTTAGATCGCGGGAGGCCATCCTATGTATCCCATTTCACAAGGAATTGACTCCCATGTAATTTGGATGGGATAGAGATTAAACATTTGGAGGAGGACCAATTTTTTTTGTGGGGAAAATATCTCTTTGAGGTGATGATAACAAGGTTCGGGGGCTTATACATTGTGGGAGTCCCATAGAAGGAGAGATAAAGACACATAAATGGAATATCTTCTCGATTATATAATTTTATATTATGGATTTCATGATAATCATTGACCTATAAAACCACATGATTCATGATCAGTATGAGAAAAAGGAGGAATTGGAGTTTCTAATAAGGCACAAAATCTCCTTAATCCTCTGGTGGATGAGGTTGGGATATAAGAGTGAGAAAGGGAATTAAAATGCCCATATCCTATTTTTTGGTTACTAGATAGATGTTATAGAAGATTGAAGTGCTCTGACACCTTTCTACTCTCTTGTTTTCTTAACCAAGATATGGACTTACACACCTAGGAGGGTATATCCCTGTATGGAATACTAGGGTATTATCCATCAAGGATTCCCCATTCTTGATTCCAGTGAAGAAAGGAGGATAAGACAGTCACCGTCACCAAAGGGAATGGAATGAAACTCCCCCATCATCATTTAAAATATGGAGGCTCCTAGAACTACCTCTATGTTTGGGACCCACTTTATGACGAGAATTTATGATTGAGAACATTATAAAGATCCCCCTGGTTAGGTAGGTTACTAGTATGGCCCCATTTACCATAGGAATATATGACCTAGAGGAAATTTTTGTGTTATCTTCTTTTATCATACATATCTGGAGGCTTCGAAATAGGTTTGGGATTAGCAGTTTACAAAGGTTCCCATTTGGTTTATAGCACATCGTAAGAGAGGTTGATAGAGAGGGTAGTTTGAAATATTTGTGGGGGGTCTAAGATAAGGCTGAATAATACTTGTAAGGGAACTAAGGCTAAAGTATCGCATCCCATATACTATTTGATATGTAGGAGGGTGGCCCAAAACTATTTCCACATCATGTGTTTTGCAGGATGATGGACCACAAGGGGGTTCACTACATGGATTCATGGCCAAAAAATGACTCTTTACTATGTGGACCACAACTTATGCTATGGTGACCAATTATTATATCTCTATTTACTTTGTGATGTGATATAAATGATTACCTACTGAAATCAATTTCTCAAATAGTCATTATGTTTCTCTATTCATCTCAAGCACATTGTATACTTGCATAATAATTACACTACCCCTATCAGTCCATGTGTGGGGGTTCTAAAGGGGTACTGATATAGCTGCTCCACTGCCTCCCATGGATAATTTTTGTCTACAGGTGGTCTCCTCACCCCAAAAAGAGAAAAATTCATTTACAAGGTTCTAAAATATATTCCATTCCCTAAAAATTATGTTTCATTATTTGAGGGACAAAAATCCACACCTTTCCCCACAAATGAATTTTTATTTATGGGGTTCTATGCAAAGGAAATATGAAAAGAAGGGACTCACATAGAGAGTATTCTATATGGAAGGAATAGTTTATTTATAGCTCTTTTGTAGATCATGGTACTTTAAAATTTTAATGTCCCAATTGATTTTAATTAAACCACTCCAAAATTCATAACAGCATTATAATATTCCATGATAAATTTTTTATACCCAAAAAACTACCTCCCATTGGAATGGGGTCTGATTGGCATGAAGAGGATCCCATTCTAAAGAATATTTATATCTGATGGAATGCTTTTTCGAATTCTTTATGGGGTACATGTAGACCTTGATAAGGGCCCACAACTATAAAAGGTGGTAGAATCGACAAATTTTCCAATTTTTGAATCAATTTATTTTCATTTAGTTTGATATTTCCCATGTTGCTACTCTCTTATCATGTCATTTCTTTTACGAATGACCTCTTCAACATAGTGAAAAATCTCATTCACAATGTTTTATTTTCTAAAAACAATTTATTCTATTTTTTGGTTCAATTATTATCTCATAGAAATAATATTTTTCTTCATAGAGACTGAAGCACTTCGCAGTCTTTATAGTGCCTTATGACCTTTATAGTCTGTATAGTTTCTTAAGTGATGTGCTAGGTATTTATCATTGGTGGAACATGATTATATAAAACATTTACATTCATGATTTTTCATTAGATGGATACTTTACACGATGTGCCTTCTTCTACTGATGACAAAAGGGACTCCATGATTGAACACTTTTTAAATAATTAAAATAAAAACATTTTCACACATCATCATGATTTATCTGGACATATGAGCACTAAAATTTGAGGGTATCATGTTTCATATAGGACACCTATTTATAGATTTTTGTTTCCATCAGATGTCATTTTTTTTGGAACCACACTAAAAAAATCAACCTATGTATTGGATAATAGACTCTAGAATCTTACTATATGAAGATATTTCAGGAACGATAACTTTTATCTATGAGACCTACTCTGAGGGGTTTGTTTAAAAATACAACCCTTTATCATTAGATGAAATGGTATGAGAACCAGAAACAAATAATCATTTATATCATTACATTTAGAGTAAATATGTAGTTATTGATTCACAAGGGTGGTCATACAAATAAGATCTTGGATATGGAGGATCATTTGTTCTACAATGGGGATGACCCTTTTGGGTCCTCTAAAATCTACGATGATTTTAAGGATGAACTAAAGGTAGTGAGACTGTATGAGTCTACCTATGTGTTTATAACTTTTTCTCAAAGAAAGAGATTCATCATCCACTAAGTAACCATCCATTGGATCCTCAATACCAACACATTCTACTTAGTGCACAAGGAGGTTGTTATTCGCCTCTAGGATATCTAGATAATCTCAGTATCTCAATTATTTGGAATGTTTATTGTGAATTCCTTCCACCTTCATTTGTGTGGGATGATCTTGAGAGGACCCCTCTTCTTTCAAGGGAATTACTCACTATAGAAAATAATATTTTGGTGGATTTCAAGCCCATCCCTAAGAAATATGTCCCTTTTTTCTAATTGGATTAGGGATTTTTTCATGCCAAACAGTCACAAACCACAATCAAGGAGGATAGGGACATATCCAGTACTTATCACCCAAAGACAGATATGTACTTACTAGATGACACATAAAAAAGGTTAATTCAATTAGTGGGGATTGAACATTTCCCCCAATGTCGATCGATTGGTTTAACATTCACCCTTTATAGTGATGTTTCTTAGTGGTTGGATGCTACCAATGCATGTATCCAACACCAAATTTAGTGTTACAGCCTTTATAATGGAATCCTAGCTAGTCATGTGGAAGTTCATTATTCTTGTGGTCCCACTATTAGTGAGGATTTATCACTTAATAAGGCTCATAATAAGGGTAAAGTTATCCTACCCAGATTGTGAGACCATTTCAAGATCTATAAGCCTAGATAGAACCCCATATAAGAGGCTATGAGTTCATCAATTGCCAAAATATTATAGATTCATGATCTATCGTTACTTATAATTCCCAAGTGGGGTAAACCTAATTAATTTTGGGGAATATGATTTGATGGACAGACTCAATCTCTAAAAATAGTTATTATACACCCCTTATTATTCTCTCACTAATATATTATTAAATGAGGAATCTGGTGATAACACCCAATGGGGTACCTTATTCCCCTAAGAGAGGGTGTTCTAGTTTCCAAAATTGATGGAAGAAAAATCTGTGAAGTTTATTCACCCTATATATTTGCATGTGAGTTCCACTATATCCATAAGTGGTTCCCTCCATCGACTAATATTACACTGTGAGAAAATCATAAGATGGTTTCTCATTAAATTTAACAGTTGTTCATGAGGTAAGATGTGAAATTTCAGATTGAACTTCTATCCACATATATTCAGCCTGAATTTTATGGATCTTATGTGGAGTCACGGGTTTGATCATACCCAGGTGATCAGCTTGAGAAACCAATCCATTTCCTTGCACATAAACCCATGTTTGAAGCTATGTAAGAAGAAGAGTGGGAAACTAGGGTAGATAGGTTAATAAAGAATATTTCCTATATGAAACCACTCTTTTTAAAAATGGAAAGAAAAAGGTTGAGGATCTGAGGTTCATGTACTCAAAATACTATTTACACCCCTTTGACACAAGCTACCAAGACATCTTCACAGTTTTTTACACAAAAAAAGATTCATATCCATAGGCTTGGAGGGATCATAAAACATAAAAGAATTATATTCCTATTAATGGGATTTTTTTCTTTTAGGAGAAGGAAATCATTTTTACTGGGTATGGTGGAATATATGTGCATAAAATCATTTCCTATATAGAGAATCCTAATTTAGTGGAAGTATACATTATAGATCATGAAGATTCCATTAAATCACTATATGGACTCTTTATATATTAATATAGAGTAATCAAAATTCTAAGGCCATAAAATAGTGAGATTAAATATTGATGGAATGTTTCAAAGGGAATTGATAAGGCAGATTCACCAATTCCATGTGAACATGGTGATGCGCCTTCTTCCTCAAAACTAAGGCCTCAAAAGTGACCCTATATAAGGGTAATGAAACCTAAAATTACAAGGAAATAGGTTTTGTGAATTGATACCAACTCACTTACAAGTTCATTCTCCTTATAATTATCAACAACTGTCATGGATTCATCTCTAGAGTTCTGGAAGAATGAATTCTTGGAGAATAAGTGCTTCTGTTGAAGATATCCAAGGGCATGTCAGGTAGATGTGACAAGTATTCCTGGATATGGTCTAATCATTGCATGCAAGTATGTATATTTCCAAGAAAATCCTGAAGAAATAATTTTGTATCTTAAAGAGATAGATTCCTCAATCCATTCATTCAAATGAATGATTCAATGGTCCGAGCAGGTGTAGGATATGGTGGAAGAAATGGTGGTAGGGATCAATTTTGACAAATATGTAATGTGATATATTACACGAACCCTATTTTTTCATTAAATATGATCTCATAAAAATTCTTCTATTCTCCCTTTACCATGTTCTTTTAGGATTTAAGGGATTATACTTCTCCTATTTCCTCTAAACAATACATAGAGGGATGAAATTTTTTTGGAGTGTACTTTCATGTGAGTGAATGTTTCATCAAAGAAGGATTTCTTGGTGTATCTAGGCTTATTTAGGTAATGATTTCCAATCCTGGAGAAGAATTCCCACCCCCTCTTCTACCTACTACATTACCAATGGAATTACCTCCCTGAGAAGTCATAAGGTGTGGTAAAGAAAGGAATCTTTCACTTCACATATGATTTCTGACCGCAAGTAATAATTATATCCTTATTTCATAATTTTCATATCATATATATGGGTGTGTTAAAGAATCAATTGGTGTATCAATTTCTATGGTTTCTTTATGTCAGGAGGTTTCAACTATTTGAGAGCATATGTCTCTTTTTCTTGTAGAGTCATATTTGGTGGGAAAAAAGATTAAATGGAAACCTAATATAAATTAAAATTTAGGAAAAATAGATGTTGTTGCAGGAATTAAAGTTTAGGGTGAATATTCTCTATCTTCAGGGATAAATGAAATTCTTTTGGATAGTGAATAGGTGGGTGAAGCATTGACATGGTCCTGAGAATATATAAGTTCAGATGTTGTTTATATTTTCTCCAAGGTAATCCCTGTGAGATCAGTATTGGTGAGTGACCTTCGATAGGTTAATGTGTAAGAAAAAGATGATCTCATTTCACATGATTCTCTAAGATAGTTGCCTTCTGAGGCTTATGCACAAGACTAAGAGGTAGATCTTCATATGTCATCTAGTGGGGTGGTGATGAATGTGGTGTTTGGTGCCTCAACAAATGAATGCGAGTCTCCCAATTTCATGACAACTTCATATTCCTCGATAGAAGGTATTTATTATTAAAGACCCATTTCAGGATCATTTTTACAATTATCAGAAATCCTAGATACATAAAGAAATTTTATCATCTTAGGTAAAACTAGTTTCGACTACTGCAGAGAACTCTCACATAGAGAATTTTGATGATATTATGTCCCTTTTCAATATGGTCCTAGAATATGTTGTTCCATCTAAGATTGTTCCCGAAGTAGACTATGAGACCATTTGGAACTTCTACATTACTCATATAAAAATTTGGATGAATATATTGAAATTTATTTCTCCAACCTCACTATCAGATTTTCTATCATTGTTTCCCAAACTACGCTGCTTGATTTATGTTTTTAGTTATGGGGGGGGGGGTTTACTAATGCTTTATACATGCTAAGGTAAATTTGGTAGTCACTGTCAGAGAAAATGTGAGCCTTCTATAATCTCAACTCACAACCATTAAGTCCACAACCCATTTTTATACAAATATAAATATCATTCTTAGTGAGGAATCCATGAAAGTCGATATGGAATTTCTTCAATAATGTTTTGTTACAGAATAAATAACCATGGAGGAATAGCTCTGTCAATAGATTGATCGACTAATACAAGAATTGGATTGTATTGAAGCTGTAAAAGATGAATTTAAATGGATTTTTCATGAGGTACAGAAACTAGTAAGGATACAATTGAGAGGTCAAAGGTGCAAAAATCTAATATGAAAGAAGAGGTTGCAGTATTCTAAGAGCTACATCGAGAAGTAGATTATTATAATCATGTAATGATTCAGCTCTTTTAATCTATCAAATAATATTTCTAAGAGAAAAGGAACATTTATATTGATATACACTTCATTTTGGATGCTCCTCTATTTCCTAAATATATGAAATGAAAAGTGATTTATCCTTAATAATTTTAAACATTTTCTCTACATTCCCTTACAATTTTAAGAGTAATTCTCACATTGAAATATTTTCTATAATTCACATATATAATTGAATTTACCTTACAATAATGGGAATTGAAAAATTCTCTTATGTTTTTATTAGGTTTTATGAACAAGATAGATGAGAATAGACTTTCTTCCTATGTTACTCTTTATTGGTTTTCAACCTAACATGTTTCATGTCTCTTTTCATTAGTGGTTTTATGGTCTTGAAAGACTGACCAATGTAACTGGTGTTTTAGTTTGAACAGCCTCAAACAATAGTTTTGATAGTAATTATCTCAAACTTGGTTTGTAGATCCTACATATGAAACACCCTACATAGTTCAAACTCGCATGTAAGGAGCGTGGAATTTTATTCTTATCATGTGTCTATAAACAAGAGGACATGTTTCAAAATAATCAATGTTGATTGGACATATACAATGGATATGGGGTATTAATATTCTAAATCACAAATCATTTGGGTGATAAATAATTATATACAGATCAACCTATAATTTAGGAATGAAATTGGTCACAATAAATGGTCCATGTGGTATCGTTTCATGATAATCAAAATGACTCTTTAGTTCTTCTAAGCTAACATGAATCATGCTCAACATGAGAAACAATAAGAAACTTGGGAAATGATTCAAATGCACATGATAGTGAATTGAAGGAAAAAATGGTATAATATTCACGTAAATTGGGTTTCATTGAGGGACATGATTGATTTCAATGAAACCCCAATACTAATTAATCCTTGAGAAATTATGGAAACCCTCAATAGATCAAATTATTATATAGGGGAAGTGAATTTCATATATCATTTTGGTATGGGATTGGAATAATGTGAGTCTCCAATTCCTTTACTAAGTTCCTTTTTATGGATCTATTTCATATATAGGTAAGTTATCATATATAATTGACCATGTTTTATGTAGTTTAATGTCATGATACAATGACTAATATGTTCCATAGTTTCGTGTCACGTCATGAGGACAATGTCATACTATTTAATGATGTATGGCTTGGATGAGTGTCATACAGTTTAATGTCATGATGAAAAGGGAATGGGAAAAATAGTTTAACTTAATGATATGGGTACATATGATTGGTTATATTATGATCACATGGATTTCACCAAAATATTAATGGTTTTCCATTCCATAGTAATCTGAACACGATTTCTCCATCATCCTTTAGTAATGAAGATGGAATGATATAAGATATAATCTAGGGGCTTCTAAATTTTAAAATCAATAAGGGACAAGTATCCAAGGAATTACTATAGACCATATTTAAAATATTATTTAAAGTATACTTTTTTGGGATTAAAAATAAATAATAGATCTCTCATGAGGATAAAAATTCCTCTGGTTGGAATTTATTTTAAGAGAAACTTATGCAGTGCCAAACTAGGGCATGTTATTTATAGTAAAAACTAAATTTTCCTCACAAAACTAACATTTTATTATTAACATACAAGGGAATATTATGAATATTAATGTTTTACTAAACAAAGTATTTGATTTGGGTTCAGATGGTGCCTGAGTATGTAAGGATAATTTCATATCAATACCACTCCAAAATGGGGAGAAATGTACCCTATATAGTTCATAATTATACACAAGGGATGGATTGTTCTTTAATCCTGGTTGTACATAGAGACAGAAGGTTAAGGTTTCACTATGCATCCCATGAGTATGGGAGTCAATCCACACATAGTTATGGGAAATAGTAAAGGAATGGTTGTGGACCATGTTCTCAAGAAAGATTTTGAAATAAAGACTCCCTACACTTGATCTAATTTGCATGTTAGGAGGGGAAATTTTTTTTTAATACAACCTCATAAACGGGGTAAGAATCCATAATTTACCTTCCTATATATATTTTCCACAAACATAGAAGAGCGGGGGAGTTTTATATTTCTTCCAGATCAAGATATAGGATCCAGGTTTCACTAAATATCTCTTTTAGGAGAGAATAAATCCATAAATAGGTCTTAAATAGAGGGGTGGTGGAAGACCAACTCCCAGAATTGTGTTCCTCTCAGTTGAGGGCCACATATGTCATGTAATAGACATCAACCATGCAGTTTAACATCATGTGAAAAGGACGTTTGGTGTGCCTTTTAAGTATATGTATCCACAATTGTATTAATTGGGATATGAATGGATACTCCTTGTTCATTTGGGGAAGTATTTTACTAAAACTAATAATCAAATGTGAGTTATACTCATTGTGAGAAAAAGGAGTTGAAAAGGTTTATTTCACCATAAAAAATAAACTAAAAAAATGATAGAGGCCTTTTTGTATCATGTGGTGGTTAGGCCAAGGTATAAGATCTCGGAATCACTATGTATCTCACATGGGTGAGAATCTCTCCATTTGTAGTTCTATGTTGGTTTCTATAGTTTAAATTTGAAAATATTTGATAGATGGTTATGTAATTATGGCTTGTATAAATAGTAATAAATAGTCCTGATGTGAAGAGATACCTTTGGGGCTAGTGGATGGTGAAACACATATTTTAAAGGAGTTAAATGTATGGTTGGTAATATGACATGAGTTCTTGGTATCACTTCATATCTTTTATATAAAAGATTCAATTATTACATAGCTCTTTGAAATAATGTAGTTTATTGTCATATGATATGGATAAAGGTTACATGATAACATAAAAATAAAGAGTTGTATAGTTCATCAAAGGTTATTGATGTTAATAAATGCTTCAAATGTGAGGAAGAAGACTATAAAAACAGATCTTATGGGTTCTCAGATCATATGAAATGATATGAAAAAAGTAAATAAAGAATTAACACAAACCATGTTTGAAAATTATCTTCCCTTATGATGTATTCAGGGCCTATAGATATTGAAGAGGTATCTCTTGAGTATGAATATTCCTTTACTTGACATAACATTTAATTTTGATATATTTAGATCCAAATTGTGGCATGTTATTCATATTCAAAACATAAATTACCTTAGGTAACTAGCATTCCATCACTGATGGGAAGAGAAAACATATAGATATCTGAGTTTCTCCAAGACAAGTATTATAGTGTGTGGAACAAATGTATCCAAGCATAAAGTAATCATTTGAACTGGCATAGTCCATGGAGTATGGAGTATCCTATATAAATATTTGGTTGTATACTGGAGAAGGGGTATTTTTATAACATTATGTTTGGGCCTAGGACATGGGGTCTGACTATCACTATGTATCCCATTTATATGAGAATCAAGTCAAACATAGTTCTTTTATGAAAGATCCTTGTGCAGGTCTGGCCTGTACATAGGGAGGGGGAATTTTTATGTTGTGGATAGACCCATGATTAGTGACCTAGGTGACACTACATATCCTATGATGGAAGGAATCCATACATATTTAGGTATTGAATGGATTTGAGGTGGGATAAAATCATAAGGTATCATGATCTGTTCAATCATGGATAAAAATGATATGCATTTTTACATCAGGAAACAAGGATTTAAACCATGCAGTTTGACATCAAACGTTTTTTATTAAGGTTTTGTTCATCCCATATTTATCATATAAGGCCTCCTAGTTTTATATGGAGTAAATATTATAGTTTAATATTGTTTTATAAAGTCTTTGATTAGGTATTTGACATAAATACATGTCCCATAGGTTGAACCAAGAGGACAATCTCTACTCATGGTAATTTTAGAGATTTCATCAGGGCTTAAACCAAAGATGGTTCAAATAGTTTAGACCATGAGGATAATATAAACTCATGGTAATTTTAGATAATTTTTCTAGTCATACACATAGGTGGACTCCCATAGTTGGTACCATTAATAAAATCTCAACTCATGGTAATTTTAGAGATTTGGTCAATGATTACACATAGGTGAATGCCCATAGTTGAAACCATGAGGAGAATATCAAATGATAGTAATTTTAAAGATTTATTTGAGGCTTAACCCTAGGATAATTACTTTAGTTCAAACCATGATGAGAAACTCAACTCATGGATGTTTTAGTGATTTGGTCAGGTCTTACACCTAGGATGATTCTCACAATTGAAACCAAGAGAAGAATCAGAACTCATAATAATTTTAGAGATTTTGTTAGGGCTTACACCTATGAGGATGCCCATAGTTGGATCTATGAGGATAATCTCAACTCAAGGTACTTTTAGAGGTTTGGTCAGGGATTACACAAATGAGGATTCACATAGTTGGATATATGAATACAATATCACTTATGTTAAATGTTTCAATTTTTTCAAGGATTACCCTATTTTGATGCACATTGTTGTAACCACAAGGAGAATCTCAACTCATGGTAATTTGAGAGACTTGGTTAGGGATTACACATATCTGGATGAATATATTTAGAACCATGAGGACAATATAAATTAAGGGTAATTTTTTATATTTGGTTGAGGCTTACACCTGGTAGGATTTCCATAGTTGAAATCACGTGAAGTAATTCTTGTGAAGTCATACATTGAAATGTGATGTAGTGAATTCCCTGTCTATTGTGATTAATGAGTAATCTATAATAGAGTGTACCTTGTGTATGTTATAAGGTACCTCTATCTTTTTTTTAATGTTTTAGAGGTTTCATTCCTGTTATCATCAGGGCTCAGAGGACTAGTACCATCTATCCTTGGAGGAATGAGAAGAGATAAAATTTCCTATTGAAGGCTTATTCTATCTGATTCTGGCATATTTCCAAATGATGAAGGGTATATAAACCTTTCTCATTGAGTTTCCCTAACTCCTAAAATTTCTTCTTGGATTTTTCATCATCTAAAAATTGTTAATACATAGCTATCTAGAGTTACCCTGACTGAACATTGATTGAGAGTAATGATTTTTTTTCATAAACTAGGGAATATGGGGTTTCATAAGTAATAGTGTGGGTTGTGGTTTAGAAGGCCCACAAGGAATGCAGATTCTTGTCCTGCTAAGACATATTTTCTCTATACACCATTTTATAAATAATATTTGATAGTGTTTTGTCAAAATACTCTATTAATGTTTTTACTACAATGTGGTAATATAAATAATGGTTGGATTTTTTTATGTACTCTTGGAATAACTTATTTAATTTAGAAGAAATAAATTTTCTTCTTTTTTCTATCAGAATTGTACGAGGGACACTAAATATCATTAAGATGTTTGATATCATGAAATTAATAATACGTTTCATTCCAACATACTTAAGAGGTAATATCCCAACTCATTAAAATAAGAAGTTGACTATTTTTAGGATATAGTTATACTACTTGGAAGTAGCTAGAGGGTATAGCCCTACAAAATTAATCAGATTTTCATTGAATTTATATGAGTATTTATCTATAAATAGAAACTCTTGGGGTTGATGGATGAATTTTTAATGCATTTAGTATGAATGAAACTTTGTGAAAAATTTTGTATAATATTGTTCCATTTATGGAAATAAATATATAACCCTCTTAATTTGGTGAGAAATCTTGAATCTTTGCTGATGGTCACCACAATAACCAGCATGTAGATATTATGTGGTGTCAATAGTCACTTTTCCATCAATGCATCTAGAAAAAATTCCATCAAACCTTCACTTGTAAAGAAAATTCTGGGGACCCAGTCTATCGTAGATAGTAAAATTGACTACTTGTCATCAAATACATTATTTTCCAACTCTATCTGGTGGATGGGATCCATTTTGATATATTTCCAAGATGGGTGTCATCCACCCATTTGCATCATTTTCTAGTTCATGGGTAGAATTCATCTCGTTGTTCTCTTCCATGCCATTTTGATCAAATTCTAATATTGTTTAGAGATGGGTGAAACTGATGACTATTTCATCATTATTTGAATTTTCAAAGGATGTATTATCATTTTTTAACCCATCTACATGAGCATATTTTGAATGCGGTACATGAATTATTATTAGATTTTAGGGGAATCCTTCCATCAACCCTCAAACATAATTAATCTAGGGAATCATTTCTCTATTGATGATGGAATAATCGCTATTGATATAGTTAAAAAACGACTTCAAATTTCATTTTACTCTCAAATGATTCACCTATATTTGAAAAGGTGGGTCTAAACCTAAAATGAGCACTAGGTATTCAACGTCATTATTGAAAGGGACTTCTGGTAGTAGAAAGTAATAAGGTAAAACTATTTTTGTTGGTGAAATGAGAATGATTCCTTACCGGACTTTGTTCATCATGAGGTCTTCCAATCTCTTTCCTTTTATGAATCTGGATGCACCATAAAATTACATTTCTCACATTCAGGTAGAGTCCTAAATAGAAAATTTTTTCTCATCTCGATGTTCGATACTTTTTTGGTATTTCTTCTATAGAGCGATGTTCTTCCATGAAATTTTATAAGAAATTTTCTTTTATAGGATTTTTTGGTAAGAACCTAATATAGAACCAATTCATAATGATAACCCATCACACCAAATTTATTGTCAATATGGGACAATTGAGAATATATTTGAGTAGGTCAATTTGAGAAATCAAATGGATCTCGTGGTGTTGTAGGTAATTTATCAATTTTTCAATGGTGTAAATTGATGAATTTTTTATCAATATCCAAATATCAAGTCTTAATGTCGAGAATAGTAAAACTAAGATAGTAAATGTTTATCTCACAACCTGCATCATTTTTCTATTCAAGTAAGTCACTTAGAGATCATTTAAGATATGTCATGTATAGGATGAGTGACTTTCCTTTGACTGGTGTAATAAACACTGGTTGTCTCAATAGATATCCATAAGGCTATAAATGTTTTCTTTTCAGTCATCATTCCATTGAAACATGACCCCTTTCATCGTTAAATTAGTAAAGGAAAAAAAATTCACATGAGGTTGTCTATTAATTGTTGAATGTAATAATGTTGTATGGGTAATCCTCTCAATGTTTTGAGATTCCAAAGAGGTAACATACCAGGAATCTACTAGGTCATTTCATGGTTTTCATCAATGTCAAGATAGCCTACAATGAATTCAGGAAATTTTACTTATGTAAATCCTTAATCACAGTTTAGTGGGTTCATCTTCTGACTATGTTTTCAATGTTTTTTGAAGATGATTTTAAAATCAACAAGTTGATTAGATCCTTTCCAAGATTTAATAATCAAATTTACAATATACCATTCTACAAATTTTTCCAAGAAGGATTTGTCGATTTGATACATGGAATATTTATATGCAGTGTTAGAATTCTTTAAATAAAAAGGCATCTCCCAGTATTAGAATACTATATGGGGGCCCTGAAGGTAGTTTAATCTTCATCTTATAGAGCTATTAATATTGGATTATACCCTAAATATCTAACCATGTAGGAAATGGATATATAAATATCTATTACATCAATCTGGTGTTTAGTAATCAAAACTAGGATGTTGCCTTTTAGAATTTTATGGTTGAGTTCTCTAATATCGATGAAAACCTAGATCATCCAATTATTTTTCTTGATAGGGAAAATTTTTCCATGCCATTTAAGGTATTACACTTCCCAAATAATCACGGATTTTATGAGCTTATAATCTTTGGTTAATACCTTAACATCATGATTTGGATGTGTCCTTTTTGGAGGCTTACTTATAGCCATGATGGTCTTCTAGAAGACCTAGCTGATGGATATCCACATTAGGATCTAATCCTAGAATCTCATTATAATCTACGAAAATACATCTTGATAATTTTTTAAGAAAAAGTTTTAAGTCTCCTACTCATCGAGGGTTATATATTTTCCAATGAATTTTGGTCTCAAATCATTATCTATATCTGTATTTATCTATTGTAGTTCATTGATGGTGGTAAAAAATTGTTTTTAAAATTATAGAGGATCATCTATAACGTCATTTTCTACTTCTTCTTCCATTCATTCTTCCTCTTCATCAGTTTCCATGTTAGTATGATTGGGAAGTAAAGGGGAATTATTATATTTAAGGTAATGGTTGATGTCTTAAGTGCTAGCTTTCAGTGGTGATATCATGACTTCTAAAGGTTGTACAGATGAAGCAGTGGCCTATTTATGTTCTGGAGATGATTTTGGAGCATTTACATCTAAGATATCATAGACAATAGAGAAATAAATTAATTTTTCAATGCTCTTGGGATTAGCTGACATATATGATATCATGAAGACTGATGATCAAGTCTCTAAATATGAGTTGATATTTTCAACTTGATTGATGGGAAACACATATTCATCACTAAGGTCTTTGGATGGGTTAACCATATTCATTTCTAAAAAATTCAAAGTGGTAACCTGAGAAGCACCATCACTTATGTGTTTCTTCCATTATCTATAGTAGAATAAACATCAATATGTTGAGATTCACAATATTTGAACTGATATTGGTCACCATGTAATGTCCCAATATACCCACTGATATAGTATTTGAGGAATTTATTGTACGATGAAGGGATCACTTCCTACAGATACCACCAAGTCCTTTTAAGAATTTCATGAAAATTTCTATCTTTGTGGATGAACAATAACTCAAAATCAAACACCATGTCACAAAACTAAGCTATAATCATAATGTCGTTGAGGGGTTTCTATTCATTTTTACCATAACCTAAAAGCATTAATGTGAAAGGGGAAAATCAGCTTCAGTGTATTCAAATTAGAAAAATGTTCTGATAGAAATGAGGTTGACACTTGAGCCATTTTCAATGAAAGATCAATAGATTTCAATGTTATATAATCTTTTGGATATGTAATGGGGTCTAATGATCCCATGTATAACATTATCTCTATCTTCTTTGGTGAAAGAGATGACTATATGAAATTATACAGGATCATCCTCTAAATGATATACCTCTTTATAATAAACATCATCTTCAAACTCTTGAAGGCATAGTGGATACTCTTTAAGTGATTCCTGTAATTCCATTAACATATTGTGAGTATCCATAATTGAATTCTTTTTGTGGATATGGACAATTGCTTCAAGATATCATGCTTTTTGGTCAAAGGTTTATATTTCACTATAGTGAATTGTTCTCCATGAGGCATTTGATGAACTAAAATTGCTGGGGAATATTTTTTTTTACTAATTGAATAGATGTGTAGGGAACTTTTTTTTGTTGAATCGAGTTACCTTAGCCTTCCCACTTGCCTATTCTAGTCAATTTATCACTTATTAATCAATCATCCTTTCAAGATTATCAATTTGGAATTATTTTACACATGTGTGGAAGAATTTTACTAGTCATGTTGGACTTTTTAAACAAATTTCACATGTTTTTCAGCCTCATATATAGATCTAGTAAGGATGTGTCCATTACTTTTATTCAGTATCAATAGTGCCTCCCACTATTTTTCATCCCATTTGGGCTCGATTCATGTATCCTGAATATTTCATGGGATGTTTGGATTTATAAAAAACTATTCATCATATAATGGATGTATTAAAATAATGACATAATTAGATCCAAAGATCATTTCCTTATCTGACGAGGAATCTATTTGATGTGTCCGAACCTATTGTACCATTTGGAAGAGTGATTCCCATAATCTTGAGATAATAGGAATACAATATGAGGGAGTCAAAGCTATATTTTGTTTTAGTTAATCCTTATCTTCTTGAATTTCCTTCTCACACTTCTAGCCATTACATTTTTCAGATGATTGGTCTTTAGAGGGTTGTGGGTTTGAAGAGATAGATTATGCCACAATAGAAGTGGATGAGGGAATTTTCGGTTGTTTAAGCTATGCTTAGAGGATAGAATGAGATCGGTTGTTTTTTTAAGTTATCCAATCACTAAACTTCAATGCACATTTACTTATGACATCCTTCAATTAACCCTTTTCTTATGGAATAGTGCCATAAAAACATTATACTTATGTTGGAAGTTTTCCTGGTTTCACCTACTTAGAATCAACTATATTTTTCTAGATATATTTTAAAAAATTAAACCAAGATGGTGTACCCTAACATTGGGTGATAGGGTAAATAATTCTGTTAATCTTCAATGCCAACTTGATCAGAATTTATAGGTTATGGCAAAGTTATCTATTTTTTTCTGGATAATATCAAACAACTAAGAACCTATTCATCTTAGAAAGAGTAGGTTATGTTCTTCCAATCATCAAAATGATATCATTTTGTCTCTATCCATTCATCCCGATGAGATTTTTGTCATTTTTTTTGTCTCCATGGAGGGTTTTCTACACAATAAGGTGTAGGATTAGGAATATAATCTAGTATCATGTATATATTTCGAGTGATGGTTTCAATTTTCATTTGACCTATCCTCTTTCTCTAGGATGTTTGTACTGGTATGGATTTGGTTTGAGTTTGAAAGATGGAGTATTCCAATATTTTTTCAACTGCAAAAAGATCTCAGCACCCAACCTTATAATTGAATATAATGGGTGGTGTTAAAAAATCATTGTGGAGGTTTTCTTTTCAAATATACAATAAATATTCTTGTGGAAATTTCAAATTGAAGGAGTTAGATAGATCCTTTCACCTAGAAATTAAGTATGAGACTCTGAGTTTCTTGTTTTTTATAGTTTGAGAGGTCCAAAACAATTATCTTTCATATTTTTGAGCTTAACTAGTAATGAAACTTCTATTAAAGGTCTTCTAATCCCATGATTGATCCTACAAGTAAACTGGTGTACCAAATTAAACATTATCCCTACATGGTTTTTAAAAAACACCAATGCTTAGAAGATTCTTGTTGCAAAAAAGTTACCATCACGGGGCCACACTGAGATACATAAAGTGTCAGATGCAAGTCTATATCTCTTGTACCATCAAATGATAGAAATATTCAATTTTCAAAATTAGGCGGGGGAGTATCATATCGACCCATTTGGGGTAAGGTTTTATTTTCGATTTAACTATTACACATTTCCTTTCTATAGATTCTTTCATTAAAGTCAATGATTCAATAATATTAGTAACTCCTATGGGAATTGTAAACTAAGAAGTAGCTAGAGCAGGGGAATAATAGGATGAACCAGATGTGTTAGTCCTATCTACACTTATTCTTGAATTGGAAGGTTGTAAGTTGACTGAAATTAGCCTTGTAATTTATCCAATATAGGGAAGTATTGGTATTCAACTATCACTGGTTCCAAATAGATTTCTTGTTTCTATCCTTCTTTATGTGCACATTTAAAATCTACTTTCACCTGTATGAGAAACTATTCTTATTGAGGGAAATCAGCTGGAGGACTGAAATGAGGTTTTTGTGGTAGAACATATCGAATGGGAATATGACCAATATGTAGTTTGGAATTTTTCCCTTTTAGTTCTCACATCTCTATCTCATAGTGATCCAATATTTCCTACAGTATAAGGGGTTAGAATCCATCAAAAAAAATAGGTGGGATTGAACTACAACCTTACCCATTTCATTAGATGATGATTATTTGGGGGGAATAATGAGTTCAAAGGATTTCCCAAATTTTGAGTAATAATATAATTTATGGGGTGCACACCTTCTTTTACTATTTTAGTGTGGACTATATTTTGAATGTATATATGCTTATCATATTCTCAATTATTATATTGATGTTCTATAATATTATCAAAAGTTCTAATTATTTTTACTATCATGAATTGTATTGTGATCACTTTATGAGTCTCAAAATAGTGGGATAGATGGTTTATCCATGAGAGTCTACCCAAGTAGTTGTGATTCTAAGTCATGTTTGTGATATTAACAAGAAATTATTTTTGTGGTAGTCATGTGATCTAATCCTATATTTAAGGTATCCCTTCAAAACATTCAGGTGAAGGGTAACTAAAAGGGACCCTCTGGATAACTTTTTTTTCCATATCCCTGAAGAAGAAAACACATCATGGGATGAGATGGACTATAAAGATTAATTTTCTGTAACTTCCCCCAATTGATAAAACAATAACTTTTATTGAGTTTGAAGAAATATTTCCCTAGACTTGTGAGCTGGGAATGCTCTGGTTCCACTTTTACAGCATTTCAAGCCCTGTTTTTTGACCTCAATGGTTTTTAAAAAATTTCCCCCAACCCTACAAGCTGGAATTGCTCCTGAACTATCATGGATATAATTACAACGGTTCCACTTCTGATTTTAAGGAGCTTTTTATTGACATGATCTGGTTTCATTCTGTGAACTACACCTAAACCACATTCTTCATAAGTAGTTTATGAAATTTTCACTATCAGACAACTGACATCCATTAAGTGTGAGTCGTTCTTAATATTTTTAGATTCTTGAGTCATGATTATTTCAATGAATTCCTCCCTTATGGTTCAACATCTTTGGGAGCTATTATAGGAAATTTATTGCTAAGCATACCATCTATGGTGATTAGAGTCTATTACTTGAAATATTCCTAGTGAAATGGAATCACATGATGTTACTTTTTATGGGATTTTTGGATCATGGAGAGAGTTTAAATGAAATGAATTGTGTTTTACCCTTCCTTTTATGTTAATAAGTAATGGGAAATCAATAATCAGTTAACATAGTCATTTTATCCTATTGAGACATGCTAGTTGAAGGTCTCTTTTCTACATTCACAATTTTAGGTGTCATGTAGCTAAGAGATCTACCAAGTCAATTTTGTGGTGCATATCTTCTGTTACCTTATAGTGATTTGGGTATTCTTTATAAATAAATAGTTTTGTTTCTACTAATGAAGAGTGGCCCATATATTTAGGTAGATGTTGTGAAAATAATAATCTAAAAATTCTCTATAATAGTGTGTAAATGGGTGTCTAAAAGCTAGATCATTACTGTTATGTTGTATTTTCCCAATTGACTCCTCAAAATAAACATGTATCCTTCATCTTTTAAGAGAGGATCCTCATCCATATTTGACTGAATTGGACGTTTTCCCATTATTTTATTATAAGAAATAGGGTCTATAGGTATTTAATCTATTGAATTAGGAGACAAATGATCTTTAGAGATTTCATATAATAATTGTTTTCTTATGTTGTCTTCTAGTTCTGAAAGATTATCACATGTCAATGATGAGGTATCAGTAATTATTATCCTCATTTTCCCATGTTCATCATGATAGGATGGAATTTTCAGAGATGATTTATCAAGGGGGAACCTTCATGACCAAATGATGTTTTTTTGTAGGGAGGACCTTCACAGTGAATTCCATCATGGGGAGGAATAATATCAGGTATTGATGTCCTATTGTAAGGATAAAGTATATAGAATATATCCTAAGGATAACCAACAAGGTGGATAGTACCAATGGTAGTACATTCATTATAGGTTATCTTTCAGCCACATGGAGGGATACTACGACACTCATCAAGATATGGTATCTCAATATCAATTAGATTCTAAAAAAATCAATCCATCATAGAAATAAGTCCAAGGAGGAACTTTTTAACTTTAGGTTGCCAAATTGTAGGGAGAACATTTTCAATTGCCTCTAATATCTCCTAATTTTGGTGACAAGTTATCAGGATCTTGACTCACCATATATAGACATTTCATGGCTTCAATAACACTATAACTTAATAAAGTAGCATGATGGACAGACTCTTCATTTCCCAATCATTATTAGTGAGGTTAATTATCCGATGTATACCTCTATGTGACTAGAACCACCTATTGTGGGTGATTAATCTCATATATTTAAACCTATTTGATTACTTCATGCATTGTTTCCAGAATTTTATAAAATATTTATATAATTTTTATAGGGACATATGTATGTCCTTGAGTGCCCACTGGAGTAGACCAATGACAACTAGTTAGAAAAAGGATATAAGACTGATCTTATTGTCCATTTACTATGAGATGTCCTCAACCCTCTTCAATGGGAGGTGGAATATGAATCTACTAAATGGTGACTCTAGAATTATATTTTTATGTCACCTCAAATGTGTAGGTGTTTTTTTGTTCTCAACTCCTATTCACTATTGATGTTATCATTTTTTCCTGTAAAACTTATAGAATGTGGTCAGGAATAGAAACCTTGTTTTACATCCTCACCAATATATTAAGAGTGACTTATTTATCTATAATGGGAATATACACTGATTATGTAGATATATAAATTCTTCATCCCTCCTCTTTTCCTCCATTAATTTCTTGTATATACCAACAATAATCATGTGTGGAGGAAGAGATATGATTTTGCCTCCAATTTGTAGTCAGGGTATGCCAACTTATATCTCATAGTGCCTCAAAACCGGGTTGGATGGTTTAATGGATTTTAGAAGTAATGTGAACCTACTCCATGTTTTCCAATAAATTTCCATTGAAAATATTATTTGAATTTCGTTCAACTTTGATGAAATACTTGGTAGATGTGGTCATATTTTTGTACGAAATCACGGTTTCCCATTCTATTTGACTGGTTATATTATTTTGAGGGAGTAGAGGTGTATCCATGCTCCCTATTCTCTAGTTTATTCCCTTGGATAATTGTTCCGAGTTTCTAAGAATTAGTGACCTGGACCAAACTCTCAAGTTTAGCACCCCCATCATACTGAGGGTTTCTTGTAACATGGCCCTGACAGCGATGACTGATGATGATATCCCTTTGTAGAGAACCATGTGTTTTTTTGATGAGGCCTTCAGGGACCTCTTGATTAGTATCCTTTGGATAAGGGGGGATTTTTTTTCTATTTTTTGGGGATAATATCTCAACATGATTTGACACAAAAAATAGTGTCATCAGCTTTTGTCCACCATCTATTGTTAAAAAGATGGATATAGGAGATTCATGACCTATAAGGATTTTTGAGATACCTAAATGGTTAGAATGATACCATATTGATAGTACACTTAAAAACCATGTTAAGGACCTAGATTTTCATATGTTGGGTCTGTGATAGTGTCCGATGATTGGATGAGGACCCAACAACAGATGAAAAAGTATGGATTTGATTTAAGAGTTTTCTTGACAAAAGTTTCTACATAAATTAACAAACACAAATAATAATTCTCTATCAAAGTAGAATCTCAATAAATGAAAACATACATAATTAACTATTTTTTTCCCATTTTGGGGTCCTCTTTTGTTTTTTTCATGAAGGAGATAGATGTATTAGAGACACTTTTATATTATGATTATAATTTCACATTTGTTTCACCACTTTTATTAATATATATCACACATGTTATTTTTTTGAGTTGATGTGGACCTTCTTTCCATAGGGAGGAGGCCACTTGGATTTATCCAATTAAAATTATAGAAAACATGTTGGCTGAGAGGATGAGAGATTGGGATCATCACATATATTTTGGGATATCTATTCCCTTTTTAGGGAATCTCTTATAGATTTACGATATATTAATTAAACCTTTTTAAAATCCCAAATATCACGTGGGTATCTCATGTATCAATAATCAATTATTTTTTAGGTGTTGATTACAGGATCATATACATGTATCTGTGGTTATTCATTGATAGAGACACCTATATGTGTCTAAGGTTCTCAATTAATGGTACCCTTTTTTAAATGTATTTAATACTAATATATCATTTAATATCATGATTCTATTTTTAAGGCACACAGTTGGGCACTCGGGAATTTATGTCATCCAACAAGACATAAGTTGTTTTGATGTTGGGATTAGGCCCATGAGATGGGATTCCTACATATTCACATGAAAATAATTATGACTCATATAGTTTATTGAATCTTAAGAAGATGAGTCTTACATTTTGAGGTCATGTGATGGGGACCCAACTGTTCTATTTAACATCATGTGTAAAGGATATATAAGTCAAATATTACTAGTCAATGGATGGTGCGAGACTTATACTAAAGCAGTATGAAGGAACCTATAAAGGATGTAGTTTCCTAGGTCTGGGCATGGTCTTACTAAGAATATATTCTTACAAGGATGGTGATGAATGATACTTGAAAGGAATATGGAACTCCAGGTTGGATATGACCATATTAGGGTATAACCTTGAGAGAAATAGGGTGAATTTGGGTTGTGGGTTTTGGACCATAGGGATTCTTCCTACGTATCTCATTTGGTCAGGAATTAATTCCCATATTTTTCAAATGTGTTAGGTGGTATACCTTTGTATGAGGCCAAACTAGGTTTTCTTTCTGGGTAATATGACCCTTAGAGGGGATGGTATCATGGTTCTGGGTTTTATACCTAGTATCATTCCCAAGGAAGGTAAGAGGAAGATTCATAAATGGAATATCCCCTCCAGATAATTATTTTATAATGAAGATACCATGATCTTCACTGATCTCTAAGCTCACATGAGTCAGATCAATGAGAGAAACAAGAGGAATTATGAGATTTGAAAAGACACACAATCTTCTTCATACTCTAGTGGATGAGGCTAGGTTATAGGAGAGAGAAAATACATTGAAATTCCCATATCCTATTTTATTTTGGTATCTATGTCGAAGATATAGGAGAGATAAATATGTCTGGAGCCTATATCATATCTTGTTTTCATAACCAGGTTTTACACTTGTACACCAAGGAAGATATGGACCTATAAGAAAGGTAAGTGGAATAACCTAGGATGAATTTCCTACTACATATTCTAGATAATTGTGCATGATAAGGCCCCAACCCTTATCAATGGTAAGGCAAGCATCACCCCCCCATAATCGTGTGAAATTGGAGGCCCTTGGAAGTAAATCAAAGTTTGAGACCCTAGTTACAATGGGAATGTATGATTGAGGAAATTCTATGTATCCCCCTTGATTGATAGTTTACTATTATGGCCTCATTTACTATAGAAATTTATGATCAAGTGGACAGGCTGGTGTTCCCTTTTGTTTGAATCATACATATCATGAGGCTTTAGAAGAGGTCTTGGATTGGTGGTTCATGAAGGGGGTCCATTTGGGTCTTAGTGCTTCATTGGAGTGGTTAATAGATAGGGTTGTTTGAATATTTCAAAGAGGGGCCAAGTTAATGTTGAACTCTATAAAAAATGGAATCAAGGATGAAGAATCCCATATCGTAATATATTTTCTCTGTGTGAGGGAATCCGACAAATATTTCATCAACATGAAGTTTACAGAATGAGGTTCTGTAAAGGGGCTCTCTATGATGAAGGCTAGTATTCAATGAACACTTTTCTATTTGGACCACAAATTATTCTATCTAGACCAATTCTTATTCCCTCAATTGGCTTATGATATGCGGTAAATGATTAAATACTAAAATATCTTACTTCGATTGTCTATCTATGTCTTTATTCATTTCTCACACACTATATCCTTGCAAAATAATTCCACTACCCCCCCCCCCATCATACCATGTGTTTGGGTTTTATAGCAGTATAAATGTAACCTACCAACCACGATCGGTAGAGGAATTTGGTTTGTGGACGACCTCCTCACTCCGTAATGAAGAGATTCATTTATGAGGGTCTAAAAAATATAGTTATCCCTAAAAATTAATTTTCAATTGAGAAGGAATAAAAATTCATACCTTGCCCAAATTTTCTTTTTCATTTTTTGGGGATAAATTTGGAGGTTCTATGCAGAGAAACAACTCACATAGTGAGTATGCTATGTGGAAGGCAGAATACCATTTCTGATATTTTACTGTTCAATGAACTTTACCATTTTGATTGTTCTATTAATTTTAATCCTTATATTCCAAAACCCATATTATCCTTTTAATCAACCATGAAAACTTTTCTATACTCAACAAAATCATAATAACCATACATGAAATATAGTGATGTAAGAATAATTGTATCACCACATGGAAGTGGTAGTCCACACGTATGCATGATCAATACTTTCACTTCCCATTTGATTGAAGATATCGTGAATTATGGGGGTTAAATATTTAAAAAAACATTAATCTACATTTATGATTGAGAATTTATTTTTTTATGATGATTATAATAGATTTATAGATGGTATAATAAGTATTAAATTGATAGATGTCAAGTTGGATGATTACCTATTATTCAGTAGGCATATATTAGATCCATTCATAAGGACCCATGGAATGGATATTTAGGAAGAAAATAACCTCTAATTCATGTATTTTTGTGTTTTTAATAGAATTGGTAAAGGATTTTTTAGAGCTATATAGCTCATAGTAGTGTAAAGAAAATAAATACAAGGTATCCTTTTTTAAGAGAGGAAAAGGACACACTTCTAATTACATAACAAAATTAAATATAAATAGTAACTTTCTAATGTATAATGCTTCTAATTATCCATGAATTCGATGGAAAATAATTGTTTTTTGAAATATCATCAAAAAATGATATTTTTTCATGTTTTGGCTTCATTTTAAACATTTATTTTATTTTCTCCTTTTCTTTAATAGATTTTAACCTTGTTTGTGGGTGGTAGATATTTTTTTCAATCCTAATGGTTTATAATTTGATATGTAAGTTAAATATTGGATAAAAATTGGTCATATGATGAAATTTCCAACCACTTATCATCATACTTGTCCCTTTTTTTATTTTTATAATTTTTTATGTAATTTAAAAAATATACAATTTTTCATAAAATATCATTACTATCATTTCTGGAACTATTATTTAATTTTTTCTTTAAATACATCAAGATATAAATATAATTTAAGTATAAACATTTATCATTTATATGATATTTTATATTCATCTATAAAATTCACATGGAACCTTAACTAACCCAAACAATATTACTTTTAATGTTTTAAAATAATTTATATTTTTTTACTCCACACATATGCAATGTTTCCACATTGTGTAAGAATATAAGGTAACAATTATATCACTAAAAATTAAAAATAAATAAAAATGAAAAAAATAATTTATATTTTAAATATAAATTTATAACCAATCTTGTATTATTTTTATCTTTATTTAAAATATTATAGATATTAAATTCAAGAGGGTGATATTTTTGAATTTTTTTATATAAAACAATATATGTGTCATTGTTAAGGGTAAATAGAAAAAAATTAATATATTCTTATTTTTTATTTATATAGTAAAATTTATCCTATCAAATGAAATTAATTTAAATGTTGGGTTTATTTTGATACATTATTTCATGTTATTAACAATATTTTACCCATTTTATTAATACCGAGGTGAAAAATAATAACCATGATTAATATTTATAAAGAGAAATATAATATGTACCTATTTGAAAAAATTTTACTTCCTAATTAAAAATATGGTATCAATTTTTTAAAATTAAATTCACATGTTTTTTAGAATTTAATTTATAAATAAACCCATAAAACATGATGAAAAATTATTCTAAAAAGAGAATTATTTTCTGATGTACAAAAAGTTATTATACCAAAATCCTAGGAAAAATAATTGACAAGGACAATAATTATATTTTAAATAATATTAATGAATTATTTTTACTTTTAAACTCGTTTAAAATCAAAATTAAACTTTTAAAAATATTGACTTGAAAATAAAATTTCAATAAAAATTTGAATTTTTTACTAGGCATCGAAAATAAATATTTTCCATAAAATATAAAAAATTACCATTAAAATAATATTAATATGATAATTTAAAAAATTACTTTCATTTTATATATTAAATTCTATAAAAATGAAAAAATACAATATTTTTTCATAAAAACTAATAAAATTTATTTTTGAATATATAATATATTTGAAGCATAATATTTATTTACTAGAACTTGAATTATTATTTTATATGAATCAATCAATTCAATTATAATGAGTAGGATCATTATATATATTTTATAATATGTTTATTAATATTTATACATGATAATTTAATGGATAGCATATAATGTTCATTTTTAATTATTAATATTTTGTGGTTTGTTCAAGATCATATTTTCATGTTGTATACACTATTGAATATTATTTTCATTAAAAAAATGTGTGGTGTTACATTCTCCACATTTTGATATATTTAATCATTATGATTTTAACTTATTATCAATAATAAAGGGTTTCAAATTTTAAAATACCTTTGTTGAGAACCCAAATCATAAAAAGGGTTAATAATACATTCTCTTAAAAAAGTGGGAAAGTGAAATATAAATGTCATATGAAATAATACAAAACTAGGATTCAAAATTGGAGAAAATTACTAGAAATAAAAAAATGGATATGGAAGAAAAATTAAATATCAAAATAATAATATAGAGTAACTAAGAACATCATTCACAAGAAATTGAAGGACCATGAGAATTTTAATGACCACCAAACATTAAATCAATAATTTTTGGAAAATATAATTGATCAATCCGAAATTAATGTAATGGGAATTTTTTTTGTTCCAAGATCTATCCTCTAAAGTAGAAATTCATTTACCATATAGACTAAACACATATTTAAATATACTTATTTGACATGTATAATTTCATCCTTAAATCAATTTCCACAACAATATCATTTTTTTTCAAACCAATGATTAATTAAGATGATTTTTTAATGCCTAAAATAGTAAATTCACTCATATAATCCTTAAAAGAATAAAAATATATTCCTTCTATCATTTGATATTAATTAGTAATGAAATGGTTAGCATAACATAACTTATAGCGATAAATATATTACATTAATCTCAATCACCATAAAAAATAACACTCAAATTTCAACTTAATACATTCTATAAGTAGTTAAACTTAACACTCCTAAAATATATTACAAACCAAATTAAAATAAAAAGATCCATAATTCTTTGAACAAAGAAATCATGAAAAACATTGATATTTATCCCTTGATAAGATTAAGTATCTCAAAATCTCTCATATGAAACATGTGAATAAACTGATCATATATTCTCTTAAGATAAACTAATACCATGAATCACCAAAAAAAGTCAATATAACTATATATTATTCTAAAATTTTATACAATCCCTATTCCTAAAATAAAAACATTGTGTCTTTAATTTAATCCATAAACAATAAAATTTAATAATTTTCATCAATGATGACCTAAATCATATTTTCATCAAGTCAATTACCTATTCAATTAAACCAATAGTATCCCATTTAATTTATCAATTTTAGTCATCTATTTATCCTAACTAATCATTATTATCTAACCACTAAATTAATTTTCTTGGTAATCAATCCCATTAAACATATGTTTTCAAAAACATAAAGTAAAACTACCAAGGAAAAATATTTATATGTTTCATGATTCTTATATATATAATAATGTAACTCTTAAATCCCAATGCATAAACACTAAAATTTTTTCACATCAATTATTGGAATAGGATAGATACTTCCTTGTTCAAGGAGATAACCCTTGGGTTTTTTAATTGTCTTCGATAATACCCATATTCCCAACACATAATACACTAAACTATAAATGGTACCTTATTATGAGTTTCATTTCATTCCAATAAACTCTTAATTTTTCTTTAGAAATAAAATTTTATATTCCCATTTTTTTTTCACATGGAAAACATCTTCCCATTCCTTTGAGAAATTATATTGAGTTCTTCTTCCACATTATCAATATGTAGGAAGCTGAATCTTATTTTATCCAAGGTCTTTATGAAAATATAACTTTATCTTACTTGATGTTTTAGGAATCTCACTAATGTTGATGTTGTTAATTATATAAAATGGTATATTATTATCTATAATCACAAAGTTCTTCATTATAGATCCCATTTTATTTGTCTATTCAGGTGGGAAATCATTATATTTTCCATCACACACCTTTTTGGCCTGATGTAATCTAGTTCCAACCATTTACTAAATCCAAATATAAAATTATAACAAAAAGGCTATAAAAATCAAAGTGAGAAATCATATAATCAAGAAAAATCATTCATAGAATGTCTATATCATGACACATTCTCTAAAATATATGTCACATTTATTTTATACTAGGTTAATTATGGTTATTATATATTCAAATACATAATAATGGTTTATAAATAAAATTTTAATTAACCTTCTAATACCACAAAATTTTCCAACCCTATTTTGGTTAAAACCCAATCACCATGCACGAGAATAATAGATAAGAAATACTCGGCTGACTCTTTTCCGGGTTATTACTCCTAGTTGCATTTATTCCAAACCCACATACACTTATAGTATCCATACATGTATAATATTCTAGTAAAAACAAATAATTTATATCTTGAAAATACTTTAGGATGTTATCCTATAAGTAGACTTATCCTCAGGGTACTCACCAAATTTTTCGCATCCTGGTCGATAAAGTTAAACTAAACCCTACTATAACACATGCTACAGAGGACCATACTTTTCTTACATAAATATTACATCTAATTAGTTTAATATTCATTAAAAAAGAGTAGGGTACATGATTTTATAGAAAAGGATTAGTTTATTTTGAAACATGGATACTTAAAAATATAGTTTATAAAAGATTGATATTTTCTCTGCTATATTTCATCCCAATTATCACCCTTTTTAGACACATCATATTTAAAACATTTCTTCATATCACTGGGAAATGAAAATAATAATAAAGAATCATATCAAAAGATTTTTAAGGGTAAAAAATGGTGGTTTCAATCATCAGTTGAACATAACATTATCTTATAGGGTATGATAACTTGATATTAACTTTTTAGATCATGTTCAAAAATTATTAGATTATAAAAAGGAGTCATAGAACAATTATTTCTAGTTTATAAGAAAAGAATAATTATGAGGTCAAAAAAAATGATCCTTGAGAGAATATCATTATAATAATACCATGTCATAAAATAGTTTCATAATCTTTAGCCTAATCATAATATAATAAATCATATGTCAAGGATACCCACCAAGACATTCATGAAATTTTATTCTTGGACTAACTACCCATGTACATACTTCAGGCTTCTGATAACCTCTCATATAACCTATTTTGGGAATGTGATAACATCTTATATAACATCTTTCAGAATTTGGATAACCTCTTATTTAACCTTTATGCTCATAGAACATTAATGTTTACCTAATGATTTGTAGAAAAATATAATTCAGGTTTATCACATCAAATAATAATAAATCAATTCATATTTATGATATAAGATCATAAAAATTTCATCATGATAAAATCCAAGGAAAAGGAAATGGGTATCACCAATATTTTATCATCATAACCACAAACCACCTTTAGGAAGGATAAATAGGGTTTCATTAGATTATATCAAAATAATGTCCTAAGTAACATCAACAGATGTTATAATAGATGAAAAATTGCTTTAAAATATCACTAGAATATTTATTGAGGGAAATTCCCTTTAAATTTTTAAATCATATATGAAAATATAAAGAATTCAAAATATTAAGTAATTTTTTTTAAATAATTTTTTAATATATTGAATTAAGAAACAAATCATTGTTCTATTTTGGTAAAGGTAAAAAAAATTCATGTCATGTATGTTAAAAAAAGACTCCTTTCATATTTTTAGTAAAAAGTAAAAAGTACATCATTCAGGAAATGAAAATAAGATTAATTTAAAACCTTTTTATAAAAATTCAAACTTAGGTAAAAATTAATTTAAAAAATAATATTAAAATAGTAAACCATTTCTAAAAATATTTTTAGAATACATGGACATAGAAGAATAAATATTTTTGATTGAAGAGAAATATAAAGTTGTCTTTCCTTACAAATATTATTTTTGTATCATGAGTACATGATCTAAGGAAAATGATATGAGAATATATATTCCAAATAAATGACCAACAGATAATAAAATTAAAGTTATATATCCTGAATCAACCATATAATTTCATTTTATGTAAATCTAATATAAACCATCCCAATTAAAATATCATTGAAACATAAATCTCTTACTACTTGATAATGTTTAATTAAATCCATAATGAAAGAGATAAAATTATATGGATATGTAAATACCCATAATATTCATGAGAATTATCCAAAAAAAATCTTTTATGGGAAGCATATGCATCACATAAAATAAATAATTGGTCAATATGGCAAATGTCTCACAAATATAAAAGTAGGATGAGAATACATTACCTTATGATTGGATTTATTCAAAAGTGATTCAAAAACATGTATAATAAATTTCATTTCATATAATTATATTATTGAATCCTTTTTATATATATAATATCATATATGATCCCCTTATAACATTAAAAACTCAATTATTATTAATTATTTATTAAAATCACTGTTTATGGGTGTTCATTGTTACATTTTTCATGAGAATTTTAGTTCAATGATTTCAATCCTCATATATTGATCATAATTTTATAATATATGTAATTTTAATAATGAAATTAATATCATATATACTAATTATATATATTTGGAATCATCTATAAAATGTATAGATAAAAAAATAACACTATTCCTGGAGATGGGAGGCCTTATCCTCACATAAATGTTGTTTTAACCATTTCATTTATGGATCAAAAAAATTTTAAATAATAATTAACATTAATAAAATAAATATTATATCATATATATCACATATATTAATTAAATACATCATTATTACAATCCACTTATGTCAAAAACAAAAATCAAATCACATCACTTCATGGTTGTGGTAGTCCATACATACACACGAGCAAAGTAATCATGTTCAAATGGATGGGAAAGTATGGATAAAGATATTATATTATAACTAAACAATAATTATTGTTTTATAAATATCATGTATAAACTTTCAACCCATCATAATATCCAACCATGAATGATTGGGACAGAAATTGAATTGTATTACTATATGGATGTAGAAATCCACAGGTATGCACCAGTGACACTTTTTCATCGCATGTGATAGAAAAGAGGTTGAATAATGGAATATCTATAATAATAATAATAATATTTTAGTATATTTAGGATACTATATTTATTATATATCATCAATACCATAAATTTATAGATAGTAGAGGTATAAATAAATTTAATGTGGTTGTGTAGGATGATTACCTCCTCCTAAAAGGTCTCCATTAGATTCCTTATAAATAACCCATAGAATTTTCATTTAAGACGAAAATGGCCTCAAATTCATGAATAAGTTGAGAAGATAATTTTTTATTTTTAGTTTAACAAATATTTCTCAAAGTATTGTAAATAAAATAGAGAAGGGGTGTTTCTTATAAGGGAGGGAAATGACACGCATGGAATTAAATGATCGATTTAAATATAAATATTATATTTCTCATGTATAATAATTTAATATAAAAAATAATTAAAATAAAAATAGTATTTTTGGAGATATAATCTGAAAATGGAATTTATATAGGTTTTTGTGTCATTTTAAACTTCATCTTTTGGTTTAACCCCTTCACTAACCACTTTTAACCATAAATGCAATAATAAGATTTTCAAAATTAATGGGGTATAATTTTACATATTAAGTAAAATTTATCTCATAAATGTACGAGGGAATTAATTATAGACCATTATTCATCCAACTTTTCCCCTTTAATAATTTCTATGATATTTAAATAATTCAATAAATTAATATTTTTAAAAGAATATCATTAATGTTATTATAGATACTATTCATTTATTTTGATCTTAATGAAAAATATATATAAATGGAAATAAAAAATAAAATATTCCTGTATACCAAATGTTTTATATTAATCAATAATTTTTTTATCTTCTATAACTCACCCAAAAAATATTACAATTAGTGTTTTTATTTTATTCTAATTGATTTTTCTATAGAATTCACAGTCACTGTGTCTACTTTTTTTCAGAATTTAACATAATTAAATCATCACTAAAAAATAAAAAAAATAAAAAAAATTAATTAATACTTAAAATAATGATTTATTACCTGAAATTTCCTCTTATTATCCTTTTTGAACATTTTAGATATATTAAAGTATAGAGAGTAATATTTTTGGGTTTTGTTTACTTAAAATTAGATAATTTTTATTATTAAGTTAAATGGAAAAAATATATACATATATTATAATTTGGTTTGTAAATGGTTGAATCAATCCCATAAAATGATATTAAACCAAGTTTCAGATGATTTTGAGACCTTAATTCGTTTTTTTAACATTGTTTTATCTATTTTTTAACTTACCGAGCTGAAAACTATTTACCATAGATAGTATTCATAATGAAAAAAGGGAACTATTTATAAACTTAGAACCTCATGATTAGAAATATTGAATCCATTTTAAAAAAATTCAATTCACAGATGTTCCATAATTTAAAATAAAGTTATACACATCAAATGTGATGACAAATAGTGTAACACCCCGAGATTTTATGAAAAATATTCTTTTAATTTCATTAATGTCTTGTGTTTTACGCTACACCAAAAGGAGCTTGCACAACATGCATCCTTGACTTTCCTTGCATTACACGCAATTGCGACCTTCCTCGATAGCGTGTGTAGTACGCAATACCGAGTTTCACTAAACAACGATATGCTATTAAAATATTATTAAAACTAGCCGTTATGAATAGTAATAACCACTTTTTGAAATTTTGTAAATTTTATTTTTCAAAATGGACTTCATTTTTGGATTCGGAATATCGAAATTATCTTAGGGTGAAATTTTGGTACTTTTTGGATAACTTTCATATTCTGATGAATAGTGAAAATTACTAAATTTTAATTAAAAACAACTTTTTTAATCAAAATAATTAATAGTGATAAATTATTAATTTGAGTGGTTTTAAAGTATATTTAGAATATATTTTTAAAATTTAATACAATGTTGTTCATTGGATGTAATTTCACATTTAAACCAGACATAAACAAGTGTCAATCTTTTGATAGTTATTATCTTTTAAAAACACGCTATTTGTTTTGACGACGGGAATTAATTTTTAAATTACTTAATGTAACTGATATGTTTTGAATTTGGTAAAATAAACATCATTTTTTAATTCATAATATCAAATATAGCTTAGGCCTAATTTTTTGTATTTTTCTGGAAACTTTCATTTTTTTGATGAATAGTGAAACTACTAAGTGGTAGTAAAAAAAACTGAATTTTTCATAAAACTTAATTTTACCGCTTCTGTGAGTAGAATTTCGAAAATCCGAGAGACACGGTTAATATCAAGGACTAAAATGTGGTTCAATGAGATGAAAATAATTTTTGGCGAATAGTAACTTTTTACTTTTTTTTAACACGGTTAAAAGTAAATAGGGTAGTTAAGGGTAAAAATGATATTATTATTACCCTAACACATGTTTTAATTCTATTGGATAAGTTTAATTCGACCAAAAAAACCTTAGGAATAAAAGATGACCATTTAGACCCACTTGGATTAGATTAGGACATTTATTATTAATTTATTTAAAGAAGGGTTAAAATAGTTAAAATCAAAGTTTAATAAGTAGATAATTTTTAATATAGGGTTATACATAAGATAAATTTTACTATAAATATTAATTAGAAATATAAAAAGATTTCCTAAATAATGGTATTTTATTTGTAATTTTTATACATTAAATAATTTAATTTATTTATGACACAACGATGATGCAGTAACTATCTTATTAATGAAACATTGACATAATTGATGTTATAATTACCCAAATAAATGTAATTTGAGACTTTTTATGAATTAAAATAATTTTAAAGGTTAATATGAAATGTTATTATTTATTTAATTAACTTGGTTCGAACTAATCATTCTGTTATTATTTTCACAAAAATCAATTACTAAATAGTGTCAAAATTGACATAAAATAGTTTTTAAAACAAATATTATATTATTAATTGTTATTTTATTCCTAAAAATCTAATGTTCTGCCAAATAACTTATATAATGTTATATATATTAATAATAAACAACTTGGGTTCGTTTGGATTGTTATTGTAAGTTTATTAACCTTATATTGTAAGAACACAAAAAGACACGGTAAAAGTAAAATTATCTAACTTAATGTTAAATCTAAATGATAAGGTTAAAATAGGAACCTAAACTTGTATAAATTCTATTGGATGAGAGGATTTCGACCCATCCCCACTTTAGCTTCTAAATAAATTAATTTGGAGCTATTTAAAACCGAATTTGGATTTATAATAAAATAATATTTTTAGTTATTCCAAAGGTGCCTCTCTCCTCCCTTATAAAAGGGAACCTCCTCCCTCTCTTCCTCACACCACTTTGAGCCTTCAAGCTCGACCAAAACATGAAACATTCTCTTCTACACTTCCCTAGAAACATCCTAGAGGTCCTGGTCTTCTTAAAAGACCAATTTTAGTTCCCTAAGAGGAGGACTCAAAGAGGCGCTTCAAAGAAGAGGTAATGTCCGTTGCCGATTCTTTCAACTTTATTTCTTCTTCCACTTATTCTTCTTAGGTTGTTTCATTATGAAGTAATAAAATCAGTATCACTCATATACGTATATGTTATTATATGTGTGAAACAACCCAATTTCACCATCTATCCATCCTACGGAAAACGAAATCACCGCGCGTGCGTACGTACGGAATACCGTCTCCACGCCGTGGTGTAATCTATTTTCCACCACCACCTTACTTGGATGGGTATAATGGTGTAAATAATAACTATATATTATTATTTTAAAGTGATATTGATTCTGAAATAGTAAACATACACTCCAATACAATTCCACGATCATGAGAACGATATCATCGCTCGTGCGTACGTACGGACTACCGTCTCCACGACGCGATGAGATTTATTCTCCACGTTAACCATCCATGAATGATTATAAAGTATATATAATAAGTAATCATGAAATAAATGAAATAATAATGATACTGGATTTATGTGTATATATATGTATGTAATCTACTTAATTCCATTCAACTCAATAAGGAAACGAAAACAGCGTTCATGCGTACGTACGGCCTACTGTCTCCATGAATGGTGTATTTATTTCCATTTACTGTTCTATTATATATATGTATATTCTGAATATATATTATTTATAAATCATGTTTTATACTCTGGAATTAAGTAATCATGATCTAAGTAATCATATGAATAATTACAAGTCAAAACACGGATGACAAATGAAACGATTTTACCCATAACGCTCTTTAACATGGAATTTACAAAAGAACGGGTAATATAAAGTCATAAGTGAACCATATATGATATCATAAAAATGATTATGATTCTGGAATATGTCAATGACATTATTTAAATCATTATACAGGAGGTTCGGACACTTACGAAGCAAATCAGACCTAAGGTAAGGGAAAATATCACAATCTTATTTTTATCCGAGATTGTTTATACTTTTAGTATTTAATGGGGTGTATTTTATCGTCCACATCCATGTTTCCTCAATATGTAATATTATTTCCATCCACCTACAATTTTTTAAATCCATTTTTACCCTTTGGTGAGTTTTGGTAAAAAGATATGAAAGGAATCTTTTGTCGTTTTTCGTACGAGGTACTTTTTGACTTTTCCGAAAAAAGTACGAGAAGAATGTTTTTTTAACTTATACGACATGAATGGATTTTTAAAACATTTTTTCCAAGAAGCTTCCTTTACAAATTTTCAATTTTATTTTTAATCAACTTATTTTAGTTTAGAATTGTAAGACATGTTAAGAAAGGAAAAGCGTTTTTGAAGTAGAAAGGATATTTTCCTCAAGAATGGAGTTCAAGTGTTTTATCAAAATTATTTTCCATATAAGATAATATAGGGTTCTGTTTCTATCCCTATTATTACATTTATTTGATTATGTTGTGATGGAATTATTTTTATGAATTCCTTTATCTTATATGACTTGTTTTATGATGTCATGTTGTTTAAGAATCCCATTTTCATTACATGGGTTATGCAATGATGTATGATTTATGATTTTGTGGCACACATATAAATGGTATCATTATGAGATGGGTGGGACCTATATCTCCCTCCAATGCATTGGGTAAAGATTTTATATCTCATGAGATAGACATGGATGGAACGACTGGTTAAATCGGTTCAGTGAAACAGGACTGAAACGAGGAATGAACTCGGTTCAGAAATGGACTTTGTCCACTAAGATAGTCTTGGAAATGAGTCTTGACTAATAAGAAATGATTCTCTATGATTATGTGTATATTCCACAAAGTTTCATGTTTTAAGTTATGATTATTGGGATTACATTTCACTACTATGATTTATCCCATGTTATGATATTATGATCTCTTTTGCAGGTTAAGATTTCCAAAATGTTATGTTCTTATGAATATGATTTGATTGATATTTTTATTTTGTTTACCCTTACTGAGCATTTGATCTCACCATTTTATGTTGTTTTACCCAGGATATAAAGAAAGGTTTTAGGTAAAAAAAAGGAAGATCTTTATGGGAGATGTTGAAGATCTTTCACCACGATTAGAAGATTATATTCCGAGTTTCCAAAGACACTAAACTATTATGGTCCTTATGTGTGTGTTTTTTGTTATGTACTAAGTATTCTGCAAAAGTAATGTAATGTCCATGTACGTTAAGCTTCAGGTCTCTATAGTTGGTATCAGAGGATAGGTTTAGTCAACCTTTGGAAACTAGGATGCGAAAACGTTAGTGATATCCCCAGAGATATTTCTAAGGTATGTCTTGGTATGTCCCTAAGGATAAGTATACGTATAGGATATAGTCATAAAACTATGGTAACGATCTTATAATTTAACCTAAGATGTTAGATATTGAGGGTACTCCTCCTGCTATGTTGTTTTCCCTAGCGTGATTTTTGCCTCTCACAGAATTCTTTTGTGTTTTAGTTAATGGAGGGAACCAGAAGGAATTCGGTTAACATTGAATCCAATGGAAAAATTGGTGACTATGACAAACAAAATTGTGTAATGCCTAGAGAGAAAGATATTGTGATTATTCCGAATCAGTCATCGCGATATATGATTAACAAGGTGAAATTTAGTGGTATGCCTAATTCATCAAATAAGAGGAAGATAGACTTTTATGCATGTTCGCATGTGGAGGAGTATAAAGAAAGGAAGATTGAGATTTATAAAGAAGGGAAGAAGAACCTTGAGGAATACCTTAAATGGAGGGGAAGATGTTATCTGTGTGGAGAAAAGGGTCATAGAGTGACAGACTGTTATGGAGTTCAATGTCCTATTTGTGGAGAACATGGGCATTACCCAACTCAATGCCCTGACCTAAAAAGTTACTTCTAAATCAAGGAAGGAATTATTCTAGTACAATCATTAAAGAGGATGGATTGAAGTGTTTATGTATTGGTATTCAAGAATAATGTTGTTGAGGTACTTTTATGGTTTATTAGAATATTTTTTGCATTAGTCTGTTGTGGTTTTCAATAATTTTATGGTACCGGTAACCATGAAAAGTGATTCAAATATTTTGGAAAGCAGATGATATGCACATAATGAAGGGATAAGAAGATAATGATATGTTTGATTGTATTCATGAGCTCATGATTGATATAAGGACTAAGTGATATCATGGTTTGAGTATAAAGAATTTTGAGGATTTTGGTATGTGGAAAGTGTTAACTTTTAACTGCATTCATGTTTTCACTAAGGTTCAATGGGTATTCATTATTCAAGAGAATACATGATTAAGGTATTCACATATTTTTAATTTGACCAACAAGATATATCTTATGATATATGGGGGATAAATGATGGCATTCACACGATTGTTAAGTGACATTTCAAGTAATCATTTTCTTTATACTATGAGCTTGGAACGAAGTATTTTAGATAAGACTAAATATTGGAATGGATTAGGTTGGACATAAGTTAGTATTGTTTAAAGATATAACTTTTTTCGATATTATTTATGGGATGTTATAGTAATGTAGTTTTAGAAAAAGGACAACCTGCAGGATAGGCGACAGCCCATCGCGTCGGACAAGGCTGTGGGAATCGAACCCACAACCGAAGTGCGACTAGCCTTTATCGCCTACCACTGGCCTACAGGAAGTCCCTGTTTAGTAGAAACTAGTTTTATTATATTAAGCAGTATGATATAAGAAGTATAAGTCCATTTTAGGAACCATATACGATTAATCTCACTATAGATGGACTTATGTATTTTTTGATAACTTTTCAAACCTTTTGTTTTAGATAGATGGAATGACCCATCATTCTATCACATGATCTGCTAACACATCAAGAATGACAAATTCAACTTTATTTCTTTAAGAGATGAAGTGTAAATTGTCCAAAGAACGACCAACGGTGAGACTATACCAAAATCACGAAAGTATTTCTTCTAATTCCAATTTCATCAACTTTAGGGAAATGATATTGAAAACCAAAAATGTTGTCCTAGTACTCTTATATCTGATGAATCAGATGGTACCTTAGATCATCACAAATTTATGGCTTTGTGATTGCTGTATTTTCCATATCCATGTTCTCTACCACTCTCCATCAGAACGTGATGGTTAGATTTCTCTTATATATCCATATTTTCACCTATGTGGAAACCCAGTGATTCGTTTATTTGGGTAACCGTTACATTTCATACTTTTGTTTTTAAAGATTGGTTTTGGTATTCCTTTTTACGATGTGGGTTTCTATAAAAAAACTTTCGAGTAGTAAACCATTTATAACCCCGACGAATTTCGAGGGCGAAATTCATTTTAAGGGGGGTAGAATGTAACACCCCGAGATTTTATGAAACATATTCTTTTAATTTCATTAATATATTGTGTTTTACGCTACACCAAAAGGAGCTTGCACAACACACATCCTTGACTTGCCTTTCATTACACGCAATCACGACCTTCCTTGATAGCGTGTGTAGTACGCAATACCGAGTTTCACTAAACAACGATATACTATTAAAATATTATTAAAACTAGCCGTTATGAATAGTAATAACCAATTTTTGAAATTTTGTAAATTTAATTTTTCAAAATGGACTTCATTTTTGGATTCGGAATATCGAAATTATCTTAGGGTGAAATTTTGGTACTTTTCGGATAACTTTCATATTATGATGAATAGTAAAAATTACTAAATTTTAATTAAAAACAAATTTTTTAATCGAAATAATTAATAGTGATAATTATTAATTTGAGTAGTTTTAAAGTATATTTAGAATATATTTTTACAATTTAATACAATTTTGTTCATTGGATGTAATTTCACATTTAAACCAGATATAAACAAGTGTCAATCTTTTGACAGTTATTATCTTTTAAAAACACGCTATTTGTTTTGACGATGGAAATTAATTTTTAAATTAGTTAATGTAACTGATATGTTTTGAATTTGGTAAAATAATCATCATTTTTGAATTCATAATATCAAATATAGCTTAGGCCTAATTTTTGGTATTTTTCTGGAAACTTTCATTTTTTGATGAATAGTGAAACCACTAAGTGGTAGTTAAAAAAACTGAATTTTTCATAAAACATAATTTTACCGCTTCTGTGAGTAGAATTTCGAAAATCCTAGAGACATGGTTAATATCAAGGACTAAAATTTGGTTAAATGAGATGAAAATAATTTTTGGTGAATAGTAACTTTTTACTTTTTTTACCACGGTTAAAAGTAAATAGGGTAGTTAATGGTAAAAATGATATTATTATTACCCTAATACAAGTCTTAATTATATTGGATAAGTGTAATTCGACCAAAAACAACCTTAGGAATAAAATATGACCATTTAGTCCCACTTGGATTAGATTAGGACATTTATTATTAATTTATTTAAAGAAGGGTTAAAATAATTAAAATCAAAGTTTAATAAGTAGATAATTTTTAATATAGGGTTATACATAAGATAAATTCGACTATAAATATTCATTAGAAAGATAAAAATATTTCCTACATAATGGTATTTTATTTGTAATTTTTAGACATTAAATAATGTAATTTATTTATGACACAACGATGATGCAGTAATTATCTTATTAATGAAATATTGAAATAATTGATGTTATAAATACCCAAATAAATATAATTTGAGACTTTTTATGAATTACAATAATTTTACAGGTTAATATGACATGTTAGTATTGATTTAATTAACTTTTTTAGAACTAATAATTCTGTTATAATTTTCACAAAAATCAATTACTAAATAGTGTCAAAATTGACATAAAATAGTTTTTAAAAAATATATTATATTATTAATTGTTATTTTATTCCTAAAAATCTATTGTTCTGCCAAATGACTTAGATAAGGTTATATATATTAATAATAAACAACTTGGGTTCTTTTGGCTTGTTATAGTAAGTTTATTAACCTTATATTGTAAGAACACAAAAAGACATGGTAAAAGTAAAATTATCTAACTTAATGTTAAATCTAAATGATAAGGTTAAAATAGGAACATAAACTTGTCTAAATTCTATCAGATGAGAGGCTTGCGACCCCTCCCCACCTTATATTTTAAATAAATCAATTTGGAGCTATTTAAAACCGAATTTGGCTTTATAATAAAATAATATTTTTAGTTATTCCAAAGGTGCCCCTCTCCTCCCTTATAAAAGGGAACCTCCTCCTTCTCTTCCTCACACCACTTTGAGCCTTCAAGATCGGCCAAACCCTGCCAAATTCTCTTCTTCACTTACCTAGAAATATCATAGAGGTCTTGGTCTTATTCAAAGACCAATTTTAGTTCCCTAAGAGGAGGACTCAAAGAGGCGCTTCAAAGAAGAGGTAATGTCCATTACCGATTCTTTCAACTTTATTTCTTCTTCCACTTATTCTTCTTAGGTTGTTTAATTATGAAGTAATAAAATCAGTATCACTAATATACTGATATGTTGTTATATGTATGAAAAAACCCTATTTCACCATCTATCCATCCTACGGAAAACGAAATCACCGCGCGTGCGTACGTACGGAATACCGTCTCCACGCCGTGGTGTAATCTATTTTCCACCACCACCTTACTTGGATGGGTATAATGGTGTACATAATAACTATATATGATTATTTTAAAGTGATATTGATTCTGAAATAGTACAAATACACTCCAATACAATTCCACGATCATGAGAACGATATCATCGCTCGTGCGTACGTACGGACTACCGTCTCTACGACGCGATGAGATTCATTCTCCACGTTAACCATTCATGAATGATTATAAATTATATATAATAAGTAATCATGAAATATATGACATAATAATGATATTGGATTTATGTGTATATATATGTATGTCATCTACTTAATTCCATTCAACTCAATAAGGAAACAAAAACAACGTTCATGCGTATGTACGGTCTACCATCTCAATGAACGGTGTATTTATTTCCATTTACTGATCTATTATATATATGTATATTCTGAAAATATATTATTTATAAATCATGTTTTATATTCTGGAATTAAGTAATCATGATCTAAGTAATCATATGAATAATTACAAGTCAAAACACGGATGACAAATGAAACGATTTTACCCATAACACTCTTTAACATGGAATTTACAAAAGAACGGGTAATATAAAGTCATAAGTGAACCATATATGATATCATAACAATGAGTATGATTCTGGAATAAGTAAATGACATTATTTAAATCATTATACAGGAGGTTCAGACACTTACGAAGCAAATCAGACCTAAGGTAAGGGAAAATATCACAATCTCATTTTTATCCGAGATTGTTTATACTTTGGTATTTACTGGGGTGTATTTTGTCATCCACATCCATGTTTCCTCAATATGTAATATTATTTCCATCCACCTACAATTTTTTAAATCCATTTTTACCCTTTGGTGAGTTTTAGTAAAAGATATGAAAGGAATCATTTGTCGTTTTTCATACGAGGTACTTTTTGACTTTTCCGACAAAAGTACTAGAAGAATGTTTTTTTTAATTTATACGGCATGAATGGATTTTTAAAACATTTTTTCCAAGAATCTTCCTTTAAAAATTTTCAATTTTATTTTTAATCAACTTCTTTTAGTTTTGAATTGTAAGACATGTTAAGAAAGGAAAAGTGTTTTTGAATTAGAAAGGATATTTTCCTCAAGAATGGAGTTCAAGTGTTTTATCAAAATTATTTTCCATCTAAGATAATATAGGGTTCTCCTTCTATCCCTATTATTACATTGATTTGATTATGTTGTGATGGAATTATTTTTATGAATTCCTTTATCTTATATGAATTGTTTTATGATGTCATGTTGTTTAAGAATACCATTTTTATTACATGGGTTATGCAATGATGTATGATTTATGATTTTGTGGCACACATATTAATGGTATCATTATGAGATGGGTGGGACCTATATATCCCTCCAATGCATTGGGTAAAGATTTTATATCTCATGAGATATACATGGATGGAACGGCTGGTTAAACCGGTTCACTGAAACAAGACTGAAACGAGGAATAAACTTGGTTCAAAAATGGACTTTGTCCACTAATATAGTCTTGGCAATGAGTCTTGACTAATAAGAAATGATTATCTATGATTATGTGTGTATTCCAAAAAGTTTCATGTTTTAAGTTATGATTATTGGGATTACATTTCACTACTATGATTTATCCCACGTTATGATATTATGATCTCTTTTGCAGGTTAAGATTTCCAAAAAGTTATGTTCTTATGAATATGATGTGATTGATATTTGTTTTGTTTACCCTTAGTGAGCATTTGAGATCACCCTTTTATGTTTTTTCCCCAGGATATAAAGAAAGGTTTTAGGTAAAAAAAGGAAGATCTTTATGGGAGATGTTGAAGATCTTTCACCACGATTAAAAGATTATATTCTGAGTTTCTAAAGACATTAAACTATTACAGTCCTTGTGTGCATGTTTTTTGTTATGTACTAAGTATTCCTCAAAAGTAATTTAATGTCCATGTACGTTAAGCTTTGGGTCTCTACAAATTGTTTTCCAAAAAAATGTTTTCTAAAATATAAATTGTTTTATGCCAAAAACCAATATAAAATTAATTCTAATGACCTTAATTTTTCTATTCATAATTTAAATTAAAAAATTAAAATTTTAAAACCATTTTTTCATCATTAGAGACAATTTTATATTCTAAAATAGAAAATATAGTTTTCAATAAAAATTAAAAAAATTCACTATTCATCGAAAAATCAATATTTTCAAAAAATCATAAAATTTTATTGTATGATAAATTTGATGTGATAATTTAAAAAATGAAGTTCATTTCATAAAATTAATTTTTTAAAATGGTAAAAATTATAGATTATATTTTCTCATAATAATTAATAAAATTAATTTTTGAAAGAAGCATATTTTTAAATTATAATATATCTCACAAAGAAAGAATTATTATTTAAAAATAATTAATCAAAAAAATTAATTAGTATGATATTTATAAATATATATGTTTAGGTTTTAATTCATTTTCATTCACTCTAACTAAATAAATAGTTTATAATGCATATATTTAAATAATATTATTTCATGGAACATTCAAACTCAGTGTTACATGTTGTGTACAATATAAAACATGGAGTTATTTGAAAATATTATGGTGTTACAATGATCCATAAAATCTATAATTATTCTCATTGTCATTCATACCTTACATGAATCACTTTTTTTGTGTCCACTACTGGAAAACTACCCCATACCCACAGTTCAAAACCGTGGGTATAGCCCCCAAAACTGTGGGTATAGGCTATACCCACGGTTTTGGGAACTGTGGGCCAGAACGACATCGGGATAGGGGGGCCGACCTATACCCACGGTTTCTCCCAAACTATGGGGATAGGATTTCCACACCGTGGCAAGGCTGTGAATAGGCTGGCACAACATTGACCCCACGGTTTGAGAACCGTGGGGATTTAAATCTTCAAAAATGGCATCCAGGGGGTTTCAAACCCAGACCCCACGGTGAGCCTCGCAGCCGCGCCCCACCTACAGACCACCCAAGCCATGAATTTTATCGGTCGTATATGCATATATCTGGCTATATATATTAATATGTGGAATTTATATTCAAAAAACATGGCTCGTAAGAATCGATCCCGCGTCTCACAATGCACCTCACAGGCGCGCCACACCAACGAACCAAACAAGCTGCGATGCTTATTTATTATATTATCATATATATGCTTATATATATTAATATAATATAATGTGGTATTTAAAAAACGTGGCCTGAAGGAATCGATTCCATGTAGCACAAAGAACCTCACAGGAGCGCTACACCAACAGACCAACCGAACTGAAGAATTTTTGAAATTATATATTTATATTATAGTTAATATATTAATATCAATCGTGAAAAAATGTATTCCCACCAAATTTTTTTCGTGTCCTGTATAATTTTCTTTCCCCTCCAGAACGCGAGAAATCTATACCCACGGTTCTGAAGAACCGTGGGTATAAGTCCTCTTCAGAAAATACCCTATACCCACGGTTTTCTCCAAAACCGTGGGTATATGTCTTAATAGAGAACTATACCCACGGTTTTTGGCATAACCATGGGTATGGGATCACATATAATCCCTATTCCCATGGTTTTGGAAAACCGTGTGTATAGGGGTACCCTATACCCACATTTTTTTGTAACACCGTTGGTATAGACCTATTTTCCAATAGTGGTCTTTTTCGGATGTTATGAAATTTATTTATAAGCGTGGGAACTGACTCATTCCTGATATGAACAAACATGTTCATATGAAATATAGAAAAAAAATAGATTCAGCCATTATGAAGGGAGAATTTGAAGGTAGAACACAATGATATGCATCTTGATTAAACTATACATGGTGGAAAAAAATTAGTACTCAAACATCATGAGTTACACATCTTAGTAATGAATATAAATTCACGAGAAGGGCTCCAAACTATTTGAAATTAATTACACTTGGATATTGTAAGAAGCATATTTAAATATAATTCACTTCCCAGTTTATTCTCAATGTTGTATAATTTTCTTTAAATTGACTAGGATTTATGAGAGTCAGATCATGCTTTTATAAACCCTTCCAGGTGATTCCCATATCGATTTTGACTTATTTTTTAGGATTCATAGGCTTTAAAGTATTGGATCACAAAATACAGAAATTTTCCTAAATTCATGATCAGAATGCACTAAAACATCAGCTGGTAAAAGAATAAACTAAATTATAAATAATATAATGATTAAAATGCTTATATAAAAAAATCTATAAAATTATGAAAAATAATTAATTAATTAATTTATTGATAATTAATGATTGAGATAAATAGTATAATACTCTATAAGAGATATGGTATAAAAAATATCACACGCATATTAGTTAATTTTTATGAGTAAGTGTTACATCATGAAAATGTTAGGGAATAGGGGAAAATCTTATTCTAAGATGCAGTTAGGACTTGGATGATTATTTAGTTCAATATCTATTCATGGAGAGTTTAGATAAGGTTGAGGATTTTAAAGTTATAATTATATATTAGTGTGTTCTATGAGTTCCCCTTTATCTTTTTTCCATGACATGTTAGTTATTTTTAATTATATTTATAACTTGAAGTTAGGTTATTGTTTTTTAGAATTATATATGATGCCACCCATGTAATGATATTTGGATACTAATGAGTTCCTTAACGGAAGCCTTCAGAATGGGCATAAGCATCTAGAAGAGTGATTTATTAGTATTGATTATTCTTTAGTCAGTACCCCTACTGTATATTATTCCATGTTTTGGTCTCTTTTTGGTAAATCATGGGCCTTTATTTTATGACTTAGGCCTTTTGTTACCCTTCTCTTCAGCTTCATGACTCAAGGTCACACCCCATGATATTTCTTATTCAGGAATGTTTCGGATTAATGTATCTATTCTATTCCCATTTTATAGTAAGTTGATGACTTATTGACCTTATCTTATATTGTTTTGGGAATCCTCCTAGTTTTTTATTCCCTTTTTTTAATTCTAAACAAATTTATTGAATGGTTATTGGTGGTTGGTGGGAATTATTATTTCCCTTGATGATTTCGTAAAATGTGTTTTTTTATATTATTCTCATGGGAGTGTTTATCTTTTGTCTAACCATTCTATATAAATTAAAAACGGTGGGGGTACATATTGTTTGTCTCTAGGATAATTAGGATTTTTATCCCATGATATTTATTTGGGATATGATTGAGGTTATAAGGTGGTGTTTGAGGATTTGATCTATCAATCCTGATGAATTTTTTACTTCCCTAATGAAACTTTCTCATTGACCCTATATGAGTTTTCCCATCCCCAACCAATTCATGGATCGAGGGTAAAGGGGTGGTAGTGTTGGATTATATTTTATATCAATATATATGTTTGAAAATTATGAAGTGTTATTTCAAAAGATAGATCATATGTCTTTGCTTACATGGTTGATTTTCCTAGTATGATGTTGAACTGATGATTGACTGAAGAGGTTTTGATCCTCATTTATATCAACTATTCAAATGACTCTCTCTGGGAGTAAAGTGACATGATGGGGACAGCTGTGATACCCCTATTTCACTATTTTGTAAAATACCAATCATTTTTGTTTATTTTATATTTCTGGATGTTTTTAAATTTAGAATTTTAAATTTTGTATGATTTAATATATTTCATGGATACCTCACAACTACCACATTATTAGTAAAAAAATTGCAGTTCCATTCATATATAAGAATTTTATTTAGTGAATTATACATGTTTGGGACATAGTTAGTTGTAACCATGTGGAAAACCTTACATTTGGGTGTAAATCATGTGTATTAATCATATATACAGATTTCCCTATAGTGCGTAATTAGAACATAACCATGTAAGTATTTACGGTAATTGTACATATTACTTTTATGCATGGGGTGTTTATTTAGTTATTAATTCATGGTTTATACATGGTTTGAAGAACTGTTTAGGTTATTCATGGGAGGGGGTGTAACAAAACTTTAGTGGAGGCTTCATTTTTGTCATAAGGTTTCATAAAACCTATATTTAAACTATGAAATCATATAAAAAAATTAATTTATTAATTTATACTCTTGAAATTTCTTGGTTTAACCTCATTTGGCCCTCATATCCTCCTTATTTTTCATGGTTGACTTAGAGGAATATTTAGATAGGTTCTCTCTTTTTCATCCTTGTAACTAAGCTCTTTAATTATTGTTTTCTAGGGGGTTTGAAAAGAATTGATACCCTTTTTTATTCCTTTCTCCATTTATTCTTGGTTTATTCTTCTTTCATAAACTCTAATGTATATAATGGAAGAAAATAGGTTTTTATATACAATAATATTATAATTTTCTTTGGGGATTGTATAGGTCTTCTTATTCCATGGTTTAGCTTTCACCATTAAAGGTGATTTTTTTTCTTATGATTGAGGCTATTGTATTTGTGTAGTTTTTTATTTGGAATATCATGAAATGATTTAGGTTTGTAAATTTTATTTAATAACTATATACAAATTTATGTGATACTCATGATTAGTGTGTAATGTTTTTTTATCATTTTATATACTTTACAGAGATTAATTTTCATTTAATTTCTAGCATTAATTTTTAAGTAAAATTTTATATGTTCCAAGTGTTTATATAAATTCCTAAGAGGATATTTCCAAAATAATTAGTGGAAAAATAATGGTTTTAACCATGTTCTGATTTCCTAATGACATAACCCCTATTTTAAGGGTTTTTTCAACTTAATTAGTGTTTGATTTTTAATTTACCCCAAATGTAGTAAAGTAATATTTTTAAATTTTTTATTGTTATTTAGATTAAAAATAATGTTTATAACTTTTTTTTATATAAATTTTGTTTTAAATATCTAATTGACACCTTCTAAGAGGTGTTTTTTCATGATGATTATAAAATCCTTGTTTCAGACCCCATGGTTTAGGTTTTATGTTGACTTCTTCCTATTGTGGGATGATGATAATTATTAGTTTATATATATATAGAAATTAATGGGGTTGTTTCTTGAGAGGGTGTTAGAGGTATGGTGTGATATTATTTGTTATGTTTTACAATTGTTTTATATGATGATCATTTGGATAGTAATTTTTTCATAATTTATTTAGTTGTTTTGTGTGAACCTTGGGTATGTGTTTGGGTGATTTGGGTGTTTTATACACTAGATTATGTTATGAACTAGATTGTTACCTTGGGAAATTCAATGTTTTGGCTGGGGGGTGCCACTTGATAATTCCACAAGGGTAAGATGAGGATGGGTTTCTCTTAGGATCACATAGATCATCCTAGTTTTTTGTGAGTGACTTCCTAGGTTTCAAACCTCTTTTAAATTTACCTTACCTAAAGGGTAAATTCCAAGATAATGTTGATTATGTTTTTTTATATTAGCATATGTTTCTTTTTTGTGACCTTATATTAGGATTTTATCATGGGGATTTTAAATGTTTAATTTCTTTTGTTCTCCTGTTATCATCTTGGTCTAGTTGAACCATTTTCATTATAGTTTTTTATTTATAACATGTTTTTTGATATAATGGTTCCCCTTTTATTAAATACTTATTTTTATGATTTATTTTTCATTTCAAATTAATTTAACATAGGTATTCTCTAGAATTTATGAAATATTGGAAATGTATTTGTTTTGTATTTTGTAAAAATATAAGTACACTTTTTTATGTTTTTATGTTTTTAATTTTTTTTTAAAAAAAATCAACAACCTGTTTTTGAAAATGGGTTTTTAATGATATATTTCAAAGAAAATTTGGATTCATTTATGTTGGTTTGAAATTTTATTAAGCCTGATAATTATTTTTTTTCTTCCAAAAAGGGTTTTACATTATTGATTTATAATGGGATAAATGTATGATATTTTTTATTTTTACCTTCTCATTTAGAAAAAATATTTTATAAATTATGTTCAAACATGAGCTTATGGATTTTCTTATTAAAGTAATTCTATAGACTCTTTGGTGAAATACAACTATGATTTTTTAGACCATAAATTTCATACACACATATGTATGTATGTTTCAATTTTTTTGTAAATGTTCCTTGGTTTCTATTTCATTTTATAATTTTTATCATGTTAGTTTTTTGATGTATGTGTTGGCAGGAAATGACTAGCCATGGGTCACATAGAGATGTACGAGTGGTGGATTGGGTGTTTTTTTTAATTTACGGATACTCTTGTATCATAAAATAAGTCCAATTGTATTTTATCTTTGGTCTCTTATGTATTGGTTCATGAGATTTATTTATATTTTGGTTTTCTAATGATGTGTTTATATAATTCATAGATTAATTTTGGGATGTCTGTATTTACGATTACCTATTGGGTTAGTTTCGTTATTTTATGATCTTTATATTATATCCATGGAAGCACAAGGTATGGACACACAATACATGATTCTTAGTTATTTTTTGTTATTATTTATTTTTATCTGAGGGAGAAATCATTTGCAATATTTTTTTATGCTTAATTTCTTATTTTGAGTCTATGGTGATAAACATATACTTAATTTCTTATAGTGGGAAGGTTTTTGTGATGTGGAAAGTTAACCTATACTTATTCATTACATTTTTCATTTTATCATCTGATTTGAATCTCCATACTTCAATTATTTTATTCATGTCTAAGGGACCATTATTCAAACATCATATCTATTTGATAGAACATTTAACTACTTCCTCATACCACTCAATGTCTAGGATAACCAGTGATTTTCAAATATTAATCAACATGAATACATTGGTGAGAATAATAATTATCACAAAATCCTAATTATATGATAAAAAATATAATCATATAGAATAAATTTTATGGATTCAAGGAATGTGTCACATTAATAATATTTAATTATCCTAAACATAAATTAATGAATTATTCTAATACATTATAACATTATAGATAATGTTAATTTCATAATTTTCATGCATAATATTGTAGAAAAGGATAACTAAATCATGTCTATGCATAAGGATATCATGATATATAATATAATATATAATTAATTTGTGGGATACAAAATTTCTAGACCACAGTTTGTATCATAAAGGGCTCATAATCATTCATGCACAAATTAAATAAATGCACATAAAAACATGGAATAAACCCCCAATAAAATAATGGGTTTCAAAAAATGTCATAAATCATGTGTTGATAAATATACTTGAAGGTATAAATAATAATAAATTAAAAAAATATACATTAAAAGGAAGAAATGATAAACAAAGTGATTATTGTCCATAAATATAAAAAGAAACAACATTTAATAATCAATGAGAGGTTTATAAAAATAAAGGCTTTATAAAAATCATTAGAGATACATGTATATCCCTATAGGATGGAAAGATAAATTAAATTCAAATATATTTTAAATGGACTGAGAAAAATTTAGAATAATCACAAGGAAAATTTATTATAAGAGTGAGTATAACCAAAATAAATGGATAAGTGAGAGTCCCCTTTCCTTAGGCCAAATTTTGATTAATCAAATTTACACCTCTTATATAATAAAGACATGCTTATTAAAACATTTATCGATAAGTATATTAATTTAATTTAGGTTAATAATGATCAATTATAATCTTTTGATGTTATTTATTTACTATTTGTTTGATATAAAATGGCTTGATAACATATTTATTTGAATTATCCCATTTTCATTTGAATTCCTTTATTTTGATTCAATGTAATTTATCCATTAGTTAAATTACCTCCATTAGATTAAAATATATATTTATATATATTTATATATTTTATATATAGTATACATTGACCAACCATGATGGTAGTGAAAATTAATAAACTAGAAATGTCCTTAGAGGTGGGTAAACAAACTATTAACTGGATGCATCAAATGGGGGAGAGAGATAATATACATATTTGAAATAGTCTATAATAACACTCCAATAATATAATATAATTTACTTCATGTTGAAATACTAATTAATTAATTTAGGGAGTGTTTTTTTAGTAATGGTAATTGGAATGAAATAAGTCCAAGTGAAAGATAAAAAGGTGAAAAATTCCACCTTATCTGTGAAGTTGTTTCTTTTCTAATAATCATAATGCCTTAAAGGAAATTGGTGGGGTGAGAGTTGGAAATATCTAAGGATAATTAGAGGTTTAAGAGGACATATTTGAGAAAATATTGGTCTATAACATGTATTTTAGATGTGATTTGTGATGATGGTGAGAGTGGATGATATACTTTTAGGGGAGGGGAGTTCTGGGTTAGAATAATGAAAAAATACAATTTTAAGACTATGACTCATAATAGTGGTATTAAATGAGAGTTTAAATAATATTTCATATGAAATTTACTTTTTATTACCTTTATGTCCTTCCACTAATAAAATTGGGTTTTCTAATAAACCATACAAAAGAATGAAATTACAGAATTAAATATTGTTTTTAATTAATAAATTACCTCTTTAAACATTGTAATTTACTATTTAGGTTTTGTAAATTCATTTTTTAAATATATTATTTATCTTATTAAACTTATTTTGGGGGGAATATCACTCAATAATCTATTACATCAATATTTCATTAATATTATGTAATAAAATGCACCATTTAAAAAACTATATTTTTATTATTCACCTTAAATTTTCTCTAAAAAATTATAAAAATTATAGATAATTTTAATATACTGATTCTAAAATGTTTAATTCATTTAAAAAAAATAAAATTAAGTAATTTAATACTTAAATATTAAATAAATTAATTTTTTTGAAAAATAATTTGGAATATATTTTAATAAAATTAAAAACTTATACCTTCTTTTATTTACCTAATTTGACAATTTATTTTATAAAATTATTATATTTATATTTATTTTATATATAGTAATATTATTTATAGGTTATTTTACTATTATAATGGTTTATTTACAATTCTAATTGTTTTTTTACTATTTTAACGGTCAAGGATGCTATTCCATTTGTTATATTATAATTCCAAATATGATTTTGAGTTTATAATTCCTATAAATACCTATAATTTCTTTAAATCCTTATTCACACATGTTTCTATGAAATTTACCTATGAATTATATAAAATTTCAATCATATTTATAATCGTTTGTTTTGTTTTTAAAGTGTTGTTCACATGTGTGATATTTATAAAAAATCCCAACCCTACAGGTTTTTAGATTCTATTTATGTTGTTTATTTGAATTTATTTTTTCATTGAACTATATTAATTTTAATTAGTGTATTTATCTATTATTTTTAATGTTTTATATGGATTAAATAATGTAGTACTTGTTTTCATTACATAGTGTATGTGCGTTACAGTATACCTTGTATAAAACATAAAACACATATATATTTGAGAATAAAATTTTCAAATAGAAATGTTTGGGTTTTTAAAATAAGTATATGGTTGACCCAAGGTGATTATGTGTGAATTTTATGTGTATTATTAAGAATTAGTTATTTAAATAATTTATTATGGTCTCCAATTTTTATTTAAAAAATTATTTAAATGAAATAACTATAGGAAATAAAAATTTTATTTTGAGGATTTTGGGTAGTATATATATTTATTTTTGAAAAATATAAAATATATGTCATAAATTTAATATTATATATAATAATAATTTCAAAATTCCATGTTTACTAATGAATTGTATTAAATTATTATTATTATTGGTGATACTGTAAGAAAAAAATAATTATCATATGTTGAGATATTGTTGGATTATGGAAATTAAAAATTTTATAGATGTAAATATTATTTATATCCTTTTAATCTCTTATTTTTATTTTTAAGAAGAAACTAATTTTAAAGGTTTAACCGGGAACCCATAACCAAACATACAATTGACTGCAGAGAAGAATCCAAAAATAAAACTAAATCCAAAATAAAGAAATATCAAATAGGTCATAAGAGCCATAATCGGATCTAGAAAAATAGATGGTTTACTGACATGATGATAACTCCTTGAGTTTCATGCCTTTGGATAGTCAAACCATGAGCCTTTAATCCCTTGGGATTCCACATGATGGGTCTCTACTCCATGTCTTATCTATATGTTATTGCCGCTATAGACTATTTCCCAATGAACATCATCATTTCAAATATATATATATGTGTATCTGGGGGGAGTTTATGTTATGATAAAATATACCTATGTTATGAAATTTGAATATATGTGTATTATATGTGTCAATATTATAATTCTATCTATGTATCGTTATGTTAGAATTAATATATATATATATATTATAGAATCGTATATTTATTTATAAATTAATATTATTATTTTTTTGTTTTGTAATCCCTTAATAATTACCAAGATTATTATTATTATTAAAATATAATATTTATGAAGGTGAAGAAAAGATTTAAGTTGTAAAATTTATAAAAAATCACACATAGGGTGTTCATCCTAGGTGACATAATAATAGGGGTGTTGATCAACTCCATTTATTCTTTTTATTCCTATTATTCCTTTTACCAGCCATAGAGTCTTAGAATCCGATAGCTATTTGAATATAAATTAGAAGATATTTTGACTCCATTCCTTTACTCCTACATTCATTATCTATCAAATTAGATATTTATAAGTTGATTTCTCCATGGAATATGAAATTCATGTTTATGCTTGATGAATTACTGATTTTCTAATTAAGGGAACTAGGATGGGTGAATTTCAATCTTTTAGGAGCTGTTCGAATGATATTTTGTGTTTATTTAGGCTTCCTTAAGGATTTTAGATAATTTAACATAAATATAAAACAACTTTAAGTTACATAAATTTTATATTTTGAAGCTTTTGGTGTCATGGGTATTTTTGATATTATCTTTACAAAAATATTAATATTTTAGCTTATTTAATTTTGGAATTTGATTTATCTACATTTATTTGGTTGTGGTATTTTTTTTATTAATTTTAGTAATCTATTTGGAAGTATCCTTATTGTATATATCTCTTTGATGGTCTAATTGGTACATGGTCTCAACCCTCCTTTCCCTTTCCATTGGGTTGTTCCTAGAGTTTATTTTCCATTAATTCCAAAAACACAAAAAAAAGTTTAAATATCATTTTTTAAAATTATAAAGTGTATTTTTCATTTATTTTTTAATTTATTTATAAAAAAATATATTTTCTAAGGAATATTAAATGAATTTTTATAAGTTTTTTGTCAATGTATTCGATGTTATACCGATTGATGCGTTATTTCATGAATTTTTAATGTTTGTAAAAGTCTAATTTTTTCCATTGGTGAGTTAATTAATTAGTTGTTTTATACTTTTTTAAAATAAATTTCTTTAATTATGTATAATTTAATTAATCCCAACATTTTTTAAAACATGAAAAAATTTCATGTGTGATTTTAGTTTCCTTATAAACATTAAATTAAATGATATACATTTGAACTAGTTCTTAAAATTTATAATTTGTTATGTTATATTAAACGGAAGTATGTTTGTTTATTTTTACAATCATGCCACTTTGTTTACTTAATTAATGTTTGGAAGATATCCTCTTCATCTTTTTTTGTGTGTTGTGAATGGAAATTATCATGTGGAATCAATGCCATGCCATCATAGAAACTTATGAATTAAGTATGGAATCAATTTGAAGAAAAGCAAAAAATTTACAAATAATAGTTATATTTGTTTATATAAAGTGTTCATTATTGAATTATTTTTTTAAAAAATATTAATTTTAAAAATATTTGTTTTATTTTTGTAGTAATGTGATGAACACAGAATTGGTTTTAAAGCCAAAAAACAGTTTTATAAATATTATTGAAAACACTTTGATGAAGTGTTAACTAAAAAAATAGTACTAAAACTAAACATTAATTATATAAATACTAGATTTACATACATTTTTAAATAATTAATAATGATGTTTATTCTTAAAACAAAATTTTTTATATAATAATTTCTTACAAGTCCCAAGATACAGTGTGGAATATAAAGTAATTATTTAAAAATATATTAATTGTATAAATTTTAGGTACACCTCCATTGATTAAGTGTTTTATATATGTTGTTTTTTATATCAACCCTTATTATTAGTTTGAAGTTAGTTTCCTAATAAAACATTAATTAAAAAATATTAGTGGCTTTTACCTTATTAATATATGTAGTGTGAATTGGACCTTTTTTTAGATACGATGTCCTATGCTCTATTTTTCATGATACTAATATAATTTAATTGTCATGAATTCCATGCCTTGTTACTTATTTGGATTTCTCCTAGTATTCAATTATTTATTTCATGCTACACTTTTAACCTATCTCGGTTTATTGTAAATTTTTTACAAACATGTATCCTCAAATTTTGTCATGATGATATTATTATTAGCCTTATATATATGTATTGCTTCATTTACTTTATTGATGATGTGAAAGTGGTATATGTTATTGTTATATATTCTTTTTTGGGTTTCCAAACTTTTGGTTAATAGGTTATGAAAGATGTGATATGTATTCAAATACCATAACTCTATATATGATTTCCTCATGGATCACTAGCTCTATCCACTTTATCCTTTCCCATGGGATGGGTATAACTGTCTTAATTTAATATATCCTTTTATCTTAGATTATGAGCTATGATATAATTGGGTATATAATAATTTATATCCCCTAAGTATAAGGTGTAATCTATTATTTTTTAATGGATCTGAAAATTAATTATAGTTATCCGCAAGAATATTTTAGGTGTTATTTTTATAATAGATTTATTAGAATATATGTAATGGATGTGGAAAATTTTCCTCATACACATTATCAGTATATATAATATATGTGAAAATTTATGGTCCCGAAAATGTTTTTTTACTCACACAATATATATTAAATTTAGAATATATATAGTATCATTGATTTCATTTAAGGTATGAACAAGTACACTAGTGTCTATTTTGGATTATTTCGTAGTTTAACTGGGTACTGAGGTATCACAAGCACAAAAAAACACAATGAGGTGTTGGATTGTGGGATACTAAATTTGGATAGAATAATGTTTGGATCATCACAAAGTTTATCTAGTTTTTATTTTCTTTGGGTCTTTTTGACGTTGTTATATTTTTATTTTCTATATTTTATATTCCCAATTTATTATTTTATGTTTTAATGTATACATTTGGAGATATATTTATATATAATCATATGTTCAGTAGGTACCCCTAGTATACATATCCTTCCTTTTGGCATGTAGAATTTTATTTTTATTTTCAAAATAGTCAATGTATTGATGGGTTATTCAATTTTTTTTATAGAATCTAAAATTGGACCATTTTTGTTTTTAGATCTTAAACCATTCCTTTACTAAAAATGTTACCACCCTATAATGTTATTTCTTATGGGTATATTCTTTAAAATTTGGTAAACCAACATTAATTATTTTTGGTTGATACATAGAAAATTTTACCTTTAGTCTGGTTGGATTGTTGTGGGAAGAAGGGTGCAGAAGGATAGAGGTTAGATGAATAAAAAATACAAGACATGAATTGGTCAGTGCAGACCAAGTTCACATTGTGCATTGTTTTTTTTCGGGTGAGGGATACCCCAATATTTTCATGAAGTGTAAAATATACATGTCAGGATTATGTTGTGGGTTTTTTTAAAGGGTCATAACCCCATTCTTTTAACAAACCCCCCCTTCTCTATTAGTAGCTGTGTGTGGGAGGTATTCCTCTATTTTCCATACACATTGAGCTCATTCTAGTATATGGTCTCTATTTTCCTCACCATTAGTTGAATTAGAAGATCTTTAGTAAGATATTATTTCCTCTATATTTTTTTCCTAGTTTATCCCTCATTATTCTATGATATTATGTTTCAAGAAAATATGCTCTATTTCTAGTGAATTTTTGTTTCATTCTTTTTATTATGTTATAGTTCATTATAAATGTTTGCAATATATGATTTTTTATCTACCAAAATAATGTAGTTATTATAATTATTTTTTCACAAAGCATTGATTTCTTATATGACACATTATTCTTCCGTGTACTGAACCTTCTGCCAGTACCTCAAAAATGTTTAAATAATTAAATAAATATTTGTTTCCATACTTGGTTTAGTCCTAGAAACCCATGAAACAATGTCTATGGTTGACCACCAGACATGAGCCGCCATGAAGGGTGTTTCTTTACAAAAGGCATGAGGTGCTCATTCTTTGAGTTTCTTAAAACCTTTATTTAATGTGTTAAAAAAGGTTGTTGTGATGATTTTAATACATTGATTTAAATGGTATGAATTTTGTGCTATATAAACTCATATCCTTACCTCAAACTAAGAACACTATAAAATTCATAACATAAGGATTCCTTGGATGGGCTCATTGTGCTTTATAATTTCATTTGTAAATATATCTCACTATGACAAGAGTGATACTTGGTTTCTTTTATGTAATACTTAGACATGCTCATTGGGTTTATTCCTAATGTACATACTCCTGAGCGATACATGTTTCTTTTATATAATAACTCGGATAAGATCGCTTTTTTATATGCCTTATATACTAAATTGTGAGTGATACATGGTTCTATAGTGGAATTCCTTATATTGTCTCAGTGGGAAATGTGGTTATACCATGCCATGAGGGATACCTGGTTCCCTATGTGGTATACCATGAATGATCATAATGGTTTATTCCTTTAGACTATGTTGGGAGTAATACTTTGGTTCCGTATATGGATCACCTTTAATGGACTCTTTTGATGGCAGATACTTATAAAGCTCCTAGAGTGATACATGAGATTCCTTTTTATGGATCTCCTTTCATTAGATCAAAATGCCTCTTTTTAATAATTATTAAATTCATTTTTTTAATTTTAGGGATGCATCCGCTAAGACAAATCACATTCTTAGGTTTGTTCTCTATTTCACATGACCTTCTAACTATAAAGTTTTTCTTTCTATATATGAATCACAAGATACTTATAATGTATCTACACACATTTACCCTTATATTATATCTGTTAATTTTTCCATTGGTTTCGAGATATTCATCCTAGGATAAAGTAGGTGTTTTTAGTGGGGTATCCCGTGAGGAACATAGTCTAATGTGGTTTATTAATTTATTTCTATAAATTTGTTGTAAACCTTTACACTGTTCATTTTATATTCATAAGATAGATAGTCCTACACACTATAGGTGTTGTCATACTAAGTACATATCACACCCTATTCTAGTCACCTATGGTACCCAAATATACTTCATGATTTCAGGGGTATACAAAGGGAAGTTCCCAACTTCTAGTGTATGATTTTAAACACTATGATGGAGTATGGGAGCAGGGCATTGGGCCTCTACTTATGATGCTAGCAGATTCATTTTTTGTATTTTCTTTATTTTTCTAGTTTATTATATATGGTTGTACCCATGTATCCAATGTAATTCTATTTTTTATATTACATCATGACATGATAATAGTTTTTTAGATGAAATTGATTCTAATATACCTATGGGATATGTTTGTATGATTTATTATTATTACACAGCTGATTGGATATTACTATTTCTATTTCTTATCATTATTATTTACCACTTTGCTACACCCTGATCAAGAGGGAATAATCTCTCCATAAACACACCATAGTCCCTCACATCTAGTAGACATATTCTATCTTATAGAGAGTAAGGCTTAGGGCCATGTGGCTAACTGGAAGAGGGAACTTCTTAGTGTCTTCCTAGATGGGATACTAAAAAGTTTTATCATATGTTCCGTTTCCTTTTATATTACATTTTGGGTATTATAAATGAGATTAGGAACATTTTTGTAATTACCCAGGTAATTATAAAAAAAATTCTTTTCATTTTATAATTTATTAGTAAAATTCATTATAAATTTATAATTAAATAATATGTATTTATAACAGTTAAGTAATTTATACTAATGGAATAGTAACATTACCATGAATTTCATGAAGTGAGCTATGTTTTCATGGAACTTATCTCCTTATTCCTCACCCAACAATACTAGTGTATAAATTCCCAATTTTGGTAGATCATCTCCAATTGTCGAATCTTGTAATACTATCAACAAGAATTATCATATAGGCGTATCTCTATAATTTTATATAAACATCTGAGGAATCATAAAACTACTTTAACACATTTCACAAGAGTTTTCTTTCATTAATCTATAACAAGTCATTCCCCCTTTCCTACCACATGGTCAAAACTATGTCACTAATACTACCCTTAACCATCCTACACCTAGGTCATGGTTAACATGGGTAAACTCATTATAATTTTTAATTTTCTCATTTAGACACCCATTTATTCACATATTTCATTATTCCACTACTTTCAATTCATATTTAGTGCCATTTTCAAATCAATTTCAAAATAATGGAAAAATAGTTCTTGTTTAAAAACATACCCAAAAATCATTTCTCATTACATGCCTAAAATTATTCATATCACCAAATAATCCTTAGTTCCTAGAATGATGCTTGCTTAGTGAAATATCACACCATACTAGTCCATGAGTAAAACATTATAAAATCTCAGAAAAAGTTATCACATCACACGACAAGTGCATCCCCAAAGGTAAAATAACATCCAATTGTAATAACATGCATTAATAACAATTATCCCAACATGGGTACATGGGTTTTCCAACATTCATGGGTTTGAAACTACCATTCATGAGCTCATGACCAAGGCATGACTCATCCTATTCTCTTGTATACCTTTAAAAATATTAATAAAAAACAAAATGAAAAGAAAACTCCTCTGATACAACTTTGTAATGTCTTGAACATGGTTCCAATCACTGGTTCCCTGAGCTGGTTGGTTACATGATCTCAAGTACACCTACTTGTACACCAGAGGCTGCCAAATAGCAGTGAGAGCCTACTATTGGTCACTGGAAGACAAGACCATCTTTATCAGAGTAATACCACCAAATAAATAAATAACCAGTAACCAAATTACATATAACCATAACTAGTATGATACTGGTATCACAAGACTTATAAAACTAGAAATGAAATATCAAAACTGATAGTAGATATGCCATGCTAGAATATGTTCTATGTGTCAAAATGAAAACACAAAATTAACGACACTGAAAACCCCCAAGTGGGTACCAACCTACATCTTGTTCCCTCATGTAGATCTATCCCAAATCATCCATCTAACACAAGTCATTTCCCCTCATCCTGTCATGAAAACATGAAATCTATTCAGGTACCAATCAAGAAGCCCAAGTAGGTGTGAGTACAACATAGTAGGCCACCACAAATAGGGTCTAAAACAATATCCATTCAATAACATGTTTGTGCAGTTGTATAAATAATACATAAAGGAAATAAAGTAAACATTTTACAGTTATTGAATTATTATTTATTTAACCCCACAATACCCTGGTTCCCGAGGACACCCAAACTCTCGATACCTTCTTTAGCCCATGCTCGAGTCTAAACTATCTCCAAGGTATAACATATCTCATAATTTTATTGTTTCCATTCTTGAAATCAAATAAAATATGAATTTCATTATTATCATTCATAATTTTAATTTACACTATGGGATTTTGATGTATCAAACCATGTCCCACACACAATTATCACATGTGAATGTTATTGTTACCACTCAGCATTCCTTATCACACTATGGAATTTTGATGAAGGGGACCATATCCCATACACAATTATCACTTAATAATTAAATGGTGTAAAGTCATAATTTCCAATTACACTATAGGATTTTGATGCAACAGACCATGTCCCACACACAATTTTCACACTAATTAATTAACCAATTCATTAATCAAATTCAATAATTTTATATAGCCATCATTCCATTAATTAACTTAGAAATTAATTAATCACATCAATTCTATTAATTAATTCAATAATAAATTATTCATATATCACAATTCCAATATTCAAATAATTAACTCCACAATAAGTTATTCCCAATTCCACAATTCAATGATCTTATAATTAACTCAATAATTAATTATACCCAATATCACAATTCAATGTTTCATTAATTAACTGAACAATTAATTATCCCCCAATTCTATAAATTTCAATATTACAATAAATAACACAAAAATTAATTATCCCAAAATTATAATTCAGTATTTGGATAATTAAACCAACAATTAATTGTTCCCAATTCCACAATTCATTGTTCCGATAATTAAATCAACAATTAATTATCCCCAATTCCCAAATTTTCAATAATATAATAATTAAATAAAAAATTAACTATACCTGAAACACAATTCAATATTACAATAATTAACTCAATAATTAATTATCGCCGATTACACAATTTCGATATTTCGATAATTAATTAAACAATTATTTATCCCCAAATTAGAATATATTAAATTAATTTATTTATAAAATTAATTAATTAAATTAAGAAATTCAATTGCTAACCAAACTCTAGAATTATTAATATTACATACACATAATTAAAATTGTAACTATGGTATTTTAATAATATACCAACTGCCTTGATTTTTTGACAATAATCGCCAATAGAAGAATCCCCATTTTGATGCGGATAATTTAAGAATACAATAAAGAACACAATCGAGGACTAAACCCTAATTCCACAATTAAAAAAATCATGATCTAAAAAACTAGATCAATATTTAGAACCAACAGTGGATAAACATTCCTCTTTAATCCATAAAGAGGATATAGAGATATAGAGATATATAGAGATCTAAATGGTAATAAATCCCATACATGTGGAGGTGCATATCATCAATATGCAATTTGATTCCCTAATAATAGAAGTCAAGAAGGCTTGGAATATACATGGAAGACTAAAAATCATAATATATATGTTAGGGACAAATGGGGGTCAATTATGGGTTAAAATGGGAAGTTTAATAATTTTAAAACTAATTTTCGGGATAATTTAAATATTGTGCACGGTTTGTTAGGTAGGGGTGAACAGTTTTTCTTAAAAGTGAAACTTAACAGTGAACCACTTATAGGGGGTGCATGGTTTATATTTTTATGGGAAATAGTTTTAAAAATAGTGTTTTATCCATGAGATTTACCTCTTCTTAGGTTCACATGGTTTGATGGGATGTGGTACATGGTTTGGGAAAATTGTGTACTAACCGAGAAGATTCCCACCTATTTCCAAAATTTCTAGTTTTCACCCAAAAATCCCAAGGAAGACCCAATAAAACTATTTTTATGCAAGGAAAAAAGAATACATGAAAATGAGATATATAAAATCCTAGAAAAGTTCAGGATCTTTCATCTTTTTTGAGTCATTTCAACCTTATCCACGATGAGGATTGAAAAGGATCAAACATTAATGGTTAAAAGAGAGGGATATAGAAATTATAAATATTGGGATAATTTCTTACATTTAAAAAAAATTATCAATCCTTAATCATATAGAATATCAACTAGTCACATATTGATTATTTGGAGATATATAAGAAGTTCAAAAAGTTACTAGAGTTAAACATCGATACTTATACAGTAATAATAATTAATATGTGAGTATGTGTTTCATCGATAATAAAATTAAATAAGGGGTAAATAGATAGTGAAAATAGATCATCCTTTTTATATTAACCATGGGATTTACATGTCATATAGAGATACATGATATAATTTTTAGTGGGATAACAAGATGAAGGATATTTTTTGAAATTCATCAGGATTCTTGGTATGTTATTAAGTTAAAGTGGGGAATCAAAAGTACAAAGGAATGATAAAACTATTACATACACCAAAAGAGAATTGGGAGACCACTATTTTTAATTCAATTATAGATATTACAATGTATTTTAAAGTAAAAAAATTATATATTGGTTCTAGTTTATTAAATTATGAAGTCATAAAAGGTCATTATTATTTGAGAGGATTTCTCACATGGTCAATTTTAAAAAAATATATACCCATGAATGGGTGGGGATAAATGGGGACCAAATTTTCATTGTATTTGATCAAGATTCATGATTTATCTCAAATATCTATATAATCCTTCAATATAATTTAAGTAAAGTCAAACTTAGATGATATTTTCAACCTATATCCAATTATTAATATGAAAATACCATCAAGTCTCATGAAGAAAATCTTAGAACATTATCTATATATTTTAATGGTGTCTCAGATTAAAATATTACATGGGTTTAGTTATTTATTTTACATCATCATTCACTCTAGAATATAGATGGATCCAGATGAATATTTTCATTAGAATAGATATAGAACTCCAACTTTCTTGGAAAATTTGGAAAACAATTATTTTAAGGACTAGAACTTCTGTAAGAAATGACAAATCAAATTCAAAAACATTAAACAATATATTTAAGTAGAATAGATATAATAAAATATTTTTATTAATAATCATCAATAAGACCTAGATTTTGGTTTTGGGAAAAAAATATTCCTTTGAATATCTCCATAAAAGGGTGTTGTGTGATTTGAGAGAAAAGATAGTATAATTACTATCTATATTGTCCCCATTAAAATTCTTAATCATATGGGAACCATATCCTACTGAATATAATATCAACCAACCCTCTTATAAGTATAATATTTAATCTATATATCACTTTTAAGTAAGTATATAATAGATTCGTTATATTTAATGAATATGGAGGTGGTACTACTATAGAACAACCTTTATATAAGGAATAAATTTTGAATATATTAGATCATATAGATAAAGTAATTTCAATAAAATTCAATCATATTTTCCAGTTGTTATGGAGAAATAATAAATAAACAGAGGTGACTTGAGAACTTGAATATGTATTGAAATAAAATTACGCTCTTGTATTATCATCTCATATATGAAATTAAATTTTTGAGAATGAAATTTAAAAAGGGGAAGTAATTTATCAACCAAAATTTTAGTATGAATTTTTCTAATGTATATTTTAATTATAATTAAATTATTTCTATAAAAAAATATTTTAATAAAACCTAATTTTAAATGATATATTATACACCAAATAATGAAATAAAAATTATTTTATTTCATTATAATAAAACATTAAAATATAATTAAACTAAAAAATATTATTAAAAATATATAGAATAATAAATAAAAGTAAATATCACTACAAAAAACTTGAAATTAAATGGATCATACTCTCTTATAAAAACCATAGTTACCGGAATCACAGTTTAAATAAAACAAAATATTGAGAATAATGTTAATAAATTGTAAAAGAAATTTAGATCCTTGAAACATGGTGAATTTAGTAAATGATTTTGGAAAGTGTTTTATGATATATATATATATAAGAATTTGAAATGGTTATTTGGACTACTGGGGTAAGGTAATTATTGAGTATATATCATTGTAGGGGTTTTCTGGAACATAATAGTGGGGTATAACTAATATGTAGTTTTTAAAAATAACTATTTTATCAAAGCTCAGAAGAAATATTAAATATTAGAATTAATATATTTAAAATATATTGATAAGTGAATATAATATAATAAATAATATTTGAACGATAGGAATATTTGAAGATATTTATTTATTTGAAAATAAATTTCTTTTATTCTCAAAAAAAAATTATTACATTTTTTTATTTTTTTTACAAATTAAATTTATTTTCTACATATATTTATTTCAATGAAATGAAGTAATTTATTTTAATTAGTATGGAAATTTGGATAAGATATAAAAGACAATATTTTTATGAAAATTGGTAAAACAGAGTAAAAGTGGTGAAATTTGGAAAAATATGACATTTATAACATTACATAGTTATTTTATGGTATTATATAAAAAAATATTCATATAATATTATAGCACTAAAATGTACATTATAGAATTTTTATTTTAGGTGGATCATATAATATAAGGTTATATAAATTAAGATATTGATTTTTCAATTTTATTCAAGAAAATACCCCTAACCACACCTATTAACAATCCCTCTCACTTATCATTGATAAATATTCCTAAAATTATACCTTCACCATAAAATATATCTAAATACTATTTCCTAAGCCTATTATACTTTATAGTGAGTGTATAGTCACAATAGTTTCCAAAAACTATTGTTTTTAGAAGTGTTAACTAAAGACAAAATCTAACGAAAGTGGTAATGACTCTTCATTAAACTATTTCCATTCTCTTTTAATTTATTAAATCCTTAATATAACTATTAATTAAATTGAATTAAAATAGGGATAATAATTCTTATGTCTATAATATCAAAAAAAGAAAAGAAAATTTTATTTTATGTCTCATTTCATTATAATCAATTCTAGTATGTGGTAGGTTTAACCACCTACATGGATCATATTATTTTATTAATTGTCACCACCATCATGAATGAATTATAAAATATAATTACTGAATAAATTTATAAATAATTAATCATTTTATGTTATGGGTGTGGTTTTAGAATGGTCATACTCAAATTAAAATAACTATTAAAATAAATCTTTTTCCTTATAAAATCATCTCAAATGAAATTTTTTGGGATTGTTTCATTTATGGATGGTAGTTATATATTAATTTGTATGAACATAGAATATTAAATCACATGTTAACTTTATGAACCCATTACCTTGATTTTTATAGATATGGACACCTTATAAACAATGAATGGGACAATAGACAACAATACCAAAAGTATTTATGGAAAATTTGAAAAGAATATTTTATCATAAATCATATAGAAAAAAACCTTTTCAATAATTAACAAATTAGTATAAATAATAAATGATAAAATAAAAAATAATTAAGTTTCCAAAATAAATAATTAATAAACCAAACTTTATTATACATGGACATCAACAATGTTAATGAAAATTTGATATTGAGGTTAGGAAATTTAGTGAATGTTTTTAGTGACTTTTTATTGTTTGTATTTTACTATGATCCTAGTTATGGGTTCCCCCTCAACCATTAAAATGGTTTTTCCAAAATCAAATAAAAATGGTACTTTCAGTCTGGTAAGGGTATTTTTACACTAAGTATATATATATATCTCTCTCTTCTTAAAATAATATTTTTTTCTTCCATGGAAATTTTTGTATGGAATGTACTATGTGGGTATTTTTTTTAATTTTCTTTTTAATTTTTTTCCATTTTTATTTACATTCCATTATTCTATACTTTCTTTATTAGTGATCAGTTCAAACAATACAGATATGATAACAAAATTCCTTCTTGTTTTCCTCTCAGTTTTCACCCTTCCACTTTAGGATTCTTTTTATATACTTTATTTTATATTTTATTTTTATCATCCTTTGGGTGTCCATTATTAAATGTTACATAAATTTTGGGTATTTTTATTCTTTTTACCTTATACTCCCTCTCTTTTTTTGATTCATATGAGATATGTCAGGATTTTGTTATATAATCCATATTATTTTCAAAAAATATTAATTTTTTAATTTTTTTTTGATAATATTACAACATTTATTTGTTTAGAAAACATATCCATTGATCTATTAGTATTTGATGGGTGGAATCTAAGTTATAAAAACTCATAATGAATTGAATAATTTTTATATCTAATGCTAATCTATGTTTAGGACATTGGAAGTAAGTTAATCCCACTCTTTTATGATGTCCTAACGGAGAGTCTTGACTTATGTTTATGATATTTGTTGGCCCTAATCGGTTAAATACCCTAAATTAGGGGGTTAATTGGGGTATTAAGAATTAAAAAAATGATCAATTTGGATATTTTTTTATTATTAAAGAAAAAAATATTCTCTCTCTATCCTATATCAATCTGTAAACAGATATTATAACATTCATAGGACACCAAAAGATTTCTTGGGACACCCTAACTGGGATACATCCATGGATGATTAAAAGGAAATGTGTAGATATAAAAAATAATATATAAAAAATTACTATTAAAATATTAATAGCAGACTCACTTTCCCCAATTGTTTATAACCAGTCACAATTTAAAATATCACTTATCTTTTGGTTTAAGTGTGCCCACTGATTCTTATGAAGATTTGTTTACTAGTATGAATCACCTTGGTTTTCATTCAAACATATGAGAGTGTTATATAAACCTGAATTTTCATCTTATATATGAAATAAACACTTTTTCTTACTTTTTTTTTATAAAACTATTCATCATGAACTCTATTTTCCATCCTAATTTTTATGATATAGAACATGTTCACTATAAACTCTAACCTCACAGACTATTTTTCACCATGAACTCCCCTTTCAAGGAATTGTTTATTGTGAATCCATACCATATAAAATACTCCATTAAAAACTCATATGGATCCTCAAATACACAAACTTATTGGTATAAAATTCATCACAAACTCTAAAATCACAATATCCATTCTAAATTCTCCCTTACATAGACTCCCTTTTGTAGTATGACACCTTATGGTTCAAAATTAATGATTTCTCTAGTGAATTCACCCATAATTACTAAATTTATTAGAGTAAATTTATATATGAAAAGTTATTAAAAAACCTATAATAACAATTAGCATTAATCCCATCATTATAAATCACATACATCAACACTTCACCTTCACAATATAATCACAGAATCTCCTTCTTCATCATAATAATATACTATATCTCCACTACAATTTTTTTACTCACCTTTCACCTTAAAATAACAAAATCCCTTCAACCTCATAACTAAATTCTCACCTTCTACATACTTAGATCTATTTAGTGAATGTATATTCAACCTCATGTTCCACCTCCTATATCTCACTATCTTCCAGTCATGAGATTCCTTCATTATTTTTCAAACATGACCTCATGTTTAGTTTTTGATATTTCATAAAAATAATTCATTTTCCAAAAACCAACAATAGACCTCCAAATATTTAGGCCTAAAAATTTGTATTTCACTGGGAAAGGATTCCACCGACAACGCACTAATTTTGAGCACCTCAAACTACTTTCAAAGAAACATTATATATCTTCTTTTTGAATAATCACAATAAGTATAAGACTCTAAAAATAATAAAGAGGGATTTTTACCAAAAATATTATATTATTATTTGTGTGTTAAGTTCCCTTTTGTATTGGAGAATTTTATGAGTCTTGTAGTAAAATAACCCACTTCAATTTATTTGATTAATGTGTCTAATGAGTTGATATTAAATGATATAATATACAATTGATATTAATCCAAAGAGTTAAAAAACCATAGAAAACTTGATTATATCTTATTATTCAATATTTAAATAAATTTTACATTGGTATTATGATCTAAATTTTTCCTTGAGAAAATAAATTATTGAGTTTTAAAGGTTATTTTACATTTTATTTATTTAATATAATATCATGGATGATTTTTAATATTATTGGAGTTGAGTTTGTTAAAAAATGAATGAATAAATCTCGAGGTTAGAAAAAATATAGAGTAATGGAAACCTTTTCATGTTGTAATGATGTAAATTAAAATAAAAGTTTATTCATATATAGAAATCATGTTGTATCCTTTATCTATTATGTTGTGAAGAGTTAAATATATGGAATAACGAGGTCAATATCACACTATAATGTGAATCCGTAATTTTTTGATTTGTGGATTCACATGGGTGTTGAAGACCATTACACCATAATCTCGTACATTATGTTACAATTAAGGTGTTCACACTATATGGTGATATGACTTAAAATTTTTGTGTATAGTTATTTTATAGGGTAAATCCCTAACTCCATAAGGCTTTTTTTCCACACAATAACATGTCATCTATAAATATATTGAGATAAAATGATTTTTTAGAAGTCCATATGGTTATTTCATGAAGGTTACATGAATTGTATGTATCTATTTTATTTTATTGAAGGATATATAAACCAATAGTTTTAGGTTTTAAAATCAATAAAAAATTGATGGATTCATTAAATAATTCATGTGATTTCTATAAATATAATTATTTTTCTAGAGAAAAGTATGAAAAAAATTCAGATAATAAGCCATAAATTAAAATTAAAATTATAAGAATTAGGCTCATATTGAGAAGAAGAACAAGGGTGAAAACGTTATCCAAAGTCCATTGGTACTTAAAAAGGTATTATATTATTGATCAAGATATTAATTCTTGTCTATATCATTATTTTTTGTGGATTTCAAGTCCATATTCCAACTCTTATGTCATATTAATATTGATAAAAATATTATAACATGGGTAGTAAGATCAAAACCATTGTACACTAAGGATTATACATTTATAAAAAAATATGTGTCAACCTATTAATAATTACAATGTGTGATTGAAAAATTTCTAGTAATTTTTTATCATGCGGGTTTTTATGAATAACATAAATAACTAAAAAAACCATATTCAATGGGAAGTATTTCTGTTGATCAAATTATTTTATGGTTACATATATTTTTTCTATTGGAAATATGTTCTTCATATCATCGATAAAAGTGTATATATTCTTGAAGATGAGATAATCTACACAATTATTGATAAGAATATTATTGAATTCAATGGGAGAGTGTGAAATGCATTACTCTCATCCCTCTTAGATAATGGATTAACATGAATTATGGGTGAAAAATATTGAATATAATATGAATGGAACTCAATGATATCCATGAGGTAGAGAAGATGGTAAAGGATTCACGATTATAAACTCATAATTATTTATTTGAGGATATTTTAATGTGTGGATATGAATTAATGGTTGAGTTTTTTATTTTCTTGAAAAAAATAGCTCAGTTAGAAGATGTGGATAAATTCTGGAGGATTCTATCATCATGAAAAAAAATTATGAGAATTCATATGCATAATTGTTATAGAAATATTACTACCATAGAGGATCCTGAATTTAATGAGTTTACCATTGATAAGATTGACATATATTAGTTCCCTATGAGATGAGGACATGGGATATATTAAGGGGAAAAGGGAAATTTTTCAAGGAGAATAAATTTAAATATTATAATTGTTTTATATACCTATAATCTAAGATGTCTCATAAGTAAATAACCAATTTCTAAGAATATTCCATAAATTTTATTTAATTCATATAATTCATTTAAAAATAAAAGTAGGGATACAATAGTAAATACATTGATAAACATATTTTTAATTTCTTTTACTATATAAATATTGTATAGTGATTAACTAGTTTCCCAGATAAGGAAGTGAGATATAGATAAGATGATCAACATAAAATATAATATACGAGAAGAAAGGTGGAAAGTGGTCATATTTGAGGAAATTCATTTCAAGGTGATGGAAACTATAACATATAAAATAATAGTAACATTATATTAAAACATAATTCCACATATTATAATTAAAAAAAACATTTGATAATGACTCTTATGATGAATATCCTACAAATTTTATGGATAATTGAAAACCATCCAATGGTATACCTAATGATGAAAAGGTAATAGTGAATAGGAGAGTGGTGATGAGGAGTCACTAAATAAGTTTCATTTGTGGATATATCATTCAGGTTGGTTGATATAAAATTAGAGGATTAGAAGATAAAATAGGACATTAAAAAATTAAAATGATTTATTAAATAAACCTCTTATAGAATCAAATTCTAAATAAATTTCCAATATGAAAATGGAGATCTCGTGAATGATGAGTAATATCAATGAAATACTTCAATAAAGACATATGATTATTGAAAACACTATATATAATATAATTACTAAAAATTAATAGGTGAAGAGTATTAAGAAAAAGATAAGAAATATTGTAAATCATAAGAAATAATCTCCAAAAGATTTTCAATGTTGAATCAAAGTAGTAGTTGTGTTATTAAAATCATATGAGAAAGTTGTTAATTCCACCAAATAGCTTGTTTATAATTTTATACTAATAATAACTATGATTTTGGAAACTTGTGATTGAATCCAAAATACATAAAATAGTGAAAATAAATGTAATATGGTTATTTCATCACCAAAGAGGAAGAAAACACCCATGGTAAGACAAAATGGTGGTTCTAAAAATTCCAAAAACAATATGGTTTGGAAGAATAATTATATAGAGGGTGATATTAAGGTAGGATCTAAAAAAAGGATAATGTTTATAAGTATTAGAAAGTTAAAAAATTAAATTTTTTAAATCAAAATTAAATTTAATGAATATATTTAAATAAACCATTTTCCAACAAGGATATTATTTTTTGAATGAAATTTTTGGTGTTGTGGTGTATATGAAAATAATTTATATGAGATATGGTATAATTTATATCTCTGTAAAATAAAAATAATCCTCAAATAAAGTTGAATTAAATATTAGATGTCTATAATATGGTTGATTCAACATATGAAGGAGAAGGTAAAATTGAAAAATTATTTTTATTATATTGAGAAAACTTATAGTAGGTGTGATAAACATAGACACATAAACAAAAAATTTCTAAAAATGGTACTAAAGTAATTAATGAACAATGAAAACTATAAATTTATTAGTAGAATAAGTAATTAAGAAAAAATAATTGTTGGCTTATGTGGATTACAAAGTAGAAAAATTCATTAATACTCATATGCATGATAGTGGTTTCTTTTTGAAATAAAATTTTTAATGGAAAAATAATGAAATATATCCAGAGGAATTATGAAGGAGAAGTTTATTTCAAAAATTATTGATCATTAAATATCAAAGGAGTTGAAAATTCCAAAATTGGTGAGAAAAAACTTGAATAATGTGATGTTATATTTATTAATGGGTTTGGTCATAATCACATGAATATTTACCAAAAATAATAAAATAGTAGATAATTGATATTTTATAATAATGGATTTTTATTTATAATATTCAATAATATAAAATTCATAATAAAGGTAAAAAAAATTAAACTTATTAGAAATTTATAATGATTCAAATAGTATTTTCATTAGTGGAAAATAGGTAAATGATCTTTCGCATAAAAGGCATATAAATTTATGTCAAAAGAATATTTGTAAGATAATGAAGTATAAATATATTAGGAGTATACTAAATATAAATCATTAAAGAATTAACATTTATAACACGTGTTACGAAGGAAATATATTGAACAAGACTTATAAGAAGTTTTATATCTTACCTAAAAACTACCTTGAGTTGTATACTCGGATATGAGTGGTTCAAGGAGCTTGTAACCAATGAAGAGAGATAATAATTTCAATAATTTTTCTATTGACATTATTCACATGAATTTTGATTTTTATGTCAAGTAAATCAAAACTCTTAAGATGTTTAACTATAATATTCGGTGTACTAAAAATAAAACAAGATGAGTTATAAAAATATATTGATCCAAAAATATATATAATTAAAGGAATGATAAAATTTAGGGATATAATAATAATCATAGAATAAGAAATGAATATGGTGCCACATACACACCATAAAAAATAGTGTATCAGAATAGAAGAACTGATGTTCGGTGGACATGGATGGAAGTATGTTATTGGATAACAACACTTTAATTTATTTTTCGGTACATACTACTACTAAAACTATATATTTATTGAATTGGTCCTTATTGTGAACAAATTTAGTGAATACACCTTCTGAGATGTGTTTTGGGGAGAAACCTAATACTAAGAGCTTAAATATAGTCTAAAACCCATGTTTTTACAAGTTCAAAGGTAGATATTTGGGAATGTTTTATGAGAGATATGATGAGGTAATATATACCCAATATACACCTTGTAGAAGTATTTAATGATGTTATAATATAATTTCAAGGAATTAATTGAAAATTGTGATATTATTATTTTATAAAATTAAAATTAGTGAAACCCAACACGACCGGTTTACTATTTTACTAAATAAGGTCATGGTGATATTTTTGGTAAGCATATTACCAAGTTGAATGTTTTAGTATTATTTTTTATAATTATCACATTAATTATAAAAAATATAGTGATGATAATTTTCTATAGAAAGTTGTATTTGGGTTCCAAATACATAGAAAATATATCTACCCTAAAAAATTTGTCGATACTTCAACAAGGGTGTGAAAACCTAAATAACTTTTAAAATTTTCCATCATAAAATCTTTATTTCACATAATGAACCTAGGTGTGTTGAAGAAGATTTTAAAACATTTTTATAGGATAAATGTAATGGAAGAGTATCTGAATAAAATTGAGAATAATTATACTTATAAGATAGTTTAAAATATCAAATATGATAATTTTTTACAAATAATTTTTTTAGAAATAATAATAATAATAAATGAGTTTTATAGAGAATGGATAATCATGTATGCAAGGGGTACTCTCAAATTGATGGTATATACAATGATGAAACCTTTTCCCCTATCCTAGGGATTTAGAATTCAGATGTTTTATTCATTATATTCCTAAAGCACTAAAAAATTATCTTAAATGTACATGAAATCAGTATTATTGAATGGTGATATTGAGGAAGAAGTTATTATCAAACTATTAAAAGTATTTATAAATGATTTTTATGGTTCTTCAGTTTTTAGGATAAATAATTATTTATATGGGCATAAAGAACCAACCCATTCATAGTATTAAAATTTGTATAGTAACATAAAGAATGTGACCTTTAATAAAGGTAAGGTGGATATAAATATCTAGTTCAAGGTATATGACACAATATCACTCATTGTGATTGTGTATATTACTGAAACTATTTTTGTAGAAATAAATAATAATTATTTGTTGAATTTTCTTCCCAAATGTGAAAAAACATTGAAATTTTAATGGTCAACGAGTTGAAATTATTTTTTAGTTTTCAAATAATGAACACCTCAGGTTTTATCTTTCTTACATAAGAAAATTATGTTCATGATTTTTTGAATATTTATAGAATGAATTTTTCAAGAGAGGTATCTAATCATATAACACTTATTTCCATGTTTTACAAGGATAATTAACTTCGTATTATTGATCAAATGGATTTCCAAACAATCACCGGTGGACTATACTACAAAAAACTAGCTAGACTAAATATCATATTTTTTGTTACTATATGCATGATTCCAATTAAATATAATGGATTGATATCTTATAGAATAAGATAGGATATTATAATAGATTAATGAGACTCTTGTTTGTGGAATAATGTATAATAAAGACATGTATTTTTATATTTATATCTAATTTGACGTCAATGAGATAAGTTACATTTCTGATCAAAAGTCATCTTATATATGTGAACTTTTTAAATGAGAACCATTTGATTCCTAGAAATAAAATAATAAGAACATGGTCACCTTAAGCATGATATAATATTATTATATCACAACATCACAATCTATAATATAAATTTCGTGAAATAATTCGTAGACAAAACAAATGGGGGTAAAAGTTCCATAACTATTAATGAGTTGGTGTTGTAATAAAAGTAAAATAAACTTATTAAAGAATCTATTAAAATATTCATGGTTGAAGAATACTTATATCAATTATCACTTGATTAAATAAGAGATGAAATATATATATATATATATATATATATATATATATATTAGAATACATTTCAAAAAATAAGTATGTTGTGGATAGCTTGACAAAACCTCTAAAAATGAATTCTTTCCAGGACTTGAGAGTTTTCATGGGAGTTTATTTTATCATAAAATCCCTATAAGTATTCTGATTTATTTTTTATATTTGATTAATTTTCAATTTTTGATCAAGGGGGATAATGGAAATGATCTCTTATTACAATGGGGGTGCGATAGTATTTCTTTTTTTAAGTGATGCAAAAGGGAAGAGAAGAAAAAGATTTACCTATGTAGGGGAACATGAGTTATTGGAAACTAAATCTAAGAGAAGATCTCATATATTGTTTCAATGTTTTCTAAAAAACTATAATGTGTATATTAAATTTTTCTTAATAATTTTGTATGTTTTTTATTTTGGGAGATATAGATATTTCATGAAGTGAATTAAAAAAGGGGAAATGTGAGCTAAAATTAATTTTTAAATGGTCAATATTGGATTTTTCTTTACAATAATAGATATATAATTATTAAAAACATAATTTTTTGCTATTACATGGAATTTTTATAACCTTCACATTAGGTTTATACTATTAATTGTTTCCTATGAAAATTAATTTATGAGTTTGAAAGTAAGTTTAATGATGTATTTCTTTAAAATAATCTCATAGATGAGTTGAAAGTTTATTGGTTTTGAGTTCATATGAAATGCATTGAAGAATTATTGGGGTTAGAAAAACCATAAAGATCCATTATTGAACCATAATGTAATGAAGTAAAAAAAGGATTATTAATTATAATATAGGAATATTGTTACAGCCTCTAGTAATATCATTATGAAGACTTAAAAATGATTAATTATAGGTTTGATATCACAAAACAACATGTAGCTATGGTTTTTTTAATATGGGTTTATTAATCATAGTTTAGAATCACCATGCCATAATCCAGGATACCATGCTCAATCAATCTGTTTAAATTTTTGGGTGTCATACCATAAAATTTTAATTGTTAATTTCATAGAGGATAGATCCCTCATATCGTAAGGCTTTGTGGTAATATTGCAACATGTATTATATATATATATATATATTAAGATATAGGGATCATTCTAAAATCCATGTGGTCATTTTTTGAAGGGGATGTGGATTTTCTATAACTATATTTGTTTTTATAAAGAGATATAGACTGAGGTTTTTCTGAAGATCTCACTGTAATGAAATGTGTCATGATAGGATGCATGTGATGTCTATAAATATGAGTTGAATCACCTAGATAAAATCATGAAAAATAATTGTTATAACTGTCCATATATTCTAACAAAAAAAATTCTATGATTGAGGAGAAGAATAACTATAGAACTTGGATACATATTAAATAGTCACTTGAGGTATAAGGACACGACCTTATACATATCTTATTATACATTTTTTTATCTAGAATTAACATTAGAGGATCTTTTCAGTTCGATGTTTTAGAAAATTAAGAAGAAACTCTTACATAGTAAACTCATACATTCCAAGTGTACTTTTATACTCAGTATCTGCATTCTCCACTAAAGGAACCCCTTTTAAAATAAAAAATGATTTATTTTCAAGAAACATCTTCAATAATTTCATCATGGAATCCTCTTTTTCTTTAGCATTCTTAAGACCTGTGAAAAACATTTTAAAAAAAGTTATGATCACAAAAGATCGATAAGGGACATAAAAATAAATAAAACATTAGTCTCATTAAAATATAGTATCCCATTTAACATTCTTTGAGATAATAAAACAAAAAAAATCACATAAGGGACACTCATATTTTTTTCTCAAAGAAAAACATTAAATAAAAAAGAAATAAATTAAAACTCATTTAGGTGACTTGGAGAATAATATAAATAAAATCCTTTCCAACCTATTCTAATTGGAATAACCATAGGGTCGACCTTAAAATTGGTGATATATAATGGAAATCACCCTTCGTATAAGCAATATCGGGCTCAATCGAGAGCTATAATGGGGCTCAACCCTTCGTATAAGCTATAATGGGCTCACATGTGAGCTACAATGGGGATAAAACCTTTGTATAAGTTGGGTAAGGATAACCTGTGATCTATAGTAGGGCTCAAAACTATGTATAAGCTACATCAGGATCACCCATTTCATTTAATTCCCACATACCATTTCATGAATACAACAGATTCATCACAAAAACTTATTGAAAACATCTTTTAATTCCATATAAAAAACATTTACGTATAAAAATTCCATTTTCATTTAAGAAGACATTTTAAATACTATGTTAACTAAAAATATAATGTATTTATTTTCCTTTTTAAAACATTAAGTCTTATAGATAAATCCATGTATCAAATATTGGTTAAGGTGGAAGAGAAATTGTTGTCATTATATACAAGAAATACATTATTTTTGTGATTTTATAAGGAAAGTAAAACACTTTGAATAAAAATATTCCCTTTTAAAACATTGATTTAAATTCAATATTTAAATAAAATTTCCAATATAATCCATTTATATTAATATAAATAAATATCCAAATTATTATAATGAAGAAAAGATCTGATAACAAAATCTTTAAACGTTCAAGGTGTACCATACCACTTTGAACATTTAAATATTAATCTCCATGATTTAATACATTTACTAAAACAATAAATAACAATATTTTAGATAAAATATGGATATTAAATTTCATTGTGACTATATATACACCGTATAAAAGAATAAAGGTGCATATTATCAAGAAATGCACTAATGAAAGGAGATTGAGACAAAATCTCTTACCTTAAGCATGGATCAGCATGCACAATAGTTATATTCCTGAACAATAAACTTTGTTTAATTTATACATTCCATATAACATTTTTCACATTTATTGTTCCTTTTATATCACTTATTACCAAGTTATAAAAAATTTCTTAATCATATAAGTTCATATCAGACATTTTGTTGATAGTCAGTACTTGAGTTGAAAATGAACTTAGCTTGATATCAATAGTCCATGTGGTCATAATTATAACATCTATAGAATAATATTCATGAAATAATAATAACTTTTATATACCAATTAAACTTTTAAATACATTCATTAAACGTGGATATGAAAAATGAACAATGTTACAATTATGGAGATGGTAAGTCCTACGTATGCATGAGTAACATTTCTATTTTTCATTTATCATTATGAAAATAAGGTAATTGTAATTTTATCTTTACATAATGTTAATAATGTTATTAAAATCTTAATAATCATTTAAATAAACTTATTTATACCATACAAGTGATTTCGTGAATAAAAATGTTTCAAATCGCTTATTGTAGATGATAGTTCACACATACGCACAAACAACATTATCATTTGTATGTGCATGGAAGATAATAAAATAATTGAAATATTATTATTTTACAATGATAAATATTTTATGAATATGGTATTTAAAAATTTATTCCATCATTATAGCCAGTCTTGATATACAGTAATGAAAAACAAACTATATCGGTTCGCAAGACGGTAGTCGCCGTACACACAAATGAAATGTTCATTTCCCATTTGATTAATTTGGAGATGGATTTAGTTGATGATATTACAATAATAAAATCAATGTATATATAGGATACTTGATGTATTATTTACTCTTAGAATTGGAACATTTAAAATATGTGGATGAAGAAATAAAATATAAACACTTAAAAAAAGAGACCCCTTCTTCGGTTGTTCACCTTTGAAGAACACCTTAACACCAATAATAGGGTTGTTCTGACTAAACTAAGACCTCAAGAACAAGGATTGGGATTCTAAGAATGGTTTTTGGTAGATATTGGCTGGATAAAATTTCTTTGGATGTGTGAGTATTATATAATAGTGGGTACCTTTTTATAAGAGAGGTGAGTGGCACCCTTGGAAACTCTTAAAATATTAAATTAATATAAATTAAATTTCACCTCTAAATAAACCCAAAATAATTTATTTAAAATATAATTTTATTTTGGGTAGAATAAATATCCTTAAATTAAAATTAGAAAAATTTTCAATATTTTTTAATCCTTACATTTTTTTGTTTAACCCTTATTTTACCCTTTTTAATATTATCATTATATTATGTTATTTAAACTTTGTGGGTTAATGTAAATACCATAACATGTAAACATATCCAAAAAAAGTTTCATTTATGACATATTAATAATTATCCTATCTATTTTATTGAATAATAAATTTTTATAAATTTTATTACAATTAATAAACTATTTTATATTTTAAAATACCTATAGTGTCAATTCTGACACTATTCATTAGTTGACTTTTATAAAATATCATACTCATAAGATAATTTCAAAAACCTATTTTAAACCATCACCAACACATTAAAAATATCCATAAAATTATTTTATGGCATAAATTATTTAAAATAATATTTATTTTAATATTTATAATATCAATTATTTGATTATTTCATTAATTATGAAATTAATACATCATCTTGGTGTCATAATTAAATTCAATTATATAATTTATAAAAATTATATATAAATTAACTTGATTTAATTAATTTTTATAGTTTTAAAATTAATATTTATAGTCAATGAGGTCCCATTTATAACTCCATTTTAAAATACTTTACTTCTTAAAAAAAAGTGTAACAAAAATGACTCTTCATTGAATATAATATTATAAATGCATTAATGTAATCCAAGTGGCTCTGAGTGGTCCTAAAATCGACCCAAGGAAGCTTATGATCGGGATACACTAATAAAATTAAATGATGACATATTTTATGACAGTTTTATATTATTATAATATTATTTTTACCTTTATTTACCTGGTGTACCTTTAACCATGGTAATAAAATTTATTACCAATGATATTGTTCATAATATCTAAAAATAGAATGGACCTATTTAACAAATTTGGACCTTTTGGTTTAAAATATGAAATCTAATTTTCTAAATTCAAAACACGTAATGGGAATAAATTAATTAAAAATTAATCCATGTTGTCAAAACAAGAAAATGGTTTTTTAAATATAAAACCAATCAAAAGATTCACATGTGTGTTTATATCTAATTTCAATGTGAAATTACATCAAATGAACAAAATTAGATTAAATGATAAAAATAATAATCTAATTATACTTTAAACATAATTAAAACAATAATTTAACAATATAAATAAATTATATGAAAATTCTGTTTTGAATTAAAATGCAGTATTTTTCACTATTCATTAAAATATGAATTTTATCAGAAAAATACCAAAATTTCATCCAAAGTAAATTTTTATGTCCTTAAAAATTAGAAGTTAATTTTTTCATATAAAATGTATAAAAGTGTAAAAATACTATATTTAATATTTGGTTCTCCCTCAAATGGCGGTAAAACTACATTTTGTTAAATACTTATTTTATCCAAAAAAATTGAATTTTTTCATATACCATGTCTAAAAAACAAATAATATGAATTTTAAAAAAATTACATTGAACGTATTAAATTTATATTTAATTAATATAATCTATTATGAGTGATTTTATTATTTTATAAACTCACTTATATGCATTTTAGTAGTTTTTTGAAAAACCATTCATTTTATTTAAAAAGGGTTTTATTTTAATTTATAATTAATTTTTCTCAAAAGAATTAATTATATACATGTGTAAATAAATTACTATTTTCCATTCCCACAATTTTAATATCTAGGTTATATAGTAAGATTTAAATAATAAAATTTATTTTTTCGCTTAAGGGGTATTGTGTACGCTATCGAACATAGTGTTTCCTTTTAAAAACTCGAGATGTTACATTCACTAAACCTTTCGTAAATCTGTCCTCAAAATTTGATATTTGGGTTGGTAAATAAGGTATTGCACTTTAAAATACCTTTATCTCATTCCCAAATCTGAAAATTTATTATTAAAAAATCAACTTTAAATGAAAGAAATGATAGTACAAAGGTCTCCTGAGATAACACATACTAGGATTCTATGTAAGAAAAATGAATATGGAAGAGAAAATAACTATCAAGTTATAATGGATAGTGATAGAAAATATGATTTGGAGAAATATAATAATAGAAAAACCTCAAACTTTTGATGGGTTAAATGGTATTTGATTTCATGGTTGTAAAATTAAACAGAAAATGTTTTTGTTTTAAGATCCTTTTCATAAAGTTGAAAAATTATTTTACTACTTAGAATAAAAACTTGTGGAAATATACTTACTTGACAATTATATTATCATCCATAAATCTAATTCCACCACAAAATCATATTTTTCTCGAAACGATGAGTATTTAAGTTGAATTTTTCATCCTTGAAGCACTATAATAAACATCAAAAAACACACACCAACCATGAAAGGTTAACTATATATTTCTTCAACCTTTAAACATTAAACAAAACCAAAATGGTTAGTACAATATTATAGAATTCACCCAAAATAATAAACCATTGTATGATGCAAAAACTAATTTTTATCTCCAAAATTTAAAATAATTCCCATAGTCCAATATAGACCATTTGATAAATAATTATTCTTAAAATTCCTCAAAATAATCCAAACATAGATTGAAATCAATGAAATTAAAAGTATTTGATAACATAGTCCTTGAAGTAAAATTTTGATATTTATATCTAAATAACTTCAATCAATATTAATTTCTTATAACAAAAATTAATTACCCTAATCACATATTCTCCAAGATAGTATAATCATTTCCATAAATAACCCAAATCACCATAAGTCCTCAATAAAAACCTGGATTCATCCAAAATGAAATTCAACTATTTCTCCTAAAATAAAATATCATATTATTCTATTTTCCTTAGGCATATAGGGTTCCACAAATAGTGAACATATTAAAAAATAACATTTATCACTTAATCCAAAAATCATTTTCCTACACTAAGGATATCCAATTAATAAAATGTAAGTTTCCAAAATAAACAGCTTCTTATTCCATAAACATGTTTAACTAAAAAAATTCATACTAACTAGGGACTTCACGTAGGCCAGTGGTGGGAAATAAATCTCCATCTCACTTAGGTTTTGGGTTAGATTCTCACAGCCCTATCCGATGTGATGGGTCGTCACAAGGATTCCATGTTTTCCTTTTTAAAAAAATAAATAATTTTATAACTTCTTAAAAAATGAGATAAAATCATCAAAAATAAAAATAACATAATTTAACCTCAATTTTTTTCTCATGCCTTTAATTTTTCATCCCAAAATGTAATAACCCATAATTACCTCAAAAATAAATATCTACCAAAATATCATTAATCTCCTTAAAATTTTGGAACATAAAGCCTCAAAAGGGATTTACAAGACATTTAAATTTTGATCAACATAAAAATTATAAAATCCTAAGATATCAATATCTATTAAGAAGACATCCTAATATCTAAAGTAGTCTAAACCATACTATGATACCAACTATAAGGACCCATCCTTAAACATATCTTATTATATTGTTTTTGAACTAGAATTCACATTATAGGATCTTTTCAGTTTATTTATTTTGAGAATTATGAAAAAATAACTCTTACCTAGTAAAACAATACATTAAACGCTGAAAATTATAATTAGTTTCAAAATTTTACCCTAAATAAAACCCTTTTAAAATAAAACATGATTTCTTTTCAAGACACATATTCAATACTTTCATCAAGTAATATTATTTGTGATTACCAATATTAAGACCTATAAAAAAAATTTAATACTTTGTATGAGTACAAAATCTCAGTATGGGACATAAAAATAAAGAACCATTAGCCTCATTAAAACATGGTAACACATTTAACATTCTTTGAGAGAACGAAACAAAACATTTTCACATGAGTAACACTCATTCTTTTTTCTCATAGGAAAACATTAAAACCAATATAAACCAATTAAAAATAATTTAGATGACTTATATCATAATATACATAATAAAATTTCAAACCCCTTTCAATTGGAATAACCATATGATCTACTACCAACTTGGAGATCTATAATGGGGATCAACCTTTATATAAGATGTATTGGAATCACCCATTATCTATAATGGGGCTGAAACCTTCATATAAGATATAACGGGCTCACTCATGAGCTAAAATGGGGATCAACCCTTCATATAAGCTGTTTTGGGCTCACCAAGGGCTCAAAACTCTGTATAAGAAATATCGGGCTCACCTATTTTATATAATTCCAAAGTATCATTTCATGAATAAAACATGTTCATTACAAAACCCTTTTTAAAATTTCTTCTAATCCCATATAAAAAACATTTCCATATAAAAAATAATTTTCATTTAAGAATCCATTTTCAATACCAATTTACCCAAAAAATAAGGGATTTATTTTCATTTTAAAATAATTATCGCTTATAGAGTAATCCAAGTATAAAATAATGGTTACAACTGTGGAGAAGTCGTTATCACCGTATACAATAAAAACATTCCTTTTGTCATTTTGTAAATAAATTAAGATGATTCATATAAAAATATTCCTTTAGAAAACATTGAATAAAATTTAATATAGACATAAAATTTCATGTATAATCCGTTATATCCATATAAGTAAATATGTAAATTAATATCATGAAGAAAATATTTGATAATTAAATATTTAAACGTTTAAGGTGTCTTATACCACTTTGAACATATAAATCTTAATATCCATGAATTAATACATTTACCAAAACAATAAATTACATTATAATATATAAAATATGGATATTAAATTTCATATTGAGTGTATATACACCTTATAAAAGAATAAATGTGCATATTTTTACGAAGTACATCAATGAAAGGATATTGAGACGAAATCCCTTACCGTGAGTCTAAATCATCAAGTAAAATCATTATATTATTGAATAATAAACTTAGGATAATTTATATTGTCATTATAACATTTTAAATGTTTATTATTTCTTTTATATCATTTATTACTATGTTATAAAAAATACATAATTATTTAAGCTCAAATCGGGCATTTTTGTCGATATTCGGTACATGAGTCGAAAATGAACTTGGAATTATATCAATAGTCCATGCGGTCATAAGTAAATCATATCTATAATAATATTAATGACATAATAATCTATTTTATAAAACAATTATACATTTAAATATATTCATTAAATGTGGATATGAAAAATTAACAATGTTATAATCATAGAAAGTGTAAGTTGTACGTACGCACGAGTAACATTTCCATTTTTAATTTATCATTATGGAAATGAGTTAATTATTATTTTACCTTTAAAAAATTATAATATTATTATTAAAATAATACTAAACATTTTAACATACTTATAATTATCATAAAATTGATGTGGTGAATAAAAACGAATCGCATCGCTTCGTGGAGGTGATGGTTCACACGTACGCACGAATGATGTTATCATTTTTATGTGCTTGGAAGGTAAGAACGTAATTGAAATATTATTTTTTTAAAATGATAAAAATGTAATTAATATAATATGTAAACATTTATTCTATAATTATAACAAGTATTGATATAGGGTAATGAAAAATGAACTATATCAGTTTGTGAGGTGGTAGTATGTTGTACACACGAATGAAATGTTCATTTCCCATTTTTTGAAATTGGAGATGTATTTAGGTGATGATACTAACATAATAAAATAAAATTTTATTGAGGATATGGTATTTATTATTTCATCTTAGAATAATAATATTTAAAGTAATTGGAAGATGAAATAAAATATAAACACTTAAAAAACATACCTCTTCTTCGGTTGATCACCTTTGAAGAATAACTTAACACATTTAAGAAGGGTTTTATGCATAAAATAATTCCTCAAGAATGTGTTTAGGGATTCTAAGAAAGATTTTGGGTGGACTTTTTTTGAACCAAATGGCAGTGAAAGTGTGAGTATTATAGAATACTGATTACCTTTTAATAGGAGAGGGGAGGGGCACCCTTTGAAACTCTTAAAATATTAAATTAATATAAAATAAATTTCAGTTGAAAATGGTGTAAAAATAATTTATTAATAATATAATATGATTTTGGGTCAAATAAAAATCATTAAATTAAAATTATATAGGTTTTGAATGTTTTTTAATCCTTATCTGTTTGGTTTAACCCCTATTTTACCCCTTTTAATCTTATCGTGATATCTTGTTATTTACAATTTATGGGTTAATGTAATTACAATAACATGGAAAAATATCAAAATAAGTATAATTTATTACATATAAGGACTTATCATAACCATTTGGATTAATATTATATTTTTAGGATTTTTATAACATTTAATAAACTCTTTTCTATTTTAAAATACCAATAGTGTTAATTCTAACATTATTCATTAGTTGACATTTAAAAAATATCATAACAGCAAGATAAGTTAGAAAAAACTACATTAAATGATCACAAAAATGTCAAAATATCCATAAAATTATTTTATGATATAAATTAATTCAAATAATATTTATGTTAATGTTTATAATATCAAATATTTTATTCTTTTCTTAATTATGAAATTACTATATCATCTTTGTGTCATAATTAAATTCAATTATTTAATTTCTAAAAATTATAAATAAATTACCATGATATAATTAATAATTTAATCTTTCAAATTACTATTTATAGTTGAAGATATCCCCTATATAACTATATATTAAAATACTTTACTTTTAAAAAACAAAATTGTAATAAAAAATATTATTTATTGAATATAATATTATAAATGCATTAAAGTCAACCAAGTTGCTCCAAGTGATCCTAAAATCGACACAAGGATTCTTATAGTTTGTATTCACTCATAAAATTAAATTAGTACATGTGTTAGGATAGTTTTATATTATTATAATATTATTTTTACCTTTAATTACCCAATTTACCTTTAACTATAGTAATAAAATTTATTATCAAAGTTATTGTTCATAACGTCAAAAAATAAGAGGGGACTATTTACATAATTTGGAACATCTAATTAAAAATATGAAATACATTTTTTCTAAATTCAAATCACCTAATTGGTAGAAATTAATTAAAAATTAATCCCCATTTTGAAAACGAGAAAATATGATTTTTAAAAGTAAAATCCATCAAAAGATTGACATGCGTTTATATATAATTTATGTGTGAAATTACATAAAATGACCAAAATTATATTAAATGAAAAAAAACAAATGATAATTTAAAAAAATAAAAAAATAATCTAAAAATTTAAAAAAATTAGATAAAAACACAGTTTTGAATTAAAAGGAGGTATTTTACACTATTAATTAAAATATGAATTTTATCAGAAAATACCGAAATTTCAACCAAAGTAAATTTTTATGTCCTTATTCTAAATAAGTAGTTAATTATGTGAAATATAATTGTTGGTCGGAGTGGATACTCAAGAGGGGGGTGAATTGAGTACCAATTAAAATTTCTGTTAAAAACAATTTCTATTAAAATCCCCCAATTTCAAAAACAAATTAAACTGTAGTGAATTTATATAGATTATAAAGGTTCAATTAGTTTCTCAAAGATTGGTTAGTTCTTAGTTAACTGAATCTTATGATTAAATTAACTTTTGAAACTAACTTACTGATTTATAATAAATATAAACACTTGTGAATTTAATTATCAAAGTAGCTTTGAAGATAGATTATATTTCAAAGTAATAGCAGCGGAATATGAAATAAATATGTAGTATGGATATAGAGTATAACTACAAACACAGAGAATTAACCAAGAGGTTCAGTCTCAAGCCGAGACTTAGTCCTCTCAAAAGTTTATATAAAAATGATCCACACCCTGGATCGGGGTTAACAACAGTAAACACACTGTCCAGGTCACAAGACCTCTACCACAGTTCTACGTGGGAAAACAAACAACAGCAGCCAGTTGTCCAGGTCACAAGACCTATACCACTATCCACAGTGGGAAATGAAGTGTAAAAGGTTTGCTGAGGATTTACAGATCCTCCAGTGAAAGTACAGGAGTCAGTGTGTGTGTTTAATACAGCAGATAACACACACTGCTCAAAATGTAGAATAAATAAATCACAGAGCAGAGATGTAGAGTTTAGAAATGGCTCTAGTGATTTCAGTGTATCACTGGACTCATTTTGGAATTAATCAGAAGTGATTCTGAGTCCTCTTCTCGATTTTGTTTGAGAAGCAGAGTGTCGTATGCTTCAGGTTCACAGGCAGTGAGATGTAGTCGATGAAGCTCTTCGATATTCTTTTATATGCACAGAACTCTTCTTGAGTAGGCTTGATTGTATGTGTGATTCTGTCTTGCTTGGTTCTTCTTGTATGCACAGAGCTCTTCTTGAGTATGTCGTATGTCTTCCTTGTCTCTGTGTGTGTTGTCTCTCATCTCTTCAGCAGAGTCTTCTTGTATTTATGTCACGTGCTCCGTAGGACAGAAAAGGTTTCCTTTCCGCAGGTACGAGGTACGGTTTCCTGACATCCGACAACCTTTATTAATTAATTGTCAGGGTATTAAAATATAACTAATATGACCGTTGGTTAGAATAAATAAAGATAAAGATAAAGAAATTCAAACAGTTGTTTATGACTGTTCAAGTGATCGGTAGGTCATCAGCATTAGAGTAATGATCGGTGACTCAGATAGATCAGCATCGGTCTGTCATCTGATCGGTGAGTCATTTTCATCGGTGAGTCATTTGCATCGGTGAGTCATTTGCATCGGTGAGTCATTTTCATTGGTGAGACATTGGATCGGTGACTCATTTGCATCGGTGAGTCCTTGGATCGGTGCGTCTGATGGATCGGTGAGTCTGATGGATCGGTGAGTCTGATGGATCGGTGAGTCTGATGGATCGGTGCGTCTGATGGATCTGTGAGTCTGATGGATCGGTGAGTCTGATGGATCGGTGCGTCTGATGGATCAGTGAGTCTGATGGATCGGTGAGTCTGATGGATCGGTGCGTCTGATGGATCGGTGAGTCTGATGGATCGGTGCGTCTGATGGATCAGTGAGTCAGTTTGCATCGGTGCGACCGTTGTCCTTTGATATTGGATCCGTGCTTCCGATGTCTGTTGAATGCAGAAGACTTCCAACATACTTTGTAAGTCAATAATAATAGACAAAAACATGATAACAAATTCATTTACAGATTGTAATTAAGTTTATGAGAAAACAAACCAGATTAAACATTAATGGTATGTGATGATTTGTGATTATTAAAACATCAAACATAGACATGAAATCAACAATCTTCCAGATGGCTCAACAATCTCCCCCTTTTTGATAATCACAAATCTTTATCATTTAATATAAATAATATGATATTTAAAAAAAACATAATGAGAATTAAACCATAAGAAGAATAAATATAAAGAGATATATAAATCTCCCCCTTAATTTAGATTACCCATATATATTATACAGATTTCTCCCCCTGAGATATATACATCTTTTCTCCCATAAAGTATTCTTGTTCTTCTCCCATAAAGTATTCTTGTTCTTCACCCCCTTTGGGATAATCAAAAAGGAGGGAAAACAGATAAGAGAAAGTGAAAGTAAAAGCAGTCAGCAGAGAGTAGAGAAGAAAAAAAAATGTGATAAAGGACAGATTATTACAAGTAGCACATTGTTCACCCCATCAAAAACAATACACAACTATTTGGTGGGATACAAAGGGGCTTTGCCTTTGTCTTTGGGATCAATAGTGGGTATGTTTGAAGGCTTGGAGACATGCTGGTCTTGGCGAATCTGAAGTGGTGGTAGGACAACTCGGGCAGGTGTAGGAGCAGGTACCACAGAGGGTTGTTGTTGAGAAACAGGAGCTGATTGAGGAGCTTGCTGAGGAACTGGTCTTAATTGAGAGAGAGCTTGAGCAACAGATAGCTGATTTGGTGCTATATCAGAATCACTGAGAGGTTCAGAAGTAGGAAGTACTATGGCAGTGGCCTGTGCATGCAAATAGGGCTTCAAAAGATGAATAAAGTCCTGAATGACTTCTGCTCCATACTTCATAGCTTTTTCAAAATCATCTTTATTCTCCATGAACTGCGCTAAGGTTGGGGTAAAATCTTGCAATTGGCGAACTTGAGTGTTGAAGGCCTGAGTGACAGGAGGTAATTTCAGATTCTCTGTCAAAACTTTGAAGTTTGCAGACATCTCATGCTTTGTATAAATCTTGGAAAAGTAAGTATCAACTTTTTCCTTGATCTCTTGCAGGGATTTCTTAGCATCTGCTGAATATACCAAGGACATCTTATGACTGTTATCACAGAGCTCTTTCATCTTCCTCAAAGATTCTAAATCAAGAATTTGTCTTACAACAGCTAACTCTTCATGCACAACTTCTCTTAGAGCTTCTATCTCACGGGTAGTGATCTTGGTTACCTTGCCTGTACTGGCTTGGCTAACTATGTGAGTTAACTCAGCTTTCAACTTCCTCAGGTCAGACTTGTTGAGATGTTCAATCAAATTTCTCAAAACTTCCATCATACCAGAGATGGTTGATTGGAATTCGCTTGATAGAGATACCAGGCCGGTGTGAAGATCCTTCATAGTCTGATTCAAAAAGGCTATTTGCCTGCCAATAAGTTCACCAGTATTGGCTAGGTCTGACTTCACAACATTAGATACTCTCTGTGAGAAGGCTTCCAATGAATTTTCAGAAACTTGTAGAGACACTTGAGTAAGAGCATTAGAAACTTCTTCTCTAACTATGGTTCTCACAGCAGTTATCAATTCAAACTTAAACTTATCAAGATCATCTAGAGAGATTCCTGAACCAGGGAAATTATTATTGGTAGGATCAACAGTAGGAACAGACCTTGCTTCTCATGGGAGGTTCCTCTTCACAGCTGTAGCAGATTCTGGCATTGCTTCTTCGTCTTCAGAATATTCTAAGCCCAACACAGCATAACCAGGGTAGTCATCCCAAACAGCAGCACACAGGGTGTATTTTGGTTTCTCATAGCTTGTTGTTCCGCTGATTTTTGGTGAATCATCCTTGCCACTGATATGTAATTATTGTACTGATTGAGGTGATTCCATTTGATCTTCAAAAAGACCATCCACTGGTCTGTTTTCACCATCAGCAACAGCCTCAGCTTCATCAGTACGTCCATCATCACTCTTCTCAGAAGCTTCACTGTGATATTCTTCAGTGTCAGAATCTTCTTCATCACCAAGAATAGGTTCTGATTCTGGTAGGGCTAAGGGTGGACTAGCAGGTCCAAATTCTATTCTTCTTTTGGGACTGGCAGTGTCAGGATCACTCCTATCATCAGGAGATGACATACTTCCTTCCTCAGTCGCAGCTTCTTCTTGCTCTTGGGTTTCGGTGGCCTCATCCTTTCCTTCTTCTTGCTCATCATCATCAGAATAAATTGGTTCCTCATTTGGTTTCAAGCCAGGGTCTCTCAAATCCTTTGGCCTCTTGCCATGATCTATGGGATTGTAGGCTTCATACAATTTATCTTCATCTGCAACCCAACACTTCTTCCATGGATTCCAATTTATTTTCATCCTCTTGCAGATCTCTTTGTTAAGACAGAAGGTATGGTCTGTTTCATTAACTTCATCATCTTCATCAAGACAATCTAGATTCTTGAGCATGGTAGATATCATCTTTGAATAAAACAAGGCAGTGTCTTTCTTGGATGGTTTTATCATTCCAGCTATGTGTACCATCACATATCTACACAAATTGATCTTCTCATGTGTTTTCATAAGAAACAACAGGAAAACATCCTGGTATTTTACAGCAGCAAAATCTCCTCTCCTAGGGCAAAGTTGATGCTGAATAAACTTGAAAAGAAGTCTGCACTCACCATCTAATTCTGAAGCTGTGATTATTCGTGATTCTCTGTTTCCTGTCAGAAGCTCCAGAGCTAATTCATAAGAGAAGTAATCAGATGTTGGTGGAATATTCCCAGCATAATCCTCATACCTACCTTCATGAGGTACGTTCAGGCACTCAGCCCACTGCTTAGATGAGAAGGATATTTTCTTTCCTTTTACCACAGACGACATCCTGGCAGCCTCCACACCATCTAAAGTGATTTCCAGATTCATATAGAACTCATGTACCAGCTTCGGGTAGTCTATTCGAGTGTTGTCAGAAAACCAGTCTATCCATCTTTGCGATTCAAGAACTTGCAGCAACAGTGACTTACTTGGCACAAGCCAGGCAGAGTTGACTTCTTTTTCTACAGCAACAATCTGAGTTTCCAGGTTCGGATTTACTAATAGTTGAGAGGTACTACTTGACTCGCCGCGAGAATGCTTTGAAGGTACAGGGCTATCCGGTCCTTTTCTCGGTCTCTTTTTCTTAGCCATTCGAGGATTTTGAGAAGGCAGGAGTTCGAAGGTTCGAAGTAGAGGGGAAGAGATGTTGAGAGGTTCGGCGGGAAATGAAAGGTCAAAGGTTTAGGGAAGTTAAATAGCCGCGTATCATTTATTTTATCATTTAGGGTTTCCATAAAAAGTAATTTACTAATTAATAAAAAGTAATTGAAAAAGATCGGTTTGACAGAACAGTGTGACAGATCGGTTCCACAGATCGGTTTCATAGATCAGTTTCACAGATCAGTTTCAGAGATCAGTTTCACAGATCAGTTTCACAGATCAGTTTCACAGATCAGTTTCACAGATCAGTTTCACAGATCAGTTTCACAGATCAATCATACACAACTCTTGTTTAATAAATTTCATTCTTTCAGAGCATAAAGGCTTTGTGAAGATATCAGCTAATTGATGTTCAGAGCTAATAAATTTCAAAGAAACATCACCTTTTTGATAATGATCTCTTAGAAAATGATGTCTGACATCAATGTGCTTAGTTCTAGAGTGAGACACAGGGTTCTTAGATATATTTATTGCACTAGTATTGTCACAGTTAATTGAAACATGTTTAAGATCAAATCCATAATCCAATAGAGTATGTTTCATCCACAGAATTTGTGCACAGCAACTACCAGCAGCTATGTATTCTGCTTCAGCAGTAGACAATGCAACTGAGTTCTGTTTCTTACTACACCATGATACTAGGGATTTTCCAAGCAAATGACATGTTCCTGATGTGATTTTTCTATCTAACTTACAACCAGCAAATTCAGCATCTGAATAACTCATTAACTCAAAGGATTGTCCTTTTGGGTAAAACAAACCTAAGTTAACCGTGTGTTTGAGATATTTAAAAATTCTTTTGACAGCAAGCCAATGAGATTCTTTTGGATTAGCTTGAAATCTAGCACACATACACACACTAAACATAATATCAGGTCGACTAGCAGTAAGATAAAGTAAACTACCAATCATACCTCTATAATTTGTTTGATCAACTGGTTTCCCAGTTTCATCTGCGTCCAATTTACAGGTAGTACTCATAGGAGTTTCACTTTCCTTGATACTATCCAGACCAAAACGTTTTAAAAGATCCTTTGTATATTTACTTTGATTCAAAATAATACCATTTTCATTTTGAAATACTTGAAATCCAAGAAAGTACTTAAGCTCTCCCATTAAGCTCATTTCAAATTCATTTTGCATACTTTTTGAAAAATCAGTACATAAAGAGTGTTTAGAAGATCCAAAAATAATATCATCAACATATATTTGTACAACTAAAACATCTTTAGAAATTCTTTTAATGAAAAGAGTTGGATTAGCAATCCCTTTAGTAAAACCTTTTGAAATAAGGAAATTGCTAAGTCTATCATACCAAGCTCTTGGAGCTTGTTTCAAACCATACAAAGCTTTAGAAAGTTTAAAAACTTGATTTGGAAAATGGGGATTAGTAAATCCAGGTGGTTGTTCTACAAAAACATCTTCAATTATAAAACCATTTAAAAATGCACTTTTCACATCCATTTGATATAACTTGAAATCCAGATGTGCAGCATATGCAAGTAAGATCCTAATGGCTTCTAGTCTAGCTACAGGTGCAAAAGTCTCCTCATAGTCTATACCTTCTTCTTGAATATATCCTTGTGCAACTAGTCTAGCTTTGTTTCTAACTATATTTCCAGATTCATCTACTTTATTCCTAAAAAACCATTTTGTGCCTATTGTCAAGGTGTCCTTAGGTCTATCAACTAATTCCCAGACTTTGTTTCTTTCAATCTGATTTAATTCTTCTCGCATAGACATTACCCAAAACTCATCATTGATATCATCATTGATATTTTTGGGTTCTAGCTGTGAAAGAAAAGCTTGATGTTCAACCTGATTTCTTAGAGAAGCTCTAGTCTGTGTTCCTCTATCTAGATTTCCTACAACAGCATCTAAAGGATGGTTCTTTAGAGTCCTAGATGGTCTTGAAAAGATAGGGCTAGAAATTTCAGATTCATTTACAGATTGAGGTTCAACAGAAGCAGGTTCTGGAGAATTTCCAGAGTTGGATGTTTTAACTATAGGTCCATTGTATTTATCATTGAGATTCAAACGAGAGAGATCATCTTCAAGAGAGATTTTAGGTTCATGTGGATCAGTTTCATCAAATTTGATGTGAAAATATTCTTCCACACATTTGGTTCTTTTATTGAAAACTCTATAGGCTTTATTAGAGATAGAATAACCTAGGAAAATTCCTTCATCACTCTTGGATGCAAATTTGTCAAGATTGTCTCTAGTATTGAGAATGAAGTCTTTGCAGCCAAAAACTCTAAAGTAATTAACCTTAGGCTTCCTATGGTTCCACAACTCATAAGGGGTCCTCTTAAGAACTGGTCTGATCAAAACTCTATTAATGACATAACAAGCTGTATTTACAGCTTCAGCCCGAAAATAAATAGGCAGTTCATATTCATTGAGCATGGTTCTAGCAATTTCTTGCAGGGTTCTGTTTCTTCTTTCTACTACACCATTTTGTTGGGGTGTCCTAGGGGCAGAAAAGTTATGAGAATAGCCATTGAGTGAGCAGTAAGATTCCAAATCTTGATTTTCAAACTCACGACCATGATCACTCCTCAAGGTTTTAATCTTAAGTCCACTAAGGTTTTCTACAGACTTGGAGTATTTAACAAAGTAAGAACAAGCTTCACTTTTGTGAGCTAGAAAATATACCCAAGTATATCTAGAAAAGTCATCTACGAGAACATAGACATAGTGCTTCCCATTTAAACTAGAAACTCTAGAAGGTCCAAATAAATCCTTGTGAACCAACTCGAGAGGTTGAGAAGTTGACACTTCTTTATTTGATTTAAAAGAAACTTTATGTTGCTTTCCTTTTTGACAGGGATTGCAAACTTTGTCTGCTAGAAATTCAAGTTTGGGTAAGTCTATAACTAAGTTCTTCCTAGAAAGTTTTCTAAGTGAGTGTACATTGCAGTGTCCTAATCTTCTGTGCCAAAGCCAAGACTCTTTATGAAAAGCATTTAAGCAAGGAATATTCTTCTTAGCTAAGGAATCTAAATCAACAGCATAAACATTTTCATTTCTTAAAGCAGAAAATACTAAAACATTTTTAGAGTTAAAAAAATTGCAAGAATCATTTTTAAATTTCACATAAAAACCATCATCACACAATTGAGAAATGTTTAACAAGTTATATTTTAAGTCCATCGACAAATAAAACTTCAGAAACTAAGATTGAATCAGTGTTACCAATCTGACCTAAGCCGATGATTTTTCCTTTTGAATTATCACCAAAAGTGACAAAGCCTCCATCAACTTTTACTAAGCTCTAGAAACATGAAAAGTCTCCTGACATATGTCTTGAACATCCACTGTCTAAGTACCATATCTTCTTGTGACAGCTCTTCAAACAGGTCTCCTACAAAACAAATTTATATGGGAGATGATTTTGGTACCCAGATCTTCTTGGGTCCAGACAGGTTAGCCAATAGCACTTTAGGTACCCATATTTGTCTAATGGGTCTCATATAATTTGTAGAATTATCATTCTTTGAAAGATAAACCTTATTAGATCCATAACTATGAATATAACTGGTTGAGGCATATGAAGTTCCAGAATTAACTATCTTCTGTCCAGATTTAGGAATGAATCTAGTTTTGGCAACTTTCCTTTGTCCAGGTTGGTATCCTATACCAGTAGTATATCTAGGTGCAACTTGCTTTCCTAGCATCTGTGTTAGAGTATTCTTTCCATTTGTGAACTTCTCTAAGTCTTTTCTGAGTTGTTTATTAGACAATTTTAGTTCAGTATTCTCTTTAAGCAACTGAGCATTCTTTTCTACTTCTATATCCAGATCAGATTTATGCTTAACACTTAAAGCATACTGTTTCTTTAAACCTTTATATTTATCCTTAAGCTCATTACAGGTTTCTTCAAGCATATCACAATATTCAAACAGTTCAGATTTAGACATGTTATCACCTTCAGAATCATCTCCAGAATAATATGAATTTGAATCAGGAGTTTCTGATGTTACCTCAGAAGTGTTTGTCATAAAACACATGTTGGCTCTATTCCTTTCAGAGTCTGAAGATTCAGCTTCACTTGTGCTGTCTTCTGAAGCACTCCAAGTAGCCTTCATGGCTTTCTTGTACTTGTTATCCTTGTATTCCTACTTCTTTCTGTATTTCAGCTTTGGACAGTCTGTTTTTATGTGTCCTTTTCTTTTGCATTCATAACAGACAACTTCATCAGTTCTGTCAGCCTTCTTCCAATCCTTTTTCCATTTGACTTGTTGGTCATACTTTCCCTTGTAATTTGGGTTCCTAAAGAATTTCTTTTTCCTATAGAAATTTTTGAATCTCCTAGCTATTTGAGCCATCTCAGCATCACTGTCAGAATCATTCTCACTTTCCTCACTTCTTGAACTTTCATTGATAGCTTGAGGCTTTTCCTTATCTTTATTCTTTGAGGTTGTAGTCTTGAAGGCAATAGACTTCCTTTTAGGTTCATCAGCTTCTTCTTTATTTACATTAAGCTCTTCTTCATACATCATCAACTTACCAATTAATTCCTTGACAGGCAGTGTTCCAATGTCACAGGGTTCTCTAATGGAGACAGAGGTTCCTCTCCATCTTTCAGGTAGACATCTCAAAATTCTCATGATTTGCTCCTTTGCTGGAACATCCTTTCCCAGAGAGGTCATTGTGTTGACAATTTCATTGAACCTGAGATACATATCATAAATGGGTTCATCAGGCTTCATCTTAAAATTATCATACTTAATAGTATAGGTATTCAATCTCATCTCCTTAACATTTGTTGTTCCTTCATGAGAAACAGCTAAGGTATCCCAAATTTCATATGCAGTTTTACAAGAAGAAATTCTATTAAATTCTTCATCTCCTAGAGCACAGTACAGATCATTTATAGCTTTACAATTGTTATTGTAAGCAGCCTTTGTAGGTTCATCCCAAGTAGATCTAGCAGTAGTGGGAATTTTGTATTCTGATTCAATAGCAGTCCAAATATCAAAACCTATGCTTTCTAGATGAATTTTCATTTTCATTTTCCACTGAGCATAATTAGTTCCATTAAAGAAAGGTGGCCGGTTAGTAGCAGCACCCTCAAGTCTATTGTCCATGATGAGAAAATTTTAAAGAGACAAAAATTTAGATATAACAGAAATTTTAAGAACTTTAAAATACAACTAAAATCATAGTTCAAAAGCAGGGTACTTTTAGAAAGTATTTTCAAACCTCTGATACCAAGTGTTGGTCGGAGTGGATACTCAAGAGGGGGGTGAATTGAGTACCAATTAAAATTTCTGTTAAAAACAATTTCTATTAAAATCCCCCAATTTCAAAAACAAATTAAACTGTAGTGAATTTATATAGATTATAAAGGTTCAATTAGTTTCTCAAAGATTGATTAGTTCTCAGTTAACTGAATCTTATGATTAAATTAACTTTTGAAACTAACTTACTGATTTATAATAAATATAAACACTTGCGAATTTAATTATCAAATTAGCTTTGAAGATAGATTATATTTCAAAGTAATAACAGTGGAATATGAAATAAATATGTAGTATGGATATAGAGTATAACTACAAACACAGAGAATTAACCAAGAGGTTCAGTCTTAAGCCGAGACTTAGTCCTCTCAAAAGTTTATATAAAAATGATCCACACCCTGGATCGGGGTTAACAACAGTGAACACACTGTCCAGGTCACAAGACCTCTACCACAGTTCTACGTGGGAAAACAAACAACAGCAGCCAGCTGTCCAGGTCACAAGACCTCTACCACTATCCACAGTGGGAAATGAAGTGTAAAAGGTTTTCTGAGGATTTACAGATCCTCCAGTGAAAGTACAGGAGTCAGTGTGTGTGTTTAATACAACAGATAACACACACTGCTCAAAATGTAGAATAAATAAATCACAGAGCAGAGATGTAGAGTTTAGAAATGGCTCTAGTGATTTCAGTGTAGCACTGGACTCGTTTTGGAATTAATCAGAAGTGATTCTGAGTCCTCTTCTCGATTTTGTTTGAGAAGCATAGTGTCGTATGCTTCAGGTTTACAGGCAGTGAGATGTAGTCGATGAAGCTCTTCGATATTCTTTTATATGCACAGAACTCTTCTTGAGTAGGCTTGATTGTATGTGTGATTCTGTCTTGCTTGGTTCTTCTTGTATGCACAGAGCTCTTCTTGAGTATGTCGTATGTCTTCCTTGTCTCTGTGTGTGTTGTCTCTCATCTCTTCAGCAGAGTCTTCTTGTATTTATGTCACGTGCTCCGTAGGACAGAAAAGGTTTCCTTTCCGCAGGTACGAGGTACGGTTTCCTGACATCCGACAACCTTTATTAATTAATTGTCAGGGTATTAAAATATAACTAATATGACCGCTGGTTAGAATAAATAAAGATAAAGATAAAGAAATTCAAACAGTTGTTTATGACTGTTCAAGTGATCGGTAGGTCATCAGCATTAGAGTAATGATCAGTGACTCAGATAGATCAGCATCGGTCTGTCATCTGATCGGTGAGTCATTTGCATCGGTGAGTCATTTGCATCGGTGAGTCATTTGCATCGGTGAGTCATTTGCATCGGTGAGACCTTGGATCGGTGACTCATTTTCATCGGTGAGTCCTTGGATCGGTGCGTCTGATGGATCGGTGAGTCTGATGGATCGGTGAGTCTGATGGATCGGTGAGTCTGATGGATCGGTGCGTCTGATGGATCGGTGAGTCTGATGGATCGGTGAGTCTGATGGATCGGTGCGTCTGATGGATCGGTGAGTCTGATGGATCGGTGAGTCTGATGGATCGGTGCGTCTGATGGATCGGTGAGTCTGATGGATCGGTGTGTCTGATGGATCAGTGAGTCAGTTTGCATCGGTGCGACCGTTGTCCTTTGATATTGGATCAGTGCTTCCGATGTCTGTTGAATGCAGAATACTTCCAATATACTTTGTAAGTCAATAAGCATAGACAAAAACATGATAACAAATTCATTTACAGATTGTAATTAAGTTTATGAGAAAACAAACCAGATTAAGCATTAATGGTATGTGATGATTTGTGATTATTAAAACATCAAACATAGACATGAAATCAACAATCTTCCAGAGGGCTCAAAAATAATTTATAAAAGTTTTGAAAACTATATTTAAAATTTTTTCACCATCAAAAGGCAGAAAAACTACATTTTTTTTGAAAAATACTTCTCTTATCTAAAAATTTATTTTTTTTCATATATCATGTCTAGAGAACATATAGGATGAATTTTAAAAAATTACATTGAAAATATTATATATATATATGTATATATCATTAATAAAATCAATTAAAAGTGATTTTATTATTTTATAAGCTCACATATTTCAATTCAAGTAGTTTTTACAAAAACATTTCGTTTTATTTAAAAGGGGTTTTATTTTCATTTATAATTAATTATTCACAAAAATAATTAATTATATAAATGTTTAAATAAATTAATTTTTTCCATTTCCGCCATTTTATCATCTAGGTTATAAGGTAACATTTAAATAATAATATTTTTTTTGCTTAAGGAATATTATGTACCCTATTGAAGATAGTGTTTCAATTTAAAAACTCAGGATATTATATGAGGAGGGTGTGTGAGAGTGATTTACTTGTTTATTATAATCTATATATTTATTATACATGGATTCCATGACCATATTCCTAATTTTATACCTCATTCTAATAGATAATAGGATAAGAACAGGGATAGTGGGATCAAAACCATTAGACACTGAGAATTAGATACTCGATAAAAAACTAGTGTGTGAACCTTGTAAAAAATACTATATCATGTTATTTCCCTCTATCTCTCGCTATCTCACAATCAAACATCATCAAATGGGTTATATATAAATATTATGGCCTAACTATTTATGGGGGAATTGTTTAATAGTTTATGTTTTAATAACCATTGATTCACCCCCACCCCATTTCTTAGTGGTGTTCTACTCTAAATTTTGGATTCAATTTATTCCATATTTATATACAATGTTTTGTTTTTATGTATCTATGATCATTTATCCCATATGTATTTTCCTTTTTTATATACCTTGTGGTCACACTTACATCCATTTTGATATCACTTATTTTTCATTCTATGTTATTATCTCACCATTTACTTTCTTTATGTATGTCCTTAGGATTCCCCATGTAGTGAGATGTCTATGATAGGTTTACTGGAATATTATGATAGAGTCCTATACAAATTTTATATAGTTTACATAAAATATAAATATAATGTACCTAATCTTTAAATATGATAAATCTTTTGGTTCAATGTGTGTGATTAAATCCTGTTTTATTATATATATTAATGGTAAAATCATATCAAATAAATGTTTGTATTGATTAGATCATTATAAAACCTATATGTGAGTAAAAATAAAAAATAGATATCCATAATGATTTTATGGTATCATTATATGTCCCCCAATATGAAATATCAATTTTCAAAACAAATACTGACTTATAAATCCATTCTTCCACATATTTTGATATATGACTCCTCACATTAAAAAAAACTAATTATCAAATAATTTAATTTATTTAATGTGGGAAAAAAATAAAATAATTATATAAACAAATAATTCCTCCAATATAAATTTTATATATCATATAATTTTATATCACTTTGTATAAGGTGAAATATTTATGTTATAAAATAGAGATTCCCCAATTTTACATAATTCCTCTATATAATTACCATTACCAATAGCTAACCTTTGTCATTATGTATGATATATTTATACAATAGAGAAAATTTTCAACAATATCATTTCATATATAAAAAATAACTTATGTTATAGAACGAACCATTACTGAAAATAACTCAAAATTTATTTACAACCTTTTAAACATCTCTATATTACTTTAATTATTTAATAATTCCTTCAAAAATAATAAATACAAGTATTGAATACAAATTTTACTCCTAAACATGATTGGATACAAATTCCTTCTTTACTAAATATTATCATATTCCAACCCTAACAATAATAAAGTTCACCTAAATAAATTTGGGATTCAGGTGATTTTTTTAACTATTGGATTTTAATAAGACAAGTTTTACAGAGTAATGAGTAATTTTTTAAGGTTATGGAAGGTTAACATGGCTAATTATTTTTTTAAAATAATATAAAATATTATGGTCATAAAAATTTAAATTAAATTTTAAATGGAAGTGAATCTAGAATTTTTATTGAAGTTGTGAGTGAAAAAAAATAACCCTTAAGGAAAAATAATTCATGAGATTTAGGTTAAAATCATATTTATGATACAATAAAGATCTTTAAATGAATATATAAAAATATATAAATTTCATTTTATAAATAGGTAATTAAATTTAAGGTTATAATTGCAAAAAAATACATTTATCATATATAAATACTTGATTATATTGAAATATTTTCACCAGTGGTAAATAATTGATATTTTATACTGTTTCTTAATTTGACAGCTTCAACTGATCTTCAATTTGATTATATGATATATATATATATATATATATATATATATATATATATATATATATATCTTCTTTATGGATTCTAAACATTTTTAAAAAACAATTCGTACAAAATAAAAAATGATTTTATTATATATTATTTTTATAGTTTTTTATAATTTATACAACATGATTATTTTAAGGAATATTTTCTTTTATATGTTAATAAAAAGTTAATTAAATTTAAAAAATATAATTTATTGTGTAACATGGTCAATTTTAATTCTTGAATCATTTTATGTTTTGATGCATCATAATGGGTGTAATTAAATAAATTGGGTTATGTTAGAGGTGTAAAAAGAAGGATCTAAATAATAAGATGGAAAACTAGATATAGGAGCCAGTTCAAACCATTAATGTATGTTCACAACATGAATGGATTCTGGGAAGAAGTTATGAATTTTTATTTTGGATGTAAAATTCATTGATAATGTTAGGCTTTCTTCTTGTAATAAACTATGATTTAAGATTTTTACTCCAATGTGGTGTGATTTTTGGCATATTAGTCATCCTAAAATTTCATGTTGTGAATTAATAATCCACACCATGAATGGTGTATTTTCTAGAAGATTAAATTATTTGAGAAACCAAATCCTTTCTCATTCACCAACCTACTCCCTTCCCTAAACCAAATGTCTTCTCCGGTCAATTTTGATGAATCCAAATATTCTAAAATCCTTCACACAATGTTTTGATCACAGATCAATTGGTATTTATCAGATCAATCCCCTATGTGATTTCTTTCTAGGGTCCATTTATCTTGAAAGTTGTTGTGTTACATGTATGATTAATCAGGGCCTCCACTCTCTTGATCTTTTAATACCTTCATTTCTAGTTTTTGGGTCGTATTTTGGGTAGCATGTGACTTAAAATAGAGGTATTTTCGTCTATCTTGAGCCTATGTTCTATGTTAATACACTTTGTTTTAAAACTGGTTTTCTAAATGAATTGGAATGATCCTAGAATCTATTGATATATGTGTGCAAAATTGGTTTATGAGAAAAGATTATTTTTCATCATTTTGGTAAAAGCAACGTGTTTTTAAATCATTGTGAAATACATTGTGATTTTCATTAAAAGTATTTTTTTATGAAAAGGGTTGTTTGGATTTTTTTGGAAAATTTATGTGGTAATCAAGGTGAAAGGATTATTATTGTGCATTATATAATGAAATCATAAGGGGGTTTACTTTATATATTGTTCTTTCATTCCTAGATTGTAGATACCTTGTCTCTAGGAACTTAATATTGATATTATAGGGTGTTTACTTTATGAGGTGTTCCTCTATCACTAGTTTATGGATGCACAGACTCTCTGTACTTTACTGTGCACTAGTCATTGTTTATTATTTGGGTATAATTTTCCTAGCTATCCCAACCTTTGTTATCCAATGGGTTTTTATCATTGTTCTTTATATCTTTACTATTTTTTATTTTATATGATATGGTACAAGGTTGGATAAATGTATATATTTTATGGAGATTAAGAATTGAAATTGTATTACCTAGTTTATTAATGAATTGAATGAATTAGATGAATTAGAAATTATTTAACATGTTTTTGATATGAAGGTGTGTAACTACTTATCATTCCATGTTTTCTTTAATTTTAAAATATTGGGATTATTTTATAGAGACTAGTTATTGAACATCCTAGTGGGATCCTATTGTGCTATTTTACCTCACACCCACCACACCTTCTTGAGGGTGTATTGACTTGGTTTTATCTAATGTAGTAAAGTGGATGATTTTTTAGTGAGGCAGTGAGTTTTTTGGTCTTCTGGGCATGGGTGGATGGTAGTGTGAGCATAGAATGTTATCTATGTATCACATGGATTAGTAGTGGATATTTATAGTATCATTTATTTTGGTTGTTCTGTAGATATATACCTCGGATTTATCTTTATTTTCTTGGTTTTATTACTACCATTGGCACTCTTTTATTTATTTAATGTCTATTTTCAGGTTAACTTTATATATATATGCCATAATTCTTGTTTCTGGCTGGAAAATTTATTTTCTCTTGCTATCTTTAGATTGATGAATGCTACTCTCCAACCCATGGGGATCAGGAAATCTATTCAGGTCTTTCTATGGTCTATTTTTATGCCTATATAGATGGTTTTGATAGGTTGAGATGTGAAAATTTGAAATCAAAGCGTGTATATTCTCATTATTAGAAATTGGAGAGATGGTACATAGGATTGTTAGGACTTTAGATGATGGTTTTGGGGAGTTCATGGAGAAATCATATCATTATGAGTCTCAAGTTACCATGGGATGTTAGATTTTGTGTCTAATGTGTTGAGTTTTGACCTGTTTTTTAGTTTCTAGTAATATTATTCACATTTAAATTGATATTGTTTCATTATCTGGTCATTTTTTTCTCCTTCTAGTGTTTAGAAACAAGCCACCAAGATATCTTTTGAGGGTTCCATATGAGGGTGATGTGGCATATGATCCTTAATGGAATTATCCTCAATATTATAATCTCTTAGAGGCTATCATACATTCATTTCATAATGTGAAATAGAGTGTACCATAGTTTCATAACCAAGTTTTTTGGGTGAAACTAGGACTTGGAGGAGGTAGGGTTCAAGAATGGGATTTCAAATGTGAGAATCCCCCATCCTTAAAGGGTATTAATATACCCCAGTAGGTGGAGGAATGGATTTAAAATATTTATTAGGTATTAAAAATCTAAGAGAAACCTTATTCTATCAAATTGCAATACACAATGTTAAAGTTTGAAGGACCAAGAAAGTAGTGGTGGTGTTCAATGGTTCAAGAAAACCAATATGTGGTCTTGGAGGGAAAGTGATTTAGTACTCTCTTCTTTCATTATTTCTTCACGGAATCTCTAATGATATCAATGTCTTTAAATTTATACTCTTTATATAAGGGAGATAATTTTATGTTAGAGTATACAAACCATTTTATAAAGCTAGTTCATTTTTCTCCTAAGATTTTAAGGAATGATCAACTATGGGATTTAATGTACCAAAATGGATTTTTTTAAAATATAATCATAAGTATACTTACAAAATATCACTACCTATGATGAAATGGTTGATAGGAAAATTATGGAAGACATGGATATAGAGTCCATGATTGGATCATTTGGATCTCCTCTTCCACCCAGTGGTAGTTCTAATAGAACATAAGGAATGAAGGGGAATTGGAATAATAATCATAAGGGTGGTGGAGGTGTCTCTTAGCATTAGGATTCCTTTGTACCTTCAGCAAGTATCCAGTAGTGCTCCCCAAACTTTTTATCACTGTGGAACGATAGGGAAAACCCGACAGTCTTATCTCACACCCATGAATAATTTCAATCCTTATGGTCTTTAATTCCATCTATAAAGGTTTTACTAGTCATTTTTTACACCCATTTGTGGTTAGGGATCTTCATCTCCAAATTCCACTATAGCATAGCAAGAATCTTTAAAATCCATAAGGATCTAACCAAATTCCTTAGGACTTCAGAACCATTATGAAATGTATATGTTTTTTATAGATGTTGATGTTTACATGACAACATTGAGAGGTACCAAATTTATTGAATCTTATGTAGAAACAATTCTATTTAATTCATTTAACTCACACTATTTCATACCTATATTTTTATTGATTCACTAGAACATTTTACTAGACTCATGTCCTTTGTTATAGAGTAGGGGACTACTCTTTGAATGTGGAAATAGTATGGGTTTCATTTTCCATCATGTTCCATGTAGGTAGCTACTGTGGAGTTAGTATAGGATTGAAAATTTCTCGAGTTGCATCTATTTGACATTATCATCAAGATGGATTGTTTGGTCACTCATGAAAAGAAGTTAATTATTATCACTAGCATGTTTCAATATCTATCACAGATGGGAGATCTGATGTGTTATATGGAGAGTGTAACTTTAGGTATGGTCATGAGGGACCTTTTTTTACAGAGCTCATGAGTTTTTTTCTACCATTTTAGTTGAACCAAGTAATCTATCATCCCTTATTGATCAACCCTTAGTTGTTTGGTACATACCTGAGGTTTTACTTTAAAACTAATCCACTCTTCATCTAGAGAAGGAGGTATATTTCTCAATTGATTTGGTGTTGGGTACACAACCTATATTTATACCCTATTACCATATGGCACCTGCTAAGCTAAAAGAGGCCAATATTAAGTTGTATGATTTTCTTTTAAATGGATTTATTATTCCCATTGTTTCATCATGGGAGGTCCCAAAGATCTTTTCCAATAATTATTATGGTACTCTTCATATTTTCATAGACTCTTTAAAGTAAAATTGGGTGACTTCTGTGAATAAGTACTGTATTCCCCAAAAGGATGACTAGTTTGATCAGTTAAAGGGGGTGAAGTGTTTTTCAAAAATTTATCATAGGTTAGGGTATCACATTCTCAAATTTTGAGAATTAGATATCCTGGTGATGTATTTTAGGAGAAGTTATATCCATTGTGAATATATTCTTGTGAATTTTGGCCTGAACAACACTCTTAAAAAGTTTTTGAGTTTAAGGAACTAGATATTCCATCAGTATCTCAACTTCATTGGTTTGTTATTTGATGATGATATCCTGGTTTACTCAAGATCTGGTCATGAGAAATATCATCATTTGAATCTGGTTTCTGAAATATTAAAGAGTCACTGCCATTATGGAAATATATCCAAATACAATTTTGGTATCCATGAAGTGAATTTATTTAGAAACATGACTTTCAAACATATTCACTTAGTTGATCTGTAAAATGTGAAAGGGTATCTTGTCATGGGAAGAACAATGTAACTTCTTCAAGATACAAATATTACTATATTGGATTAGATATTATTAGTATTTTATTGATAATTTCTCAATGTTATTATCACCTTTTACTGATCTTACAAAGAAATGGTGAAAATTTATTTGGATGTTAACTGTCAACATTATTTTGATGAGTTAAAATGGCGTCTGACATCATCCATGGTCTTGATCATTCTAGAACCTGGTAAAATTTATGTGGAATATTGTGATTCTTCTATTATAGGTTTTGTTCTTATATATAAATATTATGTGGTGGTGTATGGGTCACATCGTTTTTGGTTACTTGATAATAATTACCCCACTCGTGACTTAGATAAAGCTTCTCTTATAGATGCACTTATGTATTAATGACACTATATCTTTTAGAATATGATCAAAATATTTTCTTATCATGTGACCCTAAGTTGAATTTTTTCATAAGGTTCTTAACCTTATCCCAAAACAATGGGTGGAATACCTCTAGACATTTGACTTCAAAATCACCTACACCCTAGGAAAGTGTAATGTCATCATGAACACTCTTTGTAGTAAATACCCATCTTAGGATATTTTAGAATTGAAATAGGAGGATAACCTTATAGGGATTTTCTCTCAGTTATATCTGGACATTTAGGATGTTGATTCTGGTATGGTTTTGACCAATTTTTAGTTTTCATCATCTACCCTTGTGTATTTTCTATAGTATTAGTAGTAATATGGCATGTTTAAGTGATTTGGGGAATCTATATAGGGTGTGGAGATAATATTTGGTTGGTCTCTCCATTTTGATGGAATTATTTTCTATGGGAATGTTTTTTCATCCCATTATATTTTGAGAACTTGATGTGGCATGATTTCTATAGTTCTTCATGGTTCATTCAACATATCATTATAAATATGTATTATTAGATTATATGGAATTTATAATTTCTATGTATTAAGAATGAAATAATTGAATATGTGTCTTATTATTATGCCTTCTAGTAGATAAAGGAAAACCACCTAAATCCTATAGGTTTTCTCAAGCAACTTCCAATGCTAGATTGGAAATCGAAAAAAATTTCCATGGACTTAATTTTTGTATTTCCATGGACTCCTTGAGTAAATAATTTCATCTTGGTGGTGATTTATCATTTTACTAAATTGGAAAATTTTATTCCAATTAGGGATTCCACTGTGGTAGAAGATCTAGGTAATCTATATGTATTGGAAAATTTTAGGTTTTATAGGGTATTGGATACCATTTTCTCTATCAAGGATCCCAACTTTACCTACTAGTTCTACAGAATTATAAAGGATTTGATATGGACTCATATCAGATTGATTATAGCTTACCATATTTATATGGATGGATAGACAATGTGTACTATTCGGATCCTAGAGAATATGCCATATTTTGGTATCTTGTATTAAAGAAGATCATGGAACAGACATCTAGGACTAGTCATGTTTTATTGTAATGATAGTTATTAGTTTTTGATCAGAATGGTTCCATTGGAGGATTTTTATGGTTTCACTAGTTGGTCACATATTTGGTTGTAAGTGGTGGGTGATGCCTCTCTTGTGGGATAGAGTATCATATTAAAAACATAAGTAAGGATTTAAGATATACTTATACAATTTTTTTGCATCTGAAAGATGGCATAAATCATATGTGTTTCATCAACATATTCCTTTAGATTTTTCCATTGGTGAATTAGTATTTTTGAAATATTCTCCTTAATTGGGTCATTGTCATATTGGGAAAAATGGGAAGATGGCCTTGAGATATGTTGGATCATTTTAGATCACTGATTACCTTGTTCAGGTAACATATCAATTGGGATTACTTGATCTGTTTTTAGGTATTGTTGTTGTTTTCTATATATATCAAGTCCATAATGCCTACCTTAATCCTTTCTATATTGTGAATTTGGAGGCAATTGAGTTGGGACCAAATGTTTCAATTGTAAAGGAACCAGTTCATATCATTGATTTTTAGATGAAAGTTCTAAATGGGTAGTCTATTTTGTCGGTTAAAGTGTTATGGTAGCATAGATCTAATTCTTATGATACTTGGGAGCATGAATAGTTGGTGAGGGAGTAGTAGCATCACCTCATTAATGAGCATACATCTTCTACATAACCTCTTGGGGAAAAAATCCAATGTTTGGGAGAATTATAACATCATAAATTTTATAGTGCACTTCATTTTATGTTTTTATGTATCATAAAGGTTGTTATTAAATGAATGGGGGTATGTTATGGGTGTTCAAAGAAGTAATTAAATAAAAAACTAGAAAACATGCTGTATAATCTGGTTCAATCTATTAATATATATTCATGATTTGAATGGATTATAGGTAGAATCCATGGTTCTATATTTAATACATGATATTTATTCAAAACATGAGGAATTATTCATAAACTGAATTGGGCTCTTGGGTTTTCAAACCAAGGCGATGTGTCCTTTGGCATATCAACCTTTTCAAAACACCATGATGTGAATTCATAATTCATTCCTTGAATGTTTATTGTTCCATAATTTTAGATTATTTGAATTCCAAACTCATTTATATTTATCCTACCTCATCCCTTTATCAAACCATAAGTCTTCATTAGGTGATTTTTTGAGAATCAATCTCTTCCAAACTCATTATCTTGAGGTTTTGATCGTGTATCAATTTGTTATTATTGGATTGGTACCTTGTGTTATTGACTTGTAAAGGACAATTCTATTATCATTTATGGTGCGTCATGTGTGATTCTTGAGGTAATCCTCTTTCTTTCCCTTTAATTCACTTTATTTTAAGTGTGATGATCCATTTTTCAATAGGGTGAGACCCAAAATTGAAGTATGTGGTTACATATCTAGCCTATGTTTTATGAATAGTGAATTATCTTTGATTCATAAATGGTTTTCTAAATGAATTTTCATGACCCCTTAATTTATTTATATGCATGTTTATAAATGGTTTTAGAGAAAATAGGGTTTTCCCATCATTTTGTTAAAATAAATGTGTTTTTAAGTCATTATGAAATGGATTGAATAATTGGGTTTGGAAGCATGTTTTTAATTAAAATTGATTTTTTGGAATTTTTTTAAATGTGATGATACCCTCAAATTTGATTTGATTAATTTTATACATGGGAACCTTCAGTATCTAGGTGTAGGGTTTAGTAATGGAAATTTTCTAATGAAATTTTATGGGGGTTCACATTCTAGTGTGTTCTTCCAATCATATATTATATTTACATTATATATGTTAACTTGATCTTAACATTTTAAGGGGTTAAAATTTTAGGGTATTCTTACATAGCTAGTTTTTAGATACATTTACTCTTGTGACTTGAGTGTGAACTAGTCATTATTAATTATTTTGTTATGAGTAACTTAGTTAGAATTACCATTGTTATCTTATGTTTATTTACCACTTTTATTTGTATTTTTCCTATTTTTAACTTGATATAATATAGTACAATATTTAGTGAATTTAAATGGTTTTGGGAAATTATTATTTGAAATTGTATTAACTCGTTTTGTGAATGAATTAGGAAATGTGTAAATTATTTACCATGATTTTGATATATAAATGTGTAATAGATTATTATATAATATTTTTTTATAAAATTATAGTATATAGATTATTGTACAAATAATTTTTATGGAACTCTTGGATGGGGTCCTACTGAGTCAGTTTATCTCACACTGGGTACACTCTCTCAGGCGGTGTGTGAACCTTGTTTTATCTAATAATGGAAAGGGTATGGTATTATAGTGATTCGTAATTATTTGTGTTCAGTAGGGAATGGTTAGTACTTTTAAAATCATGGGATTTTCTATATGAATAACATATATTATAAATGTATAGTTTTGGGTGTCCTTTCTTTGGTTTTTTAGGAAATGCAGATTAGTTTTATCTTTCACATCTTGGTTATATCACTGCAATTAAATCTATTTTGTTTATGGAATATTTATAATCTATTTATCCATCTATATATATATACCATAAATCTTGTTTCTTGTTTGGAAAATAATTCAATCTAGTTTTCTTTTGATGTGCTGATGCTAATCGCTTGGCAGTGGGTATCAGGAAAAGCCTTTGGGTCTTTTCGCAATCTGGTTCAGAGCCTAGATGGATGGGTTTCCTTGGCTAGAACATGACATATTGACCATGTAAAATATTTTTTTAAACTATAATTTTCAATGAAGGATCTATTATTTTGAAAAATAATATGATATTTGAAAATCAATTAAAATATATTGATGAAAATGTTATTTCAATTAAAAAATAATTAGTTAATAAAAATTTTGGAAAAAATATTTAATGAAATATGTAAACCTTTTTTCCTTCTTCTCTTGGATATGTAATTTCATAATATTTTTAATCACCCAAAAATTAATACATCCTCCAACTAAAAAATAAATTATCATGCGCTTAGAGGTTATATTTAATAATTATATTTATCATGCAAGGATTGTTTTTATAAAATAAAAATAAAATTTTTATTTATATCTTCAAAATTAGGTAAAGGTGATGTTTTTGTATTTTACATAAATATTAAAATGTATGAGTGAATTTTAAAACAGAACAATCATTGTATGTGATGTAATAATCCATCTAAGTGTTTGAAAACATTATTCATTATGTAAAGAATCAAACTTTCATCTCACATGAGTGGGACAATATTCCTTGCCACATGAATAATCATTATACTAATGTATGAAGATAGATAATATTTCACTCATTTTTTCAAGTACATTTAATTTTATATTCAAATATACCTCTCCATGTACCTAAAAATACCCATCTATCCCACTCAATCTCCACCTACCAATTTTTTATTTTCATGGAATTTATATATAAAATAATATTTTTTAGTATTCCATATATAATTTGGAGAAATTTTTAATTCATGGAAGGTTGGTTTTGAAGGTAGGAAGAAAAATAAAGGGTTCAATATCTCCCTCCCTCCCTCTCATTTTAAATTTATTCCAGTGTCGTATTTAATAATAAATTTCTAAACCAATTCTTATTTTATATAAAATATATCATTTTCCTTTTAATGTATTATACAAATTATGTTGATATTCCCTATCTTTTAAATGTATTCACATGTCTATAAAGACACTATAATAATCCCCATTTATCCAAATAAATACCTTTCATGAGTTTTTGTCTCCGACCTTAAGTGTGACATGTATTTGTTGTATTATCAATATAAATTTTTTGAGAGGTTATATCTATCTATTTGGGCCAAAAAATATTTAATTCATCCTTTATCATGATTTAAATGATATAACTCCATTAATTGGTACAAGTGAACTTTTGTCATTGATATCTTTAGTACATGGAGTTAATTCTTGAATAATTTTTTATCACCTCTCTAAATCATGTATAAGAGTTTATGCTCAAAATTTTAAGGGGGATTTTTTAATTTACTTTGTATTAAACTATTTAAATCCCTTATGTATATACATCAATTATAATTGGTAGATTTTATTTATATTTTTATAACCCATCCATATTAACCTCTTGTATCAATAAAAATTCATAGGTATTTCCTTCAACATGTGATATATATCATAAATACCTTATTATTTATTTTATTTAGTGTTATTCATATAGATATACATGTTATTCTATTAATTAGTGAAAAATAAAAATATGATTGTATATGTTTTTATATGTTCAGACTTTATATGTAAATACTTATTGAATATTATATCATGTACTTATTTTTTCACTGTTGAACATTATTTTAAGTATTTATAATCCCTTTTCTTCAATGGTCGAATCCATCAGATAAGATAATAATACTTTTTAAGCATAGATTAGACCAAATTATCTAACCATCATCTAGTAAGTTATCATGTTTAGTCTTGTGGTTCAAACCATTATATAAGATATGCAATTGTTATCTTCCATGAATTAGTGTATTTTAGGGTCCATCCTTCTAGTTCTCTTTGATGATAATCTAAGTCAGTAGGTTTTAGTTCAATACAATAAAAAATGGCACCATATTTATCCCAAAATTACAGTATTACAATGCATGAGGATATAACATAAATTGGAAATTAATATTCTAGGAAAGAATTTTTTTTCTTAGGAGATGTTGTGCTATGGGGAAGAAGCACGGAAGCCTAGATTACATTTTTTTAAAGTTTATATATATTTTTGTTCTTTTTTAGAGCATATAAAATAGGGGATAGTGTTTTATGTTTTTTTGTTTTTTATGGAATATATATATATATATATACCAAAACATATTTACATAATAATATAATATGAAAAATTATTAAAATATTAATATCATTTCAACTATATATCTTTACTAATTAGTCCATTCCTTCCTTGAACTACTCTACACATGGGTTTAATGGCTGATACATTTATAAAAATTCTATATAAACATAATGAGTGGGACACCAAATTATATAACCACTTCATGAAATAGTAGGCCTCATGATACAAAAAAAAAACAAGATAATGGGAGTATCCTTACCTTATATGTATGATGTTTGAAACAAGTATTTGATAATATGTTTAAGAATATTGACATAATATATTAAAATAATTATTATTATGTTATTATCATGATATTTTGTATTTATTTATGTCTAATACATCAATATAATGTATGTTATCGTCTATTATTCTATTATTATGTAGTAGTTTATATATATATTCCCTAAATGTTAACCCTTTATGAATATTATCTCACTCTTTTCTTATGTTTTCATATTTCCCTAAGAAATTATGATCACTAATATATGTGATATACTCTTAGGATATCATGAATAATTATTAATGATTTACTTTAAAAACTATTAAGTATCATGTAATTTTTCAATAGATCATGTACTCTTGGTTTTGTAATATTAATGCAATGTATATATCTATATATCTATCCTCCTATAGATACTAAACTTTTTACAATGTTTTTTTGATTATATGTAATCTATTACCATGTAACAAAGGTCCATCAGATATATATGGATGTATATATGGGTATATAGTTGGTATTAGTGAATATTGAGAAAAATCTATATGAACTAGATAAAGGATGACATGGGTAGAAAATTATACTTTAAAATGAACCATTATAAAATTCTAGAAAAAATACTGAATGGGTAATATAGGTGGGAATTTAGATCCCTTCAAGATAGCCCAATATTACATGACATGAGTAATATGGTTTATGTTTAGGAATAAATGGGTTTGAGTTATAATCATGTTTTTATCTTACATGAATTGTTTCCAGTCTAGGTTTGGGTTAAACATTATTGACCTATATAACCCTTCTAAACCAATTATAAATATAATCATAATATAAAATATTAAAAATATAATAATAATTAATTTTATTATATTTTTTCTTACAATAAACTAAATTTTAAATAATTCAACATGTTTGTAACATATTATTATTTTAAATGGTTTAAGAGGGTTGATATCTATTTTTTTACAAGTATTTCATAAATAAGTTGGTCATTTTTATCCTCAATGGGATAATTAAATTTGGTAGGGTCATTGAATTTATATTGTATTATAAATTTTAGAATGTTATTATATAGTATATGTTATATATTTAATGATAAATGGGCTAATATTTTAGACTAGGGTTAGAAAATTTTATTGAGAAAGGTTTGATCAACCCATTTAAATAAATGGTTTTGGAGATGATTGAGCCTAAATGGGTTCACAACATATCCATCCTAATATAAACATAATCCAGGATAAATATATATAAAAAATATACTTTAAAATTTTATTCATAATGCCACTCATGAACTAATTCATATATGAAATTATTATAATATTTCACATGCTAGAATAAATGAAAACCATTTTGACAATATATCTAATTTTTGATCCCCCTAATCTCTTTTGTATAGATATAGGGATTAGCATAAATAATTTCAAAGGTTTGAATTTAGGAAACAACTAATTTAGGGTTATGTAATAGGTAATATTTATGGTATTGTTTCTGAGAACTATTTATAGGTTTTTCTTATAGTCATTGTTTGTTGAAATTTTTTATTGGAACTGTTTGTGAATATTGTTTATGGATACACTTTGTTTTTTTTGTTTTCTTGTAATATTATTTTTTGTTTATTTTGGTTATTGTTTATTGGTAATATTCATAAATACTATTTGTGGGAGTTATTTTATATTTTTATTTATTTGTGTGATATTTTTAATATTAAAAAATTGTTAGAGGATTATCATGGATATATAGGCAATAGATTTTCGTATATAGATACTCATTAAAGAGTCCCCCACAATGGTCTATTCTAATGTGTTATTTTGGGTTATATTGGGCCTTTAATCCATATATATTTAGACTCAACCATAGGTAGACGTCATTTATATCTATAATTATCACCCAAAAAATATTTGATCTCCCGGTATGTCCCTCATAAATGTAAGTATTCTATTATAACCCTTTAAATATATATCATTTCAATCAACACTATAATTCTAATTCCTTCAGGACCTCTACTATGGGTGAACCTTATAGTTTATATGTCCTTAAATCCCCTCCCCTAAGGACTTAAAGACACATTTAATAAGTTTTTAAATTTATTTAGGGATTTTATAAATGATAATGTTAATGAAGTTTCTATTATAGATAAAAATATTATCAAAAATATATAAGAATTAACTCTTGTCCTGAATATTTATTTTACCAATATAGAGAAACTACTTTCCCCTTAATAATTCATAATTATATTGTATCAATTAATGGGAAGAAAACATTTATATTTTAGTATAACTAATAATCTGTTATAATTACTTTAAAAGAATATAATAAGGATTCTTAAAAAGGTTTATGTTTTTTATAGTGGTACATCATCTGATTGTGTATATTCATTAATGACGAACAATGATTCAAAAAAATAGGGGGAAAGAGTGGGTGAAAAATATGTGATGGAATAATTTTAATGTCATTATTTCACTCAAAAATGCATCGTGCCCCGTGTTGTGAAAAAATCCATCAAGGTAACATTACATCATTTTTGGGTTGATTTTGTTTGTTGACAAAGCAGGTTTCCATGGTGAATTTTCGAGTTCCAAGGAAGTTTTTGACAATCCTTGTTGACAAAGAACGAGGACAAAGGAACGAACGATCTAAAGGTGGTACAAAAAGTGCAGTACAAGGTGGCGCCGTTTTCCAGTATTCTCTGAATCATTGGGGTCCAAAATTTAAAGGTTGGTGAGCATTATGAAAAGTGGATATCCTTGATGATTTAATTTAAATATGGAAAAGGCATGAGTTTTGCGAAGATAGGCTTCATGGATTGAATTTCACGAAGACAAGAAGAATGATTATGGTGTTCTTCGCGATTACTTCAAGCTTCATGAACGACAGAGGTTGAAGCACATCGTGGCAGTGAAGGACTTTATGAGGGAGCTTCATGGAAAGGGTGTGAAGGAATGTTTATGGTTATGCTCCGTGATTACGTCAAGATCCATGATCAGAAAATTGTCATGGTGCTTCACACGATTGAGAGAATTTTGGCAGAAACTTCAGAGCATCATGATTTGTGATAACGTGGAGTTGACTTTGCATGAAAGGATCGAGGGTCGATGGAATCGCTAATAAATAGAGGTCTAACCCCTCGAGATAAGTAGAGAGAATTTTCAGAGAAAATATTTTGCTCTCGGTTTGCGAAGATGGTTCGCGAAGATAGTGTTCTTTGCGAAAGAGAGGAGCTTCCCGGAATCTAATCTAGCTCCGCGAAAGAAGTGCGCTTTGCGAGGCCATGTGCTCTAAGGAGTGTGTTTCGTGAAGAGGCAGGAGCTTCGCGACGGCCTAAGCTTCACAAAGTATTGAGCTTCACGAAAAGGCAGGAGCTTTGCGAAGGCTTGTTTGAGCTTCACAAAATTGGGAGCCTCACGAAGTAGGGGGCTTTGCGAAGGTATTTCCAAATGGAATTTCCTAGTGTTCAGAGGCAAAGGCGTATTCATCAGTGGATGAAAGGTGGACTTTAACAGGGCATCTATCAAAAGTTGAGGATGCATGAATTCAGGAAAATGAAGAGACCTACAAGTCTATAAACTTTGAGTGGATCTTTTTAAGATTATTGAGAAAAGGAAGAGGAAGAAGGTGATCCTCTCCACTGGCAGTGAGATAGAGAGAGAGAAACAGGGAGTGACCCTTGGGAAAGCAGTGACCTGACCCTAAAAATTGTAAAGGAAGAGAGAATGGGCATAGAAGTGATCTAGCCTGAACATTATTGGCAGTGAGCCTTAGTGGATTTGGTATAGTGGCACATCATCGTTGTATGCTCCTTGGACGTAACCCGGTGAGGGTGAACCAAGTAAAAATCTTTGTGTATGCCTACTTGCTTCCCTTCATTGCATTCAAAGCATCATCATCAGGTAAAGAAGAAAAGAATTGATCAATATAAACACATAAGAGAAAACAAAGTGACCTTTATAATATAGAGGTCAAGATCCAGTGGGGCATGAACCATTTTGAAAAATAATATCCATACCCTGATTCACCCCCCCCCCCTCTCAGGGTATCTAGGCCTCTATTGGTCCTAACACCTCGGGTATAGGAGACAAGGTGACTGAAACCTATATTTTTTCAGTTATTATATCATCACAAGCCTTTACACTGGGTTTACCATTTATGTCTCCATTTTAATGGTTGGTAGTAGGGGTTCAAGTATGGTTTCACAATTACTTATGCCCATTTGACCATTTTCATATCCTAGATAGTATTATTGGATCCTATCTCAATAATAAGGTACATACCTTCTTTCCAAAGATAGGTGGTCAATTGGGGTTTTAGAAAAAAAAAATTTTAAGAAATTTGCATTGGTTAAAAGGATGGGAGGTCCGGATTAGCACACCCTTTTGTGGGAATTGTTTCCTATTTCCGGACTCTCTTATAGATTTAAGATACATTTTATAATTTCTACCAAATCCTGATACGGGAATAGTAACCGTAATTAAATTATTGAGTATCAAATCCTTTTGCATGAAATAGGGGATTCAGTTAATGAATCAATTTCTATGTATTTGAGGTTATTCATATGTTTACCATTATTTCATAGTAATAGGTAAATGCTAATAATTTTAAGCCATATAACTAGGCACTCTGGATAATTCTTCCATCAAGGGAGGTGACTGATATTTTTATGATGGGATTAAACCTTTATGAGGTGTCATGGATATCTTGTGTAGATAGAAGTCAAAACCCACATAGTTCATTTTAAATATATAGTTTAAAATCACATGAAAATGACATATATAAGGGATCTTAGACAATGGTTATGGTGATCATGCCTTAGGAAGGTGTCTTGCATATACTGTTTATAACAGGAATTAGAGTCATCATAGTTTAATCATCCATCAACCTAGTAAATGGTAGTGATATATAATTAATGCCCATGATGGGTTCTTTCCTCAGCTTTTACCAATATGATAATTCCTTTGGGACATACACAGAGGTTGATTCCCTTATATATGAGAAAATCATAGAATTCCTATGAATCAGGATTAAACCCTGAGTTTTTCCTAAATCGGGGTAAATTTATGATGTGAGTCATATGATCATTGAATATCCTTAGTCCCATGTGACTCATGATCAATTTGAGAAATAAGGAACATCTAGTGATCAGAATCACTACATATGGGTATGAGACCTATGCACTAGGGAAGACCTTATGGAATTTTTGATATAGAACATGAGGCTAAGGAAGGAATCATATGTATAATTCTTATAATAGGAATTAGAGTCCTTTTTTTATTTATACTCTCAATCTGATGATGGATGAGGAAGAATGATGAACCCATATGAGAGTTTGGGACCCATTGTTTAGAGTTTCTCAGATGCGGGGGGATTAACCCCAAGGTTAATTCCCATTGGAACTAGATAATTAAAAAGGAATCATATATATATGTTTTTTGAATATGAATAAAATTTATTATTGTTTGGTTCATGGTATGTTTAAATATCTCTAATAAACAAGGTTATCATACCCTAGGGTGTCATCCTCACATTTCCTAAGTCTCTACCTGAGATTTCCTAACTGTATGACTGATAAGGGTGACATGTCATAGGGTTCTTTTTATGATTGATGTCGACATATTAATGTTCTGCTATGTGGCCAGATAGAATTTCTAGAGGATTGTTTCATGTGTCAGTTTACAAATCTAAGTGTCTTTTCATGATCAACTCAAACATGTGCAAGGGTATCACATGATCAAGGCTAACATGTCTGAAGGATATAATGTGACTTGGTTGACATTTCTAGAGGAATTATCAATGCATGGGAGAAATGTCTAGAGAAATTATCAACACTTGGGGTTAAGTTTAGTGGACTATTCAAGACATGGTTGATATGTCTGGGGGACTTCACAAGCCTTGGTTGACATATTTTGGTGTTATTGCATAATCAAGATCAGTCCTGAAAAGTGGTTGATTCATTCAAATAAAAATTATCATATCCATACTTTCATATGCCTATTTATTTTTCATTCATTATTTCGTATGTTCCTATAGGTTTTTCAAGCATTATCCTATTGAGGTTTACATGGCTAGGTCTACTCCTGAAAGCTTCTTCCTATAATCGGGCTGGCACATCGGAAGTCCTTTACATGATCTATAGGGTGATCGTGTGGAGAATATTCTCATGTTTCATGATCCCTTAAGTTGTTCTGTGGATTTTACCTAGTGTAATACCCTTGTGATGGAATGGATTTCCACTCTAATAATTCATCTCTTCTACGCTCCTATGGGTATGCTTTTCCTTTAGTGTGTGTGTGTTATTTTTTTTGTGCCAAGGGGGATTAATTTATAGGCCTTCCCACCCAAGTTATATTCCTCCTTTCGCAAAGTGTATATTTCATGTATGTTCTAGAGTTAGTTTAGGGAGTATTACATGACATTCACTTCATGATCTGACTATGGGTCATCCAATCCTTTACAAGATAAACAACTACCGCAATAAGACTTCATAATCACCATATTTATTAGACTCATGGATTATCAAAGGGGTTTAACATTATAATGTTAACATGTCAAATATTCTTCTCAAGATAAGGTTGGAATGTATAGGATTTTTGGAAATATCATGACTCCTTTTAGAGGCCTTTCGTTAGATCAAACTGGCTTGTTTGAGGCCAATCGCAAAACCAAGCTAGCTTTTCAAGGGGGCCTCCACCAGATCAGACATACATGTCAATGGCCATTGTGTGATCAATGGTGATCACACAAGGTGCATGAACCCTTTTTCAAGAAAATCAGTATATCTTTCATTCTTGAGTTTCTTGTTCCTTTTCTGATTTGTATTACTTATTTTAGTAAAACTTTCATCCTCTTCCCATTAGTTTTCTTCTAGATCTTATGAAAACATGTGTGTATTTTCATGAATAGTCACTCTATTTTCTATGATGCACTATATAATGAAACTATAATTTCAAATTGATTAAAAAAGACTGAGATGACATGTATGAGGGTCTTCATAAGATATGGTCACCTATTTTCTTCATCAGATTATGAGAGACATTTCTAAGACCCATTGCGAGATTAAGTGGGCATGTCATAGATCTTTTGGGAGATAAAAACAGAATGTCACACAACCTCTACATGATTGATGGTGATCATAGGAGGCACATAACCTCTTCTAATGTAGAATATAATAACATTCAATGCATGAAGCCTCTTCCTTATTAGAATTATTACCTTATTTTATAAGGATCTTCGTGTGGTTTTCAGGCATCGGTCACCTCATAAATCATATGATTAGAGGATTTCGTCAGGAACCCTTTGCATAATCATCATCACTTTTATGGGAACCTTAAAAATAAAAGATGGTAATCTGGGAAGCTTTTTATGATCATAGGGACTCACCAATGGGGCTTCAAATGATAATCCATAGATCATATGAAGCACACGATTCACCTACATGTCCTTACTAGGGTTATGTGATCACATGTCCTCTTGGGGATTATATGATTCACGTAATCCAGCCACCTAATCTGTATGTATCCATGCTACTCCTAAATTTATCATATGGATATAATAATACCCATTATTTGGGTATTTCTTCAATTATATAATTTTTTATTCTTATTTAAAGGGTGTTCACAAATTACCCCCCTCAGGAGGGAGGTCGACAAGGATAATAACATGACTCCAAGGAGAGTAATTCCACACCTAAGTCCTTGAAGATTCTATAGAATTTTGTCCCAAGTGATATTTGTTCTTATAAGTGAACTTTTTAATACTATGGATCATCTAAAAAATAGGGGATTGAGGGATATTCTTGTTACACTAGTGTCTTGAACTTTATATCTCTTTTGATTTCTTATATCACATGAATCATTCAAAATACATCACCATAAGAACTATTTATAAATACATATTTGTGAGATTTCATCACGTGATATCATCATGGGAGTGATTTTACTTATTACTTGTTCAAACAATCCATGAATCAAATCTTGAAAATTTTCATGAAACTAAATGTGTACTTCTAACTGGATAATTTTTCTATAGGCTTTTCTTAATCTACTGGATCGGTTGCATGATCGCTTGATCATTATTTCTTTCACATCATAATTTCAGGATCATGATATTGTAAGTATTATAATAGAGAATGAATTCATAAGAATTGACATGATTCATGTGGTCATGAGATACTCCATGGTTCATTTGATTATCGATACTTGTATCATGTAATTCTATCCCAAATCCCTTTATAGTTCATGCAATTCACTTGATGTTTTCTGAATTGTGCATCACTATTGTTAGGATTATTCACTCATCTAATATGTTCCTTTTTTGTATAAATAGATTCCAATTCCCGTAATACTTTAGAAAGTAAGTCTCAGTAGTGGTGGCTTATTGAAATTACTTTTTTTCAAGTGTGGATACTAGCTATCATGTCACAGTTGAGTCATCACATAAAAACCTTATTGACCTAATGGGGATAAATCTTATGGAATATAATATCTCATACTTACTAATAAAATATGGTTTTGGTCTTAAAAATTATTATCCTATCCTTACATCACAATCATAAATTTTTCCTCCATCTTGGCTACTAAGTACTTGTAATACCAAAAAGAAAGATATCTTTCATATAGGCTATTTTATCACTGATGAGAAATTATTAGATGGGTATATGATGAAATTTATGCCAAAATAATTTTTAAAAAATTATCATAAATGTGATTTTAACATCCACATGTACTAATCAATAATGTTGAAATATATTACAAACTAAGGGTTTGGATGGTTTCCTACCTATGAACTTCAATTCGGAGGGAGCTTCGATATATATTGGGGATGTCCCTTCAAGGTGTAGTTTATTTATTCTAAATAATCCACAAACCTAAAAAATATTATGATTTATGAAGCCATATAGACATCTCAAACCTTCACTTATTGTAATAAGGGGTTGGAGTACCTAGTTATCTAATGACGTCCAGATACAAATACATTCCACCTGTAACATAGGGATGTGGGTATCACTCTCTAGTACATCAAGTGAATTTTTACTGCACCGATTTTTAGGATAGATGAATGATGAGTCCCCCCCCATCGTTCATGTGGGGTGACACTGAGAGGACCCCTCCCATTGTAAGGGAGTTAATTTTGTTAGATGAGAGATCCATTGAGAAGGACCCACTTCATGGGAAAGGTGTCCCATTTTTGTAATGGATGGGATATTTTATCAAAAAATTTTAATTTAAATGAAAATCCAAAAGACTAAAGGCCTATCCCATAAACTATTACCACAATGATGAAGGTTCCTTGTTTAACCATAGTTGAAGGGGTTTGATTTACCAACTGGGGGTGGGAGTTTATTTAAAACATTTAATAGACTGTTTTGTTGTCTAATCTCTTTCAATATACCTAATCAGGTACCTACTCCCAATAATGGATAAGGTTTGAGTCATAATTTCCACCATTATGATAGTGGATTCTCTGGAATGAGTGAGGTACATTTGGTTAACCATTCCTATCTTGAACAAACTATATCATCTCCAACACCACATTTATAGGGTTAGATCCCATGAAAAAATTTATGGGCCCATTTAGGTATTATGCGGTTGGATAAGGGATTTCATGGGCGGTTATGAATACCACATCATCCATAACATACCCAATGTTCATTTCAAACACTTTTATTTGTGCATTAGTGGGGTGAGGCCCATCCTATTAAATGATTAGGAAAATAAATAATTCCATATCCATCATTATTTTTTCTCCTTCAAACCTTATAAGATGATTACCACTGGTAGAATTACTAAAAATTATGGGGAAAACCCTTAGGCTCAGACCTATATGATATCGATTCATAAGTGAATTATTTCTACCCACATTCATGGGAGGATTATCAGTTAATGGTGTGAAACTTTTCAATTTAGTAATCTTTTTTTATGTATTTAGAAAAAATTACATACCCCCCTCTATGTCAGATATGAGAATCATCTATTGGTGGCTCACCAGTTTTGGTTGATGTCGACCTGAGAAGAGACGCATGTTTAGATAGACATTCCTACAAATGATGTTGAGATCGTATTGTCTCGATGTTGTGTTGATATTACTATAATCATGTATCTGAGTGGGAAATTATCCACATATGTTCCTTAGGTTGTATGTTTTTCTCCAATTGAAAAATCCAATCCAGGTCATGGTAAGAATCTTTATTCAAGTATACTAACAAACTCAATGATGTCTCACAATGAGTAGAGATATTTTCCATCAGTTTTATTACCGGTAGAAAATTTAACTAGCAGGGTCATAGTGAGTGAAACATCAATGAGTGATGTCTCATCTGCACTATTATTTCCTGCTACATTTTAGAGATGGTTTATTTGGAGGGTATAGAACTCAATTGCTGATATCTAGTGAATACTAAGCTAGGTGGAGATACAAATATAAATATTTTCTTATATTACTACTCCTAATGGTTTAACCTTCAAATACCATCCCATTGACGTGAAGGATTTTTTTGAGACCTCAATATAATGATGGAAAGTGTGAAGGGTCAAATACACTACTCACCTTTGGTGAAGCAATTGGTGGTTTCTAGTACAATGGATGTTTCCATGGATGGAAATTTGTATATCATCATTAAATAAGTTTTAATAATTTTCTTGATACTATATTCAAATGTTCATGGTGTTGTTGGTGTCGTACTAAGGGATTTTTCATTTCTATTTATATGGTAGGAAACTGTAGGAGACCATTCACTCCCACCATACCTGGTATATTCTCATAGGGGTACTGCAACTATAGATAAATTGAGTGGTGATTAGGGGATATATAATGAGGGAACCCCGTGTTAATTGGATCTGATGAGGATAGTGATTAACCGACATGATGTTTCACAATCTACACTTCTATCAGTTCCATTATCCACACTTTTGGTGTCAGAAACATCTGGTGGCCCTTTCTTGAAGAGGAAACATAAATAAAACATCTTCAAACTATAAAATCCCTCTCACCAAGAGACATTAATTAATCATTACACTTTACTCTTATTATTTTGTACAATCACTGTAACTAATTCTATTTTTTCAAAAATGCACATGCCTCTATTGAACCTTCTTGGAGAAATATACATTGTTCTTATGGATATGGGTGAGAATTCTATTTCTCCAATAGAACCTTCACTACTAGTCTCATCCCATAAAGATGTAGATATAGTTCAAATGTCCTATCAGTTAGTCCCGGTATTTGTTGTTGATGCTTCAATGGTCGTTCCATTTGACCTAGCATCGGAAAACACAATTTTGGATGAAGTTGATGATGGTATTGACTTCACTACTGATTTATTTTTGATAAAGGTGTGTTTCTTATAAGTTGATAACTTCTCCAGAAAATCAACACATGGTTATATTTTGGTAATATCATCTAACATTTATTTCACTATCACATCTTTTATAGGTAGAAAATTGATTATAATGATAAGGAAAATATCAATGATGGAACGAGGCATCACTTCATGAAAGGGTGTTACCTATTAACCTAAATTTGATGTTTGGGAAACCAAAATTATTAGTGATGCACCCAAAAAAGGTATGATTATATCATTAGTCACATCCATGGAATAATTCCATCTCCATAGACTAGAAAATAAAACATTTTGCCTTTGGTTGTAGTCCCTTTACCTTAGATCTTGGATGTTTTGTTCCCTTCATCCCCAGAAATCCCTCCAACCATTTCAACCAATGTAGTGGCCAGAACCATACCCACTTCATAAAATAAAGTGTGCATGATTCCTTTTCTTGTGACTTAATCACAGTATATATTTTTATTCCCATGTTGGAATTAAGTCAAGGATTAGAGTTTGTTTCCCTCTCTCAACTGATGTAGTGGAAAGTGGGTATTCAGACTTAGACCATAATTTCATAGGGACCTTTGTAAAAGCTGAAGGACCAACTGGCTTATATTTGGTTTATGTCTACCACCATAGGATATTATGGTTTTGACTATACCACTCTTTGTACCTGTTGGGACCACTTTGTGTATAAAAATTGTATTTTTTGTCAATAGTTGTCAATACTCATCAAAATGAAGAAGGAGATGAAGAAGGACTAAAAAGTTAGTGGATATTGGCTGATGTGAGGTTTCCTAGAGAATTGTTATAGAATCATAGCATTGGATGTCATACTTGAGCAATTCTCTAAGAAGATAAATTCAGACAATTGTTGAACTGATACTAAGTTTAAAGAACTTATGTCAAAGGTGACACATTGTTTACAACAATGAATAATGGTGAAGTATCATCCATATAAGGATGATTGAAGAATAATGAGGATTTAAAGAAGACCATGAAACGCTTCACGATTTCATGAGAACCACGCAAGATCCTACTTGAAGAAAAGAATCACATGATTTGAATGAAGTAGAGAATGATGGCTGAAGAAGAAGAGAGAGTTTGGAAGGGATTGACATTCTAAGAAGGTCATGAATTACACATTTCCTTGAAATTAGATGATTGTTGCAATATTCTTAAAATTATAAATACATGTATCAAAGGTGATACATTGTCTGCAACATTGAAGGTATTTGAAGAAGCTTCAAGCATCCACTTTTTGATGAAGATAGATGATTTTATAATTGACACTCCAAAAGGAATTAAGGATTTAAAGTGAGGATGACATAAGTACATTGGATTTCATATTCCAAAAAGAATGGATAAAACCAGATGATTATTTTCTAATATGAATTTCCCAAATATCATAAGTTTGGAAAACTTGTGATGCAAGCCTTATGAAGGATAGGGGGAGTAGAGAAGTGTTTTTAGAAAAGGAAAGAAAGTGGCGTGCAAGTCAAGAGTGGAATGCAAGTATTGGAATGAAATTATTGGTGTGCAAGAATTGATGCAAAAGTCATATTTCAAGATCATCACATCAAAATTTGATATAAGAAATAAAATGGCGCGCAAGTTAAATATTGGTGCGTGAGTCAAAAAGTGGTGCACAAGTATAAGTGTCGTGCGAGTGTGGCGCGCAGGTATAAGTGGCGCACAAGTATAAGGGGCGCACAAGTATAAGTGGTGCACAAGTGTATGTTGCACGAAAGTCATATTCCAACATCAACATATCAAAATATGACAAAGGAAAGAAGGTGTCACGCTTTTGAGGGAAGGGCACACAAGTGATGGAGTGGAACGCAAGTGATGGAGCAGCGTGCAAGTGATGGAGCAGCACGCAAGTGATAGGGTGGCGTGCAAGTAGGAAGAGCGTGCAAGTGTATGTGGCGCGCAAGTCACCAAAATTCCTATAAATAGACGACTAGCCTCCTCATTTTTTAAGGCTCAAAACTTAAGAAAAAATTTGAGCTTAGATCATGCAAGTGTAGAAGGTGGCGCACAAGCTGAAGTGGCACACAAGATGAGGGTTATTTCAAAGGCATAAAAGTAGGGTGGCATACAAGTTGTGTCATGCAATTTTTGGCATGTAAGTTTTGGTGTGAAAGTTGTAACGTGAAAGTTGTGTCACATGAGTTTTGGCATGCAAGTTGTCAGAGGTGTGCAAGAAGGGAGTGTGGATAAGCCAAAGGGGGCACGCAAGTTGTGAGATTTGATAAATGATGGAAATCAAGTAGTGAGTAAGTGTGCAAGTAGGTGGTGCACAAGTAGGGAGGAACGCAAGAAGGGAGGTGCGCAAGCAGGGTGGCATGAAAGTAAGGATTGGAGTGTAAGATAAAGAAGAAGAAGAAGAAGAGCTCGGTGCAGATGGTTTTTCACTGAAAGAGAATGTGTGAAGAAGAGTAGGTTTTAGTGAAGCCTATTTTTCATTGAAGAAGTATAAGAAGAAAAGAAGAAGAAGAAGAGTGTGCAGCTTATAGGTTTGCTGCATAGAAAAAAGAGAATATGAATAAGAAGAAGAGACTAGAGAAATAAAAATATTAGTGGAGTTAGTTGTTACACTAAGAAGAAGAAAGAATAAGAACTAGTGCAGTTGGTTTTTTCACTAGATAAGAAGAGAAAAAAGAAAATAATTTCTTGCCTACTACTTTGCAAGCAATCCAGTGAAGAGGACTGAAATAGATCAAGAGTAGAACCATCCTTTTGAATAAGTAAGAAGACTATCTCCATGGGTAGTATAAAGAAATAGCTAGACGCTGCAAGTTGGGCTAGGTCTTTACCAGTTCAGGGAAGAGGATTGTTTCCCACCCCCTCTAAAGTGTAGGGACTCACACTGGCTAGAGGATTGTTTTCCTAGCCACTCCAATGTAATTTCATTTCACATTATAGCGCAGAATCCATGCACTGGTCAAATCCATGCATGGAAAGGACTTAGCTACACTTATTGAGTGGTGAACCATGTAAAAATATCATGTGCATATTTTTACTGCTTTTTATTATTGCATGCGATAGGGAAAAAAGAATAAGAGAATCAAGACCCTAACAGGTCAAGAGGTATAGGGATAAAAGTTTAAATAGTGTTAAAAAGTCCCCAACACTAATTCACCCCCTATCAGTGTTAGTTATATCCCAAACTAGTCCTCTCAATCGGTATCAGAGGTAGGTTCACCTCTGTTGGATTCTATAAAGTGAAGTTATTATCTTTTGAAAAACATGAGTTCTTTTCCTAAGTCAACAATGAAGAGTAGTGTGTGTAAAGATCAATCTATCTCTGAGCAGAAAGATATATCTTCCAATACCATGATGAATAGGAAAAATAAAGAGAGGATAAAATTGAATAAGAATTCTCTCTTATCTAAATAAGAGGAAGTGTTTGGTTCTCCATATTTGTCTGATGTTGAAAACAAACCAGACTTGGAAAGGAATGAGAAGGTGGCTCATGTCCTCACCAAGAAGATGGGAAACCTTACTACCTCAACTGATCAAGAGGTATGTGTTAGTACATTTGGAAATTATCATCATGATGAAAATGCTATCACAAGTGGTTATGATCAATCTATAACATCTCAAGAAATATCAGTTGGTAGATTAAGAATTATTCCACATGGTATTATTGAAGAAAGTGCATCCCTAGTTTGTGGAGTATTTCAATGTATACAGGAAAATATCACTTAGCTAGAAGAAGAAACTAATGTTTTGGAGAAAGGATTACAAGAAAAAATTGTTGACTGTTTAAAGCTCTCCAGACAGGTTAGAGCCTTTGAAGCAACCAAGAGGGGATTTTAAGTAAGGTCATCAAAGTGGATCAATGATTTTGAAGAAAAATAGGGAGTCAATAAGACTCTATAAGAGAAGATCCTTGCACATTAAGATGAGCTGAAAAAAACAATGATGTCAAGGATTTATATTTTGAAAAAGATTCCAAGAAGATAAAAAACATGACTCTTTGTTAAAAAACAAAGTGAAGATTCATGAAGTTGAAGATGAAATATTAATGAAGAATTGTGAAGAGAATATGAATGTGGTTGAAGACTAGGAAGTCATCCTCAATATGATATGTCTTGAATTGGAATATGAGTTGACCAATCTTACAAAAACGCATATTGAGTCCTCAAAAAAGAATGAAACAATTGCTTCTAGTACTCAATGCTCATTGGAGGATTATATAGTCAAAATACCTCCAAGATGTGATAAGAATATCATGGCTTCACTCATTGATCTATCACAGGAAGCTGAGAATGTGAAGGTACCATCCATACCAACTTGTACTAATGTCTCTAAAATTGCGTCTAGCAAAAGTGAAGGTTGGAAGAAAAATTCTAAGCAAGTATGGATGAGGAAGAATAAAAAGAAACCTACCACCATGGTAAGGGTGGATAGGGGAAATAGTGTGGAAGGTATATCTCCACAGAAAGCACATCATACCATGAAGAAGATTCAAAAACCTTATGAAGAAGATGGAAAAAAGTCAAGGTTTGTTGGTCAATGTTAGTGTTGTAATCTATTTGGGAATTGTGCAATGGATTACTGGTATAATCCCTTTAATGTAAAAGCATAGAGAAAGCCCATCTCAAGGGGGAGAAAACTAGAGAAGAAGAAGCAACATCCACAGATCCAGAAGCATATGTATATTACAAACAGATTTGGAATGTTTGATAAAATCTATGATGTATGCAATGGTAGTGGTCATAATAATGGTGTATGCATATATCATAATGTATTACAATCTAATAATAACAGAAGACCGCTGAAGCTGAAAAAGAATAAATAAGCTATCTTGGGAAGTAATCAGAAATATGTTGCGAATTAAAATGTTCTCAAGAAGATTACAAGGAGGAAAGTTGAGAAGTCCTTGGAATCTAAATCCTAGAAGGGGAAGGGTGGTGCATCCTAAATAACTACTAAGAATGATTCCACTCAGAAGACACCATGTAGAAGATCCAATCTTGATGCCTCAGTCCCTAATGATATACCGGTGGTTTGGTCAGAAGATTTGGAAATAATGAGAAAGATGGAATATGAACAGGCCAAGAATTTTTCTAAAAACAAAAATAATATTCTACATGAAGACAAATAATTTCTGTGTGTGAGGTGCAACAAGGTTGTTCATAGTATTAGAAAGTGCTTATAATTTATTTCAGCCCAAAAAGAATTCATGAAGAGGATAAATGTTGCACCGGGAGACTCTAGTGCTTGGAAAGCCCTTGAAGAAATAAGATTCACACAAAAAGAGATAGAAGAAGTATTGATATCCACACATCCACATTCAAAATTAAAGATCAAATGTGAAAGTGTGAGGAGTGGAGAAAATGGAGCATCTTGGTTGAGAAAATCATCTCATCCTTCCTAATCATATTGAAGAATCGTATAGGATCCACCTTATTCCATTAAATATTTGTTTATTGTATTCGTTATTATCATACAAGTAATTTAAGGTGAAGTAAGATCTCGGGGGGAAAACCTGGCATTCAGTGAGGAGAAGTGTTCCCATGAGGGGGAGACACATGAAGAAGCTACCAGAGTCATTATCCCAATCGGTATCAACATCAGTTGGTATAAAATTCAATTACTCTAAAGATTTTCTGAAGATCATGTCATTGGAAAAGGTATGTTTTTTCTTAATCACTCTTCATTGGTTACTCAAAATTAATATATTTTTATAAAGTGGTAGTAACTAGGCCAATCAGTGACATAAGAATAATGAAAGTGTTCTAAGGCCACTTATCCTTCTAATTGAACTTGAATGTTTTTGATCTATTTGTTGAAGTGTGTGTAGTAATTTTAGGATTCATTATTTCTTATCACATTCAATATCTTTGTCATAGAATTAAAGAGGAAAATCCTTGAAGACAAGTGTAGAAGATCTCATATCATGAGGTGTCACGATCAGTGGATAATGGACAGCTTTGTTGTCTAAATCAAATACTCTAGTTTTCTACACCGAGCATTGCTCAAGTAGAGTGAAATGATTGATGACACATTGCTTAAGTATGGAATGATACCCTCTCTACCATGAACTTTGAATTTCTTGTAAATAATGGGGAGAGAAATGAAATGAGTGTTTAGGGGAGAGAAACAAGTAAAGGGAAGAGATAAGATTCTCATTTTGACATTGACACATTCATCTGAGGAGACGTTAAGGTATTGACAACAAAATACAAAGGGGGAGATTGTTGGGACCACTTTGTGTATAAAGATTGTATTTGTTGTCAACATTTGTCAATACACATCAAAATGAATAAGGAGATGAAGAAGGACTAAAAATTTAATAGAGATTGCCTGAAGTGAGGTTTCCTGGAGAATTGTTATGGAATCATAGCATTGGATGTCATACTTGAGTAATTCTCTAAGAAGATAAATTCATATGATTTTTGAACTGATACTAAGTTCAAAAAACTTGTGTCAAAGGTGACACAATGTTTACAATAATTAATAATGGTGAAGTATCATCCATCTAAGTATAATTGAAGAATAATTAGGATTTATAGAAGACCATGCAATGCTTCACGATTTCATGAGAACCATGCAAGAGCATACTTGAAGAAAAGAATCATATGATTTGAATGAATTAGAGAATGGTGGTTAAAGAAGAAGAGAGAGTGTGTAAGGGCATGGAATTCTATGAAGGTCATGAATTACACATTGCCTTGAAATCAGATGATTGTTTCACTGTTCTTAAAATTCCAAATACATAAATCAAAGGTGATACATTGTCTGCAATATTGAAAGTATTTGAAGAAGCTTTAAGCCTACACTTTTGGATGAAGATAGATGATTATAGAATTAACACGCCAAAAGGAATTGAGGATTTGAAGTAGGGATGAAAGAATTACTTTGGAATTCATATTCAAAAAAGAATGGATAAAACTAGACGATGCTTTGCTAATATGAATTTCCCAAATATCATAAGTTTGGAGAACTTGTGATGCAAGTCTTGTGAAGTATAGGGGGAGTAAAGAAGTGTTTTTGGAAAAGGAATGAAAGTGGAGCACAATTCAAGAGTGGCATGCAAGTATTGGCGTGCAAGTATTGGCGCGCAAGTATTGGCGCGCAAGTATTGGTGCACAAGTCATATTTCAAGATCATCACATCAAAATTTGACAAAGTAAATAAAATGGCACGCAAGCTAAAGATTGGCGTGCAAGTTAAAAAGTAGCACACAAGTGTGGCGTGCAAGTATAAGTGGCGCGCAAGTGTATGTTGTGCACAATTCATATTCCAACATCATCATATCAAAATATGAAAAAGGAAATAAAGTTTCATTCTTGTGATGGAAGGGTTCACAAGTGATGGAGCGGCGCGCCAGTGATGGAGCAGCGCACAAGTGATGGAGTGGCGCGCAAGTGATAGGGTGGCGTTCAAGTAGAAATGGAGCTCAAGTGTATGTGGCACTAAATTCACCAAAATTCCTATAAATATATGACTAGCCTACTCATTTTTTAAGGCTCAAAACATAATAAAAAATTTGAGCTCTGATCATGCAAGTGTAGAAGGTGGCGTACAAGCTGATGTGGCGCACAAGATGAAGGTCATTTCAAAGGCCCACAAGTAGGCTGGCGTGAAAGTTGTGTCGTGCAAGTTGTGTCATGCACGTTTTGGCACACAAGTTGTAACTCTCAAGTTGTGTCCCCAACACTGATTCACCCCCCTCTTAGTGTTAGGTATATCCCAAACTAGTCCTCTCACTACCTTGGTAAAGAAATCAATATCTTTAAGGGAGAAAATGAGGACTCTTGAATTATGAGTAGTAGAAGTATAATATTATTCTATATTAAAACAAAGATAGGATGATGCCTTGAACACGGCTTCCCGGTATGCTGTGGAGGATATGACTCACCGAATCATGGTCAGCACTGGGAAGGTTTAAATTATATTATTATAGTCTAAAATTAGTTGTCTCTAAGAATATCTATCTTGATTTTATCATAAACTAAAAATATCATATAAAAATATATAGGATCAATATGGGCTTCGTGACCTAGTAGAGAATTCATACTTGATGATGTTTCTAGGGTGGATGCATTGTAGTGGATTGTGGAGGCTGAAATAGAATATATTGATAAATTGCATCAATTCATTTCCACCATAGAGTATAGGTATATAGAGTTCAAGGACTCTTACAAACACATGATGTGATGGGATTATAGTCACATGATACTCCCTTTATTGGTGTATTCATAGGAGACACTCCAGTATTTGGTGATTCCTCATTCTTGTTCACTTTATCAATAAATAAATCTTCTAAAGAATACACATCCTTTTATAACTTTTCTTAATTCATGATATGCATGAAATTTCATTGATCTAATATGACATGTATCATCAAAGATGCTCATACTTTGTATAATTCCAAGTAAAACTATATGCATGGATTTTAGTGCTTGAATCACAATAAATTCTTCTTGAGAACTTTTCATGAATGCCCACCAATATGAGATCCTCATTTATATACCATCTCCAATTGTCTGTAGATTACCTTATTCAAAAGTATAATTTGGGTAAGATTTTTCTCATAGGGAGAGTTCTCTAATTTTTACCTAATTCATTGGACTTAACGATAAAAGATTTATTTTTTCTAAGTAAAAGTAATGATCCCTACAAGATATGTATCTTTTTATTTTAATTAATCTATAGTATTTTACTATGTTTTGAATAAGGAAATCCTAGTGGGAATAAACTTATATTTTATTTAGGATTCCTTATTATGGGTTTTTGAACTTAAAATATATCTTTCTTTTTCATTTTATGGGTTCTCAATGTTTCTTGGATCGCACAATGTGCATTTCTAGCAAGAAGAGACTCATCTTTTTCCCATGGTTTCCTTTTCTTGATTTTAACCTAGCAAGAATTATGTCTCTTTCAATTAGTTTTTAAGTCATTTAAATTAGACCATTAATGTTATATATTTTAAGGTCTTCCAAATTGAACCTTCTATTTTTGGTAATATATCATTCATGAAGTAACATTCTTTATGCAGTTTAATGTCATGCGATAGGGAAATCTTCCATGAAGTTTAATGGGATTTGGTAAGAACATATTCTATGTAGTTTAGAGTCATGAGATAAGGACATAAAATGATATTCATGTTAATTTATTGCTTCTAAAAATTCTCTAAAAAGTAATGGGGAAGTCATTATATGGATTACCCCAAACACCCTAAGGTGCTGAGTTTTTTCATAGTATAACCAAGGCTCACAAAGATTGGTATTAATTTAATAAAAATAGGAGATACCTATAGTGGGTAGGTTAGAGGACCTTATGCATGACCCCATAGGGATGACATAAATTGTCAAGTAAAGAGGATACCCACTCATTTCCATGGGCCATGGGCCATGGGCACTTTTCTGATGATTGTATTGGTGGTTGGTAAAAATAATAGGTAAGATGAGTCCACTGGGATATTTAAAATATGGGTGGTGTTAATCACATGTCTGAGATATTGAATCAATGAATATGGAATTAGGAAGACATAACAAGGATGACCCAAGACACCCTAAGGTGTTGAGTTCTACCACGGTGTTATCGAGGCTCACAAGTATTGGAGTTCATATCCCGCCAGGTAGAGATTTCTATAGTTGGTTGGTTAGAATCCCTTATGCATGGGTCCATAAGGATTATATGAATTGACATGTAAAGGGTATAACCACTCTTTTCTAATGGTAATGGATGATTTTTAAATCCAAAAATATTTGGATTATGAATTGGGGCATGGAGAAAAGAGCTATCCAAGAAGGGTTCGACCACCCTAGGGTAGTTTATATTTTAGTTGGGAGGCTAGAGCACTATTCTAGGTTGTTTTGAGTAACATGGTGTGTGAAATCAAAAATTTTGGGAATGGTATATCACATTCCTTTTCTAATAAAGGATACAATACATGGTTTCATAATGATGAGGATGTTGAATCTTCTTGAATAGTCTGGTTATGGGGCTTGTAAATCATTTTCAAAGAATGACTAAGATAAATGGGGGTAGAATATGGGGGGTATAGTTAAACCATTTGTAATGGAGTAATCCCATATTCAATGTGGTTAGGAAAATAACTCGTAGTTTTAAGGGGAGCAATTTAGGAATAATAATCCCCTAGGAACAAGATCTTTTAAAGGGTGAAATTCTCCAATGAATCCTCGAAAGAATCCTTTAGGATTGTCGTATCATTGTTACTTATTTTAAATAAGTAATAACCAAGAATAAGGGAACAAAAATTCCATTGATTTCCAAGAGAATAATATCAAATTAGGTAACTAGTGGTTTCAACTCGAATTTCCATGGTATAAAGGTTATTTATGGAAAACATAATATTCAACAAGGGTTCGAGAACCCTAAAGGTGTTTCATCACCTAATAAACATGTTATCTCATTTAGATCATGTGAAAAATAATTACTCTACATTTTTCCTAGATTAGGGGGTCTACTGAGCATGAATTGGATTTTACTATGACCACAAAGTGGTCTCTATGATCTTTATAACCTTTTATTTACACTCTAACTTTTTCATAAACCCTATAGATGAAGAGTATTGTGAGATAAGACTTGACGTTTACTCAGTACACCCTATAGGGGGTTTTAACTTGAAAATTATTATATCCATTTCACTATAAATTTGAAATATTATTTTTTGGACCATCAAATGCTAAAGTTTAAGATCATACAGCTTTGAACAAAATGTGTGTAGTTTAAGGTCATGATGGATTTGGACTTTTAATGAGGGGAATATTTCAGAAAATATTAATTTGGATACCCATGGTCAAGATAAATATAACAACCCATTTATAAGGACATGAAAATGTTGTAAATAATGGTTCATGGTTCTTGGTTCATCAATAATGTTATGGGATAATCATGACGAAAATAACCCAAAACACCCTAGGTTTATGAGTTCCTCCATGATGGTGCCAGGGCTCAAATGGATCAAAAATCCCTTCCTACAGGGCCAAGATTCCTCTAGTTGGTGGGTCAGGTCCCTTATAAATATCCACCTCTAGAATAATCAAATAGTGAGATCCCTTCTCTTTTGCAGGGACTGGGAAAGGTTTTTGAAAACATAGGCTTCTCAAAACAAGAATTTTGACTTATGGGTTGAGGTTCTTAAAGGATAATGTAAGCACCCTAAACACTAGTTGATTGAGTTTAGGGTCTTATGGTCCTTTGATAAATAATAACTATGGGTGATGGTATGAACACTATAAAGCCATGTAGTGGGGAATTATCTATAATTCAGTTTAACTTCATTTGACAAGGATTTTTTCCTTGATGTTTAATGTCATGAGTTATGGATGTTTCCTTGCAGTTTGACATCATTCATTATGGATGTAGTCTTAAAGATTAACATCATGTGACTAGGAAATGTTTCATAATCCATAAAAATTCTTGGTTGTGCCAGCCATAGTAACTTTCCAGGTTCCCTAAGCTCACATGATCCTTGCTCAGTGTGAGAAAAAAAGGGACAAATGGGCATTCGATTAAACTACATCAAATTAATTTATGGGGAATATGTTAGGGCTTCACAATTTATTATAAATTATGAACTATATGTGGATCTAACACTCATGGAGGAACATGACTGGGGGTGATGGAAACCTGTGATTGGGCCTCATATGGAGAATATATGGATCACTATATATCCTATGAGGTTTGGAATCAATCCACACATGGTTCCCAGATAGTTCCATACATAGGTCATACCTATATGCAAGAGGGTAATTTTTTACTCCTCTATATAGTGTGGTTGGACCGAGGATTGGATATTTGGGTGCCACTATGTATCTTGTGATAGCATTAATCAAGCCACAGGTAGTAATTGTATGAAATCTACCTATGTAGGTATGACCTATACATAGGGAGGGGACATTTTTATATTGTGGTTAGACCCGGTATTATAGATTCAGGTGTGACTACATATCTTATGATAATAGAACTCAAGTCACATGCAATTATTGAATAGAAAACACTCTACACTGGCACCACCCATACACATAGGGGTCAATTATTCCCATTGATTATTGTGGTTGGACCCTATATTTATGATCAAGGCATTCTTATGGAACCTGTGATAACATGAATCAATCCAAACGTAGTTATTGAAAAGGAAACTCTATAGAGACCCTATCCTTTTACACATATTATTACATGATTTTAAGCATAATTATCCATCAAATACAAACCACTAATTGAAAATTCTTGTGTCTTTGGAAGACTATGTACATAATTAGACGACATGAAAATAAAGTAAAACATATTTTTTATTAATCTCTATAATTATATCATAACTACCTTTGATCTTATATACTTTCAAAGGATAACCTAGGGAATACCTAGACAAGTGTGTTGAGGTAAAAATCTCAATATGGGAAGAGACTTTGAATCTAATAATAAAGAAAGATCAACAATGAATAACATGATAAAAAAAGGAATGATTCATGAATAATCATATAGAATAAAAAAATAAAGAACATGTAATCATATGATCATGTAAATATATTAATGTTGAATAAACACATAAGATGACATAAAAATGAAACAAGTATAACTACCAAGATGATATCACATGGTGGGAAAAGTCCTATAACAGATTAGGTTTACTCCCTAATCCCATACATAACATATGATGAGACAAAATATTACCCAATTCATTAGATCACTTTCTTGGTGTACCCATCATAACATGTTCATTCATGTGTGTTCTATATAAATAATCAAACATAAGGAATAAACATAAGGGTTTCCCATGGAATGAAATGGGTTTTATAATCATGTCATAAGTCATAACCAAAGGGAATATCATAATGGTATCAATCAAAGAAATAATTAAATAATTCATAGATATTAATAAAAGGGAAAATAATAATAGATAATGAATACTAATTTCCAACTAAAGTGGAAACATGAAAAAATTGGTTAGGTAACTTTAGAAATGTGCTACCTTAGTGTAATTTTATAGAAAAGAATAGATAATATTTAAAGATGATAAAGGCATAATTATTTCCATAAAACAAAAAAATGAACTAAAAAATTTCCATATTAAAATGGAAGATTTTAGAAAAAAATTGGTGTCTTAAAATAGTTTATAGAGTGCAATAAATAATTTGTAAGAAACAAATAAGTTCCCTTTAATCAGGTTTTCTTTTCAAGGGGAATTAAAAAGGGAAGATTTTAAAACAAGTACTTACTTGTAAAATAATAATTAACTAAGACAGATATATATTTTTGGAAAATTTATACATAATATAGTAGAAGTATATAACAATAATTAATATTAAAATTGAGGAAAATGGAGATAAAGTGTTACCCAAAGGAAGTATGGATGTTTAGAGAGATCCCTTACCTTATGTCTGAAAGTGTCCTTTACTTTTACATAATGCCATGGATAATAAAATTAGATTAATTAATATATATAAATTATTCTACCTATTTTATATTTATTATAATTTTATTAAGCTCATTTATGGTCATTTCTATGAGTTATAAAGTTCAATTTCATTCTTCGGGACCATTCATTTCACAATTTCATGATCGGTTAACTTGTGTATATTTGTGGATGTACTTGTAAAATTGGAATAGTACCCCAAAATGATTTTTTTGGTATTAATTAACTAATATAATTTTAAATGGTACAATATATCATTTTTCTTCTAATATTAGGATTATTTATTTAATAATTTATTAATGAAAATTGTTTAGTTTATTTTGGGGTTTTTTCTGACCATCATGAAATAGTTTTCTTTTATTTAATATTTTCACTATAAATTAGTTCATAAACATGAAATGATTTATAAAATACCTATTAAAATCTAATTTTACTATAATAATACTTTTATTACTATCCTTGAATGTGGTAATGGAAAACAAAAAATCATTATCCACGGAGACGATTGACCGCCATAATTTTGACAATAGTCTTGTTTCTTTGAATAATAGGGGATGAGAAAATGGGTGGACATAATATATTTCATTGTAAATATAAAATTACAGTATATATATGACACTTGATTTATTATTATTTCATGGATGAAGGATGTGAGGAAAAGGTAGAAGAAGGAAATAAATTAACAGAGGTGGTTTGAGAAAGATAACTCTTCAATATCACCTCCTTGAATGACTCATTAAGGAATATGGAATTAGTCATTTGATGATGCCATAAGCACATTGAAGTGAGTATAGTGTGATGGAGAGGGTTTTTAGGAGGCTTAGAAAGCTTCAAGGATTATATGGTGTGAGGAGAATGGGGTGTGAGGGGTGGTATTTATAATGGGAGGAGAGTGGTGTTTTTTATTATTATATTTCTTGGTTTATTATTTTGGTTCAAAACTATAAATAGTAATAATTCTTGTAGCTGTATATATTTAATAGTGTTTGAGAGATCAAAATAATGGGTGTTTATATTATCCGTGACTCACAAATTTATGTATTTTTCTTATAATATTTAACAACATTAATTATCTTATTCCACTATTCACTAAAAATTCAAAAATATTTTTGAAAAAGAACGAATATTATCCCTACTCATTTTTTAATGGGTGGATTTGAAAAATGGAATCGTTATTATGAAAATAATATTCTAATAATGAAAAATTAAATTTTTAAATAGAATCATCATTTATTCAAAAAAACATCAATTTTATTATAATTGATTTTATAGCCCTTTGAAAAATTATTTACGGTGTCAAAAAATAACCTTATCATTATAAAAAAACATAATTTTAATTTAAAAATAAATTTTATTTAAATAAATTTTATTTTAAATTATTATATTTATTATAAAATTATGATTAAATCATTTTGGTTTAAAAAAAATACAGACACTTAATTTATCATTTTTAAATTATTTATTTTCTTATATCATAGTTTATATATTGTGCATTTTTATTTTATGTGATACATATATATTATTTTAAAATTACATAGGTGAGGTTATTATTCTAAATATCATATTACTATTCCTAATAGTCATATTACTATTCCTTATAGTCATATTACTATTCCAAGTGTCAAGTTACTATTCTAATGGTTAGATTTATAATGGTCATATAGGTTTCCTACTTCCTATAAATACCTCTTATTCCATTAATTATTTATTCACTTAAACTTTCTCTCATATTTAAATATAATTTCTTCTTCTGAATGAATATCTTATTATTAAGATTATTATTTTTATTTCTACAGATTTCTTTGTGAGTGCGGTCATTCTAGTGAATCGAGCATATCAAAAATTTTCAATTATTATTCTATTATTTTATATTTATTATCATACTATAATATGTTTAATTATTATTAGTTTAGTTTATAGTTAATATATCATTATTAATTAATAAAGATTTTTTGTTTCTTTATATGATGTTTGTGATTATACAACCTGACATATTTTTAAGAAGGTATTTTCCATTGAAAAAAATCTAACTCATTACATTCTTCCCCCTTATGAAAATTTTCCCTTGAAATGTCATTTTACAAAATAAGGTAAAAAATAGTGATGGTAATTATCCTTCATCACTTCCTTCAATTCCCATATTACTTCCTCGTACTTATGGTTTCACCATAGTACATTGACTAGTTGATTTGTCTTGTTGTGTAGAAATTTATCTCTATATTCCATGATCTTCACTAGATTCTCCTCATAAGAGAGATCATTTTCCTATTTTAGAATCTCTAAATTTAGTATTTTTGAGAGATCTGGTATGTATTTCTTCAAGAGGGATATGTGGAATACATCATGTAATTTATACATGATTGGTGGAAGTGTTAGTCGATATGCAATATCTTTGATGCATTCAAGAATCTCAATGGGCCAATGTACCTCAGACTTAGCATTTCCTTATTACTAAATCTCATGACTCTCTTACATGTATATATATATATAAGAATAATTCATCAAAAACCTCAAAATTCAAGTCTCCTTGACAATTTTGGGCACATATATTCTATCAGCTTCTGGTAGATCTGATGTGATGTTAAATTGTATTCACCTTTTCTACTATTTTCTCAACTATTTCAAGTCCTGGTAGCTTATGTTCACCAAATTCATCCCATAATATTGGTGTTCTACATATTTTCCCATAAATTTCATTATATGGATCCATTTAGATTAATGAGTGGAAACTATTTTTGTAATATAGCTCAACTAGCGGAAGATGTTGTTATCATCCTCATTTGAATTCCATTAATCATGATCTTAATATATCTTCTAATTTTTTAATAGTCCACCTAGGTTGGCCATCAATTTGAGGATTATAATCTATTATGAATTTTAGATTTGTATTTAGATAATATTCAATACTCTTCAAGAACATTTAGTGAATCTAGGATATCAATCATATATATTCAAGAATGGTACTTCATATAGCCTCACCACTTATATAATGTATATCTATGAAATTTGATCAAGTAAAAATTACTCTCAAATTCCAATGAAGTGAGAAGGATTTTTAAGATGATCCAAAACAAACCATATACATTATTTTCATTGGATATCTTTGGAAGTACAATGATAAATTCCATGATGACATTTCCCATTTCAATGTAGGTATGGATAATAGTTTCATCATCCCCTTATAATTTTTTCTTTTAGCCTTCACTTACTGGCATACAAGAAAATTTGATGTGTAATTAGTGATCTCATTTATCATATTATCCCACTAATAGTTCTCTTGGATATCTTGATACATATTTATGCTCCTTGGGTGGATAGAGAAATTTGATCTATGTGCATCATTCAAAATCTATTTCTTTATCTCATGATTTTATGGTACAAATTGTCATGACCCAAATAATATGAATCCTTTCTCATAAATTTTAAACTATGATGATTTCCCATTTCTGATTGCTTCCATGTTCTTTTGAATTTCCACATCATATCTTTATACATCCTTTATCTTCTATAAAAGGGATGGTTGATGAATCATTTGAGAAAGGGATGATGATGTTCTTTCTTTTATGATTCCCTTGTCCATTCTTTACAAGTATATGTGGATTAGAACCTTCTTAATTATAATCATTGATAATATTCTAGGATTAAATCTACTTTCAGCATCGTCTACATCATTTACTTTACCTGGATGGTAGTGTATTGAGTATTCATAATCCTTGATGATCTCTAACCGTATTCATTATTTCATATTAATCTAATTATATGTGATTATATATTTTAGGATCCTATGATCAATATAAATCTAACATGTCACCACATATAGATAATACCTCTATATTTTCAATGTAAATATCAGAGATTTCATATTTGAATCACGTAGAGTATATTTTTTTTTGGAAATTTTAGCTACCTTAAGTCATAGGATATCACTTTATTATTTTTCATCTGTACACAACCCAAGACCTTCTTTGGAACAACTTTGTGTACCACAAAGAGTTCCCCACATGCGGGTAGAGTAACTACTGGTGTAGTGATAAGCCTCTTTTTCAACTCTTTGAATTGGTCATAACATTCAAGGGTCCATAAAATCATTACTCCCTTTAAAGTCAACATGATTAATGGTTTTTTCAAGAATTATTAGTTCCTCACAAATCTTCTGTAATACCTAGCTAGACCATGGAAACTATTAATCTTCATAACAAATACTAGTCCAGGACACTCCTCAATTTCCTTTGTCCTAGAAGGGTCCACATAGATCCCTTTTATAGTGATAACATTCCCTAATAGTGATACTTCCCCTATAGATAACTCACATTTACTGTACATTGCATATATTTTCTCCAATCGCAACGTCTTTATCACATAATCAAAATTCTCCTCATACTCCTCCTTTATCATGGAGTATATAAAAATTTCATCCTTAAAGACTACCACAAATTTTTTTAGGTAACATATAAAGAATATATTCATTGAGTTCATTAATATTGTGGGTGTATTAGTGAGTATAAAGGGAATCACTGTGAACTCATAGTTTCTAAACCTCATTTGAAAGGTAGTCTTTGGAATATATTCCTTATTCACCTTTAACTGGTGATATCACAACCAAGGGTCTAACTTTGATAAATACTTGGTCCCATATACTATATCAAACTTGTCATAAATCTATGGAAGGGGTACTTTTTCTTTATCATGATTTTGTTGATCTCACTATAATCAATGATGAGACGCATTGTTCCATCCTTCTTCTTAATGGAGAGGACTGGTGCACCCCACAGTATTGCACTCACGTGTATAAAACCATTTTCCACAGCCACATATAACTGCTTCTTCAATTCATCCAAATCAACAGTGGCCACCCTATATGGAGTCTTTGATATGTAAAGATATCTATGTATGACTTTAATTGAGAAATAAACATCTCGGTAAGAAATTAGATTGGGAAATTATTAAGGGAATACATCAATATATTCTATCATAATGGGCATGTATTCAAGCATGATTCTATCCTTTGTTTCAATCATCTGAGCTAGATATGCATTCGCGTAATGAAATATCATCCATGCTTGAGAGGAATAATCAAAAGGGTATTCATCCTCGTTGTTACATTTTTACAAAATCATAGGATTCCTTGATATGTGAAGAGTGATATCCCTTTCTAAATAATTGATGTTGGATTTATAAAATCTAATCTAATCAAGGCCCAATATAGTAATGAAATCCACTAAAGAAAGTATTATGAGATTTCATGGGAGTTTCATTCCACAAACATTGACCATGGATGATTTATATACATTAGATCAAATAATTTTCTCTATTATCTATTCTCATGGATAACTCAACCTTCATATTTTGAGGTGGTGTTTGAATAGTTATACTAAACATGAAATATATGAAATAATGAAAAGAACCGAAATATAATAGTATGTTCACTATTATATAATTTATAACCAATGAATTTATCATCACATCATTGTTGGGATCCACCTCAGTAGTAGTGATAGTATATTATATTCCTTGATACTATTGTAACATCTCAACATAGGTGCCACACAATGGTGCTCTGAACCGGATCACCACATGACCTCAACCATGCCTCCCTGTATTCCATAGGGTGATGACTTGTAGTGAGGGTCTTGTAAGTCATTCGTGGGGAGACTATACTCTATTTTATCAGATTAAGAACCAGCATAAAATAAAACAAAAAATAGAAGAATAATATATATATAATCAAAACCATACCAATATCACCAAATAAACAAAATAAGAAACACATTACTTGATATAAAGAGAAATATGAAATGCTAGTATAAGTTTCATATGTCAACAAAATAATAGAAACAATTACACTGAAGCTCCTGAGTAGATATTGAACCATGTTCAGTTCCCTCACCCATCTCCAATCCCAATCAACAATATATCCCAGGGACTTTTCCCCTAAACTGTCATGTTGAAAAAAAGTCTATTCATGTACCGATCAGTCCACCTAAATAGGGTGTGAGGAAAACTCAATAGACCACCAACAATGGTGTCTATAAAAAATCCGGTTGACAACAAGTGTATGCAGATGTATAAAGAAAATGATTACAATGCATAATTTAATAGTTATCAAATTATCAATTAATATTTATTAACCACATAATCTATCATGGTTTAATCATCCCACACAATAAATTCACCATATTTATACAATTTTAACTTTAGTGTATAATGCCATGTCTAACACTCAAAATCTCGTCGGTGTTGGATTCCATGTCTGACACCCAAAATCTCATCGGTGTATAATGACATGTATAACACCCAAAATCCAATTTATTATTATTTATCATTAGTTTAGAATGTCATGTCTAACACCCCAACTCTCAAAAATACAGATATATCTATCAGTAGTGTAAAATGACATGTCTAAAACCCAACATTCCCTTGGTGTATAACTCTATGTCTAACACCCCAAAACAAGTTCTTTCATTTATATCATTAGTGTAGAACGCCATGTCTAACACCCCAATTCTTGTTGGTTTATAACACAATGTCTAACACTCAAAATCCTATTCCTTAATTAATTCCTCAATTAATTAATTAAGTCCATTAATTATTTCAAAAACTAATTAACAATGTCAATTTCCCATTAATTAATTCTATAATTAATTAACCATTCAAAATCACAAAGGGAAATAATTATTTAACCAATTAATTATTCTTATCCACAAGAAAGTAAACTAGATAATTCACTCAACATTTAATTATCCCAATTTCTCTATCATTTTCATTGACAATTAATTCACTAATTAATTATCATTACTTCCCCTTTCAGTAACCCAATTTTACTACCATGATCTCATCATAATTAATCCTCAAAATTAACTATCTTATTAAACAATCCATACAACCTAAAAAATACCAACATTCACAATTAATTAATTTAAAAAATTAATTAATTCAAATAAATTTCTCAATTGCTAAACAAACCTAGAAATTCTACATATTTCATATATGAGTAGAAATCATGACTCTGCGATTTATAATTTATACCACCCACCTCAATTCATTGACCGACATTCACTCAACGAAAATCCCAAATATTTGAGTAGCACAAAGATGTAGATTTGAGTTCTAGATTTAGATCCCAAATCAAAATCAAACATATCAATATCTAATCAATTTGGATATAAATCTACAATCATATATCTAGATCTCACCAATTAGGTTTAGATCTAAGAAAACAGAGGATAAAATCCACCAAAATATCTAGAGAAGGAGGAATATATGGAGGACGGTTCGGGATGAAATCCACTTACTAGGAGAAGAGTGGATATTTGATTTGGGCTTTAAATCTTGAAGAACAGAGGTCGAATGTCCTTAGAACCCATCTGGAAGGCTCTGGAATCACCCAAAACTCATCAAGTCTGAGACTAGGTCAAAATAGGGGTGTTTCAGGGGTTCGAGTGGTTTTCAAATCGAATTTCAAATTACTTAAACCTGTGCACATTGATTAAAAAAATATACACCAATTGTATCAACCTTAATATCCATGGTAGTACACTTTCCTGGGTTTGGGAACATATTTTACCAAACTATGTGGCAAGCATGTATACCTCTCTATCCGGGTTCGCATGGTTAGATATGTTTCGCACATGGGTTACCCTAACTGTGTGCAAACCATGAATAAACCCATTTTCATAATTCTTCTCAAAAAAACTCATCCCAAACACACATCAAGTCATAAATTCAAACAATGGTAAATAAATAAAATGAAAATTATCGGAATTTTTTCTTAGGATAACTCCACAAAAAGTTGGGATCATACATTATCCCCACCTTATAACAACTCATCCTCAAGCTGCACTCCCAAACATCTCTAAGATTCCGAGCCAAACATATTGTCCCACTAATCCCACATATCTTCTTCTAATTCCATATATCTTCTTGAACACACCCATGTTTCTATAATATGTGAACTATCAGTTTGGTCTTCCCACTCAATAACTTCTCACTGTGATATAACATGTGTATTAGATGCTCCTCAAAGGATACATCTATCTCAATCTCAGAATCATCCACATCAATCACATGAGAAGGGTCGAGGTGACATCATTGTAGTTATGATACATGGAAAACATAATGAATAAAACTATATTTCTATGGAAGTTCTAATCAGTATGTTACCCTCTCAATTCTCTCTATGATCTCAAAATGTCCAACAAACTTGGGCACCAACTTGCCCGACCTCTTTATCCATTGGTGAGCCAACCTACGTGACACCCAAAGGAATACCCGATCACCCTATGTGGACTTTAGGGGCCATCTCCATCTAGTATCATACAACTTCTGCCTACTCTAAGATGTATCCATAAGCATCTGAATCAGTTGTACCTGCTAAGTCATCTTCTGTACGAGACTCAGTCCCAACAACTCCAACTTACCAGCCTCTAACAAATATAGTGGTGATCTGAATGGTCTACCATAAAGGGACTCTTATGGTGTCACCAATATATTTTCCTAATAACTATTGTTATAGGATAACTACACTAGATCCAAATGTTTCTCCCATGACCCAGTTAAGTCTAGAACACATGCCTGTAACATATCCTCAAGCACCTATATATTATGCTCTGACTACTTATCTATCTATGAGTCCAAATTTGTACTCAAAGACACTTGTATTTCAACTACCTTCTATAATCCCTACCATAATCATAAAGTAAATTGTCAATCATGATCTAAACATATATTCCATGTCACCCCATGCAGAAGGACTATCTCTCAAACATACTGTTCTCTCTACTACTTTACTATAAAGGTTTCCCTTATAGGAAAGAAATGTTCTACCTTTGTTAGTAAATCCATAATGACCCAAATAGTGTCATTATTCCAAAGTTTCATTGGAATTACTATCAAAAAGTCTATGGTAACATCATTTAACTTCCATTCTGGAATAGGAAATGTTTGCAGTAAGCCTCCAAGTCATTGATTGTAACATCCAAGACTTTTATGAGAAATATTATGTTTTTATGTTATATAAATCATCAAAGAAATATTTCACTACACACAACACTATCTTGGCTTGCTTTACACGCAACCGCGGCCTTCCTCGATAGCTTGCGTCGTACACAATACCGAGTTTCACTAAACAACGATATGCTATTAAAATATTATTAAAACTAGCCGTTATGAATAGTACAAACTGAATTTTTAATTTTATAACATTTTAATTAAACATTTACATTTTCTAGAATGAGGTATAAAAGCAAAATCAATTTTTTTTGGATAAAAGAAATATTTTTCAAAAAATACAGTTTTGTCGCCTTTTGATGGCGCACCCACATTAAATATAGTTTTTGACATGTTTATAAGTTCAATTTGACACAATAAAATTCTTCTTTTTAATCAGGGTATAAAAATTTACTTTGGATAAATTTTTGATATTTTTCTGATAACTTTCATATTTTGGTGAATAGTAAAAATATGCTAATTTTTATTTAAAAACAACTTTTTTCATTGAGATAATTTATATGGATAAATTATAATATTGAATGGTTTTAAAGTATAAATATAATATATTTGTACCATTTAATATAATTTATGTCATTAGAATTAATTTCACATTGAATTCATAGGTAAAAACATTTCAATCTTTGGCAATGTTTTAACTTCTAAAACCCGTTTTCTTAACAACGGGATTTATTTTAAATTAATTACTGAAACTTATATGTTTTGAATTTTGAAAAATGGATTCCATATTCAGAATCAGTGGGTCCAAATTATTTTAATAGGATACTTTTTATTTTTGGGCATTATGAATAGTAACTACAGTAAACTTTATTTACCATAGTTAAAGGTAAATCGGGTAATTAAGGGTAAATATAAGATTATAAAATTACCCTAACACCTTCCAAAATCCTATTGGATGACTAAAAGTAGATCCATATCACCTAAGGGTCGGATTATATTCATTTAATGGAATTTTTTCCATGAAAATAATTTAATTATTATTAAAACCAAATAATGTGACAACATGTCACTTTCTTAAATTTTATAAGTATAATAATTTTAATTTGGTGATAAACTTTATGAAACTTAGAACATGAATAGTATACAGAAATCTAATACAATTATCTACATCATAGGAATTTATTTAGAATTTTTAGGGATTAAATAATTATCATTAAATATGACACAATAGTGATGTTGAAATTATTTTATTAATTAAAATATCAAATAAATTGTTTTAAAAATATTAAAATAAATATTATATGAACTATTTAATATGCTACACTAATTTTCTAGATACATATGACATTTTATGAATCTATTAAAGCTTTTATTTCGAACATATTTTCTGTATATATTTTATTTAAATTCAAATAAATGAATAGTGTCAAAATTGACAGTACTGTTATTTTATAAAAATTACATATTATAAAATTGTTTAAAAATCAAAAAAATATTTAAAAATTATAAATTAAAATTTATATGGTCTAAAATGTCATAAAGTGTCAAATTATGGAAAATTCACAACACATATGTAATTATTTATAATAATTTAAAATTTAGAATATTATTACCACAAATAAAATTAAATTGATAAATAAAGATAAATCAAGTTGACAATGTTTAAAATAAATTCCTAACATGTCTAAATTTTATTGTTTGATGATATTACAACCCTATCTCATATAAACTTCGGATATGAGTCATTTTGGAATTTTTTAAGTTAGGTTGGGATTTAATATAAACTAATATTTCTTATATTTCCAAAGGTGCCCCTCTCCTCCCTTATAAAAGGGCACCTCCTCCCTCTCTTCCTCACACCAATTTGATCCTTAAATCTCAGCCAAACCCTGCCCATTTCACTTTCCCACTTCCTTAGAAGCCTACTAGAGGTACTGGTCTTATCAAAAGACCATCTCTAGTGCCTTAAGAGAAAGTTTAAAGGAAGCACTTCGAGAAAGAGGTAATACCTTCTACCATTTTCTTCAAGTTCCATTCTTCTTCTACTCCTTCTTTTTTAGTTATTTCATTATGAGGTAATAACATCAGTATCACTCATATACTGATATGTTATTATAAATATGAAACAACCCTATTTCACCTCTTATCCATCCTACGGAAAATGAAATCACCGCGTGTGCGTACGTACGGAATACCGTCTCCACACCGTGGTGTAATCTATTTTCCACCACCACCTTACTTGGATGGGTATAAGGGTGAAAGTAATGATTATATATATGATTATTGTAAAGTGTTATTGATTATGAAATAGTATACATACACTCCAATACAATTCCACGATCATGGGAATGATATCATCGCTCGTGCGTACGTACGGAATACCGTCTCCACGATGTGATGCGATTCGTTCTACATGATCTTCATTGCATAATGATTATATAAATGAATTGAATGAATGGATATGATATATATTACACTAATACCATTCTGGAAATGAGATATCTATAACCTAAAGAGAATAATAAGAATTTATTCGACAAACACGCATAAGAACAAAAAGTAATAAACACCCGAATAACAAGTAGTAATGAAATATTACTAATAAGAAGCTAAGAATATGACCATATATGATATCATAACAATAATTATGATTCTGTAATAAGTCAATAACATTATTTAAATCATTATACATGAGGTTCGGACACTTACTAAGAAAATCAGACCTAAGGTAAGGGAATTATCACAATCTCATTTTTATCCGAGATTGTTTATACATTGAAATTTACTGGGGTGTATTTTATCATCCACATCCATGTTTCCTCAATATGTAATATTATTTACATCCACCTACAATTTTTTAAATCCAATTTTACCCTTCGGTGAGTTTTTAGTAAAATATATGAAAGGAATCTTTTGTCGTACGAGGTACTTTTTGACTTTTCCGACAAAAGGACGTGAAGAATGTTTTTTTAACTTATACGGCATGAATGGATTTTTAAAAAAATTATTTCCAAGAAGCTTACTTTACAAGTTTTCAAGTTTATTTTTAATCAACTTCTTTTAGTTAGAATTTTATGACATGTTAATAAAGGAAAAGTGTTTTTGAAGTTGAAAGGATATTTTTCTCAAGAATGGAGTTCAAGAGTTTTATCAAAATTATTTTCCATCTAAGATAATATAGGGTTCTATTTCTATCCCTATTATTACATGGATTTTATTATGTTTTGATGTAAATATTTTTATGAATTCCTTTATCTTATATTAATTGTTTTTTGATTTCACGATGTTTAAGATTCCCATTTTTATTATATGGGTTATGCTATGATGTATGGTTTATGATTTTGTGGCACACATAAGAATGGTATCATTAAGAGATGAGTGGGACCTATATTTCACTCCAATGCATTGGGTAAAGATTTTATATCTCATGAGATAGACATGGCTGGAACGGCAGGTTAAACCGGTTCAGTGAAACAGGACTGAAACGAGGAGTGAACTTGGTTCAGAAATGGAATTTGTCCACTAAGATAGTCTTGGCAATGAGTATTGACTAATAAGAAATGATTATCTATTATTATGTGTGTATGACACAAAGTTTCATGCTTTAAGTTATGATTATTGGGATTTCATTTCACTACTATGATTTATCCCATGTTATGAAATTATGCTCTCTTTTGCAGGTTAAGATTTCCAAAATGTTATGTTCTTATGAATATGATGTGATTGATATTTCTTTTGTTTAACCTTACTGAGCATTTGAGCTCACCCTTTTGTATTTTTTCTTTGCCTAGGTCAGGAAGAAGCTTATTAAGTAAGATATTCCAAAAGGGACTATAGATATGATGAAATAAATGGGACAGTGTAGATGATTTATGAACCAGTTGTTTATGTTTCCCAGTTTCTAAAGACACTATACCTATACGGTCCTTTAATGGTTTTGTTAAATGTTGTAATAAGTATGCTTCAATTTTGAAGTAATAACAATGTATGTAAACTATGGGTCGTTATAGTTGGTATCAGAGGAAAGGTATAGTCAACCTTTAGAAACTAGGATGTGAAAGCCTTAGTAAGAACCCTAAGGAAAAGTCTAAGCATACAACACAATATTAGTGTTTTAGAAATGACCATCAATAACCTAGGATAAGACCTTAAGTGAGAAATTTTATTCTTGATTATGTGGTTTTCCTATTATAATTAGTGTTGCTCACACTATTATTCTTGGTTTTAGTGAATGGCTGGAACCCGAAGGAACCGTGTTAATGCGGAATGTGACGGGCAATGCAATGATTGTCCCCCTGAGGAACCAAACGTTATGGGAGCTGGAATACAAAATCTTATATCCATGCTCACACAACTTTCTCAAGCTATGAATCATGCATGACTTCCAAACGAGCAAAGGAAGGAGCAACATTCTGTTGAATCCTTCATGAGGCAGCGTCCACCTTCTTTCAGCAGGTCTACTGATCCATTAGTTTCTGAACAACGGATTAGTACTAATGAAAAGATATTTTTAGTTCTTCAATGTTCTGAACATGATAAAGTCATCCTAGCAGTGTATCGTTTGGAAGGAGATGCTGATCAATGGTGGAATCTTATTAAGAATACGAGGCAAAGGGATGAAATTGAGTCCATGGAATGGGACGAGTTTAAGAACTTATTTTTCAATAAGTACTTCCCTCATATTCTCCGAACAAAGATGGAGAAAGAGTTTCTTGAACTGAAGCAAAAGGATGATGAATCTGTTGGTACCTATGAAGCAAATTTTACAAGACTTGCAAGGTACGCTTCTGGTATTATTATCCAACCTGAGAGTAAGATCGATCAATTCTTTAGTGGCTTAAAACCAAGTCTTCTAAGGGCGTTATCCATAAGGTACTTCAATAGCTATGAGGAAATCGTTCGATGTGCTCTCAAAGTCAAGATGGATATTGGAGTAACCCATCAGTCATATGGGTTTGATAAGAAGAGGAAAATGGAATTCAAAAGAAAATCTAAAGAGCACACTGAAAAGAATATGAGCTTTACCTTATGCTCAAAGTGTGGAAAGAAACATAGAGGGAGTTGTCTTAAAGGGACAATTAAATGTTTCAAATGTGGAAAGGAAGGTCATTGGGCATTTGAATGCCACAATGATGGGAATAAGATTTCTAATGATGAAAACAAAGGAAGGGACACACAGAATGGACCTACAACACTTAAATGTTTCAAGTGCAAGGAGATGGGGAATTATGCCAATAAATTCCCTAATCCAAGGGTTGTTTATGATGGTCAACATCAAAAAAATCTTAAGGCTAAAGACAAAGGAAAGTCACATGCAATTTCTATCAGCGATGTGGAGTACGATAACGATGTGGTGAAAGGTACACTTACCATCCACTCTAAAGTAGAAAATGTTTTTTTATTCTGGATCCACCCACTCTTTTATTTCTGAAGATTTTTCTAAGGGTATCACAGTATTACCTCAATAATTAGATGTTGAGTTAGCTGTGACAACACCTAATGGCACAACAGTTGCATCAGAAGTTTATAATTCTTCTCCGATTGAAGTTTTTGGGAAAGTTCTTCCTGCAAATCTTGTGATCCTTCTTATAGTGGAATTTGATGTGATTATTGGAATGGATTGGCTTTCTTTATATGGATCTCATATCAATTTCCAAAGAAGGGAAGTCACATTTCATATTCTAGATCAATCTATGATCGTCTATCGATGCAAGGATGAACATAACCTTCCAGTGGAAATTTATTCCATCTTATGGGTCTTGATTCCACTTAATGAAGGTTATTTATCTCAAATGGTTGGTGAGAAAATCACAATTAATAATATTCCCATTGTACAAGAGTTTGATGATGTATTTCCAGAGGAATTGTCGGGTCTTCCACCAAATCGTGAAGTTGAGTTTTCAATAGAACTCCTACCGGGTGCTTTCCCTATTTCAAAGACACCTTATAGAATGGCCCCAATTGAGTTGCAGGAATTGAAGAAGAAACTCCAAGAGAATATTGATAAGGGATTCATATGCCTTAGTGCGTCACCTTGGAGAGCACCTGTTCTGTTTGTTAAGAAGAAATATGGATCAATGAGACTTTGCATTGATTATCGAGAACTTAACAAGATCACTATCAAGAACAAATATCCTCTCCCACACATTGATGACCTATTTGACCAACTACACGGAGCTCAATACTTTTCCAAGATTGATCTTCATTCAGGGTATCATCAATTAAGGGTCAAAAGGGAGGATATACCAAAGACGGCTTTCTGTACAAGGTATAAACACTATGAATTTATAGTGATGCCATTTGGTCTTACTAATTCCCCTGCTATCTTCATGGATCTGATGAATAGAGTCTTTAGAGACTACCTTGATCAATTGGTGGTAGTCTTTATAGACGATATTCTTGTCTATTCAAAGAGCAAGGAAGAACATGAATATCACTTGAGAATTATATTGAAGACCCTGAGAAAGGAGAAGCTTTATGCCAAATTTACCAAGTGTGAATTTTGGCTTAAAAAAGTTGCATTTTTGGGTCACATAATCTCAAAAGAGGGGATATCTGTGGATCCAGCAAAAACAGAGGTTATCGAAAGATGTTCGAGACCAACAACAGTAACTAAGATCCAATGTTTTCTTGGTTTGGCTGGATATTATTGACGTTTTGTGAAAGATTTTTCATGATTATCTAATCCACTCACCAGGTTGACTCGAAAAGGAGTTAAGTTCGTATGGATGGATGAATGTGAAGAGAATTTCAAGGAGTTGAAAAGAAGGTTATCCAGTGCACCTGTACTCACACATCCTTGTAGTGGAGAAAGGTTTGTGATCTACAATGATGCATCCAAGAAGGGACTAGGATGTGTTCTCATGAAAAATGATATAGTGATATCTTATGCCTCACGACAGTTGAAAATCCATGAGCAAAATTACCCAACTCATGATTTGGAGTTAGCTGCGGTAATGTTTGCATTAAAGATTTGGAGGCATTACCTTTATGGTGAAAGGTGTGATATTTATACTGATCTTAAAAGTTTAAAATATACTTTCACACAAAAGGAGCTGAATTTGCGTCAAAGAAGATGGTTGGAGCTGATTAAGGATTACGACTGCTAAATTCATTACCACCCTGGGAAAGCAAACGAGGTGGCAGATGCATTAAGTCGACAAGACCATGCCAGTTTATCCATGATGAGGATCACAAAAGATCCAATATTTATGGATTTACAAAGGATGGATCTTGGAATTATAATGGAAGGGGGAAAATCGTATCTTTCTCAAATGAATGTTCAACCATCTATACATGTGAAGATTAAAGAGGCACAGAAAGAAGATGTAGAGTTACAAAAGAAGGTGAGAAATGTTCCTGAATTCAACTTTGATTGTGATGGGATAATAAAGTTCAGGAATCGGGTTTGTGTTCCTCCCATCCCCGAATTAAAGAAGGAGCTACTGGATGAGGCTCATAGTTCTTCATTCTCTATTCATCCTGGAATCATGAATATGTATAGGGACCTGAAAGAGTACTTATGGTGGGATGGCATGAAAAGAGATGTTGCTGAATATGTCTCTCGATGCTTGGTTTGTCAGCAAGTTAAAGCTGAGAGACAGAAGTCTAAGGGGATGTTACAACCATTACCCATACCTGAATGGAAATGGGAAAACATCACTATGGACTTTGTCACAGGACTTCCTAAAACATCCAAAGGCAATAATGCTATTTGGGTCATAGTTGATCGTCTTACAAAGTCTGCACACTTCATTGCTATTAGAGAGGATTTCTCTCTGGATCAGCTTTCCAGGATATATGTAAAGGAAGTGGTAAGATTGCATGGAGTACCACTTTCTATTATATCTGATCGGGATCCGAGATTTACCTCGAAGTTCTGGTGAAGTCTTCAGCATACTCTGGATACAGAGTTGAGTTTCAGCACTGCTTATCATCCTCAGATAGATGGTTAGTCTAAGAGAACAATTCAAACTCTAGAAGATATGTTGAGATCTTTCTCTATGGATTTCAAAGGTGGTTGGGATCAACACCTACCTTTGGTGTAATTTTCTTACAATAATAGCTTTCACTCCAGTATTCAGATAGGCTCCTTATGAAGCTCTCTATGGAAATAAATGCAGGACTCCAACTTGTTGGGATGAAGTTGGGGAAAGAAAGCTATTAGGACCTGATCTCATTGATGAAATGGCAGAAAAGGTCAGATCTATTCAACAACACATAAGAGCAGCTTAGAGTCGACAGAAAAGTTATGCCGAAAACCGAAGAAAAGACCTAGAGTTTGAAGTGGGTGATAAAGTGTTCTTACGAATATCTCCCTGGAAGAGGGTCATGAGATTTGGAAAGAAGGGGAAGTTGAGCCCTAGATATATCGGTCCTTTCGAAATATTGGATCGTGTTGGGAAGGTAGCTTACCGATTGGCGCTTCCACCGAATCTCTCTCAAGTACATGATGTGTTCCATGTATCTCTCCTGAGAAAGTACATACCTGATCCTTCACATGTACTCAGCTCAGAAGTTGTACAACTAGAGCAAGATCTTTCTTGTGAAGAACAGCCAATAGAGATTCTGGATCGTAGTGAAAAATTCTTACGAAACAAGACCAATCACTTGGTGAAAGTTTTATGGAGGAACCACCAATTAGAAGAAGCTACATGGGAACTTGAGGATATGATGAGGGAGAGGTATCCTCATCTATTTGTTACAAATTGACGAATTTTGAGGGAGAAATTCATTTTAAGGGGGGTAGAATGTAACACCTGAGACTTTTATGAGAAATATTCTGTTTTTCTGTTATATAAACATCAAAGGAATCTTTCACTACACACAACACTAGCTTGGCTTGCTTTACACGCAACCGCGGCCTTCCTCGATAGCTTGCGTCGTACGCAATACCGAGTTTCACTAAACAACGATATGCTATTAAAATATTATTAAAACTAGCCTTTATGAATAGTAAAAACTGAATTTTGAATTTTATAACATTTTAATTCAACTTTTACATTTTCTAGAATGAGGTATAAAAGCAAAATCAGTTTTTTTTGGATAAAAGAAATACTTTTCAAAAAATACAGTTTTTCCACCTTTTGATGGCGCACACACATTAAATATAGTTTTTGACATGTTTATAAGTTCAATTTGAAAAAATAAAATTATTCTTTTTAATCAGGGTATAAAAATTTACTTTGGATAAATTTTTGATATTTTTCTGATAACTTTCATACTTTGATGAATAGTAAAAATACGCTAATTTTTATTTAAAAACAACTTTTTTATTGAGATAATTTATATGGATAAATTATAATATTGAATGGTTTTAAAGTATAAATAGAATATATTTTTACCATTTAATATAATTTATGTCATTATAATTAATTTCACATTGAATTCATAGGTAAAAACATTTCAATCTTTGGCAATGTTTTAACTTCTAAAACCCGTTTTCTTAACAACAAGGTTTATTTTAAATTAATTATTGCAACTTATATGTTTTGAATTTTGAAAAATGGATTCCATATTCAGAATAAGTTGGTCCAAATTATGTTAATATGATACTTTTTATCTTTGGGCATTACGAATAGTTACTACGGTAAATTTTATTTACCATAGTTAAAGGTAAATCGGGTAATTAAGGGTAAATATAACATTATAAAATTACCCTAACACCTTCCAAAATCCTATTGGATGAGTAACAGTAGATCCATATCACCTAAGGGTCGGATTAGATTCATTTAATGGACTTTTTTCCATGAAAATAATTTAATTATTATTAAAACCAAAGAATGTGACAACATGTCACTTTCTTAAAAATTATAAGTATAATAATTTTAATTTGGTGATAAACTTAATGAAACTTCAAACATTAATAGTATCCAGAACTCTAATAAAATTATCTACATCATAATAATTTATTTAGAATTTTTAGGGATTAAATAACTATCATTAAGTATGACATAATAGTGATGTTGAAATTATTTTATTAATTAAAATATAAAATAAATTGTTTTAAAAATATTAAAATAAATATTATATGAACTATTTAATGTGCTACACTAATTTTCTAGATACATATGAAATTTTATGAATCTATTAAAGATTTTAGTTCGAACATATCTTCTGTATATAGTTTATTTAAATTCAAATAAATGAATAGTGTCAAAATTGACACAATTGTTATTTTATAAAACTAACATATTATAAAATTGTTTAAAAATCACAATTATATTTAGAAATTATAAATTAAAATTTATATGGTCTAAAATGTCATAAAGTGTCAAATTATGGAAAATTCACAAGACATATGTAATTATTTATAATAATTTAAAATTTAGAATATTATTACCACAAATACAATTAAATTGATAAATAAGGATAAATCATGTTGATAATGTTTAAAATAAATTCCTAACATGTCTAAATTTTATTGTTTGATGATATTACAACCCTATCTCATCTAAAATTCTGATATGAGTCATTTGGGAAGTTTTTAAGTGGGGTTGGGATTTAATATAAACTAATATTTCGTATATTTCCAAAGGTGCCCCTCTCCTCTCTTATAAAAGGGCTCCTCCTCCCTCTATTCCTCACACCAATTTGAGCCTTCAATCTCGGCAAACCCCTACCCATTTCACTTCCCCACTTCCTTAGAAACCTACTAGAGGTACTGGTCTTATAAAAAGACCATCTCTAGTGCCATAAGAGAAAGTTTAAAGGAGGCACTTCGAGAAAGAGGTAATACCTTCTACCATTTTCTTCAAGTTCCATTCTTCTTCTACTCCCTCTTCTTTAGTTGTTTCATTATGAGGTAATAACATCAGTATCACTAATATACTTATATGTTATTATAAATATGAAACAACCCTATTTCACCTCTTATCCATCCTACGAAAAATGAAATCACCGCGCGTGCGTACGTATGGAATACCGTCTCCACGCCGTGGTGTAATCTATTTTCCACCACCACCTTACTTGGATGGGTATAAGGGTGAAAGTAATGAATATATATATGATTATTGTAAACTGTTATTGATTCTGAAATAGTATACATACACTCCAATACAATTCCACGATCATGGGAACGATATCATCACTCGTGTGTGCGTACGGAATACCGTCTCCACGATGTGATGCGATTCGTTCTACATGATCTTCATTGCATAATGATTATATAAATGAATTTAATGAATGAATATGATATATATTACACTAATACCATTCTGGAAATGAGGTATCTATAACCTAAAGAGAAGAATAAGAATTTATTCGACAAACACGCATAAGAACAAAAAGTAATAAACACCCGAATAACAAGTAGTAATGAAATATTACTAATAAGAAGCTAAGAATATGACCATATATGATATTATAACAATAAGTATGATTCTGTAATAAGTCAATAACATTATTTAAATCATTATACAGGAGTTTCAGACACTTACGAAGCAAATCGGACCTAAGGTAAGGGAAATATCACAATCTCATTTTTATCCGAGATTGTTTATACTTTGAAATTTACTGGGGTGTATTTTATCATCCACATCCATGTTTACTCAATATGTAATATTATTTCCATCCACCTACAATTTTTTAAATCCAATTTTACCCTTCGGTGAGTTTTTAGTAAAATATATGAAAGGAATCTTTTGTTGTACGAGGTACTCTTAGACTTTTCCGACAAAAGGACGTGAAGAATGTTTTTTAACTTATACGGCATGAATGGATTTTTAAAACATTATTTCAAAGAATATTCCTTTACAAGTTTTCAAGTTTATTTTTAATCAACTTCTTTTAGTTAGAATTTTCTGACTTGTTAAGAAAGGAAAAGTGTTTTTGAAGTTGAAAGGATATTTTCCTCAAGAATGGAGTTCAAGAGTTTTATCAAAATTATTTTCCATCTAAGATAATATAGGGTTATATTTCTATCCCTATTATTACATGGATTTTATTATGTTGTGATGGAAACATTTTTATGAATTCCCTTATCTTATATGAAATGTTTTATGATGTCACGATGTTTAAGATTCCCATTTTTATTACATGGGTTATGCTATGATGTATGGTTTATGATTTTGTGGCACACAAAAGAATGGTATCATTAAGAGATGGGTGGGACCTATATCTCCCTCCAATGCATTGGGTAAAGATTTTATATCTCATGAGATAGACATGGCTAGAACGGAAGGTTAAACCGGTTCAGTGAAACAAGACTGAAACGAGGAGTGAACTCGGTTCAGAAATGGAATTTGTCCACTAAGATAGTCTTGGCAATGAGTCTTGACTAATAAGAAATGATTCTCTATTATTATGTGTGTATGCCACAAATTTTCATGTTTTAAGTTATGATTATTGGGATTTCATTTCACTACTATGATTTATCCCATGTTATGAAATTATGCTCTCTTTTGCAGGTTAAGATTTCAAAATGTTATGTTCTTATGAATATAATGTGATTGATATTTCTTTTGTTTACCCTTACTGAGCATTTGAGATCACCCTTTTGTATGTTTTCTTTCCCCAGGTCAGGAAGAAGCTTATTAAGTAAGATATGCCAAAAGGGACTATAGATATGATGAAATAAATGGGAGACATTGTAGACGCTTTATGAACCAGTTGTTTATGTTTCCCAGTTTCTAAAGACATTATACCTATACGCTCCTTTCATGGTTTTGTTATATGTTGTAATAAGTATGCTTCTATATTGAAGTAATAACAATGTATGTAAACTATGGGTCGTTATATTGATGCTCTACCTTCACCTGATGACAGGTGTAGCCTCGTATCAAGAAACCTACCATATCCTTCTTCATGATTGGCCACTAAAACTATCCCCATATATCACGGTTAATTTTGGTCAAACCTAGATGAACCACCCACTTTGAGGCATCAAATTCTCATGTGATCTCTTATCACATTCTCGTAGGCACATCAACCCAATTTATCACATAGATGATCTCATCCTCATATTTCATCTAGTATAAAGGTGTATCCCCACCTTTAAAGATTTCTCTCAAGGTCAATCATTGTGGATCCTCATACGGTTTATCCTTGATCTGTCTCAAAATTGTTGACTTCAGAGAAACTGATATGAGAGTCATCTTTTCTTGACTCTCCAAAACCACAACGTGTATCTCACCTAGAAATGTCATCATCTTCCACTCAGCACTAGACACCTGAACATCCCGAGTCTATGTTTTCCTTATCAAAGCGTTAGCCACATTTTTTCTTTTCTTAGGTCTATATTCTATTTCAAAATCAAAACAATTCATATACTCAACCCATCTCTGCTGCCAAAGATTCAAATATCATTGTGTAAAAAATATAACTTAAGCTCTTGTGGTTATTATAAACTATAAACTTTTTTTTCCAAGAGGTAGTGTTTCCAACAATTCAAATCATAAACCATGGCTTCCAATTTTAGGTCATGTGTAAGGTAATTCCATTTATGTGGCTTCAACTACCGAAACTCGTACACCATGACTTTATCCCCTTGAATTATCACAGCACTGAGTCCAATCCCAGAACATCACAATACACCATATACTCTTCACCTGAATCAATTATAATCTAGATTGGTGTCGACATAAACCACTATTTCAACTCTTTAATGACTTCTTCGCAAGCCTTTGACCACTAAAAACTTAGTCGATTTTTGGTCAATCCCAAAAGTAGATTTACCAAATTGGAGAAGTCTTGGATGAATCTCCTGTAATATCCAGATAATCACAAGAATCTTAGGATATCAAAAATATTCCTTGGATGCTCCTAAGAAACCACTACATTAACCTTCTCTTGATCTACTGACACACCTTACACTAAGATTATGTGCCTCAACAAATGTACCTAGAATATCTAAAACAAACACTTACATAGCTTGGCATATAGCCGATGCTCTCTTAGTGTATTTAGGATGATGTCAAGATGTTGGGCATGATCATCCTAAGTCTTAGAGTACACCAAGATGTTTTCCACAAACACCACCACAAAATAATCCTGGTATAGATCAAATATCATGTTCATAATGTCTATAAAAATTTTTGGTGCATTTTTCAACCCAAATGGAATTAAAAAAACTCATAAAGCCCATTACTTCTCCTAAAATTAGTCCTTGGTATATCAAAAGTCCAAACTCTCAATTAATGATACCTCGATCTCAAATCGCTCTGTTAGAACATACAAGATCCCTTAAACATGTCAAAAATTTCATCTATATGTGGAAGAGGACATTGGTTCTTTATCATCATCTTGTTTCACATCCGGTAATAGACACACAAACATAAACTCTTGTTACCATTCTTTGAAAAAAATACAGGTAATCCACAAGGTAATGTACTTGGCCAGATAAATCCTTTATCCTTAAACTCCTTCAGTAGATTCTTGAGTTCTTTAAGGTCAATTGGAGATATTATGTTTGGTGGAATAGATACCGGCTCAACCCCTAGAATGAGATCAATAGTAAATTCACATCTTTCTTCGGTGGTATCTCTTAGAATTCTTCTCAAAAGACATCCAGAAAAAATTCCACTACTGGTAGAAGGTAATCTTTTATTACAAGTTCATCATCAAGAAAAAGACTTGAAACCTAGGCTGTGAGATCTCCTAGTTTCTGAGTAATTGGCCCAGCTCGGCCTTCCTAGATATCCCACTACCCACGGTGAATGTATTTGTAAGCCTTAGGAGATGTAAACATCAATATCCTTCGATAACAACCAATGTGGGATTAGTATGTGACAAACCATTCCATACCAAGAATTAGTTCAAAGCCTATGATGTCAAGGATATAGAGATCCCATAGAAAATGTAAATCTCCAATATCAAGAGACAATCCATTTCACAAACAGAGGTCTCTAGACCATACTCCCAAGGGTGTATCTATTTTCATTACCCCACTCACAAAATCCACTTACTGGCTCAAACCATTGTCAAGTTTAGTATATATAAAGAAATGAGAGGAACTAGTATCAAATACGAAACTAGATAATGTATAAGATACAAGAATAGTGACACTCACTATTTATAGCCTAGTCTCTCTATCCACAAGTGTAGGTTGCACTGCATGTAATTATCCTTCCCCTTTTCCATGTGATCTTTTCTAACTCCCCAGAGTTGCACTGCTCTGCTGATAGGGGAATTCTTTCCTAGAAGTACCATGTCTACATCCTCTACCTCTTTGACCAGAAGAACTCTAGCTGCTAGACTAGTATGGTTCATAAGACCCCCTTATCACACACTGGTTCTTCCTAGCTCCACCATAACAACCTCGATGCCTCGGGTTCCTACAAAACCTCTATAGACGCCCCATCTTGTCATAGGCTTTGCACATTACAGGAAGCCAAGAACAATGTTTCTAAAAGTGTCTCAACCAACTGCACTAGTGGAAAAGAACGTGGTCAATATCCTATGTAACCAATACCCCTAACTCGCCACTCTTCTTCCCACCACTCTAGATGAAATTCTTGAGACATCGCTTATTTCTCTTGAAGATCATACCACCTGACTATCCAACAGGAATCACATGCCTTCCATTGGAAGCCTCCTTTAGGTTTCACTCAGAAATGATTACCTGATTTACCGATTTTGTAAACTTCATTAGCATGAAAATATTCACCTGATACTTAATTTCACATTTAAGTCCATCCTGAAATCATATTGCTTAAGTATCTTCATATGCTTCCAAATATGGAGAAAAACACTACAAGTCTATAAAGCATCCAACATAGTCCATCATGAATAGATTTTCCTAAGACATTATCATGATATCAACTGATCTTTCCCACATTAGTGTCTTTGGGTATAATTTTTCAAAGAAAATATCCTAAAAATCATCCCATCCCATATCATCTTTCTAACCAGCATGTTCCTGGACATCCCACCAACGTTTTTCCTAACCACACAATATGTAAGATTCCATCTTGACTCTCTTCTTAATAGGAGTCTCTCGGTGGTCATGTATAGTCTTGATAGACTCTAACCAAAAATCAAATAACTCTGGTCCACCCTCTCCAGTGAAAGTTGGATGGTGCTGTAGTTGAAATTCCTTCGTCATATCATACATTATTTTCACCACCCACCCTAGGTCTCTTTACATCAATTGTGTGAAATTAGAATAGTTCTCTTGAAACTACTCTCTAACTTCCTCACTCGGCACTATCGGTGCCTCAGGTTCTAACACTGTAGGATTATCCAATTCCATGTCCTATGGTCATCCTCTCAACAAGGTTATTTATGGAGGCATATCTATACAATTCCAAACACAAATTTTAGGACACATTTCACAAGGATGAAGTTATTATGAAAAGGGAAGCATAAAATTCTACCACATGTCTCTCCCCCATGTCTCACCACACATTCAAAACTGAGGTTCTATTACTACCCTTAACCACCCTACACCTAGTCCCGGTTAACAAGGGTAACAAATTCACATTTATCATGTTTCTCCTTTAGAAAACCATTTATTATAATCATTTTATCATTTTACCATCTATCTCACTTTCATATTAGGAATTATTCTCAATTTAAAATCATAGCAAGTAAAAACATCCTAAGTTAAACAACATACCAAAAACCTGTTTTTCCAATGCATGCATAAAATGATGAATGTAAAAAATAGTTCTAAGTAACAAAAATGATGCTTGCAGACTCAAATATCTTGAAATTCTTACACATCATTTAATTCTCATAAATCTAAATAATAATTATCATAGCACAAAACATGTTTGTCATAGAAGGTGAAATTATATTCAACTATAACCACAGACAGTAATAACAAAAATTACCACCCTTAGTACTTTGGTTTTCCCATGCACATAGGCTTTCAACTCTCCTGAACGATCTCATTTCTAAGCCCTGACTCTTTCAAGTCTCCATTCTACCTTTTCCTAAATAGTAAAGAAAAATAATATGAAAGAAAACTGGTCCTCTGATACCAATTTGTAACATCTTATCCTGGGTGCCATGAAATGGTGATCTAAGCTATTTCTCCACATGAACTCAAGTGTGCATCCCTGTACACCAGAAATTGAAAGCAAGAAGAGGTGGTCTCTTAATTCATTTTTGGGGAGACTATACCCTCTTTTATTAGATTAATCACCAGTGAAAAATAAAATAAACAATCGAGGAAGCATATATATGTAATCAAGACCATACCAATATAATCATATTTCCAAAACATGAAGAAAAAGTACTCAAATGAATGTGAATTGTGAAATACCAGTATAAGTGTCAAGTGTCTACAAAAGAACATAAACAAAGACACTAAATCTCTTAAGTAGATCTTGAACCATGTATGGTTCCCTCACCCATCTCCAATCCTAGTTATCAATCTATCCTAGATCCTTTTCCCATAAAATGTCCTATAGAGAAAAATCCTATTTGGGTATCGATCAAGCCACCCAAATATGATGTGAGTACAACTCAATAGACCACTACCAACAGTACCTAAAAAAAATCTAGCCGACAACAAATGTATGAAGCTGTATATAAGAAATAATTGCAATGCATAATTTAACATTTATCACATTATCAATTAATCTTTATTAACAAAATAAACTATCAAGGTTGAATCATATCACACAATAAAGTCACATTATTTATATACATTTATCGTTAGTGTAGAAATCCATGTCTAACTCTCAAAATCTCATTAGTGTAGGATGCCATGTCTAATACTAAAAATATCATCGATGTAGAACTCCATGTAAAACACCCAAAATACCATTTCTTATTATTTATAATTGGTTTAGAATGTCATTTCTAACAACTTTGTTCCCAACAATACAGATAGATCTATCAGCGGTGTAGAATTCCATGTCTAACACCCAATATTCCCTTAGTGCAGAACACCATTCTAACTTCCCAAAAACACTTCATTCATTTATATCATTGTTTATGAATACCATGTATAACACCCCAATTCTTGTTGGTGTAGAATTACATGTCTAACACTCAAACATACATTCATTAATTAATTCATAAAATAATTAATTAAGTCCATTAATTAATTCAATAAATTATTAAAAACATAAATTTCCAATTCATTGTATAATTAATTAACCATTAAAAATGTCAAATGGAAATAATTAATTAACCATTTAATTATTCTTAACCACAATCAATTCAAACAGATAATTAATTCAGCATTTAACTATACCAATTCTTTGATCATTTATTTTGTTAATTAATTCACCTATTAATTATCTTTTTTCCCTTTTAAAAACCCAATATGACTACCATGATCCCATCATAATTAATCCTCACAATTAATTATCTTATTCAACAATCCCTAAATCCCAAAAAATCCAAACATTCATAATTAATTAATTTACCATATTAATTAATTCAATTAAAAATCGAAATTTCTAAACAAACCTAGATCCCTAAATCAGGATTTAAGATATCAAGATATAATCAATATAGATCTAAATATAAAATACTTTATATAGATATAACCATTAAGGTTTAGATATAAGAAAACATTGGATTAACTCAACTAAACAATATGGTCAATAGAAAATAATAGACAGATAAAGTTTCAGGATGAGATTCACTTATCGGGAGAAGATCAGATCTTTGATTTAGGCTTTTAAACTTTAATAACATAGGTATAACAGACATAGAACCCCTATAAAAGGATTTGAAATCACCCAAAACTCTTCAATCCCTATAATATGTCGAAATAAAAGTGTTTTGGGGATTCAGGTGGTTTTAAAATGGAATTTTGGATTAATTACACCTGCGTGCATGGTCTGGGTGCACTGTTTGACAAATTGTGTTCTAACCATGCAGACCTCACTTTCCACGGTTGAACACTTTCCTAGGTTTGGGTTCTCGGTTTACCAAACCATGCACCAAACCTATGGGACTTTCTACCTGGGTTCATATAGTTAGCTAGGTTGGGTGCACGGTTTACCCTAACTCTGTGAAATCTGTGCACATACCCATTTTCAAAAATATCCTTAAAAATTACACCCAAGCACAACCCATTCATACCTCTAAACAAAGGTACTTAAATAAACTGAAAAGCACCTAAATTTTCACCAGATATAACTCCAGAAAAATTCGGGATCCTACAATGATGGAGGCTGTTGTTGTTGATTATCTCTGATAACCCTTGGATTAGGGAATTGTCTCACATAGTACCTATGTTACTTATAGTTAAAACACAGTATTGTAGGCTTAGTGTTTATATGAACCTTCCTTTATTATTCAAAATTAGTGGTACTCTTCATATCCCTTTGAAAATGAATATATGTATGCCCCTTTTCTCACATTTCAAGAATCTTCTAGTTCCCATTAGATAGTTCTTTGGATGCTTCATCCCACATTTTGACATGTGGGATGTTGGTTTTTATTACCTCCGTGGGATTTATCTATTGATCATCCCATATTAAACTTTATTTTCCACTTTTTTTCTCCAAACCCATGGTACCAGTTCGAGTATCCAATCTCCATTTTAACCTTAATGTTTGAATGTGCAATCTCTTTAGAGATTTTATTATCTCAAAACGTGAAGTTTTTTTATTGACTCATCTTTAATATACTAAATAAGTGATCTTACATGATTACAATGTTAGTGAAAAATAAAATGGTGTATCATGCAAGCCTTGTGATGTTTTCTTTATATGTTATGAGATAATCCTATTCCTTTTGCTTCATTTTGAGGAACTCCCTCTCTATCTTAAGATAGGGAGTTCGAAGAAAATATTTATTGAAATATATTTTCTTGAATACTTCTCATTCCAAAGAATAAATTTCCTCTTTATACTTTATGTTCTTAATCAGTTTACACCACTAATCATCTTCTCCAGCAAAATGATTGACTTCTATAATGAATTTCTCTTCCTTCAAGTATTGAAAGATAGAGAATATCTTTTCAATGGATTTAATCCATTATTCTATGATGAGGGTATCATGAGATCCACTAAATATAGGAGGTTGTTTTTTCGTAAAGTATTTGACCAAAAATTTCTCTTTATTATGACTAGGAGGAATTTCAACATGATTCAATTTATTATTAATAAATTCATATTGTTGAGATATTACTTCCATGAAGTTTTTAGATCTAATTCCCATCAGTTTTGGCATATTATTAGTTTAATCATCACATTGCCTAAACCATTGGTTGTTATACTAGTTTCTCCTACTTCTAACCATTAATTAAAAAATAAAAATAAAATTATGGGGCCTGAATACTTAACTAATGATCATATAAAAATTAAACTATTAAATATAAGGACAAACATATAAATAAAAATTATATCCTAATTTACAATTACCAAGGATTTTATCAAGGTTATCCACAGTGATAGAAATATCCCAAGGGTTCTTACCAAAGTTTTCTAGTCTCAATCCCCAAAAATAACTAGATCGTCACTATGATACCAACTATAGAGCCCCTAGCCTTGTACACATATTATTCCATGATTTTAAGAATAATTATCCATCAAATAAAACCTAAGGATGAAAAATTCTAGATACTCTACAATAACAAGTACATAATTAAAAAAATTAATAAAGAGTAAAACATATTTTTTAGTTACTGTGGTAAACCAATTATTTTCCAGGGAATTTTGTTTATAAATGTTATATATTTTTTATCTAAATAAAATAAATTGTTATATTTTAAATAACTTGGGTAATATAACTTTTAAAAATATAAAAAATATGTTATAATTTATTTAATTAGTAATTTATAAGAAATAATAATAAAACACATTATGTATAAAAATACATCTTTCTGTAAAAGTAATTTTTTCTATATATTATGTTTAAATTTTAAGGATAATTTTCTCATATTTAGAAGTCATATTGTATTAAATAGAGACCAAATTCATAATAATAATATATAAAATTTTAAATAAAGTTCATCTTATTTTTTTCATTAAAAACACATTTATTATAGTAAATATTTAATCAATTTAACTAATGGTAAAAATGGGTAACATAGAGTGGCTAGAATATTTATAAATTAACATTAAATATAGAACTTCTATAATAACTTTTTTAGTTTTGAAATTTGTACCCACCTATATAACCAATTTTTTCTCATTTAACACGCAAGTGATTCCATCTTTACCCCTCACAAAACATTCAATTCTAAGGAAAGTCCATATTTTTCACCTATAAAATTTGTTCACTTCCACTCACTTCGATTCATACCTATACATAAAATTTACCTTTAACTTTTACCAATTTTACCTCTAATAGAATCATATAATATATTTGTAAGACCTTTATTACAAAAAAGTCCCTTAATACCTCCATTTACAGGATGTCTTTCATGATATGACTCATGTCCTCATCATGAGTATTATCCACTCTCTAACCTTTTCTCCTTTATCTTTATCATCAACCCCATTCTGAATATATTCTTAGAATACAAATATAATGAAATAAATTTAATTATTATATTAAAATTTCATTATATTTATATAATAACTATTATTTATATCCCTCTCATTCATCCAAAAAACAATAAAAACACCGCTCAAGATACGTGCAGACTACCTCTTTCATGAATGATATATTTAATTTTTCATCACCATAATTCATGTATGGTAATAAAAATTGATATAATGATTAAATAATATTTTTAAAATACTATTAATATTAAAAAAAATTAAATTAGGAATTTTATTTTTAATATTAACATAAGTGATCATTTAAAATTAAACCACTGAAAACAATCATACTGAGAGGGAAAATCATTTATTATTTATAACTAATAGATTATAATCTTAAATTATTCATATACATAATATATATTAGGATTTATATATTTCATAACATATAAATAATTTCATTATTCTTTTTTAATTATGATAATTTAATAAAATGACATTTATACTCATCCATTGGTAATAACATGTTCTTATTTGGGTCCATTTAACCACCTAGACGAATGATGCTATAATTTTTTTTATGGATGATTATGGAAACGAAATTAATTTAATTATATAATATTAATATTAAAATTATGTTTTTTCTATAATTTTAATACTAAATTCAAATAATTTTTATGATACCACATTTTGTTCAATTAAAATCACCAAAACAAGATCATAAATAATTTTGTCTTTAAAAATTGTAACTAAAACTCTAATATAATGAAATTAGAAAATTATAAATAATTTTATAACATATATTATAGTAACTTAAATAAAATATAAATTATTATATTTATATGAATTGATGAGGATCGACATTGATATAACAAATCATGTGTGAAACAATCAAAATCAGTAACATCTGATAAATAAAATAAACATTAAATAACTAATAAATGTATAATAATTGATTATAAATAATGAATATAAATTTTAATATATATATATATATAAGGTTCTAAAATAATTTACTAATATTATTATGGTTATTATACAGGATTTTAAATCTCTTTTGTAGAAGTTGAGATTAAAGGTATGAGATTTTATTATCAGAAACCTCCTTTTTGAGTTATAATGTTTCATATTAAATATATCTCTTATATATTTGGTTTATTATTCTATAATATTTTATTATATGTTATATTATATTTTTTCTTGTGAAAATTAAATTTATAATTCAAATACTATTCCTTTATGAATTTCATTCTCATAAAATTAGAAAATTGTTAATAATAATTATAATCTTATTTTATAAGCTCTTTCTCTTCCATGTTCATATTAGTTAATTCTGTAAAATTTTTCCTTTCTTATTTTAGAACCAAAATATGCATTATATTTGGTTATCTAAATATTTATTCTTAAATATTTTAAAATGTATTATTATTTCTCATTTAATTATGTGAGTTTCAATATTGATATTTTTAATTATTAAAAAGTAATTTATTTTCACATTTTTATATTTTGTTTTCCACTCCACATTTATTGTATTTAACTTTATTTAATTTCAGAGAACCATTATTGAAATTTTTTATAAAAAAAATTAAAAATTTATTCCTACCACCTTCTTAAAATTTTCTTTTGAAAGCGTATCATAACTTCTTATTTTAATGATAAAGTTAAAAAAATTACCAAATATCTTTTTATGATTTTTCATCCTTATTCTCTTTTATCTCTAAAGGATCTATATTCTACAGAGATATTCTTTATAACTCACCTTTCAAATGAATTTATCAAATAGTCTTATTTGGTGATTCAATTTTTTATTTCAACAATCGAATTTTTGATGTCATTTTATGTTACTTTCATATGAAATAATTATAGATTATTATTATGTGATGGGTGGGGTCTTATGTAACCCTTTAATTCATTGGTAATGGTTTTATTCCTTTTAATATAATGACTTTTTGTGTGTGTGTGATTATGGTTGTCTATGCTTGAAATATTTATAAGTAAACCTGATTAGGGTTAGCTATATTCATAGTATTTGTGTACAGGTGTGATTTATGTTAGCTATGTCTATATGATTTTTTTCTGGATGTGAATATAGGTATATATGTTCACAATAATTATATATATTCATGATTTCATTTTGTTATGTTCACAAGACCATACATAGAAATGATTGTGGGTATCTATGTACATAATATTTTTGTTTATAATGATTATTATTATGCCAAATTTATATGTTATATTCCTTTAATAATATCATTGTAACATGATTATTTTCTCATGATTTATCACTATTATTCCATTAAATATGTTTTTTCATTTTATATTTCATGTCCTTCTATAAATCCTTGTGAATTTATTGATAAATTTTCACTTACTAGGGTTTTGATCACACCCCTTTCATATGTTTTCTATTCCTGAAGTTTGAAGATGAGTATAACGTATGATATGTCTAGAGGGAGGTCTAGCATAACCAGTTATTGAGGAATTTTTACCTTTTTGGAAATAATTTTTTAATGTTTCTAATCTCCAAATACATTAAACCTTTGGGTTTTGGGATTGTGGGATGTAATGTTTAGTTAATGTTAAATATATTAATTTCTTTCTTTGGTCATATCACTTACTATAAAATCCAATTTATAAGTATTTGTTTTATAATTATACCTATAAATGAATTTATAGGCCATGTCAACTGGTATTATAGTAGGGAATAGTTATTTTTGGGTATTTTTTGTGGATTTTTTGTGGATTAGTTTAGTTGGTTCTTATGATTATGGTAAATGAACATTAGTTAAAACACTATGGATAAGTTTATATAAAATAAAAATATTTTCAAAAATATTTCTATTTAAAATAATTAGTGTATAATATCTTGTGATTTACAAAAATAAAAACTAATGTGAATTATTCTTTTTTAAAGGGTATGGATGAATTCCCCCTTATTTTTATTGAAATAATGGAACTCTCTTGTTATTCAGGGAAAGGGGTCCAATTAAATAGGCATTGTAGGATTTTTGGAAATTAAAACCATTATAGGAGTATCATGGACACACACCCATGTAGGTCCATTGAAAATATTATGTTGAATTTAGAAACTCATGCTTTACTTTTTTGGAACCAGAGTTATATTTTATTCTAATAAAAGATTATTTTAGATTTTTTACTTTTATTGAGGTATTTCATTGATAAAATTAGTATTTTCATGATTATAATGTCAAATAACCATAATTTACATAATAATAAGCCAATAAGTTTACGGTAGGAACCACTAATCAAGAATCATTATCCTGAATTAGTAAAATTCATTTTTAAACATAAAAATACTTTTTTATAAAAATTGTTTTTATGTGTTTTTATTAGAATTAATTTATTTCACTTATAAGAATTAAATATTATAAAATGTATTCAATATTTTTAATTCTATAAATTAATATTATATATTAATTTTAACATGATTTTTATCCATAATAAATTTTTACCATATTAATGTTTTTATTACTAAGGTAAAGGTTTAAATGATTAAATGAGGGGATAACCTAAGAGAAAAGGTTTAAAACAACTAAAAAATCACATAAATTTCATTGTTTGATTTCATTTATAACTTATTATTCATATATTAAAATATATGACAATTTTGTTCCACTTGAATTGATTAATACATATATTATATAATAAATCTTCAAGTTTTTACAAGTTTACCACCAATATCACTTATAAAATGGCACATCTTCTTCTCACTTATCCACACTAATTGATATCTCTATTTCATCCAATTCCCTCCCAAATATATTTCCAAATTTACATTTAATTTTTTAGTAGTTAATGTCTCACTAAAATAAAATCTCGTGATTTCTAAAGGTTTGAGCTAAATGAAAATACCTTAAGAAGATGTAATGGCCTCTACTGATCAATTTTGAGTTTCTCCCTTTATTAATCTCTTAAAAATACTATATAACAATTTTAACATTATGAAGTAATTATATTGACTATAATAAAATTATTTTATATTAATACTACATCTATTTTTTATCTCATTTATATCTAAGGGAAAATAAAAACATCACTCATGCATATGTAAGGACTACCTTCTCTATGAAGAGATGTATTTTACTTTTAAACACCAAATTTCATGATTTTCTATATAGAATTCTTTTTTTTATAAATATTTTTTTTTAACATAATTATTACTCTTTTATTATAAATTATTATCTACATTATTACCCTCTCATCTATTGAAAAATGATAATGTTGCTCACACATATGTATGGACTACCACATTCAAAGTGAAATGTGATTTTGTTTTTCATTTACACTTATTATGGATGTTAATAAGGTTAAATTTACTGAATATAAATAATATTTATGATATTATTATGATTATGTAAATATATATTATTATTTACTGTTATTTTCTTCCATTAATTGCAAAATAAAAACATCACATCTCTATACGTATGGCCTGCCATCTCGAGGAAGTAATATAATTTATTTTTCATCACCTATTTTTATAAATGGTTATAAAACTATATATAATGAATAAATATTATATTCAAGAAATTATTATAATTTTTTAGATGATGAATCCATGATAAACGTTGAAGGACCAGAACCATAAAACTAAAACTTTCATGGGAAATAGAAAAGTTAACACACAAATATTAATTTTTTTGAAGAATTGTTCATAAATGGAAAATTATACATTATAATTGAATGATATATTGTAATATAAGTATTAACATGGTTCTTATATATTTATATAATAAATATATATTAATTATATATGATCTAAATGTGACATATAAATAATGATAGGACTTGAGTTAAGGGTTTATATATCAATCTCATTTCATTTGGGAAGTGTCTATGTTAAATTTTAATTAAGGGAGATTATTTTACCCTTATCATTTAAACCAAAAATATTTTTATTATCCTATAGGTTTTTATATGTTTTTCATGTTTTCCTTTTATTCTATTTTCATCAGTACTTCAAATGATTAATAAAATGTTTTTAAGAAAATCATGTGCTTGATTGAGTAGCATATCCTATGTTTTTTACAATGTTGAGTAGGATGATATCTGTCATTGTATAATATGAGATAAAATGAGAGGTTTTTAAACATTGGTTATTCTGTAGGAGATTATTTTTTCCTTTAATTTATTAGGCAGGTTCATCAGAGAGATGTCAGAGTTGGTACTCCTTAATCACACTAAGGCGAGGGTTCCCCATACTCTTTAAATAGGTAGAGTTGATTCCCCACTGTATTATATTGGGAACATGTCCTATATATATTGATACTCTACTATATTATTTCTCTATTTGGGTGTGGTTCTTCCACTGTGTTTGTGGATCCATCTGTTGTAGAATGCAATGGTGAAGAGAATCCCCCCAAACACAGATTCTTACGAGGTTACACATGATGTTAGGCATAAGAGATAGAATTTGGGAGTTATAGGAAAACTCATTTTACATAGATGGGATATTGATATGGATATCCTTTTTATATCTCATCTATGTTTCTTTATGAGCTTATATATATTTGGTTTTGTTTCCCTCTTTTTATGGGTTGTGCTAACCTCTGTGGTATCTTTTTATTTATTCCTTTGTGGTTTTCTGGGGTGTCCTTATAGATATGTATATTCTCACCCCTAGATGGTATTTTATTAAAACATTCATGTCTTTTGAAGATTATAGGCATATCGGTGGTGACATCGATGGAGAATAGTGATACTTGGGTGCATTTTTCATGTTTGGTAGTCAGACATTGATATTAGGATCCATGATCTCTTTTGTTTTCCTTTAATATATCCATAATTTGTTAGGTTAGGACAAAATTTCTAGTTGGGAATGTATTTTCCCCCTTTTTAATTCTTTTAATTTATATTTTTGTACACCTATGCATTCCCTAGATGTTATTGCATGCATGGTTATAATCAATATATTATTTTCTTTTATTATTCATCTGCATTTTTTCATGGACATTGTTGTGTGTGTGTGTGTGTGAAGGTACTCAGGATAAGTCATACCTTTTAATTTATTCTTTTTCAACACATTTCACCACCCCATATCCAATTTGAGGAAGACTTGGGGTTATCAGGCCTTGTTTTTCATTAGACATGTTGGCCCTGATGGGTTAGTTCGTGAAACTATGGGATAAAAATAATCAAGGAATTTGGGAATCAAGAACGTCAACCCATGCAGAAGATCAAGTTTATCTTACTATAGAAACCTTGGGATGATGGATCAAAGTAGAAGTAGTCACCATGTAAAGAAAACTAGACCCAAGGCTGAAGGGGGATATGGCACCATCTGTATTCCCAATCAGAACTGCATAAGGGAATTGCAAATCATAAGAAATTCTAGTTAATGAGTTGATAAGTAATTGAAGATGTGTTGGGTAGGGGTTAATCTAGGTAAGATTAGTCATAAATATGTAAAAGATCTTATTCCCGTTGTCTTTTAGGTCATGTACTTCATAATTTGTGCCAACGGGCTTTTGGGGGATATAATGGCTCCCTCTCAACCCAGGTTAAAAATGGGATTATCCTAAAATAACAATAAATAACTAATATCATTGTGATATTTAATTCAAGATCACAAAAATAACTTAAATAAGTCTATTTAAATTTAACTTATATTAAAACATATGTAAAAACCCATATAATAAATAATCATCATATGATAATAAATTTTCTAAACTAAATAAAATATAGATTAATAAGGTTTTTAATATGGTATCTAATAAACCTAATTTTATTATTTGTGAAGTTAAAAACATGCCAAAATGAATTAGGAACAAGTTAAGTATGGTAGAGTTATCAATTTATTTAGTTTTGGGTATACAACCTTTTTATAAACATTATTACTATATGGAACCTACTGAGCTGAAATAGATCAATATTTAGTTGGATGATTTTCTTAAGAAGGGATTTATTTTTCTCAGTGTTTCACCGTGGTAGGGCCCCATTCTAATTTCTAATAATTATGATGGTACTATTCGTATTTTTATAGACTATTGAAAGTTAAATTAGGAGACTATTAATAATAAGTAACATATTTCCCTTGAGGATGACCAGTTTGATCAGTTAATGGGGGTGAAGTGGTTTTCAAAATTTTATCTTAGGTCAGGTTATCACCCACTCAGTTTTGGATAGTTACATATCATGATGACAGCTTTTAAGAGATGGTATGGCCAAATTAATATATTTTAATTCCATTTTTAATGACAAAAACTCTTTATAGTTTCTGTATTTGTTGAAATAGATATTCCAACAATATCTCAACAACATTTATATGTTATTTGAGGTTGATATCATAGTTTACTCAAGATATGATAATGAGTTTGAGAACCATAAAAATCGGGTTTTGGAAATCTTGAGGAGTCGTCACCTTTATTGGAATAAATCTAAATACAATTTTTTGATCAATGATGTGGATTTATTAGAGAACATTATTTTCAAACATAATATCATAGTATATTCTAAAAAGGTGAAGGTTATCTTGTTAGGGGAAGAATAATTCAATGTCTTTGTGAAACAAAACTTCTTAGGCATGGTTGGATATTATCATTGGTTTACTAAGTATTTATAAAAGTTTTTATTACCTTTTACCTCTATTAAAAATAAAAGGATGAAACTTTATTAGGAAGCTAAATGTTAGCCTTATTTTAATGAGTTGAAATGGGGTATGATGTCAACCCCAATCTTGATCTTACCTGAATCTGGTCAGGGTTAAGTGGTATATTGAGATTATTTTATTTCCTGTTTGGGTTGCGTGATTATATATGGCAATCTTGTGGTGGTGGGTGGGTCTCATCATCATTGGAGACATTATAAGGATTACCCAACTCATGACTTAGATCATTAAATTATTATGAATTCACTTATATATTAGTGGTGCTATCTTTTTTGGGAGAGGTTCATAGTAACTTCTAATCAAAAGTTCTTGAGTTGCATTTTTTTTCATAAGGTTGTTAACCTTCGACTGAAATAATGGGTGGAATACCTATAGACATATGGATTCAAAATCACCTACACACTGGGGAAGGTTAATGTCATTACAGACATTCATAGTAGAAAATAACTGTCTTATGATATTTAGAATCAAAATAGGAGAGGAGCATTATAAGAACTTTCACTCAATTTCATATAGACATGTGGGAGTATGAGTTTGGTATGGTTCTAACCACTTTTCAGTTTTTATCTTCTATCCCTTATTCATTACTATAAAATCATCAATATTATAATAAGTATAGAAGAGTTAGATAATCTTTTTATGGTGGGGAGACCATTTTTTATTGGTCACTCCCTTATGATGGGATTATTCCCTTTGGTAATTATTTTATCATCCAATTATCTATCTAGAACTCTACGTTGCATGATTATCATAGTTCTTCATGTAACATTCCCCTATAACTATGAATATGTATTATTTTATGAGATGGAATTTATAGTATCAAAGTATGAAACATGATTTCACTGATTATTTATTTCACTATTACACCTTCTAGCTGATAAATGCAGAGCACTTAAATACTTTGGGTCTACTCCAACAACTTTTAGTTCCTTCCTAGAAATCAGAAAACATTTCCACATACTTCCTTGTTTGATTACCATATACTCCCTAATAAAATAATTCCATTTTGGTGGTAATCGATTTGTTGAAAAAAATTGGAACATTTTACTCTTATTAGGGAAACCACCAAGGTTGAAGATTTGGGTATGTTGTACATACTGAAGATTGTGATGTTTCATGGGGTCTCATGAACCATTTTCTCTAAAATGGATCCCAAGTTTACCTAATGGTTCTTGATAAGTCTCAAATTGGTTATTAGTAATAATTTCATATTGATTACATCATACCATCCACATATTAATGTCCATACAAAGTAAGCTATTTAGATATTAGAGGATATGTTATATGTCATAATCTTAGATTTAAGTGGATCATGGGATAGAAACCTAGAAATATTTGAGTTTTATTATAATAAAAGATACCTATTATTAATCAAAATGGACCCCATTGAGGATTTGTGTGGTTTCCCATATAGGTTACCTCTTTATTTGTAAGTGGTGGGTGAGACATCTCATGTGGGACCGAGTCTCGTTTAGGAGACATCAGTGATGATTTGGGACATACTTAGACACATGGTAATAGTTAAAAGTTATCATAAATCATATGTTTATTAGGAAATGAAAAATGATAGTATTCATTTTTATAATATATAATTTTCATGTGCTTAATTATTCATAAACAACATTTTTAGTGTGTTTTACAATTTTAACATTATTTCACATTACGATTAAAAATATTTATTAAAGTCTGTTATTACTTGTTACATATTTTAAAAACTCCTAAAACACTAAATGATCATGATTTAATATTAATATTACATTTCCATGTTTCTTGTTACATTGGTAACAATTCATTATTTTTTATCACTTGAATAATCACATTGGAAGATGGCCAAACTGGGCTTTTATGCCAACTCATTCTGGACAAAGTGAACTAGACAACAACTTAATGAAATTATTGTATAGGATAAGATCCAAGCCCAATGATTCTAAAATTTTAACTAAATATATATAATATCATAGGGAACATTCCATAAATAATTGAAAATAGCTCATTATATGTTTTTATAGGAATTTCTATGCATCCAAAGTTGAAGATAAAATTTTGGTCTATATTCTGTGGCCTAGAAAAAAATATCCCACAATTTCGATCATATATCAAAAACCAAAAATCGATTTGGGGTGAAATTTTATTGGATATTAGAAGTAATACTTTTATTAATTTTATTACTCTATGTACCACCATAATTCCACCATCTAAAATTTCATTTTAAATCCTTTGTTTTTTGGATGAAAGTTGGTGAAATTTTTTATCAAGGGTGGAAAAGTATTCTCTCCATTAACAATCCACCCACTTAGGATGACCAGAATTAATTGGGTTGACTTACACTATCATAGGAAAGATCCAAGTCTTTTAAAATTCCTATATAATGTAGCAATAGTGAAGGATTTAAGGATTTTTTGTTTTTTGTTTCATTGTAATGTTATGTTGCCGCTTTATCTTTGTAATCGCATTTATTTCTCATGTAAGTTGTTCGAATCACTATAGTTTTTAATAAAGGTTATTTATTTTTTCTTATTAAGGTATTTTTCAGATCACATTGATACCTTTTTTCCATGGTTTGATCTTATTCACAGAAAAAACTATTAAATTCTTCAAATAATGGTGGAGTGATCATTTTTTTCATTATTTTTTACTTCTTCAATTCTTCCCTCATAAGTATACTTATCATTTCCATTAAGATAATAGAATAAATGGAGGGATGAAACACTTATGTATTGATCCAAGGGAGTATAAATGGTATATATTGGATGTTATTTCTCACTCAATAAATTTTTAATAGTTTATTTTGTTTGAGTTTTTCATTCAATGATTTTCTCTCTTCCTCTTCCTTATTGAATTTTATCAGCACACTTTTCATGTGCTTATAATATTATTTACTTGAGTTCTCATGAAAATGATCTTCCATGTTTATAGGGGATTATAATGTTTATTTAATGGTGATAAACTAATAACTAAGATGTTTATACTGATTTTATTTAATGAATCTTTCTCGAGTTAATGAAATTAAAGTAATTTAAAAAAGAATTAAACCAATCCATCCCTTATAATAACCTTGGATCTTCCCTTTACCACAATTTGAGTACTCATAGATTTCTTAGTTATATTTTAATCCAATATAAAATCAACCCAAAGTTAACAAATTCATATCCAAATACAATCCATAGAATATAGGTTTCTTCTTTGTTCTCTAAGGATTCAACAACCCAAGCTAACCTACAAATGATCAATTAATGCTAAAAACTTGAGTAAATTTGTTCACGGCCAAATTTTGGCACTATTTTTGAGGATCAAAGTAATACATCTAGATACTCATTCTATTCTACCCCATTTATCTTTTATCATCCCAATTATCTATTCCAACCCCTGATTCCACTCCTATAGAAATTTATTTTGAACAAATCCAAACATGGGGAACCTTTTCTTACTTTAAATACCCTACACCAAGTATGGTGTGAAATGACCATACTATTTTACATTGGTGGGATAATCAACAACTGAATGAATCATAATTTTTAAAATACTATTATCCACAAAACATTCTAACCTAGAATGATTTTCAATCCCAATTAGGTCAAATTGACCATCCTCTGATGCAATTCCAACAATATAATTTTCCTCTTAGAATAGACCATTTGGGTAAATTCCTTTTTCAACCTGATTCCCAATCATTACTTGAGAAACTGTGTCCAAACTTTGAGAAAATTAATTCCTAGGTTACATAATTGAGATTATAACAACAAAGTATTGAAATGGTTCCATAACTCATTCCTACTTAGATTATCTCTTATTCATCAATGATAAAAGAATCTTTTTACACACAAACCGCTTATAAAAACACTATGATATGAATATTAATGAGTGTTTAAATTAAGAGGAAATTGATTTTCTATATTCAAAAGAAGATAATTTGACATCATTAATTGGTTTTCTTGAATATAGCTTCATTGATGATTTTCTAGAAACATAAATCACTAAAATATTGGGATAAATCCCAAAATTCAAGTATATGCCCATTTAGGACATTGATCTATCTAATTTGGTGATTTAATATTCTATTAAAAAGAAACCAATTATGTTGGGATATTTTGATAATGAAGTTGTGTTTGATTTAATATACCGACCTGTGTAGAAAATTCTAGCCAAACCGAGCTCAAAATCATTGTCCATATATTCCCACTCAAATTTTCTATTATAGGGGATAATAAAAAACATTATATCATAATTTTATCTTCTCTTGGTTGATAATAAATAAAAATTATCCATGACATATGAAGAAATATTAGGAATTAAATTTTATAGAACCTTTTAGATATTCATGGGATTTGCCCATTCATTGGGACTTATATGGTTTTTCGTGAATAAATTTCAAAACCTTGATGTCAACCCCATTAGAGACCGAATCAAAATATAATTAAATTGGGGAAAAATTTAATCCATAAAATGTTAAAAGTTAGTGTTGGATAAGTTGGGGTCCCATGTAAAGCTAAAAAATTTAAACTAAGTTCTTTTCAAGAGGAAACTAAGATTATTTTGTTGTTTTCATTTGTTTTTGTTTTTGTTTTTGTTTTTAATACCTTAAATAAAAATTGTTTTTTTCAATATAAATTTTTTTATAGTTTTTTTAGTTATAGGATCCCCTTGGGATTTCCACTAATCTCTAATGTTGTTTGAGTTTGATATTTAAAATCTTGATAAGTTTTATTTTTTCAATGTAACTAAATGCCATCAGGAGTTCATACCCAGACCTCAATCACCCACGAGGAGCATGCATGTGATAAGGGGATCAATGGAATAATCGAGAGAAGCATGAACATAAATTTCGAACACTAGGTGACTTTGTTCCTCTCTTTATTCACTAAAATATCTTTTTAAACCCCTATTCTATACCTCTATCCACTTCTAAATTTTATTTTTTTAAACACTACAAACACTATTATTTTATGTTGTCGGGTGAAAAGAAACAAAAAAAATGTTTCTGTCAATGAAAATTTTGTGTGTGTTAATGGAATGAAAAAATTCATTAACCATGAACATGAAAATACAAATTACAAAAATTGAAACTGGATATAAAATAATATTTAATGCCTTCATTTTGATTGTAATCCTTATTTATGCAGAGATTTTTGAAAGTGCGGTTGTCTAATTTGATTTTCACAATTTAATTTTTCATCCATTAAAAAAATTCACAACACACGGCCTTTATATTGTGGGGTATTAATTTGAGTTCTTGAGCTCCCATAATAAATTGGATAGTTTTGGTGATCATTTTAATTTTAAACTTAGTGTTCAAAAAAATAAAAAAAAATTATTACGTATTGAGAAATGGATTGACCTAATTTGTGGCTTTCGGTACGTGGGGATCATGACTCAATAATTTTATGGCCTATAGTTCATAATTTAATCACTATTTTTGGTAATTTGATTCTTTTTATTGAGTTAAATCAAGATGATTCCTGAGTGTGTGAGCTTCCCTTGGTTCCCAAAGGTCTTTTAGCTTCAGAGTCATCTACAAATTCTCACTAAAGGGGTTTACTTGATTGATTTCAACTTCAATTACCCAGGGAAAAGTGAAAAAAACAAAAAAAATACTCACATTAATATTGAAATTTGATTCCACCTATCGCTTCTATATTTTACCCCATGAATAAAGATGATCCACATATCTATTGTGATTCACATCATCAGGATTAATTAAAATTGGATGGAATGTTCCAATGAATTTCAACAAAAAATGGGATTGGTCTTGGGAAATTTTTATTAACTTATCTCGTGTTAAATGATTTTGATGCATTTAATAGTTGTTTTATATTAGGTTTTTTGTTGATCATTGTATATTAAAATGTTTTTAGAAAAAAGAATTGAAATTTTATATTTTTGACATACATTTTTCATGGAAATAGAAAAACTGATGGTGGGGCATGATTAGCCACTGAAATAGGGTAATAGTAAATTTTTTAATATAAAATTTTCTTGTGTCTCATTATTAATAGACACAATTTTCATTGAATTTTACAATTTGAAAATTATTTCACATCATGATTGTAATTTTTTCTTAAAGTAAAATATTACTTGGTTTATATTTAAATACCTCTTAAAACACCAAATGTTCATGATTTTACTTTTATATTTAATATTCAGGTTACTCATTCGATTAAGAACTTTTTTTGATCACTTGAATAATCAAATTGGAAGATGAATAAGGTGGGATTTCATGCCAACACATTATATGGGGAAGTGAACTGGACAGCTGCCCAATGAAATTATTTTATAAGAGAAGATCCAAAAAATGATTCTTAAATATTAACTAAAGATATATAAAAACATGGTAAACATTCCATCCAACATTTATAAGATATAATTATGAATTTTAAAGGGAGTTCCATGTGGCCCAAGATGGGTATAAAACTATGGTTGAGATTCTTGTGGCCAGAAAAACATCCCATAATTTTGATCATATCTAAAAAAACCATTTGGGTTGAAATTTTACAATTTGTAAAGAGACATATGGGGATTAATATTTTTCTTATATGGACCATAAAAATTTGGCCATCTATATGCTTATTTTGGTGCCTCTATTTGGTCGATGCAAGGTGGATCACATTTATTTCAACGGTGGAAAAGTCTTCTCCCCCTTAACATTCCACCAACCTAGGCCCCCATCCTTAATTGGGGTTAATCCACTATTATGGGACATATCCAAGGATTCCAAAATTCTTATTTAAGGAATTGGTGTTGAAGGAGTCAAGTGTTCTTGGTTTTTGGTTTCATTGTAATGTTATGTTGTTGCTTTGTCTCTGAAATCACATTTATTTCTCATGTATGTTGTTTGAATCAAACTTGTTTTTAGTAAAATTAATTGATTTTCCCTCATTATTTTCTTATTCATATAACGTTGATACCTTTTCCCCATTGTGTGAACTTATTCACACTAACACTTCTGATGTTCTTCACACAATGGTGGAGTGGTCGTTATTTAATTATTTTCACTTCTTCAATTCTACCCTCATGAGTCTAATTCCTACTTCGATTGAGATAATAGCATGAATGGAGGGGTAAACCTCTTATGGGTTGATCCAAGGGACTATCAAGGGTCTGGATTGGATGTTATTTCTAAATAAATAAATGTTTAATAATTTATTTTATTTGAGTTTTTCATTCAATAATTTTCTCTCTTCCTTATCCTTACTGAATTTTATTTCCACACTTCTCATGTTCTTATAAGATACTTTAACTAAGAGTGCTCATGAGAAGTATCCTCTAAGTGTATAGGTTATTATCATGAATATTTTAATGTGATAAACTTGTAAGTGAGTAGCTCATATTGATTTAATTGAATGAATCCTTCTTGAGTTAATCAAATTGAAATAACTAAAAAAAGGAATTCATCCAATCCATCCCCTGTAATAACCTTAGATCAACCCTTTATAATTACATGAATTCAGATATATATCTTAGTTATATTTTAAACCCATAAAAAATCAACCAAAATTTCACCACTTCACATCCAAAAATAGCCCATAGAATGTATGTGTCTATAGGTTTATTCTTAGGTATCTAAGGACTCAACAACCCAAGATACACTAAAAATGAATGCTTAGCCCTAAAAATATGGTCAAATTTGTTCAAGACAAAATTTGTTTTAGGATTTATAGATACATAAGTAATACACCTTGACACTTATTCTATTCTCTCCCATTTCTCTTTTATCGTACCAATTCTCTATTCCAACCAATTATTCCACTCTTATGGAAAGCCATTTTGAAAAAAATCCAAACATAGGGAACCTATTATTACTTTTACTACCTTACATCAAGTGTGACGTACAATGACCATTCTATTTTCTGTTAGTGGGATAATCAAAAACACAATGAACCACAATTTTTTAACTCATATGATCTGAAAAACATTCTAACCTATATTGATTTTCAATCCCAATAGTCCAATTTGAACATCCACCTATGAAATTCCAAAAAAATACTTCTCTTCCTAGAATATACCATTTGGATCAACCCTTTTTTCACCTGATCCCCAACCATTACTTTAGAAAATATGACGATAAATGGAGACAATGACTTTTGATGTTACATAATGGATATTAGAACTATAGAGTATTTAAATGATTACATAAACCATTCCCAATCAAGTTGTGTTTTCTTCATTATTGATAGAAGAAACATGTTATGCACAAACCTCTTATGAAAAAAATACAAGATTTGAATATTAATGATCATTTAAATAGAGAGGAAATTGATTTTATGTATTCAAAATAGTAGAATTAGAAATCATGGGTTGAGGTTCCTAAATATACCTCCATTGATGATTTTTCAAAAACATAACTCATTGAACAAATGGGATAAATCACAAAATTCAAGTCCATACCCATTCCTAAAACCGATCTATCAAATTTTGTAATTGAATCTTTTATTCAAATGAAACTAATTCTTTTGAGATATTTTGAAAATGAAATTGAGTTTTATTCAAAGTCTCGACTTGTGTTTGGAAATATTAGACAACCCAAGCTCAAAACCAAGGTCCATAAATCCCCAATTAAGTTTTCATTTATAGGGGATAATAAAAAATATATATCATAATTTCAGCCTCTCATTATAGTAATAAAGAAAAAAATATCTTTGATCTATTAAGAAAGATTAAAAAATAAATTAGATGGAACCTATTCAATATTCATTGGATTAGCCCTTTCATTGGGACCTATATTGTTTTTCATGAATCAATTTAAGAAACATCATGTCTATTCCATTGTATACTCAATAAAAATATAATTAAATTATTTAAAATTTGAATCCTTAAAATTTTACAAGTTCATGTTGGATAAGTTGGGGGGTCCAAGTCGATCTAACAACTTTAAACTAAGTGATTTTTGGGAGGAAACCCAGATTCATTTTTTGTTTTCATTTGAGTTTTTTTGTTTGTATTACCTCAAATAAAAAAAGGGTTTTTTTTAATACAAAATTTTTTTGACTGTTTTTTAGTTAATGGAACCCCTTGGGGTTTCCGATGTGCTATAATGTTATTTGAGTGTATGATTTAAAATATTAATAAGTTTCATGTTTTCTATGGAGCCAAATTCCATCAATAGTTCATACTTAATCCTCAATCATCCATGAAGAGACTGTATGAGACATGTAGATCAAAAAATTATAATTATGAGAAGCATGAATTTTAATTTCAATGACCAGGGGACTTTGTTCATCTATTTATTCACTCAAATTTCTTTAAAACTCATATTCTCTACCTCTATCCACTTATAAATTTTCTTTTATTTAAACACTGGGAATAGTGTTATGCTATGTTGGGGTGAAAATAAAGGGAAAAATTGTGTCAAATAAAATATTTTGTGTGTTAATGGAATAAAAAAATTTCGTTGAACATGAACAATAAAATACACATTATAAACTTTGAAACTAAATATCAAATAATGTTTCATGCCTTGATTATAATTTTAATCTATTTATAAGTTCATGAGTATAGATTTTGGAAAGTGTGGTTGTCTAAGGTTATTTTTACCATTTACTTTCTCATCTATTAATAAAATTCAAAAAGCATTCTTTTTAGATTTTGAGGTATTAATTTGAGTTCTGGGGCTCCCAAAATAAATTCCATGGTTTTGGTGATCATTTTTATTTTAACATGGGTATTCAAATAATAATAATAATAATAATTTCATGTAGGGAAGTGGGTTAATATAATGTGTGGATTTCGACACTTGGGGATCATGACTCCATAGTTATATACACCATATTTGGTCATTTTATCTATATTTATAATAATTTGAAATTGTTTTTTTTATTTAAATCGAGATAATTCCCAAGTATGTGAGCTTCACATGGTTCTATATGGTCTTTGAGCAAGGGAGTCATCATTAATGTCTCACTATAGGGGTTTACCTGATTGAGTTAAATTTAAAATACCATAGAAAAGGTGAAAAAAATATAAAAAGGAATAATTATATTAATATTAAAATTTTATTTCACCTATCACTTCCATATTTTTCCCCTTTAATAAAGATGAACCCATGTTTATGTTGTCATGCACAACAAATCATCATGATTAATTTTTATTGGATGAAATTTGGAGATGAATTTGAACAAATGAATGGGATTGGGCTTGGGATATATTTATGAACCTATATCATGTTAAATTATTTTGATATGTTTTATTATTTTTTGGTATGATGTCTTTTGGTGATCATCGTATATTCAAATGTTTTTTAGAAAATGGGATTCTAATTTCATATTTTTTATATAAAATTTTCATAGGACTATAAAAATTCAATATGGGGGTGAGATTAACCATTTAAATAGGCTAATATTAATTGTCATAATATATAATTTTTATGTGATTCATTATTCATAAACACAATTTTTAATGCATTTTACAATTTAAGAATTATTTCACATTATGATGGTAATTATTTATTAAAGTGAACTATTACTTGGTAAATATTTTAACACCACCTAAAATACAAAATGGTCATGATTTAACTTTAATATTTCATTTTTAGGATTCTCATTCCATTGGGAACTTTCATTCTTCTAGATAACTTGAAAAATCACATTGGAAGATGACTAAAGTGGGATTCTATGACAACACATTCTGGTTGAAGTGAACTGGATAGAAATCCAATGAAACTATTGTATGGTTCAGGATCCAAGCTACATTATTCAAAAAAATTAACTGAATTAGAGAACATCATTAGGAACATTTCACCCAATAGTGAAAATAGTTAATTATGAGTTTTAGAGGGTATTACATGTGGCCCAAGTCAGAGATAAAATTATGGTCCATATTCTGTGGCCTAAAAAAACAACCCACTATTTTGATCATATATTTAAAACCAAAAATCTATTTGTGATGAAATATTATAGGCTTTTAGGATATATTCGGTGACAAATTTTCTGGTTCTATGGTCCACTACAATTAAACCATTTATAAGGTCATTCTTGGGCCTCCGTTTAGTAGATGTAAGATGAATCATAATTTTTTCAAGGGTGTAAAAGTCCTCTATCCATTAACTTACCACCCACCTAGGCCCCTTAGAATTAATTAGGATGAATTCCACTGATAGAGGCTTGACCCAAGTCTTACAAAATACCTATTTAAGGTAGTGGTTATTAAGGAGTTAAGTATTCTTTGTTTTTTATTTCATTATAGTGTTGTGTTTCCACTTTGCCTTTGTAATCGCATTTCTTTCTCATATAAGTTGCTCAAATAACCTTATTTTCTAATAAAAGTTCTTCATTTTCGATTATTTGGATCTCTTTTATATAATTTTGATACCATTTCTCGAGGGTGTGAACTTATTCACACCATCACTTGTGAAATTCCTTAAAAAACAGTGGAGTGATCATTATTTCATTACTTTTCACTTCTTCAATTCCTCCCTAATGAGTCTACATCCCAGTTCCATATAATTGATAGCATCAATAGAGAGATAAAAATAATATGTGTTGATCCATAAGAGTAACAATAGTCTGTATTGGATGTTATTTCTCACTCAATAAATTTTTAATAATTTTTTTATATGTGTTTTTCATTCAATTATTTCCTCTCTTCCTCATCCTCATTAAATTTTATCACCACACATTCCATGTTCTTATAAAATTATTTTACTTATGAGTGCTCATGAAAATTAAATTTATGCTCTTTCTTCCAATGAATATCGTCATTTAATTTTATCACCACATTTTTAACTAGAATTTAAATTAGAAGTAAATTGATTTTCTATATTCAAAAGAGAATAAATTAATATCATGTATTGATGTTCCTATATATATCACCATTTATGATTTTTCAAAAACACAAACCACTGAACCATTGGGAGAAATAAATAACTTCAAGCCCATACCCATTTCAGACACTGATATATCTAATTTGGTGATTGAATCATATATTTTAAATGAACCAATTTTGTTTAGAGATTTTGGAAATAAAATTGAGTTTGATTCAATGTCCCAACCTTTGTTTGAAAATTCTTTCCAACCCAACCTCAAAATCAAGAGCCATATATCCCCTCTCAAGATTTCCATTATAGGGGATAATCAAAAAATTCATGTCAACATTTCATCCAATCATGATTCTAATAAAAGCAAAATTATTATTGATTTATTCATCAACATTAGGGAATCTATTCATTGTAATCTTTTCAATATTCATGGTATTATCCCATTCATTAGACCTATATGGTTTTCCATGATTTAGTTTCAAAACCATCATGTCAAAACCATTGGAGACTCAATCAAAATATAATAAATGTGATGAAAAATTTAATCCTTAACATTTTAGAAGTTTTTTTCAGATAAGTTGGTGGTTCAAATTCGATTTAATGACTTAAAACAATGTGTTTTTTTTGAGGAAACACTGTTTCATTTATTGTTTTCAATTTTTTTTGAATTACCTTGAATAAAAAAGGATATTTTTTTCAATACAATTTTTTTTGTTTTTGATTATTTTTTTAGTAAAGGGAACCCCTTGGGGTTTCCAGTGTGCTCTAATGTTGTTTGAGTTTGATATTTAGAATCTTAAGATTTTTTTTGTTTTTAATGGAAATAAATTTTATCAAGAGTTCAATCCTATTCCATAATCATCCATGAGGAGCCTTCATGTGACAAGGATATCAAAGGAATAATCGGGAGAATCATGAACTTCAATTTGAAACACAATGTGATCTCTTTATTCAGTCAAAATTATTTTAAAAATAATTATATCTACATATCACCCATTCAAAATTTTCATTCTTCAAACAATGGGGACAATTTTATTCTAGGTTGGGAATGAAAAGAAAGAAAAAAATGTCCGTGTGAAATAAAATTTTGTCTTTCTTAATGGAATTAAAATTTTCTTTATCCATGAACATGAAAAAATACAATGTAAACTTTGAAAATAAATTTCAAATAATTTTCCAGGACTTGATTCTAATTTTAATCCATATTTAAGTTCAGAGCATAGATTTTGGAAAGTATGTATTTCTAATTTGATTTTCACCATTTACATTTTCATCTATTAAAAAATAAAAATGCACACCCTTTATATTATGGGGTATTAATTGGAGTTCTTAGGATACCATAATAAATGGAATATATTTGGTGATCATTTTGATTTTAACATGAGTATTTGAAAAAATAAAATAAAAAATGTGTGTAGAGTAATGGATTGACCTAATGTGTGTGTAATGTCTCATATTTTATGTTTATTATTTTTAAATATTTTATGGAATTATTTCGAGATCGGGCGTGAACACGACACATCATTCTGTGGTCCAGTGAGCCCAGAATGGTGGTTTGAACTTTTTTAAGTTAAGTGAGTCGGCGCTTGTGCACGGTTGTGGAAGTTTCCAAACGGATTCCCGGATTAAAAATCTAAGGGAACCGTTGCATTCGGGATGAAAACTTTGCCTAATAACGACTGTAACCTCGACCGACACAGGTCGTTTGCAAAGTTTAATTTTGGGCGCTGTAAAAAGGGAAGCACTTTAGAAGGGATAAAATAAATTAATGATTTATTTTATTATTTTAAAACGTTTCCTTTTTTTGAGCATGACCTAATCCTCCCATATAAATGCATCCTTATGGAAAATTCACAGGGTTAGCCTCATAACCCTGTGAGTTGAGAGAGAGAGAGAGATTTATCTTGGAGCTTGGGTGGAGGAGGACGCGTTGGTGAACGACGACGGATCGAAATCGAGAATCATTGCGCCGACGTTGAAGGATCACGACAACAATGACAGTGTGGCGCCTTCGTCAACGATAAATACTTTTGAAAGGTAGGGGTTTGTTATTTCAATTTCTTTTCCCTGTTTTGAGTTTAAACTGAGAACGCGGATCAACCACGAACAAGTTGATCCGAGGATTCATGCATTCTTGCTGGAGGGATTTTCTTTGGGTTGATTTTGGGTAAATAATCCATGCTTTTATTTATGTTGATCTATACTCTGTTTAAACCTATTAATGGGAGCGGATCAATGTCGTGATTAACGATGGTGGAGGTTCGTTCCTCAATTTGTTTATTTGGATTTTTCCCCTTCTTTCCTCGCGCATTCTTCACGTTCTTCGCGGGACGACGAACAACAGATCATTGTGCAACCATTCTGCAATGAAACAATCCCAAATCTAAGGTTCGACACCATAACAACCTTGTGGAGGTGCAGTGATGATGGCGGACGACGAATCAGACCAGATCAGAAAGAGCGTTCTTTGACCGTTCTTCATGCGGGAAGATCAAAACACGTTTTCGGAGCCGATCGGAGGTCCGGAAACACCAAAAGTAGCTTCGTGTCATTGGGGTGACCAAAACCTGAAGGTTTCATGGTGATCAGATGGCTGGATCAATGATCATAGCAGCACAGGAGGCACGCCGGCGAAGAGCGCCATTTCTGGAAATTTCCAGAATACACAGCGTGTACTTCTGAAGAACACGTAATGTAGTACTGGCAGCAGCGGCTAGGGTTTCGGGGTCAGAGAAGAATCACACGGCATGTGACCCTGGTCACACGGTGTGTTGGACCTTCCCCGAAGCTCAGCGTGTACTTTGGGTCGTACACGGACATGGGATGATCTACACGGATTCAGGCGACACGGCGTGTACAAATTGGCAGAAGCGGCTACGCGGGACTCAGCATGTATCTCGGGGATACACGAACATGGGATGGAGTACATGACCGTGTACTCCATCACACGGCCAGGCGAGGATAGCATTGTGGGTCACCTCGTGTGCGGATTACACAGGTTGGAGTACACGGGTTGATGACTGTGTACGGGCACATGGCCAGAGTACATGGAGCCAACCCCAATTACCTAGACATGGCATGTACACCATACTACATGCTGTGAACTTAGTTTTTCCTACACGACTAGCCTATGACACGTGTCGTTGTACACGGGTAGTACCTGGGGTCAGACAACACGGTGTGTATCTTTTCTACATGTCATGTACTTTTTGGAAAACGCCATGGTCCTTTCGTTCACTGTACCTTGGACATCTTTCGTTTGGGTTATTGCGCCTTCTTCTAGTTCCCCTGAAGGTCAAACATAATTTCCCACTCAGGAGTATGATCCCTTCAGCAGGACTTTCTATGATAGAGTCAGACATCCATCCGAGAGGCCCAGATCGAGATCCTCTATCCATTCTTGACCCTAGGTAGAGTCCGGCATCGACGTGACCAAACTTACCGGGCGTTGATCCTCTACCTAGCTATTGTATCACCTAACGGGTGAATCCGGATGAGTCATGGTATCTGCCATGGCCTTGGCAGTGATCCTCATCTATGTATCATGATCTTTCCCACTCAGGAGTGTGTCTCCCGTAATGAGTGCTTCTATCTATCGTGATCTTTTCCACTCAGAAGTGTGTCTCCCGTAATGAGTGTAGCTATCTCTCGTGATGGTTTTTGACGAACACCACTTCTCAGACGGACATCATCAGAGTTATAAGACCCATGGAGTGTGTTCTCCAAGAACGAGTACATCACGGAATCTTCGAACAGAATCCCTAACAGGGGTGTGCGGTCATGCGACTTGTCTCTAGACTAAAGTATAGGTTTTTTGTATATCATGATTGTTCTATATGTTATGTAGACATATACTGTGCATAGATGACTGTACCTTTACTTTTTTTACTACTTTTTGGTTTTTGGGTCCTCTACTGAGTTTTTTATACTCACCCCTGCACGGGCTTTTCCCACACGTTTGGTGTCCTGTGCAGATGAGTAGCCTTTTGAAAGAGTCTAGGGCGGACTCAGACAAGACCCAACTTTCTGATTTCCCTCCAGGCCGAGGTGTTCATACGAATATGAGCAGCAGTCCCAGTACCTTTTGTGCTCACAGGTTAGACTTTGCAGTTTTCACACTCTTGTTTGTTTGTTTTTGGTGGGCTTGTATTCTGGACCAGTTTAATTTTATAGTACTCTACCTTTCATCGTACTCTGTTGGTTGGGTTTAGTTGTACGCATGCATTTTTGTTCCTTAGTGGTTTTTACATTTTAGCATTTGTGGGCTTGGAGATGTGTGCGTGTGTACATGTACTTAGAAAATACCTCCCATGTTAGTAATATGCCTACTCGGTTCTAGTCACCAGCCCTTGGCCAATTGTAGGTGGGCTTGGGGAGTCATGGCACGGGTCCCACTGGGACAGGTCATGACAGAGTGGTATCAGAGGTGGTCAGTTCTACCTTAGGAACAAGAGTCTGTGAGTTTGGTTTGGGGAAACAGTGTTTAGTGTTTCGGGTTTGGCTTTCAGGTCAGGGACCCTAGTGTTGGTGTGACGACCGACGTATCCATACACCAGGACTCTGATAACCTGCTTTTCGACTCGGTTCATGAAAACACTGGTTTCGGGGAAATAAAAGGTACATGCATCATATATAAATGGGTTGTGTTTTCCATGTCCTTTATGTCAGCTATCCAGATATACTCTTTGACCATGGTAAATCTTGTTTCCTTACAGGATGCTTCCGCGACGCATACCCACTAGGATTCAGCAGCACAATCACGAGGATGAACCCCTAGTGACGAGGCTTCGATACAGGGACCAGCTCCTCAGGCGTTGCCACCAGGTGGTGCACCTTCTATACCACCACCAATGGAGCAGCCAGTGGTACCTGCAGTACTGACTAGTGAGGAACGCAGGCTTAGCGCACTCCATGAGTTCTAGAGACAGAGACCCCTTAGGTTCCGAGGCGAGCCCGACCCTTATGCGGCTGAGGACTGTCCTAAGGTGGTGACCAGGATTTTCTGACTAGTGAGGACACTAGCAGACCAGATGGTGATCCTAGAAGAGAGCCTTCTTCAGGGTTCGGTCGGACGATGGTGGAGTCTGACCATACAGACAAATGACGAGGAGACTCTTTCATGGACGGAGTTTGAGCGACTCTTCCAGGAGGAGTTCTATCTTGTTACGCTGAGAGTTGTATGCATCCAGGAGCTTCTTCAGCTCTAGTAGGGCAGTATGACAGTATCTGACTATTCATCGAGGTTCACCAACCTCTCCAGGTACTCGATGGATATGGTCAGGGATCAGTACTTCAGATCTTAGACCTTTGAACTAGGTCTAAGGCATGACATTCGTGCTAGTGTCGTGCCTCTATGAATTTCCACTTATGCTAGAGTGATAGAGAGGGACTTGGTGATCGATAGCTTCTCGGCGGAGCAGACACAGCCACCGACAGTCAATAGTAGACAGACCGGTTCAGAGATTCTGAAAGTAGGGAGCCTATGTCAGGCACAGGGATCTGGATATAGGAAATGTCAAAGGAGGACCCAGGATAGGGGATTTACAGTCCAGGGCTCTCAGGCTGGATCCAGTCAACCTAAGGAGAAGTGATTCTATGCATGCGACAGTAGGGGACATCTCTCTAGAGATTTCCCAACCCGTCGAGCTGCTAATAGGGAAGCGGTGGATGGACCAACAAGGTAGAGGTAGAGAATAGATCCGGAAAACCCGCCAGGGGGCAGACATGGAAGAGGAGTAGGGAGAGCTGCTGGTGGTGGTAGATGCTTCCACTGACTTCCACCACCACCCCTAGGAGGTCTACACCAGGCTCAGGGAGTTAGAGGACAGGGGAGAGGACAGCTGCATGCGGTCGAGGAATACGACCCAAGGGATTTAGGGATGATTCAAGGTATGATTTTTGTCTTTTATACCTTATCTACTGTACTCATATACACAGGTGTCAGTCATTACCTTATAGCCACATGTCTTGTGCAAAACCTCGAGATTCCAGTAGAACCGTTGACTCGATCCTTACGCTTGGAGACACCTACGGGAGGATACTCGCTGATCACACACCTTTTTAGACAGTTTTATCTTACCCTTGGAGGCGAGAGTTTCAGTTGGAACCACTTGGTGGTAGCGTCGAGGCCTTAAAATGTCATTCTCGACATGGATTGGTTATCTTCGGTCCATGATGAGATTGAATCTTTTAGGCGAAAGACACGGTGTGTCCGCCGTGATGGAACGAGGTTTTCCTTTGTCGGAGAATGGGAAACCCAGGCAGCACAGAATGGGCTCAGGCATAGATGGGTGCAGCCGATCACTCATGAGTTGGATAGACTTACCCTCAGAGCAGTAGATGTTGTGAGCTCTCAGTTTACAGTAGTGGTGGTGGAGTATGAGGAAGTATTTCCCGAAGACGTTCCAGGATTACCTCCCCGCTAGGAAATTGACTTCTGCATCGACTTACACCTCAGGATAGAACCGATTTCATCATCGGCTTATTGGATGGCTCTCGCAGGGCTTCATGAGCTGAGGGTGCTGTTGGGGGATTTGTAGAGCAAGGGTTTCGTAAGACCTAGCATTTCACCCTGGGCGGACCTGGTCTTGTTTTCCAAGAAGGCCGACAGAGGTTTGAGAGTGTGCATGGATTAACGGCGCCTGAACCTGGTGATGGTGAAGAACAAGTATCCACTGCTGAGAATCGATGACCTCTTTGATCAGCTAAGAGGGGTACAATGGTTCTCAAAGGTTGATCTTCGATCAAGCTATCACCAGCTACGAGTGCGGGATGAGGATATACCGAAGATAGCTTTTAGATGTCGCTACTGTCACTATGAGTACTTAGTGATTCCTTTTGGCGTGATGAACGCCCCTGAATTGTTCATGGGGCTGATGAACTGGATCATCCAGCCATACTTGGACCGGTTCGTGGTGGTCTTCATCGAAGACATCCTTGTGTACTCGGAGTTAGAGGAGGAGCACGTGAGACACCTGTGGATGGTTCTGGACATACTCCCGGATCACCATCTCCATGGAAGTCTCTTGAAGTGTAAGTTCTAGATTCAGGAGGTCCACTTTCTGGGACATGTCATCTCAACAGATGTAGTGGCTGTGGACCCAGCCAAGGTGGAGGCTGTGTTAGCATGGGATCTAACTTAGAGCGTAACGGAGGTGTGAAGCCTCCTTGGATAGGCAAGATATTACCAGAGATTCATTCCTGATTTCTCCCAGATATCAGAACCAATGAAGACCTTGACCAGGAAGGGGAAACCCTTCGTGTGGACAGAAAAGTGCCAGAAGGATTTTGTGCAGCTGAGAAAGAGTTTGACGAGCGCCCCAGTCTAGAGATTGTTGGAGGAGGGTGTCGAGTACATAATTTTCTGTGAAACATCAGGGACCAGGCTTGGCTATGTCCTGACGCAGCGGCATGAAGTGATTGCTTATGATTCACGCCAGCTTAGTCCATATGATCAGAACTATGTGATCCATGATCTCAAGTTAGTAGTGGTAGTCTTTGCATTGAAGATTTGGTGACACTACCTTATGAGTGAGAGGTTCATTGTCTACTCTGACCAAAAGAGCCTCAAGTACATCTTCTCATAGAAGGATCTAAATCTGAGGCAGAGGCATTGGATAGAGTTCCTCTAGGACTATGATTTTGAGATTATCTATACTCCTATAAAGGGGAACAAGGTGGCAGATGTCCTTAGCAGAAGGTCAAGCTCACATCTGTTGAGTGAGGCGACACAGAAGTTAGCCGTGTTACAGTTATCCTTCATGGATGGAGAGGATATAGCTTACCTACAGTCAATGGTTGTCAACCCTCCACTCTTATAACGAGTTAGGGAGGCACAACTTGGGGATGTTGATTGTGTGGCTTTACGTGCTTAGTTATCCACAGGACATGCTCCTGATGGATATTAGTAATGTGGGGAGAACGTACTTCTTTTCATAGGATGCACTATTGTACCAGTGGCATTCCAGGAGGAGTTCCTGAGGGAGTTTCATACATCCACTTTGGCAGTACATCCTGGAGTGGCCAAGATGTACCAAGATCTCCAACGACAGTTCTGGTGGTCAGACATGAAGAAGGTAGTAGAAGAGATCGTTTTTAAATGCGTCATATGCCAGCAGGTGAAGGCTGAGCACCATGTTCCAGCGGGATTAGCTCACCCCCTGGAAGTTCCAGAGTGGATGTGGAATGGAATATCGATGGACTTCGTGATAGGATTACCACATACATCCAAGGGGAATGATTCCTTCTGGGTGATTGTTGACCAACTCACCATGTAGCCCCACTTCTTAGCTATCAGGGAGCAGAGTTCTGTAGAGATCATGGGACGCCTCTATGTGCAGAAGATAGTCCAGATTCATGGAGTCCCCTCGACTGTAGTCTCAGATCAAGATTCCCGCCTCACATCCCGGTTGTGGAATGGATTTCAGTAGACATTTGGGACTCAGAAATGCTTGAGCACAGCGTTTCATCCCCAGACTGATGGTCAGATGGAGAGGACCATTCAGGTCTTGGAGGACATGTTGCGAACCTATATCTTAGACTTTTGTCGTAGTTGGGAGGACCAACTACCACTGGTGGAGTTTGCGTACAATAATAGCTACCACTCCACCATTGGTATGGCACCGTTCGATGCTTTGTATGGGAGACCTTGCCGGTCACCGCTTTGCTGGACCGACCCTGGAGAGTCAGCACTCATGGGTCCAGAGTTAGTGAGAGCTACCATAGAGAAGGTACAGGCCATCCGAGAGTGAATGAAGACTGCACAGAGCTGGTAGAAGTCTTATGCTAACAGGTGATGGAGACATATGGAGTTCGAAGAGGGAGACCATGTCTTTCTTCGGGTCTCACCTTGACGAGGGTTGTAGATATCTGGCTGAGGAGTCAAGCTATCTCTGAGGTTCATCGAACCTTTCCAGATTCTGTGTAGAGTTGGCGAGGTGGCATACCTCCTAGATCTACTTCCACAATTGCATCAGGTACATGATTTCTTCCATGTGTCATAGCTGAGGAGGTACGTGCATGACCCATCACACGTCATCGACTGGGGCGTGCTAGAAATCGAGGATGGAGTGACCTTTGCTGAGTACCCGTTAGATATCGAGGATCGGCAGGAGAAGATCCTTCGTGGGCGATCAATTCCCTTGGTGCGCATCTGGTGGTAGCATAAGAATCTTTAGGAGAGCACGTGGGAGCGGGAGGCTCAGATCCGTGCCCAGTACCCACATCTTTTTGAGTAGCCATTCCTTTGGCTTTTTGGGGATGTAAATCCCCAAGGTGGGGAGAATGTAATGTCTCATATTATTCGTTTATTATTTTTAAATATTATATGGAATTATTTCTAGACCGTCCATGAAGACGACACATCATTCTGAAGTCTAGTTAGCCCAGAATGGGGGTTTGAACTTTTTTAAGTTAAGTGAGTCGGCGCTTGTGGAAGTTTCCAAACGGATACCCAGATTAAAAATATGAGGGCATCGTTGTGTCCGGGATGATGACTTTTCCTAAGAAAGACTCTAACCTTGACCGGCGTAGGTCGTTTGAAAAGTTTAATTTTGGGCTTTGTAAAAAGGGAAGCACTTTAGAAGGGATAAAATAAATTAATGATTTATTTTATTATTTTAAAACATTTCCTTTTTTTGAGCACGACCTAATCCTCCCCTATAAATGCATCCTTATGTAAAATTAATAGGGTTAGACTCATAACCCTATGAGTTTAGAGAGAGAGAGAGAGAGAGATTTATCTTGGAGCATGGGTGGAGGAGGACGTGTTGGCGAATGATGACAGATCGAAATCGAGAATCGCTGCACCGATGTTGAAGGATTGTGACAACAACGGCAGCGCGACACCTTCGTCAACGATTGATCCTTTCAAAAGCAGCACGGGAGGCGCGCTGGTGAAGTGTGCCATTTCTGGAAATTTTCAGAATACACTGCGTGTACTTCCGAAGAACATGCCGTGTTGTACTGGCAGTGGCGGCTAGGGTTTCGAGGTCAGAGAAGAATCACACGGCGTGTTGGACCTTCCCTGAAGCTCAGTGTGTACATTATGTAGTACACGACCACGGGATGATCTACATGGCTTTAGGCGACACGGAGTGTACAACTTGGTAGAAGGGACTATGCAAGACTCGGTGTGTATCTTGGGGATATGCGGACACGGGATGGTGTATACGACCGTGTACTCCATCACATGGCCAGGAGAGACCAGCAGTGCGGGTCACCCCATGTGTGGATTACACGGGTTGGAGTACACGGGTTGATGACTGTATAGGAGTACATGGCCAGAGTACATGGAGCCAACACCAATGACCCAAACATGGTGTGTACACAATAATACATGCTATGTACTTAGTTTTTCCTACACGACCAGCCTATGACATGGGCCATTGTACACGGGCAGTACCCGGGGTCAGAAAACACGATGTGTATCTTTTCAACACGTCATGCACTTTTTGGAAAACGACATGGTCCTTTCATTCACCATACCTTGGATATCTTTCGTTTGGGTTAGTTCCCCTTCTTCTCGTTCCCCTGAAATTCAGGAATCATTTCCCACTCAAGAGTATGATCCCTTCAGCATGACAATCTGTGATAGAGTCATACATTCATCTGAGAGGCCCAGATCGAGATCCTCTATCCATTATTGACCCTAGGTAGAGTCAGGCATCGATGTGACCAACCTTACCGGGTGTTGATCCTCTACCTAGCTGGTGTATCTCCTAACTGGTGAATCCGGATGAGTCGCAGAATCCTCCATGGCCCTGGTAGTGATCCTCATCTGTGTATCGTGATCTTTCCCACTCAAGAGTGTGTCTCCTGTAATGACTACTTCTATCTATCATGATCTTTCCCACTCAGGAGTGTGTCTTACATAATGAGTGTAGCTATCTCTCTTGATGGTTTCCGATGAACAACACTTCTCGGACAAACGTCATCAGAGCTATAAGACTTGTGGAGTATGGTCTCCCAGAATGAGTGCATCATGGAATCTTCGAACAGAATCCCTGACAGGGGTGTGCGGTCGTGTGACTTGTCTCTAGACTACAGTCTAGGTTTTGAGTATATCTGGTTTGTTATATATGTTCTGTAGACATATACTATGCATATCTGACTGTACCTTTACTTTGTGTACTGCTTTGTGGTTTTCGGGGTCCTCTATTGAGTTTTTTATACTCACACCTGCATGGGATTTTCCCCCACGTTTGGTGTCTTGTGTAGACGAGCACCCTTTTGACAAAGTCTAGGGCGAACCGGGACAGGACTGAGCTTTCTTAGTTCCCTCAAGGCCAAGGTGTTCCTATGACTACGAGCAGTAGTCCCAGTACCTTTTGTGCTTACAGGTTGGACTTTGCAGTTTTCAGACTCTTGTTTGTTTGTTTTTGGTGGGCTTGTTTTCTGGCCCAGTTTACTTTTATAGTACTCTAACTTTCATCATACTTTGTTGGTTGGGTTTAGTTGTATGCATGCATTTTTGTTCCTTAGTGGTTTTTACATTTCATTATTTGTGGTCTTGGAGATGTGTGTGTGTGTACAGGTACTTAGGCAATGCCTCCCATGTTAGTAATATGCGTACTCGGTGCTAGTCACCAGCCCCTGGAAAATTGGAGGTGGGCTTGGGGAGTCACGGCGGGGGCCCCCTGGGAAGGATCGTGACAGTGTGGTTTTTTGCACATTGAGATCATGACTCCATAGTTTTCTATCCTATAGTAGGGAATTTAATCTCTATTGTTTAAATTTGATTTTTTTTATTGACATAACTTGAGATGATGTCCATGTATATGAGATTCACTTGGTTCACAGAGGTCTTTGAGCTTGGGGGTCATTGTAAAAGTCTCACTACATGTGTATAATTGATTGATTTCAATTTCAAATACCGTGGAAGAAGTTCAAAAATAAAAATAAAATAAAATAAAAATAATACTCATATTAATATTAAAATTTGATTCCACCTATCACTTTCATCATTTCCCCCTTGAATAAATATAAAAAATGTGTTTATTGTGATGCAAAACACATCATCATGCTTAATTGAAATTGGATGAAATGTGGCAATGAATTTTAACAAAGGAATGGGATTGGGCGTATGATATTCATATGAGCCTATCTTGTGTTAAATGATCTTTATGGGTTTAATAATTTTTTGTAATGAGGTCTTTTGGTGAGCATTGTATATTAAAATGTTTTTGGAAAAGAGAATTTGAATTTCATGTTATTAAGATACATTTTTCTCAGGACTATCAAAACTCAAGTTGGGTTGTTATTGTACACTTAATGATGATAATATTCATTTTTATAATATATAATTATCATGTGATTTATTATTCATAACAACCCTTATTAGTGTATTTTACAATTTGAACATTATTTGACATTTTGATTGTAATTATTTCTTAAAGTTCACTATTACTTGGTACATATTTAAATAACTCTTAAAAAAACTAATAGTTATGATTTAACTTTAATATCTATTTTTCATGTTTATCATTCCAATGAGATCATTTCATTATTATAAATCACTTAAAGAATCACACTGGAAAATGACCAAAGTGGGATTTCATTCTAACACATTCTGGATGAAATGAACTGGATAATATCCCAATGAAATTATTGTATTGAAAAATGTCTAAGACCAATGATTTTTAAATTTTTCACTCATGATAGAGAAAATAATGGTGAAAATTTAATCTAATAGTGAAAATATCTAATTCTATGTTTTAATGGGAGTTCCAAGCATCCCATGTTGGAGATATAATTCTTGTCCCGATTATATGGCCTAGAAAAAATATCTCACCTTTTCGATCATATCTCAAAACCAAAATAAATTCAGATGGAAATTTTATAAGAAATTATGATACAGCTAGGGATTCATTTTATTCTTCTATGGACCACCACAATTCATCCATATGGATGTAAATTGTGTCACCTCTGTTTGGTAGATAAAATCTGGTTTTAATTTTTGTCAAAGGTGGAAATGTCTTTTCTCTATTAACATTCCACCCACCTAGTCCCACTAGCATTAATTGGGGTGACTTCCATTATTATAGGCTTGACCCAATTCTTTCAGAATTTATATTTAAGGTCGTAATTTTGAATTAGTTAAGGATACTTGGTTTTTTGTATCATTGTAATGTTATGTTGTCTCTTTGTCTTTTTAATCTCATTTCTTTCTCATCTAAGTTATTCAAATCACATTAGTTCTTAATAAAATTTCTTCATTTTATCTTATTTTATTCTTGTTCATATCACTTTGATATTTTTCCCCATGGTGTGAACTTATTCACACCAACACTTGTAAAATTCTTCACACAACAGTGGAGTGATCATTATTTCACTATTTTTCACATCTTCAATTCTCACCTCATGAGTTTAATTTATGCTTCTAATAAGATAATAACATCAATGGAGGTTTAAAAATATTATGGTTTAATACAATGAAGTATAAAGGGTATAAAATGGATGTTATTTATCACTCAATAAATGTTTAATAATTTCTTTTATTTTGAGTTTTTCATTCAATGATTCTCTCTCTTCTTTATACTTATTGAATTTTATCACCACACTTATTAGGTTCTTATAAGATCATTTACCTAGGGGTGATCATGAAAATCATCCTCCAAGTGTATAGGTGATTATAATGTGTATTTGAAGGTGTTAAACCAATATTTTTGGAGTTTATAATTATTTCATTGAATAAATCCTTCTCGAGTTAATGAAATTGAAATAATTCAAAAAATAATTCATCCAATTCATCCCTTATAATAACCTAAGATCAACCCTTTATCATAATTTGAAATCACATAAATATATTAGATATGTTTTCAACCCATCTAAAATCAACCCAAATTTGGCCACCTCATAGTGGAAATAAAACTATAGAATGTGCGTGTTTGTAGGTTTCTTCTTAGGTATATAAGGATTCTACAACTCAAGCTACACTAAAACAGACCTCTTAACTGTAAAAACTTGGGAAAATTTTGGTGAGACCATATTTGTATTTTCAATGACTTAATTTGGATTTTTATATTGGTGACAAACTATTCTGGAATGTTTCTTCTCGATTGGGTCATCATCAACTTCATAAATAGGGTATGATGGCTCTGCGATATGGTAGACCATTTGAGATCACTAATCAACTTAATCAAGTAACTTATCGATTGGAATAATTTTCTCATTTGATAGGTATTTTTGATGTTTTCCATATATATAAACTAAATAAGTACCACCCTGAACCTTACCATGTTATTATTTTGGATTTGATTGAGTTGGATTCAAATGTCTTAATTGTAAAGGATCAAGTACATATCATTTATTATTAGATGAAATTTCAATATGGGAAGTCTATTATATTGTTCAAGGTGTTATGACAGCACAGACTTGATTCTTATGATACATGGGAGCATGAATATTTGGTAAGGGAGTAGTAGGCTCTGTTATTTTTAGACCATCCATTATCCACATCACTTTTAAAGATATTAATTCCTATGTTTGGGAGAATTGTAACATCATCAATTTTAAGGTTTGACTTTTTTATGTTTTGATATATCTTAAAGGTTGTAATTAAAAGAATTGAGGTATGTTAGGGGTTTTCAGAGAAGTAGTTAACTAAAAATCTAGAAAACTAACTAAAATATCAAGTCTATGATATTAATATATATTCATTATTTTAATGGATTATAGGTAAAATCCATTATTTTTTATTTAGGGAATTAAATTTATTTACGACATGATACATTATTCATAGTGTGAACAGGGATTTTGGGAGTTAAAAGCAAGGAAATTCCTTTTTTAAAGTATCATCCATTAAAAAAGTTAATGATTTCAATTAATAATTATTTCCATGAATGGTGTATATTCCAACATACTAAATTATCTTAGATTCAAACTCATTTCCCATTCTATTACCTCCTCCCTTCCACAAACCCTAAGTCTTCTTCGGGTGATTTTGGGGGAATCTATCTTCTCCAAACTCCATATATTATGGTTTTGATCATAGATCATTTGTTTATAATTGGACCAATACCTTACATGAATGAATTTAGAAATTATATTCACTTATCAATTATGGTGTTCCATGTGTGATTTTTGAGGGCATCACCTCTCTTTCTACTTAATACTATTTATTTTATGTGTGTGGATCCATTTTCTGGTGGTGTGAGACCCTAACATGATTTAGGTGGTTCCATATATAGAATATATTCTATGAACCCTAAATGATATTTGTTTTTTAAATGGTTTTCAAAATGAATTTTCCTTATAAATGAATTTATTGGTTCAAATGTGTAAAAATATTTTTTGAGAAAATATGGTTTTTCCATTATTTTGGTAAAATAAATTTATTTTAAAAGAATTATGAAATGGATTGTGAAACTAGTTTTAAAATAATTTATTTTGATGAAAATGGGTTGTTTGGAATTATTTTTGAAATGTTATGAGCCCCTTGAAATTGATATAATATATTCCACACAAGGGAGCTATGGGTATCTAGGTATAGGGATTGGTATTGGGAATTAACCAACGAAATTTTATAGGGGTTTACATTATAGGGTGTTCTTCCATTCTTATATCATAGATAAATTTGATCTCGGAACTTTATCTTTAAATTATATGGCGTTGAAATTATGGGGTGTTTTTGTCTATATTTTATGGATACATTGACTCTAGGAACTTGAGTGTGAACTATTCATTGTTTTTGATTTGGGTACGAGTAACCTAGAAGGCCTAACCATTATTATCTTTAGAGTATTTACCATTATTATTTTTATTTTTATTTTCATCGATATAAAAACGTACATTATTTGATATATGAATTTTTTTTATGAAAACTATGATTTAACATTTCATTATTGATTTTTGTGAAATAATTAGAAAAGTGGGAAATTTTTTACCATGATTTTGATGTAAAACTATGTAACGACTTATTATACTACTTTTTTATTAAATGGATAATATGTGGACTATTTTAAAAAAATTATGGAACACATGGGAGGGATCCTACTGATTTGTCTTATCTTACACCTTGTACACTCCATTGGGATGTGAAAACCTTATTTTATCTAATACAAGAAAGGGCCTGGTGTTTTAGTGATTTGGAGATATTTTTTGTTAATGGGGCATGGGTAGCTAGTGGTGAAATCATGGGATATTTTCCATGAATCTCATGGGGTGTCAATGGATGGATTTAGGTTTCCTTTCTTGCGGTGTTTTTGGTACGTGTACCTAGGTTTTATCTTTTACCTATTAGTTGTATCACAACCATTAAACCTATTTTTTTGTGTGGAATATTTCAGTTCTAGTTAACCATATATATATATATATATATATATATTACATAAATATTTCTTTCGTTTGGTAAAATTGTTCCCTTTGGTTTTCATTTGACGTCTAGATACTAGTTTCTAGCTTGTGGGAATTGGAATTTCTCTTTGGGTCCTACCAAAATTTAGTTTAGAGCCTAGAGGTATGAGTTTCGTGGGTTGGGACATGACACATTAAACATGTAAAATATTTTTTAGAATTAAAATATGAAATTAAGGATCTATGATTTCATAAAAGAATATTATATATAAGAATCCATTGAAATATATTGATGAAAATGATATTTCAATCAAAAAAGAAAATGTTCAAGAAAATATTGATATATTATTTAATTAAATATGTAAAAGAAATTCCCATATTATTTGGATAAATATTGTAATAAAATTTTGATTCACCCAAAAAATAAATACATCCTTCAATTGAATCAAGAAATTATCAAGTCTCTTAGAGGTTATATTTAATAATTATATCTATCACACATATTAAATTTTTTATAAAATAAAAAATAAAATTTAGATTAAAGATTCAAAATTATTTAAATGTGAAGTTTTTTAAATGTTTATAAATATTAATATACATTGGTGAATTTCAAAATAAAACAAATATGGTATTTAATTTAATGAAACATTTATGTTTTTGAAAACATCATTAATTATATATGGAATATAATTTTCATGTCACGTGTGTGGGGAAATATTCCTAGTCACATGACTGGTCATTATACTATGTATTGAGGAGATATAATATTTTACTCAGTTTTTCATGTATATTTATTTTACATTAAAAAATATATCTCAATGTACCTAAAAATACTCACCTCTCTACCTCAATATCCTCCTACCAATTTCAAATTTCTGAGGAATTTGTAGCTCAAATAATAATTTCTAGTATTTATTTAATAATTTAAAGAAATTTAGAATTCTTGGAAGGTTTCTTTTGAAGGTAGGGAGAAAATTAAAGAAAGGGTTCATTCTTTCTATCTCTCTCTCATATTAAATTTATTCAATTATCCTAATCAATAGTAAATTTCAAAAACAATTTTTATTTTATATATAATATATAATTTTTCGTTTAATTTACTATATAAAATATTATTCTATTTTTTTATTTTAAATATATTCATAAGTTTATAAATATACTATAATAATCCTTATTTTTTCAAATAAATAACTTCCATGAATTGTTGTTGATAGGACCCTTTTGAGTTTTGGTTTTATTTTTTGTCAACATATGATATATGGTTGATGTTATGAAAAGTTGGGGTTTGGGTTTCTAGGAACACCCCATCTAACTGACCATTAGTTTGACATGGAAGATTCACTAGATAAAGAGAATCGGATGCACAACAAAAAAGGAAGCACAAAACTTTAGACCGAGGCCATCATATGAGTAATCGGACCCAGACCATCATTATGATTCAACAGATCCAGAACATCATAATGAGGCTTGATTAAAAAGATTTAATATTCTAGAAGGATGGGTAGTCATAATTTCAATGTAAATATGATGATACTCATTTGATCATTGAGTTCTAATAAATCGTAAAGAAGTCATGATATAAGCTAGAGTTGGTGGAAGGTGGGATAATGTGATGAGAAGTATTCTAAAATATTCTCATCTATTTGAGAGAAAATAGACGTAGAATAATGTATCTCATCAGTTTGAGAATCATTGGTGTGATAGTATCATAATGCTGGAAGATTGATCTTATTGAAGTAAAGAAGTCAATGCTGAAATAGATACATCGTAACAGATTCAGTCACCAAATCATTTTATATTTTTGATATACATTTTGTATCATATGCAGAATTATATCATAGATAGAATGTTTGGGAAATTTTATATTGTTGGAAATAGTGATCCAACTGAAGAATTTAGAGACCAATCAACCAGATGGTGATCAACAATATATCCAACCATTTTCATCTGGATGAATTTTATTTTTATTGGGTCCAAAAAAGAAAAATAACAAAAGTATTGATTGTTTCTCAAGAATTGGTGCTGAATCATTGGAATGGAACTAATAAAAATACATCAAAGTGAGGAAAATACCAATCCATCAGAAGCGGCCTAACACTGAAAAATCCATAAGACACTGAAATTCACCGGTTTGAGGAATTGAAGAAAATGATAAATACATTAAAGATATTTCAGATATGTGTCTATTTAAAAAGTTTTGCCGAATGAGGTTTTTAATTCTATATAATGTGCTCATTGTTTTAACAAGTGTTTCTTATTTTTTATGAAGAATCTATAGGAGAACCCTTTCAGTGTTTACAAAAGGTCATTGTAATGATAAATCTTGATTTTTGCATATTTTTTCATCATAATGAATAATCATAATTAAGAATCAAGCTAAAGAATCCGACTGAAGAAATATTTATAAACATAAAGAAGTCTAAATATTTGATTATATTCTAGAATATTTGAGAAGCTCCAATAAGTATTGAAAATTATTGAAGACGCCAAATGTAAAGACTTAAATAAGCATGAAATTTGGTATTTATGAATTTTGTTGAGCAGGAAGTGGAATTATTTTTACCACATTTTCCATTATATGGTTACAATAAAAGGGAGGGAATGATGAATTTCTATGAGTAGAGAAGAAGTTAAACTATTCACGTGTGCTGGAGATTTGAAAATTATGGAACAAGTATTGAGTTTCCAACTAGAGTTTTTTATATAGGTTGATGGTAAGGAAGTTTCATTAGAGTGAGTCTATTGTAAAAATTCCATCAGATTGAGTTTCATCAGAATGAGTGCACCGAAGCAAGACCATTAGAGTGATCCCATTAGAGTGATATCCATTGGAGTAAATTTCATCAAACCTAGTTCCATAATATGGATTAATTGTTAGATTTCAATTGATTTTCTACCCATTAGAAGAATTAATAGTATAAAAAGAATCATATTGAGTCCAATCATATAAAGCCCATCAGACATATATTACTAGAATGAGGGGGATCAAACTAACTTTTACTAAGGAAGTATTACAGATAAAGTTTCTGGAAGAAGTTTCAATACCAATAAGTTCTTTAGATAATTTTTGAAGTTATTTAAGAGTGTAAAAAGAACATTTTTCATTCATCTTACTTTTGGAGTAAGTGAAGATCTTTTTGGAGTGGATTACTAAAGAAGAAGAAAAGTGAATCTTCTATTTGAGGATACTAACCAGTTGCTGAAATGATTTTCATGATGTGGTGTATAACCAGCTATGAGTAAGGGGATATGAAAAAATATTTAGGGGTATAACCAAATATAGAAGGAATTTTTCTATTGGGATTGTATAACTATTCACTTCTTGGGCATTTTTATTTTGAAAATATGATAGTGAAAGAATCTATATTGTTGGATCTATCCAACACGACAAGGAGTAGGTATTTTTATCAAACCTTGTAAATATAGTTTTATATATTCTCTTTATATTTTTTTAATACTAAAGGTAAGGTTGAGAAATTATATTTTATTGGTTTGTAACTTTAACAAGTTTCATATGTTAGTTAATTTTACTAAAGAAGATAAGAAACTTTATTTAAAAAGAAAAAGGAACCACTAATTCACCCCCAACCCACCCCTCTCAGTGGTCTCGATCCTATTTGGGAACAATAATTGGTATAGGAGGATATGTTTTCTCTGAAATATCCGTCACTGTGAATGGATAATTTCTATTCAGTGAACAATAGGTTTGTTCCTATTTTTAATTCCATGAACTATAAAAGTCATAAGAATAGGGTCTTCTCTTATCTTTTTTCACTGGACTTTGAAGTTAAAGATGAATAAATTGTGGTATTTCCTCCCATCAAAAAACATTCTATGATAGTTACTGATAAGAAAAGTATTGAAGCTGATTGAAAATCCTAGAACTATTTATTGATGGATCATACAGATAATGTTTATGTAATTATTATGGGGGTTTTCAATAGCTAATTAAATGTTGGATAAGTTAAGAAGTAGTTATGAATGGAATGATAAAATTAAGGAATCTAAGTATCAAATATAGATAATTATATTTTAGGATTTGATAATGGATAATGATGAAAGTATCGATATTTATTTTATAAAGGTAAATGAGATTGTGATTAACATCTTAAGTTTTGGTGATAAAATGGAAGATACTACAATTGTTAAGAAACTTATGGGAAACATTCTAGATATATATAGTGACAATGTCTCATCTTTATAAGGTCATGAAGATTTATCTTTGGATGAAATTCAAAATATTTTGGTGGAATGTGAGATGAAAAAATCCCTTGATTATAAGATAAAGGATGATAGATAAATATATTTAAATGCTTTGTTAAAAGGGACAAACAATGATAAAGAATTTGAAGAAGAATCAAGTGATTTAAAGGTAGAGGTAGAATTTGAGGATTCAAAAACAATTTTTTCCATCCTCTCTAAGCAAAGATATAATGAAGAATGAAAAATTAAAACTCTCAAATGTTGGAATTGTGATGGGAAAGAACATTTTTCAAAGAATTTTTCAAGGAAAACATTTTATGTGTATGAATCCATAGATGAGGATAAGAAATATTGGAAACAAATGTGTAAGAAACATAATGAAAATATTTCATTATAAAAAGAAGAAGAAAATATCTCTATGTATAATAAAGAAGGATGATCTCTCATCAAATAATGAATTTGATCATCAAATAAACATAATTTCTCAAGTTATAAATGTAATTAATTATTTATATTGTTATGATGATGGTGAGGAGATTTCAAAAATAGAATAGATTCATTAAATAAATTAGATAAATTGAAAATAATAATCAACTGAAGAACTAAATAAGAAAGTTACATAAAGATGTTAAATATGTGTCTTTTGATAATGATTACTAGATAAAGAAATATGAGGAAAATCTAAATTTTATTAGATCTCAAAATGTGAATATTGGTGAGATTGAAAGAAAAATAAAAATCTATAAAGAAATATTATCTATCAATGAGAACCTCAACATGAATGAATTTACACTTGTTGAAGAAAATAAGCAGAACAAACTTAAGATAGATGAATCTTAAAAGATGATAGATGTTCTGAAAGTTAGTCTGGATAGGAAAGAGGATTTGTCTGAAACAAGAACAATTATTAAAAAAATAGATAATAAATATGAGTTAAAATATCACCATGGAAGTTTATGTGAAAGGTACAACTTATAAATAATATGGAAAAAATGTTTACAAAAGTAGTTTTTTTATAAAAACATATTTCACAAAGAAATATAGGAATTTTTTTTGGAAATAATTCTCCTAAGAAAATTTGTCCACAATTTATAAATAAAAAACAAAAACAATGTTCTAAAAATGTTTTCTACTAGTTTTCAAAATCAATATTCAAAGGTCAATATTGGTATTATGGAGGTTTTGGACACATATATTATTAATTCTGGTATAAAATGTATATAACAAGAAATAGGGATTAATCAAGGGGGATATAATGAGAAAATAAAATAACATTCTCCTAAACACTATGTTGAATACAAAAGGAATACATAAAATATGAATTAGGATGTGTTTGTTAATAAATGTGAGAAAAGTAAATAGGACAGGAAAGAAAAGATATAATTCTGAGTTATCTGGAAAAAAAGAGTTTTGATAGAGAGATGTTTTGAAAAGGAACAAATATAAAATGAATAACATGTGAATAAAATGTTTATGAAGTTTAGAATAAATTTGATAAAAAGTTTTCAACATATAGTTATTTGAAACTTATAAAATAGTGAATAATGGTGAGCAAGAAGTGAATGTTACTAAAATTTATTTGACTATCTTACTATAAATATTGGAATAACTAAAGTAATTATTACAAACTCAGTATAAAAAAGGGGTACTAAAGGGGAAAATATTTTTACATCCTTATTAGTTGAATATTCGTTTAAAAAAACTGGTCAAAAAAATTTAGAATGATGAACAGAACAAATAAAATACATCCAATGAAAAATCTAAGAAGAAGAAGACAAAAAGTCAAGACTAAGAGAGGAATATCAATATAAAGGATTATTTTAAGGAAAAAATAATGTTCTACTTTATTCCCAAAACATTTATGTATTCATACTAACCTGTAGGGAATTGAAAAAGTTGAAGTAAGGAAGAAGATGTTTGACACTCTTACTATCCATGCAAAAAAACTAATGAGGTTACAAAATATAAGTTTTTGGAATGTTTTTTTAATACACCTGAACATTCAAATATATTTGTTAAGATGGGTGCATGTTATTCTTATCTAAAAAATAATCTCATGAGTTTCCCTATAAATGAGAATGATGAGAGAATCATGTTAATGTATTACATAAAAGTTGTATTATCGACAAAATTGATAACCTTGATTATAAACTATTGTTTTATACACTTGGTTTTTCCATGTAGACTTATAGTTGATTAGTTAAAGGTTTTTTTTTAAGAAACTAATTGGATAATTATTTTCTCTTAAATAATTTTTCATTATTTTTAGATGAAGGGTTCCAACCTTTATAAATGAAAAAAAAATGGGGAAGAAATCATGATGGACCCTTTGAATTTGATTTTCAATAAGGGGATAGAAATGGAATAGAGAGAGATAAGAAATATGGAGAGAAATAAAGTAAAGGGGATAAGAAAAATTGAGAAAATAAAATTATAAGTGGTATTGTTTTGATGTGGGTATTGAAAACAAACACAAATTGAGAAATAGTTAATCCCTAGTTGAGTTTTGGTTTTATTTTTTGTTAAAAGATAATATATGGTTAAAGTAAATAAAAGGTGGAGTTTTGGTTTCCAGACATACCCCATCAGACTAACCATCATATATATATAGAGTATGCACCAAACAAAAAGAATCATATGCACAAAATAAAAGGAAACACAAAACGTCAGACCCATCCCATCAGTATGAGTAATCAGGCTTATCCCATTAGCATGAGTCAATGGACCTAGACCATCATAAGGAGGTTGAGTGAAAATATATAAGGTTCTGAAAAAATGTGATGTTATTGAACTTTAAAATGTAAATATCATGATTCTTTTCTGATCATAGAGTTATCATAAATCATGAAGAAGTCATGATACAATCTAGTGTTCGTGGAATAGAGGAGGATATGATGTGAAGTATTCTGACTACTTCTCATTGGTGTAATGAACACTGGATATAGAAGAATTTAGATCATTGGTATAAGAATCATCTGTGTCAAAATATAATAAGGATGGAAGATTAATCTTATTTAACTAAATAAGTCACTACCAACAGTGATCCATCATAATAGATTTTTAAACTGATTCATTTTATATTTTTGATATCCCTTATGTATCAGATGAAGAGTTATATTGGATATGAAATGTTTGAGAATGTTTAGATTGTTGGAAAGGATGATCCAACAGAAGTATTTAGAGACTGATCGAATGTATGGTGATCGAAAATATACTCAACCATTATCAATAGGTTGAATTGTATTCTAATTTGGTCAAGAGAAAAAAATGTATTGATTCTTTTTCAAGAATTGGTGTTCACTCATCAAACCGGCATAAAAAATGATCTATCAGAGTGAGGTAGAGACTGATCCATCATATGTGTCCATACACTAAAAAATAATTAGATGTTGAACTTCATTGAACATGGGATCATCGGTTTGAGGAATTGAATAAAAGGAGAAATAAACTGAAGATATTTCAAATACGTGCTTACTCAAAAAGTATTTAAAATGAGGTTTTGAATGATGAAGAATTAATTAATTGTTTTAATAAGTTTTTTTCAGTTGGAATGGAGAATATGTATGAGAATACTTTCAGTTTTTACAAAAATTCATCATAATGAGAAGTCTTTAGTTTTTCATAGGTTTTCATCATAATGAAAAATCAGAATGAAGAATCATAATGAAGAATCAGACTGAATAATCTGATATAATAAATTTTTGTAAACATAAATAAATCTAAATATTTGAGTAGATTCAATAAGATTTGAGAAGCTCCCAAAAATAATTATAAGTTCTTATGAATTCAAATATGAAGACTTTAAAGAGTGTAAAATTTGGGATTTGTGAATTTTATTGAGTGGGAAGTGGAATCAGTTTTCCATCCTTTTAGATTCATCAGTGACTATAAAAGGAGAGCTTAGTAAATTTGTACAAGTAGAGGATAATTTTAACTATTCATGTGTGCTATAGAACTGACAATTATGTTACATTTATTGATTTTCCAACCATAGTCTCTTTTTTTGGTTGATGCTAAGGAACTTCCATATGAGTGAGTCCATCTGAACAAGTCCATTGGTGTATGATCTATTGGAATTAATCCACCAATGAAAGTCCATCGAAGTGAGCCCATTGGGGTGAAATCCATCAGATCAAGGTTTTTTGAACCATGTTCCATCGGATAGAGGAATTCTAAGCTACCAATTGAGTTTTTACTTAGTACAAAAAGGAACAGTAAAAGAAGGATCAGACTGAGACTAATTAGATAGAAGTTATCAGAATGGGGTAGATCAAACTAACTTTTGTTGAGGAATTTTTTCATAAACAGTTTCTAGAATAATTTTCAAGACAAAAAATATCCTTAGAGAAACTTTGAAGTTATTAATGATTCTACACAAGTAATTTTTGATTCATCTTACTTTTGGAGGAATTGAATAAATTTCTGAATTGAATCAAAAAAGAGTAAGGAAAATGAAGCTTGTAACTGTGGATACTTACCAATTTCAAAAAAGTATTATCTTTCTAGGGTATATAACCAGCTGTGGAGAAGGGGAAATAAAAAAGGATAGTTGAGTTGTATAACCAAATATAGGAGGAAATCTACTACTGGGATTTTATAATTGTTAAATTATTATGTATTTGTATTATATAATGAAGATAGTGAAAAAATCCATATTGGTGGGACTATCCAACATGAAAAAGGGTGTGTCTTTATACCAAACCATATAAATATCATGTTTTTCCATCTCTTTATATTTTTTTCATATGAAATGTAATTTTGAGAAGTTATATTTTATTAGATAGTAACTTTAAAAATTTTAAAAGTTTTATAATGTTTACTAAAGAATATAAGAAAATTTCTTATAAAAGAAAAAGAAACCACTAATTCACCCTCCATTGGTCGCAATCCTTTTTGGGAATAATAGTTATCTCAGACCATAAGTGTGACATGTATTTTTTTATCAATATAAATTTTATGAGGGGTGAGATATATTTATTTGGGATTTAATATATCTAACTCATCCTTTATTAGGATTATAAAGAGATAACTTCATGTATTGGTACAAGTTAAAATTTATTATGGATATCATTAGTACAAGAAGTTTATTCTTGAGTAGTTTTAAATCCCCGATATGAATCATGTATAGGAGTCATATACTCATAATTTTATAGTAAATTTTTTAATTCAATTTTTATTAAAATATTAAAAACCCTTATATATAGTAATCCTTTAAAAATGTTGCATTTGATTTCAATTTTTATAACCCATCCATATAAATCTCTTGTAAAAATAAAAAATCATACAGATCACCATTATAAATAGATATATATCATAAATACTTCATCATTTATTTTATTTAATGGTATTCATGTTGATATTCATACCATTCTATTGACTAGGTAAAAATAATGATGTTCTTATCTATTTTCTTATATGTTCATACCTTGTTAGTAAATAAATTTTGAATATTATGTCATGTAATTATATATTTTCACTATTGAACATTATTTTAAGTGTTTGTAATCTCTTCTCTTCAATTATGTAATCCATTGGATGAGATAAGAATAGTTTTTAATCTTATACTAGACAAAATGATATTACCATTAACTATTAGGTTATCCTATTAAGTTGTGTGCTTCAAACCATTCTATAACATAATTATTTTTGAAATTATATGAATCAGTGTATTTGACAGTCCAACAATGTAGTTTTTAGGGATAGAAAACTAAGTCTCTATATTTAAGTTGAATTCAATAAAAATCATGGCATAAGATTTATCCCTAAATCGCAAGATTTCAGTGCATGAGTAAGCCATATGAATAGGAAATTCATATTCTTGGGAAGAAATTTGTGTTTCTTAGGAACTGGTGTTCCATGGAGAAGAGACATAGAAACCTATATTACATTTTTTTTATGTTTATATATATCTATATTCTTTGTTAAAGCATCTAAAATAAGGGATATTGTTTTTTATTGTAATCTTTTAGTATAAAATATATATATATATATACATATATATATAATTTAAAAAATTATATATTTACATAATAATATAATATGAAAAAAGTATTAAAATATTAATATCAGTTCAATAAGACGACTTTAAGGATTAAACCAGGAAGACCTTGAACTACTCCCCACACAGGTTCAACAGTTGATCCATTTATAAAAATATTAGAGAAAATTTATGAGTTTGACATAGAATTATATAACTACATCATGTTCTAGTAGTTATGATGAGACAACTAAAATTGGGTAATGAGATCATCCTTATCCTATAAATATGATGGTTTGGTTCAAAGCCTTAATAATATGTTTAAGACTTTGGACATTATATATTCTAATAATTATGGTTATGTTATCATCATGATATTTTTTTAATGTATTTAGCTTTAATACATAAATATTATGTACGTTATGTGTAATTATTATATGATTATTCTATAATTTATATATCTGTATATATATTCTCCAGATATTAAACATTGATAAATATTTTCTCACTCATTTCTTATGTTTTCCCATTTTACTAATAAATATGGTGAATACTATATATGATCTCCTATAAGGATATCATGAATAATTATTAATAATTTTCATTAAAAGATATTTGTAATAATGTAATATTTTTATATATCATGTACTATTGGTTTTGTAATATTAATGTAATGTATGTATGTATGTATGTATATATATATAATCACTTATGGTTACTAAACTTTTGATCATGTGTATGTGATCATATATAATTTATTACCTAGTAATATAGGTCCACTAGATCTAGATAGATGGATTCAGGGACATATAGTTGGTATTAGTGAATATATAGTAAAATCCTTAGGAACTAGATTAAAGAGTTCAATGGTTGAAAACAAGACTTTAAAATGAACCATTAGAAAATTCTATAAAAAACATATAATTAGTATTGGAGTTGAGAATTTATAACCCCTCATGATAACCTGAAATGACATGACATGAGTAAAATGTTTTAAGTTTAGGCATAAATGGGTTTGAGTTGTAATCATGTTATGATATAACATGGATTTTTTCAGAATATGTTTGGGTTAAATAGTCTTGAACTATCTGACCCTTCTAAAACAATTATGAATATAATGATAATAAAATAACTATTTTTATAATATTTTTTTCTTATAATCAACTTAATTTGAAATAATTCAAAACATTTATAACACATTATTTTTTTAGATGGTTTAAGATGGATGAGTTTCAAAATGGATTATATTTATTTCATAATAAGTATGTTATTTGTAGTCTTAATTGGATAATTCATTTTTTGGGTCATTGAGTTTATGTGATATTATATATTTTATAATGTTATGATATATTCAATGTATATATTTAATGTTTAACAGGTTGTTATTTTATAATAGGGTTGGAAAAAATTAATGGGGAGGGTTTGATCAACCCATTTAAATAAATGGGTTAGTTGATGACTGAGCATAAATGGGTTCCTAGGATAGACAACTTTACATGAAGATAACCCACGATAAGCATATATAAACTATATAATATAAATATTTATTCATAATTTCACTCATGAAATAATTTTTATATGACATTATTTGTAAAATTTGACATGCTAGATGAAAAGAAAAGAGTTCTAAAAATAGATCTATTATTTTATCCCACGAATATATTTTAATTAGATATGGGTATTATTAGCAAGAAGTTCATGGGTTTTAATTCAGGAAATAACTACTTTAGGGTGATATCATAGGTTCAATTTATGGGAATTATTTCTAATAAATACTTACAAGTACTATTGATAGTCATTGTTTGTAGAAATTGTTTATAATAACTATTTGTGAATATTTTTTATGGATACACTTTGTGGGTATTTTTTTCTTGTAGTGTTTTCTAGTGTTTCTTTTGGGTATTGTTTATAGGTAATATTTTTATGTACTATTTGTGGGTATTATTTTCATATATTATTTATTAGTGTTATTTTTTGACTATTAAATATTTTTAACAGTATTATCATATATATATATAATCAATGAGGTTTCCTAGATAGATATTCATTAAATATACCCCCATGATGGTCCATTCCAAATTATAATTTTGGGTTATGTTGGGAATTTGATCCATAAAAATGTAAAGTTGATATTCTGTAGACACCATTTAGATCTCTATTTATATCCCTATAAATATTTAAAATCTCAGTATATACCTTATAAATATAATGATTCCATGACACACCTTCGATTACAAGGATTTTCAGTCAACCCTATAATGTTAAGGCCTTCGATACACCCACTATGGGAGACCCCTATAGTATTAATGTCCTTCAAACCTCTCTTAGAATTCCTTCAAGTCACATCTTAAAAAAATAAAAAATTTATTTAGGGATTTTTTAAATTAGGATGTTCATGAAGTTACTACTTTAGATAAACATATTATCACAATTATAGGAGAATTAACTAAATTTATGAAAAATAATAATACCTATATAAGTAAACTAGTTTCCCCTAAATAATTCACACTTATTTTGGGTCACTTATTTGGAGATCAACCTCCATGTTTTAGTGAAACCACTAATACATTATAATTACATTAAAAACATATGTAATAGGAATTATTTTTTTATAAGTTTTTATAGTGGTATATCATTTGATGGTGTATGTTGATTAATGATGTCTAATGATACAAAATACTAAGGAGAATGAAGATATGTGAAATATGGGGTGGAATAATATTAAATTCATTTCCATAGAGAAATATTACCCTCAAGAGTAATAAGCTATGATGGAAAAGTAAAATATTGAATTTGTGACATAAGGTAGAATAGATTATAATTTTGTTTGAGGATACCATTGTATGGTTTTAATGATATTTTACAAGCCATATATGTAATATATAGATGATGATGTTTCCATTCCACTATGATTTAAGGAAATATCTCGGAAATTCTATATTTTAAAAAAAATTAAAAATAAGAGTTCATCATGAAAATTTTCATTGATATAGAGAAAGAATTATCCAATTCATACAATCCTAAAGGAAAACTAGAGAATAATTTGACGGTTGATGGTTATGTAAAAAGTCCTAATGAATAAAATAAAAGGATAATAGATTGAATTTCCTAACATATAGAAATTATGGAAAACCCTGAGGTAATTTTACAATGATTCTTCATCTGTTATTAAATTTTATAAAGTGGATATCAACTCATGAATACAAGAATAATGGAGAGGTAAATGGTTCCCATTATCTAAAATAAAAATACATAATTATTTTTGAATTATTTTTTTCTCTTTTATAATAATTTCAATTAAACTTTGATAACTTTTTATATGAATAAAAATCTCTCTTTAAAATATAATCACTCTCTAACTTTTTTGAAAAAAAATAAGGTAAAAAAATAGGTTATATGATATTTAAGGATCTCCCATAATGTGGGTGATTATATCCTTATTGTTACTAGTATTATCCGAGTTATATATTAATCCAATAATTTAATAAAGTGAATTATAATGATCTATTGAAAGGTTTTATCATTTATCCACAAAATGTCCCCCCACCAATTTTATAATAAGAATATTACTTTTTTGAAAATATAGTTAAACTTGTAATAAAATTGATCACAATATAATCTAGTGTGAACACTACCTTTTTGGGTTAGTATCATTTGGTTTTATAGAGTTTCAACAAAAAAATTATTAATTATTCAATTCCTTCAAAAATAGAAATTTCTTAACAATATTATTCACATATTTCTATTTTAGGTTCAGTGTATGCATGATCTCACAAGGTTTCAGTAGAAGGTATCTTAATCAAATCTCTCAAACATCAGTATATATTTTTAAAACATGCACACAGATCACACAACTGGTCTTCCAGTTTCGTTCATACTTAACTCATCCATAAAATCCATTTTTAATGATCAATAAATATTCTTATTTAAATTTCCATTATAAATTATCATCAATATAACTTTTAATAATATCTTTAATAAATCCATGATTATTGGATTCGAATTATGCTTATCATAGTGGTAAATTAGAAAAGAATTAATTCCTCAATGACCAATAAAAAAAATTACTTTCATATATTTATATCTTACATAATCATTATTAGTATCCTCATTTTGAATATATCCTTATTTTCATCAAGAAACTTATAAAATATTTTTTATAAAATTTACATGTGATAATTTAATAAAATAATTAAAAATAAACCATTTTATTATCTCAAAAATGTAAATATCGTGTCACCATTTAATATTCATGAATCTAGTCAAAAGATATTTCATATAATATTTAAATTTAATTCTTCTTCAATACTTATTAATATAATAATAAAATATTCAATGAATATTTAAAGAATATGAAATATTGTAATAAAAATTATTATAGTATGTAAATATCATATTATTCACTATGACATAATTCGATGAATTAAATACTCATGATAATTTAATTTGAATTTACTTAACGCTTCACTTAAAAGGCACAACCACTTCCCTTTGGCTAAATTTAATTCATGATCCATTTTCTTCAAATTCTTGACTGCCTCCCTTTTCCAAACTACATTCAGGTTTACTTATCTTCAAAGTCACAATCACTTTCCATTTTAAAATTTTCATTTATGGTTACTTTTCATTAAAGGCAAGGTCATTTCCCATTTTCTAAATTCTATTCACTGTTAATTTATTTCAAAGGTGTGATCAATACATTAAATTAATTTTTAATTTATATCAAAATCATGATTAGTTCCTTACTTATGTAAATTTTAGTCATATCAACTTCATTCATACTCACTTTATAACAAATGAATTATCACTCCTTTAAATCAATAGTCATAGTATATTAAATACCAAAATTAATTCTTTACTTTACCAGATTTTATTCACAATTATATCATTCAATCCTTTTCTAATTATTTTTCATTTTCAAAAAAATATAAATCATTTAAATGACTACAAAACTTCTTCTAAACATTTTAGAATAAAAAATAACCTCAATAAAAATCAATAACACCACATTAATTAATATATAATATCTTTAGTGTGAAATATTGTTCAATAAAATTGATTTACACATTTTTTATGATGAAATTATATATAATATAGCTGAATTCTTTTTTTCATCATCAATCTACCATTATTGAATCTTCTCTACTGAATATTTCTTCTTAATTCTTATGGTACTCAAGTAAGGGTTCTTTAATCTATCGTTTGGCTCATATAGGTTTTTCAAGGTATAAAATATACAATGTTTCAACTGAAATGATTTGTGTCAATAGTATAATCAATGTCTTAAAAATCATGTAAATATTCCATAAAATTTTTATAGGGATCATGTTTAATCTATTTCAATACCAATGGTGGATATTAAAGATCTATATTATGTAACTGTATATGATATTCTAATATAATTAAAATTATATTATTTATTATATGATTCTATTTTCACACACTATTTCATTTCATATATTTTTACACAAAATATTGAATAAGATATTGATAAATTAAAGAATAAGTTATAAGTTAAAATATCTCGGTTTAGAGTCTTAAATTTTTATAGAAGAATATTATACAATTAATTTTTTTATGAAAGGTCACTCCTTAGTCTCAAATTTTTTTATCATATTAATGAACAAAATTGATATAATATTATGGGTTTATTGGATCCCAAATTACAATTCTCATCTTTACTATAGTGAAAACATGTTTTTTATTTTTGAGATTGATATAAAAAATATATTTTAAAAGAAATACATATTTTCATAAATAATCATAGGACCCCCTGGACTTTCATAAAAAAAAATTTACTATGAAATTTAATGAAATTGAAATGATAGAGCAGAATGAAAATATGATAAACTAATTTGTTTTGATAACATAGAATTAAATTGATGTATTTTAAAATGATTTTTTATTATTTTATTTTAAAGGGGTTTAATTTTCTATTAGCCAAATTTCAAATGCAAAACCTATATCTATGATTCCTTGTTTGATGCATATATAAATTTAAGTGGAACAAAGAAAAAAAAATTATTTGTTTGATAAGGTATTCACTTGTAATAGATTTTAACCTTTGGGAACACATATATTTCTTGTAAATAATAATCATTAATCAATTAAGTTGTCCTTTGATTGTGGATTTATAAATAATGTCATAAAAAATACTCACTTTCTCATATTGATGGAATATTTTGGTGAAATACAACATGCTAATTATTTCATGAAAATTGATAATTGATTGGGGTGACCTTATATAGATGTGAATAAATATAATGTAATGAATTTGGATTCATGTAAAAGGTACGGACACTATGAGTTTAAAATTATTATTATTTGGTTAACAAAATCTTAATTTGTATTTATGGATCTAATGATTTTATTATCAAGAAAATGTGTATATATATTTATAATGATTTTTTTCAAGAATATTCAGATATACTATAAGAGTTAATAGAAGAGTTAAACTAATTTATGAATAACACTAGAAACCCTGAACGAAAATGATTGGAAATTCAGTCAGTGTGAATTTTGGATTTAAATGGTTTATTTCCATGGTCATATTTTCATGAAGGATTATATATTGGTTTATTCATCAAAGACCAAGGTGTTAAAAGAATTAACAAAAAAAATATTGCTAAAATATATTTTTCCCTTGGATTAACATGTTACTATTAGTATTTTCTTTAAAAATTCACCTGGTGGTCTATTTTTTTTAATCAATTTAACATGAAAATCAATCAAACCTATATGTTAAGAAAATTGTGAAGAGATATTTGAATAAATCAAGAGGCATGATAGGTATGCCTATAATGACTTTTTTAATCAGAAAATAAGTATTTTTATTCTATAATGATGTATTGAGTCGATTAATGGTTTTTATCCTTATGAAAAATAAAAGGGTTATAGACTAAGAATTGTGGAAGTTAAATACTCCAAGGAATAATTATAAAAAATCATGTTTTATAGTTGTAATTGGTAATGTTTTCACTAAAGATATATATGAATTAGTTATATTGGGAGATATGTGACATATATATGGATAAAAAGTGATTAATGTATATATTTATACCAAAAAAACTCAATATGATGAAAATGATATGGGTAGAACTACTAAAGAATTATTATTATTATATACACTACAACCTTATAAATTAATAAAAGGTAACAAAAAAATTGATTATAAAGGGTTATGGAGTCTAATCCATGATGATAATATAGAATGATCTAATATATAATGATTTAATAAGTATGGACATTGGAATTATTAGTTAATTGGAAACATAATAAATTTCAAATATAAATAAATCCACCTTAATTAGATAATATTAAAAAGGTATAAAAAGAGTAATAGGGTTTACAAAATAAAATTAAAGCTGTAAAATATGGGAAGTGAACAAAATTTAATATTTAATATGGAGTATTAAAGTTTGTAGGGATATTTTGTATACTATCAACACCCGAGTTGAAGAAGGATTTCTGTAACAAATTACACAACTCAAATTTATCTATTCATACATATTACACCTAGAAAAATTAGGATCTCCGTGAATATTTATAGTGGGTAAAAAATAAGTGATAAATTATTAACTGCACAAAAAAGATACTTTGTATTCCAACAATTAAAGCTTGAGACAAAAATATCTAAATTGTTCATTAAAAACCTCCCTATATTAGTTTTTTAAGTGGGATACTATCACGATGAACTTTATTACTAGTCTTTATAAGTCATATAAGTGGAATGACACAATATGGGTTACCTTAGACTTCCTTTCCAAGTATGTTCATTTTTTAGAAATGTTGGAGTAAATATCTCTTGAAAATATTTCAGTAATTTATATTAATTAAGTTACTATATTCCTAGATATAACATCATCAATAGTATTTGATATTGATTAATTATTCACCTTAATATTTTAGAGATTTATTAAAGAGGCCTCAAAAAGTAGGGTGAATAACCAAACCACATATCATCTTTAAATTTATTCAAATTTCCAAATAATCATCCAAATATTATATGATATTTTTAATTATACTCACTTAAATTTTATGGAGATTTTAATAATATATACAATGGGTGGAATTATTTTCCAACATTCATTTTTACTTGAGTATTCAAATTTAATATTAAGAAGTATTTTAAAGAAATAGGTTTAGAAATATATCCTTTGATTACAAAGTTTCTGAAATAAGGATTTTTGGTCTATAAATTATAGAATATATAATGAATAAACTAAGATTCATCCAAAAGAACGTCAAAATAATAAAAATTATATATATTAGTTATGTTGATAACCAAGTAAAGGAATTTCAGTTATAAAATGTTGATCATGTATTCTTAAATGTATTACCATGGAATGGAGTGATATGTTTAAAATTTTAAGGGAGGTTAGTTTTGGGAGACATTAGTCTTATTGAGATATTGGAGTGAATAATAATTATGAAGTATTTATTAGCAATTTCACCTAACCTCTTAATGTACTTGATTAATAACATGTTTAAATTAAGATAATATACATGTCATACCCAACTCATATAATTATCATTAATTAATTATATATATATCCTACATTACAAAATGGTAAATATTTTTTGAGATCCTTTACATTAGAGAATAAGCGCAAAGAAAACAAATCACTCGACGGGTGGAGGCACTTAAGATGTAACACCCTAATATTTTGTATGATTTTTCTTTAAATAAATACTATGTTTAATATCTTTCATCATATGAAACTATAAAATAAAAAAAAACATGATACATTATATTGAGATACAACATTACAATAAAAGTACATGAAAATAATAATTACAAACAAAGGATTATTACACACCTTGGATGACTACATCCATTAAATGTGAATGAATTAAAAGATAATAATAAATATATAAGAATAATATTTTTACAACTAGTAAATCCCCAAGATTATCTTTACATTTGAGAATAACTATTAGTTGAACTAAGCCTATAATGATAATGAAAATCATAAAAGGGGGAATAATTATACAAATTCATAAATGTGGAAATAGAATTGTTATTTGATAAGTGAGAATAGAATGAAAGATAAATTATAGTAATGTTATATGTAAGAAAAAACTAGACCATTAAAAATATGGCCATTAGAAATATGGTCATTAGAAATATGGTCATTGGATATAAATATATCGGATACATTTACTAAAGTTGTGTATTTAAAAAATATATTTTTTTTTTAAATAAAAAATATGGAAATTAACATATCATATTAAACTAAAATATTTTATTATAAAGACATATTTTTACCATTTGAATACTATTATTAAATAATAATATGATAAAATTCAAAGAAAAATTTTAATAGAAGTGTATTAATAAAATTAAATGATTATAATTGTAATAACCCACCTATTCTCATTGGCTTGAGAAAAAATGAATTATTAATTAGCCTTAAGTGACATATCCAAGATGCCAAAGGCTGGAAATAAATGCAAAAGGGTTTAAAATACAATTGGGGGATTATTTACACTTTAGGAAGTAAAACCATTAACCTAGAAAACCATAATCAAACAACTCACTATATGATGCATGAATAAATGATATACAACACAACCACGTCATTTATTCTAAAACCACACCAATTGTACCACATCAGAAGACAAAATACTATCAAAGAAAATAGTAAAAATACCAAAATAACTCCAAGATAACAACAAGACTTCATGTTCAATATGCTCCATTCTCCAATCACTAAAACCCAAGAATCACAAGATGTTTGACACTTTACATTTACCAAAGTATCATAATATAGAATCATCAGAAGCACTAAAGTTACAAATTAGGGGTGAGTATAAAACCTAGTAGGCTTTCCTTAATGACTTCCCCACTCATGCCACTAGGATAAAAAGGTTAGAAACATTTATATAAAATTGTTTATATAAAAAAATTCCCAAAATAGTTTATAACTAAAAATAAACTATCTTCAAACCATTAAACTAAAAGTAAACAATTTCTATATTAAAAATTTTCTCGTAATTCATACTTCCATAAAAAACAACCAAACAAATCTTTTAAAATATTTCTAAATATCATTTTGGAATACCCATTCCATTGTTCCCAACACACACACTTTTCCATGATTGGTTTGACAGTTCCATACTCATGAGTGGTCTCTCATCCAATTACCTTGTGTCCCAACGACACACACCCTTGATCTAGGGTTACGTGCCATATACCACAATGGTACAAACACATTATTCTGGGGAACATCAAGCATGAACTCACACAACCCAATATATTCTGAACTATTCTAAATCACCAATTCAACCCATTTTAATAAAGCAGTGCTTTTATTGAAGGCCAATGAATAAAAAATTTTAAAGAAACCATTTCATTTCAATAAAACATTACCATTTATTGAAAATATCATATAAAATCCATGTTCTATAATTCTAGAAAATCCCCATTTTTAAAATTGTATTTTAAAACCAAGAACAAAATCATTTTATTAAAAAAAACCCAACTTTCTAGATTTCCACAGTTTGTCAAACTATCAAAAAATAAAGTTTCCATCAATTCATAAATAGAAGATTCATGATCAATTCATCCCAAGGAAACTAATTTGAAATCAATCCAATCAGTTCCATCAAAAGGATTCAAGAGTGAATCCACCTACCTCAACCATTTTGTCAATAACCAAAAATATATGATTAATAATTAATAAAATTGTTCAATTCTCCACGAAACCACCTTAGATCTCTTCTCCTATCATGATCAAGGAAAATTATCATCATATTTGTCAGTCAATTTCTTATATCTACCCATAACGGCCATAGATCTATGAAACTGAGATTATAGGAGATATATATCTAAGTAGATTTAAGAAACCGATTAGGAATAACGAAGTATGATCACATAGCTCAACAAATCTGGCTTCTAATCCCCATGGGAAGCCTTCGTATTGACTCTATAATGATTGTGAGAGGTTATCCAACCTTCAAGAAAGATAAATCTTGAGTTAGGATGCTTAGGATCAAAAACAAGTTGTTTAGAGGCAAAAACATGTGAGATCAATTTGTTAAGATCTCATTTTAACCATGCACATGGTTAGTTCACACGGTTAGACAAACTGTGTATTAACTGTGCATTAGAAACCACCTTATGGAAATCATCGAATGTCCTCCTTACATGGTCTCTCTAATCATGCGTACATCGTGTCGAATCTACTACCTCGAAACTTCTACTTTTCAAGGTTTCTCCTAGGTTTTCTGTATGGGTTAGATGAACCATGTGCATCTTGTACACATCCCCTTTATCCCGAAAACCTTATTGAAAGTTTAAAAAACTCTCCCACCCATCACCCACAACCTTTATATACATAAAACATAAATAAAGGGATACATTCATTAAATCCGGGGTATTTCACTCTCCCCACCATTGGTCCTTCCATCATTAAAAAGTAGAAAACCATCATTTCCATGAAATAGTTCTGACCATTACTCTTTCATTTCCTTCTCAGGTTCCCAAGTCTCTTCCTGAACATGACCATGTTTCCATAAAACCCTCATTAGAATGATAATTTTTTTATGCAAGCCTTTATCTTGCCTATCCACAATCTCCATAAGAATATGTTCCAATGAAGCATCTAGCTCTAGGTCAATGTGATCCTATCTGATCACATGGTCAGGATTAGGTTGATACTTTTCCAAATAAGAAATGTGAATCACATTATGCAATAAATTAATCCACGGTGTCTATTCCAACTGATATTCCACCTATCCAATTAATTCTAGTATCTCAAAAGGTTCAATGTATCTAAGAGATAACTTTCTCATCTTCCCAAAACAATGATGTCCGAGCCATGGAGTGATTCTCAAGAACACATGATCACTCATCGTGAACAAAACATTCTTGAGTAATGATCTACATATGATTTTTGATGACTCTGAGTCATCTCCATCCTCTTTCTAATCAATTAAATCTTAACCATTGTTTCTTGGACAAGGCTCAGCCCAACTAGTGAAGTCTCACCTACTTTTATCCAACACAATGGAGAATAAAAAGGACACCCATAGATGTAACGCCCCGACCCCATCCACCCAGATTCGGTGCATTACTTCGTAACATTGGCATGATCACAAAAGATCAAGTCTCGAAAGACCGATTAGTTTAGTAGCCTTGGAAACACTAGATACATTCATAAATGTTACATTACATCATAAAGTGAAAAAACACAATAACATAGTCTCCATAGTCCACACTTCTATCCTCTTCTGAATATCCCTGTAGGTCATCCATAAAATAATTCTTCACATCCTGGAAAATATTAAAACATTGAAAGGGGTGAGCTCAGATGCTTAGTAAAGATAAAAATATTGAGGAATCTTTCATAAATAAAAATTAACATTTAAGGAAATTTATAACTAAAACAAAAGCCTTTTTAAACTTGAACTTCAGCATAATATGGAAAAAATAAAATTAAATAATTCCATTTACTTACTCACATGGATATTCTACTAGTCGAATAATCACATGCAATATTAATAACCACTTTCATAATGATGTAATGCATAATGCCATACTATCATAACCACGTAGCCAAGGCCTCGTGCCAAGACCACAAATAAGATTTTGTCAAGCCCTCGTGCCAAGACACTAGTTTGTCTCATGAGACCTACCGATGCATCAAGGAGCTATAGCGGGCTCCACCCGTCACTTATTAAGTCCAATGCATTCCTCATATGAATAGGTTTAAACATATCATAAACCATAACATAATCGTATCACATGAAACATGCATAAAGGAAACATAACATTTCCACATTTCAATCACAAGATATCAATACAACACATTGATGTAATAAAAACACTTTCAAAACCATTTTCAATACCAAAATTAATGAAAATTATAACTTTGTATTTATTTTTCATTCAAAAAAAAGTTATGGCTTGTTGAGGAAGCCGAAACTCAAATAATGGTCACGGTGGTAGAGAAGTCGTTGTCGCCGCATACGTACGACAAGAAAACATTCCTTTTTGTCGTTTAGTAAAATGCTTTGTATAAAAAGATTCCTTTTGAATAAACGTAAAAGTCAAAGGGGTTTATACACCGTATAGAATAAATTTGTGTATAAAACAAAATATGCCTCAATGAAAGGAGATTGAGACGAAGTCCCTTATAAAGATCATTTTTTTAAAATAAAATAGATATATAATGTGTATTCACTATAAGTACACCTAAAGAAAGTCAACATACAAGATATGACATAATAATATCACGACATAATTTGAAAGTAGGATGTTAACCCAAATAATGGAAATTGGGTTAAGAAATTCCCTTACCTCGTGTCCAACTTGACTCGATCGTTCTTTAACCTCCTTAAAATCGGGTAACTCTTTTTGATTTGAGCCAAAGGCTTCCTTGGGAAGAATTATACCCAATTTGAGGCTTCTAGGAGTAAGATAGGGAAGTTGAGAGAGTATTTGTGCAGAGGTTGGCCGAGCCAAAAGGCTTTGAAGTTGTGAATAAGGTGGTAGTGGTGGGGGCCTTTTATAAGAGGAGAGAAGGGGAACTCTTGGAAAGATTGAAATGTTACTTTATTATGAAATGCTTTTCAGATTCTAAAGGTACCACAATGATATATTTCAAGGATAAGGTGATAAGGGTTCGAAATATACTCATCCAATAGGTTTTTGAAAATTGTATGCCTTGGATTCTACATTATCATTTCATTTTATTTAAATCGTTAATTAATGAGGTAATCGCTGCATAATCATGTTGTCATAAATAATTTAATTTATTTAATGTCTAAAAATTATAAAAAATTATCATCATGTAGTAAATATTTTTACATTTCTAATGAATATTTATAGTCAAAATTATGACTTGTATAACCCCATTTAAAAATTGTTTTAGTAAAACAACTCATGTTTGTGACATTTTTATTTTAACATTAAATAAAAAGTTTTTAATGTCATTTTCCTACCAAAGTGGCTCCATGGGGTCCCCAAGTTGACCCATGGATTGTCTTGGTCAGCCATGACTCATCCAATAGGGGTAGAAAAAGTGTAAAGGTATTTTAATACTTTTATAATATCATTTTTACCTTAAATTTTACTAATTACCTTTAATCGCGATTAATTAAACTTAAAAGTTACTATTCATCAAAAATTATTTTTATCCCATTGAACCAAATTTTACTTCCTAATGACAACCATGTATGTCGGATTTTTGAAAATCAAATCACAGAAGTGGTAAATTTTCATTTAAACGAAAAATCAATTTTTTTAACTACCACTTAGTGGTTTCACTATTCATCAAAAATTGATGTTTTTCAGAACAATGCCAAAATTTCACCCTAAGCTATAATTGATATTCCGAATTCAAAAATGATGTCTATTTTAAAAAATTCCAAACATATAAGTTGAATTAATTAATTTTATAATTAATTCCCGCTGTCACAACAAATAGCGTGTTTTTAAGAAATAATATATATCAAAAGATTGACAATTGTTTATGTCCAATTTCAAAGTGAAATTAATTCTAATGAAAACCATTGGATAAAATGGTAAAAATATATTATAATTATATTTTAAAACCACTAAATAGTATAATTTATCACTATAAAATATTTTGATTAAAAAAGTTGTTTTTAAGTATTTTTCACTATTCATAAAAAATTGGAAGTTCTCAGAAAAATACCAAAAATTCAACATAGGCTAATTTCGATATTATGAATACAAAAATGAAGTCCATTTTGAAATATAAAATTTCTATAATTTTAAAAAGTGGTTATTACTATTCATAACGGCTACTTTGATTAGTCGCAGTGTGTTAGAACTCGAACTTGCGTACAATGCAAGCTATTGCATTATTGAAAGAGAGGCGTATCGTGGAAGCTCGGGGTGTTATATTCTCCCCTCCTTTAATAAATTGCATCCTTGCAATTTGAAATTTTTCTTTGAAAATAAAAGGTTGAAAATAGAAAATACCTTTGTGGAAAACCCACATCGTAAATAAGGTTAATAAAATTTAGCCTTAATAAGAGGGAAAGGGAAATGAAAAAGTCACCACAAAATTATGATCTTGATAAGGAGAACATTGGTGGAAATTAGAGACATATAATTGGAGGAAAAACATAAATATTTGTAGGGAGTTATTGAGGTCATCAATCAAAAACAAGTGTAAAATTGAGGGCCTCAAAGCCTTCAATCTATGTTGATTTAAAATATTATTTGTTCAACAAGACATAAGGTATTAGGATAACAAATTTTTTTGTTCTAATATCCCTTTAATAAAGTTTAAGATTTAATTTATTCATAGAATAAGAGATAGGTATATATATATTTATTCTTGACAAGTAGAGTTTCAACCTTCAACTAATTTCTACCACAAACTCATCTTTCACTCAAAAAGATAATAGAACTCAAAAATATTATATTTATCATAATCATACAAGGTTCAAAATATTAACACATACTATTTAGATTAGGAAGACTATTTTGTAAAACCAGGGACTTCCTGTAGGCTAGTGGTAGGTAATAAAGGCCTGTCGCACTATGGTTGTGGGTTCAATTCCTACAGCTTTGTCCGACGCGACGGGTTATCCCCCAACCTACAGGTTGTCATTTTCCTAAAACTATAGTATTATAATATTCCAAAAATAATATTTAGAAATGTTTTCACCTTAAACAATACTATCCAAAGATCAACTTAATCCATTCCAACCATTATATTTATCCAAAATACCTCAGTTCAGACTTTCTCTAGAAGGTCTCTAAATTCCAAAATCAATTGTAACATCAGATTCCCCAAACAAAGTAAAGTTTCTCTTATTATCACAAACTAAAAATATGATTACTTTCATCATATTAAAACCTTAATGAAAAAAACAAGTACTGTAGTACAATCCTCATATATATCACATTATTATTATAAACAGAATATAATCCTTGAGTCCAAAAGCACCAATACATTAATTATTCCACTTCAACTGTAGTAACAACATAAGATTTTCCTTGATCCCTTGGCTTTTTATGAGGTAAGTTTCCCTGAAAATTAGGATATTCATTTTCATAATGCCCTATTTCCCTACAATTGTAGCATTCAACATTGATAGCCTCTTTCTTTCCCTTGCAATCACGCGTCTGGGGACCTTTTTCCCCACATTTATAACAAACTCTCATTCCTTTTAGGCAAGTACCAAGGTGATTCTTCCCACAATTATCACATAATGGAAAATTCTTCTTTCCCTTTTTGCCTTTATCTGTCACTTGTTCCATCGTTCTCTTCTTCTCTTGCTTTACTTTATTGTCATAAGATTTAGAGAATTCATTTTCTGTCTTGATAGCACATGAGACAATATCTTCGTATGATGAGAAAGATTGTGAGACTAAAGCTCGACGGAGAAACGGTTTTAACCCATCAAAGAAACGATCAATCTTACTTCTTGGGTTACGTATATAATCTACAGCATGTCTTGCTAACCTTGTAAAGTTGGCCTCATACTTTGCGACATTCTCATCCTCCTTTTGTCTCAGACTCCGAAATTGCCTTTCCATATCTGCTCGATGGTCATGAGGAAAATATTTTTCTAAGAAAAGCTCTTTGAACTCCCTCCATTCCATATTTGATACTTCATCATCTTCCTTTGTTTTTTGAATCAGCGACCACTACTGATCGGCATCTCCGGTGAGGCGGTAAACTGCCATGACAACCTTCTCCCTTTCGCTACTCCCCAAGGAATGGAATATTTTCTCTAAGGAGTTTATACATTGCTCAACTACTAATGGATTTGTACCCCCATTGAATTTTGGTGGTTGTTGCCTCATGAATCGGTCTAACATTGATCCTCCATGTTGCGGATCAGGGTGCTCCATACGAGTAAGGTTATTATTCATAACCTGAGTGAGTTGTCCCAGAATGGTAATAAGTTTATCAGCACCAGTTGTATCTCCAAATCCATAATAATTATCTTGAGCAGGAGGGAAATGCCTACACGGAGTGCGTGCATTGATACTGTTTCCATTCCTTCCACTAGGCGCCATTTCTAAACAACGGCATAAACTAGATTATTTTATGATTCAAAATACATAATTCCATACTTGTAAAATAGATAACATAAATTGAACTATTTATGGATATAATCCATAATCATAAAAAAAGTTTTCTTTGAGGAAGTATATACTCATAAAACCTTCATAATGGTTTGTAAAAAAAATGAGAATTATCCTAAGCATATCCCCCGGGAGTGTCGTAACCAAGAGTGCAGCAAGGCCTGTTGTCGTGCACCAGTTCCTGTTCGAGTCTAGCTCAAAGCGGTGTTTTCAGATTTTACCCCTAGGTACATCTGTTCCAGAGCCGCCTCTACCTGCTTGTATCCAGACAAGGAGGTATTGCTCGGAAAACTCACAAAATCTCTATAATACCAAAATTCTAGGAAGTTCTTCTATACTAGTCCTCAAAGTCTATCTTTGGTCTATGTGCTCTAATCATAGTTTATCTAAATCTATACTAATCCTCAAAGTCACTACACTCTTCTCCTTGTTTCTTTGCTAGGATTTCTTTTGATGAGGAGTCATGGTATTCCTATAATCACCATGGATATCTCTACTCTACTAATTAGTATGATTCGGCTATCCTCATCTTGTGGAATCATACGATGCTTGCAACACCTAAGAAGTGTTTTGATCATCAAACATCAGAGCATTGAAACAATAGTACTAATGATGCCCCATATTCTTGTATTTATTTCATACTCTAGGTTTCTCTATGCACTCTTGATTTATGTGTTCAAGAAAACCACATTAAAAACAACTCTATTTTCTCTTGGGTCATGAAGGAAGGTTCATTGATCTAGTCGTCTGATTTTGATTCATGCCTTCAGCTTGGAAATAGTTTTCCCTCTTCCTCTTGTTCCCAACATTAGAGTTCCCACCATTTCCCATAGGTATCATCATACATTGTCCTCCTACAGATCCTGAGATTTCATGTTTAGCCACTATCTCTCTATTCACCGTCTCTCTATAATTTATAATACAGAGCACCACAATCTTTATGTTAATCTCCTGTCTTATCCCTGATTCAATGATATGTTCCTTTAAGGATGCACTTGCCGAAAATTCTGGTGAAAATCACACTAAATGCATGAATTTAGCTGCATACTCAGTAATAGAGATATTTTCTTGCTTCGGGATAAATAATTATATCATTTTCTAGATTCTGAATGTGTGAGGATAGAATTATTTGTTAAATAATTCCACAAAATCCTTAGAACTAAGACTATGATCCAGTTTAGCCTGAACCTCCAAATCCCAACACTGACATGCAAGAACCTTGATCATATAAGTCTCCATATTTGATTTTATATCCAATGGTGTGCTGATGAAATTGAAGATACAGTTCATCGTATTCAGTCGCATCTCTACTTTTTTTTATTTATAATCACCCTAAAAGATGGTTGAATTGTTCATCATGAACTAGATGGAATGATCCACATGCCTTATATCATCCCTTTGATTCCCCATATCCAGATATTGAAATTCTTGGACGATACTCTGAACCAGCTCTTGGTTTACCTATGGCTCATGTACGACCGTAATATATATAGCTTCTTGTGGTTGGTTTCTATGACACCTATAGAGTTCCATTTTCTAAACCAACAACAAACCCTATTAGTTTCATTCTCTAGAAACTGATTGCTTAGCATTTCTAATTTTATCAAATCAATTATCACAACATAGCTTTCCAAAATCGAAATGTCTTCACATTAAATAATTTTTGAAAAATCAAATTCTTCCTTTGAAAATCAAACCATATTAAAAGTGAATCAATCATGATTTTTTAAAGTTTTTCATATCAAAAAAATTTCCATATTATTCAAAAAATTACCCCTTTTTAAAAAATCATAAATCATTACCCCAAATGAAATATTCAATTATAGTGGGAAATAATTCCTTTAAAATGCATTTCATGCTTGTCTCATTGGATAAACCCATGATAATGAGATTAAAAGATCCTATAAGTTTCTCTAAAACACTTATGTACCCAACTCCCTATTAACTTGATGTTCAACATAAAAAGTTTAGCTAAATCTTTTTATGATCTACATTTCAAGTCTTGAAAATCCTACTCTTTTCTAATGTCACAACCCAAGGAATAGAAAAGAATTAATTTCAAATCCAATACCAAGAGAGCTGATGAAAAATTATTCCTCAGATAAAGGACCAAATTTATACCATTTGTAATGACCCACCTATTCTCATTGGTATAGATTACAATGAATCATTACGTGGGCTAAATCGACCTCCCCAGGACACCAAAGGTTGGAATTAAATTCCAAAGGATTTAAAATAAAATGGGGGGATGATTTAACCTTTAATAAATAAAACCATTAACATAGCAAACCATAACCAAACAACTCTTTATATGATGCATACATAAATGAAAGAAAACACAGCCTATAAGGACACAGCTATAAACCTTACATAATCTTGAGTTTTCATCAATAATTTACTTTATTTCACATTGAGTATATATTTAGGTTTTGAGTTTTAGTGAATTAGGCCATAACTATTACATTACATCTCAAAAATTACAACATAGACACATTTACTTGATCCATTTTTTCACAATAATAAAAATCCGTAAAAAACGAGAATTATTTTCTCATTAAAAATATTCTTGAATTATTCATTTCTTTTACCATTATTTATAACCTATTAAAATCATTTCAAAAACTTGGTATGATAATAAAAAGATCTGTAAGTGACATAAAATAATTAATAAAACCATTAGTCCATGAATTTTTAAAACCCATGAAAACATTTTCACAAAATCATACTTTTCACAAATAAAACATAAAATACTTAGCATATATAATGTAATAATATGATTCCTACAAAAAATTATAGAAATCATAGAACATAAAGGTAACTTTTGGCATCTATATCATACTTACATTGTATCTTTCATAGCTATATAGGAGGTAACCTTCATTGTCACATTTGGAATACCCATCACAGTATATTCCCAAAATCTAATAAGAGAAACTTTATCATTTACCTACTTTAAATTTCCCAATTAATTGAATATAAATAATGGGATCAACTTCCCTTGGTTTATCATGGAACCAATCTTATATTTAATCAATTCCCAATAACCATAACACATGAACAAGCATAATAGAAAGATAACATTTCTACATTGCAATCACAAGATATCAGTTCAAGATATTGACATAATAAACCCTTTATAAAATAAAAATTCAATACCAAAATACATAAAAAAATTATATGGTATTTATTTTTCTTTTAAAAAGAGTGTGGATTGTAGAAGAAACCAAATATCAAATAATTCTCGTACCGGTGAAAAGGTCATTAGCGTCGCATAAGTCAAAAAGAAACATTATTTTTTCCATTTACTAAAATTATGAATAGAAAACTATTCCTTTTGAAAATAATTTAATGAAATTAAAATTCAAAGGGTTTGATTATACACCTTATAAAAGAATGTTGTATTTAAATCAAAATATTCCACAATGAAATAAGATTGAGATGAAATCCATTACCTTGAATCCGACTTTTCCCGTTCGTTATTTAATTTCCTGAATAATAAAAATAAGATAATTTATAATTTCTATAGAACACTTTTAGTGTTTATTATTCATTTTCTATAACTTATTAACATTTTATATAAATTAGTTAATTATTTGAGTTCATATTGTACATTTTTTCAATGTTCGATACTTCGGTCAAAATGAACATGTTTTGATGAAAATTATCCATGTGTTCATAATTCCATTATCTTATTAATATTATTAATGATTTAAATATCATATATATTTAGTATATATGTATTTATAATACTCTATAGAATTTTTATATAAGAAATTAAATGCACCGTTCATGGAGACGGTAGGCCGTACGTACGCATGAATGCTACTATCATATATTTGTCATATTAAAAGAATGAAAACTAAATGATACATAGGTATATTATAATTAAAGTATAATATTTTTTTTTATATTACATAAGTTCATTTACTCTATCCTTTATATGTTCTATGTATGGCATGAATGATTCGTATCACTTTGATTTGGTGGTAGTCCACACTTCCTCAAATGAAATTATCATATTTATGCATTATGGAAAGCATAAAGGTATGTTGTGATTAAAAATTACATAATAATAGAGATATAATAAATATAACATATATAATATATCAATACAGTGCCATCATAATGGACATCATGAGAGGTAGTAGGATAAAACTAAACAATCATCGTTTTGTGAGGCAGTAGTTTGTCGTACACAGAAATAGTATGTTTGTATCCATTAGAAAAAGGTGTGTGTAAGTTTAGTTCAAATACTTACCAAAAAAATCCTAGTGTATTTATTATATTGGTTTTTTTATGTAAACTTGGAATAATAAGATCATAGTGAGTGAAGAAGGAAAAAAAGGAAATGAATGTTATAGAAGATGCTACATTTAAAATAAGTAACTCCTTTTGATTTGGGCCAAAAGGAATTATGGAATTTCTTTATGACCAATTTAAGGCTTATAAGAGGAATTTAGGGATGTTAGGATATTATTATATAATAATTTTGAAGATATAATGGGATTTAGAGGTGTGAGTTCGTGGGTAGGGGTGGTGGCCTTTTATAAGAGGGAAGATGGGCACTTTAGGAAAGTCTTGAAATTTTATTTTATTATAAATTGATTTCCAATTTCAAAATGTCCCAAATTAATTTATTTGAAATATAATATTATTTTGGGTCATATACTCATCATATAATTAAAATTAGACAAGTTTTGTATATTTTTTAACCCTTATATTTTTGGTTTAACCTTTATTTTACCCTTTCTGATCTTACCATTATATTTTATTATTTACACTTTGTGGGTTAATTTAATTTCTATAACATGTAAAACAACCCAAAAAAATACCTTTATGACATATTTGGACTTATAATATCCTTTTGGATGAATCTTATATTTTTATAAATTTTCAAACATTTAATAAACTATTTTATATTTCAACTTATGAATTATGACAATTTTGACAGTATTCATACATGAATTTTTCAAAAATTCCTAAGAACATTATTACTTCAGGAAAAAATTATTAAATAAATACTTAAATGTTATAGTACTACATAAATTTTTTTTAAGGCATAAATTTTGTCAAATAATATTTATTTTAATATTTATAATATCATTTATTTGATATTTCTCTTAATAAAAAAATTATTGTATCACTATTGTGTCAATGTTTATGGTAATTATTTAATATCTAAAAATTAAAAAAAATCCCATTATATATATAATTTAATTATATTTCTGTAGAATACTTTTTTTATGTTTCCTCAATTTTATCTCTACATTAAAATTATTATACTAATAAGAGATAAGAGAGTAACATGTTGTTACTTTCTTTTGTTTTAATAATAATTACACCACTTTCATGAAAACAAAGTCCATTGAATGAATAAATTACGGATTTTAGGTGATATGGGTCAACTTTTATTCATTAAATATTATTTTTAAATGCTTTAGGGTAATTTTATTATCCTTATCATATTGTTTGTTACCATAATTTATCTTATTTACCCTTAACTGTGGTAAATAAAATTTACCAAAGTTACTATTCATAATGTCCAAAAATAAAAGGTACATATATACACAATTTGGACCTTATAAATCCAAATATTAAATCCAATTTTTCCAAATTCAAAACATAGAAGTTTTATTAATTAATTTTAAATTAATCCCCGTCATCAAAACAAGAAAGCATTTTATAAGAAGTAAAAACTATCAAAAGATTGACATGTGTTTATATACAATTTAAATGTGAAATTACTTCCAATTACCAAAGTTGGATTAAATTATAAAAACAAAATCAAATTAAACTTTAAAGAAAATTAAAAATATAATCTAACTATATAAATAAATTAGACTAAAAGGCAGTTTTTGAATTAAAATGAAGTATTTTTCACTATTTATTAAAATATGAATTTCATCATAAAAATACTAAAATTTCAACCAAGGTAAATATTGTTTACCTGATTATAATGAATAAGTTTTTTTTCAAATATAACTTATAAAAGTGTAAAAACTATTTTTAAAAAGGGTTCTCCATCAAAAGGCGGTAAACAGACCTTTTAAAAATTTTAGAGTATTTTTTGCTTAAAATTGGATTCATTATCATATTAAGCCTCTAAAATTTATTGGATAAATGTAAAAATAACTAACAAACATGTATAATAATATTTTTGTTATTTATATTAATTCTCTCAAATACAATATCTAAGAATTAACTATAATTTAAAATAATATTATTATTATATAATTTTTCGATATAACTCAATGTTGTGTGCAACGTAAGATTTCAGAGAAACTCATTGTTGTGTATCGAGTACGATATCAAAAAAAGTGTCACCTTTAATATAAAATTAATATATTACTCAAAAGTATTATTAGATATAAAAATTTATTATTTTATAAATACCTATTTCGTTACATCATTCCCCCCTTTCAGAAATTACATCCTTGTAATATTTAAATTTGGGTCGTAAACTTCATTGAGAATCCCACATTGGAAAAAGTGTCAACAAAACTATCACTTTATAAGAAAGAAAGATAATTAAAAATGTCACTCAAGATAACACATACTAGGATTCCAGGTCAGAAAACATGGATATTGAAGAAAAACTAATCATATTGTTATGATGGAGAGTGATAGAAAAAATGATTAGGAGAAAGTTAACAACCAGAAAAACATAAACTTTAGATGGGTTAAATGATCATGGATTCCCGAGTCGGAAAATTAAACAAAAATTGATTTTTTAAGGTCCTTTTAATAAATTTGAGGAATTTATTTATGAGATTGACTGAGAACATAAGGAAACATACTTGTCACATGGAGTATCATTTTTTAATAAATATCTACCACAAACTCATTTTTCTCCCAATGATGAGTATTTAAAATGACATGGTCACATATGAAGTTCTAGAGTAAGCTTTTAGAGAATCACATAATCTAAAAAAGATGAAGCATATATTTCCTTTATCTTTAGACATTAACCAAACCCAAAATGGTTAGAAAGAGATCAAATAATCCCCAAAAAGAATAATATTTTATAAAAATAAATTCTACTCTTAATCACCAGAATTATAAAAACAATACCCAAAGATTAACAAAGACCATTCAATAAACAAATTCCCTTAAAATTATTCAAAATAATAAAAACTAATATTGAAACCCAAATTTCATAAGGATTTGATCACATAGTTTTCCATTATAAATCATAACATTTATCTCCAAATAACATCAACTACTCTTAAAGTCACATACTTAAAAGTAATTAACATAATCACATGTTATCCATGATAGGTTAACCATTTCCAAAAATAACCAAAATTGTCATATGTCCCCAATAAAAAAATAGATTATTAAAAAATAAAATTCAACCATTACTCCTCAAATGAAATTCCATAGTATTCTATTTTCATTAGGCATAAACGGTTCCCCAAAGAGTAAATGTCTTCAAAAATAACATTTATCACTTAATCACCAAATCATTTTCCAATACTAAGGATATCCATTTGAGGTAATTTAAGTTCCAAAAATCAACTTATTCTGGATCCATAAAATAATTTAACTAAAAATAATAATTCATTCTAACCTGGGCCTTCACGTAGTCCAGTGGTTGGTGATAAATCCTAGTCGCACTTTTCTTATGGGTTTAATTCCCGCATCTTTGTCCGATGTGACAGGTTATCACACGGTCTATGTGTTGTCCTTTTTAAAACACTATATAATTTTATATTCCAATGAATGTGATAAAATCCTAAAAAATAACCATAACATATTTTAACCTCCAAGGATATCTCATACCTTTCATTTTTCATCCCAAAATTTAATAACCCATAATTTTCTCAAAGGTGAATGTCGTCAAAAATACCATTAGTCACCTTAATATTATAGATTATAAATCCTTAAAAGTGGTTTCTAGGACATTGAACTTTTGATATACCTTAAAATTATAAACCCAAAATGAAATCCCTAACCATTAATAAAACATCTTAATCTCCAAAGTTGTTTAAACCATCCTCTAATACCAAATATAAGGCCCCGACCTTAATCATTATATAGTCTTGAGTTTTGATCAATAATTTACATTACTTCACATTAAGTATCTTTTTTGGTTTAGAGTTTTAGATAATTAGGCCATAACTATTACATTACATCTCAAAATTTACAAAGTAGACACTTATACTCTATCTAATTTTTTCGCAATAATAAAACTCTTTAAATAAAACAAGAATTATTTTCTCAACAAAAAAATTCTTGAATTATTTCGTTCTCTTACCCTTCCTTATACCTAGTGAAAAACATTTCAAAAACATGGTATGAGAATAAAAAACTTAAGGGATAGAAAATAAGGAATAAAACCATTAGTCTGTGAATATTTAAAACCCATGAATACTTTTTCACAAAATCATAATTTTCACCATTAAAACAAAACTACTTAGCTCGCATTATGTAATAATAATATTCCTAAAAAAATTAATAGAAATAATAAAACATAAATGTAACTTGTAACATCCATATCATACTTACATTGTAGCTTTTACAGCTTCAAATATAGTTATCTTCATTGTTATGTTTGGAATACCAATCACAATATATTCCATAAATCTCTTAGGAGAAACATTGTTGTTTGCCTATTTCACATTACCCAATACATTGGAGAGATATCACAGGATCACTCTCCCTTGTTTTTTAATGGAACCGCTCATATACATAAGAAATTCCCAAGAACCATAACATAATCATAACACATGAAAAAGAATAAAGGAAAGATAACATTTCCAAATTGTTATCACAAGATATCAGTTCAAGATATTGACATAATAAATCTGTTATATAAATAATTTTTCAATACCAAAATATATAAAAAGGGTATTAGGTATTTATTTTTCTTTTAAAATAATTACATCTTATAGGGAAAGCCAAATATCAAATAGTTCTCACAATGACGAAAAGGTTATTGACGCTCCATACATTAAAAAGAAATATTCCTTTTATAGTTTAGTAAAACACTTCATAGAAAATGATTCATTTTGAAAATAGTTTAACAAAATTAAAACTCAAAGATTTTTTTATTCACTGTATAAAATAAGGTCTTATATAAATCAAAATATGCCTCAATGAAAGGTGATTGAGACAAAATCTCCTACCTTGAATTTGACTTGTCTCATTCATACTTTAATTTCATGAATAATAAACATAGGATAATTTATAATTTATTGATAAAATTTTTAAGGGTTATTATTCATTTTATATCACGTATTACCATGTTATATAAATTAGTTAATTATTTGAGTTCATATCAGATGTTTTGTCAATGTTAGATACTTAAGTCAAAAATAAACATGTTTTGATGCAAATTATCTATGTGGTCATAAGTCCATTATCTCCATTATATTATTTATGATTTAAATATCATATATATCTAGTATATATTTTTTTATATTAGTCCATAATATTTGGATATATGAAATTAAATGCACCATTCATGGAGACGGTAGGTCGTACGTACGCATGAACACTACTTTCATTTATTTGTCACATTAAATGAATGAAAACTAAATAATACAGAAGTATGTTATAATTAAATTATAGTATCTATGTTAAATAGGTTACATAAGTTAATTTACACCATCTTTTATATGTTCCATGTATGGAATGAATGATTTATATTACTTTGAGGGGGTGGTAGTCCACACTTCCTCAAATGAAATTATCGTATTTACACATTTTGGAAATCATAATGGTATGTTATAAATAAAAATAATAGAAAAATAAAGATAAAATAAATATAATTTATATCATATATAAATATATTTCGTTCATAATGGCCACCATGAGAGGTGGTAGGAGAAAATTGAACAATCGTCATTTCATGAGGTAGTAGTTCACCGTACATCGAAACAGTATGTTTGTATCCATTATATTGAGGTGTGTGTAAGTGTAGTTAGAATAATTATCATAAAAAAAATCCTAGTATAATGAGGATTCTGTTTTTGTTATGTAATAAAATAATAATAAGAGCATAGTTAGTGACGAAGGAAAATAAAGGAAAGGAACTTTAGAGAAGACGCTACCTCTTAAAAGGGTAAATCCTTTTGATTTGAGTGAAAAGGCTTTCTTGAATTGCCTTATGCCCAAGTTACAGATTATAAAAGTAAGGTAGGTATGTTTTAAGCTTATTGGATCATAATTTTGATGATACAATGGGCTTGAGAGGTGTTAGTATGTGGGAATAGGTGGTGGCCTTTTATAAGAGGGGGGCACTTTAGGAAGGTCTTGAAATATTATTTTATTATAAATTGATTCTCAGTTTCTAATAGACCCAAAATAATTAATATCAAATATTAGATGATTTTGGGACATAACCCTAAAATACAATTAAAATTACACAAGTTTTGAATATTTTCTAACCCTTATATTTTTCGTTAAACCTTTATTTTACCCTTTTTAATCTTACCAATATATTTTATTATTTAAACTTTTTGTGTTAATTTAATTACCATAACGTGTGAAACGACCCAAAAAAGGGACATTTATGGCATATATGTACTTATCATAACCATTTGGAAAAAGTTTAAATTTTTTGGAATTTTAAAACATTTAATAAACTATTTTATATTTTAAGTTACGAAATAAGTAAATTTTGATTCTATTCATACTTGAATTTTTCAAAAATTCATAAAAACATGATTACATACAAAAACACATTAAATTAATAATAACATGTAATAGTAACTCATAAAATTCATGGATGAAATAAATTGTGTTATATAATATTTATTTTAATATTTACAATATCATTTATTTTATATTTCTCTTAATAATATAATTACTACATCATTGTTGTGTTAATATTTATGGTAATTATTTATTCTCTAAAAATTCAAAATAAATTCCAATTATGTATATAATTTAATTATATTTTTTTATACTATTTCTTTACTATTTTTAATCAATTTCATCTCAAAATTAAAATTATTATACTTATAACAGATAAGAGAGTGACATGTTGTAACTTTATTTTATTTTAATAATAATTACAACACTTTCATGGAAACAAGTACATTTAATAAATAAATTCCAACAATTAGGTGATATTTTTCTACTTTTATTCATTAAATATTATTTTTTTATGTGTTAGGGTTATTTTATTATCCTTATAATATTGTTTGTTATAATAATTTACCCGATTTACCCTTAACTGTGGTAATAAAAATTACCAAAGTTACTATTCATAACATCTAAAAATAAAAGGCACATATTTACACAATTTGGACTTTATGAATCCAAATATAGAATCCATTTTTCCAAATTCAAAACATATAATTTTCTGTAGTCATTTTAAAATTAATTCTCGTTGTCAATACCCAAAAGTGGGTTTTTAAGAAGTAAAAACTATTTAAAGATTGACATGTGTTTACGCCCAATTTAAATGTGAAATTACTTCTAATGAACAAAATTGGATTAAATGATAAAAAATAATACAATTAAACTTTAAAACTAATTAAAAATATAATCTAACTATATAAATAATTTAGGCAAAAATGTAGTTTTGAATTAAAATGCAGTATTTTCTACTACTCATTAAAACATGAATTTCATCAGAAAAATACCAGAATTTCAGCCAAGTTTAATTTTGATGTACCCCTTGTAAATAAGAAGTTTTTTTTCAAATAGAACATATAAAAGTGACAAAAACTATTTTTAAAAAGTGTTCTCCATCAAAAGGTGGTAAACTAGATTTTTAAAAATATTAGACTATTTTATGTTTAAAATTGTATTCATTATAATTTTAAGCCTCTAAAAATTATTAGATAAATGTAAAAATAATTAACAGTAATTTATAATCATATTTTGGTCATATCTATTCATTCCCTCCAATAAAAAGGCTAGACATTAACTACCATTTAAAAAAATAATATTATTATATTGTTTTTCAGTATAACCTAATGTAGTGTGCAACGTAAGATTTGAGAGAAACCCATTGTTGTGTATCGAGTATGCTATTAGATAAAGTGTCCCCTTTAATGTAAAATTAATATCTTATTCAAATATATTAATATATATGAAAATGAATTATTTTATAAAAACTTGGGATGTTACACAACCACTTAATTTATTTCAAAACCACACCAAGTGTACCACAGTGGAACACAAACTACTATCAAGGAAAACAATATAAGGACACAAATAACTCAAATATTAAAACAAGACTCCATGATCAATAATCTCTATGCTCCAATCACCAACCCCCATGGATCACAAGATGTGTGAAATCACTAAAGTGCCAAAACAGGGTTGAGTATAAAACTCAGTAAGATTTCCCAACAATGACTTCCCTACTCACATCACTAGGATATAAAGGATAGAAAAATTTATAAAAAAGAGTTTATAAAAAACAATTTTCCAAAATAGTTTATAAATAAATATAAACTAGCTTCAAACCATTAAGGGAAAAGTAAAAAAGTATTATGTCAACAATTTTCCAACAATTCATACATCTAAAAAACCAAACAATGCTTTAAAACCATTTCTAGATATAATTTTGTTATACTAATCCCATGGTTCACAAAACACACACCCATGCATGATTCATTTCATAGTTCCATACTCATGATTGGTCTCTGGTCCAATTACTTTGTGTCCCAATGACACAGGCCCTTGATCCAGGGTCAAACACCTTGTACCCCAATGGTACATGTCCCTTATTCAAGGGAATATCAAGAATAAACTCACCCAACCCAATATATTACAAACAATTTTGAATCACCAATTCAAACAATTTAAATAAAACTCTACTTTTATTGAAAACCAATGAATAACCGATTTTAAAGAAACTATTATATTGAAATAAAACATTAACATTTATTGAAAACAACTGATCAAATTATTTATTATGAATTACTAATTAATCAAATGTTAATATTTATTTATATTTTAAAAAAATATTACCATGATAATTTAAAATATATCAATTTAATTTATTTAGATAAAAATGGAACATATTTTTTAAAAAAAATCTTGGAAAATAATAGTTTTATTGTAGTAACTAATATTTACATTAGTAACTTTCATATTAAAAATGAAAATTTAATAATAAGAAAAATTGGTTATTATGTTTAAAATTAAATTTCATATTCGGATTAATTTATAGGGTTTATAGAATCAATTTTAATATAGGTGTTCATAATAGATGAAAACATGTTTTTTAAAATATATTCATTTAAAAGAGAAAATGAACTTATTTTATTACTTATCTAGTAATATATATTAAATGAATGCTAGTTTACTTACTTGTATATATTAATAACATAATTCATTAAAATCCACCTTTTTTAGTGATTAATTTAACATAATGAACACAAAAAATAGTTCTTTTTAAATTATCACATTTATATTAAATGATATTGACCTAAATACAATTGAAATTAAATATTTATATTCTTGTAATACCCTCGGTTTCTAGTATATAAAAATTTATTTATTTTTTATTTATATAATGGTTATGGAGGAAGGTTGGTATAGTTTGATAAGCTTTCAAAATGTTTTGGGGGCTAAAGGGGGTGCACAAGGGATGCACGCAGTTTATCTAAACTATGCGGAAATCCAAGGAGACACTATGCATAGTAACATATTTGAGAAAACAGCTTCAACATGGAATGAAAATGGTTAGAGAGACCGTGTGAGGTGGCCATAATAGGGTTTCTAGAAGACATTATCTAATGCATGGTTAGCTCAAAATTTTTCTAACCATGCGAACTAATTGTGCGTAGCGTTAAAGTGAGATCCTAAAAAAGTGGATCCCACACATTTTTCCACTAAAATGATCATTATTTTCTCCTAAGTGGCCCTAAAATGGGATTTATCTTCCTTGAAAGTTTTATAACCTTTGAAAAGTGTTTTGGAGTCAATCTGAAGGCTTACCTTAGTGATTTGAAGCCAAATTCTTGAGGTATGTGTTCGTTCCTCGTCGTTCTTGATCAGTTTCTTGGATCTAATTTTCATATATTCCCAGTTTCTTAGATATTTGGATGTTATGGGTAAATTTAAGATAGTGAATTCCAAATATGTAGATATTTGGTCTTTATAATGATAGGAGAAGAGATCTAAGGAAGTTTCATTGAGAATCGACCCGATTTCTTAAGTGTTCTTCATCCGTTTTCAGTTTTCATCCAAATGGTTGAGGTAAGTGGATTCACTCTTGACTCCTCATGATAGAAATCATTGGAATACTTTAAAATTAGTTTCCTTATGATGAATTTTTTTTGAATTATTTGTTTATGAATTTTTTGAATCCTTATTTTTTGATGGATTGAAAAATCTAGGAAATATGGAAAATTGAGTTTTTTTAATAAAATGACTTTGTTATTGGTTTTAAAATATGAATTTTAAAATGGGAATTTTTATGGAATTGTGTCATATAGAATCCAAATATAGAATCCTTTTTTCCAAGGTGTTCAACTCTAATCCATTAAATTCAAACCTATCCATAAAATATAACATGAAAACCATCACATTTAACTCTAAAATAATCAAGTAATACATTTTTATTACCTTTGTTAAAATAATGTGACTCAAATCCTCCGTTTACAAGGAGTTTTTCATGAGAAGACTCAAGTCCTCAAAATGCGTATTATCCACTCTCTTGACTTTTCTCCTTTATCATTCTCATACACCCTATTCCAAATATATTCTAACCATGGTAATATAATGAAATAAAAATCATTATTATAATTAAATCGTATCATATTCAAGGAACAACTATTATTTATCCCCCTCTAATTCATTCAAAAAAAATTCTCATGATATGTGTAGACTACTACCTCCATGAATTACATATTTCATTTTTTATTACCATATTTAATGTATGGTTATAAAATTTTATTTAATGAATAAATACTATATATATAAACTATTAAGATTAAAAAATATAAATTAGACATTTTATTTTTAATATTAAAAATAATTGATCATTACATGTTTAGCCACCTAAAACGAGCATAGAAAAAGTAAAAAACAATTCTTAATTTATAACTAATATAGTATTATCTTAAATTAATCATATACATAGTATTATTATGATTTATATCTTCTATAACATATAAATAATATCATTATTCTTCTATAATTATAATATTTTAATAAAATCGCATTCATACACATCCATTTGTTATAACATGTTCCTGTTTGGATCTGTTTAACCACCAACATAAAAGATGCTATAATTTCTTATCAGGAATGATTATGGAAACTAATTTGATGGTATAATATTATTTTAAGAAAAATATATAATTTGAATATTAAATTTAAGTCATTATTAATATACCACATTTTGTTTAAATAAAATTACCAAAATAAGTTCATCGCTGATTTCATCTTCACAAATTGTAACTCAAACTCTCATGGAATGAAATTGTACAATTATAAATAACTATATAACACATATTCTAGTAACTTAAATAATAAATAAGTGATCATTTTTTTATCAATTTATGAGTATCAACATCTATATCACAAATCTTGGGTGAAACAATAAAAATCATTAACATCTGATGATTAAAATAAACAAATGGCTAATGAATGCATATTAATGTGTTATAAAAGAAGTATATAAAATGATATATATATATATATATATATTTGAATATATTTATGAAATAATTAATTAATATTATTATGTTCATTATACAGTATTTTAAATATCTTTTGTAGAAGTCGATAGTAAAGGTAGGTGATTTTGTTATCACTAAGCTCTTTTTTTTTAATTTATACAGTTTCATATTGAAGGTATCGATTCTATGTTTGGTTTATTAAACCCTAATATTTTAATAAATGTTTTATTCCATTCCTATCTTGGGAAAATTATGTTTTCAATTCAATTCAACTTCCTTGATGAATTTTTTCCACATAAAAGTATAATATTAAAAAGAATAATTCACATCCTCTCTAATAAGCTCTTAATCTTCTATGTCCATATTCATTCATTACTTAAAATTTTTACCTTATTATTTTAGAATATAAATATGATTTATCTCTATTTATCTCTATATATCTCTTTAAATATTTTTAAAATGAAGCTTTATTACTCTTTTAATGATGCGGGTTTCAATAAGGACATTTTGAATTATTAAAAAATCATTTATTTTCACATATATATATATATTCTATTTTACACTCCACATTTATTGACTAAAACTATATTTTATTTCAAAGACCTATTATTTTTATTTATTATAATTAATTTTTTCAATTTTCTTCTTATAGACTTCTTAAAATTTACTATTTAAAGTGAATTATAACTTCATTTTTTATATTAAGGTTAAAAAAATTACAAAATAAATTTTTATGATTTTTCGTCTAGTTTAAAAATTTATATAAAGGATCTATATACTATAGAGTTATGTTTTATAACTCACCATTCAAATGACTATAAAAAATAATCTTTTTATTGGTTAATTTTTTTATCAACAAATCTAATTTGTGATGTCATTTTATGTGATGACATTTGAAAATGTTTTGAAACCCATTTTATTTCCCAATGTTTTCATGATATAATGACTAATTTCTTGTGAAACACTTATATATTATTATTATATTATGGGATGGGTCCTATATCATCCTTTAATTCATTTTTTAAGGTTTTATTTCTCATGAGATAGTATCTTTTTATGTGGCTGTGATTATGGTTGGCTTTGTTCACAAGATGTTTATGTGGAACTGATTACAGTTAGATAAGTTCATACTATTTGTGTTTGGATGGTATTTTAGTTAGATATTTTGATATTATTTGTTTTTTTAGGTTACTTTTGTTATTTTTGTTCAAAATAGTTGTGTATATTCATGATTGCAGTAAGTCATGTTCACAATACCATGCATGGAAATGATTATGGGTAGTTGTTTTCAAAATATTATGATTTCATATTCTTATCATTACACCTCATATATATTTTATATTCCTATTTTATTCTCTATGTAATGTGATTTTTGCCTCATTATTTATCATTCTTATTCTATGGTATATGTTTGATCATTTTAGATTTTTTGTCCTTCTGTCAAACCTTATGACTTTTTGATAAATTTTCCCTTACTAATGTTTTAATCTCACCCCTTTCCTATGATTTTTATTCCTCATGTTTAAATATGATTATAACATAGATGAAAACTATAAATAGTCAAGTAATAACTGATTATGAATAAATGTTAATTTTTTTTTGAAATAATAATTTTATGTAGATAATCTACAATGGCACTGAAACTTTTGGTTTTGGTATTGTGCGATTATTGCGGTATATAATGTTTAAATACTAAGAAATATAAAAAATTCTATATTTGGGGATCTCACTTGGTATTGAATCTAGTTTATAAATAATTTTTTTTATAATTGGACCTAGAAGTGTATGTATGGGGTATCTTAACTATTATTAGAGTCTGATTTAGTTATTTTGTGGATTATTTTAATTTTTGTTTTGGATTATTTTAGTTTTTTTTAAGATTATAAGAATTGAAGATTAGTGAAAACCATAAGGATGAGTTTACATAACATCGCATGATTATAGATAATATTTATATTTAATAAATTAAATGTCTATAATAACTTTCTATGTAGAAAAATCCACACTAATGTGAATTATTACTTATTTATAGGGTTTGAAAGAAGTACCCCTTTATATTTATTTAAATAAAGGAACCCTCTTGTTATTCAGGGCAGAGGGATCCCATTACATATCCATTGTAGTCTCATTAGGTAATAAACCCATTTAAATGTGCCCAAACCCATGTAGGTTATATAAAACTATTATGTTGAATTCGAAAACCCATTATTCACTTTTTGTAACCAAAGAGATATTTTATTCTAATGTTTTTTTAATTTTTACCATTAATGAGGTTTTTAAAATATTAAATTCAATTTTTTCATGATTATAATGTCAAATAACCTTAATTTACTTAATAATAATCCAATATATTCATATTAGGAACCACTAGTCAAGAATCCTTATCCTAAATAAGTAAAATTCGTTTTTACACATAAAAATACTTTTTAAAAAATATGGTTTTTATGTCTTTAAATTAGAATAATTTTTTGTCACTTCTAGGGATTAAATAGTAAAAAATTGATTCAATAATATTACTTATCATAATTAATATTATACAATAATTTGAAATTAATTTTTATCCACAGTGAATTATTATGATGGTAAAGATCATGTTACCACAGTAAGGGTTAAAAGGGTTAAAATAGGGGTTAATCTGAGAGACAAGGTTTTAAATAATGAAAAACACTCACATAAATTTCATTGGTTGATTTAATTTATACCTTATAATTCATATATTAAAAAATATCACAATTTTGAAAACCACTTATTTAGTAATACATATATTGTATAATAAATATTTAAAAATTTTAAAGTTTACCATCTATATCACATAAAAAAGGGAACATCCTATTCTCACTTATCCACACCACTTAAGAAATATATTTCATAAAATCCCCTCCAAAATCAATTTACAACTTTAATTCTAAATTCTTATAGGTTTAGGTATTACTAAAATACAATCTCAAGAAAAATTAATATGTGAGCTAAAGTAAGATACCAGAAGAAAGGGTAATTGTCTCTACCGATCAATTTCAAATTTATATCTTCTATAACCTCCTAAAAATAATATATAAAATTTTTATCATGATGAAATAATTATATTTAATATTATGATATGTTTTTTATATTAATGTTATATTTATTTTTTCTCTCCTTAATATTTAATAGAAAATAAAAACATCTGTCAAGCATACGTAAAGACTATCATCTCCATGAAGAGTTGTATTTTACTTTTCATCACTCTATTTAATGGATAGTTATATAGAATTATTTAATTTATATATGCTATTTTTTAATATAATTATTATTTTTTAAATATAAAATATTATTTATCTTCTTACCCTCTCATCTATTAGAAAATGATAACGTCACTTGGGCATATGTATGGACTATAACCTTCATAAAGAAATATGATTTTTTTTTCATTTACACTTAATATTGATGTTAATAAGGATAAATTTTATTGATATATATAATAATTAAGATATTATTATGATTATATAAATATATATTATTATTTACCTTTCTTTTTCTCCATTAATTTCATAATAAAAACATTGCATGCCTCTACATATGGATTGTCATCTCTATGAAGTAATGTCATTAATTTTTCATCACTGATTTATATTAATAGATATAAAACTATATATAATGAATAAATATGATACTAATGATGTGATTGGAATTTTTTAGATGATGAAACAGTGAAACAATGGAATGACAAAAACCATTAAACTGAAACTTTCATTGGAAACAGAACAGTTAACACTAAAATATTTATTTTTATGAAGAATTGTTAAAAAATTGTTAATTAGATATTATAATGGAATGATATATTGTAATATAAGTATGAATATTGATCTGTTATAAATATACAATAAATCTAATTTCATTATATAGGATCTTAATATACCATATGAAGAAAGTTTAGACTTGAGGTAAGGGTTTATATTTCAATCCCATTTCTTTTTTGAAGTGTCCATGTTATATTTTCAGTAAGGGAAGTGATATGATAACTATATTTTAAATTCAATATATTTTTATTATCCTATATTTTTTTCTAGGTTTTTCATGTTTTCCTTTAATTCTCTTATCTTTTTACTTAAAATGATCAAGAAAATGTTTTTAGGAAAAACCTATTCATGACTGAGTAGAATATCATGTGTGTTTTTCTATATAGAACATGATGGTAGACTTCATTGTGGAATATGATATATGAGTGACTGATGGAAGTTATCTAGTAGGATCATCATATAGATATTGGAGTTGGTACTCCCTTACCTCACCAAGGATCTGGTCCCCTATAATCTTTAAAAAGGTAGAGTTAGTACTCCCCTATATTACATTGAAAATAGGTCATCTATACTCTACCTTTGAAGTGGTACTCCACCATATTCATGATACATTGGTGAGTGGTTCATCCACTGGGATTTTTGATTCCTCATTTGTATAGTGCAATGGTGAGGTGCACCCCCCCCCCCCACACATAGATTCTTGTTGAGTTTCATGTGATATTGGGAACCAGATATGGAATTTTAGAGCTATAGGAAGACTCATCATCCTTGACTGGGCTATAAAGATGAGGATACCATTTCTATCACATCTAGTTTTTTTATGATATTATATATATTGGGTTTTCTTCCTCTTTTTATGGGTTAAAATGAACACTATTTTATCTTTTTATTACTTCCTTTGTGGTTTTCGAGGTGTTATATTAGATATGTATATACTTATATATGCATGGGGTTTTACTACACATGTCATGTTTTATGAAGTTGATAGGTAGATAAGTGGTGAAATCAGTGGATCATAGTGATACATGGGTACATTGGTTGAGTTTGAGGGTTGGACATAGATATCTGGAGTCGGGGTCTCTTCAGTTTCCATTTTATTTATCCAAACATTGTAAGGTTAGGACCTAATTTCTAGTTGGGAAGATATTTTTTCCCTTTTTACCTTTTTATTTATATTTTCATACAATGATGTTATCCCTAGAGGTTATTCAATTCATAGTTATACTCTATATATTGTTGTCTTTTACTATTACTCTGCACTTTTTCATGGAGGTCTTTGTGTATGTGTGTTTGTGCATGTACTCAGTCTAAGGACTCCCATTTCATTTATTCCTTATCATAACATACCACTATACCATAGCCTATTATAGGTGATCTTGGGTTTGTCACACTCATGTTACCATTGTCTTGGTGGTCCTTGAAGGGTCAGTTTTTGAAATTATAGGCTAAAAATATTGAAGGCCTTTAGGCCTCTAGGCCCTTGTTCTATGTAGCAAAGCATGTTCAGCTTATTAGAGAAACCTTGGGCTGGTGGATCAATGTAGAAGAAGTCACTAGGTGGAGAAAAATAGACCCATGATTGAATGGAGGATATGTCACTATCCATATACCCATTCATCTCTTCAGAAGGACACTGAAATCCATTAAAAACGCTAGTTGGTGAGTTAATAGAGACATAAAGATGTGTTGGGGATTGGTTGTTCCTGTATAGTCGAGTCGTAAAGATATAAAAGGGATTAATCCCCTAGTCTTTCATGCCATGTACTTTAGGATTTTTGTCACAGGGATTTGGTTTCACAAAATTGTTCCCTCTCAACCCAAGTTAAAAATTGGATTATAAAAAAATAATAATAAATATCCAAAACCTGTAGGATATTTTTTGCATGATCACTAAAATCACTGGAATAACATGACATCGATTTAATTATCATGAAAAAATAATGAAAATTATATAATAAATAAGTATAATATGATAATAAATAGTCTCTATTAAATAAAATATATATGAATAAGGTTCCTAATATGGTATCTAATAAATTTAATTAGATTATTCAAGAAGTTAATCACATGAACATAATTAATTAGGACCAATGTAAGGGTTTATTATCTCAATTTTCAATTCCTAGAGACATAATTCTTATTATGAAGCATGATTTATTTGGAATTACATATCTATTTTCTAATTAATATTATTTATCATAGTCCTCTCATTATTTTAGGTATTTAATATTTCATTTCATGTAAGAAAATTTAATGGGTTCTAACTCATCAGTTTCTAAGCATATAAATTTTTTCTTGCTCTTCATTATGATTATTTAATATATAATATATTTGGTGCAACATGTTTTCCTTGTATGGTTTATTTATTTCCCATAAATTTATTTTTTTCATATCTATTTTTATTTCATGGGATATACTAAGACAAATTGTACTCCATTCTTCATGTGGCTATTGATTCAATTGTTACCCAATTATAAGGATTTTTAATAACAGAATTTTATTTAATTTAGTTATAATATTTCATCATGAACTTTTTCTGGGTTATAAATATATAATATATTATTTTATTTTATTTTATTTTATTTTATTTTATAAAACTATTTTTTAAAATAAAATTTTAACACAAAATAATGTTTTACTATGTGGTTTTTTAAAATATACAATTTCAATGTATTAAAAATGTTACATTCATTATCAAAATGTTTTATCATTAACACTATATTTCTTATAGAAAAATTTATATATTTTTCAAGGATTGGTTATTAGATATTTTTTTTAAAATAATTTGTTTTTAAAATATTTCAATTCACCTTTTAAAATGTTAATTTTGAATGTGACATGTAATTTTGTGTTTGACATCAATGTTAAAAATTATTTCTAAAAGCTCTTTTAAATTTTCACCTCCACCTTCCTTTTCATATTCCAAAGGATTAATCTCCAGTGATTAATGTTACATGATATATATATATATATATATATATATATATATAATTTTAGGTATTTAACTCACAATATCCAATAATTTAATTCTTTATCCGTTCTTATGTGATACTATTTGAATAATTATTTTGCAAGTATGTTTTTCATCTATGTCAACATCCTTAGGAGTTTACTTTTTTAAATGAGGTATATATTATTTTCAAATGGTCTACCTTATTTCTCTGGATCTCTTATGTAATATTCTTTTATATCAAATATATGATCCATCAATACCTTCATCTTTCCTAACCATCCATGGTGAATAGTCGTAACTTTTCTTCAAATTCCTTTGATTTTTGAATACCCTATTTTGTATTCCAATGATTGAAGGGTGTTCACCTTGATTTAATACACCAATTTATAAGTAACATTATATAATTCACCAAATAATATTAATCTATATATTATAATAATTAAAAATTATTACATAGAAATATACCTTTGTCTTTCCTAACCATCCACCATGAATGGGCATAAATTTTCTTCCAATGACTTTCATTTTTGAATACCTTATTTTACATTCCTTACATTAAAGGGTGTTTACCTTGATTTCATACACCAATTTATTGCGGAAATTTTTAAATTCACTATACACTATTACTTCGTACATATTAATCTTTAGGTATTCTTACATAGAAATCTATTCAATTAATTAATTGGGTAATTATTGAAAATATTTTCTTTTTGATAGGAATGTTTATTTATTACTTGGGAATGTTTACTATATATATTATAACCATTAACATTATTTTTCAATATAGGTTTTGTTCTTGTTATCCATTTTATTGACATGAGGAAAATTATTGGTGTTGAGTAGTTTTTTATTCTAATATGGATGATTATTGTAGAAGTGGGTTATGTATTGTTTACTCATTATCTCTTATGAGGAATGGATAAGTCTTAAACCAATAACTAATGGGGCCTAGCATTATATAGACCCATGATATATTGGTAGGCACCACGAGATAAACATGTCTAGTTATTTTGGGTACATCTTCCCAATTTAGAAGGATGTCTTAATTGTAGTCTCGATGATAATGATGATGTCATGGATATAGTTTTAGCAGCAAGAATGGTTTTTTGTTAAGGGTTTGATGATAAGATAAAGATATATAAAATTATTCATTACATGAAAATGAATTATGTTATTGTTATTCATGTGATTTTCTTTATTTTCATTTCTATTCATGGATATAATATTCTCTATGTTTTAGTTGACTATGGAATTATTATGATTAATTATTCTAACCATAATATTTATACATTTTTTAGGCCATAATTTCCATAGTTTTATATTTTACCTTGCTAAGTGATTGATCTCATCTATTATTATGTTTTTATTTCACTATGTTATGAAGAAAAGTATTACACATGATTTTCCTAAAAGGATGCCTTGTGTGTAGAATTTTTTGGAGATTATGAAGTAGTTTTATGGATTAAGTAGTTTCTTATAGTGTAAAAAATATCCTTTAGTTGATAAATTCATGGGTCATGTTAGTTTATTATATATTCTAATTATATAAATCTATAATCCTAAAAGTAATTGTAAATGTATGTAATGTAACATGTTTTTTACTCATGTAATAATGGGATATTTATGTACAAGAATATATAGTTGGTATAAAAGCTAGTTTGTAAAGTATGTGTTTTAGTGACTCTATATATGAGTGTGGGTCCAAGTGGTTATAGTTCATATCGGAGTATATTTTAAATAAATTTGGATATTATGATGTCATTGGTTAAGAATATTAATTTCATTAAATAGTGATAAGTTATGGTTGATCATAATTTCAATGGTATAGATAACCCTTTAGTCTAGTTGAGGTCATATAGAATATTTTAGGGATTAGTATAAGATAAATTTAGTAAACCTCTTAGGGATAAGTATAAGTGAGAATTATAAGTATAATATAACATGGTTATTTTTTTTAGTAAAGTAGATATTGTGTGGTTATCCTAGAAATTTCATCCCTATTTGGATACTACAAGTTGATGCAGGCTCTAGAACAAGTGTACCTCGTGGAAATAATCTCAAAAAGGGAAGATTGGGTATTAACTCAATCATCACCTAGTGCATAACAAAGAGTCCAAACTACAAATATGGTTTGACACTCATAGAGGGGATGATTTTTTTAATCACATTATCTTTACAATCCATTATAATGGATTTATTATTTTAATGAATTAAGATAATAGGTGGTAGATAACCCAACCTAAAGTAACAAAGATTGAACCGAGAGTGATTTAGTTTGAACTGAAAGATAAAATAATAATTTTTAAGATTAATAAATTTTGAATATTGAATATATCTTGTAATTAGATAAAAATATTTCTCTTATGGTATTAATTTTTTATCATACAAAATCAACTCCTTTTGGTTTTAGTAATGGAAAAATCCTGAAGAAACCATGTTAAAAGTGTTCACCATGGAAAATATAAGGATTCTCCCAACAAGAAACCAAATGAAATTGTTTTTAAAGTTATAAACCTTATTATTGTGATAAACTAGCTATCTTGAATTAATATGAATAATTTTAATATAGTTTAATCCCAAAAAACATGAAATAAGTCAAAGGTTGTTTCTCATGGAAGTTCAAGTGACATAAATGATGAGGGAGAGAAGATTGAGTTTCATATGTGTCAAGAATGTGGGAAGAAACACCTTAGATATTTTTTAAAGGTAATTATAATCCACTATTAGTAGGAAAATAATGTTCATAAAGATCATAGGTGGAAATATATAAGATATAAAAATTTAGTTATTCAATTTTAAGGAAATATGACACTATGTAATACGGTTCACTAAACCAGCGGCCACCATGAAAAATACCCACCATAAACTACCTTTATTATGGGAACATAGAAAATCATATTTAATGACTATTATAGAATAATATAGTAATTCTTTACTCCAGATTTTCAAAGTCCTATGACATGTATGTTTTCACCAACTATTAGATATTGAGTTATAAATAAAATAACTGGGTGGTATAATAATTATTATTAAATAACATTCATTTTTTATGAGAAGTTATTAATTATATAACTAGTTATTAATACCATATTATAATTATATATAAAATTAGTAATGGTTTAGATCCATTTATTTAAATATTATAATAATTATTTATATAGATAGATCTAACATCACATCATAAATAAACACATTATCAACTAAAAGTTTATGTTTTGTTATGAGTTACCTATAAATATTTATCTAATATTATGAGTCAATTTTTAATGAAAAAAATTATTTATGGGGGATAATGAAATACCCTTAGATGTTATTATATTATTACCTTTAAATATATAAATATTTTTGATAGATTTCTCCACATGAAACACTATACTTAAGTGAAATCGCAATATATTTAGATAAAAATATAAATATTTTTTATGGCCATTAAGACCTAGCCATTAAATTAGTGGGAAAGTAGGTTTATATGATTTATAAAATATTAATATAAAATATTATAATGGATACTTTTAATATGTATTTAATTCAATTAATACATCTAAAACAACCAATATAATCATTGTATGCTTAGAAGTGTATTTTTCTAAATATTTCCATTTTTTCTATATTCACTTCTCCTTAAAGAAAATTGTGACTAATGATGAAAAAATATAATTAATATGAATAATTTTTTAAAACTTATTTAAATAGTAAATGCTAGGTAATATGGTTGAGATGGTTAATATCCTAAAAAAGTTATTTTCCTTTAAAAAAATTCATTATATTTCTATATTTATATTTAAAAGTAAAATTATCAACTTTTATAATTTTAATTTTAGAAAATAAAAATCATTTTGATATAGATTTCATTATTTTATTAATTATAATTTTTGGATTTTTCTGAAATAATTGGTTTTTAGGTGAATAGTGAAAAATACTAATATTACAAAATATTTCACGTTTATGAAACTATCATAACACAGTAATGAATTAAAAAATTTGATTCCATTTTTATAAAAAAAATATATTTATAATTTAAAATAAATCATTTAAAAAGACAATGTGGAATTAATTAAACCCATTTGTAATAATTATAAACTTATATAATGTTTTACTCTAAAAATTATTTTTATTCTCTTATAACAAGAAATAATTTTCATCACTTATACAAAACTAATATATCAAAATAGAATTAATATTTTAGATCAAAATGATCATATTATTTAAAAATGTAGTTATAATTTTTTTCTTAAAACTTTGATTACTATGATTAAGGTTAACGACCATGATAATGGTAAAACTGATATTTTCAAATAATTTTTTTAAATAATGAGTAATTTTTATCAAATAAAATAAATTAATCTCTTATAAAATATGGACTCAATTAAAATTTTAACTCTATATATAAATATATTATAACTCATTAATTTGGTAATCGATACTGAATAAGATTGTGAACACTTAATGTTAAAAAACATTTTTCTACAAAATAGTTTCCCAATATATTATATTTTTTAATTTAAAAGTTAATTATATTTTATTTAGAAATTTAATTATACTATATAAATATTAATTTTAGTGTTAGAGAATAAAAATTTGGCTATAATGGTCACATTTTATTTTTTATGAAATATTAACTACTAGGGTATTCTTATGAACAAACCCTAGGCAACACCGAACCAGATGCCCGAGCTAGCCCACAACAATGATCAGGAGGTGTTCCCAATCCTCATGGGTTGTATAATAGGGTCAATAATCAAATGTAACACATTTGGAATGATTTTATACTATGAAGAACTAATAAATAAAATGATATATAGCATACAACATCAAATGGAAAACCATAAATCACTAAATGAAATTAATATATAAACTGATCAGATACAAATGAAGTAGAATAAAACCAAAAAAACTAAAATAAAACAAAACTAGAGTATACCTGATCACCATATAAGAACGTGTTCGCACCATCCATAAGACTAGACCACTCCGTAGGAAAACCTGAAGATAAGATAAACCTACACAATAGTTCTCATCTACCAACGTCAAGTTCCACAAGTAGGGCGTAAGCATAAAAATAGATCAGTATATAAACACCATATAATCCATACAAGTACTTTCCCAGAAATAGTCCAAAAATTATATTTTTAAATACATTTGGGAAAATCGGGTTTTTATATTTATAATAATAAACACTACTTCCTATAAATCCCACTTTGAAAAAAACATGGTTTTCCATCTTAAAACAAATTATCATTTAAACCCGATATTGAAAACAAAATAAAAACGAGAAACATAAACTGAGTAAAGAATAAGAATAAGGGAAGTAAAAAATAATTGAAAAAGAAGGTTATAACCAACAAATCCCAAAATAAATGGAAATAGTGAAATTACAAGTAAACAAAGGCCAAAATACCAGGTAACAAAAACATTAAAAAATGAAATAGGAACATATAAATACGAAATTATGGGAATTTTCTAAAAATACTTAGAATAAATCCCTAAAAATACGGGTTTTGGACCATCCTACTAGCATATGGTTCACCTCTATAGTCAATAAGAAACCTGGATTTTTCAAACTATCCTCACTAGTGCCAAAGCCCACCATCATATCCTCATTCCAGGGGGTTCAAATTTGACTTATCAGGACTAGAAAAAAACTAACACTTGAGCCTCTAGATGACGTCATGGAATACTGTGATAAAAATAAAAATCATAATGAGGAATTCATCGCATTCTTGGCATTGAACATATCTCACAGATTCCACCATACATACCTTACCCAATCCCTTACACCATCTAGGTGAAGGACCACTCATAAGAAGGAAAACCATAGGGTTTTAATCATACCTAGAACCTTCTATAAGTTCCAACTTGTCTTAAACATCATATTAATTTAAAAAAATCCAAAAAATAAAAAAGTTCTAATAGGGCCTTATAATTTAAAAATGTGAACAATTTATTGTGAAAATACCATTCTTTTCATAGTCATTACAAAACATAAGGTGAAAAAATAATTAATTCTTGGAAGGTACCAAACAGGCCTTTCATATTAAGTGGTTTTCATATCATACTTCAAGGTTCCAAATAGACAAAGCTCTTGAAAAACATTCGAAAAGCACATTTGAGTTCCTTACAAACTATAAACCCATTTATAAAACATTAAGGGTTTTAGAATATAATTTGGAAGTTGAATTAGAGAAGAAAAAGGAATTGGAGAATGGTTCTTCAAAAACCAAGGTTTCAAGATGGATATTTTTATGGAGTCTACATTTATATGTGTTTTCTTATCTATATGTGAACCCTATGAAAATATAGATATTCCCACATTCATTATCATAAACATATATATTTATATGACTATAAAAATACCTAAAGTGTAGTAAAATAATTGTAAGAAGCTTCAAAACCAATCACAAGGATCCACACATAAGCACAAAACCAAAAAAAGTCATCAAAATTCACACACAAATCACAACTTCACATGTAACCCAACCAATGAAGCTCATAAAAGATCAAACGTAACTTCAAAGTACTCAAATTCCTTTTAGAAGTGAAATTATAATTTTATAAAACACCTTGTATACATATATATAGGTATAACTAAGGAAAACCTTTCAAGACCCCATTTTCCCCAAATTTCCCACATGGAAACACCACAATTAATTAAACTATCCCATAATAGATAATATTAACACATTTTAAAATTATTTAAGAAAGCCAAATCATCAAATGTCATGTTCCAAAAGGAAAATAGTTTGGAACAACTACCTCAATGATGGTAGAATGTGATAAAACTCTGGGAGAATAAAGAATTAATCCCAAGAGAAAAACTTAAAACCCTAACATATAATGAAACACAAACTAGAATCATCCCTCTACCCCTAGTTTTCATCCTAGAGGGATCCAAGACAAGAAGAACTATAAAACCAAGAGAGGGATAATATGAGAGGAGGACAAAACCCAAAAATAAATAATAACTCACCTAAAACCTTCAAATATCATAAATGGAGGAATAAAAACCAATGGATAAAGGATTTGGAGCCCCATTCATGTACCAAAATCAAGAAAGAGGTCATGAGGGTTAAATTGGGGTTAAAACATAATAGGGAGAAAATGGAATTTCATGTTTTTAAGAATATTGGTATGTTGTATGATTTGGAGACACCCTACAAGAAGGAAGGTACACATATATGGGATTGCCATACATTTTGAGAAACTATGTGCCAACCATGAAAATTGTATATGTTAAAATAATACACCCCTCACACAATTTACATAAGGTTCTTACTAACCATGCACAAACCATGAACCTTGTCTCACCAATAATAAGTCACATGGTTACTCCTTTTACTCACATAGTTTGTATAAAACCATGAGTAAATTGTGCAAGGAAACCTGTGATAGAAGAAAATGAACTGAAAACACCCTCTTCCTTCACCATACACATGTTTTAAACCCAAACCATGCACACTAATCATGAAAAAGGCCAAAAAACTACCAAAACCCTCCAAAACTAAAAAATTATCATTGGGAACTTAACCCAAACCTCAACCAAAATATCAAACACAATGAAAAAAATGAAATAAAATAAAAATGGGGTTGGGTGTGAAAATTCTCACCACAACAAAAACATTCTACCCCCCAAATAGTCACCCTGCCAAATGAGGAACAAAACTCATACTCAAAACCAAAAAAGGTCATACAAAACCATGGTCCATAGTGCGACCTTTCATCCCTACAAGTCTCACCAAACCAACATTAGAGGAAACCATAAAAAGATTTGTGCTAATTATCTCCAACATTTAAAATTTGACTAACACAACGACACCAACTTTAGAACTCCCAAAATAAGGTAAACTCAAACAAAACATAAAACCAAACCACATTTCATCGTTTTCACAATACATGAACATATTCAGAAGTATCACAACCCAAAACTAAAAAAATCCACAAATTCCAACCAAAAAAGTTTCATAACACAAATTGAAACAAGAAAAACAATAAAAAATGTCACCAAAATTTTTACAATAAAAAGAGTCCTTTGAAAACAAATAAAAATGAAACAGGGAAACATAAATTTTCCCCACTACTACATTGTGAAAAAATATAGGGTAGAAACTCCCATTACACTAATAAATTCATGACTGTGTGAAGAACTTCACATTGGGGCCTGTGGCTAGATCCATGGTTCCTTAAATCATATTCTACCTCATAGTAAGAAGATTACAACCTCTGATCGAGACTTCCTCTTCTAGTGATGAAACATTCAAAACTTCTTCAGATGACCCAAACAACCACATCCCTAACACATCTTCATATGATTATAGAAAGAAAACTATTAATTCCTGAATGGACCACATTTGAAGCACACAAGAAATATTTCCTATTAATTAGATGTAAAAAATGATAAGGGAGACTCCTTAAAAATAGGTTCCTCTATCACACACATTTTACCAGATATGAAACATTAATGAGTGCCAAGAGAAACAGGATTTCGAATTTCTATGGACTACCCCCCAAGACCTTCTTGGATAAAAATTCCCAATTAACCATATTTTCAAATATAAATTCATCGACTGAGAGAAATTAATCATTAATTTGTGAACAAAGACCCTATACAAATATAGGGTATTTAATCTAATCCTTTGATGTTATCTCTAAAGAAAATATAACCATATCGTCTAAGTGTTCAACATATGCCTTTTCCCTCCATTGACCTTTTTGAATACCCAATATCTCTATTAACTTCTTCACATTCACCTCCTTCAGTATAAAATATCAGATAATAGTGGTCTTAAAGTCATCCCAAGACTTCCTAACTTGTAATGATAATGGAATGATCACCTTACACTAATCCAAAATCAACCCCTCAAACAAACCCATAATATTTATTTCCCTCATGACCTCGAGAGATCCCAAAGACCTAAAAACACTTTTGAATTCCTGAATCCATCATGTAGCTTCCAACAAACCTCGATCATGATGGAAAATAGGAAAATTGAGAAGAACTCGACTCTACCACTCTACTAGGATTTGGGTTAGGTTGAACTACTAGAAGATACTAACTAGAAACCCTTGGGATCTTTCTATGTGGAATACTCTATATAATAGAAAAATACATAACTGAATCAACCTCAAATAAAAATTCAAATAGAAGAACATTCCAAGAAAAAATACCACACCCCCTGAACCAAACATCACAAACCAAAATCAAATATCCAATTTAAAAAAAATCATCTCTATTCCAAGATTCAAAACCATTTTAATCTTTGATAACTTTTTAAATACCAAAACCCACTTCCAAATCTAATTTAAACTCTCAAGCCATCTTTTGAAACAAAATCATTTCTGAAAAAAATTCCTTGTGAAAACTGTTTTTCGGAAAATATATTTTCATTTTAAATCCACTCACACCAACTAAAATTAGACCAATCATAACCCAAATTGAAACTCCTAAAATATAAAACTAATGGACATTCATAACTTGTTCATGTGGTTTAGCATACCATGACCAAAACATGCATCAACCATAAGAAGTATCTTGAACCACAAACTTGGGATTCACATGGGTCGCTACTCCATGAAAGCTCACCATGTGGAACTAGTTCACATTCATTGTTATTCCCCAAACCACAAACCCAACAACCAATAATGACGTAAACCCAAAAATCCAAAACAAAAGAATCAAGTCTTGGATTACCCTAGGTTACTTGAGTCTCGAGACAAGTAAGAGTTCACAATGCTCTTTCAGTACCTACCATTTAAGCCCCGACAGCATTCTCTCCAGTCTACCTGTAATCCCAAAATTAAAAACTACTCCTACAATACTATTTTTTCATGAACCCACTGAAGGAAACCCTGAACCAGTCAGTCGATCTGACCTGTGATGAGGCTCGAGTGGCATTCCCAATCCACCAAGGCAGGAAACTTATAATAAGAATCAAAGATAACATATTGGGAATAATTTTATCCCATGAAGAATAGATAAATAAAACAATACAGAGAACCCAACATAAAATAGAAAACCGCATATCATTGAATGAACTAAATACATAAAATGATCGAGATACAACTAAACAAGAAAAAAACAAAAAAAAACAAAATCAAACTATAACTGAAATGATAACCTTATGACCACTTGGTCACCACCATCCATAAGACCATCCTAATCCATAAGAAAACCTAAAAAAATATGAACCTATAAATAAGTATGGGTCTAATGATGTCGAGTGGAACAAGTAGAGGGTGAGGAAAAAAATATCTTAGTAGGTAATCACCACAGAATATATACATGTACTTTACCCTAAACAATATGAAAATTCATATTTGAAATAAATTTATGAAAATAGGGTTTTTATCTTTAAAATAATAAAAACTGCTTCTTATAAATCCCACTTTGAAAAAAACATGGTTTTACATCTTAAAAAAATCATTTAAAACCTGATTTGAATTCTAAATAAAATTAAGAATCATAACCCGAGTAAAACATAAAAGTAAGGTAATTGAAAACTAAGTGAAATAGTACGGTATATCCAAAAAATCTAGAAATAAAGGGAAACAATACCAGTGAAATTAGACAAATTCCAAAAGATTAGGTAACCAAAATACTGAAAAGTTAAGCTGGAATATACAAATATGTAATCATGGGTGTTTCTTAAACAGACCTAGAATAAATTCATGGGTGTACACAGTCCAGACCTACCTGTCGGCATATGGTTCCCTTCCATAGTCAATAACCCACTTGGCTCACTGGTGATGAATCCCACCTAGTCTATCCTTCTTCTAGAGGGTATTAATCATCTAAACAAGACTATAAATAAACCATCACTCGACCCTCTAGATTAATTCTAGAAATAACATGATAATAGTATAAAAATAATGAGTAGTTCATCACATGCTTGGAATTAAACATAGTCCACAAATGCCACCATGCATACCTTGACCAATCCTAGCTACAGTCTATGTGATGTCCCTTTCATCATATGGATGACCATATGGGTTCCCATCAGACCTATAACCTTTCAAAAGTTCCAATATGGACTACACGTCATATGTAATTAAAATCAATTTCAAAAACATCACAAAGTACCAAACATGCTTTATAAATTACAAATCTGAACTATTTCCAGTAAAAATATGTTTCTTTTCAAATTCATTACCCAATCCAAGGTGACAACATAATCCAATCTCAGAAGGTGCCAAATGATACTTTCACATCAATCGGTCACCAAATCATACTCCACGACACCAAATGAGATGTGATCTCAAAAACACATTTGAAAACCAAATTTGATTTCCTTGGAAAACCAAAAATACATTTGGAAAACATTGCGGGTTTTAGAAAACAATTTTAAAGGCGAGGTAGAGGACATAAAGGAATGGGAGAAGGATTCTTCAAAAATCTAGGTTTTGAGATGGAAATTTTTATGGATTATCCATTTATATGAGTGTTCTTATATATATGTGTACCTCATTCACTTATAGATATACCCACATTCATTGAAATATATTTATGGATGACCATAAAAATAAATGAATTTTAATAAAATAATTATAAGAAGATTAATAATAAATCACAAGGATCCAAACATAAGAACCAAACCATAAAAGGCACCAAAACTCAAAAAAAAACATCACATTTCACCCAAAAAACTCATAAAAGTTCAAATTCAACCTCAAAATACTAATATTTATTGTAAAATTCCAATTGAAATTTTATAAAACACCCTATATGCATATATATATATAGGTATAACTAAAGAAACCCTTTAAAAATCAATACTCATCAAATTTACAACATGTAATCTTTTTAATAAGTCTAAATAGAATATAAAAAATAAAATTAATACATTTTAAAATTATTTAAAAAAGATCAAGCATCAAATGCCATGTTTTGAGAAGAAAATGGGAAGAAACACCTATCTCAATGATGTGTGGAAGTGATGAAACTCTAGAAAATGGAATAACTAAGACCAAGAGACAAACCACACACCCTAACATTAAAATAAACAAAATACCACTACTGGAATTCTTGGTCTTTACGACGACATATTTGTTACGGGATCCCGTCGCAAATAAGATTTAGTGATAGTTCCCCGTCAAGAATAGCCCATTGTAGAAAACGTTGTCGCAAATACCATTATTTTTTATGGTCCCATCACTAATAATTTTATTTACAACGGGAAACATCACCATCATAAATAATCGCTGATTATATGTATTATATGTACATAAAATTGTTCATGATGGCCCCGTCGCAATAAGTTTTTGCGATGGGCCCGCCGTCCCTTCGCAAAAATACATATATAAAACATTCTGCGATGGGCCCATTGCAACAAAGTATTTGCGACGGGTAAGTAGTCTCATCGCAAATATGTTTTTAAAAATATTTATTTAGACTATTTGCGACGGGATCCCATCACAAAAGGTCTCATCGCAAATAATAAATTAATTTTAAAAAATAAATTTAATAAAATCGCGATTAATGGAAAAAATAATATTACTATTATTAAAAAAATAAAAAATATTAAAATTCTCAATATTCACAAAAAATAATAAAAAAATCATAAAATATTATTATTATTATTATTATTATTATTAGTAAATAAACAAACATTAAAAAATATAATTCTAAAATAATATTTAATAAAATAATATTAATATTATTAAAAGAATAAAAAAATAAAAAATATTAAAATTCTCAATATTCACAAAAAATATAAAGAAATAATAAAAAATTAAAAATTAAATTATGTAATATTTGCACCGATATAAAAGATAGAAAATGTAAATAATTCATATTACAATGTTAAATTTAAATGTTTTTAACATAAAAAATCATTAGGGGGCCGTCTTCTGGAGGAGGTGGAGGAGCTGAAGGAGATAGTGGAGGAAACTTCATCCCTAAACTACGAGTCAGACGACGCATGTACTCCATCTACTCGTGATGTTGCTGCTGGCATTGATGAAACTCCTCCTCATGATATTGCTTTTGCTGCTGCTGCTGTCATCGATGCATCTGCTCCTCATGATGTTTCTCCTATTGCTGTTGTCGCTGACTCATCTCTTTATACTGCTTCTACAAAGTCTCTATAAGCTCAGCCTAAGTACGCAACTGCTCCTGATACTGTGAGCTAGAATATGATGTCTCTCCACGAGCTCCTCTTGAGATAGACACCAACATCGTAGCAATACCGTAATAAGTTCCAAGAGTCAAATGAGAGTTGATACCAACTACTCGTCCCTTCTCAATGCCATACTGAGTCGCCTACATCCATGCCGCCTCATCAAAATGGTGAGCATCGGTTTGCTATGTCATCTTGTCCTGACCCTCAGCCTGTGTTTGAGAGGTCACAGCCTCATATGACTTCTTCAATTCCAATTTAAAATTAAAATTGTGAAAATATTACATGCAGTTAATTTTCAAACTGAAAAAAATAATACTAACCACAATCTGACGTTAGTGATCACCTCTAATCTCTCCAGTGGCTGGATCACTATACATCCTATGATAAACGTCGAACTCCATAATATCGGGATGATCGACTGCCTACAGAAACATAAAATAAACTGTTTATATTTAAAGTTATATAAAATATTTGAAGAATATACTTACCAGATTCTCTCTATTCAAACTAAATGTATGGATACCAGCTCGATGTGTCACCTCCTGTCTCCCCTGGTTCTGTCGTCCCACTGAAAATCTCCTCTGAAATCCACCACCCTACCAGTGTAAACATAATCCATCCCAAACGTGAGATGAAATGTACTTTGGTCAGTGATCTCTGCACGAATCATCAAATTCTTTCACTCCTATTTTCTTAATGTATGTCCTTCTCAAATTTTTTAAAAACTAATGGAAACAGTGACGTATAGAAACCTGTCATGCCGCGTGGATAGCGGCGTGCATGCTATCATCAATATGATACCATAAACCCAAAAAAATAATTTATAATATCAAGTTATTAATAAAATAAATTTCAAAATAAATATTATTTATTAACGTACCAGCCAATGATAGAACATGTCGCGTTGCACATCAACAGGAATCTGTTCCCACGTGATCCATGGTTGAGAAAAATAATTGTGCAGTATAGCACTCTCATGTCCAATAGCTACATGCGCGAAACTATGAAAAAGTAATAAATAATAAAACAATTAGTATATATATAAATAAATTAATGAAAGCTAACTAAAATATAAATGTTACCATACCTCTGTGTGTGTGGATTGAAACCAAAATGTGGACGTCACTCGGGGATAGGGTCAGGAATCATCAGTCATACAAGACCACGCCCCCTCTGCTTACCCCCCGAACCGCCAGTAGGTTGAGGGTCAGATAATCCAAAATATCCATCATCCAATGGTAGGTCAGCCTCCTGCAACTCACAAAATATATCAGAGTCCATCTGAAACACAAAATTATTGTTGTTAGCATATAGTTGAAAATAACTATTTAATATAGATATATATATTAGTTATAATTTTAACCAGAATTTAACTGTATCAATGTTCATCTTCATCCTCTTCTCCATAGCTGTCAATGTCAATGTCTCCATCTTCCTCCTCAGCATCATCAATATCCATATGAGTTTCAGTTTTAGCATATCTTGTCATTTCAAATTCATTTGTAACATCATTAACATCTTCATCTCCATCGATCCTTAATTGTGGGTTGTCATCATCGTTATTCACGTCTCTGTGTGAATCAGATGGATTTTGAGCAGTCTCTTGAAAATTTTAATTCCTTCCACTTTAATAGAACCACATTCAGTTTGAGTAAACTGATTTTCCCAAGATTTCATTTTTATTATGCTCCACTAATCGCTCAAGTCCCTTGAAGTATCACAGTACTTTGCATAAAAAATTTGATGTGCCTGTTGAGCCAGTAAAAATGGTTTGTTTACTACAAGAAGACATTTATATTTAATATCGACGATTCCATGAGCCGGATGAACATGCAAGCCTATCTTAGCATCCAACCACCAACATTTAAACACTGTTATGTAATTCTATCCTAGATAACAAAGCTTAATTATTTCATCTAAAATTCCATAAAAGTCAAATTCAGTTTCTCTATGATGTGATCCTCTGAAGCAAACTCCACTGTTTTTTTTATTCCCCGTATGTGTGTGTATGAAATCGAAAACCATTCACCACATATGCATTATAATATTTAACCATTTTGGATGGCGGGTTACTCAGTATACACAGTCGCTTATAAATTTTATCAGAATATTGAGATGCCTGAAAATTTGTAAAGTAATTCTCAATATAGTAAATAATAAACGGAATTTATTTTAAACCATCAATAATTTATGTTACCAGTTTTTGAAACCATTGAGAAAAAAAAATTTCTCTGCGTTCTTCAAGAGCATCTACTGTAATTTGTGGAAGTTGTTTCTTAATATGATTATCATATAACCTACAAATAAAATTAGTTGAAATACTCTAACATAAATTATAGAATAAGTGATAGAAGCACTCATAGGACAAATGATGTCATTTCTTCACAGTTGAGCAAAACATATGTATGAGCTCTGTGATGTTCATCATCTGAAATACATCATTCATGAACTCCATCAAAACCAAGATTTGGATGATTAAAAACTTTTAATTGATTGTCCATTTTGTCATTAACATTCCACTTGTTTCATTCCATGCGATTGTGTTTTGAGGGATATTGAGATTCAAAATAATGAGAGCAAAAAAAAAAGCAATTTACTCTTGCAAATAAGCTTCAGCAATTGAGCCTTCAACTGATGCTTTGTTACATACTTTTTTCTTCAATTTCTGCATACATCTCTCGAATAGGTACATCCATAAAAATTGTACTAGACCTCCACATTTAGCTTCATGTGGAAAATTTAATATTAGATGTTCCATTGATTCAAATAAAGTCGGCGGGAAGATTTTTTCCAGTTTACATATAATTATAGCAACATCTTCTTCCAGTTTTTTTAGCGCATCATAGTCTATTGTCACTGCACAAATGTCTTAAAAAAATGTGATATGTCTGTTATCGAATCCCAAATAATAGAATTCAACAAACCTCTGAATCCAATCGGTATTAGTATTTCCATTATAACATGAAAATCATGACTTTTTTAATCCAGTAATATAACCATTCCAAACACATCTGACCAAATCGGAAGCATAGCCATCTGGAAGTCTGAAATCTGCAATCCGCTGACAAAATAATAAGTGAATCTCTTTGGACAGTGTATAAGCTGCTTTTGGATTCATTAACCTCTGTGATCTAACATTTTCAAATAGTTCAAGTTTTGGTCGCCTGTAAATTTGGGCAAGATCTAATCATCCATTTACAGTATATTTGGTCTTACCTGGTGTATCCAAAACTGTATGAAATAAATTATCAAAATAGTTATTCTCAATATGCATAACATCCAACATGTGGTGGAAAAACAAATCAGAAAAATACGGAAGATCCCAAAAAATGCTTCGATTTATCCAACTATGTTCTTTCCCAAAGCCATGAATTTTCTATTGGTTTACTGTTCGTCCAAATGTGATGGGATGAAATGAAAATACAACTGATTTTAACTTTGTACCTGAGATCGTCTTTGGAGGTTCAACCCTTTCAATTGTACCTTTTCTAAAATGAGTTTTGTTCCTCCAAAAAGGATGATCGGTTGGAAGAAATCTACAGTGACAATCAAAATAACAAGGTTTTTTTTCCATTGATGAGCATAAAGGATTTGTTGTCTTTCATACAGTAAGGACATGATTTCAGACCACGTGTACTCCAACCAGATAACATGTCATATGCCAGAAAGTCACTAATTTTCCACATCAATGCAGCTTTTAATATGAAATTTTGTTTCGCAGCAACATCATATGTATTAACACCATCACTCCACAATGCATTTAACGCATCAATCAATGGTTTCAAATAAACATCAATATTCTTTTTCAGATGTCCTGGGATTAATAAAGTCACAAAGACATAAGGCTCCTTCATCAACATCCTGGAGGAAAATTGTATGGAGTTATAAAGACAGGACAACATGAATACTGACTTCCAAAAGAACCAAACAGACAGAAACCGTCAGTAGAAAGACCCAATCGCACGTTTGGGGCCACTATAGAAAATTACGAATGCAGACGGTCAAAATTTTTCCATGAATCACCATCAGATGGATGATTCAAGCTTCTATCAGTTGAAATCATGGTTTTGTACCATGACATCATTGACGCTATATTCTGAGACATAAATAAACGCTGCAACCTAGGTGTAAGGGGGAAATATCTCAACTGTTTTACTGGAATCGATCTAGAATTCCCTGATTGAGCTTTTTTATACATTGATTTTCCACATGTGGGACAACTATCCAAGGAATCATTTTTGCTAGAATATAAGATTCAATCATTTGGACATGCATGAATCTTCCGATAACTAAGGCCCAGATTACGAAATAGCCTCTTTCTCTCATTGTAATTTGCAAGCAACACATTTCCTTCAAGTAACAGTGTTTTAACCAAAGAAAATATCTGATCAAAACAGTTGTTTAACGTTGTATTATCTGATTTAATAGCCATAAATTTTGAAACTGCTTCTAATTTTCTTATCTTGAAACCAAGATATAATGTATCCTCAGCAGACCTCAACAACTCATAAAATTCGGTTGGTGTCAACTCAAGAGTTAAATCAATATCATCGTGAGTTTCAGTTTGTTTCACAAATGGACCTGCAACATCATGTACTAAATTTTGAAACCGTGATGGATCCAGAATCAAGTTATTAGGATCTTCTCTAGAACTTTGTTCACCATGTTGATACCAAAAAATATAATCTGATTGAAAACCAAACTGCAAGGGATGTCCCCCAACATTGTCAACTATGTCAAATATTCTCAGAGCACATTTTTTACAAGGACACTTAATTGATCCTACTGAAAAATATTATGGTTTTGATGATGCAAATGATAAGAAAGCTTCAACATCCTCAATATATACAGGATTTAAACCAGAACCATTCGTATTTCTGTGCTGATTTATCCAAGAACAATCAACTAATAATTACTGATGTCGACTTCCTTGTTCCATATTTTTCTACATAAAATATAAAATCATCACTTTTTTTGAATAATTTGAAATTATAAAAACACTATCTAAAAATAGAATATAAATAATTAGAACTACTTATTAATAATTACCATTAATTAAGGGTGACACAATTTCCAGTGGATTGACGGCTACTCTTTTGTCTGATGGCTCATTTACTTGCATCTTTTTCACATTGAAATCAGAATGAAGAATCTGGTCGGACAAAAGATCCCCCTTTTTGTCAATGAATCATCTTCTTCTAACTATCACCACCTAAAGACATTATAAAAAATATGATCCTACGAATGCATATCCAATCTCATGCATACAAGATTGAATATGTCAACATAGCAGCTCATTTTTTATAATGTTTTTAGTCGATGAGAGTTGAAAGGAGAAATGTCATCGAGAAAAAGGAGTGTTGTCAATCCATTGGAAATTGTGCAAAGTTCTTAAAATATATTAAAATTTCTTCCTAACTATTCTTAACAGTTCCTAACTAATTATTACTAATTGTTACTAATTATTCCTAATTATTTCTATTTATTCTTATATATTCTTATTTATTCCTATATATTGCTAATTATTACAATTTATTTCTAATTATTACTAATATATACTAATAATTACTATTTATTACAAATTATTAAAATTTATTACTTATTTTTACAATTTATTACTAATTATTACTAATTATTACAATTTATTACTAATTTAGCAATACTTAGCAGTACTTAGAAAAATAAAAATTGCTTGCATAATGAAAGGAAATTTGGTAATCATCATTGTGGAGATGATTACAAATCTTCCCTTCATTATCCAAGTAGATTTCGTTTACTAATTATTACTAATAAAAAAATTATATTATCAATATTTATGAAAAAACAATATTAATATTATAAAAATAAAAAAAAAAATTATAAAATATTAAAATTATCAATATTCGCAACAGGATTTGCTCTATTCTTAACATGTTCAAATCTCAAAGGGTCGCCAATTATCAGGTCATGTGCAATAAAAATTTTGTGCCAGCCATATCCAATGTAAACTCTATAATTTTCCTTTCATGGTTGATCACCTCACAAGTAGTTTTGAAATAGGATGACAAAGTTAATGTGAAAGACATGACTTGGGTTGTCCTATTGCAACGCTACTTCTGAGGTGATAAACCAAGCAAGAACAATTATAGAGTTTACATTGGACATGGATGACACAAACTTCTTATTGCATATGACCTAAAAATTGGTGACCCTTTGAGATTTGAACATGTTAAGAATAGAGCAAAGCCTATTATGAATATTTATAATTTTATTATTTTATAAATTTTTTATAATTTTAATAATATTAATATTTTTTTCATAAATTTTGATAATATAAATTTTTTTATTTGTAATAATTATTGCTAATTATTTCTAATTATTACTAATTATTGCTAATTATTGCTAATTATTTCTAATTATTGCTAATTATTGCTAATTATTCATAACTATTCCTAATTATTCCTAATTATTCCTAATTATTCCTAATTATTCCTAATTATTCCTAATTATTATTAATTATTCCTAATTATTGGTAATTATTTCTAATTATTGGTAATTATTGGTAATTATTTGTGATTATTGGTGATTATTGGTAATTATTGGTAATTATTGGTAATTAATGGTAATTATTGGTTATTATTGGTAATTATTGGTAATTATTGGTAATTATTGGTAAGTTTTGGTAATTTTTGATAATTATTACTAATTATTGGTATTTATTACTAATTATTACTAATTATTGGTAATTATTACTAATTATTACTAATTATTGGTAATTATATCTAATTATTATTAATTATTGGTAATTATATCTAATTATTACTAATTATTGGTAATTATTACTAATTATTACTAATTATTGGTAATTATTACAAATTATTACTAATTATTGGTAATTATTACTAATTATTACTAATTATTGGTAATTATTACTAATTATTACTAATTATTGGTAATTATTACTAATTATTACTAATTATTGGTAATTATTACTAATTATTTCTAATTATTGGTAATTATTGGTAATTATTACTAATTATTGGTAATTATTACTAATTATTACTAATTATTGGTAATTATTATTAATTATTACTAATTATTGGTAATTATTACTAGTTATATCTAATTATTGGAAATTCTTACTAATTATATCTACGTATTGGTAATTGTATCTAATTATATCTACCTATTGGTAATTGTATATAATTATATCTAACTATAGGTAATTCTATCTAGTTATATCTAACTATTTGTAATTATATATAATTATATCTAACTATTGGTAATTATATCTTATTATTGGTAATTATCTCTAATTATTCCTAATTATCTCTAATTAGTACTAATTATCTCTAATTATATCTAATTATCTCAAATTATATCTAATTATTACTAATTATTACTAATTATTTATAATTATCTCTAATTATTCCTAATTATCTCTAATTAATCCTAATTATCTCTAATTAGTACTAATTATATCTAATTAGTACTAATTATATCTAATTACTACTAATTATATCTAATTACTAATAATTACATCTAATTACAACTAATTATATCTAATTACAACTAATTATATCTAATTAGTACTAATTATATCTAATTACTACTAATTATATCTAATTACTACTAATTATATCTAATTACTACTAATTATATCTAATTATTACTAATTATATCTAATTAATTATTACTAATTATATCTAATTATATCTAATTATATCTAATTATATCTAATTATTTCTAATTATTACTAATTATATCTAATTGTTACTAATTATTAATAATTATATCTAATTATTACTAATTATATCTAATTATTACTAATTATATTTAATTATGACTAATTATATCTAATTATTACTAATTATATCTAATTATTACTAATTATATCTAATTATTACTAATTATATCTAATTATCACTAATTATATCTAATTATTTCTAATTATATCTAATTATTACTAATAATTACTAATGATATCTAATTATGACTAATTATAGCTAATTATGACTAAATTCCGCTAATTATCTATAATAATCTCTAATTATTGCAAATTAATAATAATTATTTATAATTATCACTAACAATATCAATTTCTTAGTAAAAATAAATATAATTAGAAATCAATTTAATTACAACTAATAAACAACATTTAAAATTAATATAAAAAAATAAAATAAATATAAACAAAAATAAAATATAAATGCCTTAAACTTTGATATTCTGAATATATATACGTCTTCCAATTGCTCTCATATAAAAAACATCAACTAAAAGAAATTTTTCCCTTAAAACTAGAGAATGAAGAGAGAAAGAGAGGAAGATCTAAGTGATTTGGAAAAAAACGGATGGGGGTATATATAGGTTAGATTAGTTGCGACGGGGTTATTTGCGATGGGGCCCGTCGCAAATACCCTCGCCCGCATTAATTACGGTCCACAGTTAAAAGGGTATTTGTGACGAGTAGCTTGTCCTGTCACAAATGGTATTTACCGCTGTCAGGCTTTTGCGATGGGTCCGTCGCAAATACCCTCACCCGCATTAATTGTCATCGGCGGTTAAAAGGGTATTTGCGATGGGGCTTATCGCAAATAGTTCCTGCCAACAGTCTTTTTGAGACAGGACGACATTCCGTCACAAAAAGCTATTTACCGTCGTCGGGTATTTGCAACGATACCCGTCACAAATAACCTTGTGTGGTTTGGCGCACAAGTCATGCCAAACTATTTGCGATGGGAGAGGAAATCCCGTCACAAATAACCAATTAGTTGTGATAGGAAAATTTCTCTGTCACAACTAACTTCCGGGACGGGTTATTTGTGACGGGATTTATTCTCTTCGCAAATAAAGATTTTTCCTGTAGTGTACAACATTATCCCTCTACCCCTAGGGTTTTTTTCAAGTGGGATCCAAGACAAGGAGAACTAAGAACCAAATGGGGAGAAGAGGAAAGGAGAAAAACACATAAAAATCAAGAAGAAGTCACCTAGAAACCATAAAGGAGCATCAATATAGGAATAATAACCATGGTATAATGTTTTTGGAGCCCCCTTCATGTGCCAAAATTGATAAAGAGGAGAGTAGGGTTGAATGGGGGTTAAAACATAAGACGGGCAAGCTTGGAATTTCATGTTTTCAAGAATTGGGGTGAGTTGCATGGGTTGGCTGCACAGTTTGAAAAAGTGTGTTCTAACCAAGTGAACCCTAATATAAGTAAGGAAAACCCACATGGGTTGGCCACATTATTTGAGAAACTGTGTTCCAACTATGCAAATTGTCTCTATCAAAATGATAGAACCCATTGCACCCATGTCCCACAGTTCTTACTAACGGTGTGCAAGATATCTGCCTTATCCCAGACACCCTCAAGAGGTCTCATTATTACTCCTTTTACTCACATGTTTTAGTCAAAACTTTCACAGACCATAAAAGAACAAAATGAATAGAAAATTTCATCTTCCTTCACCAACTGCATGGTTTCTCCCCAAATAGTGAAAAGGGTCAAAACAACTCTAAGTATCCAAAACTAAAGAAATCTAATAAAAAACTTAATCTAAAACTCATCCAAAGTATTAGATAACAAGAAATAAAAAAATAAATGAAATAATGGAAAACCAGGGTTAGGTTGTAATAAGTAAAAACTAGTTACCATGGTAAAAGATAAAATGGTTAAATGTAAAAATAAAGCGTTAAAAGGGTTTAAACATGTTTAAAACATGTGGAAAAATTAATGGTGGAGGATTTATAAACCTTATATCACCCTTCACTCAATTATTTCTCACATTTTGAACATTTTATGCTTGAATAGTGTCATTCCATTATTGAAAAATAATTGGTGTTCACAAAAGTTCCATATTATTCACCTATAAAAGGGTACCCTTTCAACCCTTTATTCCACACTAATTCCATTAAATTTATTATTGAAAATCTACAATTTTATCATCCTAAGACCTCTCACATGTTCGTAATACTCTTATCTTAATTATTTATACTAATACCTTCATTTCCTAGAATACTTCTATGAGAAAGTTTAAGGTACCATAGTTAGTATTGATTAATCCTTACCATTTCTTATTAATATTTATCTTATAAAAATATCCTTAAACTAGTAATATAAAACACTCATTATTTTTATTATACTATTTTTTCATTACAATAATGGAAAAAAAATTATTTATTAATTTCCACCCACTTAGAAAAACAGAATAATGTTAATCTAGCATTGGGTGGACTATCGCATCCCCGAAGTAACATTTTTTGTTTTTAATATTGAGTTAATTTATTTATCCAATCCACTTAAAATATAATAAAAATATAAAAATATCATTATTATTATCTTATAATTATATTATACACTTCCAAAATCATATTCACCCTTTCGGATATAGTGTATTCATGTTTGCGGTTGGTTTAATCACCTATTTGAGAAAACCAATAAAAATCTATCATGGATGACTATAAGAACTTAAATACTAATGTTATTATAAGTTAATAAAAAAACTAATTATTGGTTTTTGTCTTTAGAATTTTTATATTAAGTATTTAAATTATTATTAAAATATTATCTTTAATCATTAAAATCACTGAAATAATCTGACATCAACTCAAATTTCACGCAAACATAAGAAAAATCAATAGAATAAATAAATAGAATATGATTATAAATTATCTATATTAAACCACATATATATGAGTATGTTTATTAAAAATTTATCTAAGAAATGTATTTTTACTATTAAATGAGTTAAACCCATGCACATAATGAATCCAGAATAATGAAAGTGTTTCTTATTTCAATTTTCAATTCCCTAAGACATGTTTCTTATTATACACAATGTTTTCTTTGGAATGGAGTATGTATTACAATTTTTAGTACTTTTTATTCTGATATTATCATTATTCATGGTATTTAATTTATCATTTTATATAGTATCCTTCAAAGGGTTTTGACTTGAAAGTTTTAAAGTTTGTAAGGGTTTTTCTTGCCTCATTTTTTATTCATTGATAAATATTTCATTTTATTCACCATTTTTTCTTTGTATGGTGTATTTACAACCCAATAATGTATTTTTATAATACCCTTTTTTATTTTATGGGATATACTACGCTAAATCAAATTCCATTTTTCAAATGGATATTGATTCAATTGTTACACCAGTTGTAAGGATTTTGGGTAACTCGCCTTTCATTCATTCAGTTATAATAGTTCATATTGATCATTGCTTAGGTTATCCCACCCTCATATTTTATTATATTATATTTTATAATCCATTTTTTTAAAATTATGTTTTAATATAAAATAATGTTTTACTATGTGTTATTTCACCTATGGTAATTTCAAAGTATAAAAAATGGTTCATTTCATAATAAAATGTTATATCTTTAGCTCCGCATTTACTATAGATTATGTCATTTTAATGGCTCTATTATTGGATATTATTTTTAAAAGTAAAATTTCTCAAAATCATTCTCTTAACCATTTAAAAATTTACTTTTGAAAGTGACATATAATTTTCTTACTTCACATAAATGTTAAAAATGTTTTCTAAAAGATATTTTACGTTTTTATGTCCATTTTTATTTATGTATTCCAAAATATTTACACTCATGTTATTTATGTTACATGGTTTAATCTCTAATAAATAAATATATCTATAATTTTGGGGGATTTAACTCACAATATCAAACAATTAAATTAGTTATCCCTTATTGTGTGATACCATTCAAAACATTCTTTTACATGGATGTTTTTCATCTATGTGAACATCCGTATAAGTTTCATTTATTCCATTGGGGATATGTTCTTTTGAAACCACCAATATTATTTCTCTAGATAGATTATTAAATGTAATTTTTTATCAAATATGTGATCTATCACAACCTTTTTCTTGCATAATTATCCCAATTGAATAGGAATAAATTTTATTTCAATGCTTTTTCTTTGTGAATACCATATTTTCTATTCCTTTGATTGAAGGGTGTTCATCGATATTTCATATGTCCATTGATTAGGAAGTTATCAAATTAACCATATAACATTAGTCCATACAATTTTTTATTATGTGATAATTAAATAGATATATATTCCATTTATTGATTGGGGAACTATTTAAAATCCATATATTTTTTATTCTAATAGGGATGTTTATTGATTACTTTGAAAAGTTGGATATGTATTGTTCAACCATACACCATCTTTCTTTAAATATTTTATGATCATGTAATCCGATTAATTTACATTGGGAAAAGTATTGTCATTTTATATGATCTGATTCCAATATGTATTATTATTTTAAAATTTTATTATATATTGTTTACTCATTATCCCATACTATGAATGTATTGGACATAAACAAGTGATAGGTAGGGCTGGAAATTATATCCTCCCTTGATGAATCAATAGGTATCATGAAAAAAACATGTTTAGTTATATGGTTTATGGATTCATAATCCAATAATATGTCTTCATTATAGTATTGATAACAATAATCATGACTTGGATATGATCATTATGGAAGGAATGATTTCTTGGCTAAGGCCTTGGAAGTAAGATGGAGATTCCTGATATTATGCATTCCTTCAACATGAATTCAGTTATTGTTATTCATGTACTCTATTTATTTTTATTGATATCCATGGATATATTATACTCTTAGTTTCAGTTTATTGTAGAATTATGATTACCTATTATTCTTATCATAATATTTATGTCATTTTTATGTCATTATTGCCTCAATTTTATATTTTTCTTTACTGAGAATTTGATATCTCCCCTTTGTTTCAATTTATCCAAGTTATGAAGAAAAGTATTATATATGATATGTTCAATATAATATATTTTGTGGATAATTTGTGGGAGATATTCAATACTTGTTATGGATAAATTATGTTCTTAAAGTAGAAAATATATTTATTTAAGAAATACATGGATTTTTTTAGTTTATTACTTGTCCTAATTCTCATAAACTCCAAACCTAAAAGGTCATGGGAATATATGTAATTAAATTTTTTACTTAAATCATTTAATTATTGGATAGTTATGTCTAAGAATATATAGTTGGAATTGAATCCAACATATAAAGTATGTATTTTGGGCACTGTGTTAGGGAGTAAGGGTATGAGGTATTAAATTTATGTCTCATGTCATAATATAAAATAGAATGGGGTTTAAAGTTATTATATCAATAGACTACATCCAATATAATATTCTTAGAAGTTATATTCTACTGAAGAAATAAATGTAATGTGGGGTTAACCTGATCCACTATTGGACTATGTCCAATATGATAATTTAATTAGTTATCCTTGACTAAGTAAATTTTTTTATATGATTATGTGTTTTATAAATTTATATCTTATTCTTATGATATTCTCTCATGACTCATGATTTATTATTGATTATTCTATAGCATTATTACTCATGTCTTTTATTATTATGAAGCATAATTCTGTGGATCGTGATTTACGGTCTAAGACATGTTAAAAAAAATTCATAAGTTATGATCATGTTCTTATACATTTTTACTTATCTTATACTCACTTATAATCATAAATTAATTTCACCCATACTTATCCTTAATAGGAATATGATCTCACCTTATTTATATTTAATTTTTCATAGGTTATGAAGAAAGGTATTAAGTAGAATATTCCTAATAAGGGTACTGTATGGGAAGACATTTTTGTGGGATGTTAAATATCATTCATTAAATTGTTTATTATGTATATAGTCTACAAATAGAATAAAACTTCATGTTTCTAGGGTATGACTTATTGTTATATGTAAAAAATATTTATCTATATGATGTAATATTTATGCATTTAATGACTGGGTCACCAATGTTGGTATTAGAGCAGGGTTTAGTTGTTTTTAGATATTAGGATATGATTAAAATGAAGATAGATGTCACACCTGGGGTAGATTTCTTGTATGGATGGATCTTTATTTGGTTTCCTCCTTTTTCCTTCCTAATATCATCTTTTTTTAGTTGTTTGAGAGTTCAAGGTAGGATTGATTTTTGTTTTTGGGTGTGGACTTAAACATATAGGTGGAAAAGGTACAAAAGGCTATTTGGATATATTGTGAGTGGAATTATCTAGTAGGAGGACTGGCCTGTAATAATCTAGGATAAAGGAGGTCCACTAGATGGTTGGTGACCAGCCACTATCTTGCTTCTGAAGTAAATAGATAATTGGTGGAAGCCAATGAGTAGATGTTAGTACCTCTAGGGTTGATTTTAATAAGTTATTTTTTGTAATTTTTTACTAAAACCCCAATTCTATTTCTTATTCCTCCTATATTGATCGAAACAAAATCTATATAAATTTAGGGGCTCTCTTGGGATGACATAGGCTTCTTCTTCATCATATTTAGTGGATCAAAGTGTTGATCGATGTTGTGATCCTATTTTGGTAATTCTAGATCCATTCTGGTCATAGATTCCCTTGTTCTTTATGTTCCTCTTACCCATGGTATATATTAGTCAAGGGATTTGTTTGGATTTTGGTGAATAATTTGATAATTATAGTTTTAAGATACTCTATTTATCTCTCTCTCTCTCTTCCTATTTTTCTAATATTTAGATACCATCTAGCTATTAATAATCTGAGTATTGAGGTAAGTGGATTCATAAGTTGTATTTATTATTTGAAACCTTTTTTTCTTATATATATTGTAGTTTTTTTATTTTTTTAAAACATGATTTTTGATCACTTGAAAATGGTTATTGAATGGAATTGTGAATTATGATACCTTATTTGATAATAGTTTATGAAACAAAGTTCATTAATTTTGAGTAAATATGTTTTTCAAATGAAATTATTTTTTTTAAAGAATATTACTTGAAATTGATTCTTGAACTAAAATGATATGGTATATTTTGAACTTGGAATCCAAGCTGCATGTTTGATTTTTGTAAAAGTAAATTTGTGGTGAATTATTATCCCTTGGATCTATTTTGAAATCAATACTATAGGAGATTGGGTAATTAGGTGGGTCATCTAGGAAAAAATGAATGGAATTTGTTACTCTACCTAGAAATTTAAATTATTATTACAACACTAACTAGACATTAATGATGTAGGGATTCACATATATAGGTGTAATCCTAACTCATGGGCCCATTTTCCTAGGTCAATATTTTCACCAGTAGCCATGAATCACTAAGAGTGTGAGGATTCTTGATCCTTGACCTAGCTACCTGAGAACATGTTTATCATGGTGCTAGTTTTTTGGTTAATTTATTTTACCTCATTTACTAAAAAATGGTTTATTCATGTATTATTTGTAAAATTTTTATGGGATGATTATATTAATGTTTTTTATGAATAGTAAAAATTATATTTATTCCATGATTTAATTTAAATTTTTCATTTAGGTTTATTTTATATTGACCGATTATGGAACACTTGGTAGGATCATATTGCTATTATTTTTCTCAAACCCTATTTGTTCCTTTAGGTGTATAAAAACTCTATTTTTCAGGTCTATATAATAGAAAGGCATAACTCAAGGCTGGTGGGTACTAGTGTTGATGGGGTGAGGTTTGTTGGTTATGACATGTGTGGTTTGTGGCCCATGTGTTACACAAATATGGATTATCGTTGGTTTCATTGTATTGTTTATCTTTTTTCATAGAACTATGATCACTCTTATGTCTTTGTACTTTGGTTTTAGCTTGTTGTTATGTGATTATAGTTAACATGTGGATATATAGAATTTTTTTAAATAAACTATTGTGTATAAACTATTCCCAAAAGTTATTCTTGAAGCCTAGGAACTTGATTTCAACCTGTGGGGATCAGGAATGCCCTTCGTGTCATATCACAGGCCATCTAGGTTTCCTTGAATGATAATTTATCTAGGTTAGTATATAAAAAATAGTATCAAATGATATTCGGGAATGTTTTAGTTGTTGGTATATGTTTTTGGGATTTCTTGGTATACATAAGATAGGATCATTGAGACTTAATGGGGGAGTTTCTAGCCGGATCTCATCATGGATATCCTTAAGTTACACTAGGTGGATGATAAATGTGTTTTTTAATTATTTTTTTGATATGGTAATAGATTCTTTTTAATGTTTCATGCTCTAAAATGAGATTTATTCATTGGTATGATGTTTTGTATTTTCTTTCTTGATGTTGTATAGTACAATGCCCGACAAGAGGCTTCCAATTAAACTATTGGATGAATCAAATAATGAAGTGTTTTAAGGGAACCATATATATGAATAGTAAACTCATTGAGGTTGTAGTAAATTTAGTCTGATCCTTGTACCAAGGTAGTTTACTTTGATCCTACTCTGGAAGGATAGGTGAGGCCTTGAATGGAAAGTGATAGGGATCAATCCTAAGTGTTTCTCTAATATAAAACACTATACTTCCAATGGAAAAATGATTCCCAGGAAGTAAATAACTATATGGTAAAGGTTGAAAAGGTATTTTACTTCTTAGAGACACCATATCCTATCAATATGAAGTGTCTTTTCTTTAAATTAGAAAGCCTAAGTATAAGGTAGTGGGATTTCATAGTTCTAGTAAAGAAGTATGAGGGCTTAGAGTGGAAGGAAATAAAATCCATCTTTACCCAATAGTTCTACATGTAGTCTATGACCTTGGAAAAGTTTATAGAGTTCCTCAAACTTTATCAATGTGAACAGACTATGATGGAGTATGCCAATTTCTTTTTCAAGTTCACTCATTTTTCACCTAAGTTGGGTTTAAATGAGAAGATAAAATATTGAATCTTTCATATGGGTCAACTTCCAGATATCTAATCAAAAGTTCTCATGAAAAAAATACCACTTATGATAAGATTATTTATATGTATTTAATAGAATATATTGACTTATCTTAGAATTTGGGATTGATCGGGGTACCCCCTAACCCCAGTGGTAGTATCAATAGTTCTTGTAAGGGAAAAATGAATTAGAATGAGTTTCTTAGTAGAAACTGTGGGGGTTCACCATGGTAGTATTCTTATTGTGGACCATCTAAAATAACTAGTATAGTCCCTTTTACCTATATCTATTGTGGTAATATAGGGTAATCAAGGAATGTTTTCCTAGAATCGTTGAATCTTTACAACTCCTGTAGATGATTTTTTTTACTTTCAGATATTATATAATGTATCTTCCACACCATGTAGTGTCACAAGATTATTTAAAATGAGGGGTTTTTAGTATAGTTATATTTTTTCAAATATATAGGTTTTAAACCATAAGCTTATATAGTCAAGTATGACACATCTTATGAGAATATTCTGATGAAGGTAGGCCCACATTATGGTAGTGAAAAATAGAAAACATCCAAAAAAGAAGTTGATATGAATATTTGAGAAACATCCAGTATAGATTCAAGTAATACCCATGATTGTATGAGGTATTATTTTCATTTCATTTACCTTTGTGATTATATTGTGTGATAAAAGTTCCTCACACTCCCTCAAATCCACCCACACTATGGATTTTTTAAATATTCTAATGTAACTCATGACCTATTTTGTAATGATATAAACACCTATATAAATTAAGTGGGAGAAAAATCTCTAATTACTATTATATCTTTTTTCTTCATTAGAGATGAGTTAGCCTAGGATTTTCTAGTCCTTCAAATAAAACACTTTAATATTGTTTTTAGAATGGATAGTTGGTTACTCATAAATATTTTGTTGGTTTTTATCATCTTTGAGTGTATTTTAATACCCCTAATGGAAATATATGTGTGTTTCTAGGTGAATGAGACCTGAGGTCAAGATGACTTAGGCCTTTTTTTCTAAAGCTTGGTGGTTTTGTGTCCTTATTTTTAGTTGAACTGGAATAATCATCTTTTTATAGTGAACTTCTTTTGGAGGTTCATGTTTTCCCAGAATTATTTTTCTCTAAAGTTTATAGTCAACCTCAAGAGATTTAAATGGAGTTATAAATAGTTTTTGCGTTATTCACTCTTCCAATATTTATATGTTACTATCATATAACACCATTGGAGTTTGAAAGGATAAAAATTCAGTTGGATGAATTGATTCCCAAAGGATTCATTTGACTGATTCTATCTACATAGGAATCCCCTATGGTTTTTTCCAAGAAGGTTTATGTAACCCTTTTTTTATGTGTTGATTACTAGAAAATAAATCAGATAACAATAAATAATAAGTACCCCTTACTTTAATTTATGGTTTATTTGATTAATTGAAATGGGAAAAGTGTTTCTAAAAGATTTAATTACAGCCTGGTTATCATTAACATAGAATCAAGGATTATAAAATTACAAAGACCTCCATTGGGATCAATTATAGATAGTTTGAGTATCTTTTAATTCCAATTATCCTAACCAACACTAATGTGGTTTTTATAGCTATGATGATCCAGATATTTCACCATTACCCAGGCTCTTTTTTTGTGGTGTTTGTGGCTGATATTCTAGTATACTTGATAACCTAGGAAGATCATGCACTTCAGCTAAGAAAAGTTATGGGGATATTGAGAAGAAATCACCTCTATAAGGATTATCAAAATCTCATTTTTTATCAGGGAAGTGAAGGTTTTAGGGAATGTGTTTTTAGAACATAGTATCTCATTTGACCATAAAAAGTGAAGAAAGTATTATCATGGGAGGAACCATTTTATGGATTTGAAATTAGAATATTCTTGGGTATTGTGGGATATTATTGATGGTTCATTAAAGACTTCTCAAAGAATACTTATCTATTTACTAATTTACCCAAAAGGGGGTGATGTTCTTGTGGGACTCAAAATTTTGGGCTTCATTTCATAAGTTGAATTATTTTTTCACCAAAACTACCATTTTGACTCTTCTAGAGGTGTTATAGGGAAACATGGTTTATTGTGATGCTTATTTTTCTTTATTTATATTCTTATAATGGTATAACTTTCATCATTGGAATCATGAGAATAACTACACCACTCATGATCTAGAAATCATGGTTGTTATGCATGACCATAAGAGTTAGTGAAATTACCTCTTCAATGAAAGGTTCAACATATTTTATGACCATAAAATTTTTAGTTCTATATTTTCATATAGATACATGAATCTATAAAAGAGGTGATGGGTTGAGTATCTATACTAATTTTATTTTGAAATCACCTACACACTAGGAAAAAGAAATATTTTTTTGATTCTATAAGTAAAAAATTTCCCTTGTATACTATTATACAATTGATTATTGAGTGTGATTTCATGCGACTATTAGCTCAAATACACTTAGGTGTCATGGAGGAATAATCTGGTGTTGTTCTGGAAAGTATCCAATTAACATCCTCACTACATGAAATGGTCCTCTAAGAATAATGGAAACATAGTGAGTTTTGGATTATAAGAGATACTTTATGATGTTGGAATACCATCAGTGAGTGGTCTTTTTTTTCATAGGGTATTCCTTATTTTTTAAACTAGTATGTCATTACCTTAGTTGTGAGAAAGGTTGTGATGAGATATTGCCTTTTTTCTCAGTGGGTCATGTACTTGCGTTCTATAAAGATAATTTATGATATAAAACATCAATTCTAGTCTCTATTAATGAAATTTGACATAGATGTATTTATTAATAATTTCTATACCTATAAAAAATCAAGGTTTATCACCAAAATCCTTTTAATTTTCTTCAATCTCTTCTCATGATGATATGAAAATGGGAAGAAATATCTATGGAACTCATTATTTTTTTACTTTGAACCCCCCCCCCTCCCCCAAGAGAATAATTCCATATCTTTTTCAAATTACTGATTGTCCAAATTAGCTCATTTTATTGAAATTCAAGATACTCTCAATGTTAAGGATTTTGGGAAGATGTATGTGAACGATATCATAATATTTAATGGGACACTATTGCTGATTATCTTATATAGGGATACCCAGTTTGCTTCTTGTTTTTATAAAGGCCTTTAGGAGGCAATGGGAACATAGGTAAAGTTGATCATGACACATCATCCTTTGATAGATGTCCAAAAATAGGTAATTCAGGTTCTTGATTATATGCCTCATGCTTACGTTCTGGACTTTAGAGGTGCATGGCATAACCATCTGGAATTGGTTGATATTTCCTATAAAAATATTTACTAATCATCTATAAATAAGGAACCCTTTGAAACCCAATATGACTAACCTTGTAACTCATATATATATTTCACTATAGTTGGTGAATATTCCTTGATAGGATTGAGAATGGTTTAAAAATATCGAAAAATATAAATATGATTCATCAGTGTTTGGTAATGGCTCAATCCCATTAGAAATAATATTCAATTCATCTTTATCATCACATAGACTTTTTTATTTATGATTATGTGATCCAAAATTTCTTTCTCTATTTGGGTCATAGTATAATTTTTAATTAAGGAAGATTGTATCTAAGGTATATAGGATTGTTTGAGATAATTTAGTGGATTAGATGGGTGTCCTACTTATTGTACTTTTCCACCATAGTTTAATTGGATATATAATGTGTTTTATTTATCACATATTAATATGTATAATCCCAACTCATCACATAATATTAATTGAAAGAATATTTATTTATAACCTAATTTATCAATGATCAAGAAGCTAATTTAAATATTTGAATCTCAACTAAAGGTTCTATATGGGAATTATATTCTATTATTTATAGTTTTTTGGTAGCATAGATCATGCTCTCATGAATTGTGGGAGAAAGTATCTATGATGAAGGAAAAACGGATTAATCTTTTTATAGTCAACCATCTTTGACTTGACTATCTAGGGGCATAAAGAAATATGGTAGTGAGATTATTCACACTCAGTTATTCTTTCAATTATAGACATCTCTTTATTTTTTCCCCATTTTCCTTCCTCGTCACATCTTTTGTAGTTATTTGAGGTGTTGGGGTAGGATTCTGTGTTGGTTTTAGGTGTATACCTAAACCTATAACTAGAAAATATATAAGAGGTCCACTAGTTATCCAATTAGAGGTACCTTCTTTCTAATGGACTAATTTTGAATAATCAAGGATATAAGAGGTCCACCAACTGGCTAGTTTAGAGCCATGGGCTTATTGGTGGTCACCACTAGTCAGAAGGTGAAGCCACTAGCCAACCGATGAAATCCAGTAGTTGACTAGTTTTACAGCTATAGTCAGTTTAATAAGGTTTGTTTTTTAATTTTTAACTAAAACCCTCATATTTTATCTTCTTCCTCTACACTCAACCTAAACATGATCTATATTAATTTATGGGTTTCTTTTTTAGATGAATTTTGATTCTTCTTCCTCATCCTTGTCATATTGAAGTTCCAATAAAACTCATGATCCTATTTTTGTATGTCTATCTCTATTTTGGTCATGGATTCTCTAATTACTAAGGCTTGACATACATGGAAATTACATTTCTTTTGTAGAATACTTAATACATTACACAAATATACACCCAATACCATATTAGTTTAGTGTCTTTGGAAACATGGAACATAATCTTCTAGCTTGGTGAAAGTTCTTCAATATCTCCCATAAAGATATTCTCTTTTTTCCTACCTAAAACCATTCTTTACATCCCAGGGAAAAGAAAACATGAAAGGAAAGATCTTAAATGCTCATTAAGGGTAAACATTGAGAACATAAAAAAAATCATAAACATAAGAATGTAAAATCATGAACATGAATTTTAAATATCAAAATATTGAGTCATGATATAAGTCATGGAAGTACATAAGTTATAGATCATAAAGGAACATTAACCATGATAAAATAGCATTGGCAAAAAAACATGGAATTATGGAAAATAAATAAGAACATAATATTATTTCCATAATAGCCAAGGCATTGCTTCCAAGTCTATCATAGTGGAAAAAATCCATTACTGAACTGGGTTTACATGTCGTTCTATCCATGTATTATAGAACCATATTTACTTGTGTTTCTAGCCATGTATTAGTGAACCAAGTTTACTTTTCATTTCATTCATGTCTATCTCATGAGATATAAATATTTTCCCAATTCATTAGAGGGAGATATAGGTCCCACCCATCTCATAATGAAATTAGTATTACATATTCCACAAAAATATGAAGTCTATAGAAGAAATTCATTCCATTGATTTAGTGGAATTAAGGAAGATTTTTTTTCAATTAATGTTTTCTATAAACCCTCAGTCAAAAGATGGAAATAGATTTTCTCAAACATAAGTATAAGTAAGATGATTCTATCAGGGATTATGAAGTAAACTTTACAAGGCATTCAAGATATGCCTCTGACTTTTTCATGAACACTAAAATTAAGGTGGATCAATTGTTTAGAAAACTAAATCCATGTCTATGAAAAACATTGGTGATTCAATAATTTGACAGTTATGAGAAGATTATCTATTGTTCCTTCAAGGTTGAAATGGGGATCAAAAAATCTCAATGGTCTCAAGGTCCTATAGATAAAAATTAGAAAATTGAGTCTAATATGGGTGGATCTGCAAATAAATCCCATGATGGAAAGAAGAAAGAGTATCCCACATGTAAAAATTGTGGGAAATATCATCCTTGGAACGGTCTAAATGGAACTAGGAAATTCTTAAAATGTGGAAGAATGGGTAATATGGTAAAGAAATGCTAAAGGGACATGAATAATTCCACTAATGTAGAAGAATAATGGAAGGTTCATATCAACACTCAGTTTGTAGTGTCGCGTTTCAACTATAAGGAACATGGGTATTTTGAATCCTAATGCCCTAAGCCAAGCTTTGTCGATGGAAATAAACAAAAACCTCAAACGAAGTAAAGATAGGTTTATGATAAGTGGATTTAGACAATAATTTTCTAACATGTAAGTTGTTTATTCATTTAGTAATAGCAAACATACTATTTTATTTTGTTTCTATGCATTCCTTCATATCTTGTATGTTTAGTAAAACTATTCAAACACAACCTCAAAATATAGAGGTTAAGTTATCTGTGAGAATAGATAATAGGGAAATAATTTCATCTAAAGTACATAACTACTATTTAGTTAATCCTTGTGGACTCAACCTCATAGAAAATATTTTATTACTTCCTCTGGTGGAGTTTGATGCTATTTTGGGCATGGATTGACTATCTTTATACAAATCTAACATCAACTATTGGGATAGAGAAACCACTCTTTGTATACTGAATCATCCTCTAATTCTTTATAATTGTAAGTAGGAAGATGAATATCCTTCAAAATCATCGTCTTGAGTGTGGATATTACTACTGTATGAGAAATCATGTCTCGTTCAAATGATTGAGATAAATTAGATAAACATGCTCAAATACATTCTCATCATGAGTGATTACATTGATGTATTCCTTGAAGAATTTTTTGGTCTTATTCTTGACCAAGAGGTTGGGTTCTCTACTGAACGTATTCCTAGATCAATACTTATATCAAATACAGCTTAAAGAATGGCCATTGTAGATCTAGAATAACTGAAGAAGAAGTTACGGGAGAATCTGTAGAAGGGTTTTATATGCCTGAGTGATTCACCATGGGGTGAACCATTCCTATTTGTCAAGAATAATAATGTATCAATGTGCCTATGAATTTATTATTTTCAACTCAATAAAATCATGATAAAGAAAGAGTATCCCCTACAACAGATAGGTGACTTGTTTGACCAGTTGTGTGGGTCTAGTTATTTCTCTAAGGTGGACCTTCGGTCAAGATAACACCAATTTAATGTGAGGAAGGAAAATATTCCCAATAATACCTTTAAAATGAGTTATAGACACTATGATTTTATAGTGATACCCTTCATACTCACTAATTATCCAAAAAAATATGTATTTAATTAATATATTCTTTAGGTATTACCTCAACAAATTTATAGTAGTCTATATCGATGATATTTTAATATACTCTAAGAGTAAGGAGGAACCTGAGGAGAATTTGAATACTATGTTGAAGACTGTGAAAAGGTAGAAACTCTATGAAATGTATAGTAAATGTGAATTCTGGATGGAGGAAGTATCATTCTAGGGGCATGTTATCACCAGTAAAGGAATATTTTTGGACCCTTTCAAGACAATGGAAATCAATGATTGGCCTGGTACAACATCTGTAATGAAGATCCATATTTTATTTGTCCTATATGGGTATTAACAATAATTTTTTAAGAACATATCATGATTTTAAAACCCAATACCCAAGATTACCCAGAAAGGTGTGATTTTTTATAGACTCAAGAATATGAATAATACTTTAAAGAGCTCAAAAAGATGCTTACCACTATGCCAGTACTCATACTCTTGAAAAGTGGATAACTCTTTGTGGTATACATTGATGCTTCAAAGAACTTATTAGGTTGTATACTAATAAAAAATGATAAATCGATATCCTACACCTCAATGTAGTTTAAAATATATTATCAAAATTATCCCATGTATGATCTGGAGTTAGTGGATGTGATTTTTTTGTTGCAAATCTGGTGGAATTATCTATATGGGGATAAGGGTGAGATATATAATGATCACAATAGTCTCAAATATATATTCACATATATGGATCTTAATATGAACCAAAAAATATGGTTAGATCTCATCAAGTATTATGAATGCCCAATCAACTATCATCCTCGTAAAGAAAATAAGGTGACAGATGCCCTAAGTAGAAAGGATCATACAATTTTATCAATGATGAGAATTGAGAAAGATCTAATCTTCTTTGACTTAAAATTGATGGAAATGAGAATCATTAAAGTAGGAACATCATCAATCCTTTCTTAAATGATTTCTCAACCATCCCTCATGGATAAAATAAAGGATGCTCAAAGAAATAATGTGGAAATTCAAAAAAAAAAGTTAGAAGGTATAAAGAATGTGAAATCCTCCGAGTTAAAGATTGATGAGGATGGAGTCACAAGATATGGTTCATGAATATTTGTATCATACAATCTTGAGAAAACTAATGATCTTCTAAATGATTCACATAGCTTAGCTTTCTCTATTACCTCATGGATCACAAATATGTATCGATATATCAAGGAGAACTTTTGGTGTGACAATATGAAAAAGGAGATCCCTGAATATACATCAAAGTGATTGGTATGTAAAAAATTGAAGGATGAAAGGAAAATAAAGGGATGATTTAACCATTATCTATACTAACATGGATATGGGAAAATATCACCATGTACTTTTTCACTGAACTTCCAAAGAAATCCAAAGGAAACAATGCTATATAGGTTATTGTGGATCATCTTACAAAGATAGATCACCTTATCACAATTCAAAAGGACTTATCACTGGATCAACTTGCATGGATATATATCAAAGAAGTGGTATGGATTCATGTATTACCACTATCGATTTTATCCGATCAAGATCCAATATTCACCTTACTATTCTGGAAAATTCTCCCACATGATCTAAGAACTGAGATTAACTTTAGTATATTCTATCATCCTCAAAATGATGTAAAATATGATTGAACTATTTATACACTAGAAGATACGATGGGAGAATATTCTATGGACTTTAAAGGATGATGGGACCAACATCTACCTCTACTTGAGTTCTCTTAGAACAATAGTTTCCAATCAAGCATCTGAATGGATCCATGTGAATTCCTTTATGGGAAAAGGTTTAGAACACTGTAATATGGGGATGAAGTTGGTTTACATAAGCTTCTATGACCTAAAATGGTTGAAGAAATGGCGAAGAAAGTGAAAACCATCCAGCAGCACATCAAGGTAACCCAAATTTGACAAAAGATCTATGTAGACAATCATCGATGGGACCTGGAGTTTATGTTTGGAGACATGGTATTCCTTTGCATATATCTATGGAAGAGGATCATGAGATTTGGGAAGAAAGGGAAGCTAAATCCTAGGTACATCATCCCCCTAGAGATCCTTGATCATGTTGAGGTTGTGGCCTATCGACTAGCGCTTCTACCATCAATGTCTCAAGTATGCAATGTATTCTATATCTTCCTCTTAAGTAAGTACATACCTGATCCCCCACATGTACTGAATTCATATGCGGTTCAGCAGGACAATGTCCTCCCACACGATGATCATCTAGTGAAGATCTTGGATTATATAGACAATGTTCTATGAAACAAGACTACTCACATAGTTAAAGTACTATGTTAGAACCATAAGATCGAAGTGGTGACATGGGAATCGAAGGAAGCAATGAAGGAAAAGTACTCACACCTTTATTCATCTTAGATTGTAAAATGAAATTTTGAGGGTGAAATTTCATAAGGGGGAAGAATATAACAACCATAAATTCTATTAATGTAAATTCCCTTATTAATATTAGGTTGTATGGTATAATCACATAAAATCACATAGAGAACACAAAAAAACATTATAAATGATGAATTAATGAAATGAATGGAATTTCTAGAAGTTAATGAACATATACCAAAGGAATAGTAACTTTCCCTTTGGAATGGTAACATGACCCTTATGAATAGTAAACCTGCAAATTGAATAGTAACATCACCAATGAAATTATAAATTAAAATTATTCATCTTATAGGTGAAAATATTATATAATTATATAATAGTATAAGTCAATAAATATTTTAAAAATTATTAATTAATTGTTGGTATCTTTGTAAGTCATAAATATTTAATTAAAACTTTATAAATAATTTAATATTATAAAAGAAAATTAATTTTCATAAACAAATATTTTTATTTATTATAATGTTAATATAATTTATGAGACATTATTTAATTTTTCAAAGTTATATAAAATTGGTTATAATTTCAAAATCTGTATTTTTCGAGTAAATTATGATTTTAATTAAAAATTAAATTTATCATATCTAGAAAATTATTTTTATAAAATGGAGTTCATTTTTTAATTCTAAACATTGAGGATTTGTTAGGGTAAAGTTTTGGTATTTTTCTGAAATACCTAAATTTTTTGTGAATAGTGAAATACTATAGTTTATTGTGTATGCACATTATAATCTAAATACGCTATTTATTCTATCATGGATAATGTAATCATAATTGGTTCAAAATTACATGATATAATTAATGTATTTAGTATAAAAAATAAAAATTATTGCTTTTCTTGAAAAAAAATAATAAACTAATGAATTAAATAATGAGAAAACACTCATCTCCTCCATTATAAATACTACCCTCACCACCTCTTCTCCTCACACATCTCAAGCTATGAGACTTGTCCAAATTCTACTCAAATATCCTCCCAAGACTCTCCCTCATGTTTGAGATATTTGTTCCTTAAAAAAATACCAAAACCAATCCCCTAATGAAGTTCTCAAGACAAAAGGAATCAAGAGGTAAAACCCTCTTCCGTTTCTTTTAATTTCATTTCATGTTCCTTTCTTTTCTTTTTCTCAAATCACCATTACCATATCCCAGTGGAATGAAAACTAAATGATATTACATATAATATAATTTTATTGTGTTTATGTAATAAATATTCATCAAATGTCTTCTTCTCTCTCTTTTACTTTAAGAATGAAAACAACATTCGTGAGATGTCGATCTACCACCTTCATGGAAGATGTGATTTCATCATTCAATTACACCTTCAAATATGGTAATGAAACCATTTTTATGATTGAACCTATTTATAATATATGTACTATAACATATTTAATGTTCAAGAATCAGTTTTTACACTTGAAATTAATTTCTTAAACAAAATGAGTTTGTTGTGATTGAAAACCACCCAAATAAACCCAAACGATTATCATTAACTATTTATTTAAAGATTCATCCTCATGACATAAAAAATGATATATAAGAACAATTTAACCTCTATAATATCATTAATTATATAAAAGTTCAATTCAAGATAATTTTGACAGCCTTTTTTACATTTATACAAGTAAACTGGTCATGAAAACCAAAGAAATCCATGCTCCTAAACGATGAAATTGAACCTCTTAACCCATAAAAAGGCCATAAAATGAACTTAATAAAGTTATAATAAATCAGGAATATCTATTAAGGGTTATATAATTATTAATTTATTAATCTAATTTTATTTTCCAGGACATTGATATCAGGTGAAGAACACCTTCATACTTAAAGAAAGGGATTCTACCTAAACATCCCTTATTCCTTTGGGTTACTCACTATCTCTTTTTACCCAAATGAAATTCCCTTTTATTTTAATAAAAATCTTAAAAATTATGTTTATATGTTCCAAAATAACTTATCAAAATCCATTTATCCTTCTTTTTTAGAGATATACATGTTTTTAAGAGGTTCCCTACTCAATTTTCCCTGATAAGAAAGCCTGGTTTAAGGGAACTTCCTGAATTATTACCCATTTTCAAATGAAATACATAATATATTTTAATCCACAAATATTTTTATAAAATAAATCATTTTATTATGAAAAATATCTTGGTTAAATTATCGTTTTATTTATAATATTATGCCTTTTTCTGCTTGAAATTCTCTTTAATATATTCCTTAAACCGCACTAAAATGTTTTATTTCTAAAGTTTCTTAAATGTCAATTTTACAAGTCTTCACTATATTTTGACATCAATTATCATTATATATGACTATATTCCTTTATTAATGTACACTTAGTATTTAAATAATATATTTTATGGACACCATTGTGATATTTCCTTATGTTATTCCATTTTGACAAGATTATGATACCTAAATCTTACCATGGGTAAACCTTATGTTAATGTTTTATTAATTATGTATGATTCTTCATGTATAAAACATTTTCATTAACATGTTATGATGGTTATTCACATATAGTTATCCAATTAATTGGGTAATTTTTTCTCTCATGAGATGTTATGTGTAATGGTCATAGTGGTTAGCCTTGACTTGTGCCCCATGTGAAATGGTCTTTATGGTTAGCCTTGACTCATGATACTCTATGTGTAATAATCATTGAATCATTCTAATTTCATGATTTATGTTTCTTCCAAATTATTATGTATCCATGAATATAAGATCCCATGTTATGATTCCTTATCATTAATTATGTTCCATCTATTTTTATATCATTATGTTATGCCTTATAACCCTTATGATAAGCTTTATTCTTAAGTTTATTCCCTTACTAGGACTTTAACTCATCCCATTGTTCATGTTAGCCCTAGGTTATCTTATGTGGATGTAAGGGATCAAAGGAATTTAGTAGCTCATAATTGATGATAAATTTATAAATTTTTTATTTAGTCCCATATTTTCAGTTGTATGTACCTAGTATTCCAAATACACTAGACTTTACGATCCTTACCATGTAATTTGATATTTAATTATGTTTAAAATCATGTAATGATATGTGTAAAATGATTAGGTCACGATATAATGCATATAAAACATCAGTTTTACTTAATTCACCATAAAGGTATACATATGATGAGCACACGGTGATGATGTGTTGATGTTCAAAAATTCACTAATATTTACTAGTTTTATGGATAAAATGTTTTTATCATGGTCACTATACACTAGGAACATTACTTCTATAATTTTATAGTATTTTTCACTCATCACCCAAGACGCATTGCCTCTTCTTCACTTCCACACACTATTTTAGTAAAGTTCCTTCCACAGTTTATAAACCTATATTTCTCCTCAATAGATAATGAATCATGATGGCATGTCACTTTCTAGAATGAGAATCTACTTGAATAAAATCTCCATGTATGATTCTATGTTTTATCCCACCTTATTGTTCCCTAATTATTAAAATTTTGATGATATAAACTCTATAATATAAGATTTCAATCTTTATTTTCCATAATATTACTACAATAGTGCTTCTACACTGGATGAGAAAATCTCTATAGTGTAATTTTCTTGTTGGAGTCTAACTTTCTCTATACTGATATCATGGTGTATTGCCTTCTTACCATGTACTATTCTTTTCATACTCCCTTCCAAAAATCCCCTTCTTAATCTATTCTTCATGATGATAATTCTTCATAAATGGTGATCTGTGGTAATATCATTTTATGAATTATATTATATGCTATGAAAACATCCCTATATGGTACAAAAACTACCATGTGATTCATGGTCTAGTCCTTCATGAACTGCCAAATATGCAATATGGAGTGATTTTCTTAATGAAATGATTTTCATCGCATAATTATATTCTTCGTGAACTAATTTTCAATATGGTATGGATTTTCTATGTGAACTCCCAATCTTCTGCAATTTTTTAGTGAGTCTCTAGATCTTCTTTTCAACTTCTGATTATTCCTCATGACAGTATTAGAAGGGAATTTATAGGAAAGGAACCTCAATGATCTCTCAAATCCTCTGATTACCAAAAATACCCTTCACAAACCATCGTAAAGGTTATGTTTTCAATCCTACACTAATATCTTGATAATTTTAATAGTGAAAACTATATTCAGTAGTGAACAAGATACTCAATAATGATCTTAAACGAACAGTGAAATATTATTATTTAAATTTCACTCTTATAACCTAGACATTAAATTTTAAGTAAGGAATAGTATTAACCACATTTTGAAATATATAATGGTCCTAATAATTTATGAGGTATTAATTAATTAATTTTAAATAATCACTATATTTTTAGTAAATTTATTTTATTCTTAAAAAATATGTTTTCTTTAAAATCGGTTTTTCTTTCCTTTTATAAATAAATGTGATGATTAATTTTTTGAAATTTTAGAAAATGTATTTGAAAAATTTAATTTCTTTTTTTAATTCATCATTTTAATATTATCTTAAGATGAAATTTTTAGAATTTTATGAAAATATTTATTTTTCAATGAATAATGAAAACTACTAAATATTTTTAGTGAAATTTTTATTTTATTTTTAAATAATTAAAAGTTAAATTTCTATTTTGGATTAGTTTTATATTCTTATTATTTCCTTTGGATTTAAAATAATCCAATTATGGTCTTCTAAATGGATTATATACTTGAATATAGTATAAAAACATTTTATATTTTAAAGGGTCGTTTTTTTGAAAAACCATTTTCCATCACATTTTTTTGGTTTAGTTTTAAATTAAATTATTCCACTTCTAGGTTTTAAAGTTTTAAAAATATATTATATATTTTAAATCAATGGAAAAAATTAAATATGTCCCTTTTATTTTTGGTTAATATGAAAGGTAAACATAGAAATATTTTTTACTATAGTAAAGGGTAAATCAGGTAATTAAAGATAAAAAATAAAATGATAAGTATTATAAAATGACTCTAACAGTTTAATTAATTTTATTTAAGGTTAATTTCTTCCATACTTATCCTAGATTGATTAATATGGTCTTCTGTGACATTTGGATGTGATTGTAACATTTATAATAATTTATTTGAAGAAAAATAAAAAATATCACTCTTCTTTTTAATAACTATAATATTTTTAATATGGGGTTAAACAGAGGATATTTTTAGTTATAAATATTAATTTTATATATAAATTATGTACATTAATCATTATAATTTAATTTTAATTTTTATTGAATATATAATTACCTTAAAATTTTACACAACACTAACAAAATAATTATTCAATTAATGAAAGAATCACATAAATGATATTAATTATATTTAAAGTTGTATAATTTTATATAATTAATGTTATATATGAATTTTTATATTAAAATTACATTTTAGAGATATAATTATTTTTTTTTTGTAATTTTACTCATCTCATTGATGTTATTAAAGTCAAAGTAATGAATAGTTCTAAAAATTACATTAATGATACTTTATAGTGAATAATATTTCATTAAATGATATCAAATTTATAAAAATGTTATATTCATTCAATTAATTATTATATAGTTTAAAATATAAATAAATTTCTATTTATGGTCTATTTTTTCATTTATAGAAACTATATTAACCCCTTAAGTGTAAAAAACATTGATATCACCAAAATTTTCAAAAGGGTTAATGAAGGATTAATAATATTAAGGTAATAATGTGATTGAAACTTGTAAAAAATTTATTTTATGAGATTATTTTTCCTGTTGTCATCCTATCTTTGAAAAAAATCATTTTTTCACCATTTGGAATTGAAAATTAATTTATATTAATTTTATATCTTTAGAAATTCCAAGACTTCCCCTCCACTCTACTTTAAAAGGGAATCTATTATTACCTTTAAATAACACTGAAGAACATAATTTTTTAGAAAAATATCTACCCAAATACCTTAATAAATTGTTTAACCATTTTATAGGGGCCTTTTTTATAAACTAATACCAACCATAGTTGCCTTAAGGTGTTAAGTATTGGAGGTTGTCTGATGAAGATGTGTCATTTTTAATCTAGTATTTTTATTTTATTTCTTCTTTCATATCATTAAAATAATACTTAACCATTACTATATAATATAATCAATATATAACATATATTTAGGTGTTTTTATATTAATTTCACAACCTATATCTATCTCTTCTTTTATCAAATAGGAAACAAAACCATCGTTCGTGTGTATGGCGAACTACCGCATCATAAACTAATGTAATTAATATTACATCATCGCCTCTCATGGATTATTATAATTAGAAATTAATGTTTATATATTATATTCATGATATATTAATAAATTTTTAATTTTAATATTTCATTTTTTTCTTACATTTTCATTCTCTAAAAATGATAGTGTTTTTTGTGCATATATGTAGACTACCACCCCCACGAAGCGATGTGATTCATTTTTCATCACCACATCATATGGATGTTATAAATATGAATATTAAAAATAATAATATGGTATTTATGATACTATTATCATTATTTAAAGGTAAACAAATACTTACCTTCTTTTTATATTGATCGTTGAAAAATGGAAATGTTGCCCATGCATACGTACGTACTATCATCTCCAAGATTGTAACATAGTAAATTTTTCATAACCACATTTCATGATTGGAATTAAAAGTATTATTTATGTATAAAAATGATAATTATGTCATGATTATTATATTGATATTGAAATAATTAACTCTTTGACCATAGTCAACCTACCAAAGTCATTTCAGACATATGAACCGAATATCATCTAAATTTCCGATGTGAATTTGACCGATTAAGTAATTGTATATTACATGGTATTAAATTTAATAAAGGGAAAATAAACTTGAAAAGGTTATTAATAAAGTATTAAGTTAACATAATTTTTTTATTAAGGAAGATAAATAACATATGTGGCATTTCAAACTGAAGGTAAAGGACTTTCTTTTAGAAATATTATTTTAAAGTTTCACTTAAAAGTGTATTTTCTTCAATGTACATATTTAAAAAACAATTATTTTATAGATTTTTTTATAGAGATATAAATGATTTTTAAAGGGCAGTTAAATGTATATTTTATCTTTCTTTTAATGTTTTTTAAATGGAATATTTTTATGGAATGTTTTAATTTCTTTAAAAAATACAAAATGAATGTTCTATTTTAACATATAAAACAAAAATTATTTTTTATCATCATCAATAATTTTATTTGACGTTTTGATTCCTCTATATTCATTCATGTATTCTTTAAATAAAAACTATATTTTCCTTTTTATAGATATTTTTGATTTAAATGTATTTTTTAATAAGAATTTGTATTTTGATATCTAGACGTGTTTTTCACACTGGTTCAAAAGAGTTTTTTTGAGGGTTTTAATCATGATATGGTCCTTGGACATTATTTAAAAGTGGTTTAGCACCATTATGGATTGTAGGAGATCCTGATACATCTTATATGAATGGTTGGTCTCCATTATATCTTATGGTTGATCCCAATATAGCTTATATGGTGAGTGTTCCCATATATATCTCTAATTCATTAGGTAAATATTATGTTCTCAAGATAACTATTTTGAATGTTAGTCGTATGGTTATTCCAATTTTAAGGGTTTTATAAGATTTTTAAGATGATTATGTCTCAAGGAACCTACATGAATATTCTATGAATTATAATTATTTTGTAAATAAATAATTTGATTTCATAATGTGATATAATGATCCTTTTAAAATATAAATAATTCTCTTTTTGGAAAAAATTTATGTTTTTAAGAAAAGGGTATTATGGGTTTTCAAGTTTTATACTAGACTAATAGATTTATTCTTCTTATATAGCTCACTAAGATTTTTGTGCTCACCGCTTATTTTAAAATATTTTTCAAGGTTTAAGGATGGGTAAGAGAAAATAATAATCCAAATTGAAAGTCATGAACATTTTCACAAAAAGAAAACATGATTTATTTTAAATTATTATATTATGATAAAAATATATATTGAGTAGAAGTTTTCACCTACTAATTTATTAGTTTATTATGTAATAGTTATAAACTAATTCTATAATTCAATAATACTAAAATATAATTGGTAAAAGAATTTTATTTCTAGTTTAAAATAACTAGAATATGCAATGTTTAATTTTATGTCCTTACGGTTGGTATAGGAGAAAGGTTAAGTTAATATTAAAGGATAGGATATTATTTGAATATAATCTATAACCACAACGGTTATTATGTCATGGAAAATAATTGTTATTTTGGATATAATTAATTAATTTTAGATAATATTATCAAGGTTATTTTATTGTTTTCACTCCTCATGAGATAGTTTATTATGATATACTAATACTAACATTTCTTGTTTTAGTAAATGTTTATATTTGATAGAAACCAAATTAGCAAGATATGTAAAGGAAAATTTGGTGGTTGTATGAACAACCCATCAAATGGAAAGGGATTTTATGTCAGAAATATTATGTTTATTTTCAACCAACTATTTGGAGTAATGATTAACAACATAGACCAAGGTGATTTTTCTAATGCATCAAATACATGAGAAATGAATCCCCATTGGGGTTCAGGTGATAGTTGTCGTAAAGGTAAATATATTCAACAACCTATGTGTCAAGAATATTTAAATTATCACCTAATGAAATGTCTTAAAATAATTATAAGATGTTTTATATGTGGTAAAGGAGGTTATAATGAAATATCCATCCAAGTATAAATAAATAAATGTTTAGTTAAATCCATGAAGTGGAAAGAAGTTCTTCCCAGGGCATGAATTTAATGTTTTAAATATTGTGAGTATAGTCATTATGAAAATAGATGTCCAAGGGTAAGTATAATGAATGGGATCAACAAGACCATATATATACATGTTTTTAAATAAATAATTACATTACAGTTGAAGATGAGGAAACTCTAAATGAAATATGAAAGGTATGGATTATTTCTTGTCTTAATTTTTAATGTTGTTTAATCTTAGGAATTGATTCATATTTTTGTTTTTAGGAAGGATTTATCAAGGAATAAGATGGAAAATAATCGATAATAGATTATAAAGAACATTTAATGATTAATAAATATACATATAAGGTATTCAAGAGTTTTGATGTAGTGGTGGACTCAAGGATAATAATAATTAATACACTTTTGATTATGGGAGTACATGGGGAGACTTTTATTGTATTTTGATAGATGTTTGATGTGTGTATAACCCTTATGTTTATCATGTGAAAATATTATTTGAGTAAGAATTATATTTTTATTTTCTTGGATATGCATTTAATTTTATTACTAACCATTAAGATTTATATGATCTTTGATTTTGAGGTAATTATGGGTTATTATATTTTTGGGGAATGCAAGATAAAAGGTATGAGATAACCATTAAGGTTAAAACATTCATTAATATTGAATATATTAACGTTATCTATTAGTATTCTAAAAAATATATTTGAATTTTATATGGATTATATTAAAATAGTTTTAAAAAAGGGCGACCTATATTCTGGTGACAACCCATCACATGTAGCGAGGCTTCGATGTTAGAACCCACAAACGAAGGGAGATTAGGGTGTATCTCTTACCTTTAGCCTATGTGATTTCCTAGTTAGTATGAAATTATTTTTAATTATTTAAATTATCTTATAGATAAAGTTTAATTTAATTTTTGGAAAACATGTTTTATCATATAGATTACCATGATATTGAAAAGTGATTTGTTGAATATAAGATTAATGTTACTTCAGAAGAAGTTCACTATTTTGGGAACATTATACAATTATGGTAAAAAGAATATTATAGGATTTTATTCAAGGAATAATTGTTTAATTATATTTTGGGATAATATATTATTTTATTGTGTATCTTGGTAATTTGGTATATTTATGGAAATTATTAACATACTTTGGAGATTATATGATTTGGGATTTTTTTAGAATGATACATTAAGAGTAATTAATGTTATTTGGAGATAAGTATTAAATTAGTCTTAGAAGATTATGTGATCTAATACTTCCAATTTTTGGGTTTTAATATTATTTTATAATATATTTTTATTTTAATAATAGTTATTTACTGAATTATCTATGTTGAACTTTGGGTATTACTATTGAATTTTGGAGATTAAAGTTGGTTTTCTTTATTTGAAGGTTTATTAATTTTGGGAATTATCTTATATAGTGATAAACATTTTGGATGTGGTTAAAGATAATTTGAATAGGTTTTTAATATCTAATGGATTATTTGATTCGTTAAAAGTTTATTTTAGTGATTCAGGTTTTGAAAGATTCAGGTTTGAAAGATTTATCTTGAATACTCATCATTTGGGAAAAAATATGAGTTTGTGATTGAAATTTATTAAAGGATGAAATTATTCTTGATAGGTAAATATATTTACTTATGTTATTAGTATTTGAATAAAAATAACTCATCATCATTTGTAAAGGGACTTTGAAACAAAAACTTTATCTGTTTACTTTTCTTATAGAGAAATCTATAGCCTTTTAACCCATCACAGATTTACAGTTTTGTGATGGTTAATTTTTTCATGAACATGTTCTCTTTTACTCTCTATCATTCCTTGGGAGTTATTTTATTTTTTCATATCCATGTTCTCACTTCCCAAATAATGTTTTTATACTTGGAAACATCGTTTTTGTTATTCTAGATTCCCTTCATACTTCCCTTTCTATCTTTTTAGATGGGGTTTTATTGACCCTTTTTACTATGTGGGTTTTCAACAAAGGTGTTTTAAAAATCCAAACTCTATTTACTGAGACCATGTTCAAATTATGATGACTAAATTTCTTAAAATTTGAATAATTTAATATTTTGATATTTTTAAAAGGAAATAAATTATTTGATAGCAAGCAAGATACACAACACTAAAATTAAACAAAAAAAATATTATTATTAAAATGTGAATACTATAACCTAGTTGTTAAATTGGACCTAATGAATATTATAAACCAAATTATAAAATATATAATTTTCTAACACATTTATAATTTATTAATTAATTCCTTGTAAATAAGAACCTGATTTTTATTAATGTCATTTTATTCACCAAAAATATGTTCTCTTAAAAAATGGTTTCTCTTACCTTTTACGAGTGAATATTATAATTAATTTATGAAAATTATAGAAAATTTATCAAAAAAATATTTTAAATTTTTAATTCATAATACCAATATTATATTAGGATGAAGTTTTATGAATTTTTTTAAAAATTGAATTTTCAAATGAATAGTGTAATATAATGATTTTGTATTGAAATTATTATTTTTTAAGCACTTAAATATTAAGATTATATATTAGATTAGTTTTAAAATTTAATTAGTTCATTTTTATTTAAAATATTCCAATTATGGTCTTTGAAATTGTTTTTATACTAGACTTTAGTATAAAAACATTTTATATTTTAAAATTGTTCTTTTCTAAAAACTATTTTTCGTCATGTTTTTCCGGTTTAATTTTAAATTAAATTATACACTTATATGTTTTGAATTTTTAAAAATTATTTCCATATTTTTACTCAATGGTTCAAAATTTCTTAAATAGTTCTCCTTGATTTTTGGTCAATATGAATAGTATCTTTTGTAATTTTTTTTATCACGGTAAAGGGTAACTCGGGTAATAAAGATATAAATCGATTGATAGGGAATATAAAATGACCCAAAAACTTGCCTTAATTTTATTAGATGCGTCAATTTTATCCATAATCATTCATTATTCAGTTATATGACATTTATTCTATTTGGATGTGATTATAACTTTTATAATATTTTATTTAAAGAAAAGTAAAAAATATCACACTCCTATTTTTAATAAATATAATTTATTAACATGAGGATAAATATAGGATATGTTCAGTTGTAATACCCTGGCCCTAGTTACCCAGAGTCGATGTATTATTTTAATACATTAGAACGATTACAAGGAATAAAATATCCAAGGACCGATCAGTTTAGTAGTCTTGGAAAATAGATTACATACATGAAGTTCAGCATTACAATCTTGAAAAAAAACAGTAATTTATTCCATTAGAAATGTCCAAGCCTCCAAGATTACGCCTGCAAGTCACTCATAACTAACTTCTTCATATCCTGGGAAAATAAAACATAATAAAGGGGTGATCTCAGATACTCAGTAGGGGTAAATAATTTAGTGGAAGCTATAAAATTTTAAGGTAATATGTGTAGTAAAAACGATATCCTTTAAAACATAAACTTGAACATAATATAAAAAAAAATCAAACATTACCATATATACATGCACATGGATATTCTACTAGTCAAATAATAACATGTAATAAATAATTTACTAATTAAGGAATGCATAATGCCAGACTTTAATCTCTATGTCAAGGCCTCGTGCCATGACCTAGGGGATAACTGTAATCGGACCCCAACTCAGAGATCCTCTGTAACCGGACTCCAACCCGGAGAGCCTCTGTAATCGGACTCCAACCTGAAGAGCATCTGTAACAAGAATCCAACCCGGAGATCCTCTATAACTGGACTCCAACCCGGAGAATCTGCTGTAACCGGACCCCAACCCGGAGGGCTTACTTTTACTGGTCCACAACCCGGAACATACTAGTCCAACACATTCATCTTAAGAAGAGGTTGAAATATAACATAAAAATTCGTATGAAAACTAGCATAAGAAATGTCAATACTTTAACCATAAACCATGAATGACATAAAAATAACTCATCCATAGTCAAACATATCACAAAACCTTCAATAAAATATGGATGATTTGTATCATAATAAATCAATTTCAAACAAGTTTAAAATCCATCAAAGGATATTGATATAGATGAAAATGATTTGTAAAACTCTTTGTAAGAAATATCCTTTTTTTAACATTTAAAAGTCAAACAATTTGGAAAATAATACATTTAAAGACATTTTTGAATAAAAGTTTCCCATGCCACTTTAAAACTTTTGAAAGTAATTAACATTTTAAAAACATTCATGTCTATATAAATAAATCCATAAAACCATTTTGAAAACATGGACATTAATGAGAAAGGTTTTGAAGAATAAATATTTAAAACATTTAAATTAATGTTTTAATAAAAGATTCCCTTAAAAATAATACCTTTTAAAACTCTTTTAAAAAACATATACATGGATAATAAATATGTCCCGTTAGATACTCACGTAAAAACAACCTCGGATAACAGATTGTGAAATTAACCCTTACCTTGCACATTCCTTTGGTCGAGGGTACGTTTAATCTCCTATATAATGATCATTTTATGTTATTAGATTATACCATAACCATATTTATATTTATTATATCATACATGATTAATTTATTATTTTATAATACTCATTTAATAATGATTTTCATGTTAAATTAACATTTCGGGTAATAATCGCTTTCTTTATCGTACGTATTTTAACTAGTTATTCATTATCGTATCATTTAGATCATGATTTAAATACATACAAAATATAAAACATGATTTATATATCATATATATTTAGAATATATATTTATAATGTATAGATATATTAAATGGAAAACACAGTTTATCGAGACGGTAGGTCGTACGTACGCATAAATGTTGTTTCGGTTTTCATATAGTATTGAATGGAAGTAAGTGAATAAGATATATGTAAGTATATAAATACACACACATATATATATATATATCCAGTATCATTATTATTTCATATTTTACAAACTTATTAGTAATATATATTTCTATAATCATCGATGAATGGTGAACGTGGAAATGAATCTCATCCCGTCGTGGAGACAGTAATCTGTACGTACGCACGAGCGACAATACCATTTTCTTAAAGGTGTGGAATTTGATGGTATATTAATTTTACATAGACATTTCATTATTTATATACATATTACTCATCATTATATCCATCCAAATAACATAGTGTTGAATAACAAATTACACCACGGTGTGGAGACGGTAAGTCGTACGTACGCATGCATGGTGACATTATCATTTATAGGATGGATAGAATAATTAATATGGTTGAGTAATATTTATAATAACACCACATTATATATAAGGTACTATAGTTATTATTTTGGTATGGTAATAACAATGAAAGAGTAAGTGGAAGAATAAAAGAACTTGAAAGAGGGTGGCGAAATCATTACCTCTTCTTCGGGTTCTTACTTTTGATTAGATCAAAAGGGCTCCTTAGATTGGCTTTATGACCAAATTAAGGCCTCTAGGATGAATTTAGGATAGTTGGGAGGATATTTGGGTAGGTTTTGGGCGATCCAAATGGCTTTGAAGGTGTGAATTTGAGAGAAGGGGAAGTGCCATTTTATAAGAGGGGTGAGGGGCACTTTAGGAAAAGATTGAAATATTATTTTATAATAAAATCATTTTTAGTTTATAATGGCTCCAAAATGAATTATTTAAAGTCTAAGGTGGGGATGGGTCGAAAACCACTCAACCAATAGGTTTTAGATAGGTTGGGGTCACTATATTAACCTTATATTTAGATTTAACTCCTAGTTAAATAGTTTGACATTTACCATGTCTCTTTGTATTTTTATATTATGTAGTTAATAAACTTACTATAAACTTCCAAGAGAACCACAAGTGGTTCATTAATGAAATATATATTATTATATGTATTTTTTCTGAACCTTAGATTTTCAAAGCTATTATATAATTTAATATTATAATAATTGTTTTAAAAACTCATTTATGTCAATTTTGACCCTATTTGGTATTTGGTTTTTGTGAAAGTCATAACAACATGATTATATCGAAAAAGACACATAGAATAAATAATAATATTTCATATTCACCTAGAAAATTCTTGATGTCATAAAAACATTGAAATTATATTTATTTTAATTTTATAATACTGTTTATTTGATTCTTTCATTAATAAGGTAATTACTGCATCATCATTGTGTCATAAATAAATTAAATTATATAATGTCTAAAATTTATAAATAAAATACCATTATGTAGGAAATAAATTTATATTTCTAATGAATATTTATAGTTAAATTTATATTGTGTGTATCCTTATATTAAAAATGGTTTATTTATTAAACATTGAATTTAACACTTTTAACTCTTCTTTAAATAAAATAATAATTAATGTTCTAATATAATCCACATGGACCTAAAGGATCATATTTTATTCCTAAGGTTGTTTTTGGTCTAATTACACTTATCCAATTGATTTTTATGACATGTGTTAGGGTAATTATAATATCATTTTTCCCCTTAATTATCCTATTTACTTTTAACCGTGGTAAATAAAAGTCAAAAGTTACTATTCACCTAAAATTATATTCATCTTATTAAACCACATTTTACTTACATATTTCAACCGTTTCTCTCATATTTTTTAAATTCAACTCATAGAAGCGGTAAAATTAAGTTTTATGCAAATTTGAAAATGCTCCTAGGAGGTGGGTAAAATAGGTTAAAAAGTTCATTAAAATTTTATACATCTAATTTTATAATAAAATGACTTCAATGAATTAAATTGAACTTATATAGGTTTTATATATCCATTTTTACTTAAAATAAATTTAAATAAAATAAATAATTATTTAAATAAAAAGTCGGTTTTAAATAATAACGCATCGTTTTTCACTATTCATCAAAAATTGAAATTTTCAGAAAAAATCTAAAAATTCACCCTAAGATAATTTTGATATTTTGAATTTAGAAATGAATTATATTTTACTAAATTAAAAATATATAAGTTTCATTTATTAATTTAAAACTAATTCCTGCTGTCAAAACCAAAAAGCGGGTTTTTAAAAAGTAATAACTATCAAAAGATTGACATGTGTTTATGTCAAATTTAAATGTGAAATTACTTATAACGGACTAAATTGTATTGAATGGTAAAAATATAATATAATTATACTTCAAAACCATTAAAATTTATAATTTAACAATATAAATCATTTCGATTAAAAAAGTTTTTTTCAATTAAAATATAGTATTTTTCACTCTTCATCAAAATATGAAAGTTATCAGAAAAGTACCAAAAATTTATCCAAACTAAACTTTTATGTGCATATTCTAAAGAAAAATTTAATTTTATTAAATTGAATATATAAAAGTGTCAAATATTGGTTTTAAAAATGGTTCTCCCTTAAAAGGCTGTAAAAAAGCATTTTTTGAAAAATACTTCTTTTATATGAAAAAATTGAATTTGTTCTTATATTATTTCTAAGAAACACATAATATAGATGTTAAAATTATATAGAGTATATAAGATTCAAAATGAAATTAATACTTTTCATAACCGCTTTTTGAATGGCTAGTTTGGTAAGTGTAGTGCGCCCGAACTCGATGTTGTGTGTAGCACAAGCTATTGAATTACTTTAATGAGATAACATACTACGAAATCTTGGGGTGTTAAATTCTCCCCTAATTCAATAAATTGTTTCCTCTCAATTTGAAATTGTTCATCAAAAATAAAAGGTTAAAATAGAAAAATACCTTTTTGGAAATCCCATATCTGAAATTCTGTAAATAGAATTTAGTCTTAATAAGAGGGAAATGGAAATAAAAAAGTCACCACCAAATTATGATCTCGGTTTGGAGAACATTGGTAGAAATTAGAGACACATAATTGGATGAAAAATGTAAATATTTATTGGGATTGATTGAGTTCATCAATCACAAACAAGTGTAAAATTGATGATCTCAAAGTCATCAATCTTTGATGATTTAAATTATCATCGGTTCAACAAAACATAAGGTATTAGGATAAAAAAAATTTGGTTTTAAGATCCATTAACTAATGTTTATGAATTAATTTCTTCATATAATAAGAGAAAAAAATATATTTGATAAGTAGAGTTCCATCATTTAACTAATTTCTACCAAAAACTCATCTTTCTATATAAAAGATAATAGAACATAAAAATACTCTTTTTATCCTAATCGTATATAGTTCTAAAAAATGAATTTATAATTCATCTATAGAACCTTTTTAAAAAACTACTTTATAAAATCCAGGACATCACGTAGGCCAGTGGTAGATTATGCACCTTTGTCACCCTTTGGTTGTGGGTTCAAGTCTCATGGACTTGCCAGATGCGATTGTTTGTTGCCCAGCCTCTGGGATGTCCTTTTTTAAAAAATACAAAAAAATAATCTTATGAAATTATTTTACCTTAAAAATAGAATTAAATGTTAAACATATTCCATTCCAACCTTTAGTCTTATCGAAAATACTTCTTTCCAAACTCACAGTCCAAAATTTATAAAGATGTAAAACACAATGAAGATTATTTTTTCGACATAATAACATGTGAATACCATCATCATATATTCTTATAAAATATGGTAACATCCTGAATTACCAAAAAACTTTATTGATTACCTTCATGCTCCCTTATTCCTTATAAAATACTAGATATAGTCCTTATATCCAAAAAATTTTAATACTACAACAATGATGAAATAAACAAACCATTAATCAGTTCCAAGATAGTCATTAATATCCAATATAATTTATCCAAATAAACCATCTCTTATTCCAAAATTACTACCTCAGTATCAGGACTATATTAAGGTTTATCTTTCCTTAAACCATGTATTTTTCAAAGAATTTAACCAGAAACTGTTTCACTTTACTTGGTATCATACAATTCTCAAATCCTTAATGAAATAGTACTGCAGTACAATCCTTATTTATTTCCATAATTCATATAACTAGTACATCGTTGATACAACACTCAAATGAAAAAATTATTTAATAAAAACATAATATCACTATTCATTCCTCTTCATATGTGGTAGTATCATAACATGATTATTATCCAATAGCATCATTTGGGGCATACTCTAATGATTTCGACATTGATTCGCATAGTGTTCCAAATCATTTCAGATGAAGCAATGTACATTTGACACCTTTTTTTACCCTTGAAATCATGTACATAGTGTCCTTTTTATCCACACTTATAACAAACTCACATTCCCTTCAATAATTTACCAAGGTGATTCTTTCTACAGTTATCACATGTGTGAAAATCCTTCTTTCCCCTCTTCCCTTTATCCATCTTCCTCTCTACCATCCTTTTCTTCTCTTTCTTCCCTTAAAAGCCATAGGACATAGAGAATTTTTTACTTATCTTATTAACAAATGATACTACTTATTCATATGTTGAGAATACGTGGGAGACTATTTCCCTTCTAAATTATGGATTAATACCATTAAAGATATTATCTTTCTTACTTTTTGGATCATACATATTGCTAGAGTTCTCATTCCTCCTACTGGGTGTCATTTCTAAATAGTGGCATACACTAGGTCAGTTTCTGAATCAAAATTTATAATTCCAAACTTGTGAAATACCTAACGTAAATTGAAGAGTTTATGGATATAATCCATAATCATAAAAATGTTTTCTTTGAGAATAGTATTTACTCTTAAATCATTCATAATGTCTGGTAATTAAATTGTGAATTATCTTAAGCATATCCCATGGGAGTGTCGTAACCAAGAGTGTAACAAGGCTTGTTATCGTGCACCAGTTCCCATTCTTGTCTAGCTCAAAGCGATGTTTTTAGGTTTTACACCTAGTTACATCTGTTCCAGAGATACCTCTACCTGCTCATATCCAAACATGGATGTATTGCTTGGAAAACTCCCAAAATCTCTACAGTACCAAAATTCTAGGAAGTTCTTCTACACTAATCCTCAAATATATCTTAGGAAAATGTACTCTAATTGAAGTTTATCTAAATATAGTTTCCAAGGTTTGTACTAAACTTACTCTGATACCAACTATAACACACCGACCCTTGTTACCCAGAGTCGGTGCATTATTTTAATACATTAGCATGATTACAAATAATCATGTCCTGAAGGACCGATTAGTTTAGTAGTCTTGGAAAATAGATTACATACATGAAGTTCAACATTACAATCTTGAAAAGAAAAACAACAGTAATTTATTCCATTATAAATGTCCAAGACTCCTAGATTATGCCTGAAAGTCACTCATAACTAACTTCTTCATATCCTGGGAAAATCAAATATAAGAAAGGGATGAGCTCAGATGCTCAGTAAGTGTAAATAATTTAGCGAAAGCTATAAAATTTTAAGGAAAGATTTGTAATAAAAACAACAGCCTTTCAAACATAAAATTCAACGTAATATGGAAAAATAAATCAAACATTACCATATAAACATGAACATGGATATTATACTAGTCTAATAATCACATGTAATAAATAATTTCTTAATGAGGGAATGCATAATTCCAGACTTTAATTTCTATGTCAAAGCCTCGTGCCAGGACCTAGGGGCTAACTGTAACCAGACCCCAACCCGGGGAGCCTCTGTAACTGAAATCCAACCCGGAGAGCCTCTGTAACCGAACTCCAACCCAGAGGGTCTGTTGTAATCAGACCCCAACCCGGAGGGCATAATTTTACCAGTCCCCAACCCAGAACATACTAGTACAAAACATTAAACTTAAAAGGAGGTTTACATATAACATAAGCATTGGTATTAAAACTAGCATACGAAATGTCAATACTTTAACCATAAACCGTGAATGGCATAAAAATAAGTCATCCATATTCAAACATATTACAAAACCTTCAATACAATATGGAAGATTTGTATCATAATAAATTAATTTCAAACAAGTTTAAAATCCATTAAAGGATGTGTATATATATGAAAATTATTTTTAAAACTCTTTGTAAGAAACATTATTTTTTCATAAGAACATTTAAAAGTCACATAATTATAAAGGAAGAAATTTAAAGGCATTTTTGAATCAACGTGTCCCATACCACTATGAAACTTTTTAAAGGAATTAACATTTTAAAAACATTCATGTCCATATAAATAAATCCATAAAACCTTTTTGAAAACATGGATATTAATGAGAAAGGTTTTGAAGAATAAATCTTTTGTAAGAACCCCGATTTTGAGCCTGTGAGACTTTGAAATTCTCTTGATATAATTCTAGAGCAGGGTGTTCTGACGGCGTACGTAACCGAGCCCCTGTGTGGCCGGAATTAGTTTTGGCATGTGTTCACACTGGGCAGGCTAAATAAATATGATAACTCCTGAACGGTATCTCGTACGGGAAAACCGAGGGTGCCATTGAGTCCAGAATGTGCCGTTTTCCCTAGGAGGGGTATTATTTTTGCAGGCGCGGGCCAACTGTGAAAAACGCCCCCGGGGGCATTTTCATAATTTGGCGGTCGCGGGCGTCGAATTGTTTTTATAACTCTTGAACGAAGGCTCATATTAAAATTTTGAGGATTCCATTTTGTTTGGGGGGTGGCGTTTTCCCTAAGGGAGGCTTAATCCCGGCCTCGACGAAAGTTCAGGAATGGGCCGATGAGCGGGTGATTAAGTGTGTTTTTCTATTTAAACACACTAACCACCCTCTTCACCCTCCTTGGACATCTATCCCTGGCGCAGGGGATCTCAACAAGCTTCCACCCTCCCCTCCATCCCTCTGGCAAGGCAAGGCGGGTACGGCATCCCGATTGTGAAGCGTCGGGCAAAGCCCTCGAGGTAGGCTCGTGTTTTATCTTTTCCATTCTCGCAAATTTCTTCAATTTAGTCTTCTTCGCGTCGAATTGTTGTTCGATCTTCGAGCGAAGCCTCTGGTTTTTTAGGGCTTGAATTCATCTTCACAATGATCCTTTTGGATTAATTTTTGGAGTCACGGGGCGCCCGGGGTGGCCCCGAGATATTTTTCAGCCAAATACCCCGCATTTCTGGTGGATCCAGGGTGGTCCGGCAAGCCAGGCGGCGGTGCGACGCGATCCAGCGGCGGCGGCGACCTCCGGAACGGCGGCTCGCAGGTGGCGGCTCCGGTTCCGGGCAGTGGCGCGATGAGAAGGCGGTGGCTCCAGCTCCAGGCGGCGGCGCGGCATGCGGGCGGCGGCACGACACTTTGGACGGGCTGCGGGACGTGGTCGTCCAGGAAGACAGGGGTCACGGCGCGACCCCTCGCGAGGAACCGAGACCCGCTTCCAGTGGGTCTCTTGGAAGACTGAAGACCGGACTCGCGGCCGGTCGGCTGAAGCAGGAACCGCGAGGGGACCACGGGCCGACGAAACAAGTCGGGCCGGCCAGCTCGGGCCGGCCCAGGCCGGGTGGACCGGCCAGCAAGGCCGGTCCAGGCCAATGGTTGTCCCTTTCGGCTTCGGACACTCATAGATATCGCCACGGGTGTCCGTTTTACACACCGTCTGCGGCAAGACGATCCTCGTCTAGAGGAGTATATTATGGGTTGGCTTTGGGTAATTTTAATCCTCGGAACAGAAGCTCAGTGGCGCGTCACGCGCGTTAGGTGCTACGCCGGAAATTCTTGTTTGGGTTGGCTGGGACGCATCCAATGTCCGATTTGAGCGCCGTCAGCGGTGATACGACCCTGGAGTCAAGGAGGAGGTTTCCAGTATGTTTTCGGGCATTGAAGTAGGAATTGAGACTTGGGCCCCTCGAGCCACCTTCGAGTTGCGTGCAACATTTTGCGGCTTTTTCACCAGATGTCCGTTCAGGGCACATGAGTAGTCATTTCTGTATATCTTTCCGAGAGCATCACAATGGTGCGGTTCGCCCAACGAGTATCGAATCTGGGTTATGGGCCCTCATGGTCCGACTACAGTGAATAGTACCACATCCACCGGTTGTCCGTATCGGGCGATTAAGTAGCCTATTCTGCGTGTTTTTCCGCGATAACTGCAACGGTGTAACCCGTTGGGGAATGTGGAACTTCCTTTGAGATCGTACTAATGTGAAGTGGAGGTCTTCTCTTACGCGCTCCAAACCAATGCATGGTGGCATTTTAAGTGTCACCTAGTTATGTTAGTGGTAGTGCGGAGCTATCAGAATGACTCAGGGTCTACCCTCCAGTAGGGCTGGGCAGTGGGTCGCCCGACGACACCTTAGGGTCTACCCTCCAGCGGGGCTGGGAAGTGGGTCACCCGTCGATTTATTCTAGGTCTACCCTCCAGCAGGGCTGGGCAGTGGGTCACCTGTCGACGTGTTCCGGGACTACCCTCCAGCGGGGCTGGGCAGTGGGTCACCCATTGATTTATTCCAGGTCTACCCTCCAGCAGGGCTGGGCAGTGGGTCACCTGTCGACGTGTTCCGGGTCTACCCTCTAGCGGGGCTGGGCAGTGGGTCACCCATTGATTTACTCCAGGTCTACCCTCCAGCAGGGCTGGGCAGTGGGTCGCCGGACGATGCAATAGGATTTACCCTCCAGCAGGGTTGGGCAGTGGGTCATCCGTTGACGATTTGGACTTAGCCCTTCTCCTGAGGCTAGTCGGTGACTTTTTCTTCCGTGATTACCGAAGCGGGATCCTAATTGTGTGTATCAGTGGTGCGACAGTTCCAACGTTACCTACGGACCCATGAGGAAGAGGGGTACTTTTTTCCACCGAGACGCGTCCTTGAGACGCGCCCTAAAACCGTGCGGGCGAGTCAGTGCCGCCCAAAGAGGATAGTATTGAAGTGTGGTGATTGGGCCCCTCTGACTTGGGTTTCCTAGGTGGACGGGATGAAATGATGGGCTGATGATGGAATCATTTGGAGCTGATAGCGACTTACCCTGGGCTGAGCTTGGAGTCGGAGATCTCCTTACGCACTCATTTGGGTTTCTTTTTGAGCATATATATATATATACACACAAATTGGTCCCTACTTTCGTTTCCACCCTTTGGGGTCCATGCCTACATATTTCTGTTGAGTTGAGCTGCACTCTCCTTACTAAATTTTCTTCCATTCTTGACTAGTTTACCACTCACCTCTTTAGTGCCTTCTTTGCCTCCCCCTCAATATTTCGGGGTATCCTACTGAGTATCCTTATACTCACCCCTGCTTGGGCTTTGCCCGCACCTGGTGTGCCCTTGCAGACGACGGACAGGTCGATCGTGACTACGGAGGAGCGTAGGGGTCACAGCAACTGGAGCAACGCACTGCGGTCATGCTAGAGTATTTAGGTGGGAGTCTATTCAGTTGTCTTCTTTTGTTCACCTGTTGTCGGGTTGTGGCATATTTGTGTTTGGGCGTGTGTTAGCCCTGTTTACTTTTCAGATTACTTGTCATTACTTCCAGCACTTTATTTCCTCTTTTTAGGCATCGGTTCAGGGACCTTCACGTGATCCCCTCCCACCCAACGCTTCAGCAGTATCCCCTGCATCTGAGGAGTGGCAGGTAGTACTGGCAGTTTAGGCCGATGTCATGCACAGACTGATCGCGCTTCAAGATTTCCAACGTCAGAGGCCACCAAGGTTCCGTGGAGACCCGGATCCCCAGGTGGCAGTGGATTGGCTTGAGTCAGTGGCATGACTCTTTAGGCTGGTACAAACCCCAGCAGACCAGATGGTGGCTCTAGCCGCCAGTCTTTTCCTTGGGACAGCCGGGCGATGGTGGGATCTGGTGACGCAGACCCATGACGAGTCGTCCCTCACATGGGATGGCTTCCAGCAGCTTTTTTGGGAGGAGTACTCCCCCTCATGTTTGCGCTCCGTTCAGATCTAGGATCTTATGGAGCTGAAGTAGGGGGGATGTTCGTGTCCCAGTACTCGGCCCGGTTCACTGATCTTACGCGCTACTCACAGGATATGATCCGCGACAGCTACTTGCGGGCGCGTAAGTTCGAGCAGGTTCTTCGTAGGGAGATACGAGCTAGCGTGGTGCCCTTGTGCATCCCCACTTACGTCGGGGTGTTGGAGGGGGCGCTTGTGACCAAGAGCTTCCTGGCCGAGGGGCGCCAGGTAGCAGGACTTAGCAGTGGCCGTTTTAGAGCAGAGTCTTCAGCAGGCAGGCGACAGAGGGCTGGGTCTCAGCCGAGGAGGCCCTTCCGTGAGCACACCCAGGGATAGGTTTGCACACCACAGTGGCGCCGTAGGGCGCCGGGGCGGACAGGGGAGGTCCGATGCTATGATTGTGACAGACTGGGACACCTAGCATGGGATTTCTCGACCAGGCGTGCAGATCATCCGTGGCAGGCAGTGGGAGCACCGCAGAGGCAGAGGCAGTGTCGTGACCAGGGGTCACCTAGGCGAGGACCCGGTGGTCCTCAGGGAGGTGGCGTAGGCAGAGCGGAAGGACCAGGAGGTGGGGGACGATGTTTTGAGATCCCCCCCCCCACCACCTCCAGGCGGCCCACGCCAGGCTCAGGGAGCTGGCGGTAGGGGCCGCGGGCAGCTTCAGGCCATGGGAGTTCGAGATCCTCCAGTGCACGAGATGGTCCGAGGTACGCTTTGTGTTTACTCCACCCTTTCTTCAGTACTAGTAGACACGGGAACCAGCCATTCCATTTTATCCCTGCTGTTGGTACGAGAGTTAGGGCTTCTAGTAGAGGCGCTGACACCTGCACTTAGCGTTGAGGTTCCTACGGGAAGTGCCTCGTTGGTGAATTTTATCTGCAGACAGTGTGAAATGTCGTTCGGGGGAAGGAATTTTACATGGGACCTGCTCGTCATCACGATGGAACCTTACAACGTCATCCTGGGCATGGATTGGCTTTCTATGGTTCACGCTCAGATTGACTATCATCACAGATGAGTCAGAGGTGAGTTTTCTGATGGGACGAGGTTCAACATCCTTGGTGAACGAGACCTCATGGCAGAGCAGATGGGTACTCTGAGCAGGAGACCCCGACCTTTTTCACACCAGTTGGAGAGCATGGCTCTCAGAGCAACGGATGCTACAGGCACCTGGATCCCTACTGTGGTAGAGGATTACATGGACGTCTTTCCCGAATATGTTCTGGGACTACCTCCGAGGCGGGATATGGAGTTATGCATTGACTTGCAGCCGGGGACTGCTCCGTTATCTTGTGTAGCATATCGAATGGCACCCACAGAGATTCGGGAGCTACGAATTCAGTTGGATAACCTTCATGATAAGGGATTCATCAGGCCCAATGTGTCCCCTCGGGCGGCTCCGGTTCTGTTTGTGAAAAAGGAAGATGGGAGTCTACGGCTTTGTGTGGATTATAGTCGCCTGAATCAGGCCACGATAAAGAACAAGTACCCTTTTCCAAGGATCGATGACCTCTTTGATCAGTTCTGAGGTGCGAAGTGGTTCTCGAAGATCGATCTTTGATCTGGCTACCATCAGTTGCGGGTTCATGAGGATGATATTCCGAAGATGGCCTTCCGTTGCCGATATGGGAACTACGAGTTTCTAGTGATGCCCTTTGGTGTGAAAAATGCCCCTTCCGTCTTCATGGATTTGATGAACCAGATTTTCTAGCCGTTTTTGGACCGGTTTGTGGTTCTCTTTATTGACGACATACTCATTTACTCAGCGACAGAGGAGGAGCACGCAGAGCATTTGAGGATGGTCCTAGACTTACTTCGAGAGCACCAGCTGTATGGGAAGCTCTCGAAGTGCCAGTTCTGGATTCACGAGGTTCACGTTTTGGGGCACGTCATTACGGAACATGGATTGGCTATGGACCCCACAAAGATAGAAGCGGTGCTTGCTTGGGAGCCACCCAATAACGCGTCTGAGGTGCGGAGTTTCCTTGGGTTGGAAGGGTACTACAGGAGGTTTGTGGAGGAATTCTCCAGGATTACTTCCCCTTTGACCACTTTGACACGGAAGGGGCGACTGTTTACCTAGACTAATCAGTGCCAGCAGGCCTTTGAAGAGTTGAGGCAGAGACTGACTAGTGCACCGGTGTTGAGGCTGCCAGAGGAGGGTGTTGAGTTCGTCATATACTGCGACGCTTCAAGAGCTGGGCTCGGGTGTGTGCTGATACAGCATCGGGAAGTAATTGCATATGGGTCGAGACAATTGAGGCCCCACGAGAAGAATTATGCGGCTCACGATTTGGAGCTGGCAGCGGTAGTCTTCGCCTTGAGGCTATGGAGACACTTCCTTTTGGGTGAGCATTTTGTAGTATACTCAGATCACCAGAGCCTCAAGTATATCTTCACTCAAAGGGATTTGAACCTGAGGCAGAGGCGCTGGCTGGAGTTTCTGTAGGACTATGACTTCGAGATATTCTACACTCCAGGGAAGGGCAACGTAGTAGCATATTTCCTTAGCAGGAAGTCCCAGGCTCACCTAGTGCAGGAAGCTTCAGAGCAGTTGGCTTCCCTTCAGCTGACCTTGGTGGAGCAGGAGGGTACAAATTTTCTACAGTCGATAGTGTTGACTCCTTCGCTCCTTGAGTGTGTGAGAGAGTCGCAGCTAGGAGATGTTGATAGTGAGGTACTTCATGATCAGATATCCACGGGCAATGCACCTGATGGGTATTCTGAAGGAGGGAATCACGAGATCTTGTTCCATGGGCGAGTTGTAGTACCTGTGAAGATGTGAGAGGAGGTGATGCGGGAGTTCCACACTTCTAACTCTGTCATATATCCCGGTGTGGGAAAGATGTACAGAGACCTCCGACGGCAGTTTTGGTAGTCTGGCATGAGGCGGAGCGTAGCTGAGTTCGTTTCTCGGTGTCTTACCTATCAGCAGGTGAAGGCAGAACACCAGGTTCCGGTAGGGTTGTTGCAGCCCCTTGATATCCCGGAGTTGAAGTGGGATGGCGTATCTATGGATTTCGTCATAGGGCTTCCACGCACAGCGAAGGGCCATGAATCCATTTGGGTGATAGTGGACCGACTCACGAAGTCGGTGCACTTCCTTGATATCAGGGAGCAGGGCTCGGTGGAGAGTCTGGGATAGTTATATGTTTGGGAGATCGTCCGTCTTCATGGAGTACCCTCGACGATCATCTCCGACCGTGACACACGGTTTACATCACGGTTATGGCAAGGCCTACAGGAGGTGTTTGGGACTCAGTTCCAGATGAGTACAGCTTTTCACCCCCAAACCGATGGGCAGACTAAGCGCACTATCCAGGTGTTGGAGGATATGCTCAGGGCGTGCATTCTAGACTTCGGCCGGAGCTGGGAGGATCACCTTCCCTTGGTAGATTTTTCCTATAACAACAGTTACCACTCTACTATTGGTCTGGCACCTTTCTAGGCCCTCTACAGGAGGCCCTGCAGGTCACCCTTGTGCTGGACGGAGGTTGGGGAGACCTCCCACGTGGGCCCAGAGTTAGAGCAGGAAACGACGGAGAAGGTGCAGGTCATTTGTGAGCGGATGAGGATGGCTCAGAGAAGACAGAAGTCCTATGCAGACCGACGTCGCAGGCCCTTGGAGTTTGAGCAGGGAGACCATGTCTTTTTTAGAGTCTCCCCACGGTGTGGAACACAGAGGTTCGGCTGGGGAGGCAAGTTGTCCCCGAGGTTCATTGGGCCCTTTGAGATCGTGTGCCGGGTTGGTGATGTTGCCTACGATCTCGCTCTACTCTCGCATCTGGAGAGAGTGCATGACGTCCTCCACGTGTCGCAGCTAAGGAAATATGTGCATGACCCCACGCACGTCATCGCCTGGGGAGAGCTGGACATTGAGGACAGATCCACCTTTGTAGAGCACCCGGTGGGGATTGAGGACTGGCAGGATTGAACTCTTTATGGACGGCCCATTCCTCTAGTTTGTGTGTTTTGGCAGTAAGGGAGGGTGCAGGAGAGCACCAGGGAGCGGGAGAGCCAGATGCGGGCCTAGTACCCTGAGCTGTTTTTGTAGTTTTGTTTTTCGGGGATGAAAAATGTGAAGTAGGGAATGATGTAAGAACCCCGGTTTTGAGCCTGTGATACTTTGAAATTCTCTTGATATAATTCTAGAGTAGGGCGTTCTGACGGCGTATGAAACTGAGCCCCGGTGTGGTCGGAATTAGTTTTGGCATGTGTTCACACTGGGTAGGCTAAATAAATAAGATAACTCCTGAACGGTAGTTTGGATGGGAAAACTGAGGGCGCCATTGAGTCCAGAACGTGTCGTTTACCCTAGGAGGGGTATGATTTTCGCAGGCACGGGCCAACTGTGAAAAACGCCCCGGGGGCATTTTCGTAATTTGGCAGTCGCGGGCGTCAAATTTTTTTATAACTCTTGAACGAAGGATCAGATTAAAATTTTGAGGGCACCATTGCGTTCGGGGCATGGCATTTTCCCTAAGGGAGGCTTAATCCCGGCCCCGACGAAAGTTTGGGAACAGGCTTATGAGCGGGTGATTAAGTGTGTTTTTCTATTTAAAGACACTAACCACCCTCTCCACCCTCCTTGGACATCTCTCCCTAGTGCAGGGGATCTCAACAAGCTTCCACACTCCCCTCCATCCCTCCAACAAGGCAAGGCAGCTCCAGCATCCCGATCGTGAAGCGTTGGGCAAAGCCCTCGAGGTAGGCTCGTGTTTTATCTTTTCCATTCTCGCAAATTTCTTCAATTTAGTCTTCTTCGTGTCGAATTGTTGTTCGATCTTCGAGCGAAGCCTCTGGTTTCATAGGGCTTGAATTTTTCTCCACAATGATCCTTTTGGATCAATTTTTGGAGTCACGGGGTGCCCGGGGTGGCCTCGAGAAATTTTCCGGCCAAATACCCCACATTTCCGGTGGATCTAGGGTGGTCTGGCAAGCCAGGCGGCGGTGCGGCGCGATCCAGAGGCGGCGGTGACCTCCGGCACGGCGGCTCGCAAGCGGCGGCTCCGGTTTTGGGCGATGGCGCGGCGAGCAGGGGGTGGCTCCGGCTCCAAGCGGAGGCACGGCGTGCAGGCGGCGGCGCAGCGCTTCGGACGGGCGGCAGGGCGTGGTCATCGGGGAAGATAGGGGTCGCGGCGCGACCCCTCGCGAGGAACCAAGACCCGCTTCCAGCGGGTCTCCTCGAATACCGAAGACCGGCCTCGCGGCCGGTCTGCTGAAGCGGGAACCGTGAGGGGACCGCGGGTCCGCGGCCGGCCCACGCGGCAAAGCCGCGGGTCGCCGCAGTAAGCCAGGTCGGCCGGCTCGGGCCGCCCAGGCCGGGTGGACCGGCCAGCTAGGCCGGTCCAGGCCAAGGGTTGTCCCTTCCGGCTTCGGACACCCGTAGATATCGCCATGGGTTTCCATTTTACACACCTTCTGTGGTAGGACGATCCTCATCACGAGGAGTATATTCTGGGGTGGCTTCGGGGAATTTTAATCCTCGGAACAGAAGCTCGGTGGCACGTCACACACGTTAAGTGCTACGCCGGAAATTCTTGTTTTGGTTGGCTCGGACACATCCAATGTCCGATTTGAGCGCCGTTAGTGGCGATACGACCCTGGCGTTGAGGCGGAGGTTTCCAGTATGTTTTTGGGCGTTGAAGTGGGAATTGAGATGTGGGCCCCTCAAGACACCTTTGAGCTGCGTGCAGCCTTTTGCGGCTTTTTCACCAGATGTCCATTCATGGCACATGAGTAGTCGTTTCTATATATCTTTCTGAGAGCATCACAATGGTGATGTTCGCCCGATGAGTATCGAAGCCGGGGTGCGGGCCCTCATGGGCCGACTACAGTTAATAGTACCATATCCACCGGTTGTCCGTATCGGGCGAGTAAGTAGCCTATTTCGCGTGTTTTTTCACGATAACTGCAACGGTGCAACCCGTTGGGGCATGTGGAACCTCCATTGAGATCGTAATAATGTGAAGTGGAGGTCTTCTTTTACGCACTCCGAACCAATTCACGGTGGCGTTGTTAGTGTCACCAGGTGATGTCAGTGGTAGTGCGAAGCTATCAGAATGATTCAGGGTCTACCCTCCAGCAGGGCTGGGCAGTGGGTCGCCCGATGACACCTTAGGGTCTACCCTCCAGTGGGGCTGGGCAGTGGGTCACCAATCTATTTATTCCAATTCTACCCTCCAGCAGGGCTGGGTAGTGGGTCACCTGTCGACGTGTTCCGGGTCTACCCTCCAGCGGGGATGGGTAGTGGGTCACCCGTTGATTTATTCCAGGTCTACCCTCCAGCAGGGCTGGGCAGTGGGTCACATGACGACGTGTTCCGGGTCTACCCTCTAGCGGGGCTGGGTAGTGGGTCACCCGTTGATTTACTCCAGGTCTACCCTCCAGCAGGGCTGGGCAATGGGTCACCGGACGATGCAATAGGATTTACCCTCCAGCAGGGCTGGGCAGTGGGTCATCCGTTGACGATTTGGACTTAGCTCTTCTCGTGAGGCTAGTCAGCGAATTTTTCCTCCGTGATTACCGGTGCGGGATCCTAATTGTGCGGATTAGTGGTGTGATAGTTCCAATGTTACCTAAGGACCCACGAGGAAGAGGGGTACTTTTTTCCACCGAGACGCGTCCTTGAGATGCTTCCTAAAACCGTGCGGGCGAGTCAGTGCCGCCCAAAGCGGATAGTATTAAAGTGTGGTGATTGGGTCCCTCTGACTTGGGTTTCCTAGGTGGACAGAACGAAATGCTGGGTTGAGGATAGAATCATTTGGAGCTGATGGAAACTTACCCTGGGCTGAGCTTGGAGGCGGAGATCTCCTTACGCACTCGTTTGGGTTTCTTTTTGAGCATATATATATATACAAATTGGTCCCTACTTCCGTTTCCGCCCTCTGGGGTCCGTGCCTACATATTTCTGTTGAGTTGAGATGCACTCTCCTTACTAACTTTTATTCCATTCTTGACTAGTGTACTACTCACCTCTTTAGTGCCTTCTTTGTCGCTCCCTCGAGCTTTCGGGGAATCCTACTGAGTATCCTTATACTCACCCCTGCTTGGGATTTTCTCACACCTAGTGTGCTCTTGCAGATGACGGACAGGTCGATCGTGACTACGGAGGAGCGTAGGGGTCACAACAGCTAGAGCAGTGCACTATGGTCGTGCTAGAGTATTCAGGTGGGAGTCTATCCAGTTGTCTTATTTTGTTCACCTGTTTCCGGGTTGTGGCATCTTTGTGTTTGGGAACGTGTTAGCCCTGTTTACTTTTCATATTACTTGTCAGTACTTCCATCACTTTATTTCCACTTTTTAGTTGTGGTTGTATGACTGTGGTTGGGATTTAGTTTACTGTCTTTTGGTTTCCCTTCTACTCTGCACTTTGGCGTCTTATGGGTTGTGTGTGCGTGAGTACAGGTTCTTAAGCGAAGGCCACCCTGAGATTGTTACGCCTTTGGCGCTGGTCGCCATCCTCTAGCCTATGGAGGCGGGCTTGAGGTAGTTGCGGCTCGGGACCGGTGGGGTCAGGTCGTGACATCTTTAAAAAATCTAAAATGATGTTTTAGTAAAATAGTACTTTAAAAATAATACCTTTTAAAACTCTTTTATAAAACATATACATGGATAATAAATATGTCCTGGTATATACTCATGTAAAAACAACCTCAGATAATAAAGAGATTGTGAAATTAACCCTTACCTTGCACTTTTCTTTGGTTGAGGGTACGTTTAAACTCCTGTATAGTGACCATTGTATGTTATTATATTATACCAGAACCATATTCATATTTATTATATCATAAATGATTCATTTAATACTTTATACTACCCATTTTATAATTATTTTCTTGTTAAATTAACATTTCGGGTAATAATCGTTTTCTTTATCATATGTATTTTAACTTGTTATTCTTAATCATATCATTTAGATCAGGAATTAAATACTTAAAAAATATAAACCTTGATTTATATATCATATATATTTAGAATATATATTTATAATAGATAGATATATGAAATGGGAAACAGAGTTTATCAAGATGGTAGGTCGTACGTACGCATAAACATTTTTTTTTGTTTTCATATCATATTGAACGGAAGTAAGTGAATAAGATATATGTAAGTACATAAATACATATATATATGTATATATATATATAAATACATATATCTAAATTATCATTAATATTTCATATATCAAATACTTATTAGTAATATATATTTTTATAATCGTTGATGAATGGTGAACGTGGAAATGAATCTCATCGCGTCGTGGAGACGGTAATCCGTACGTACGCACGAGCGACAATATCATTTCCTTAAAGGTGTGTAATTGGATGGTATATTAATTTTAAAGATACATTATCATGTTATTTTCATTATTTATATACATATTACTCATTATTATATCCATCCAAATAACATAGTGTTGAATAACAAATTACACCACGGCGTGGAGACGGTATGTCATACGTAGGCACGCATGGTGACATTATCATTCATAGGATGGATATAATAATGAATATGGTTGTGCCATATTTATAATAACATCAATTTATATATAAGGTATTGTAGTTATTATTTTGGTATGGTAATAACAATGAAAGAGTAAGTGGGAGAAGAAAAGAACTTGACAATGGGAGGTGAAATCATTACCTCTTCTTCAGGTTATTCCTTTTGATTAGATCAAAAGGGATCATTAGGTTAGCTTTATGACAAAATTTAGGCCTCTAGGATGAAGGTAGGATAGTTTTTAGGATATTTGGTCAGGGTTTGGCCGAGCCAAATGGCTTTGAAGGTGTGAATTTTGGATAAGGGGAAGTGCCCTTTTATAAGAGGGGTGAGGGGCATCTTAGGAAAAGATTGAAATATTATTTTATAATAAAATAATTTTCGGTTTTGAATGGCTAAAAAATAAATTATATAAATTATAAGGTGGTTATGGGTCTAAAACCACTCATTCAATAGGTTTTAGATAGGTTTGGGTTACTATATTAACCTTATCTTTTAGATTTAACTCTTAGTTAAATAGTTTGACAGTTACTATGTCTCTTTATATTTTTATATTATATGGTTACTAAACATACTATAAACTCAAAATATAACCCCAAGTGGTTCATTAATGACATATATATTATTATATAAGTCTTCTGTCCGAACCTTAGATTTTTCGGAATATTATATAATTTAATATTATAATAATTGTTTTATAAACTCATTTATGTCAATTTTGACACTATTGGTATTTGGTTTTTTTGAAAGTCATCACAACTTTATTACTTTGAAAATACACATTTAATCAATATAAACATGTCATATTCACCTAGAAAATTCGTGTATGTCATTTAAACATTAAAATTATATTTATTTTAATATTTATAATACCATTTATTTGATTCTTTCATTAATAAAGTAATTACTACATCATCATAGTGTCATAAATAAATTAAATTATATAATGCATAAAAATGATAAATAAAATACCATTATGTAGGAAATATATTTATATTTCTAATGAATATTTATAGTCATATTTATATTGTGTGTAACCTTATATTAAAAATGGTTTATTTATAAAACATTGAATATAACACTTTTAACTCTTCTTTAAATAAAATAATAATAAATAACCTAATCAATTCCAAGTGGACCTAAAGGATAATATTTTATTTATAATGTTGTTTTTGGTCTAATTACACTTATCTAATAGAATTAGGAAATGTTTTAGCGTAATTATAATATGATTTTTACCTTAATTACCCTATTTAATTTTAACCATGGTAAATAAAAGTCAAAAGTTACTATTCACCAAAAATTATTTTCATCTTATTTGTAACGCCCCGACCCCAGTTACCTGTAGTCGGTGAATTATTACATAACATTGGCATGATCACAAGAAATATAAAGTCTCGAAAGACATATTAGTTTAGTAGCCTTGGAAACACTAGATATATTCATAAAGTTTTACATTACATCATAAAAATGAAAACTACAACAACATAGTCTCAATATTTCACACTCTTATCCCCTCATACTATCCCTACAGGTCATTCATAATTTACTTCTTCACATCTTGGGAAAAATAAAAAATAGAAAAGGGGTGAGCTCAAATGCCTAGTAAGGATAACAATATAGCGGAAACTTTCATAAATAAGAATAAACATTTAAGGCAATGTATAACTAAAACAAAAGCCTTTTAAACTTGAACTTCAATATAATATGGAAAAAATAAAATGAAATAATGAAATTTACTTATTCACATGGATATTCTACTAATATAATAATCACATTCCATATCAGTAACCACTTTTATAATGATGGAATGCATAATGCCAGACTATCATAACCACATAGCCAAGGCCTCGTGCCAAGACTACAAATAAGATTTTGTCAAGGCCTTGTGCCAAGACACTAGTTTGTCTCATGAGACCTACCGATGAATCGAGGATCTATAGTGGGCTCCACCCATCACATATTAAGTCCAATTCATTCCCATATAAAAAGGTTTAAACATATCATAAACATTTGTATTAAAACTAGCATACGAAATGTCAATACTTTCACCATAAACCACGAAGGGTATAAAAATAACATATCCATAGCCAAACATATCACAAAACCCTCAATACAATATGGATTTTTTGTTTCATAATAAATCATCTTCAAATAAGCTTAAAATCCATCAAAGGATGTTGACATAGATGAAATCAAAACTCTTTTTAGAGAAATATCTCTTTTTATTTTGAAATCATTTAAGAGTCATATAAAATAAAACATTTTCTTTGAAAATATTCTTATAATATTGTAATGGAAGCTTCGATGATTTTATAATGGCGGAAGATATCTGCACCCACCGTATAAGTTAAAAAAACATTTTTACCTTAATTCTGTTGAAAAGGTTAAAAAGCACCTTGTTTGGAAAACGAAGGAAAGTTCCTTTATAAACCTCTTATAAAAAGTCAAAAAAGGGTATAAATGACTTTAACCCATATTCTATTAAATAGTAAAAATGTTTGAAATACATTTTTAAGAATCATGGATGTGGATTCTAAAGAAGTCCCAGTAGATTATTACATATAAATAACCTCGGATAATGAAGAGATTGCGAAATAAACCCTTACCTTGTACTTTTACTTGGTTGGGGGTAAGTTAAATTCCTGTATAATGGTGAAATAATTGTTATTAAATTATTCAAGAATCATATACATTAATATGACATCATATATGATCTTTTAACATTGCTTTGTTAATAATATCTTAGAATTATCGTCGTTTCGAGTGTTAACTTACTCGTTTTCTTTTATATGTTTTGTTACATAAGTCGTGTTTGTTATGGATAGGTTGTATCTTATTCATATCCAGAATTATATAAAGTCCTTAAATACTATTATTAATCATAAAATGATAATTATACTTGAATGGATACGATGGATAATGAATCTCATCGCGTTCGTGGAGTCGGTAGTCCGTACGTACGCACGAGCGACAATATAATTCTTTTGATATTAAACTAATATATAATTGGATGGTATATCACATATAAAGAATAATTATAATGTTATATTTATTATTTACATGAATTAAAAATCATTATTATACCCATCCAAATAATAATATATTGAATAACAATTACACCACGACGTGGAGACGGTAAGCCGTACGTACGCACGTATGGTGAAATGTCATTCAAAGGATGGATAGAATACTGAATATGGTTGTACCATATTTATAATAATATTACATTATATAGGAGATACTTGATTCATTATTTTATAATGGTAATAACAAAGAAATAATAAGTTGAAGAAGAAATTAATTTGAAAAAGGGTGGTGAAAACATTACCTCTTCTTTGGGTTCTTCCTTTTGATTTGATCAAAAGGGATCCTTAGGCTGGCTTTATGATCAAACTAAGTCCTCTAGGTTGTATTGGGGGAATTTTAGAGAGTATATGGTCAGGGTTTGGCCGAACCAAAAGGATTTGAAGGTGTGAATTAATGAGAAGGGGGAGTGCCCTTTTATAAGAGGGATGAGGGGCACCTTTGGAAAAGCTAGAAATATTATTTTATAATAAATTCATATTCAATTTTTAATGGCTACAAAGTGTATTATTTAAAGGTTAAGGTGGGTATGGGTCGAAAACCACTCAAACAATATAATTTAGATAGGTTTTGGTTATTATATTAACCTTATATTTTAGTTTTAACTCTTAGTTAATTAGTTTGACACTTACCATGTCACTTTGTATTTTTATATTATAGAGTTAATAAACATACTATATACATCCAAGAGACCCCCAAGTGGTCCATTAATGATACACCTATCATGATATAAGTCTCTTGGCCGAAACTTAGATTTTTAGGAATTTAATATCAATTAATAATATAATATTTTCTTTAAAAACTCTTTTATGTCAATTTTGACACTATTCAATAATTGATTTTTGTGAAAATCATAACAAAATGATTACTTCTAAAAAAGTTAATTAAGTCAATCCTAAAATGTAATATTAACCTATAAAATTAGTTTAATTCATAAAAAGTCTCAAATTATATTTATTTGGGTATTTATAATATCAATTATTTTAATTTTTCACTATTATGGTAATTACTGCATCATCATTGTGTCATAAATAAATTAAATTATTTAATGTCTAAAAATTATAAATAAAATATAATTATGTAGGAAAGCCTTTTATATTTCTAATGAATATTTAAAATCGAATTTTTCTTATTTATAACCATAAATTTAAAAAAAATTAGTAAATAAACGTTGATTTTATCTCTTTTAACTCTTCTTTGAATTAAATAATAATAAATGTCCTAATCTAATCCAAGTGAACCTAAATGATAATATTTTATTCCTAAGGTTGTTTTTGGTCAAGATAAACTTGTCTAATAGAATTAGGACATGTGTTATGGTAATATTAATATTATTTTTACCCTTAATTACCCTATTTACTTTTAACCGTGGTAAATAAAAGTAAAAAGTTACTATTCACCAAAAAATATTTTCATCTCAATGAACCACATTTTACTCCTTGATATTAACCGTGTGTCTTGGAATTTCGAAATTCCAATCACAGAAGCGGTAAAATTAAGTTTTATGAAAAATTCAGTTTTTTAACGACCACTTAGTAGTTTCATTATTCATCAAAAAATGAAGTTTTTCAGAAAAATACCAAAAATTCACCCTAGGCTAATTTCGATATTCCGAATCCAAAAATGAAGTCCATTTTGAAAAATAAAATTTATAAAATTTCAAAAATAGGTATTACTATTCATAACGGCTAGTTTGATTGGTTGTGGTGTGTTAGAACTCCATGTTCCGTACAACACACGCTATTGCATTATTCAAAGAGAAGCGTACCGTAGAAGCTTGGGGTGTTACATTCTCCCCTCCTTCAAATAATTTCTTCCTCGAAATTTCTAGAATACTACCGCATTAAAAGACTTGGGTGGTTCTTCATCATAAGTTCCTCGGGTTCCCACGTTGCCTCTTCCATCTTATGGTTTCTCCACAAGACTTTTACCAGACGAGTCGTCCGGTTTCTCAGTACTTGTTCTCTCGTATCAAGAATCTTGATGGGCTCTTTGCAATAAGATAGACCAGGTTCCAGTTATAATTCTTCATAGGTGAGTACATGCGTTGGGTCAGGCATGTATTTCCTCGACAGAGATACGTGGAACACATCGTGAACTTTGGAGAGAGTTGGCGGCATTGCCAATCGGTAAGCTACATCCCCAATTTTTTCTAGAATTTCGAAAGGTCCGATGTACCTGGGACTCAATTTACCTTTCTTACCAAAACGTATGACTCCCTTCCATGGATATTCCTTTAGGAAAACATGATCACTGACTTGAAATTCCAAATCCTTCTTTGATTATCAGCATAGCTCTTCTGCCTACTTTGAGCTACTTTGATATGGTTTTGGATTACCTTCACCTTTTCCATCGTTTCCTCTACCAGTTCTGGGCCTACAAGTTTTCCTTCACGAACGTCATCCCAACAGGTTGGTGTGCGACATCTCTTTCCGTATAACGCTTCATATGGTGCCATCTGAATACTCGAATGGAAGCTATTGTTATAGGAAAATTCTACCAGAGGTAAATATTGATCCCACATACCCTGAAAGTCAAGTGACCATGATCTCAACATTTCTTCTATGGTTTGAATAGTTTTTTTTGATTGTCCATCTATTTGAGGGTGGTTGGCAGTGCTCAAATGAAGTTCAGTATCCAAGGCTTTCTGAAGACTTTTCCAGAATCTTGAAGTAAAATGGGGATCACGATCAGAAACAATCGATAGGGGTACTCCATGAAGTCTCACAACTTCATCAATAAATTGTCTTTCTAGACATTCCAGTGGTAGATCTTCTCTTATATCAAGAAAATGTGCTGACTTGGTAACAGGATAAACAATAACTCATACTGCATCGTTCCTTCTAGGAGTATTTGGTAGTCCCATGACAAAGTCCATCGTGATATTGTCCCATTTCCACTCTGGTATGGTAAGAGGTTGCATGACTCCTCCAGGCTGTTACCTTCCAGCTTTCACTTGTTGGAAAACCATATATCTTGACACAAAATCAGCAATCTCCCTCTTCATGTTGTCCCACCAAAAATGTTCCTTCAAGTCTCTATACATTTTGGTGCTCCCAGGGTGTATAGATAAATTGGAACTATGAGCATCATCCAACAATTAACTTTTTAGATCAGGTATATCGGGAACACAAATTGTCTTTTTGAATTTCAAAATTCCATCTTCATACACAAAGTCTCTCAATCTCCCATCATTCACAGCTTTAATCTTTTTTTGAAATTCTTCATCATCGGTCTGAGAACTCTTAATCCTTTCTAGTAAAGATGGTTTGGAAACCATTTGAAAAATAATTCATGTTTCACCTTCCATGGTTATTCCCATGTCCATATTCACTAGATCCATGAAAATTGGATCCCTTTTAATTCTCATATTGTTCAAAACTCCATGGTCTTTTCTACTCAAGGAATCTGCCACCTTGTTTTCTTTCCCCGGGTGGTAGTGTATCATACAATCATAATCCTTGAGTAATTCAAGCCATCTCCTTTGTCTCATGTTGAGTTGTTTTTGTGATAAAATATACATCAAACTCTTGTGATCTGTATAAATCTCACATTTTTTACCATAGAGGTAGTGCCTCCATATCTTCAAAGAAAAGATCACAGCTGCTAACTCGAGATCATGAGTAAGATAGTTTTGTTCATGAATTTTCAATTGTCGTGATGCATAGGCAATAACCCTATCATTCTGCATAAGGACACAACCAAGACCTTTCTTCGATGCATCACTATAAATAACAAACCCATCATTCCCCGATGGTAGAGTCAATATAGGAGCATTGACTAATCTTCTCTTCAGTTCTTCGAAACATTCTTCACACTCTTTTGTCCAAACAAATTTAACCCCTTTACGTGTGATCTTTGTTAATGGGTTAGCCAACCGGGAAAAATTCTGGATGAAACATCGATAATAACCTTCTAAACCAATAAAAATATGTACCTCAGTCATACTCGTCGGTGCAGGACATTATTAGATTGCCTTGGTCTTAGAAGGATCAACAGAGATTCCATCTTTAGAGAAAATATGGCCAAGAAAAGAAATCTCCTGAAGCCAGAATTCACACTTGCTAAACTTTTCATATAATTCTTGTCTTCTCAGAGTCTTCAGGATAATGCGCAAGTGATTTTCATGATCTTCATAGCTTTTGGATTATACCAAGATATCATCAATAAATACCACCACAAATTCATCGAGATATTCCTTGAAAACTTTATTAATCAGATCCATGAATACAGATGGTGCATTAGTCAATCCAAAAGGCATTACTATAAACTCGTAATGCCCGTACCTGGTTCGAAATGCTGTCTTCTGAATGTCTTCCTTCTTCACACACAACTGATGGTATCCAGATCGAAGGTCAATCTTTGAAAAGTATTGAGCTCCATGTAGTTGGTCAAATAAATCATCAATACGAGGTAGGGGATACTTGTTCTTTATTGTTATAGCATTGATCTCCCTGTAGTCGATAAATAACCTCATAGATCCATCTTTCTTTTTAACAAAAAGAACAGGGGCTCCCCATGGAGAAACACTAGGTCGAATAAATCCCTTATTACTCAATTCTTCTAGTTGTTTATTTAGTTCAAATAATTCTATAGTGGCCATTCTATAAGGGGTCTTCGATATAGGCCTTGATCAAGGAATTAAATCAATGGAAAACTCAACTTCTCATTCTGGAGGATGACCAGGTAAATCTTTCAGAAACACATCTACATATTCTTTCACAACAGGTACATACTCTATTTGAACATTCCTTTCCTCACCCACTGTAATTTCATCCTCTTCCTTCCCAATAATTGAATTTAGTTGAGCTACTGGGGGTGGATCTAGATAAGAATTAGATGGTGACGATTATACTCTAAATATAAGGTGTTTTTTATCATCATCATCAAAAATTGTAACCTCCTTCTTCTTACAATAAATCTTTGCATCATGGTCCGAAAGCCATTCCATACCGAGGATTATATCAAACTCAATCATAGGTATAACAATGAGATTAGCGGATAAAGAACATTTATGTGCTCTAATAGGGACGGATTCACAAAACTTTGTTGCAATGATACTTCCCTTAGAAGTTTTAACTGACAACTCCCCTGTTAAATCAAATTGGAAATATCTAATTTTCTTAGAAAACTGGGAAGATATAAAACAATGTGATGATCCAGAATCAAATAATGCATTTTCTAAACTTGAGGAAACCATTAAATTACCTGCCACCATGTCTTTTGGAGCTTCTACCTCAGCAGTAGTGATAGCAAAAGATTATCCTTGATCCCTTGGCCTTTTTTGAGGTAAGTTCCCCTGATGCTTAGGAAATTCATTTTCATAATGTCCCATCTCCCTGCAATTATAGCACTGAACATCGGTAGCTTCCTTCTTCCCTTTACAATCATGAGCTTGGTGGCATTTTTCACCACACCTGTAACAGACACCCATTCCCTTCAATCAAGTATCGGGGTGTTTCTTCCCGTATTTACCACATGATGGATATTCAACCATTCCCTTCATCCCCTTATTTCCATTCCCAGATTGATCAGTAGATCTCTTCTTCTCTTGCTTTGCTTTAAAGTCATAAGACTTGGAGAATTCCTTTTCTGCCTTGATAGCACATGAGACAATGTCTTCGTACGACAAGAAGGATTGTGAGACTAATGCTCAATGGAGAAATGGTTTTAACCCATAAAAGAAATGACCAATCTTACTTCTTGGGTTACGTATATAATCTCCAGCATACCTTGCTAACCTTGTAAAGTTAGCCTCATACTTTGCGACGTTCTCATCCTCCTTTTGTCTCAGACTCAGAAATTGTCTTTCCATATCTGCTCGATGGTAATGAAAAAAGTGTTTTTCTAAAAATAGATCTTTGAACTCCCTCCTTTCCATATTTGATACTTCATCATCTTCCTTCATGTTTTGAATCAATGTCCAGCATTGATCAGCATCTCCAGTGAGGCGGTAAACTTCCATGATAACATTTTCCCTTTCACTACTCCCCAAAGCCTGAAATATTGTCTATAGGGAATTTATCTATTGCTCGGATACTAATGGATTTGTACTCCCATTGAACGTTGGTGTTTGTTGCCTCATGAATCGTTCTAACATTGATCCTCCACGCTGCGGATTAGGGTGCTCCATACGGGTAAGGTTATTATTCATAACCTGAGTGAGTTGTCCCAGTATGGTGATTAGCTGATCGGCACCAGTTGCATCACCAGATTCACTATAGTTATCTTGAGCAGGAGGGAAATACCTACATGGAGTGCATGCATTTATACGGTTTCCATTTCTTACACTAGGTGACATTTCTAAACAATGGCATAAACTAGATCAGTTTATGAATCAAAATACATAATTCCAAACTTATAAAATACTTAACATAAATTGAATTATTTATGGATATAATCCATAATCATAAAAATGTTTTCTTTGAATAAGTATATACTCATAAACCCTTCATAATGATTTGTAAAGAAAATGAGAGTTATCCTAATCATATCCCCCGGGAGTGTCGTAACCAAGAGTGAAGTAAGGCTCGTTGTCGTACACCAGTTCCCGTTCGAGTCTAGCTCAAAGTGGTGTTTTCGGGTTTTACCCCTAGGTACATCTGTTCCAGAGCCGCCTCTAGCTGCTCATATCCATACAGGGATGTATTGCTCTGAAAACTCACAAAATCTCTACAATACCAAAATCCTACGAAGTTCTTCTATACTAATCCTCAAAGTCCATCTTAAATCTATGTGTTCTAATCAGAGTTTATCTAAATCTAGCTTCCAAGGTTTGTACTAAACTTTCTCTGATACCAATTGTAACACCCCGACCCCAGTTACCCAGAGTCGGTGCATTATTAAATAACATTGTCATGATCAAAAGAAAGATCAAGTCTCGAATGACCGATTAGTTTAGTAGCCTTGGAAACACTATATATATTCATAAAGTTTTACATTACATCATAAAAATGAAAACTACAACAACATAGTCTCCATATTCCACACTATTATGCCCTCATACTATCCCTATAGGTCATTCATAATTTACTTCTTCACATCCTGGGAAAAATAAAACATAGAAAAGGCGTGAGCTCAAATGCCCAGTAAGGATAACAATATAGAGGAAACTTTCATAAATAAGAATAAACATTTAAGGAAATTTATAACTAAAAGAAAATCCTTTTAAACATGAACTTTAACATAGTATGGAAAAAATAAAATGAAATAATGTCATTTACTTATTCACATGGATATTCTACTAATCGAATAATCACATGCAATATCAGTAACCACTTTCATAATGATGGAATACACAATGCTAGACTATCATAACCACATAGCCAAGGCCTCGTGCAAGACTACAAATAAGATTTTTCCAAGGCCTTGTTCTGAGACACTAGTTTGTCTAATGAGACCTACCGATGCATCAAGGAGCTATAGCAGGCTCCACCCACCACATATTAAGTCCAATGCATTCCCATATTAAAAGGGTTAAACATAACATAAACATTTGTATTAAAACTAGCATATGAAATGTCAGTACTTTCACCATAAAACATAAAGGGTATAAAAATAACATATCCATAGTCAAACATATCAGAAAACCTTCAATACAATATGGAAGTTTGGTTTCATAATAAATCAGCTTCAAATAAGCTTAAAATCCATCAAAGGATGTTGACATAGATGAAATCAAAACTCTTTTTATAGAAATATCTCTTTTTATTTTTAAATCATTTGAGAGTCATATAAAATAAAACATTTTCTTTGAAAATATTTTTATAATATTGTAAGGGAATCTTAGAAGATTTTGTAAAAGCGGAAGATATCCGCACCCACCGTATAAGTTAAAAAAACATTCTTACCTTAATTCTATCGAAAAGTTTAAAAAGCACCTTGTTTGGAAAATGACGGAATGATTCCTTTATAAACCTCTTATAAAAAGTCAAAAAAGGGTATAAATGACTTTAACACATATTCTACTAAATAGTAAAAATGTTTTAAATACATTTTTAAGAAACATGGATGTGGATGATAAATAATTCCCAGTATATTATTACGTATAAACAACCTCGGATAATGAAGAGATTGTGAAATAAACTCTTACCTTGTACTTTTCCTTGGTTAAGGGTAGGTTAACCTCCTTTATAATGGTGAAATAATTGTTATTAAATAATTCAAGAATGATATACATTAATATGATATCATATATGATCTTTTAACATTGCTTTGTTAATAATATCTTATAATTATGTCGTTTCGGGTGTTAACTTACTCGTTTTCTTTTATATGTTTTGTTACATAAGCCATGTTTGTTATGGATGGGTTGTATCTTATTCATATCCATAATGATATTATTTCCTTAAATACTATTATTAATCATCACATGATAATTATACTTGAATGGATACGATGGAGAATGAATCTCATCACGTTCGTGGAGACGGTAGTTCGTACGTACGCACGAGCGACAATATCATTCTTTTGATATTAAAATAATATATAATTTGAATGTATATCATATATAAAGAATCATTATCATGTTATATTTATTATTTAAATTAATTACAAATCACTATTATACCCATCCAAATAATAATATATTGAATAACAATTACACCACGACGTGGAGACGGTAAGCCGTACGTACGCACGTATGGTGACATGTCATTCAAAGGATGGATAGAATACTGAATATGGTTGTACCATATTTATAATAATATTACAGTATATAGGAGATACTGGATTCATTATTTTATAATGGGAATAACAAAGAAATAATAAGTTGAAGAAGAAATGAATTTGAAAAAGGGTGGTGAAAACATTACCTTTTCTTCGGGTTCTTCCTTTTGATTTTATCAAAATGGCTCATTAGGTTGGCTTTTTGATCAAAATAAGGCCTCTAGGTTATAGTTAAGGAAGTTGAGAGAGTATTTGGGTAGGGGTTGTCCGAACCAAAAGGCTTTGAAGGTGTTAATTAATGAGAAGGTGGAGTGCCCTTTTATAAGAGTGGTGAGGGGCACATTTGGAAAAGCTAGAAATATTATTTTATAATAAATTCATATTCGGTTTCTAATGGATCCAAAGTGTATTATTTAAAGGTTAAGGTGGGTATGGGTCGAAAACCACTAAACCAATAGAATTTAGACAATTTTGGGTCATTATTTTAACCTTATCGTTTAGTTTTTACTCTTAGTTAATTAGTTTGACACTTACCACGTCACTTTGTATTTTTATATTATATAGTTAATAAACTTACTATATGCATCCAAGAGACCCCCAAGTGGTCCATTAATGATACACCTATCATGATATAAGTCTCCTGGCCAAACCTTATACTTTTAGGAATTTAATATCAATTAATAATATAATATTTTCTTTAAAAACTCTTTTATGTCAATTTTGACACTATTCAATAATTGATTTTTGTGAAAATTATAACAGAATGATTACTTCGAAAAAAGATAATTAAGTCAATCATAACATGTCATATTAACCTATAAAATTATTTTTATTCATAAAAAGTCTGAAATTATATTTATTTGGGTATTTATAATATCAATTATATTAATTTTTAACTATTATGGTAATTACTGCATGATCATTGTGTCATAAATAAATTAAATTATTTAATGTCTAAAAATTATAAATAAAATATCATTATGTAGGAAATTTTTTTAGATTTCTAATTAATATTTACAATCGAATTTATCTTATTTATAACCCTATATTAAAAATGTTTTAGTAAATAAACTTTTTTTCTCTCTTTTAACTCTTCTTTGAATTATATAATAATAAATGTTCTAATCTAATCCAAGTGGACCTAAATGATAATATTTTATTCCTAAGTTTGTTTTTGGTCGAGATACACTTGTCAAATAGAATTATGACATGTGTTAGGGTAATATTAATATCATTTGTGGTAAATAAAAGTAAAAAGTTACTATTCACCAAGAAATATTTTCATCTCAATGAACCACATTTTACTCCTTGATATTAACCGTGTCTCTCGGATTTTCTAAATTCCAATCACAGAAGCGGTAAAATTAAGTTTTAGAAAAAATTCAGTTTTTTAACTACCACTTAGTAGTTTCACTATTCATCAAAAAATTATATTTTTCAGAAAAATACCTAAAATTCACCCTAGGCTAATTTCGATATTCTGAATCCAACAATGAAGTCCATTTTGAAAAATAAAATTTATAAAATTTCAAAATGTAGGTATTACTATTCATAATGGCTAGTTTGATTGGTTGTGGTGTGTTAGAGCTCGATGTTCTGTACAACACACGCTATTGCATTATTCAAAGAGAAGCGTACCGTAGAAGCTTGGGGTGTTACATTCTCCCCTCCTTCAAATAATTTCGTCCTCAAAATTTCTAGAATACTACCGCATGAAAAGACTCAGGTGGTTCTTCATCATAAGTTCCTCAGGTTCCCATGTTGCCTCTTCCATCTTATGGTTTCTCCATAAGACTTTTACCAGACGAGTCATCCAGTTTCTCAGTACTTGTTCTCCCATATCAAGAATCTTGACAGAATCTTCGCAATAAGATAGATCGGGTTCCAGTTCTAATTCCTCATAGGTGAGTACATTCGTTGGGTTAGACATGTATTTCCTCAACAGAGATACGTGGAACACATCGTGAACTTTGGAGAGACTTGGCGGCATTGTCAATCGGTAATCTATAGCCCCAATTCGTTCTAGAATTTCAAAAGGTCCGATATACCTGGGACTCAATTTACCTTTATTACCAAAACATATGACTCCCTTCCATGGAGATACCTTCAGGAAAACATGATCAACGACTTTAAATTCCAAATCCTTCCTTTGATTATCAGCATATCTCTTCTGCCTACTTTGAGATACTTTGATATGGTTTTGGAATTATGAGCATCATCCAGCAATTCCCTTTTTAGACCAGGTATATAGGGAACAAAAAGTCTCTTCCCGAATTTCAAAATTCCATCTTCATACACAAAGTATCTGAATCTCCCATCATTCACAGCTTTAATATTTTTTTGAAATTCTTCATCATCGGTCTGATAACTCTTAATCCTTTCTAGTAAATATGGTTTGGCAACCATTTGAAAAGGAATTGATGTTTCACCTTCCATGGTTATTCTCATGTCCATCTTCACTATATCCATGAAAATTGGATCCCTTTCAATTCTCATATTGTTCAAAACTCCATGGTCTTTTCTACTCAAAGCATATGCCACCTTGATTGCTTTCCCCGGGTGGTAGTGTATCGTACAATCATAATCCTTGAGTAATTCAAGCCATCTCCTTTGCCTCATGTTGAGATCTTTTTGTGAGAAAATATACTTCAAGCTATTGTGATCAGTATAAATCTCACATTTTTCACTATAGAGGTAGTGCCTCCATATCTTCAAAGCAAAGATCACAGCCACTAACTCGAGATCATGAGTAGGATAGTTTTGTTCATAAATTTTCAAATGTCGTGATGCATAGGCAATAACCATATCATTCTGCATAAGGACACAACCAAGTACTTTCTTCGATGCATCACTATAAATAACGTACCCATCATTCCCCGTTGATAGAGTCAATATAAGAGCATTGACTAATCTTCTCTTAATTTCTTCGAAACATTCTTCACACTCTTTTTTCCAAAAAAAATTAACCCCTTTACGTGTGAGCTTTGTTAATGGGTTAGCCAACCGGGCAAAATTTTGGACGAAACGTCGATAATAACCTGCTAAACCAATAAAACTACGTACCTCAATTATACTTTTTGGTGCAATCCATTCTTGGATTTCCTTGGTCTTAGAAGGATCAACATAGATTCCATATTTAGAGACAATATGGTCATGAAAAGAAATCTCATGAAGCCAGAATTCACACTTGCTAAACTTCCCATATAATTCATGTCTTCTCAGAGTCTTCAGGATAATGCGCAAGTGATTTTCATGATCTTCGTAGCTTTTGGAGTATACCAATATATCATCAATAAATACCACAAAAAATTCATCAAGATATTCTTTGAAAACTCTAATCATCGTATCCATGAATACAAAGGGTGCATTAGTCAATCCAAAAGGCATTACTGTAAACTCGTAATGCTCGTACCTGGTTTGAAATACTGTCTTCGGAATGTCTTCCTTCTTCACACACAACTGATGGTATCTAGATCGAAGGTCAATCTTTGAAATATATTGAGCCCCATGCATTTGGTCAAATAAATCATCAATGCGAGGTAGGGGATACTTGTTATTTATTGTTATAGCATTCATCTCCCTGTAGTCGATACATAACCTCATAGATCCATCTTTATTTTTAACAAAAAGAACAGGGGCTCCCCATGGAGAAACACTAGGGTGAATAAATCCCTTATTACTCAATTCCTCTAGTTGTTTCTTTAGTTCAACTAATTCTACAGTGGCCATTCTATAAGGGGTCTTCGATAGAGGCCTTGATCTAGGAATTAAATCAATGGAAAACTCGACTTCTCATTCTGGAGGATGTCCAGGTAAATCTTCCGGAAACACATCTACATATTCTTTCACAATAGGTACATCCTCTATTTTAACATTCCTTTCCTCACCCACTGTAATTTCATCCTCTTCTTCCCCAATAATTGAATTTAGTTGAGCTACTGGGGGTGGATCTAGATAATAATTAGGTGGTGACGATTCTTCTCTAAAGATAAGGTGTTCCTTATCATCATCATCAAAAATCGTAACCTCCTTCTTCTTACAATAAATCTTCGAATAATGGTCCGAAATACAATCCATACCGAGGATTATATCAAACTCAATCATAGTTATGATGATGAGATCAGTGGATAAAGAACGTTTATGTGCTCTAATGGGGACTGATTCACAAAACTTTGTTGCAATGATACTTCCCTTAGGAGTTTTAGTTGACAAATCCCTTGTTAAATCAAATTGTAAATATCTAATTTTCTTAGCAAACTAGGAATATATGAAACAATGAAATGATCTAGAATCAAATAATGCATTTTCTAAACTTGAGGAAACCATTAAATTAGCTGACACCATGTCTTTTGGAGCTTCTACCTCAGCAGTAGTGATAGAAAAATCTTGGCCTTAATCCCTTGGCCTTTTCTGAGGTAAGTTCCCCTGAAGCATAGGACATTCATTTTCATAATGTCCCATCTCCCTGAAATTGTATCACTGAACATCGATAGCTTCCTTATTCCCTTTGTAATCACAAGCTTGGTGGCCTTTTTCACCACACTTGTAACAGACACTCATTCCCTTCATGTAAGTATCGGGGTGTTTCTTCCCACATTTACCACACGATGGATATTCAACCTTTCCCTTCTTCCCCTTATTTCCATTCCCAAATTTATCAACAGATCTCTTCTTCTCTTGCTTTGCTTTAAAGTCATAAGACTTAGAGAATTCATTTTCTATCTTGATAGCACATGAGACAATGTCTTCATACGACGAGAAGGATTGTGAGACTAATGCTTCATGGAGAAATGGTTTTAACCCATCAAAGAGACGATAAATCTTACTTCTTGGGTTATGTATATAATCTCCAGCATACCTTTCTAACCTTGTAAAGTTAGCCTCATACTTTTCGACATTCCCATCCTCCTTTTGTCTCAGACTCAAAAATTGTCTTTCGATATCGGCTCGATGGTCACGAAAAAATTATTTTTCTAAAAATAGATCTTTGTACTCCCTCCATTCCATATTTGATACTTCATCATCTTCCTTCATGTTTTGAATCAATGACCACCATTGATCAGCATCTCCAGTGAGTCGGTAAACTGCCATGATAACATTTTCCCTTTCACTACTCCCCAAAGCCTGAAATATTTTCTCTAGGAAATTTATCCATTGCTTAGCTACTAATGGATTTGTACTCCCATTGAACTTTGGTGGTTGTTTCCTCATGAATCGATCTAACATTAATCCTCCATGCTGCGGATCAGGGTGCTCCATACGGGTAAGGTTATTATTCATAACCTGAGTGAGTTGTCCCAGTATGGTGATTAGCTGATCGGCACCAGTTGCATCACCAGCTTCACTATAATTATCTTGAGCAGGAGGGAAATCCCTACATGGAGTGCGTGCATTAATACGGTTTCCATTTCATCCACTAGGGGCCATTTCTAAACAATGGAATAAACTGGATCAGTTTATGAATCCAAATACATAATTCCATACTTATAAAACACTTAACATAAATTGAATTATTTATGGATATAATCCATAATCAAAAAAATGTTTTCTTTGAGAAATTATATACTCATAAACCCTTCATAATGATTTGTAAAGAAAATCAGAGTTATCCTAAGAATATCCCCTGGGAGTGTCGTAACCAAGAGGGCAGCAAGGCCCGTTGTCGTGCACCAGTTCATGTTTGAGTCTAGCTCAAAGCGGTGTTTTCAGGTTTTACCCCTAGGTACATCTGTGCCAGAGCCACCTCTACCTGCTCGTATCTAGACAGAGATGTATTTCTCAGAAAACTCAAAAAATCTCTACAATACCAAAATTCTTCGAAGTTCTTCTATACTAATCCTCAAAGTCCATCTTAAATCTATGTGCTCTAATTAGAATTTATATAAATCTAGATTCCAAGGTTTGTACTAAACTTCCTCTGATACCAACTGTAACGCCCCGACCCCAGTTACCCAGAGTCAGTGCATTATTACATAACATTGGCATGATCACAAGAAAGATCAAGTCTCGAAAGACCGATTAGTTTAGTATCCTTGAAAAAACTAGATATATTCATAAAGTTTTACATTACATCATAAAAATGAAAACTACAACAACATAGTATTCATATTCCACACTCTTATCCCCTCATACTATCCCTGTAGGTCATTCATAATTTACTTCTTCACATCCTAGGAAAAATAAAAAATAGAAAAGGGGTGAGCTCAAATGCCCAGTAAGGATAACAATATAGTGAAAACTTTCATAAATAAGAATAAACATTTAAGGCAATGTATAACTAAAACAAAATCCTTTTAAATTTGAACTTCAAAATAGTATGTGAAAAATAAAATGAAATAATTCCATTTACTTATTCACATGGATATTCTACTAATCGAATAATCACATGAAATATCAGTAACCACTTTCATAATGATGGAATGCATAATGCCATACTATCAAAACCACATAGCCAAGGCCTCATGCCAAGACTACAAATAAGATTTTGTCAAGGCCTTGTTCCAAGACACTAGTTTGTGTCATGGGACCTACCGAGGCATTGAGGAGCTATAGCGGCCTCCACCCGTTATATATTAAGTCCAATTCATTCCCATATGAAAAGGTTTAAACATAACATAAACATTCATTTTAAAACTAGTATAAGAAATGTCAATACTTTCACCATAAACCATGAAGGGTTTAAAAATAAAATATCCACAGTCAAACATATCACAAAACCTTCAATACAACAAGAATGTTTTGTTTCATAATAAATCAGCTTCAAATAAGCTTAAAATCCATCAAAGGATGTTGACATAGATGAAATCAAAACTCTTTTTAGAGAAATATATCTTTTTATTTTGAAATCATTTAAGAGCCATATAAAATAAAAAAATTTCTTTGAAAATATTCTTATAAGCTTGTAAGGTAAGATTTGATGATTTTATAACAGTAGAAGATATCTGCACCCACCGTATAAGTTAAAAAACATTCTTACCTTAATTCTGTCGAAAATGTTAAAAAGCACCTTGTTTGGAAAACGACGGAAAGATTCCTTTATAAACCTCTTATAAAAAGTCAAACAAGGGTATAAATGACTTTAACCCATATTCTAGTAAATATTAAAAATGTTTGAAATACATTTTTAAGGAACATGGATGTGGATGATAAAGAAGTCCCAGTAGATTATTACGTATAAACAACCTCAGATAATGAAGAGATTGCAAAATAAACCCTTACCTTGTACTTTTCCTTGGTTGAGGGTAGGTTAAACTACTGTATAATGGTGAAAAAATTGTTATTAAATTATTCAATAATCATATACATTAATATGATATCATATATGATCTTTTATCATTTCATTGTTAATAATATCTTAAAATTATTGTCGTTTCGGGTGTTAACTTACTCATTTTCTTTTATATGTTTTGTTACATAAGCCGTGTTTTTTATGGATAGTTTGTATCTAATTCATATACATAATTATATCAAGTCCTTAAATACTATTATTAATCATCAAATGATAATTATACTTTAATGGATACGATGAAGAATGAATCTCATCGCGTTCGTGGAGACGGTAGTCCGTACGTACGCACGAGCGACAATATCATTATTTTGATATTAAAATAATATATAATTGGATGGTATATCATATATACAGAATCATTATCATGTTATATTTATTATTTACATGAATTAAAAATCATTATTATACCCATCTAGATAATAATATATTGAATAACAATTACACCACGACGTGGAGACGGTAAGCCGTACGTACGCACGTATGGTGACATGTCATTCAAAGGATGGATAGAATACTGAATATGGTTGTACCTTATTTATAATAATATTACAATATATAGTATACACTGGATTAATTTTTTTAAAATGGGAATAACAAAGAAAGAAGAAGTTGAAGAAGAAATGAATTCGAAAAAGGGTGATGAAAACATTACCTCTTCTTCGGGTTCTTCCTTTTGATTTGATCAAAAGGGCTCTTTAGATTGGCTTTTTGATCAAACTAAGGACTCTAAGTTGTAGTGAGGGAAGTTGAGAGAGTATTTGGGTAGGGTTTGGCCGAACAAAAATGCTTTGAAGGTGTGAATTAATGAGAAGGGGGAGTGCCCTTTTATAAGAGGGGTGAGGGGAACCTTTGGAAAAGCTAGAAATATTAGTTTATAATAAATTCATATTCGGTTTATAATGGCTAAAAAGTGTATTATTTAAAGGTTAAGGTGGGGATGGGTCGAAAACCACTCAACCAATAGAATTTATACAGGTTTGGGTCATATATTAACCTTATCTTTTAGTTTTAACTCTTAGTTAATTAGTTTGACACTTACCATGTCACTTTGTATTTTTATATTATATAGTTAATAAAATTACTATATACATCCAAGAGACCCCCAAGTGGTACATTAATGATACAAATATCATGATATAAGTCTCTTGGCCGAAACTTAGATTTTTAGTAATTTAATATTAATTAATAATATAATATTTTCTTTAAAAACACTTTTATGTCAATTTTGACACTATTCAATAATTGATTTTTGTGAAAATAATAACAGACTTATTACTTCAAACAAAGTTAATTAATTCAATAATAACATGTCATATTAACCTATAAAATTAGTTTAATTCATATAAAGTCTCAAATTATATTTATTTGGGTATTTATAATATCAATTATTTTAATTTTTCACTATTATGGTAATTACTGCATCATCATTGTGTCATAAATAAATTAAAGTATTTAATATATAAAAATTATAAATAAAATATCATTATGTAGGAAATCTTTTTATATTTCTAATTAATATTTAAAATCTAATCTATCTTATGTATAACCCTATATTAAAAATGTTTTAGTAAATAAACATTGATTTTAACTCTTTTAACTCTTCTTTGAATTAAATAATAATAAATGTTCTAATCTAATAAAAGTGGACCTAAATGATAATATTTTATTCCTAAGGTTGTTTTTGGTCTAGATACACTTATCCAATAGAATTAGGACATGTGTTAGGGTAATATTAATATCATATTTACCCTTAATTACCCTATTTACTTTTAACCGTGGTAAATAAAAGTAAAAAGTTACTATTCACCAAAAATTATTTTCATCTCAATGAACCACATTTTACTCCTTGATATTAACCATGTCTCTTGTATTTTTTAAATTCCAATCACAGAAGCGGTAAAATTAAGTTTTATGAAAAATTCAGTTTTTTAACTACCACTTAGTAGTTTCACTATTCATCAAAAAATGAAGTTTTTCAGAAAAATACCAAAAATTCACCCTAGTCTAATTTTGATACTCTGAATCCAAAAATGAAGTCCATTTTAAAAAATAAAATCTCAAAAATCTCAAAAATTAGGTATTACTATTCATAACGGCTAGTTTGAGTGGTTGTTGTGTGTTAGAACTTGATGTTTTTGTACAACACACGCTATTACATTATTCAAAGAGAAGCGTACCGTAGAAGCTTATGGTGTTACATTATTAAACCACATTTTACTTACTGATGTCAACCATTTCTCTCAGGTTTTTTAACTTCAACTCACATAAGCGGTAAAATTAAGTTTTATGCAAATTTGCAAATGCTCCTAGGAGGTGGGTAAAATATGTTAAAAAGTTCAGTAAAATTTAATACATCTAATTTTATTATAAAATGACATCAATGAATTAAATTAAACTCTTATAGGTATTATATATCCATTTTGAATTAGAGTAAATTTAAATAAGATAAATAATTATTTAAATAAAATGTCGGTTTTATATAATAACGCAGTGTTTTTCACTATTCATCAAAAATTGAAAGTTTTCAGAAAAATTCCAAAAATTCACCCTAAGATAATTTTGATATTCTGAATTCAAAAATGAAGTCTATTTTACTAAATTAAAAATATATAAATTGACTTTATTAATTTAAAATTAATTCTTGTTGTCAAAACCAAAAAAAGGGTTTTTAAAAAAGTAATAACTATCAAAAGATTGACATGTGTTTATGTCAAATTTGAATATGAAATTACTTATAACGGCCTAAATTTTATTAAATGATAAAAATATAATCTAATTATACTTCAAAACCATTCAAATGCATAATTTTAGAATATAAATCATTTCGATTAAAAAAGTTGTTTTCAATTAAAATATAGTATTTTTTCACTATTCATCAAAATATAAAAGTTATCAGAAAAGTACTAAAAATTTATCCATACTAAATTTTTATGTCCTAATTCTATATAAGAATTTAATTTTATTAAATTGAATATATAAAAGTTTCAAATATTGTTTTTAAAAAAGGGTTCTCCATTAAAAGGCGGTAAAATAGCATTTTTTGAGAAATACTTCTTTTATCTAAAAAAATTGAATTTGTTCTTATATTATGTCTATGAAACGCATAATATAGATGTTAAAATTATATAGAGTATATAAGATTCAAAATGAATCTAATACTATTCATAACCGCTTTTTGAATGGCTAGTTTGGTAAGTTGTGGTGCCCTCGAACTCGGTGTTGTGTGTAGCGCAAGCTATTGAATTACTATAATGAGATAACATACTATGAAATATTAGGGTGTCACATCAGTAATAAATATTAATGTAAAATATAACTCATTTATATTCATCATGATAATTTATTTATTTTAGTGAAAACATAATTACCATAAAAATCTACACAATGCTGAGGCAGTAATTATTCAAATGATGAAAAAATAAAATAAAAGATTTTAAAAATATTAAAATTGAAATAATTTGGGATAATTAATGTGATACTTGAATTTTATAGATGAAAATTACCTAGTAGTTATATAATAGAATATTTTTTTATAATTTTACTTATTTTATTGATTTTATTAAATTCAAAGTAATGAATAGCTCTAAAATTGACATTAATGATATTTTGTAGTAAATAATATTTTATTAAATTATGTAAAATTAATAAAAATATTATATTCATCCAAGTAATTAGGATATTGTTTAAAATATAAACCATGGTCCATTTGTGGTGTTTTTATCCATTTATGGTAACAATATTAATCACTTAAGGGTAAAAATGTTTACTATCATCGTAATTTAAAATAAGTTAATGAATGGTTAAAACAAAAATATAAGGGAAATAATGTAATCCAAACTTGTCCAAATTTTATTTAACGAGTTTATTTCAACCCATACACATATTATATTCAAAAAAATCAGTGGGATACACTTGGAATTGAATATTAATTTATATTAATTTAACGTTTTGATAAATTCCAAGAGTACCCCTGCCCTTTCTTATAAAAGGGAATTTATTATTCCCTTTACTTCAAAATTAAAAACCCATTTATTTCAGCCAATATATAACCCAATACCAACCTAAAATTCCTACCAATTTTCTATAAGCCTTAGTTCATATAGAAGACCAACCTTAATGGTATTAAGGTGTTAATAAAAGGAGGTTATCTGAAGAAGAGGTATCATTTTTTGTTGATCATTTCAATTTTATTTTATCTTCCACATCCATTAAATAATCCTTAACCATAACTATATAATAAAACAATTACCTCTTATATATTTAGGTGTTTTTATGTTAATTTTAAAATCTATATCAATCTACTATTCAATAAAATGAGAAATGAAACAATCATTTATGTGTATGGTGGACTACTTCCTCACAAACTGATGTAATTCATATTCCATCACCATCTCTTCTAGATGAATATAATGATATAATTAATGTTTATATATGATATTAATAACATATTTATCATTTTTTAAAGATAATGTATGATATATTTTCTTACCCTTTCATTCATTAAAAAATGATAATGTCGTTTGTGCGTACGTATGGACTACCACCTCCATGAAACAATTGATTCATTTTTCATCACCACATCAAATGGATGATATATATATATATATATATATTTATAATGAAATAATATAATTTTTATGTTATCATTATCATTATTTGAAGTAATATTAATACTTTATTATTTTCCATGATGATAGTTGAAAACTAAAAATATTACTCATGCGTACGTGCGGACTACCGTCTCCTTGATTGTAATGTAGTTCATTTTTCATAACAATATTTTATGATTATTTTTAAAATTATTATTTTTATATATAAATGATAATTATACCATGATTATTATTCTGTAGGTAGTGTAATAATGACCAATTTGACCATAGTCAACCTACCAAAGTCATTTCTAACAGATGAACCAAATATATTCAAAACATCCTATATGAATTTAATTGATTATGTAATTGTATATAACTTGCTTTTAAATGAAATAAAATAATAATAAACATGAATATTTTTATTAATAAATTAGGAAATTAAAAAAAATTCTATAAGATAAATAACGTACATGACATGTTGGACTCGAGGTAAGAGACTTTATTTTTAAAGTATTATTTTTAAGTTTCCCTTAAAAGTCCCTTTTTCTTATATATCCTTATTTTAAAAAAAATGTGTATGTTTAATATAGAAATTAAATGTTTTTTAGTACATTTTTATTTCAATTTTAAATTTCTTTAAAAAGTTTTTTAAAGTAATCTTATTATGGAATGTTTCCCTTTCTTTAAATAAGATAGAATGAATGTTTTTTTCACCTATATGGAAACAAAGACTTCTCCCACCACTATAAACAGTATTTAAAGATTGTATTTCACTACATTCCTTTATGTTATCTTCAAATAAAAACCTTCTTTCCCTTTTTCTTTGTATTTTGGTATTAATATTTTTTATGAATAGAGGTTATTTTGATATCTAAATGTGTTTTTCACATGGGTTTAAAAGATTATTTCTAGGTTTTTAATCTTTATATAGTGCTTCTAAATTGTTTATGAAGGTTGGAGCCCCATTATAACTCACAGGTGATCCCAATAAAGCTTATATGAAGAGTTGAGACCCATTATATCATTTGTGTGATCTCGATATAGTTTATACTATGGGTGTAGGCAGATAGTTCACCAATGCATTGGGTAATGATTATGTTCTCCAGATAAATATTGTATATTGTACATATTTTTATTTTTATTATAATTGTCTTTAAGTGTTTTAAGATGATTATGTCCCAAGGAACCTACAATACTTTTCTATGCTTGAAAATGAGTTGTTACAGAAATTGTTTTTTTAAAAGGTAAGATGTTGATCCTTTTAAAGGAAAAATGATTGTCTTTTAGATAAAAATGTATGTTTTTAAGAAAAGTTTTTTAATGGGTTTTCATGTTTCTTATTGGAATAATATATTTCTTATTCTTATGTAACATTCTAAGCTTTTTGTGCTCACCCCATATTTTTAAAATATTTTTTAGGGTTTAATGATGGGTAAGGGGAAGGAAGAATCCAAGTTTAATGTCATGGATATTTTTCATGAAGAGAAGTTGTTTTTTATTTTTAATGTTTTATATTGTGGAAAAAATGGATACTGAGTAGAAGTGTTCACATTGTAATTTATGGGTTTTTTATGGGTAATTTATGACCTGATTCTATAAAACTCTAAACCTAAAATAACTTTTGGAAAAATAATTGATTTCTAGTTTAAAATCACTAAAATGGGTAATATTTAAGTTTATATACTTATATACAAGTTCCTAAATTATATCACCTCCTTCCAACCTATAATAGTTTCAGTTTCTATGAGGCTTACGAGCTGTCTTCTTCTCTATGTGCTAATGTCAACTTTATAGAGCTCAAAAAAACATCACCTTTCTATTGAAATTAAAAATTATTTGTGTTATTAGGTATTTACATACTAAAATAATGTGGTATATTATTTACTTTATAGGATTCCAAAAATCACTACCTCTCTATCACTAATGACTGTGTTTTTAAGTCTTCGAAAATGAGCATAGCTATATGGTATTTTTGAATTTGAAAAAAAAATTATTATGAACTTTCATCTTTGTTATGTGGTCATCATGAACTACATTATATACTATGTATAAATCTATCCTTTTCCTCAAATCCTTCATGCAAATTTTTTCAATACAAAAAAAAGTATACTAAAAATTTGGAAAACATTGGATTACAACACCACCATGTATATTTTTTCAAAACACACACCAGGATTTCCTAGATCTCAAAACTCCAACATCAAGAGATATTTTCTAGAACATTTTCCAAACTTCTATACTCTCTATAGTTGAACCTATGGGGGATTTTTTTATGATTTTTAGGATTCATAGAAAATTTATTCCATGTATAGATCTATGAATCCATATATTTTGAACAATGCTTTTGAGACACTAATAAATATTCTACTAAATATTTATGATAATATTAGAGTATAACTTCTAGATATACTTCCAGATATTCCACAAAATTTTACCTTCCAGTCTTCAAAAACTATAATCCTACTTAATCTCTCTACAAATTATGGATATGAAATCATCTACCAAAGACACATAGAAAGTTCTTTATATAAATATATATTAAGGATTCTCACTAAATTTCTTCAAATTTTCTCCCAAGTGAATCATCACCATGTCTTCAAAAAAATATCATACTTTGATATAAAACCTCTTTAGCATAATTTCATCATGACAAATGGATATTGTTAATAAATCCATCACAAAATTTCTTGGATGTAAAAAGTTTTAGTTTTTTCATTAAAAATAAATATGAATTATGTCTATGGTGAAAGTTGTGATACATATATATATATATATATATTGATTATAAAATATTTAATTATAAATTCACATAGAAAATGTTTACTTTTTTCCAAAGGATATGGCTGGAGTTGATTAAATATTATGACTAATCACATATTACCACCTTAGGAAGGAAAAAAGGGGGATGATGCTCTAAGCTAAAAGAACTATGCTAGTTTTTCTTTGATGAGTATTGAAAGACATATAGTATTTATGTATTTTTGGAGGATAAACCTTTAAATCATAATGAAAATAGAAATATTTTATCTTTATTGGATAAATGATCAACCATACATCCATTAGAATATTAATGAGGTGAATGATGAGGATATGAAACTATAAAATAAAGTAATGAATACACTTGAGTTATATTATGATAGTAATTGTTTGATAAAATTCATGAACAAGGTATATGTATTAGAAATGCCAAAATTAAAGAAGTATATGTTGTATATATCATGTAACTCATCATTATCTATTCATCCTTGATGAATGAAAATCTATAGATATCTAAAATATTATATCTGGTGGGAAAATATTAAAAAGGGATATTGGAGAGTATGTATCTCAAGGCCTAGTATTTCGGTAATTCATGGTTTATCTTTAGAAGTATAAGGGGGTGTTACAACCATTTAACATACTATAATTTAAATGGGATATCATCACCATAGATTGAATCATAAGACTCTCCAAAACATCTAAGTTCCATAATACCATTTGGGTTGTATTTGGTTTCCATATAAAGAAAACATATTTTATTTCTATCATATAATATTTATCTTTTGAAGAATTTTCTTGGATATACGTTATGAAACTGGTCAGGTTGCATGGAATACCACATTATATTATTTATGATCAAGAATTGAGGTTTAACTCAAACTTCTATAGAAGTATTAAATAATTTTTGAATATGAAATATTGATTTATGATAGAAAATCATCCATATACATATGTTCAATATGATATAACTATTAAAAACCTAGAATATATAATGAGAGATTTCTCTATGAATTTTAAATGTTTTTGTGATCAACACCTTCCTCTATTTGAGTTTTCATACAAAAATAGATTTCACTCAAGAATTTGGATAGCCCCTAATACCCCAACATGTTGTGATGAATTTTTTGAATAAATTATATTGGGACCTGAGATAACTGAAGAAATAGAATGTGAGGTTAAAGCTATTCTGAAGCACATCATGGAATCTTAGAGTAGACGGAAAATCTATGATAACTATCATTGGTGAGGTATAGAGTTCCTAGTTGGTTATAAGGTTTTTCTTAGAATATATACTTTTGTGAATGTTGTGTGATTTGGATATAAGGTAAAGATAAACACAAGATATAACGGGTCCTTTGATATTATTGGTCGTATTAAGACAGTATCATATTTCTCATCTCTTTCACTGAACCTATTCTAAGTTCACAATGTGTTCTGTGTATATATTTTGAGGAAGTTTATACAGGATACTTCACATAAACTAAAATTGGAGGTTGTACCATTGGATCATGATTTTTTTATTAGGATCACATAATGGAGATTCTTGATCAGAAATATAAAGTGCCACATAATAAGATGACTCATCTAGTCAAAATTTGGTGTTAAAACCATAATTTTAAGAAATAAAAATGGGAACCCAATAGTGTAATGGGAAAAAATCATCCTTATTTATTTTCTTTAGAGTAAAACAATTTTCATGGTAAAATTTATATAAGAGTAGTAGAATGTTACACCACAATATTTTAGAATATATTTTTCATTAATAAAATCAATGTGTTTAATATATTATAATACCCACAAATACAAAATAATTCAAATAATTCCATGATTTAATATAAATTAAAATATACTATGAGATAATTAAATGAAACATAATTATAAAAATCAATTACAAGAGGTACTTCTTTAATTATTCATATCTTAATAAAAAATTCTTGTTTAAAAACATTTCTTTTATTGTATGTTATATTTTTTATTTAGAAGCTAAATTTATAAATTTTAGAATTTTATTTCAATAAAATGATCCAAATTTTTTAATACAATGTGTTTAATTTATCTTAGGGTAAATTTTTGGTATTTTTATGAAAATGTTGTTCTTGTTAGTGAAGAGTGAAAAATAACATTTTTACAAATACCATAACTATAATGAGATAATTATGATATAATAATGACTTAAAAGTATTTAAACCTTTAGATAAACTAAATATATGTTTGTGAAGTAAAATAAATCATTTAAAACCATTATTTTGAATTTTTAAACCCATTTTTTAGGGAAACTAATTTTTATTTTATTATAACAAAAAACTATTTTTGATTACCTTTATTGAGGTGGTTTAATGATTATATTCAGTTTTGGAATGGTTATAATGTCAATGAAACACCGTTTTCTTAATAATAAGTTAATAAATTCATAGTAATCACTACTTCTCAAGAATATTTAGCCTAAATAAATATAAATTCATTTTTTAAAATAAAATTACTTTTTAAAAAAATAGTTGTTATACATTTATATCAGAATTAATTTCATCCAATAATAAGAATTAAATATTTAAAATGGGTTAGATTTAAAGAATAATCATAACTAATATTATTTAATAAGTTTAAATTAGTTTTTATCTATGAATAATAGTTACAATGGTAAAAATATGATTACCATGGTAAGAGTCAAAAGGATTCATAAAGGGTTAAACTAAGAGTTAAAGATTAAAATAACACAAAAAACTCTCTTAAATCTCATTGGTTAATTTTATTTTTAGAATAACCTTCTTAAATTTGAAACTATGGTAATTTAGAGACACTTGACTTGAGTAAGACATATATTATATAATAAATGTTTAAGTATTTACAATTTTTCCACCCACCACACATATAAATGGAAACATTATCTTATCGATTCTCCAAACCACTTGAGAAGTCTAGTTTAAACAAGAAAAACATATATAACATACCAAAAATAATCCCTAAATCCTAATGGTTTTATCTCACAAAAATTATAAAGCCTCATTTCTTTAACAACCCATAAATAATACTTTAATATCAATGATTTCATATTTTCACATTCTCATTATATTATAGGTTTAGAGTTTTAACGAATTAAGAAACCCATTACATAACATAGGGTCCGATAACACATTGTGTCGATTTTGTTCAACAAAAATATGGTTTTTCAGTTCACATACATGTTTCATTCATGACACGCATAATTCATTCAAGGCCAATTTCCTTTATTCAGATACATACTTCATAATAGTTATTAATAATATTTAATCCTTATGAAAACCATTTGAAAATGTGGTATGACTATAAAAATCTCAATAAGGTATATAAAAAAAATTTAAAACTATTATTCTGGTTAAAAACATGAAAACCCATTAAATTTTTTTCCTTTTTATAATAAAACTTTGTAAACATAAATAAAACATATCCACATTACAAAATTAGCCTTCTCTAAAAAAACCTTTGAAACCCATTAGAAAGATTAATAAGACCATTAATGCATTATGAAGAAATTTATAACTTGGGAAAACATGTATTTGAAAAAAAAATCATTCACCTTTAAATGTTTATAAACATTTCTTACCTCATAAAATCAAAGGAATTCCATAAAAACTCTGTTTTCAAGAATAAAATAGTATCTTTGAGCATCATATTCATAACCTGTATTCACTCATGTTTAAGTTGTGTTAGAATAAATTATTCTTAGTAAATTCCATAGGAGTAATCTACTAGGTTATATCTATAATTTTTCTCATTAAAATACAAAATCATTACCCAATAAATTGAAGGGATATATCAGGCTCTCCCATCATCACGAGCTATACCGGGCCCAACCATCAATATCAATAATTACCAAGTACCATATCATAAACATAAAATTTATAAGATTCTTTATTTTCATCATAAATCCATTGAAAAAATAATTGAAATCCATAATAAAAAATCATTCCTTTTTTTCATAATCATAAGTAGAAATATCTTTTTTTCATTTAAAATGCATAAAAATGAAAAAAATTATAGAAGAGTTGGAATGGGATATAATTTAAAATACCATGTTAACTTATAAAAGAAGATTGATAATGAATAATATTAATTATTATAGGAAAAGGATTTCAATATGTATATGGTAAAAATTTCTATTTTATAATTGTAAAAAGTTAAAAATAACACATATTAAAAAATATTAAAAAGATTACTATTTTAAAATTTATAATGAAATAAAAATATAGTAAAAAATATACTTTATAAATATTTGAAAAATAAAAAAGTAAATTCTTGAAACATTTAAAAAACCTCATCATGAATGATAAATATTTGAGTAAAAACATTAAAATGAGGTTTTTAAAAGAAATTCCCTTGCCTTAAACTATGTCTGGCTTTATACATTATCAAGCTCCTTTTCTTGGGAAAATATCTCTCAGAATAAGCCTTAATAATTATTAAGATGGTATTTTGGTGATACCATGACCTATAAGATGTGGTAAGGGATGTTGGGAAGGTATTCCAGAAGGTATTGGTTGAGCTAAATGTGTCAAAGTCCATGATTAAATTAGGAGATGAGGTTTCCTTTTATAAGTGAGGGAAGTGTCACACTTGTAAATACTTAAAAAATTTAAATATATTATACATATTTATAATGTAAAGTGGAAAATTAACTTATTTTGAATCTAGGATAAATATGTGTTTAAATTAAATCATCTAATAAAATTTAAACAAATTTTTGTAATATTGTAAACCTTATTTCTTAGTTTTAACATTCTCCTTAACTATTTTAACTATTACTATAAGGGTAAGTTTTACCAAGGATACTATTAATAATGAGAAAAAAATTAAATTATTAGAAAAATTTGAAACTCCTAATTCTATATATTAAATAAAGTTTACCATATTTAATTTCTGAAATTTATAAAAATTAATTTTGATATAAGTACGTAAACCGCATCAAAACGGTTTTTTTTAAATGGTATTTTTAAGCATAAAGATTATTTTATACAAAAATAAATTATATTGTAGATTAATATCGAAAAAATTAAATTCATTCAAATAAATTGAGAATTATTTAACTCTAAAACCAATAAAAAAATATAAAACTACGTTGTAAATACTTGATTAAAAGAATAGAACCAAAAAAAACTTTTATTTGAATAAAAACATTACACAGATTTTTAAATTATTAAACATGGATTTTTAATATAAAAATATTATATTAAAATTTAATATATTACCTATTAAATATATATTTATTTTATAAAAATGTTTGATACACTTTTAATTGATTATTATATCATTTTTAGGTCATAAAAGTGATAATACTTAGAAAATCGGTACTTTTTAACTATTCACTTAAAAATAAATCTTTTTAGAAAAATACCAAAAAACTGACATAGGATTATTTTGAAATGATGAATTAAAAAATTATTTCAATTTTATCAAATAAAATTTCTAAAAGTGATATATACTATTCATAATCTCCCACACAAAATGCAATAAAACCCGTTTTTGAAGAAAATGTATTTTTGAAGATAAAATTAATTTATACTCATTAATTATATAGTAACCACCACTAAATTAATGTTAATGAATTAGTTAATATTTTAAAAAATCAAATATTTTCATATTCAAAATTTTATATTGAATAATTTATTAATAAAAAATTCATAGCACCTTAAAAATATTTCTTTAAAAATATTTTTTAAATCATATCAAATCATTGTTTAAAAAAAATAATGGTATTATACACAATAACTATATAAACCCAAAATTTATATAGTTCCAAATTTTATATAATCCCAGTGACCATATAATTCCAATGTATATATAATCACAATATTTATATAACCCCAATGACCATATTGCCTTCCTATATAATCTCTCATAGATCATTAAAATCATTACTTCTCTCTCATAATACCAATAATATTTACACTTCATAGACTTTTATACTTATCTGTGATCTAGATTATGATATTTATAGATGAAAAAAGTGAAAATGATTATATTATTATGGAAGTTTTATATATTTTTTCATTCATTCTAATTTATTTTTCTTATAGCGGATTATTATAGCAGCCTCATTGTGTATTAATATTTATCTAGAATTGAAATATTTTATCTCAATAAAACATATCACATTTGATTTTATTTAGGTAATTTATGAAACATAAGAAATAAAAATATTAAATAAAAGTACATTCTAAAATTCTAGGCAATTATAAAATACAATCACAATTACCCCCGCAGGCGGTTGGGGTGGCAGGGAGGGTGGGGTTTGGGGAACCAGTCGTGGGGTCAAGTCCTCTAACCTATTTATTTGGTCATTTCCTGTATCATTTGTTCTGTCATTGAAAACTATATCCAACCTTTTAAAATAAAATATTAAGAGGTATTAAGGTGTAACCTAAAGGAATATACCTAAAGAATATGTAGATAACTTTATTAATCTACTTGGAGTTTCATTATTTCTTAACCTCCTATAAATCTTATATAATAATATTAACATAATTAGATAATTATATTTACTATAAATAAATTTTTTATATTAATGTTACATCAATTCTCTACCTTCTTTGTTTCTGATGGAAAATAAAAAACATCACTCAGGCATACATACAGACAACAATCTCCATGTAGTGATGTATGCTATTTTTCATCATTGAATTTCATAGATGGTTTTATTAATGGATTTAATGGATATATTTTATGTTTATAACATAATTATGATTCTATAAAAATAAAATATTATCAATCTCTATACACTCTCATCTATTATAAAGTTATAATGTCGCTCATGCATACATGTGGACTACCACCACCATAAAATGATGTGATTTTTTTCATTAACTAATAACATAGCTACCAATAAGGGTATATTTAATGAATATATATTATATTAATGATATTATTATCATTATTTAAAGATATATTATTATTTATTTTTCATTTATTCCATTCTTTCGATAATGAAAACAATACATGTGTGTATGTATAGAATATTGTCTTCATGAAGTAATGTAATTCATTTTTCATCACCAATTAATATGAATGGTTATAAAAGTGTATATTATTATTAAGTATGATAATTATTACATGATTAATATTATTTATATGATTAAACCATGACCAAAGTGAAAGGAGTGGAACAATCTAAGTGAAACATCCATTGGAAACTGAACAGTTAACACCCAAATATTGGTTATAATGAATAATTATAAAGAAATTAATAATTAAAAATTATAAGGGACTAATATATTGTAAGATAAATATGAATATTTTTCTGTTATAGAATTATAATAAGTATAAATATATTATACTAGATATTAAGAGTGTTTCTAAAAAAAATTAGTATCTGTGGAAAGAATTTATATTACAATCTCATTTCTGTTTGAGATTGTCAATATTAAATTCCATGAAGGGGAATAATATGATAATTATATTATAAAAACTATATATTTTATTATAATATATTTATTTTATGTGTTTTCAAGTTTTCCTATCATTATCCTCCATTTTTAATATAAATTATTAATTAAATGTTTTTAAGAAAATCGACCTTATTTTCTCTTTTTGTTTAGGAATCTTCCTCTTCCATATACGTGTTCTTCAAATTGTTTGACGGAAGTTTTAACCTAAACTTATTTTTTTTTAAAGATAATCTTTGAAGTGAACTAAAAAATTACATAAATATTACATCTTATTATATTAATATTAATTACATGTCATTAGGATTAATGCCAAAATTGTAATGGTTTCATGTACTTAGAGACTAGATACATTAACAAATTATTTAATGATAAATCTTCAATATCTTCAATAAATTTATTCTCACATTATACACTTCTTTAAAATACCGTAATAAATCCATTTATTCATATCCTAGGGAATGTGAACTTAATAAAGGGTAATCTTAGAAGCTTTTATAGGATAATAGGGGATATATCACTATTAATATCATAAGATGATAATAAGGGTGTGATAATATATTCAAGCTCATGTTCTCAATGTAAAATATTCATACCTATAAAATCTTATATCATAATCTCTCTAGTCAATTCATATCCAAAATAATGATCAATAAGGTTGTTAGAGAAGTAATCATCATTCAAGAGTAATAATGTAGGCATGTTCCATCATAAGCATATAAAATCATAATATTGTAAACATAATTAATCACAATAATTTCCTTTCATAATATTGTTATCATAGATAGAAAGTGATCAAAATAATCAATAAAAATGTGAATGTATACATTAAAATTCATGTCCATACCTTATATTGTGAGCATATCTAAAATCATTCATACTCCTGCATCAAAATGTGATCATTTTTATTCAAAATCATGTCAATGATTATCAGCATCATCTTATGAGATATAAATATCATATTACCCAATTCATTGGAGGGATAAAACAAACACAACCATCACATAATCATAATCTATTCATATGAGTTTCATAACATCATAAAACAATCATTATATCATCAAATCATAACTCATAAAAAATAAATGTGTTTAATAAACATCACATCATCATAAACATAAAACATACAGAGAAAGAATAAGGACATTATAATTGTATCACATCCATATTAAATAATAATTAAAATAAAAGGATATTATAATAAATGAATAATTCTTTTAAAAGATCATTGGAATATTTCTTGATGAAAATAACATTTCCATTTTAGAATCCCTTACTTAAAATAAACAAATTACAAAATATTAAGGAAATCCTTTTCTTTGAAAATATACATCAAAACTTGTAAAGGAAACTTAAAATCATTTATTTTTCACGATGGTTGTAAATTATATTCATTTCATATTCATTAAAACAAATATTTTGTTCACACATTTGGAAAAAACTACCTTGTTCCAAAAATCATAGAACAACTATTTTTAATCCTTTTTGTAAAAAATCAGACATGGGTAAAAATTAATTAAAATAATAATTTAAGAATATTCAAAAACATTCTTGAAAACATTTTATAAAACATGGATATGGGAGAAAAATGTTTTCTGACCACAAGAGGATTAATATGGTCGAGTTTTCTTAAAAGAAATTTTTCAAGAATTTTGAGCACCAAAGATAGGATATGATAAAAAAAACATTAAAATTATATAAATAAATAGAGGAAAATGATAATTAAAGGGGTTTTTTTATTATAATATATTTTTTTCAATGTAAATACAAGTATAAACAATACTGATAAAAATTGGATTGAAATATAAATCCCTTAAAAAGATCATATAATTAAAGTGAGGATTAATCAATGAGGTGATTATGTGTAAAAAAATAATACACACAAAATATCTGAGATAAAACATAAAACATTAAATGGTAATACCACATGTAATCATAGAATAACAAAAACAATTACGTAGAAAAATAACTCAATGAATAGGAATTGAGTTAAGAAACCCATTACCACTTTTGTAATCTATAAATCAAAAACTCATGAAATATATAAGCTTGTATGGATTTATAAGTCCACATAAATTTCTTAATAATAATTATAAAATACATTTATGGATATTATATACACTACACAAAATAAACAAGTGATGAATATGGAATATGTCTCACAGAAATAAAAGTGAGACGAGAAACCCTTACCACAGGTCTTGTTTTTCTTCGTACATGTTTGAAACTCATGTATAATAAATATATATTAATTATAAATACCTTATATAACTATAATCATATGTATCATACCATAACTTATTTAAATATAACATTTTATCACTCTTTTGTTAATAATTATTTATTAAAATCACGGTTTTGAGTGATAACTACTTCGTATTTTAAGCATGTTTCGGTTCAGTAGTCCCAGTCCTTGTACTTTGTTCATAATTACATAACATAACAAATGTTATTCATGTCATTAGTATAATATTTAATCTTTTTATACACTTTCATAACTATTCATATAAATAGTTTGTGGAAAATTAATTAAATCACTTCATGGAGATGGTAGTCTGTACATACACACAAGTAATGTTTCCACTTTTCAATGGATGGAAAAAAAGTAAATAATAATTCACATTTAAAACTATAATAATATCATAATTATGACATATATTAAGTAATTAAATCATTATATACATCAATGTGAAGTGGTGATAAAAAATGAAACACATCGCTTCGTGGAGGTGGTAGTCCACATCTACACGCCAGAAATGTTTTCTTTTCCCATGGAAAGTAGAAAGATAATGGTTTTTCCATCATTATAATAAAAATTCAGTATATTTATGATAATAAATTAAATATTCTATAATATATACCATATACTTTTAGGATATAAAATATGAAATAAAATTAAAAGTTCTCAATTAATAGTTTTATCTCTATGATGTGGGGAAGGAAGCTAGGATAGTAATAAGATTAGGATTATCTGATCTATAAGACTAAAACTATAATTTCCAAATCTCAGTTATCCCTCAAGTGATGGATATAGATCATAATGTGACCTCAATAATGCCTCACCATACACCAGAGTCTACCGACTAGTTGTGAGGGTCTAACAAATATAGTGGGGAGAATATACCCTTTATAAAATAGTAATAATAATAATAAATATAAGATAAATCAATCATGAAATACAACTCAATAAACCAATATATGAATATTATGAATATAATTAATAATAACAAACCATGCCATCCCATACTATATGTTGAACAAACTGTCAAACTGGAATCTATACAAGTAAATAAATAAAAATAGAAACAATAATAAAGACTTTTAAAATTTTATTCCTAAACCCCATGCTCAATACCATCTTCAACCCCATCGATCAATGTAATCAATAAGGCATAGGTCCTCTTTCCCTTATTGATACCTACATCCTTGAAATCTTCCCATGTTCCAAAAAGTGCCCAGATATGGTGTGAATAAAAATCAGTATGATAACACCCATGGTGTCTAAATAATCTAGTAATAATATATAAAACATAAAATAGAATTATAAATAGAGGATTTCATTCAATAAATAATTTAGAATATCATAATATACCAATTAAGCCTTGAGTATTGGGTTGAAACTTGAGGCTGGCCAAACCTAATTTAGAATGATTTCATATATCTATTCCCTTTGGAAATTATTCTCCCTAGGAAGAATTTCCCTTACAAACGGTAGATTATCCTACCAAGAATAAATCCCCCATATCGTGTATTTTTTCTTAGGCATCAATTAACCATATATATCTCCCTCGGGAATCAATACTGAACTTGGTGCAAATTCCTAGGCAATATTGTCTTATATGTTCCTATTGAACATTAATCATGACAAGAGAAGAGTATTCAATCCATGTTATACTAGAATCTATGTGAATTCCCTGCAATTGTCTCTTATGTGTTCCCATGGAACATTACCCATGCCAAGGGAGAAATATAACTCGAACCTATGTGAATTTCCATCTGAGGGACACTTATGAGTACCCATGGAACATTATCCATGATAAGGGAGATTTAATAATTTTATAAACAAGTGTAACAAGAACTAGAACATTCCAATTCATCAAACATTCCAAAAAGTTATATATTCTATACTGGTTAATTATCCAAATTACTAATTATCAACCATTTATTCAATTATACCAAGTTACCAATTATCACAAATAATAGTACTAATTCCATTTCACATATAAATAGAACCCAATTACCTTTTACAATCCATTATATCAATATTATATAATGTTATCATGCTAAATCCAATTACATTCTAATTAACCACTTTATTCAAAGTAATTCTTTGTCAAGAAAATTACATCAATTCACATTCTAATAAAATTATGTTTTTGATCCAAACACACATTTATCCCTTCCAACACCAATTCAAAATTTAACAATGGTCTCTAGGTTTATATGTTCTAAGTTCCAACCTAGGGTCAAAGGTAGGCACAACTCTTAGGTGGCCACAAGTCCTAGTCTCAACACTAATTAACCCAACAGGATCCATAGATGGTCTAGGAATGAAGGATTTGATTATTACAATTAATAAAGATTTTATGCATATAATATCAGTGTGATCACACATGTTTCACATACTAGTGAAGAAAATATACCTTAGGAAGTTTTTTTAAACCACCACCTTAAGAAATGGATAAGAAGGAAACCAAGATCAATCACTATATCATCATACAAAATCATAATCCCATATTGATAGATATATTTTAACACCATCAAGGATAGAATAATATGATCCAATAATAATACATTAAGAATTCATAAATTCCAAGAAGAAATCAAGGATTCAATTTTTTTATCAAATAACAGATCAAAGAAACAAGGTTTTGTGTTATAGGAGTAACAAAATCTTTGTAGAACCCTTCATATTCATAAATCATGAGTTAGAGTCTAATTAGGGGTAATTATCTATTTTAAATATATTTTTGGGGAAAATAATACTTTTCCACATGCTTTCATAGCCCATCTTGATGCCACTGGCTAGCCGATGGGCACCATCGGCCAACTGGTAGTGTCCTTCAGTGCGCCTGCATGACCAGAAACCCCGTCAATTGGATAGTGGGTTCCTAATGGATAGATTATGGGTCTTATATTGGATACCCACTCTATCCAATCCCATTTTCTAGTTTATGAGACTCTTATTGGGTCAATAAGATTCAAAGAAGCTCATCGGCTCGCTAACAGACTGCACCAACTAGTTGGTGTTGTTGTTCCATCTCCGTCACATCAAAACACCTATATCCTTTGGGTATATTGGATCTTCGAGTACCAGAAAACTTTAGAAACAACTCTTTGAAAAATAAAAAAGAATCAATTAACAAGGTTAAAATAGTTTAACAAAACATAAAGAGGTTTAAGAAAATAATTAAAAAGGAACACACTTAGAAAATGATGGGATCTTATAACCTTAAAAATATATAACATCTCATACTTGAGATATTCTCCCATGAATCACTAAGAGGAATCAGAAAAGAACTCAGGCCACAACACCTGCATATAAAAATCCCTCTCTTAGGTATTCTCCTAAAATTTCCCATGAGGCCACTACACTCACACTAAAGGAATGATCTTTCCTTAGCTATTCTTCTCACTAAGATCTATGATACTGATTGGATGTTCCTCAAATGATTCATTAGAATAAAATTCAATATTCTCAACACATATCCTGTGAGAAGGGTTAGGGTGATATCTCCAAAGTTGTGACACATGAAAAACATCATACATGGAATTTTATCTCGGTGGAAGGGTCAATTGGAATTCCATTGGACTTACCATCTCTACTATCTTAAATAATATGATAAATTGGAGAACTAGATTTCCCTACTTTAGGATAAGGTATTTCCCAAGCCTTGGAGACACCCAGAGAAAAACCTGATGGCTAACCTTGGAATCTAAATGTCATCTATGATGGTCAACATACAATTTATGCCTGGTCTATGTGAACATATCCATTCACAATCATGTTCATGCATAATCTTGTGAGAATAGATAGAATTAATCATACTCACAAATCAAAATGTGAACATATACATTTTCAATCATTTCCATACATAATCTTGTGTGAATAAATCAAAGAAATTGTAATGACACATCAAAATGTGAACAAAGACTATTTTATTAATGCCTACACTTATCATCATCATCTCATGAGATATTAATTTCACTTTACCCAATTTATTATAGGGATATAATATACCTAATTGTCACATAATCATAGTTCATTTATAGAAATTCTACAACATCATAAAATATTCATCATATCATTATAGCATAACCCATGGAAAATTAACGGATCTCATAAACATCACATCATCATAATCATAAAGTATCTAGAGAAAGAATAAGTATACTATCATTGGATAATATACCCATTAAATCATAATTAACTTCATAATATTTTATCATATATGAAACGTTTCATTAAAAGATCTCTGGAATATTTTTTTAGGAAAATAACCTTTTCATTTTAAAACCACTTATTTAAAATCCAAATATTTTCCAAATATTAAGGAATGAAATATTTTAAGAAAACTATGAACATTTGTAAAAAAACATTCAAATCATTGATCAATCACGATGGCATGAAATTTTATTCATGGTGTATTCATTAAAACAATGATTATGTTCACACCTTCGGTAAAAAGTACATTGTTCAAAAAATGAAAAGGATATTTTTTTAAACTTTTTATATAAATTAAATCATGTGTAAAAATGATTTAAAAAATGATAATTTAATAATACTCACAAACATTATTAATTTTTTTTGTAAAACATGTATATGGAAGAAAAAAATTCCAACTAAAAAATTATAAATAAAGATGGCTTTTCTTAAAATTATTTTCTGAATCATTTTATATAAGAAAGAGAGGAAAATGGTTATAAAACATAAATATTTCATAATAATATATAGTAGAATAATAATTAAATGGTTTAATAAATTAAATATTATATAATTTCATTAGTATAAATTCAATCATCAATATTCCTGATAAAAATGGGATTAAAACATAAATCACTTACAAAGATCATATCTTTGAAGTGATGATTAATCAATGAGGTGATAATGTATAACAAATGTAAATTAACTATAAAAAAGTGTAAATGAAACATAAAACAATAAATTTTCATTTCAAACATAATCATGGATAACATAATTAATGAAGTAGTGGAATAACTCAGTGAAAATAAATTGAGTTTAAAAACCCCTTACTACTTTTGTAAAATATGAATAAAAATACCATGGAAGGGAGAAAATTAGATGGATTTTGAAATCCCTATAATTTTCATGAGAATAATAAATAAAATATAATCATGGTAATTATATTCAATATATAAATAAAAAATTATTGAATATAGAATATGTATCATAAAAATAAAAGTGAGACAAGAAAACCTTACCACAAGTCTCATCTTGCTTCATACATGTTTGGACATCCTATATAACAAATATATATTTATTATGAATATATTATAGAAAAATAATCATATATATAATATCATATATGGTTTAATTATAACATATTATCACTCATTTATTAACAATTATTTATTAAAATCAAGGTTCTAGGTGATTGCTTCTTTGTTTTTCATACAATTTTCGGTTTGAGAGTTCATGTCCTTGTACTTTAATCATGGTTCTATTGTCACTAAAAATTTAATCGTGTCATGAATTTCATATTTATTCATTATATACACATTAATAACTATTCATATAAAGTTTTGATTATTAATTAATTGCATTACTTCTTGGGGACGGTTGTCCTTATGTATGCACAAGTGATGTTTCCACTTTTAGATGGATGTAAAAAAATAAAGGAAAATAATAATTCTCTATAAATAATATAATAATATCATATATATTTAGTAAATACATCATTATAACTATCAATTTGTAGTGGTGATGGAAAACTAAATGCATCACTTCATGGAGGTGGTATTCCACACATACACATGAGTGGTATATTCTTTTACCTTAGAAAATAGGTGCATAATGGTTTCTCCATTATAATAAAAAAAAATTAATATATTAATGATTCTAAAGTCATTATTTTAGAATTTATTCTATTGATTTATAAGAGGTATAATAATAAATAAAATTGAAAGTACATGGTTAAGTCACTACTGGAAAAACAGCCTATACCCAGGGTTCAAAACCGTGGGTATAGCCCCCAAAACCGTGGGTATAGCCTATACCCACGGTTTTGGGAACCATGGGCTGGAATGGCGTCGGGATAGGTCCCCATCCTATACCCACGGTTTTCCAAAACTGTGGGTATAGGTGTCCTGCCACCATGTCACCGAAACATATACAATTGTCACGGTGTCAACGGCTTTTACCCACGGTTTCAAAACCGTGGGTATAGGTCCTAAAATAATGCAAGCGCCGAGTTTCGATCTCGCGACAACTCCGCTGCAAACACCACGTCAAACCACTACCCTAACATCACCTATATGTATATATATATATATTTAGTTAAATATATTTATAAAAACTGTGGGTATAGAGGGAAGAACCGTGGGTATAGGATTCCCACCAAAAAAAAATTCTTTCCCGCGGAAAAAAAAAATTTCCCACGCACACAAAAGTGACCTATACCCATGGTTTTTCATAACCGTGGGTATAGGAATTTTGGCCCAGAACTATCCCCATGGTTTTCCCCAAAACCGTGGGGATAGGTAACTCTATACCCAAGGTTTTGGGAAACTGTGGGTATAAGTCACTTTTCAAGACCTATCCCCACGGTTTGGGAAAACCGTGGGGATAGACCCCCCTATACCCACGGTTTTGGAAAACCGTGGGGATAGGTCTTCAATAGAAACCTATACCCACGGTTTTCCAAAACCGTGGGTATAGGGGGTGTCTATCCCCACGGTTTTCTCCAAAACCGTGGGGATAGGTCCACTTTCCAGTAGTGAGTGTTATAACACATTATTAAGAAACCATTTTTGGAATACACCTTATACTTGAAAGGGTGGTTTTGGAAATCAATGAATTGATATAAAATGGGTAAGGAATATAGGATAGTATTAGGTTATGTATTTACTAGTATATAAGGCTCAAACATTTTTAATAATTAAGGATAGGAGGTTCTCATTTATAAGTGAGGGAAAGGATAAACTTGGAATTAATTAAAATATTAAATAATATATATATATATATTATAATCATGTAAAGTGGGAGAAAGGAATAATAAATCATAATATAAGATGTTATAGGGTCAAAATAAACATAATAAACCACATTTGAAAATTTTTTGGATACATTTTAATCCTTGAATCTAAATAATACAACTTTAAACCCATTATAACCATAACTGTGATAACATAAATTTTTACCATTATAAATTAATTATATGAGAAAAAATAAACTGAAAATTTAAAAGAAAAATACATTATGATTAAAAAAATTAATTTGTTTCTTCATATTCATTTTATATAGGAATCATAAATTACATTAAATATAAAAACACACAATGATGGGAAAATTTTATGAAAATACCTGATTTAAGAGTAAAAATCATTTCACCTTGAAATCGAGTAATAAGTTGGTTTAAATGAATATTTTTTATTAAATAAAAATGGGCAGGTTTTTAGACATTTTTATCAAGAATAAATAGAATGGAATCTTCTAACCATGAAATTTTATAAAAAGACACCAAAATAGTTTTTAATTTGAATAAAATATAACTTATCATCACCAAAGTTAAGATTGGGATATAAAATTCAAATTAATGTTATAAAATACATCATTTAAACCAATAAAATTATATTTATTTAAAAAAATCATACAATAGTATAAAGGTAGTTTATATAGAGATTTTAAAACTTTACCTCGTAGTTGTAACCTAGTTTTACCACTTTTACTAAGGTGACAAGTCTTTACCATGGTTGTTATTCATAATAAAAATAATAATTTGAACCTATTACATTAAATTAATTAAGATGATTATAAATATAGAATTTTATTTATAATATTAAATTTTTATAAGTGATAGATGTTCATTTTAAAATAAGCTTGTAAAACGCAATGAAACCCATTTTTAGAAAAATGAATTTTTGATCATAAAAATGATTTTTATTCTTAACCAATGACAGAAAAAATAGAAAATAAATGTAAATAATTTTTTAAATATTAATCAGAAAATTTTATTAAAATAATTAATAAATATTTATTTATATTATTAATTAAGATAAAAATAGATTACGCACATAAAAATAGTTTTTAGAAAAATGTTTTTTTAAAAGAAAAAATGAACTTATACCAAAATAAAGTATAATTCAGATTATTATATTATCAATTAGATTATATCTAATTTAATTTTTTCTTATTTTGATTTAATTTTAAGTTTGAAACATAATGAAACTTTAAAATTATTGTATTTAATGAAAAGAAATTACAGTTTTACAAAAAAAAAATTTCATTATTCACTTAAAACTAAACTATTTTATAAAAACCCCAAAATTCACTATAAGATAAATTTTATGTGTTGAATCCATAAATTATATCCATTTTTTCAAATTAAATTTCTAAGTGGAAGAAATTAGTCATAATATTCACAAAAAAGACTAATAACACCCATTTCTAGAGAAAATATATTCTTGAGACAAAAAATATATTTAATAAATATTGGGTACTTATATATTAGACATTAATAAATATATTTGATTTAATTAAAAAAGTTATATATATTTCATAATTTGGTTAATGATATTCATACTCATCGTTTTAAAAGTTATGTTATAATATATAGTGGTACGTTTTAAGCTTGTTTTCTCATATTAAGAAAGATATCGAACACTTACAAATTATTTAAAGAGAAATATATTCTAAAATATCATGGTGTTAAGATTTTTACTAACTTTGAATTTATTTCCAAATGATTAAAGGATATATTTTCAAAGGTTTGTTGTGAAAATAACTTTTGAATTTTAAAAAAGTATGAAAAGAATGTTATATTTAACATATATGACTCAAAATTTGTCAAGTATTTCCTTTGTCATAAATTTTACTTAACATGTTTATTAGGTTTTATAAAGAAAATCATATTCCCATTTTTTAAAATTTTAGTTATTAAAAGTTACCAATAGAGAAGGGGTGTTTTTTCTGGATTTTCGAAGCATATTTTAATTTTTTTTATAAATATGTTTTTCATCTATGTGAAAATCCTTTAAGTATTATTATAGTTCACTAGGGATATTCTATTATGATACAATCCACTTTATTTCTTTGTATATATTATGATAAAGATGTTTTAAGGATTTTTTCATGAAAACCATTTCTTTACAAGGGTTAATTATGCTATGTTGAAATGATGAATGTTTTTATGATCTTGTGTCACACATATATATGATTTTCATTATGTGAAAGGTGTACCTAGAATTATATTATCATTTAATTCATTGAGTAAATTTTTATGTACCAAGAAGTAAAATGAACTCAATTGGGGAGTGAAATTATTATATAAAGTGACTCTGTCCACAATGATATTGTTGGTAGTGAGCCTTAAATAAGGAAATGATAGGAATTGGGAGTGAACCCAATATATTATGGGACTCTGTCTACTATTATAGTCTTGGAAGTAAAACTTGACTACAGAAATTTTTTTATACATATGTATATTCGAAAAACTTATGACTTATTCTTCTAATGTTCTAACATGGATCATTCTTGATTGTTAATTATTCCACACTTTTATGAATCATGTCTTTTTTTTATAATGCCTTATACCATTAATTCTAATTTATGGTCTATGACATGTTGGGTGTTTTTTCATAAGTTATTATCATGTAATAGTACTCTCATTATTTTCTTATCCTCACTTATAATCATAAATTGATATCTTACATGTTTACCTTTACTAATTATATGAGTTCACTCTTTCACATGCTTAATTTTACCAGGATTATGAATAAAGGTATTGAGTATCATATTCCTAAGAAGGGTACTATATGAGAATAAATTTCTATGAGATGTTGAATATCTTCTATGAAATATTTTATTTGTATCTAATCTCAAAAGATACTAATACTTTATAATTCTGGGGTGTGTTTTATTGTGATGTGTATTGAATATTTATCTAAAATGGTGTAATATTTATGTATCTAATTCTTGGGTAAAGTTGGTTTAGGTATATGAAAAATCATAAAATTTTAATAAATTGAATAATGTGTGTGTTCCATGAACTTAAATCCATGGGAATATATAAAAAAATTGATGTAAGATCTAGCTCATATGCACCTAGGGATAATAACCTTGAAAACTTTTGGTGGAGTATTACTCAGTGTACAATTTATGGGTCTATCTAAACACTAGGATTGGCACTCCCGGGGGATATTATTTGGTTTATGTCCATAATCTTTACTAAATACTATAAAATATTTAAATGTAATTTGATGATGTAATATTTAACTAATTAGGTTAGTGATCCTAATTTTAATATAACCATGTATAACCAAGATTGAAACTAAGATATTCATAAATTAGGGTATACACATCATTTATGAGTTTTTTTATATGTTTATAGTTTTATTTTTATAAATTTATTAATTTAATTATTCCAAATTTACATTTTATGTAATGTATGTAGAAATGGGAAATATGGTTAAGAAGTTATATGATGGTCAATGTGATGATTGACCCAGAAAAGAAACTAAACGGGATAAAAGCTGGTCTTGAGAATTTTTTTCTATTCTCACCCAGCTATCACAATTTATAATTAAAACCCCAAACCTTAACAAACTAGAAAACTCACCAAATAAGATAAGGATTAAGTTTTATAGAAGTTTTGGTGAAAGTAAACATATAGGAAAAATGATTTATCTTCCTACATGTCAAGAATTTGGGAATAATCACCCAAGGAAGTGTCTTAAGGGAAGAAGAAAATATTTCAATTTCAATAGATTTTTCGATAGAGATCATGATTGTAAAAGAGAGATAAGGTGGTTATAAAATTCAATGTAAGGTATAAAGGTAACAAATAATGATCCACACACACTTCAATTCATTAAATGAAAATATTTAGGGGATTATGAAAATTTATGTCCTAACCCAAGGGATAATGAGGGTAATAAACACCAGTAACCTCCAAGATAAGAAGAACTAGAAAGTACCTATAAAAAAATATAGCTTAAGTGGATAATGATTATTAAGGTATAATTATCCTCTACATAGGATGTTTGTATGTCTTATTGGATTATGGTTCTATTCACTCTATTATATCTAGTAATTTTTCTAAGAGCGTCAAATCAGCACCCTAAAGATTTGATATTGGATTATTAAATAAAACATGTAGTTTTATGATTATTTCACTTGAAGCTAATGTTTATGGGAATATACATCCAGAAAATATTATTATTATTCCTTTTGATAAATTTTATGAAATTTTTAAAATGGTATGGATATCTCTACAAAGACTTCATATTGATGACCAAAATAGAGAAATCACATTTCATATCTCAAATAAACTGATGATCATCTATTAGTATAAGGATAACAATTAACTCTTTAGTACAAATTAACTCCACTATAGATGTATTGATACCTAATCATGAGGGTTAATTATCTCAAATTATTTTGGAGAAAACACAATTTTGGGGATATTCCCATTATGAGGGGAAAATGAGTATTCAATTCTTTCCAAAGATAGTTTTGTTGATATCTCATTATAAAGTATATATTGATTCATTTATATCTTATAGATACCCTAATTAATTTCATTAGGGAATGATAATTTAAAATTTTAGCATTCAATTTATTTAGGGGGTGTAACACCTCATGATTTTTTAAGTCTTTTTCATTAAGTAAATACTATGTTTAATATCTTGCTTCACGCGTGATTCTGAACTAAAAAAAATATTCTATAAAAATAATAATTACAATCCATGAATTATTACATCCCTTAAAAGTCTATAAATCAATAAGAGACAATAATTAGAAAAGAATAATATTTTCCCAACTATGAAATCCCCAAGATCATATTCACCTTTGACAATCACCATGAGTTGAACTAAAATTACAATAAGAAAGTGAATCATGTTAGGGGATGGGATTATGAAAAATCCTTAATATGTAATGATAATTGTTATCTACAAAGTAATAATGGAATGAATGGATAATTTTAGTAAGACTATATATAGGAATAAACCTAACCATTATAAATATGGTCATTAGAAATATGGTCGTTAGAAATACAATTATTATATATATATATATGACATTTATACTGAAGTCAGGTTTTGTTAAAATAATTTATTTCATAAATAATAAATAATAAAAAAAATATATAATATTTAATTAAAATTTTTTATAATAAAAAATATATTTTTACACGTCAAATATTATTATTATAGAATAATATGATAAAATTAAAATAATTATTTTAATATCAATATATTAATAAAATAAATTTATTATAATTTAAATAATAATTTTTTTTATTTGGGTTAAGATAATTTAATATAAAAGGGAAATTTTTCAAATAAATCCTTATTTAGTGTTATTTATTCCTAATTAATCACTACCAAAGAATAATTATAATGAAAATTATTGATAATTTATAAAAAGAAATAAATTAATATTCATTGAAGGGATATTACTAGGAATGTAATAAGAATAATTTCATTTTGTGATTTAAAATTATATATTTTATAAAAAACTTTTTTTATGCATTATGAAAGCATGTATTAAAATTTATTTTTATAAATTCTAGAAGTTAAGTATAATAAAATAATTTTTATATTTTTAATGAAAATATCCAAATTTATTCTCAAGTTTCTTTCCATTTTTAACCTGTAAATAAGTAACCAATTTACCATTACTTACTACGATAACACAGTTATTTTTCAAAGAATTATTTAACAAAAATTGTATGATTTCTACCTAAATACATTTAATTGATAAATTTTAAATTATGTATCGAATATGATTTTGAAACATATAAAAAAATATATTAACATTAATTTAATTAATAATTTATAGTAAATAAGAATAAAAATAGTTAATGTATAAAAATATATTTTTCTACAAAATTTCGTTTTTCTAAATATTATGTTTTATTTTCAAAAATAATTTTATAATATTTATAAATTTAATTATATTAAAAGGATTACTAATTAAAAATCATCTCATTCAAATTTGGTAATAAGTTTTATCTTATATTTTTAGTAAAGAAATAATTTCTCTAGTAAATATTTAATCAAGATTAATAAGGTTAAGAATAGTTAACAAAAATTGGATCTAATTTTACTAAATAAAAGTTAAAAATAAAACATAAAAAAGAAACATTTTGTTGTTAAAGTTTTACACACATGTATCACCAACATTTCCTCATCCAACTCAACTAATTCTCGTGCAATTCCAACTTGATCTCTCACCTAAATTTCAATTCCAAGTAAAATCATTTATTTTCACCTATAAAAGGATTTTTCTTACACTCCCCTAAATCCACATATATACATAGAATTTACATTGAAAAAAAACCAATTTCACCTATCCTATAATCCTATGACACTTTTTTCTTCCATTGGTTACAAGAAAGTGTCCCAAGTCCTCCATTTTTATGAATTCTTTCAAGAGAACACTTAAGTCCTCAACGTAAGTATTTTCCACTCCCTGGCCTTTTCTTTATTACATTTCTCATACAACCACCTATAATAATATTCTAAATATAATAATATAAGTAAATTATTATCATTTTTATAATAAATATTTATTATATTTATGGAATAACCATTATTTATCTCATTCTCATCCATTCAAAATAATAAAAATAGCGCTTGTGATACGTGCAGACTATAGCCTCCATCAATATATAATTTTTCTTTCCATAACTGTATTTATTATATATTTATAAAAATGTATTTAATGAATAATTATTATATTCATGAAATTATAAATACTCTATAAAGATAAATTTTTAATTATATTAACAATAAGTGATCATTATAAATTTAATGTCAAAAAATGAGCATACGAAGAGGGAAAACAATTTCTTATTTATAAATAATAGATTATCATACTAAATTCATTATACCCATATTAAATATTATCATTTATATATTTTATAATATCTAAATAATAACATTATTCATTTGGTATCATGATATTATAATAAAAACACTTTCATGTGCATCTATCCATTATAGCATGTACTTGTTTGGGTTTGTTTAAAAACATACATGAAAATTTCTATAAATTCTTATCCTGATTGATTATAGAAAATTATTTAGTGTTATAATATGATATTTATATTAAAATATTTTTTTCTATAATGGTAATATTAAAATAGAACTCGTTATTAATTTACCACCTTTTGTTCATTTAAAATTACCGAAACAAACTCATCATTGATTTCATCATCAAAAATCTTAACTCAAAAACTCATGGAATAAAATTAGAAAATTATAAATTATTATGAAACATGTATTTTATTACATTAAATAATATAGGTATGATTAACTTGGCATAAAATGATGATTGTTGATGTTGATATTACAAAGTGTGTGTGAAACCATCAAAATCACTATCATCTGATGATAAAAATAAACAATAACCAACTAATAAATGTATAGTAATTGATTTTAATTAAATAATATACAAGATAATATTTATTAATAAGGATCTTAAATAATTAAATAATATGGTTTTTTATTTTATAGGATTTTGAATCAAATTTGTGGAAGTTGAGATTAAATGTAAGGTATTTTTACCTCAAATTTCCTTTCTTTAAGTTATAATGTTTCCTATTGTAATTATTTCTTATATGTTTGATTTATTCCAGAATATGATTTTATAATATATTAATTTATCTTTATCTCTATATAAAACTAAATTTTTAATTCAAAGATTCTTCCTTCTAAAATTTATTTCTCATAAAAGTATAACTTTGTTAAGAATAATTCTCATCCTCTTTATTATGTTTTTTCTCTTCTGTATCCATATTCTTTCATTACAAAAATTGTTTTCTTAATTATTTTACAATCAAAAGAGGATGTATCTCCATTCATATTCATATTTTCCCATATGTATTTTTAAAATGAAGGTTTATAACTCTTTCAATGGTGTGAGTTTTAATAATGATATTTTGAAATATTAAAAACGAATTTATTTTCACATTCATAACATTTATCTTCTTATCCACTGTTTTATACTTAAACTTTATTTATTTTCAAGGATTAATTATTTTTATTAATTTATAAATAATTTTTTAAATTTTTTTCATATCAACTTTTCAAAAATGTCTTTTGAAAGTGATTATTACTTCATCTTTTTATGATGTCATTTTATATGATACCATTTGAAAATATTATGAAAATAATTTTGTTTCCGTGAGACTTTCATGATTTGATAATTGAGTTTATGTGCTACACCTATAGATGAATATTATGTGATTTTTGGGGTCAAAAATCACCCATAAATTAATTTGTTAATGTAAAACCCTAATATTTTATGACATATTTCTCTTTAAATAAATTTAATTTCTTTGATATCTTTCCTTACATGAAACACTGAGTTTAAACTAACAACAATATGAAATCAAAATATTGTTATTTAATGTGATAATTATCGCTTATAAATTGGATTAGTGGGTATAAATAATACTAAAAAACCATGAAATTTTTTTTTCACATATTTATTAATTGAATTCATTAGTTTTAATTCTTTTTTAAAATTAAAGTATAAACATTTGAAGGTAAAAAAGATATGTTTTTCAAAAAAATAGTTTTTTCATGCACAATGTGTTTTTTCTTAATAAATAAAATTAATCTATATTAATTAATGATATTAATTAATTTTTTTGAAAATATATTCAATAAAATATTTTAAAATTCGTTCATTAGTTTTTAAATTTAAATGAATAAAGGTAAACTCAATTTTATTCTTAAAAATCACTTTTTGCTAGAAATGATTTTGTTGTGTTTTACGAACTTATTTTAAATTAAATTTCAAAAAATTATTGAAATTTAATATTTTATAATTCATTAAATATTTTAAATAATAATAATTAATAAATTTAATAAGTTTAAAAAAATCATAAAATTATTAAAAATTGTAAAACTATGTTACCATTGTTAGGGTTAAATAGGGTTTATCAGAGGTTAACAAAAGAGATAAGGTTTAAAATGGGATAAAAAAATTATTTTAATTAAATAGATTATATTATTTCTAAAATATAATTAAAATATTACAATATTAATTGTTTTTAGCCACTTGACTTGAGTAAAACATTATTATATTTTAATATTTAAAAAAAATCTAAGTGTTACCTCTCCCTCTAATATACAAGGATACAAACTCTTATATATTCCTCACACTTATTAAGCCTTATATCATGGCATATACCTACCCTAATAAATTAATAAAGTACATACCCACATCATAGAGGTCATTTTTTTACAATAATACCATCTTTCCAAGGCTTAAAGTGTAATGCAAAAGAGTTTCCAAACGAAGTGGTATAACTCCTAACCAAGTACATTCAATTTTATTTTTTCTTCTCCCTCATAAATATAAATGGTATCCATTAAAAAATATTTAATTAATTATATCTAAAATATTGAAAAAAATTTATGTTTATGGATAAACTATTTTCTACCTATTTTCAATCAAATGTGAAATGAATGTATTGTCTATGTGTACGTGTGAACTACCACCAACATGCAGTGATATAATTCATTTTTTATCACCATAGTTAATTATTTTTTATTATGATTCATTTAATGTTTATATATTATATTAATAACATAATTATTCTTCTTAAATTATAATATATTATTTATCATCATACATTTTCATTCACTGGAAAATGATAAACTCGCTATGTGTACACGTGGACTACCACCTCTACATAATGGTGTGATTCATTTTTCATCACCGCATTATATGAATAATTATAAAATTATATATAATTTATATATATGATATTTATTTCATGATAAATATTATATATTTGATGAAATCATGACCATGGTGAAAGTACCAGAACCATAGAACCAAAAATGCATGGAAAACAAATCAGTTTTCACCTTAATGTTCATTTTAATAAAGAAATTATTAATAAAAGGATAATTAGAAATTATAGAGGAGTGATAAATATTTATTTATTTATGATTATGAATTTAAATTTATTTATAATAAATATATATCGATTATATAGGATAATTTAATGTGTATGAATCAAGATAGAGATTAAGGTAAGATATTTATGTTTCAATCACATTTTATTCGTGATTATCTATGCTTGAATTTAAATTGATGGAAATTATATACATATTTTATATTCAACCAAATACATTTTAATATCATTTTTTATTTATTAGGATTTTATATATTAGTTTCATTTTCTTTTCTCTGATATTTTAAATGATCGAGAAAATGTTTTTTAAATAAAAGTCGAACTTATTTCTTCTTTGGTTAATGAGTTTTTTCTTAAATGACGATACTATTCAAAATTGTTTTATGAAATTTATTACCTATAATATAAATGTTGTAAAATTTTAATTTTAACTAAATCTTAATTTATTTAAATTGTTTTTAAAAATTAATCTTTTTAATGAAACAAATTTTTGAACAAGTTGTTTTTTACTTTTTACAAAAGTTTGAAAGGAATGTTTTCTTTTAATATATAAAGCATGTACATATTTTTATTATATATTGACCATTATTTTATTTTATGTTTAATTTTAAATTTTTCTTATTTAATTTCAAATAAAATTATTTGATAAATATTCTATGAATTTTTAGTTTGAATGTTATCAAATGAAATGGATATTTTCTCATGTTTTCAAAGAAAGGTTTTAATACTCTTTTAAAATTATTTTTTATCTATTCCAACATCCAATTAGTATTATTATGATTCATTTGGGATATGATCTTATGATTCCGTCCACTTTCCTTCTCTGGGTGGTTTATAATTATGGTGATTTAAGGGTGAATATATGAAACACGATTATTTCCCATGGGTTAATTAAGTTATGATTAAACCTTTATAAAACCTATTTGTTTACTGTGGGTTTTTCTATGACGAAAAGATAAAATGTTTATGAATCATGTTTCATTTCCATGGATTATGATATGATTATATGATGAATGTTATATAAACCTTTATCATACATATTTATAGTTTTCATTATCTGATGAGTGGTCCAAGAATTATATAGACCTCCAATTCATTAAGTAAAGATGGATTTATCAAGAGATAATAATGACTAGAATGAATAGTGAACCCAATTTACTAAGTGTCTATATCCACTATAATATTCTTGGGAGTAACCCATGACTAAGGAAACTATGGAATGTGGAGTGAACCCAATCCACTGTGATAACCTTGGTAATTATCTTTGACTATTGAAATTATTCTCTATATTTATGTGAATTCCGTAAACCTGTAACTTATTCTTATAATATGATCTCATGGATCATGATTGATTATTGATGATTCTTTATAATTATGACTTATATTATTTTAATTATTGGGTATAATTATTGTAAGTCCTGATGATGTTCTCATACCCTTATGATTATCATATTCTCACTTATGATCATGGATTGATATATTTTGTGTTTACCCTTACTAAGCATCTGAGATCACCCTTTCTTATGTTTCTTTTCTATATGTTACGAATAAAGGTTTTAAGTAAGTAATGTATAAGAATTATATTATGTGAGAATAACTTTTTTGGACTTGTTAGAGATATTTCATGAAATAATATGATTATGTACCTAGTCCCCAAAGACTCTAAACCTTTATAGTATTTGGGAATGTATTTTTATAAGATGTATTTTATATTCAACTAAAATTATGTAATATATATATATGAAATACTCAGGTCACCTCTGTTGGTATTAGAGTATAGTTTATAAAATCTTTATAGATTATGATTAGGTAACTTTATTGAAAATATTTGGTATGATTATAAGTATAGGATAACATCCTAATGATTTGGAAACATAATGATTATAGGGTTTTCTTAGAAAACACATCCCTTTCTAGATACTAGAAAGTGGATGGGGTTTTGTCTTAGATTCGCCTAGGGGTAACAACTATAGGAGGTAAAGATTTGGTATTAACTCAATTTCCACTAGTATATGATGAATAGGCCTAATATAATACACTTTTCTATAAAATCTCATGGGATATGTGTGGGTTAATTCATATTTTATTCAAAAACCATTTGAAGGATTTGAATAGATGGTGACCATGGATGACCTATGTTAAACCTAAGGTGTCATGTATTAAAAAGAAGGTGTCATGATTTAGACCTAGGTTAAACCTAAGGTGTCATATATTGAAAAGAAGGTTTTATGATTTATACATCATATTAAAAAATTCCATGATTACATGAATACTAACTATGATTATTGTTTCTAAAACTATTCTCTTGGTCTTAGTCAATGATTTTACATAGGAGGAATCATATTGATGTTTAATATGAAGAGAAATGCATTAAATATCCTCATGATAAACAAAATGAACTTGGATATGGAATGAAAAGCCTTGTGGAAATGATCACCTAACTCTCCCATAATATGAATGGTAACATGAATCATTCTGAGCTTCTAAATGGCAGAAGGAATAAATAACTCAATATTGAGTGTTTTATGTGGAAATTTTCACCAACCTCCATTGGTTTCTTAGATACACTAATTGCAAAGCAATGGATTAGTACCAATGAAAATATTTTTTCCATTATTTAATGTTTGAAACAATATAAATTCATAATAGTATTATATTGTTTGGATGGTGAGGCATATCAATGGTTCAATATTATCAAAAATGTGAGTTTAGTGGATGAAATTGAATTTATGAATTATGAATATTTTAATAATGTATTTTTCAAAAATAATTTTCCCTAAAATCTTTACATAAAAATAGAAATTGAATTTTTTTTAATTAATAAATAATGATAAATAATTCATTAGTACCTATGAGAAAAATGACATGAAACTTTCAAGGTATGATTTTGGTTTTATCATCAATCTCGAAATGTAATGTTAACTGATTATTTACTAGATTAAGACCAAATATTCAAAAGGAATTGGCTATAAGTAAATTTGAAAGTAATGAATAAATCATTCAATGTTATCTTAATATGGAAATGGAAATTAGATAATCACAGTATTCTAATGGTTTGGGGGGAATAAAAAGTTGTAATTTTAAGAAAATTATAATAATAAAAACCATATATGAAAGAAAACTATTTTTACTTCATGTCTGAAGTGTGGAAGTAATCACAATGGAAATTAAATTATGGGGTTTGATAAATGTATTAACTATTGAAAATAATTCTATTGAGAAAAATATTATCGAAGTGATGTGAAGAGGATAATCAATGAAAGAAGTGGTGAAAAATCTCAACTGAATGTGTCACCCACACTCCAATGCTATAATTTCGAAAATTATAGAAGTTTTTCTAATCAGATCCTAAATATAAGGGTTAATGTTGAAAATAAGCATCAAAAACCTCTTAATACAAGAGAAAAATAGTAATATCATGTGGTCACAAATACTTAAGTGGGTTATGATAACTAAGTGGTTAAATATATGTATATAAACCACTCTATAATTAAAAATGTCTTATTTTATTATTGATCTAACTTCATTTCTATGTCTATAGAATTTCCTAAGAGCATCAAATCACCACCTCAATGACTATATGTTGAGTTATTAGTAAAAAAATTAAATGGTAATATGACCACATCTCAAGTCTATAGCTCCACTATGATATAACTTTCTAGGAATTTAGGCCTTTTAAATATTATGATTCTCTATCTAATTGAATTTGATGTGATTTTGATCATGGATATGCTCTCTCTCTATATATACCATATTATTTTTTTATGAAGGTAATTTTAGATTCATATTATAAATCAATATCTAATTTCATTTTGGTGTGAGAATGAGTATGAACATTCAATAGAAGTTTCTTTTGTTGTATTGGTCATACTAACTATTCATGATGGATATTTATCTAAAATAGTGGGGATCAACTCTACATAAAAGGTATTCTTATTTATCATGATTATGCTTATGTATATTTTGAATGTTTACATAGTCTTCCCCTGAATTTTTATGTTGGGTTTTTAATAGATCTCATACCTAGTGCTATACCTATTTCAAATAATTTATATAGAATATTCCTAATTGAGTTTCAGAAATTTAAGAAGAAACTTCCGGATAATCTTGATAAGGGATTCATATACACTACATGTCACCATAGAGAGAACATGTTCTTTTTGTTAAGAATAAAGACGGTTCAATGTGTCTTAACATTTATTATTGGGAATAGAACAAGATCACATTCAATAAAAAGTATCTTATACCCCATATTCATGACTTGTTTGATCAATTTCATGGAGATAAATACTTTTCCAATATTGGCCTTTGTTTTAGATGTTATAAATTGAGGGTCAAGATGGAGTATATATCCAAGATAGTCTTATGTATGAGGTTTTATAATTATTAATTTAAAGTGATTCTAGTTGGATGTAGCAATACCCTAGTTATATTCACGGATATAATGAATAGATTCTTTAGAAACCACCTTGATCAGTTATTGGTAGTCATTATAGATGATATTTGTATATATTCAAAGAGTAAGTTAGAATATGAAGATAATTTTAGGATTGTTCTAAATACCATAATGAAGAAGATTCTATATGTTAAATTTATGAAGTGTGAATTTTGGCTATAGAAATTCCTATTCTTAGGCCATATAATCTCATGTGAGGGTATATTAGTAGATCCTTCAAAGATTTAATTTACTGAAAATGGACTAAACCAACCATGGAATTTGAGATCTATAGTTTTATTGGGTTGGTATGATGATACCAATTATTTGTGAGATATTTATCATGGATATCAAATATAATAACCAAGTTGACTCATAATGGAGTTATGTTCCATTGGATAGATGAATGTTAGGAAAATTTCAAGGTGATAAAAATAAGTTTAGTCAATACACATGTACTTAGACTACCTTTTAGTGGATTGGGATTTGTAATCATTAGTGATGCAATGATGAAGGGACTAGGATTCATTATCATATTGAATGATATGATGATATATTATCTCTTTTTCTAACTAAAAATTCATAATAAAAATTACCCAACATGGTATTTAGAGTGGGTAGTAGTAATATTTTCACTGAAAAATATTGTTTCATTATCTTTATAGTGAATAGTGTGATATATATACTGATCATAAATCATGAAGTATATATTCATGTTAAAATAGTTTAATATATACCAAAGGTGATATTTGGAGTTGATTAAAGACTATGATTGCTCAATACACTACTACCTTGGGAAGGAAAAAAATGTACCTGATGATCTAAGTCAGAAATACCATAAAAATTTATCTATGTTAAGGATGGAAAATGATCCAATATTTGTGGATTTACAGAAGATGGATCTTGAAATCATAATTAAATGGGATAGATTACATCTTTCTCAAGTAAATTTTTAACCATCCATTAATATGAGGATAAATAGTGTATAAGGGGGATGTGAAACTATAGAGTAAGGTGAGAAATGTTCATCAATTTGACAATAATTATGATGGAATGATAATGTTATAGAAATGATTATGTTTTATATTAATACCAAAATTAAATATTGAGTTATTAGATGAATCTCATGTTTTATATTTCTCAATTCATCCTAAAAGTATGAATATATAGAGAGATTTGAAAGAGTATTTCTTGTGGGAAAACATAAAAAATGGTTATTTCGAAGTGTGTATCTTGATGCCTAATATGTTATAAATTTTAGGATAATAGAAAAATGTATATGGTGATTTTACAACCATTACACATACTAGAATGTAAATTAGATTTCATTACCATATATTTCATTAGCGGGCTCTCAAAAAAATCAAATGGTAATAATTTTATGTGGGTTGTATTTGATTACCTTATAAATTTATCACAATTCATTAGCATAAAATAATATTTATCTACTGATCATATTAACATGATATATATATATATAAAGTAAGTGGTTATATTGTATGGATTTTCACTCTTAATTATATCTTGTTAGGATCTGAGGTTCACCTCAAAGTTCTAGAGAAGTCTTAAGTGAGATTTAGATAGATTTTAGGTTTAGTACTACAAATAATCCTAAGAAATAATTTCAGTCTGATAGATTTATTCAAACTATAGAAGATATATTTAGATCATTTTCTTTTATTTTAAAGGTGGTTGGGATCCGCACTATTCTATGGTTATATTTTCTTATAATAATAGCTTCCACCCAAGAATTCAGTTGACTCTTTATGAATCCCTTTATAAAAGGAAGTTCAGAACTCAACCTGTTAGGATGAAGTTTCATAATGAAAAATATCAGGAACTAATCTTTATAAGTAAATAGTGGTTAAGGTTATAGTTATTTAGTAAATCATCAAGGTAGCTCATATTCAGTAGAGAAGTTATGCTGACAATCATTGGTGAGGTTTGAATTTTAAAGTTGGTGAGAATGTATTCCTTCAAATTTATCCATGGAAGAAGGTTATGAGAATTGTAAATATGGTAAAACTTATCCCTATATATATTATTCCCTTTAATAATTTTGATCATGTTGTAATGGTTTCCTATCAGTTGGGGTTTCCATCGAATCTCTCTCAATCTCATGATGTGTTCCTTATATCTCTCCTGAGGAAGTATATAATCGATCCTTCACATGTAATTAACTCAGAGGTCATAATATGACCTATTTTATGAGGAATAACCAGTGGAGATTCTTGATCTAATAGAGAAAGTTTTGTTAAATAAGATCACTCACTAAGTCAGTTTTTTTTTGAAACTATAAATTTGAGGAATCTATATGGGAACTCGAATATGTGATGAAGTAGAAGTATCCTCGATTATTTTCATTAAAGTGATAGAATTTCAAGGGAAATTTTTTTATAAGGGGATATAATGTAACACCCTGATATTTTTATATATATATTTTTTAAATAAATTTAATTTATTTGATACCTTTCCATACAAGTAATACTGAGTTTAAATGAACCTTGATATATTACTAAAATATTATTATTTAATCTGCTAGTTATTTCCCTGACATTGGAATGATGAGCATGAATATAACTAGCAAAAATTGTAAAAAATAATTATTTTCATATGTATAAAATTAATTTATTAGTTTTTAATCGGTTATAAATTAAAATAAATTCATTTGAATGTAAAAATATTTTTTTAAATAAAAAATTGTATTTATGCACATAATGTGTGATTATCTTAAAAAATTAAATTAATATATATTTATTAATGATTTTAAATTAATTTTAAGATAATATATTTAATAAAATATTTTAAAATTCATCTAATAGTTTTTTATGTTAAAGAATAAAGGTAAACTCAATTTTATGCTTAAAAAGGCATTTTGTTAAAAATGATTTTATCCCGCTTTGTACACCTATTTTAAAATGAATTTATACCAATAATAGAAAAAAAATTAAAATGCATTTAATATTTTTAATAATCATAAATAATATAATTTAACAAAATCTATATTAATTTTTATTCATAATTAATATTAAAAATAATAAAATTTTGTTACCACGGTTAGGGTTAAAAAGGGTTTACCAACAAGTTAACTTAAGAGATAATGTTTTAAATTTCATAAAAAACTTGATTTAATTTTATTTTTTGATGTTATTTTAACCTTATTCTTTAAATCTTCAAATATTCATCATTTCTTATCCACTTTACTTGAGTAAGACATTATTATATTTTAATCTTTTGAAAAATTTCAAGTGATTCCTCTCCCTCCCTTATAAAATGATATCACGTATTCTCTCTTCCCCACACTTAATGAGACTTATATATTAGATAATACCTACCCTAATATCTTTCTACCACCCATAAAAATATCTCATATGTGTATTTCTTATCAAAATTCCCTCCTTTCAAGGATTAAGTTGAAATTCAAAGGAGGTTTCTCAACGAAGAGGTATAAATCTTAACTAAGTGATTTCAATTTTATTTATTCTTATACCTCCTTTAGATCTATAGTATCCATTATAAAATAATTAATTCATAATATTAGATATAATAGATTTTAATTATGGTGATGGATCAACAATTTTCCACCCTCTTTCCATCAAATTGGAAATGAAATAATTTCTCACGTGTATGTGTGGTCTACCACCACCACATAGCGATTTGATTCATTTTACATCACCACCATTCACGGTTGGTAATTTTTATAGATTTAATTATCATATATTATATTTATGAAATAATTATTTTTATTTAATTATAATGGTATAACTAACTTCTTTACTTTTCATTCATTAGAAAACAATAATGTCAATCATGCGTACGTGTGGACTACCACCTCCACACAATGATGTGATTAGTTTTTCAAAACCACTTTATGTGAATAATTAAAAAATTATATATAATGAATTAATATAATATTAATTTCATGATTAATATTTTTTATAAGAAGAAACCATCACCAAGGGTAAAGTACCAAAACCATTGATCCAAAACATACATGGAAAAGAAAACAGACTTTACCCGAATGTTTGTTATAATGTAGAAATTATAAATAAAAGAATAATAGGAAATCATAATGGAATGATACATATAAAGTTATCTATGAATACGGTTCTATAATATATTTATAATAAATCTATATTAATTAAATAGTATATTTTAATATGCATGAATCAAGATAAAACATGAGGTAAGGGATTTAGGTTTCAATATCATTTTAATAAAGAATGTTGATGCTTGAATTTTCATTTAGGGTAATTATATGGGCCTTGTACTTTAAACCACATCTATTTTATTCTCCCATAATTATTTGTATTATGTATTAATAAAATTTAACTCTTTGGTTTTTTAAATGATTGAGAAAAAAAATTTAATGAAAAGCTGACGGTATTTCCTCTTTGGTCGATAAAATTTTTCTTCTATGTTTATACTCTTCAAAATTAATTTATAAAATTTCTTACCTATACTTAAAATATTTGAAAATTTCATTTTAGGTACCTTTTAATTTTTTGTCAAAGGTTTGAAAAGAAATTTTTTATGAACAATTAATTTCTAAATTTTTACAAAGGAGTGAAAGGAATGTACTATTTTAATGTGTAAGACATGAATAGATTTTTCTGTAATCATGAATGTTCTTTACTTTGAAGGTTCCTTTACAATTTTCTTTAGTTAATCTCAAATAAAATTTCATTCTCAATATTTTGGTAATTTTTAGTTAAAATTTTATCAAAATAAAATAATATTTTACCATGTTTTCAAAATAGATTTAAATAATCTTTAAAGGTATTTTCATCTATTTCAAAATACTTTAAGGCTTGTTATACCTCACTGAGAATTTGATCATATGATAACTTCCACATTTTTCTCTGGATTTATTATGATGAATATTATTTAATGATGTTTCAATTAAATCTATTTCTTTCTAAAGCATTAATTAATTTATGAGTAAACCTTTATGAAAAAAATTTCTTTTCCATGGGTTATACTATAATGAAATGATGAAATTTCTATGAAACTTTCTCCATTTCCACAAGTTATTATATGATGATATTATAAATTTTTTATGACCTTATAGAACAAATACATATGGTTTTTATTATGTGATGGGTGGGATTAGAATTATATATCCCCTCAATGTATTAGGTAAATATGGGTATTTCTTGAGATAATAAAGACTAGAATAGAGAGTGAACCTAGTTCAGTAAGGGACTCTATCTACTATGGTAGTTATAGGAGTAAACCTTAACTAAGGAAAATATAGAATGGGGAGTGAACCAAATCCACTATGATATCCTTATAAGTGATCATAGACTAAGTAAAGTATTTTTTATACTTATGTGTATGCCCTAAATATGTTTATTATACTTATAATATGATCTCATGGCCAATGATTTATTATTTTTTATTTTGTACATGTATGAATTATGTATTTTTTTATAAAAATCAATATAACATGACTTATGATTAATGATATTTGATTGATTGGGTATAATTATTATAATTTATGATCCTGTTACGATACCCTTATACTTATTATATGATCACTTGATATCATTAATTTATATCTCTTATGTTTACACTTGTTCAACGTCTAATCTCACCCATTATTATGTTTATATTTCATATATTATGAAAAAAGTTTTTGATTAGGGTGCCTCTAATATTTTTATTATGTGATAAGAAATTTGCGGGAGATGGTTAATATATTTCATGAAATAATATGATTGTATATCTAGTCTATAAAGACTCTAAACCTTTATGGTTATAGGGCATGTATTATTATGATATCTATTGAATATTCATCTAAAATGATGTAATATATATGTATAAAATTATTGGGTCACATAATTTAAGGTTTTATATCTCATAAGATAATGAATTTGTATGTGTAAAGTGAATACAATTAGCTATATTCACAATATTTCTGTATCGATGTGATTATGGTTAGCTATTTTCACAAGATTTGTGCATGGATGTGATTGTGGTTATCTATGTTCACACAAATTTTGTGTGGATTTGATTTTGGTTATATATTATCATAAAAATTATGTGTTTACATTATTGTGGTTATCTATATTCACAAGATCATGTGTGGATATGATCACGGGTAGTTATTTTCATAACATTATGATTTACTATTCTTATTCTTATTCCATATTTCTAGGTTATATTCCTATGTTATACTCTAAAAAAAATGATTATTGTGTAATTATTATTCACTATTATTACATGGTATATGTTTGATCATTCGAGATTATGTGTCCTTCCATCATGACTTATGATGTGTTGATAATTTTTCTCTTATTGAGAATTTTTTCTAAAACATTTATTATGTTTTCCATTCCATAAATTATGAATATGACTATAACATGTGATATGTCTAGAAGAAGGTCAATTATTGTATTATTATATATAAATATTCACAATTATGTGAAACAATATTTTTATGTATCTAATCCCATTAGACTCTAAATCTTTGTGTTTTGGGATTATGATATTATTGTGAGATATAATGTTCAATTGCATTGAAATATATGAAATTTTAGTTTGGGTTCTCTCACATTGTATTGAATCTGGTTTGTAAGAATGTGTTTTTTATCATTGGTTCCCAAAGTGTGGGCATGGGGTGCCTCATATGGGGAATCTTAAATTAGAGGAGGAAATATAAGATATAGATAAGGAAATGAAATAATGTTATCCACACACATTCATGGATTTATATATCATTTAAATTTAAATGACTAAATATTTTTAAAAAGGTATTTTAAAAAAACTTTATATATAGAAATAAATAAATAAATATTATTTATGTGTCATCTAAGTCTAATAAAAATCAAAAAAATAGTTATTCATACAAATATAGTACAAAATCCAAGGTTTACATTAAAATCATTTATTTAGAAAATAGGAAAATATTTATTAATAAATACTTTGATTTTAAAATATAAATTCATTGGATCGTGGTATCAAAAAATACTAATATTTATATGAACCATTATTAATAGAATAAAAACAATTAAATTATAATAGATATTTTTTTAAGAGATAATAAGTGAAGAATACATATGATTTTTAGATTATAATGAGGTAATTTCATAGGATTATGAAGATGAAATATAATCATTACTTGGCTGTTGGGATAATTATTATATGATTGTTAGGATGATCAATATTTTTCTGTTATGAAAGATAATCATGTAACTACGAAAAATACCTAATGAATACTGAATATATGGATATTATATATATATATATTGGAATTATTAATCAATAAATAATAATATAAAAAAAATCAATCAGCACAATAATAAATAAATCATTTACACAAGACATGTAATTTTTAATTCAGTTAAAGTTTATAATAAAATATTAAATTTATCATACATTAGAATTTATGTTTAAGTAAGTAAATTCAAATATGGATTCAATAAATAAAAATTAGGTAAATTTAATGTTTTGATCATTTTCAAAAATCGTAAAATATCAATGTGAATATTGAAATATAGTATACAGTCTAATTAACCATGTAAGTAATCAAAAACAACATGCACAAAATAAATAACATAAGGTTAGAATCACAATAGTGGGAAACTACTTCTGGTTATAAAAATAATTTTCGTTCTTATTATTGGGTAAAAAAATATATTTTTCTCATTATTTTATCCATGTTTATTTAATTTTTTATTCAAAAATCTCTCTCCCTTGACTTGTAAGTTTTTTTCACCCCACCCCATTCTCATAAAAAAAATTCTTTTTCCAATTTATGTAGTTCTCTCTAAATTACTCTTTTATATATTGTGTTTTTAAATTTTTAAAAATTTATAAATAATGTAAGTACATTTTATTAATTCTCTAAATCACTAATTATTTTTTACATTGTTTTATATAAATCCAATAAATAATAAGAAAAAATATTCAATTATTATTTTATATCTATTATATTATTGTTTCCATTTTATGTACTATCCATATGAGTTTCTTATTCTTTGTCCTTTAACTTTATCATATGTTTATAAATATACTAGGATAATTCTCATTAATTTTAGTAAAAATATTTCTTGTTTTATTATTTAAATCCATAAGTATGTCGTGTATTTTTATTATCGTGTATATGGAATTTCCTATATATTAAATTTTTGTATTATGATTAAGATATATTTATTTTAGTATTTATAGAGCCTCAAAAGGGAATACTTAAAATATTGATATAAGTGAATATTCTATACCAAAGTATTTGTTACTTTAAATTACTTCTTGAATACTTTTATATCAATAATTTGAATAAAATATTTGGGTTAAAAACTTCTAATATTTAAGGGTATTTTTACATCACTATATTTCTATTCCACTATTTAAAACACTTGTATACAAGTATTATTAAAGGGTGTAACACTTTATTATTTTAGTGACAATCCAACCGTATAATTATTTATAATGATACGAATTAATGTGGTTTATTTTTATTATATATCCAACAACATAGACCCTCTATTCTATATTTTATCAAAGGTTATTCATCTATATAATCATATAGCTTCATTTATTAGGGAAAATATTAATATGTACATATATTCCCTGATTATATATAAGAAAGCCTTAAAATTCAATCGTTGTTGATATCATACTATATCTTTATATGTTTTTCATTTATTTGTAAGAAATTTTCTGTTATGATGAAGTGAATTTTATGAGATAAATAATTGGTGGGGGGAATTAGATAGACTTTTAATTCATAGGTCTGTTTCATGAGATGGTTGTGATAGGGTAATTATAATCTTCTCATCCTATAATAAATGTGTCTTAATACAAGGCCTTGATGATATGATTTTAAGATATCAGACATTACTCATTGCAATTATTATGAGTGTTTTATCATTTTGTTATAAATTGTATGGATCTATGTTTAATATTTTTTTATTGTCTATACCATGTGTTATTATACCATGATTATGTTTTAATTTATGTGTAGCCTCATGATATATTAAACCTTATTGAGCATTTTCACTAAACTATTTATTATATTTATCCATTTTCTTAAGAAATTATGATAAATATTATACATGATCTACTCTAAGGATAATATGAACAAGGAATAATGATGTGTATTAAAAAAAATTAAGTATCAGGTATATTAATTTTTTATTGTAAATATAATATCTAGGAATGTATCAAATTTTATAAGTCTACAAAAATTTTGATCATGTGTAGATGATATTATGTATTTTCTGCCATATAATATAGTTCCACCTACTTTAGATGATTTTAGTTAGAGTTGTTACAGTTTTGACTATACTTTACTATTATATTTTCACTCATTTTGGTTTTTTTGTGTGCTCTCTTCTCAATTTTATTCAAAATTATATTAACTTTAATTAATATATTATTTAAACTTGTGTGGAAATATTCTAACCAGGTAAAACCTCTTAAACCTTCTATATATTTCTTATTTATATACATATATGTTTATTTTATTAATTTCCATTATTTATTACAATATTTTAATCAAATTGGTCTATGACCACTTCTCTTGTTGAATTTACCTATGTCAGGAATATTATTACATGGATAACCAATTTGATCATGGTCATTAGCATAATATTTTAATATTTAAACTTATATGGTTTTCCCCACCTCATTCATATAGTTAGGGTTTTCAAAGATCATAAAGAGAATGAAATTAATAAAAATAATAGATTTTCTAAATTATGAAAAAATATATTAGAAAAGTTAGTAGGAGTGGGAAAATAATAAGAGGAATAACTAATAATGAAACTCAATACATTGAGACTCAAATATTTGAAAGTGTTAAATCATTCTATCTATTAATGTAATAGAAAAAAAGTGAATTATTTCCATTTCTAACTTCTGGTTTCTACAAAAATATAGATTGTGATTTTTTTATTCCTTTAGTATTGTTTTTGGATGATTTTTAGGCAATGATTTTATAAAAACTCTTTGAACCAATGTAGTGATGGTTAATTATTTTTTAAATAACCTTATTCAATTATTTATAACCTCACATGAACATTCCTCTTTACTCTAGAATATCAAGGAATCCCCACTGAGGATTTATATATATTAATTTGAATCTCATAAATCTATATGTAATCTATTTTATTTATTATTTTATATTTTTTAACATTTCTATGTTGTGTTTATATTTTAGTTCTTTGATAAAAAAATTAGTTCTAATTTATAAGATATTATTTAAGATATATATTATAATTTGATTCATTAATATGTTTTTGTGATTTCATACTATAAGTATTTTTATTGTGATATTATATTGTATATTTAATAATAAAATTATTTTTTATTGGGGTTTTAAATAGATAAAATTTAAGAAATAATTAATTTTAATCAAAAAAAAATAATATTATAAAGAAATACATAGTTTAATAATGAAATTGTGTAATTTTGTTTCATATCATGGTTGTATCCCACCTACATGTTAGTGAAAAATGAAAATTATACAATAATTTTCATTAAATTTCTTGATTGATTATCATACCATATAAAATTATAAAATCAAATCACTGATCAAATAAATAATTAATCAAAATATTCAAAAAATAATATTCAAAATAATAAATTGAAAAATCAAAGGTATACATTCAAAAAATATATATAACTAAAAGGGGAGAATAAGAATCAATAAACACATTAAGTATAAAATATAAATTCATTGGATTATAGTATCTTAAAATAATAATAACTATAATAAAAATGGTTACTAGAATCAAAAACATTATAATTGAATTAGAAAATTTTCATAGAGAAAAAAATAAGTATAGGTGTGTTTTTTAAAATAAATATCAAAAATCTATAATAATATATGGATAAAATATGGTCCTTACATGACATTACCCAACCCACTACAACCCCACCTAGGCTAGCATTAAACTGATTGTGCCACCCTAATCCCACCTTTAATAGGCCAGGGGTGCTAACTAACACCTGGAAGGAATAACATATAAAGGAGTCCTTAGATTGTAAAAACCTAAAACATAAATGAATCTCTGATATATAATAAAATACAATATCACCTATATATATAAATATAACAAATAAATTTTATACAACGAGAGAAAGAGACATCAATTCCAAGTACCAATATATAGAGGCAAAATCAAAAAAGGAAATATATTTATAGAAGAAAAAAATGACTAGGTATAACTAACTACAAGTATGGGATGAAACCTCATATTTATAGGGTCTCATGGAATGACTCCATCTGCAACTATTTACATTATGAACCATCATCAAATACTATGTAATAACTCTTAAAACTCTAATAGAATCATTCCCTCTAATGTAGTCACTGAACTATGAAACATCTACATAAAAAAAATATTGTGTGGACATAAATCCTATGAAAGTATAAGTATAAACATTACTAGTATGAAAAATTGAAAACACAAAGTAAAGATAAAACAATAATCTAGATTAAACCCAATATCGAGGAAGAATAGAATATATCCCAAATAAACCAAATATGTTTCACTACTAAGGAAACCATTGGATATGGAAGAAACCAAATCTTAACTACTCATCTTCTCAAAGGATCATGTCACACAAGTATCCAGTGATACCTAGGGTAGTGTAAGTCCCGAAATACCTAAGTCAACAGTTCAATTGAAATTATAACTGGAAGGTAAGAAAAAAGGCTACTAGTATATCAATGTCATCTATATATTGATACATCAAAGTTTTATGAATCATAATATTCTAGTATTTTATAACTTCCATGTTAACTATATAGTAATATAGTGGGATACAACACCTTATTTAGATATATGTGTATCAACTAAGGGATTATCTGAACTCTATAGAGGATCATGCTTGGATATATGGGGGATTATTGACTCCACCTATATAGAACCACACCTCGATATATGGAAGGTACTAAATCCACTGATGGAGGACCCTTCCCTAACATACAGGGGACCACAACCTATCTTGTATATATTTCTAGGAGAGTACTCAAACCCCATACATAGAGGATCACACCTTAATACATGGGGGAGTGTCAAATCTATATCTATTATAAACATCTCACCTTCCTCCTTCTATCTCTACAACATATATAAGATCCTTCAATTTTTCAATTGATAATGTGAACAAATTATAATAACCATATGAATTTTTTTATTGTTCTCTACATAACAATATACACATAATAAACTACTGAAACATCTAAAGTTATCATCTGGTGAGAAACCATAGAGAATACTATAAATTTCATAATGAACAATATGTTCAGTGGGGTACACGGTGTGTAGGTCTCTTAGGCAAGGTTGTTTATGTACTTCAAAAACTCAAATCATGTGAAATACTTACATGGAATGTCTAGTAAGGTACATGATGTGTATAGATAATAAACGCATAAAATAATATGAAATAATCCAAAATAATTCCAATTTATCCTTATGTATCCAACACAGTGTGTGATGAATTTTGTGATGTGTATATATTTATACATGGAATCTCCATGTAATACATGATGTGTAATTCAAAAATAATGATATTATATATATAAGGATCCGTAGACTATTATTATATAGGCTAGGTTACATGAACTGTATGAGTTTTATAAATGGAATGTGGGTCTTACAACATAGGTTGGGTGTGTGCATGGAGTGAATTCTAATACACTCGGTCTAGAGAAATACTATGTGTGACCCAGAGTCGCATAGAATGTGATTTTCTAAATAGATTTTGTCAAAGTCAAAAATAAATTCATACAATGATATTTTTTTGGGATACAAGACATGTGACATTCATTTCATGTAAAAACTATGGCTGGAGACTTATAGGGCATGTGGGATGGGACTACACATGATGTGGTTGGGAATTTCCAAAGAACCTTGTTTTTATATCACTATTTTTTCAACCACCTTCACCTTTATCCATGACACCACTATCAGCTGAACCCATCACCACTAAACTCATCATTTCACCCCACCATGGTGATTATTGGGAAATATTCATCATTAGTTTATCATTATTTTTTCATTTATCAAAGTGCACCCAAAACGATCGCTTTTCCTTTATCAAGCCCTCAAACCTATGGTTCTATAATTATCCTCTATTATAGAATCATTAAACAATATTTAAACTCATGCATGTAGAAAAGGAGAAAAATATTCAAGATGGTGGTCACCACTAGAATACCCGACCACCCAAGGATAGGTTCACATTTTATTTATTCAAAGAACATGAGTATAAGACAAGAATAGAATCACCACACGTGAGTAGAATAATTTATAAATGGTTTATGAATATTTTAATAGGATTTATTTCAAAAATAAATAATCTATTAAATATATTTTTCTATCAAAGATAATTATTATTTTAAATTATCATTATAAATAAATTTCATGTTTGAGAAATAATCCATGGAAAATAATTGATATAAAAATTCACAAAAATGTAGGGAAATCATCCCCATGTTCATCCCATACTATAAATAAAACATCTAGAGTATTAAACTGGCATAAAATGGAGAAATATAATCAAAGTAAAATATTATTTTCTTCATTATTTAGAAAATAATCCAATAAAATTATCATATCTAACATCCATTGAAACATATTTCTCTTCATGATATAAATATACACTAATAAAATAAGTAACATAACAATGATTCTAGGGATAAAATAAAGGTTTTATCATTTTACATACCTTAAGAAAAAGAATAATCAATTTTATATAATTATTATTTCTCAAATTTATGATTATTTTCCTTCACACAAAAGCATGTTCATTTTATAAAAAAATTAATTAGAAATATATAATTTTTAAATAAGAAATTTTTTCTTTGGTTCCCACTAAAAACCATTGTTGATGGAGAAACAAATAGATCATGTTTTTGACCCATTTGAAATACTAATGAGTTTTTTCATAATAGTAAACCTTGATTAAATAACTATGAAATATTTTTTCTATTGAACATCTTTTTATCCCTTCATTATTATTATTCATTTCATCCTGTAATGATTCTAAGTGATTCGATCATGAGAGGAAGCGGATATAATCACATATCATAAATGAGGTGATTAAAACAATAAGAATTTATGTAACAATGTAACATTGAAAACACTTAATGACTACATCATGTTACTTAATTTTCATTGTTTCCACCACCATGAAGAACTATTTGAACTTGTTCTTCGTAGTACAGAAAGAGAGATATATTATTCTAGATTTATTTCCACTAATAGAGAGGAGATAAAGGGGATAGAAATTCCATTAAAAATCCCAATGGTATAGTTTCATAAATTTCTTTCCCAAAAATCTCATCATAAATCCCCTTAACTCTCACTCTAATTTTCCCACATAAACATATTAATCAAATACCATCATAATTTTAAAAATATTTTGTTAATGTTAGGTTACAGAACTCCCCATAACACATTATCATCATCATAAAATGTATCTAAAATTTCAAAAATTCATGTCATTATCATGATATTACACACAACAAATGAAAATAATAATTTATTTTTATTTTATTTTAAAGTGTGAAAATAATCGGTCCTGTGGTTCAAGGGATTTCCCTAGAAATTATTTATTTCCTATGAAAAAAACCACATTTAAGACACAATTGAGGTGTAAAAATTTTGATTCAGGACACTTTTTAGGAGTTGTAAAATTTTCAGACTTGTGGGATTAGTCTTTATTTATTTACTAAATATAAAATATCCCCAAGAATTAAAACTGGCATGGAATCTCACCAAAATTCAACCCAATGTTAAATACTACATTTTAAGTTCAATGGAACAATCAAAAAAATTACAAGGTCAATGTTTACTGTAAATTTAAAATTTTACCCTCTTTAAGATACTTATCCCATGAAACTCAAAAATAAATTATGCCTCACTTATTAAAAATATGGGTGGCTACATTTCACCTATTTTAAACATTATCTTCCTCAAAAATTAAACAAAATGATCTATTAATCATAAACTCATTAAAACCCACATGAGAGAATTTCCCCTTGTATTAGTCCCTAAGCAAACCCAATACACAACTAATAATAGAAACACTCTTCACCTATATATTGGAATCATCCTACTTGGTCATATCCTGATAAGGCCTAAGAAAAGGGTATATTCTCTTATCATGCAGTTTCCAACAAGAATTTTCATTGATGGCTTTTCAAATCATAGGTTACCCATCCAAATATAATAAATTGAACTATAAACCACAAAAAATATCTTTATAAACACTCATAATTAAGGTCTCTATCATAGAGATGATCACCCTCCCCACCTTTAATGAGAAAAATGAAAACCATAACTTTGAATCCACTACTGAATTTCATCTCATAGGGTTATGACCACTCTATGAGAAATTGATAGATAAGAAAACCAAGACACGGTATCAACCTCTTTAAACAATTATGAAAAAACCCAAATATCATAAATTAGCTAATCTACCATTATCCTAAGAATATAGTCCTAAAAATTCAAATAACCATTCTCTATCTGCTCTATACTCTATAATAGTATCTTCATAACTAGGGTGACTATAAAAAATACCATTAGAGTAACATCATACACTATATATCAAAAATAGACACACAACAAACACCAAAGATCTGATACCACCAAAGATATACTATCATTATGTCTCATAACCACTAAGTAACCTTAGTTATAAACTTTTAATCACCACCCAATAGGGTCTATGAAATACCTCACTATTCAATTATCAAAGAAATATGGCATAATCCCCATCATTAAGGGAATGTTCCGGGATAACTTCCTATGAATACCATATTTCAAATGATACCTAAATCAATATTTCAATATATGGTTTATCATGTCCATATATATATGAGGAAAATTACAACAAATGAAAAACATATAATCACTTCTATGAAATCTAACAACTAAGTATATCTTCTTAGATCTCACCAATATGAACTAATCTCAAATCACTTACTAAGGGTGTTAGGTACCATATCACCATTGTATCACTCTGAACACCTAATCCATTATAGCATTGATATTAATATAGATTAATCATTAAACCAATATCTTTAATATCATGGCAGGAAGGATAGATTTCCAAAATCTAAAAACTTTCACCCTGAGGGTTTTTTCATCATTGGTATTCTTGAAACTTGTCCAAAATAACCTCCAAATGATATAGATTCTCACCCTCTATTTTAGATCAAATGTGGAAGAATCTATAAATATAATTAAAAATACTCTGTGGGCCTTATAATAATAACATTATATCTATTACTTCTAACATCCAAAGTAGGATTTTTACGATGTCCCAATGACACCTTTAACACTACTTGTGGAGTGTTATTCTTATATAGAATGAGAAATTACAAAAGAGACCTAAGATTAATCTCTTGGAACCACTAGTTGAGAAGATCACATAAATCACAATTAAAACCTTCCTATAGTAGGTCCAAAAAATACACATCAGATCATTGAGCTAATCTATGCTATCCAATAACTAGTAAGAAATATCCATAAAACCTCTAGGGTAGACTGATAAAAGAATTTATTTCTCAAAGATGGTAACCTTAAGATATTATCTAGGATAGAATTATCAAGTTAAACAGTAATTATTGGTAACAACTCCACCATATTTCAACATGATACGAATTATAATGGATGTACAATTATTAGAAACCAAAAAAATATTCTTACCCACTAGATGAAAATTTCACACTTTCAATAAACATGAATAAAGGATATCCACCATCAGTAGGAGTCTTTAACCATCATGATTTGGATAAAATCTCTACTAGAATAATAAAATCCTTGAAAAAAATATTAGAATAGAAAATGTCTCAATATGACATTTATGTGAATGACTGTATATGATTTCATCACAAATTTTACATCCAACCATGTTAGAAGTTTCCTACTCTCAGTCATCTGCCACATGAAACCTTCTAGAATCTGACCATTAGTACTTTGAGTCTGATAACGATTACCTAAATGTGGTAGATTCATATTTCCTAAAGCATCTTCTATCTCTATATATTTTTGTATCACCAACTCCCCACTATAACTTCCTTATAGAAACCTTTTAGAGACTTATATAGGAAAATTGATAATCTAAAATATTCCCTTACCATGGATATTCATCCACTACGCTTCCTTGTCTATTTGTAGGAAAATTTTCCTTATTTTTTAATCTCGAATACACTACACTAAGAAAATATCAACCATCAAAACCTCAATTTAGATATATGGTATATCTATGGGATGAAGGATGGGTACAAATCAAATTTTTTTATCTTATAATAGTTTAGTTTCTTAAACTTCCAAGCTTCGAGGAACCAATTTTAAATTGGGATCAGTTTTAATTATATCAAAAAACCTAAGTAGAATATCTAACACAAATCACTATAGGAAAGTACATTTGTGTTTTTGGATAAACATAAACCAATTATTCGTTCAACCACAAAAGTTAATCAAATACAAAAATCATTAAATGTTCAACTGATTACCTAAACAAGTATGCATCAGAAATCTCAAACTCCAATCAATCCTCTACCTTTTTAGGATTAGTATCACCTCTAAATCTCTTTGGGTTTTTATCACTAATTTTCTCATAGAACATCTAGAATGTAGGTAATGTTTTTCATCATAATGGAAACTACCATCTATGCTAATAAGAACATCCTTAATAAGTATAATTAATGTAAAATATATCCTCTGATCATGGGGTAAGTATACCTCACAATCAGACTCTGAATTGATGCCTCTTCACTCAACTATGAGAGGATCAAGCACTAATATTGTAATATCATGACCTAAACTATAAATAAGATCTAAATACCATGGGAAGCATCTTCAACTAGATAAGAAGGGCCTACTATTTAATTAGAGCATATCTGGTTGGGATGAGAAAATAAGGACATGAAAATATCATAAATAACCATGGAATTATGTATGTTTCAACTCACTTGTATGTTGATAATGATTCCTTGAAGTTTCAAGTCAACCAAAATGCTATCAAATTCCTAGAAAAATGTTGAATTTTCCATGACCCAACCTACTATGGTCTAACCCATCATTACCCTAAGCCCACCTCTAATAGGCTAGGGTATGGAGACCGGAATTGAGTAGGAATATCCCACAAATGGGAGGCATTATCCTAATATAACTATAAAAATGCACACATATCCGATCCCACATAATGCTGAGATGTAAAAAATGAAAAAATGCATGAATTCATTTATAATACCACAATTAGAGTATGAAATTAAAGTACTGAAATCAAAAAAGGGTCTAGATAAAATTCAAACCAAAAAATATATAGAGTCCAACCTTCTCCAATGGAGAGGACTAAATTCAAATGACATCTCGTAGAAAACACCTTGGTCTGAAAAGATCAAGATATACACCACTAGCTTCGCATCCTCCAAGGATGACATCGACAAGGTAGACATTTTCATAAGATAAGACAGGTGTGAGGAAAGCCCATGCAGGGGTGAGTATAAAAATACCCAGTAGGACACCCTAAAACACTAAACATGAATCGTAAAGTATATTAAGCTTAATAAAAGGATATAAAAATCAATTTATAACAAAAAAACACCCATATATAATTAATAAAGACACCACACCACCTTCCAGTCATAACTAACTACCATCCATAGGATTATACTCAAAGAAATGATTATTCAGGGAGAATCCACTTTGTGAGCCATGATATCACTAGAGACACTCATCCAACTATTCAATATCATTGGGCCCTACCTAAGAAAGCTCACTAGTCTCAGAAAACCCTGATACCTAGATAAGGGTTCATTTCTAGTATTGTTGGGGGGACAAGACAAACCAAATCTTGATGAACCCACTACATTGGGGATACTATGCCAACAATACCACGAACCCTACTAATATGTAAATATTTGTGGAGGATCAATTCCCTACTGAAGGAGTTCATTATAATTCCACAAAATCTATCTAGGGTATAAATATGATAGAGGATCACACTCCAATCTCACAGAGGGATGCTGAAAACTATATATGAGACTCATCCTCTAGTGGAGATCAAAATCATGTGATGTGGATGCAATTCCACACTTTAACCTAAAGATAATGGAATAAGGGAACACACACAACCAAGGTTGGTCTAGAATAAATAAATGAACAACTAAAAACACTCTTTAATGGGGTACACATAATTTACTAGTGGTGCACAAAATTTACATCTATCCCCAAGTCTTCCCATGTGGTAAATCCTCAAAAAACATGTAAATATCTAAATACATGGTCTATAGGGACATTACATGGAATGTAACAATCACTCAACACCTATCTGTGTGTTGTTGTTCATGTATGTGTACTTATCAAAGTACACATTGAGACATCCCAAAGTGTTTACACAGTGTGTGGCCATGCCACACGATGTGTGATGCTTAACTCATTGTGGAAACTCTATCACCAAATAGGGTGGTCCAACATGGCGTATAACATATCATTACATATCGTGTAATGTGGGATTTTCCAGATCTACTGGTTCCTCCACTACATCATCCACCACCTCACTAGAGTCTCCGTCCTCATCATATTCTAAATATAGGGGGTCATCCAAGCCTATAGTCATTAATGAATGGGATTTAAAGCTTTGAATCTGATTGGAAAACACCACATTGATCCATCTATGTTTGTCTCATTGAAAATGAGTTGAATGGGAACCATAAATCCATTCGGATCTGCCTCCAATCTTCCACCAACATCACCACACATCGATCGCACCATCAATCATGAACCACACCCATAATATTGGTCTGTTGTAATGTAGAATGGTCAAACAATAAACAAATATTGAGTATTCATAAAACCACACACCAAAAAAAATAAAATCGATGAGTGTGTGAATAATGGGGGAAGAAAACCACAAAAAATAAAATGTGATGAATGAACCTACAACTTTTTTTACTTATCCTTTATTAATTATCAAATATAATGACTAGATAAGCGGAAAAACCTCAATGAATAATTAAAATTCTATACATTTAATTCTACCAATGATGCACATATCAATTCAATTTGTGGAATTAATATACATAAATTTAGGATTAAATAATATGTTGTAAAACAAAAGATGAAATTTCCTACCTAATTTTTGGATCGATTTTTGAAAAAGAATGGTTGTCTTACTATTGTTGACAAGATCCATTTACATTATTAGTGCAACTATTCATGATCCATTCTTGATCCAATTTTAATTTCCATGATCTCTCTCTTCCAGCAGTCTCTAAGTCTTAAAGGTTTAATGGCCAACCCTATACCAAAACCTATAACTATGCATTTATAAATTAAATCATTCACTATATCAAATGAAATAAATTGACTCAAATAATTGATTTATTTTATTATTTCCATTCCCGCAAAATTTTTTCCACAAATATCTCATTCTGATAGAGGTTATTTCATTCCAAGGGTAAAAAACCATGTTCTAAACTCTACAGTACCCTCATATTTCTAATCTGATACCTCTTTTGGGAGTTATTCAACTTTTCTTGGAAAATTTTGTATGCATGTTATTTAATATATTTCAATAATTTATTCCAAGAACAATGGGCCTCAGAATCACATGTTGTCCCAACACCTAGTCTATAAAATAATCTATATAATATCTAAAAATAATACATGGAAAATAAAATTCATTACATTCTTCCTACCTTAGGGTTTTTTTCTTAAAAAGAGAAAAATATACTCAAAATGATGAGGGTACTGGGATCATATTTGTGTATCCTACTCTCGGGTGCTCTCCTGAAGATTCATGTGCTACAATTGGACACACACTAGGGGAATAAATCACCCAAAATGGATTCTATCATTATGATACTCAATCTTCACCAAGTACTCTGAAAAAATAGGTTCATCCTTGATGTCCATATTACCCAAGTCGATAACATTTAATGAGTTTTGCACATACCTCCTCAGCTATGAAACTGGAAGACGTAATGTACCTGGACCAACTATAGTGGTAGAGCTAAGTGGTATGTTGTCTCACCAACTCTATGCAATATCTAAAAAGGACCAATGAATCTTAGAAATAACTTTTCATATATACCAAATCTATTCAATCCACATCAATGTGAAACCATTAAAAATACATAGTATCCCTTATCAAACTCAATAAGTCTTCATTGTTGGTACTCATAAGACTTATAACAGCTCTGTGTATACCTCATTCCCTTTTGGATGATCTACAAAACCTCTATAGTATCTTACACCTACTCTAGGATCATGAGTTCTACCTTGACTGGATCAGTCCAAAAAAATGGTGACCTATAGTATCACCCATAAAAATCCATGAATGGTTCCATAAAAATAGTGAAATTATATTATTTTACATAAATTCCACCAAGGTTATATGATCCTCCCAACTACATCCAAATTACAACATGAAAACCCATAGAAATTCCTCAAATACCTAAATATCTCTCTCTGTCTGATCGTCAGTATGGGGGTGAAATGCCATGCTCAAGCATAACTGAGTCCAAAAGGCCTCCTATAACCCTCTACATAAACATGATGTGAATAGAACATCATAGTATGAAATTATCATCAAAGTAACTCCATTAATCTGGACTATCTCCAGCATGAAGAGGTGTCTCAAGATCTCTACTAAACTCTACTCGCGAATGGCTATGAAGTGGGAAGACTGGGTGAGTCAGTCTCAAATCACTCATATAGGATCATGTCCCCTAGACTTACATGGTAAACACATTACAAATTCTATGGATATACCATCTCATTTCTACTCTGGCACCTCAAGGGGTTGAGCTAAATCCATTGGAACCCGGTGCTCATCCTTCACCTATTGAAAAATGAGGCATCAATAGGAAAACTATAAAAGTACATTATTTATTCCTAGCCACCAAAACTAATGTTAGAGTTCTTGGTATATCTTTTCCACACTTTTATGTACCACCAAAGAGGATGTATGAAACTCATGTGTCACCTCCTCCCACAACATCAAAGGTACCATCGTCCATCCTCTGAAAATGATAGTGTGCTTCCCACCTTCAAAATGTCAATTAGAAGCATGTCCGGTGGATATATGAGTATGTAAGGTATCAAAATCGATATCTTCATGATGAGAATCAATGAAAAACTATAAAAGTTGTGGAATAACAACCATAGACAATAGAAATGAAGCAACATCTCCTTACATTAAGGAAAAATGTAATGAGGCTAACAGCTCTGATGCCCTGGCCAAAAAATGAGAATAATATATCCTTATGAGGGTATCCTATACCACATTTCCCTTACCAATAGTATAGTCAATCTCTAAGTTATAATCTTAATGGAACTCTAGACATCACCTCTATCTCAAGTTAAGATCATTCTAAGAGAAGATATAGCTGGGTCTCTTGAGGTTAGAGTAGATAATAAACTACTCACCCATTAGGTAGTGTCACCACATATTTAGTGATACAACCATAGTTTCTAAATTAAGATCATGAGTCATGTAGTTATTCTCATGTGTTCTCAACTAACATAGACCATAAGAAATCATCACATTCCTCTACATTAGAACACAACCAATTCTTGTCCATGATGCATCACAAAACACTAAATTATTGACACCCTCCTCTGTAAATATCAATATGGTAACGCCGTACAACCTCTTCCTCAGCTCCTAAAATCATTTTTATCACCTTTTCATCCACATGAAAGGCTACCCCTTTCAGGTCAAAGCTATCAACGGTGCTGCCACATTGGAGAAATCGAGTACAAATCTCTAATATTTTCCTTCCAACCCAAGGAAACTTTACACCTTGGTAACACTCTTGGGTGGATCCCAAGTAAGAAGTGACTCAACCTTTACTGGATCCACTTCTAATTATTCCTATGATATGTCATTTCTCAGAAAGTTGAAACATCGATATATTTTCATAAATATGGTTCTCTCAGAGTGTGTCTAGAACCATTCTCAAGTGCCTCATGTGCTCCTCTTTAGACGTCGAGTATACAAGGATGTCATTCATAAAGACTACCACAAACTGGTCTAAGAAAGGTTGAAATATCTATTTCATGAGTCCCATTAAAGTTTATGGGGCGTTCATCATGTAAACGGCATCACAAAGTACTCATAGTGACCATAGATACATCTAAATGGCGTCTTCGGTATATCCTCATCTCGTACTCACAGATGGTGATAACCTAATGTTAGGTAAATATTTTAGAACCATCATGATCCTCTCAAATTATTGAAGATTTAATAAAAAAATTAGTGGATACTTATTAATCACAGTCATCTGGTTCAGGCACTATTAATCGACACATATCCTCAAACTCTTGTTGACCTTCATGGAAAAAAATATTGGGGCTACCTAAGAGGAAACTATGGGTATCACAAAGAACTTCTCCTAAAATCCCTCCATATACACCTAAATCTAAAAAATATCTATGGTGTTAATCTGGTATATTTTTGTAGATATCGATGTTGTATTGGGATGAAATTAAATGCCTAATCTTGTATCCTTGTGGGGAGGTATACCTGAAATGTCTTCAGGAAGGATGCACTCATACTCTTCCACCATAGTAAGAAACCGATAACCCAAATCATCAAATGATCTAATATTAATGCTATCAATCTGGTGAGTAATTACCTACACTCTCATATTCCTAATATCATCCTACACTGTCAAGGTTTTCTTTTCACCCACAAATGAAAACCTAGTCCCATAACTAGGAAAAAATCGTATCCTCCACCAAAAATAGTCAATCTGGGAATGAACTGTGGATATCCATTAGATACCTAAAATGATTTCATAAGGCCTCATTACAACTAAAAAGAAATACCATACAAAACTATTTCCTCTAAGAGTTAGGTCTCATGGTCGGCACAAGTGCATGATCGTTGAGTCACTACCTGTTAGAGTCTCCAACCACAAGGGTCGACTCAAAAACTCAACCAAAATCTCTAAGTCTCAAACTATAGAAGTGTAATAGAAGAAATGACTTTAAATTGTGTCCATCAGTACTGTAGCTAATGTATAAAAGTCACATATTATACCCCGTATCATCCATGGAGCCTCATAATCATAGGCCTCCACATCCTATAGATGGACTTGTCTATAATCACCAGATCCCTGAGCCTAGTGTTGACTACCTAGGGGTGGTGGTGGTAACAGGTCAAACCTCTGACCACCTACTGCTACTTTGTTAGCCCCTCTTCCACATCTTATACCCTACATACCACCTTGTTCTTTCTTATGTATCTTTGATAGCGGTCCCTCGACCATATCATGATTATTTTTACAATGGGTTGAGAAATTATAATCCATATGTCCCAAAACATCACAGGGGAAACACCACCTCACTCACGGCTAATTTGATCCATCAAGAAAGCCCAGAACTGATAACCCTATATACGGGGATCACGTCATGAAGCATCAGACACACTTATAACCTTGTTACTTCCATCAACTACATGTTATCAATGTCTCATATCTCAAGTGCCCACTACCAGAACTCACTATCAATTCCTACTCTTCTGGGAAGCTCTCCACCACCAAGGTCCACTCAAGAACCCCATCATAAGTGGGAATCCAAAGGGATAACACTAAATAATCGATGCCATAATGTAATACCTCCTAAATGGTATATTCTCTAAAAAATTGACCATGAACAATATCCATAGAGTATCGCGAGAGATTAGGAAATATCACTTAGTATTCTATTATAGTCAAACTAACCTACTAAATATATATAAGATCATATAAACACTAATCGTAACATGGTCGGATATAACTCCTCACTGAAGAGGCACTCAAAGTTTGACCAGGAGAGAGTTGTCTCATCTTGTGACTAAGTCACTAATCTCCATTATTTCCTAGAATATCCTTGACGAATACTCTCCTAAAGGAACACCATCTGATCTGTTGGCATCCTCACTAAGAAAAAAACATGAGTAACTACCTCTAACCAGTCCTCAGCCACCTAGGGGTCTGGCTCACCCCGAAACCTGGAAGGTCGCCACCTTTGAAACATGTTCGGTGCACTCAACCTATGTGTATCCTCATCTGGAACTACTATCACTAGTTGTTGATCAACAGGTGGTGGTATATCTAGTAAACCCTTCAAAGGTGATATCTATGATATAGGACCCTATACAAAAGCCTCATCACTTTGTGGATCATCCCCAATATCATGCGGTGAAATCATGGTCGGCTATCTGTGTGGAGGAATCCTAAAATAAAAGAAGATTTACCATGGTCAAAAGAGAATATATGGGGAGTTGAATCAAGAAACACATTGTAAAATCACAACCCATTATTATATGATGCATATACAAAAAAATCCTATTAACCAATGTTATCATGTACTGAATCAAGAGGAAGGTAATCATAGTCTTGTTGTATAGATACATTGGCCCCCGCACCAACACTGGATTCCTTAGACTAAAAGTCAAACTAGAAAAACTTAACACTCTTTACCCAAACCAATATCACTAAATATGGTCCTAAGGTAGAAATAACTACTCTTATACCACTCTCTCATGACTTAGACTTCCAAGTTCCTACCTGTGACTACCCTAAACCCACCTCTAATAGGCCAAGGGATGGAGACCAGTGATGCGTATGCATATCCCACAAAATGGAGGAAGTATCCTAAATTACCTATAAACAGACATAAATATCCAATCCCACACAATTTTGAAATTTAAAAAAACTAAATAAATTCATTAATAAATCTATAATCCTATAACCATAGTACAACAGAAAAATAATGAAACAAAAAAAGTGGAAAAATACAATTCCAAAAAAATGTAAATAGTCTAAAATGCTCCAAGGGTGAAGACTAAATCCAAATTAAAGATCCTGAAAAATACCTTAGTCTAAATTTTTCAATCTACGATCCACCCACTCTGTGTCCTCCAAGGAAACCATCTACTGGGATGTCTTCTTCATAGGAGATGACACGTGCGGGCAGAGCCCGTGCAAGGGTGAGTATAAAAATACCCAATAGGACACCCTTAAAACACTAAACATGAATCATCATGTATAGTCAAATCAATAAAAGGATATAAAAATTAATTTAAAATAAAAACACCCTGATATACTCAAGAAAGACACCACACCATCAGGAAGACATAACAAACTTCCATCCATGGGATTCTGCTCAAAGCTAAACTCATTCTAGGAGAATCCACTCCATGAGACATGATATCACTATAAACACTCATCTAAGAGTTCAATATCATTAGTCCCCATCCAATAAATCTCCCAGGTCTCAAAATAAACTGATACCCAGATAGGGGATAACACTCAAGACCGCTAGAGGAAACCATGAACCCAATATGGATCAACCCTCTATATAGGGGATTGTATGCCAATGATTCCATGAACCCCACCAATATGGAATTCAATATGGTGGATCAATTAATTTATCAAAGATTTCATGCTGATTCCAAAAACCCCAACTAGGGTATAAAGATGATAGATTATCACATTCCAGTCTCACATGGGGTCACCAAAAACTATATCTGAGACTCATCCTCTAGAGGGGATCACAATTCTATAATTTTCATGAAATGTTGCGTTGTACCCTAGAGGTAATGGACCAAGGGAACACACTCAAGAAATACTAGTCTAGACTAAGGAAATGAAGATCTATAAACACTTTTTAAGGTTGTACATGGAGTGTACTAGGGGAACATGGTGTGTCCAGATATCCTAAAGTATGCATGTGTGTTATAACCTCACACAACAAGTAAATATATAAATACACGTCATTTAAGAACATTACATGGTGTGTAGAGATCACCCAAAACCTACTCATGTTCCACTGGCCATGTCTATCTACTTATCGAATTACACACCCTGCCATCACGAAGGGGTCACATGGCATGTGGCCATGCCACATAGCATGTGATAATTAACTCACCATGGACACCCTATCACTACATAGGGTGGTCCCACAAGGCATGTAATGCCTCATTACACATCATGCGATGCGAGATTTTCTAGATCTAATGGTCCTCTATTATATCAACCATTGCTTCTTTAGAGCCATTTTTCTCATCAGATTCTATATATCAGGGGGTCATCCAAGCCTCTAGCCACCAGAGATCAGTATTCAAGGCTTTGAATTTGTTTGAGAAACACCACATAGATCCATCTGTAGTTTTCTCATAAAAATTGGGTTGAATAGGAACTGCAAAACTTCTATGATCTACCTTCAATCATCAACCACCATCATCGCACCTCAACCACACCATCGATCATGGACCACACCTATGGTATCGATTCATTTCACTACATAATGGTTATGCAATTATTGAATACTGGGTATTCATCGAACCACATTCCAAAAGAAATGCACAAGATGAAAATGTGAAGAATAGGGGAAGAAAACCACAATCCATAAAAATTGAGGAATGAACCTTGACCATTGTTCATTTGTCTTATATTCATTTTTGTAGAGAAGAATGAATAAAGAGGAATAAAAATCAATGAAAAATTAAGATTATATCTATTTAATTATATCAAAGATGAATATATCAATTTTATTTGTGGAATTGATCTATATTCATCCAGGATTAAATAATGGGATGGAAACACAAGATCAAATGTCCTACCTGTATTTTGGATCAATCATTGATGAATAATAGTTGTGTTTCGATCATAATCGAGATCCAAAAACTTCATTGGTGCAATGAACCACGATCTAGTCTCAATCTGATGTTAACTACCAAGATCTCTCTCCTCTAGCGGTCTCTATGTATCTAAGGTTTATCATCCAACCCTAGGGAAAAACTTATAACCACATATTTATAAATAAAATTATTCACTATATCAAATAAAATAAATTAACTCCAATAAATAATTTATTTTATTATTTCCACACCAACGATGAATTTTACACAAATTCCCCATAACGAAAAAGATTATGCCACACCAAGGGTAAAACCCACATTCTAAACTCAATGATTCCCTCAGATTTCTTATCCAGGTCGCCATTCTGGATTTATTTAACTTTTTTTGTAAACTTTTGTGTGAATGTTATTTAATATATTTAATATATTTCAAACATTCATTTTGGACACATTAGGCCTCAGAATCACACACCATCTCAGTGCATTATCTAGAATATAATATATAAAATATCTAAAAATAATACATAGAAATTTTGAGTCATTGGAAAATTGGGAACTAAACCATTATTTGTCTCCCATATCTGATAACCAAATTAAAGACCCCCTTAGCATCATTACCCTAAATCCTAAACCAAAATTCACAAGAACATAAAATAAAAAATATATATCCCTAATATTAAAACTACTCTAATAACATTATTACCCAACTTGACCCACCGATAACCCACCTAGGTAAGTGGTAATCTATGTATTCCACCCCAAGACAACCAATAACATACTAGGGGCTAGGAGCTAGCACCAAGAAGGCATAAAATGTATTGGAGTCCCTAGCCTATAAAAACCTATAATAGAAAAGGAATATTTGATGTATAATAAAATAAAATAGCAGTCAAATATAAATATATAAAATTCTAACTATATTCAATGAGATCACAAGAAATCAATTCTTAGTATAAATCTATAGAGTTGAAATCCAAAAAAGGTAAATATATATGAAAAATATAATAACCACCATGTAAAAATAACTACGAGTATAGAATAATACCTCTTCTCTATAGGATATTTTGTAACAAACAATCTCTAGAATTTCTTTCATTGTGAACCATAATTATTAATTGAGTAATATATCCTTTAAATTCAACAGATTTATTTCTACCAATTTCATATATGAACTTTGAAACATCTATACAAACATAACATGTGTGGGAATTAATATCATATAGGGGTGAGTATAAACATACCTAGTATGGGACCCCAAAAATACAATGTAAATATAACCCAATAAGTAAGTACAAACTCAATACCATTTAATAATAGAAGTTATCACAAAAGAACCAGATATTATATAATCACTGCTACAAAATAAAAGTCCTTTAACAGTGTTAAAAATATCTTTTATCAGTGCTAGAGAAGCACTAACTACTAGAGCGAGATTAAAATCCATAGTATTTTATTAATTCTTTTAAAAGGGATGATAAATGGACATACTATACTTTTTTGTAACAACACACTAAAGTATCAATGCATTGTGTTGTATAATCACACTATAACACTAGTGTAGTGTTCTGTAATAACACTGCATCACTAAAAACACCATGAAATATAAAAAATCAAGTACGAATATAGAATTTCAATGAAATAAAATTTAAAATACAAATACAAGAAGAAAACACTATATTATAGGCATTTAAAACATTGGTTTATATAATTACATAGGTACAAATTATTACACACATTGAAAAATAGTAGTCTTCCTTTGTCTTTTGATCCTAACCCCTTCTTGAGAAAAAACCTCATGTATAATTCTTATGTTAGTAATAATATTAAGAAATAATTTAACAATAACTGTTAATTTTAATCTAAACTTTGAGTCATACAAGGAACTATTTGTATAGTATTGAGTTTCTATTGATTATCGTATGTCACACTATTTCTTGTTCTTCTTCAATCATTACCTCTACAAAAATAACTAAATAATTATAATATAAAAATGATAAGAAAATTAATTAAGTAATAGCATATATAATGATGAGAAAATAATCTAGGCTCGTTTGCTTGGTTCAAGCAATGTGATGCACATTTTAAACTAAAATGATACTTATATATTAAAAAGATGCACTTGGAGTCATATCAGACACACTAGGCATCAGATTTACATTTGGATAATTATTACACATCTCAAATGACTTATATATCATTTTTCTAAAGTATAAAAACAATAAAAATGTATTTTCTCAATTTTAAGTATGTTTCTTGTCTTTTTTACTAAAATTTCATTTTAAACTGAAAACACATACTTTGACTCATAACAGTCACATAATGTGTCAGTTTGACATGATAATAATTATTATACGTCAAAAATGACTTATGAATCATTTTACTAAATTATAAATACAATCTGAGTTGGTTTTCTCAGTTTATACTTAGTGACACTTCTTGAACTAAAATGTCGATTTTAAACTGATAATAGACACATTGAGTCATACCAGATGCATTGTGTATCTAATTGAGGTTTTTATGATTCCTACATGTCACAAATGACTTATGGATTGTTTTCTGAAAGTATCAAAATAATACGAATGTGTTTTCTCTATTTTGAGAAGGTTAGTTTTCCTTTTTACTAAAGTTGATGTTAATTTTAACTAAAAAATGCACTTGGAGTCATGTCGATTACACTGTGCATGAGATTGAGGTGGGAATAATTATTACGTGTCCCAACTAGATTATGGATCATTTTCATAATGTATCAAAACAATATTAATTCATTTTTTTAGTTTTGATTATGTCCCATTTCTTTTTTACTTAAATGTCATTTTAAACTAGAAACACGCACTTTGACTCATACCGATCACATTATGAATTGGTTTTATGTGAGACCAATTCCTAAACATCATAAATAATATATGAATATATTTACTAAATTATTAAGAAAATATGAGAGCTTTTTTTTCAATGGGTGGCATTTTTTGAACTAAACTGTCAACTCTGAACTAATAACTGAAACATTCGGTCATACTGGGAACATCATGTATCGATTTGAGGTTAATTTCATTCCTACATGTAAAAAATGACCTATTTATCATTTATATAAATTATAAAAATATTATAAATGTGTTTTCTTTGTTTTAAGTAGGTCAGTTGTCATTTTTAACAAAATCTATGACAATTTTAAATAAAAAGACATAAATGGAGTCATATCAGTCACATTGTGCGTCGGATTGAGGTGAGGATGATTCTTACATGTATCAAATGAATTATAGATGATTTTACTAAAGTATAAAAACAATATTAATGTTTTTTCCTTATTTTTGAGTATGTCACTTGTTTTTATTACTAAAATGTCATTTTAAATAGGAAATATGCACTTTGACTCATATAGATCACATCATATATCAATTTTATGTGAGACTAATTCCTACACATTACAAATGAATTATGAATCTATGTCCTAAATTATCAAGAAAATAGATTTTTTTTATATTTCTAGTAGGTGGCATTTTTTGAACTAAAATAACAATTTTAAACTAATAATAGACAGTTGTGTCGTAGTGGTCACACCATGCATAGAATTGAGGTGTTTCTGGTTCCTACATGTCTCATATGACTTATGAATTTTTTCCCTAAAATATCAAAACAATTGAAATATATTTTATTGGTTTTCAGTATGTTAGTTTTCTTTTTTACTAAAATTAATGTCAATTTTGAATAAAAAGAAGCACTTTGAGTCATACTGATCACACCATGTGTCAGAATGAGGTGTTTCTAATTCCTACACATCCCAAAGTCTCAAAAAATTATAAATAATAATGTTACCATATTTCCATTATCTTTATTTGTCGAACTTCTAGCACTACATATTGAATCGATGTTCTTAGCTGAAAAAACCTTTCTCATTATTGAAATTCAGAAGAGTATTGGAATTTTATGTTCTGATTATATCACAAGAAGTAACCACAATGGGAACATGAGAATCATATAATCTTATATCATTCAATAATGATAATGTTTTTCAGCTAAAAACATTAAATCAATATACAGTGTTGGTAGTTTGACAAAGAAATCAATTGAAAATGGAAAATGTGGTATCATTGGCTGAAAAAATCATTTTATCTCTTTTATGGCTTATTTTAGATAGTTAAATGAAAAATATGGTTTACCAAAATATCTGTGAAAAAAACTAAATAAGTATTAGATAAAAATGATAACGAAATTAACTTACAAATAATAGATAAATTTATAACAATATTAATTAAATAAATAGTATAAATTAACCTTTTCCTGATGGTTGTATGCATTCTTGGTGAATTTACTTATTATCATAATCTCAACTGTAGGATTGATGTTAAATATCTCATGAGTATGAGAATATTCGAACAAACCTCCCCAAATCGTATAAAATAATTCACTTATACAAGAAAACAAATATTATATGAGTAATACTAAAAATAAATAAATTACAAATAAATAGGAAAAAAATACATTAATTCTAGGGATAATATTTTTACAGTAAAAACTTTACTGAAAGAGGAAATTGATTTTTGGTAGTGAAAAATTGATCATATTAGATAATTAGACAATTAAATACTGATTTAAAAATGGTGTGTTGAGATGTTTTTATGATAAAAAGATAAAATTGGTAGATATTTTTTACTAATTAGAATATGGAGATTGTTAATAATTAAAATAATGATGAATCGTCAGAGGAAATTATTGTTTAATTGAGTATCATATGGGGGAGAACATGGGGTTCAAGTAGACTCAAAATAAGACATTAATGGTGAGGATAATGAAGATGGATTATAAAATACAAGAAATACAAGCAAGGATGAAATCAATGAATAAAATTTCATTGGTGATCGGAGAGTTTTGGTGAACACTCAAAGGAGTAATAATCTACAAAAAACCTAATTTTTTCCTATGTACAACCTAAATAATTTGGAGATTCATGATATGGATAATAACTATATCAAATATATGTATGAGGAACTTTATACTAATAAGAACAATGTGACATGGAAAATTTTTCTAAGGATACAGGATAAAAATGTTCTCAGAACCATGTGGGTGTTCAGTAATAAACTCATTAACTATGGAAAAGTGCCATAAAATAAATAATGTATCATGTTAAAGGGGAAATCTTACATCAAAGGAATTTATATTTATGATAAATTTAATCGCCAGTATCCTAGATGGAAACTATTTTAATTTTTTGCCTATTTTAGTGAAAATGTAGTCAAAACTATACCAAATGGATGTCAAATCTATGTTATTCAATGGAGTTTTTAAGGGGGAGTATACATTGAGAAACTAGATGGGTTTATTATGGATGAAAATGAGATAAATGTATTCCATTTAAATATCTATTTATATAAGTTAAATATATCACTAAGGACCTAGTATTTAAGGTTGGATCATTACCTAAGAAATCATGGTTATTAGGTATGTAGAGTTAATAACACCATCTAAATCATTAAAAATAATGATCAAAGGATGTTGGTACTCATATATGTCGAAGAAATGATATTTGAGTTTTGGAAAAATCATAATGAAATTGTTTTTATCATATGAGGTATGCTATAAAGATTTCTATGATTGGTGAAACATTTTACTTGGTTTATAATAGAATCAAGGAAATCATAAAACATTAATTTATCAATAAAAATATGAAAAAAGAATTTCCCAAGTGATTTTCAATTCAATATTCCAAACCAATGACAACGCTGACTGCTATATGGATGAATTTTTCAAAAGTTGGTGATTGTAAAGAGTAAATATCATGGAATATAGGTATTGGGAGCCTATTATACCTCACAACAACATGAATAATAAAACTATTTCATTCATAATAATATTATGGAATAAATGGATTATTCATTCAAAACACATATATTTACATGAATAATAAAACTAGTTCATGCATGTTATGTCATGAGTTAAGATGATAGAAATATCTTTTATTACAAATGACATTCATGATTTTATATTCACTTTTCACACATGACATGATAGGTTTAATTATTTTAAACATACTATCAATAATAAAAAACAAAGGATAATAAATTTTATTTATTATATAGGTATAAAATAATATATTTTCTTATTTGAAATATAAACATATATTTTTATAAAATCAAATCCACATTACAATAACAAGTAAGACTTTGTTATTGTTTTATATTATATTTTAAAAATATAAATACTTTAATGAATATAAAACATGATTTAAAATTTTGAATAACTTGAAAATAACTTCATATACATATACCTACTTAATATACATATATCTACATGATATTGTAATTATTATTGAAAAATATAATTCTTTACATAATGCAAAAATAATCACTTGTAATAACATAATTTGAATAGATAACTAATCAAAGATAATTATTATAATTCAAATGAAATAGAAATTTTATAAGAAAAAATATTAGATTAAAAATTTGACATATGAAAATAAATTCCCTTCCGAAAAATAAATCATGTTAAAATAAATAAACAATTAATCTCTATCAAAGATTATAATTATATAAAAAATATCATCTTCAAAATAAATCCTTATAATAAAAATAAATATCCTTAATATAAAAATATAAACTTAAAAAATAGATAATCCCCCTTACTTGGTGGTAGAATATTTCTTCTTCTTCTTCTGGGTAGAAAAAATCACTAAAAAAACTCACTCGCTCTCACTGATATTTGTGTGCAGTATACCAGTAAGATGAATGTAGGACATGTAGAAATTAAATGAATAAGTATGTCTGAGAAAATTGTTGAGAAAGCCTCCAATTTATAGCCAACTGCTGAAAAGATGTATTATATTTTATTCATTCATTCAGTGTGCATATTTCTGAGCAAGATGTTTTTGGGTCCACTTATATGCATTTTCATTTTTCATTCACATTTACAGAATAGAAACAAACAAGAAAACAACATAAATATTAAACCGGATATAGATATCTATTACAAGTGTAAATATTTTCTACATGGTTTTAATCTAAACAATAGTGGCTTCTTCAAGAATCTTGGACCTTATTAAAAAGAAAAAACAATGAATTTTGGTTTGTTTTATTATAGGATAGTGTTGTTGGACTTGTAAGGATAGATAGATGTGGTTTGAGATGGTTTAGTGGATAACTGAGGGATGTTAGAGATATTGAAATACTTATATTTTGTTAGAGCATTGGTTTCATTCAACCCTTTAATCACTTGAGCCTTGGATTTCATTCTTGGAATAGTTGGAGCCCTAATTCTATCCTAGATTCAAGCTTGGATTCAACAACGAGGAGCACCGGCACCAGGTTACTTCTACAGATAGACTCAGATATCGCAAACTGGTTCGTGATGGTTAGGGTTCTTAAAATATATCATGAAAATTTTATCATCACTTTCAAAAAAGTGTTGAAAAAGACACCTCTTACTAGTACTAAGTTAATCATCACTAATAAAATGAATCTTTACCAGTGCTTTTTTTAGCGTTAATAAAGATTGATTTTATCAGCACTTTTTTAGCACTGATAAATCTATTTTTTTATCAGCACTAAAAAAGTTTTAATAACTACTTATAATACGTTTTTTAAAAAAATAATATTTTAAAGAAAAAGTATAATTATTATATATAATATAATAATTATAATAATAATTTTTATAAAATAATAATTTTATAATTATTTGAATATATAATTATTTATTTATAATTATACAAATACTTTTTTAAAAAAATAATATTTATATCATTATATATATTTATATAATTATATATATACAAATATAGTAAATATATTCATTATTTAATTAAATTTATTTTAATTTTATAATTATTTATTTGTAATTGTAAAAATAATTTTTAAACAAATATTATTTATTTTCTATAATTATTAATGTATAAAAATAGTAAATATACATTTATAAATACATTTAATTTTTACAAATGTATTTTTAACATTATTAATGAATATTTAATCTTAAATACATGCATATTAAAAATGAGTAAAATTTATTAAATAAAAATGAGTACAATATTGAAAACATGGATAATTTTGATTAATATAAATCATTAAAAATGTATATATATTGAAATAAATATAGATACATATTTGAAATTATTAAAACATAGTGAATAAATATATATATATTAAATAATATAAATTGAGTAAATTCCTAAAAAAATATTTTTGTGTGTGCGTATACATATATACATACATATATATATATATATATATAATTTCATTAATTACGTAAATATGAAATCAATATAATATGTTTGATATATGTTAAATTATAAAATCAAACGACGTTCAATTATGACGATCACTCGATGCAATAAGTTCGTATTTTTTATTCATATTATTTTTTAATTATAAACCATTATTCACTAAACATATTATTATTTAGTGTAAAACATAAATAATGTTTTGTATCATATAAATAATATTTATATACATTTATATATATCTATATATTAAATATATGTTATTTATTAACATTATCAATAATTATTTAATTAATAAAATGTTTAATATTTTTCTCAATTTACTTATTTTTTAATTTTATTTGTTTAATTTTTATTTTACATATAATTATATTTTTAATATATAATATTCATAATTTATATATATTATAATAAATTTGTAAATTTTTATCAATAATTATTTAATTAATAAAAAAATTGATATTATTTTAATAAAATCATTTTTATATTTTATTTATTTCACTATTTCATTTTATTCGTACTTGTATTATTTCTAAAAAAGTGTTGATAAAGGATTAATTTATGGGTGCTAAAAATAAAGTGCTGATAAATAGTGTCCTTTATCAGCACTAAACATTATGCGATAATAAAGAACACCCTTTATCAGTGCTAAAAAATGCACTCATAAAGGTTTCATTTTATCAGCACTAAAAAAATGCCTTGATAAAGGGTGCCTTTATCACTGCTTTTTTCTAGTGCTGATAAAAAGCAGTGCTATTAAGGTTTTGTTTTGTAGTAGTGTATCTTAAGACAACCATAGGAAAGAAAAGAAACGATATATCATTAGATCATCTCCTCAAAGGATTATATCATACAAGCATCCAATGATACCAAGGGTAGAATAAGCCCTACAATACTCAAAGTTGATAGTCTGACTATACAAATTAATTATAAGGAAAACAGAATGACCACTAGTATTTTAAAGGCATCTATGTTTTGGTATATCAAATTTTTTTGACACTTGATCTTTTAATCTTTCATGAATTTCATGTTCCCTCTATGGAATTTTTGTAAGGGGTTGTTCCTCATCAATATATATATATATTGACTGATATATTACTTATCCCCAATGAAGAACTATAGCCCAACATATGGGGGATTACTAACTCCACTAATGGAGGACCTCACCCCAACATATAGTGGATTACTAACTCCACTTATAGAGGGCCCTGCCTCAACATATGGGGGAGTACCTAAAATCTATTGTAATATGAAGGACTATGCCCTATCATTTATATATTATCAAAGGAGTTCCCAAAATACCAAACATAAAGGATTTCACCTTGATACACATAGGATTAATTTCACTACGTCTCATTTATATGTCTCTCCCATTACATTTTATCCCTCCAGAAGAGATAAGATCCTAAAATTATCCAATCTAAAATGTGAAAACGTACAATAACCAAGGGAATAAAACAATTTTTTTATACACATGAATATGTATAGAATATAATACTCACATGTCTAAATATTTCATCTCATATGAAATCCACAAGAACACTATAAATTTACTAGAACACTACATGTCTAGGGGGTAGATAGTGTGTAGGGTTATTGAGAATGGTCGATCATGTATTGTCACTTTTAAACTCATGTGAAATATATAAACATAATGTGTTCAGTATGGTTCAATAAATGTATGTATAAGAGGTACATTAATTAATATCATGTACACTAAAGGAATGTCAAGTTATCCTTATATATCCTACATTGCATGTGATAAAGTATATGACATATAGTTATCTATACAGAGTCCTTTTTAGTCATACATAGTGTGTAATTCATATGTAATAATCTTAGATACGTAGTAGGAACCATAGACTTTTCTATATAAACTGGGTTACATAGAATATATGGGTGGTATACATGGAATCTCAGTCCTTCCATATAGGCTTTTCATGTTTATAGGGTACATGCTAAGATACTCATTCCAGAAATACATGACATGTGAATTGAAGTCAGTCGGTGTGTGATTTTAAAAATGTCACGTTTAACTAAATTGAGTCTAATAGAAAGTAACATGGTGGGGTCTTTATGGATTACATTCCATGTGACATTGATTTCATGAAAAACTAGGGTAAGAAACATTCATGGTATGTGGGATGGTATGACACTCTATTTAGTTGAGAATTATTCATGAACTCTTTTTTCATGTTGTGGTTACTATTATTACCTTCGCCTTTGTCCATGCCACCATTTTCAGGAAAACTGATCACCATCAAACTCACAAAATTAGGGTGATTATCAGAAAACATTTATCATATATTCGTTTTTTATTACTAAAACTGATTTCAAAACCATAATCAAGTTTTTATCATGTTCCCAAACCTTTGATTCATCAGTTATCCACCATTATGGCACCATGAAACCATATTTTAATTCAAGCATAAATAACAGGATAAGGATATTCAATATTTTGATGTTTGGAGGAATACCCAACCACCAATGGATAGTCTCATGTTCAAGATCATATAATAACATGAGTGTGTGATGAGAATATAATCATAATATACCTGTTGAATAATTTCTCAATATCTTACAAATATTTTTTGATAATATATTTCAAAAATAATTAATTTACCAAACAATAATTTTTATGAAAGATAATTATTAATTTAAATAATCATTATAAAAAACAATTATCTTAGATAAATAACCATTATAGATTCCATTGAAATAAAAAATCATGAAAAACATGGAGGATTTATCCCCACATTCATCCCATGATAGAAATAAAATATCAAATCAATTAAACTACCACAAATCATTTATAATTATATTAATTGAAAAGTATTGTTTTCATCATTTTTTAAAAAATAATATTATTCAATTATCATATCTGAGGTTTTTTGAAACATATTTCTCTTCATGATATAAAAATAAAAAAAAAATCAGAGTTGCATATTGAAGATGTTTGGAATAAAATAAATTTTTTTAATTGCACATCCCATTGAGAAAAGAGAAAAAATATTTAATATTATTATTCTTTCTCTTATTTAATGTTATTTTATTTCATAAAAAACCATGTTCAATATGGTAAAATTTATTTTCTAATAATAAATTTTAAAAAATCAATTTTTTCTTTGATTTACATTAAAAAACATTATTGAATGAAAACCAAATAAATCATATTATTCACCTATTTAAATTCCCCATGAGTGCTTCCTTAATAATTAACCTTGATTAAATTACCATCAAATATTTTTGGTAATTAATAAAAAATTTATTCCCTAAATAATTTTTATTCATTTCACTTTAATATAGGTTTTAAGTGGTTTAATTATAAGATGATAATTATTGAACCACACAATGTAAATGTCGTGATTAGAAAAATAATAATCTTACCTTGATGGTGTGTGGTCAATGATTCCTGATCATATCACTTACCTCAATCATCTTTGTCACAACCCCCATTATGAGCATGATGAACTTGATAAACTTTTTCTTCATTTCATGAAAATAGATATGGAATTATAGGGGAAGTAGTTATTCTAAATCCTAAACTCCTATCATAATTCATATAACTCTCATGTTAATCTCCCCACACAAACACAATAATCCAATCCCTTCGTAATGTCCAAAATAGGGCAATAATGTAATGTTATAGAATTATGTAGGACACATCACCTACATTGTGGCATGTATTCCACACATCACCAATTTATTTCATCGCTACATCACTACGTACATCAATAAAAAAATAATTTATTTTTATTTTATTTTAAATCACATTAATACTTAGTATTGAGGTTCAAATTCATGCCATGTAAATTACACATTTAATAGAAAGAACCCAAATTTTAGATACAAATGTCATGTTGATATTTTTATTAAATCATTTTATCATGAGTTATGAAATTTTCACACTTTTGGGATTAATACTTATTTATTTAATAAATTTTAAATATCCTAAATAATTTTAACTAGCTCAAAATCTCACAAACATTTTACCCAAGGGTAAATACAGAATTTCACGTTTAATGGAACCATTATAAAAAATTGAGGTCAACCACTAGTGTAAATTTACCTATTTACCTTATTTAAGGGATCTGACTTCTAAAACTCAAAAAAAAAATTATGTCTAATTAATAAAAAATATAGATTGAAACATTATATGACCATTTGGATTATTAAAATTTAGAATTTAAGATTATCATTACCTAATCATTATTTATCCATTTGGAATAAAAATCATATAACCATTATAATGAGGTTGTATTTTCAATATCCTTGACTCCCTCTCTATCTCTATCTCTCTCTCCCCCCTCCTTGTGTAAGTTCCCAGATCCACTTGGATCAACCCTTTGTGTTTTTTTGAAGATCTAAGTGCTCAAAGGTGACTTAGAAGAAGTTTGGAGAATCCCAATTAAGTAGAAGATGGAAAGAGAGGATTACACGTCATGTAACTACGTTACATGATGTGACATCCTATTTCATGGCATGAAATAGGGGTTCATGGTGTGAAATAATTTGGGATCTGAAAAATAAAATAAAGTATTGAGGAGATGTGTTTTTGGTGGAACTTGACCTTGAGGCATTACACAACCTGAAAGGGGATTACACGTCGTTTAATACCCCGACGCTGTATTTTTTATATTTTTTCTATTTGCCCAGTTTTTTTCAAAACCTATAGGTGCAGTGGATGTCCCTCAACCCCAAGTGATCATAAGACCCTCTCTTCATCATTTTAGGGATTCGTTCATCAAGTAACAATCCCTAGATCCCTCCTTCGATCTGTAGTGATCCATATTCAATATAAGATGTGATTTACCTCCATTCTTTAGGTTTATTTGATCTTTTTCCTCTAATTTATCTTTACCATGCTATGGTGGATGATCTCCATGGTTACTAATAGAGTTTTTCTTGGTGGTTGGTTGGTTCAGTTATCTCATGGCGTCCTTGATTGGATATAGTTGTTACGGGAGAGGTGATCATGATTTGTTGCTTTGATTCGTTCCTGTGCAAAGAACGTCAATGAACTCTTGAAGTACGGGCTTTGATGCTTCTCTATATTTATGTGAAATTGTAGAGTTTTCATGGTTTATCACTTGTATCATAATTTAATTGACCTAGTAATTATATGAACTAGATTGAATAATTAGTATTGGTTGTATGTTGTTTCTTTATATCATGATAATGGTTTGCCTCTTGATTTTATAGATAGTGTGTTATCTATTTTTTTCTTGTTTATTAAGTTGTTCTTAATGGAATTTGGTAATTAACATAAATATGCAATTAATTGTTTAATTAATTACTAAAAGATAAAGAGGTATATTTAATGAATTGGGTTTTTGTTTTTTTAATTTTATGATAACAAAATTGATGAAAGTGAGCATGTTTAATGGAATTAGTAAATGAACCTAAAGCATGTTGATGCTTGTCGATAAAGGATTAAAGGAAAGATAAATTAGTTGTTTAATTAATATTTGATAGCTTGTGATAGTTTTTTTCTTAGTTTTCCCATAGTTGGAAACTATGAATAATGAATATATTAATACAAGATGGAATAATAATCGATTGTGTGATATATATAATGACTTTGTAGGGCTTGAGTTTCCTACTTTATTATAAAGGCCAAGTTCCTTATTCTTTGGAGCTGTGAGAACTCATTGTGTGTGAAGGTTGAATTCCATAATTTGGGCTGAGAGCTCATTGCTATGTTTGTTCCTACTGGTTGTGTTGTGCTCTGGATGAGACTTGTGGTATGTGGGGAAGGGAGGCCCTGATGGGATGTGAGCCTGGGATGACTAATCCTAGAGGGTTGTTGTGGTATATGGGGGTTGGGAGGCACATTGGTTGTGGTATCAGTTAAGACCTAGTGTGGTGAGATGCATCGATTTGTGCATGTGGTATCGTGGGGAGATCAAAGATGATGTAATGGGTTGAAACTGGGCTTACTCATTGTTGTGAAAGTGGTTGATATTTAATCTATTTTTTTATCTACTTTACATTCCCCACTGCTTGAGGCATGACATTTTTCTTACTCTTCTTACAAAAGAGGTGAAGACGCATAGGCTATGCCACATGCTTTCCATGTTTAGCTTCTCAAAAATGGATGGGTCTATGCTCCTGCTATAGGTGGAAAATACTCGATGGGTAGTTCATTTACTCATTGTGTTGAGCCCCTTATGTTTGGTAGCTTAGGATGTTTTCTTAGAATACCTATAAATATTGAAAGTGATGATGTTTTTAATTAAATGATTTAATGAATTTTTAACCCATGGGGTTGGAGCCTTTTGGGATGCAATGCTAAGGTTGTGACTTTGAGTGACCATGGACTCAGTTTGTTTATTCCTGGAGGGAATGGATCTTTGCTGAAATGCTAAGGATATGTAATTTGGTTTTGATAATAGTTAATTAATTGTTAAAGAATTAATTAACATAAATTTAAACTGATTAAAAGTGATAATGTAATTTAATAAATCTCAATAAATAGTTTTCTGATTATAGGATATCTAGTCTTAGCAGTAGAAATCGGGAGTCCGAGAGATGTTAACTGCAGTTTTTTCTAAGACTAGGTTTTTTCCATAGTGTGGTTTTGATCTATATTATATCCTATACTTTTTTTGTTTCCATATGCTACTCCACCCTTTTGGTTATGGAAATTAATACCCCAGGGATTCTGAACCCAGGGGGTGTTTTCCCCAATATTTTGGTGGGAGAATGGATGGATAACTACTCCCTTTATCCCCACTCTCTTCTCTTAAAAGTTACTTTTGTTGGTTTTCATGGTGGTTAGTTTTCCCCATATATGTGTGTAGAGAGAGATAATGAATTATGGTTATTTCACACATATATATTCTGGATATAGTTTTCTAAGTGGTACTATAAGTATAACATGTATAGGTTGTGATGGCTTGAGGATCCTTACATGGTTTATGAGTTATAATAGCTTGAGGTATAATATCAGATGTATTATACACACTATGCAAGATTTGGTTGCCCCTGAAAACTACTTGGTTACTTTTGGTCTTTTGGTTGTGGTGTTGAGTTGTATGGGGTGCGTGTTGTGGTGTTATGACTAGGTGTCTTTGGGATAGCCTTTTTGGAGAGAGATTCCTAGGATGTGTTACATTGGGGAAAAGTGGAAAACCAATGGGGAAGTGGTAGTGGGGTACCCTTGACATTATTTATTATATTATAGATCCTTTTTTGTGATACTTTTTGAGAGTTTCAATGGTGATGTTGGGAACATAATATACCTATTTAGGTGACGAGTTTGTTTCACATATTTTCCATTATGCTTTAGTATGATTTCTTTACTTTTTCATGAGAGGCTCTAGGGAGGATCCTACTAAGTATACTATTATACTCACCCTATGTTATATAAACTGTTTTCAGGTCAGTTGGATCATGTTGGAGATCAGGATGGTTACTACTATCTTTTTATTTTTGCAGGAGCTATTCAGGATTAGTGATCATTTCCAATTTACTTTATTTTGGTATATCAATTTTTTCCCTTTCATTTGTAGTATTTTTTCCTGAAATTACATATTTGTACCTGGAATTTCGATTATATTGTATTCTGAGCAATATTTGGTTGGTTTTTATCTTATCTCTCTCTTCATCATGTGTTCTCTTAGAGGCTAATGTTTCCCATCTATGTGTTTGTTATACCCTTGGTGATAGTCGCTAACCTGGAGCCTACAAGAGGTGGGACTTGGGAAGGGGGGGTAATTTCCACTCTTCTCACAATATCGGCCCATGAGGGGTAAACTTTGTGGGGAGTGGGTCTTGATATAGTGTTATTAGAGCTCTGTTTGAGGGATAGTATGGAGTTTAGAGTTAGGCACAGATTAGATTGCATAGGGAAATAATTTCACTCAAGTTTAGAAAGTTTTGTAAACACTAGAGACTAGTTGAGACATGGTTATTTAGGTCCCCCAATGATCTGATGCATGGAACTTTAAGTTTATAGTGGCTAATAAAAAAGGTGATGTTGATTGTAGGGTAGAGGCCAAAGAAAGGATCATGTATCATTCTTCTGTTTTCTTATGTTTGAATGGGTAGAACTTGGGATAGGTTAACCTAAACTAAATAAAATAAAGAAAACTCATTAATTTTAAAGTCTTCTATATTCTAGGTTTAGGATCTCTAAATATTTTTCCTTTTACAGATCTGGATCTAGGTTTACATCCTTGTTAGGTTTTTATAGAAGATGTTCAGAAGGTTGTGCCAGAAGATCATCATAGAGTAAAGGTTGGTGATGAAAACACTTATAGGAGGACACTTCATGAATTTCAGTGCCAAATTCTATAGAAGTATAAGGGATCTATTTTGGATACAATCACAAAACACTAGTTGGAGGAGGTTGAGATAGACTACAGTTTGATCTGTGCTCAGAAGGAGTACTAGGTATCATTGGTTTTGATGATGTTGTGTGGGGTAATGAGGAAGTAGTGGTTCTTGTTCCTTAGGGATTGCGAGGAGTCGGTAGTCTCATGGGAGAAGTTATTGGAGTAGTTCAGAGATGAGTTGATTTCTTCATCCATGAAGGCAACTAGTTCATAGGAGCTTCTTACCCTTCGGCAGGGAAGCTCCAGTGTACGAGAGTTCAACATCCATTTCAGGAACCTTCTTCAATATTCTTTGGACCTGCTACCAGATGTGGAGGCTAGCTTGAGGTGTTTTGAGGAGGCTTTGCATCTAGAGATTCAGCGCTAGGTCACCTTGTTTATGCTGAAGACATATCTCAATGTTCTGGAAAGAGAAGAGGTCATCGAGAGAATTTTGGATAGAACTAGATCATCATTAGAGTAGAGTAATAAATATTCCTCATAAAGTAGAGTTATGTTCTGGGGTTCTCGGTTTTCAGGGCAGAAGAGCTTTCAGTCAGCCGGTGTTAGGTCATATCCATCATCATCTTGTTTATTTTGGGACAATGGATCTCAAGCCTATGCTAAGGGTTATGCACTTTTTTTATTTTATATGATGAGTTCATCAACAACAAGAGTTCCATACATTTCTGATCAATCATCTTGTGTTAATTATTCTGCTTCAGGTTCCTCCATTGAGGCAGTTCCAGCTGAGGCAGCAGTAACTGGTTTCACTAGTTTTGGATCAGCAGAGACAAGATGGGGCAAGTAGAGGACAACCACATGATTATCCCCATCCTTAGAGAGTAGAGTGTGGTCATGGAGGTGGTCTCTAGTAGGTTTATAGAGGTCATGGATCATTTCATGGTCAACTTCATGCGTTAGCATTACCAGCGTCAAGTGATCCAGACATCGTTCGAGGTACCCTTCGATTATTTTTCTACTTGGTTTCATTCCTTGTTTGATTTAGGAATGATTCACTCCTTCATATCACCTTCAGTTTTCCATGCTTTGTGAATTTAGGTAGATAGGATTCTAGTGCCCTTGGCATTGACTACACTGGTTGGAGGTCGAGATGACTTGTTTGAAGTATGTAGAGACTATAAGCTAGTGTTGGGGAAGCAACAATCTTGGGGAGATTTCCTATGATTACAAATAAAACCATATGATGTCATCCTTGGAATGAATTTTTTTTATATAGTGCAGGTTATCATGGATTGGTTCGGGAGGAAGGTGGTGTTCTTCGATGCTGATGGAGATCCAACAGTGTTTTTTGGAAATCAAGACCCTTGAATGGGTCAGAGACATGTTTTTTCCTTGTCAAACTTAGTAGCTAAGCTGATGTTGAGTTCATCAGGGGTTCAGCAGTTGGCATTTCCTAGGGTCATGGAAGGGTACCCTGATGTATTTCTGGAAGAGATTATAATGTTACCCCATCGATAGGAGATCACGTTCAGAATCGAGCTACAGCAAGGCATGTTTACTATCTCAATGTCTCTGTATAGTATGGTGCCTTTTGAGTTGTGGGATCTGTATATATAGATTGATGGTCTGTTACAGTACAGTTTTGTTCACCCAAGTGTGTCATCGTGGGGTGCACTAGTTTTTTTCGATCAACTGAAGGGTGCAAGTTTGTTATTGAAGATCAATTTTTGGTCAGGATATCATAAGATGTGTGTGAAGGAAGAGTATATCCTGAAGACTGCTTTCTATTGTCTTCATAGGCATTACAGGTTTTTTGTGATTTTTTTCGGTGTGAAAAATGCTCCAACTATGTTCATGGGGTTGATGAACACTGTGTTTTGTGATTTCCTAGATAAGTTTGTGGAGGTTTTTATCGATGAAATCCTTGTGTACTCCACTTATAAGGAGGAGCATGAAGAGAATCTACATTCCATTTTTGAGTTCTTCGTCAATAATAGATTTTTTAGAAGTTATCAAAGGGTCAGTTTTGGGCTCGATAAGTCTTTTTATTGGGGAATTTTGTGTCTCAACAGGGTGTAACAGTGGATATATCGAAGTTATAAGTAGTTGTGTGTTACACATCCCCTAAGATAGTGGTAGAGGTATGAATATTCTATGGTCTTGATGGCTATTACATGAAGTTCATAGTCGATTTCTCTCGGATTGAGACTCCTCTAACATCATTGACTAGAAAGGATGAAGAGTTTGTGTGTGACTAATCAATGTGAGGAAACTTTTGAGTATCTAAAAGATAATTTGGTCGGTTCTCTTGTTCTTTGTCTAAAAGTAGAAGGAGTTCAGTTTGAGGTTTTCTGTGATGCTTCACATCTGGGGTTAGGTTGTTTTTTGATGTAGGAGAGATTGGTCATTTCTTATGGGTTTCGGTAGTTGTGTTTCCATGAATGTAACAATTCCGACCACAATCTTGAGTTGGCGGTAGTGGTTTTTCCCCTAAATTTGTAGAAACATTACCTCTTTGGTGATCATTTTGTGGTCTTTACTAATCATAAGATATTGAATTACATTTTCTCCCAGTGTGACTTGAACTTGAGATAACATTAGTGGAAGGATTTCTTATAGGATTATGACATAGGAATTTCTTATACATATGTAAAGAAAAATGTTGTGGCTAATGTGTTGAGAAGGAAGTTTCGTAGTGATGCAGTGAGTGAATATGGCTATTTCTAGAGAGTGATGGAAGAACATTCAACATTACATCTATACATGGGAGAAGTTTGTGGTAGAGGTTTCCTTTTTTAGATGATAGTGTACTCATCTTTGGTGCAGCAAGTAGAAGAGTAACAAATGGTGGATCTTGAGGTAGAGGTCTACAGAGACTGAGTTTTTTGTGATGAGGCCCCTGAAGGTTTTTCTAAGGATGAACAACACCAGATATTATTTCATAGAAGGATTTATGTTCCTTTGGTGTCACATGATATGTTTTTCAGAGAGTTCTATAATTCACCCTTAGCGGTACATCCTAGCTTGAAAAGGATGTACCAAGCTTTGCAGATTCATTTTTGGTATCCTGGTTTAGAGTTTCTAGATTTAGATTTTGTGTCTCGATGTTTGGTCTTCCATAAACTAAAGGCCAAGCATCACTTTACTAGTGGTTTTCTCCAGCCATAATATATTCATTAGTAGAAGTGGGAGTAAATATCAATAGACATTGTTACCAGTTTACCTCAAGATAATGGAGTCTATGACTCTATATGGGTGGTAGTGGATCATTTAACTAAATCATCCCATTTATAGAAATAAATGAGTCAAGCTTAGTGGAGGTTCTGTCGAGGAAGTATCTGGAGGAGGTAGTGAGACTCCACGGAGTTTTGAGGATGACCATTTCTGATCAAGATCCTCATTTTACCTCTACTGAATAGAGAGTTATCTAGTATGCCTTTGGTTCTTAGGTATTTCTTATCAATTCTTTTTATCCACATATGGATGGTCAGATAGAGCGGACCATCGAGACTCTTGAAGACATGTTTCACTCTTGTGTCATTGATTTTGGAGGTTCATGGATGAGGTACCATCCCTTGGTGGAGTTCTCCAAAAACAATAGTTTTCATTCCACCATTAGTATGGAGTAATTTGAATACTTTTATGAATGGCCTTTAGGTGCTTCGTTATGATATACTGGGTTTGAAGAGTCAGCAATTCTCAGGTCAAAATGGGTGTAGAACATGACAGAGATAGTTTAGGTGATCCACAAGAGGATGAAATTCACATAGGATTGTTAGAAGTCTTATGTCGGTCATAGGAGGATGCCTATAGAGTTTTATTTTGGGGATCACATGTTTTTTAATGTGAATCCCTATCATGGCCAGTGAAGGTTTGGTCATGGGAGTAATCTTTCTCCCCAGTTTGTTGGGACTTTCCAAGTGTTTTCTCATGATGGATCTGTGGCGTATCAGGTATCACTTCCCCCACAGATGAGTTGGTTACATGATATTTTTCACGTGTTGTATCTATGTGTTATCTTCATGATGAATCTCACATCATCGATTGGATAGAGATAAATGTTAATGATGATGCGACCTTTAAGAAGGGACATTTATAGATCCAAGACTGTAAGGAGAAAGTGTTGTGTGGGTGTGTTATCCCCCTAGATTGTGTCTTGTGGTATCATGGTGGCATGAAGGATAATACTTGGGAATGTGAGTCATAGATACATGAATATTACATTGATTTATTTGATGTTTAGATATTCTCTTGTAATGTTTTTAATTTGGTGGTTGTAGACCCTTTCCATTTATGAGATGGAATTCTCTTGTTTTTTGTTGCGTCTTTGTCTCTTTTGAGAGTTATCTCCCCTGGGAGAGTGTTTAGGAGCTGGTTGTGGTTGTCACGTGTAAATTGGTTGAGCTCTTGAAATATAAAGAGCCTTGAGAGGTATCTTACAGGGTGGTTATTCAAGTGACCCCTTTCTGTTTCCTCCTTTGGTTAGTTTTGGATTCTCGATGATGATAATGTTTTGAGATGTATTCGGTATAACAGATCGAATCCATCTAGATCAACCCTTTTTGTGTATTTTAAGATTATAGTCCTCAGAGGTGACTCAGAAGAATTTTAAAGAAGCTTGGTTAAGTAAAATATGGAAAGAGGGGATTAAACATTGTGTAACTTCATTACATTATGTGACATCCTATTTTATGTGTTGTTTCACGATGTGAAAGAGGGTTTCACAGCATGAAATACTTTGGGGTCTGAAAATATAATAAAGAATTGAGGCGGTGTTTTTTCAGCGAAACTCAACCTCAGGGAATTACATTATGTGAAAGTGTATTACACATCATGTAATTCCCTAACACTATATGTTTTAAGTGTTTTCCATCCGCTTAGTTTTTGTCAAAAACTATGGTTACAACATCTCTCCCTTGAAACCAAGTGACTCGACGAGCCTCTCTTTAGTGTTTTAGGGATCCCCATGTCAAGGAATGATCCCTAACTCCCTCCTTCGATCTGTAGAGATCCATCTTCGATATAAGGTATGATCTACCTCTGTTATTGAGGTTTCTTCAATCTATTTCTTCTTGTTTAACTTTTCCATACTATAGTGGATGATATCCATTTTTTCTAATGGAGTTTTTATTGATGGTTGGCTGGTGTGGTTGTGTCATGGCATACCTGGGTGGTTTTAGTTGTTATGAGAGAGGTGATCGTGATCTTTTTCTTTGATCCATTATTATGTGAATAAATTCAATTACCTTTTGAAGTAGAGGATTCAATGATTCTCTATATTGATGTGAAATTAAAGATTTATCATGTTTTATCTGTTATATCACAATGGAATTGACCTAATAATTATATGAACTAGATTAAATAATTATTATCGATCGTATGATGTTGCTTTATGCTGTGATAACAGTTTTCCTCTTGATTTACTATATAGTGTGGTATCTATGTTTTTCTTGTTTAAAAATTCATTCTTGATGGAATTTGGAAAAGAACATAAATTCTGAAATAATTATTTAATTAATTGGATAAAAGATAAAGAGGAATGTTAATGAATCTAGTTGTTGTTATTATATTTTGATGATAATAAAGTTGATGCAAGTGATCATGTTTAATGGAATTGGTTAATGGAACTAAATCATGTTGATGCTTGTTGATAAATGATTAAAAGCATGTTAAATTGATTTTTTAATTAATTTTTGATAGCTTGTTTCTTAGGTTGACTATAGTTGGAACCTATGAATATTGAATTGGTTAATTCTAGATGGAATAAGAACCAGTTGTATGATAAATATAATTCCCTGGCCTATTTTTCCCTCTTGCATGTAAATTCCAAGTGCTTTATTCTTTGGAGCTATGAGAGCTCATTTTTTGTAAAGGTTAAATGCCTTGCTTTAGGGAAGAGAGCCCATTTCTATGTTTTTTCATGCTGTTTGTGCTATGATTTGGATGAGACTTATAGTATATGGGGTAGGGAGGCCCGGATGGGATATAAGCAAGTGATGGATGATCCTGGAGGGTTGTTGTGGTGTGTGGGCGTAGGTAGGCTCAGTGGTTATAATAGCAGTTGACACCTAGAGTGATGAGATGCATAGTTTTATGCAAGTGGTATTGGATAGGACATCAGAGATGATGTAATGGGTTGAAGTTGGGATTACTCAATGATGTGAAAGTGGTTGATATTGATTCTTATGTTTTTTATCTACTTTACTTTCCCCACTACTTGAGGAATCTATTTTTTATTACTCTCCTTCCAAAATAAGTGAATATGTGTGGGGTATTCTATGTGCTTTTTATGTTTATATTCTCAAGGCTTCATGGGTCTACGCTCCTACTATAGGTGGAAGTGAATTGATAGGTAGTTCATCTACTCATTTTGTTGGTCCCCTTATTTTTGGTAGCCTAGGATGTTTTCTTATAATACCTGGAAATATGGAAATTTATTATATAATTAATTAAACGATTTAATGAATGTTTAACCCGTGGGGTTGGATCTTGCTGGGTTTCAATATTGAGGTTGTGAATTTGATAAGTCATGGACTCAGATTGCTTATGCATGGAGGTCATGGATATTTGTTGGAATTCTAATGAAATATAATGTGGTTTTGATAATAGTTAATTAGTGGTTGAACAATTAATTAATGTAAATTTAAACTGATAAAAGCGATAGTGTAATTTAAAAAATCTCTTTAACTGGTTGTGTGCTTATAGGATATCTAGTCTTAGAAGTGGAAGTCGGGATTCCGAGAGACGTTATCTTCAGTTTATTCTAATAATAAGTTTTTTCAATGGTGTGGTTGTGATCTATATTATATTCTATAATTTTTTTTCTTATATACACTAATTCACCATGTCGTTTAGGGAAACTGACACCCCAGGATTTTTGAGCTCTAGGGGGATGTTTTCCCTAACATTCAGGTGAGAGGATGGATGGCTGACTACCCCTTTTGGCCCTGCTCTATTCTCTCGGTAGTTACTTGTGCTGGAATGCACAATGGTTAGTTTTCCTTATATATGTGTATAGAGGGTTGTAATGGATTGTGTTTATTTCAAACATATATATTCTATATATAGTTTCCTAAGTGATACTATAGGTATAATATGTATTGTTTGTGATGTATTAAGGATCCTAACTTAGTGTATGGGTTGTAATGGCTTGAGGTATAATACTTGAGGGATGATACACACTTTGTGAGTTGTGGTGGATCCTGGAAAATACCTGGTTACTTTTGGTTGTGTGGTTTTGGTGGTGAGTTGCATGAAGTGCATATTGAGGTGTTATGCATAGGTGTCTTTGGGCTAGCCTTTTTGGAGAGAGATACTCAGGACGTGTGATGTTGGGGAAAAGTGGAAAGCAGTGGGGAAGTAGTAGTGGGGTACCCTTAATATTATTTATTATATTATATACTCTTCTATGTAATAATTTTTTATAGTTTCCATGGTGAGGTTGGGAACATAGTATACCTATTTAGGTGATGAGTTAGTTTCACCTATTGTTCAATGTGCTTTATCATTCTTTCTTTACATTTTCACGAGAGCCTCCGGGGAGGATCCTACTGAGTATACTATTATACTCACCCTACATTATATAAAAATATTCAATTTAGTTGGAGTAGGTTGGAGATCAGTCTGGTTACTACTAGCTTGTAGGCTTTTAAAGAGCTATTTGGGCTTCATGGTCGCTTCTATTTTACTTTCTTTTAGTATTTTCAATTTTCCCCTTTATGTTGTAGTATTTTTTGCATGAAATTACATATGTGGACTTGGGATTTATTTTATATTGTATTCTAAGAAAGAGTTGTTTGGTGTCTATTTTATCTCTCTCTTCTACATGTGTTCTCTTAGAGGGAAATGCCTCTTATATATGTGTTTTTTATACCCTTGGTGCTAGTCGCCAACCCGGGTCCTACTATAGGTAGTAATCAGTAGTCATTATCTCTCTTTTCACATTATCATCCCAGGAGGGGTACACTTTGTGGGGAGGGGTCGTGACACCCTCTCTCTCTCCCTCACTTTCTCCCTCTATCTCTCCCAACACTCACATATATAAGCTTTCATTCCAAAAATCCCACACAAAAAATATGGTTCCACTTATGAGTGTTAAGAATTATTTACTCTCCCTTTTCTATATTTTTTCTCTATACTTCAATAGTGTTTCTTTCCCCCCTTATTTTCATTCCACGTAGTCTCTTTTTGATCTATTCTCACGTGGTTCCTCACTTCTGAATCCTTCAATTAGTGTTTTTTTACATTTTGCTCTGATTTTATGATATTCTAAGTTTTTTATTCTTTTTAACACCCTAGCATCATTGGTATATATTTATTCTTTTATTTACCATATTATTGAAAATTTTAAATGATTTTTAGAGCATAAAAATTGAAGGACAATGTTGGATTCATGGTTATTTCTTGGTTAGTGCTAACCATGCATCACATCTATTTATGGGAGGGATTTACTCTTGAACTTATTACATATTGGGTGAAAATTTCCCATAACTGTGTGATAAAACCATGTAAATATTCATTTATATACCAAAATTTATGACACAGTTAGTGCACTGTTTCTCAAACCATATGACTAAACCATATGATGTTCCCAAAAACCTTTTTTGTTAATTTTTTATTTTTCTTTTATATGGTATTTATTCCTTAGGATTCCTTTATTCCCATTGTAATTTTCCAGGTCATTCCTTCCAACCAACATCACCCTCCCCTCATGGCTACCATTGATACTCATCTCTTAACTCCAAGTGACTTCTTAATATAAATCCTCTATTTTATCTTAATTCATCCCCCTTGGACTCTATTCTTCTCTCCTTTTATATTCTTCCATTTCCTTTTCCCTAAATTTCCATAGTGGCTAATATATAAGTTTTAGGTTGGAATAATTTTTATGTTCTTTATTATTATGGTTTATGAAAGATTTATCTCACTCTAATATCTTATTATCTGATGAAGCCACATTGGTTACAATGTATTTATTTAGGTTCTTCTATATAACCTCTTTTGTTTGATGTTCCCTTGGTACTTGAAATTTGTTGAAATTTTATTTACTAAATTAGTACCAAGATAAATTTTCTCCATTGGAAATATAATTTCTTTTTAAATGTTATAATTATTATTGGTATTAACATGATGGATGTTTCATTTTTTTTCAAGTTTCATTTATCTAAAACTAGTTTCTTTACCTACATAGTGTTCTTTAAAATGTTTTAAATCATTATTTTGGTTCAAATGAATTTATAAATGGTGTTTTGAAGTGTGTTAGATTTCTAAAGAGGAATTACAAACCTTAATTTATGTTATTATTGATAAGGTCTTGTTTATAAATATGATTATATGGAATTTATTTTTATATAATTGTTATACACATTCTTCAGTGTGGCTGTTATTATTTTTGATGTTGGCATACTGACGATTTGTGTTATAGGATTTGGATTTGGACTAGATTCGCATGGGAAACTTGGGTTGTTATATGGGTAATCTAGATAAGTGCTTAACTAGATTATATTAATAAATTTATAGTGTCATATAGTGAATTTCATGCTCATTATAGGGTGTTTCCACCCAGAGATACCATAAGGGTAAGTTTTTTGGGTTTTATAGGATCATATTATGACCAATGCAGTATAAGAAACTCATTTGAATGGTTGGTCTATTATTTTTGAATCAATATCAAATGAAGAACAAAAATATAATATGTGTATCTCAATACTAATAAACTCAATATCAGTAGATTGCATTTAAGTAAGATCACCAAGTGAAAAAAATAATGACTCTCACTACCACAGGTAGTTCATCGACCACTAAAATCCATGTATGCTACAAGAAGACACTACAAAATACATGATGTTCACTAAAACCTTATTTGATGAAGAAAAATGGATAAAAGGTAGTAATATATGTTCATATTTTAAAATATAGATGCACACCAAAACATGATGACTGCATCCCTTTATATTGGATTTCCTCAATCAATGAAAGAGACTGAGCATCAACAACCAATGCTTGAATGTTGGCATACATTACTCAAAAACATATTACCATTACAATTTATGATCATTGAACATTTTAATGATCATAAATTATTTTTAATTCAATAAATGAATCATACTAATAATTCATAATTAAAGAAAAAAATTCATAATATGCGGTAGTGTCATACCACCCAATAACCCATATCATAATTCGTTGCATTCAAGATGATATAGGAATATCATACCTATATAACCTTTAATAATAAGGATATAACATGTCATATAATTTATAAAACTTGAATAAATGTATTAATATATAGTTTAATTTTATAATACAACTCACCCTTTTAGTGCATACTGAAAAATATCATAAATTATTTAAAATCCTATAAGGGTTTTATGAAAAACATCCTAGCCCTTTTTAAATCCATACAAAATCCTTTGAATATAGTTTTGTTAAACTCTATTCATTTTTGAAGGATTTTTTTTCAAAATTTAATGATTATTTTATGGTCTATCTATGTGACCATATGGTATTTTTTAGCATTGAAATAAAATATGGATTCCCTAATTCATATATGTAGTAAAAGACCAACCTCTAGAAAAACATCAGTGTTGCTCAAGATATAAATGGTTCTTTTGTGATGTTGTTAAAACACTCTCATCTCTCTATCTAAATATTTCCACCATAAGAAATATCATATATGTCATATGTATACTTATATAATTCCTTTTTCTATGATATTGAGTGACTAATAAACATGGAACGTTCCAATCTAGTATAGACCATCTCATGTATTAATGATTCTTTGAAATAGATGGATATGTTTCAATGAATATATAACATGTTATTCAAATAGGTAATCAAAAAAATAAACTATAACTAAATTAACCATGCTCATGTGTTTCCTTAGTATAATTAAGTCATAGGACTAAATGCATTTTATTGTTATAAAAGTGCATAAATCCTATCTTAGCTAATGTCTAATCGATGACATGATTAACAACATACCCAACTATCCTATAATTAGTTAAGCCTCAAGGATTTTTTATAAAATGTAGTAAGGTTTGAATGTTGTCATGATAGGTATTGCACCCACATTAGGTAATTGGAATTAATAATATTCATACACCATTAAGTATATCAATGATTATATGTAATTCTATGAGATATGCCTTAGCAGTAAAGACTAGATAATAATTACTTAATTATTATCTCATGAGTCTATTCTTTATATCACATATGCATTTTTATATCGAGTGTAAGATTCTACTAATTATAATATTAACATATCATCACAACCCATAATACTCTATGATTATCATTGATTAAGGATAAATCATATTCATACTTTGAGGGGATATTATCATCACAAGATTAATGTAATATAAATGAAATATATATATATATATATATGATAAATAGATGTTTATTTTATTAAAAATGATGATGCATTTTACAACTATTATATCCAATCTATTGTGAATATAATACCATAAGATTTAACATGACCCTCAGGATTTTTTTTCACAAATTGTTTTTCAAAGGATCTTATACATTTTGGTTTATAGCCACCCGATAGATCTTTACATTAACCCTCTCAATTATATCTCAAAGGCGATGGTATTTTCATAGGATTTTTTTGGTACTTTGGTGAGACTTGGGATCCTTTTCCTTATAGAATTATCTATTTTTGTTACAGTGTAGATTAATTACTATCATAATGATAAGAACCACCCCATGTTTAATAATGAAATTCTTTACCCAAATAAATTCCTTCACAACATGTAAAATAGTTATGTATTATGCCTTTGTTATTGATTCCACTATGGTATCTTGTTTAGAACTCCTCAAAATAAGAGATCAACCATTTAGGCAAAAAGTGAAACATAATTAAGATCTCATATAATTGTTTTTTGGATTTGAAACTAGAATCAATGTAACCCCTTAAAATGAGATCATATTCACATCCATAGGCCAAGAACATATCATTAATTATTCTTTTGTACTTGAGGATATTCTTGACTAAAATCTAGTTACTTGCACTAATGTTGGATTGGTATCTACATGTTATTCTCAAACCATAATCTTCATTGGTTTGAGTATATAACTTGGAATACATAATATATCCTATAATAGGTTTATTAGGAATTATATCCATATTCTATAACTACTTATAAGGATATTTAATCTTCTTAATATTCATGTCATGCAATACAAGTAAACACCCATTACTAGAGGTTTCTATGATAAACTACTTTAGAACTTTACTAATATATTTGTTTTGAATCAGTCCAAGTAACCTATTTTATCTATCTATATATATTTTCATATATAGTATGTAGGATAATTCGCCCATTTCTTTCATTCAGAAGCATTTTCCAAACTACACCATTACGGAATAAAAAATCAGAATGTTATTTCCATTGAGGAGTATTTCATAAAAATAAAATATAAAAAAATATCATAAATAACTAGATAACCTAATTTTATACAAAAGAATCATCTATGTTATTAATGTAACAAAAGTATTTGGTCACATTATCAAACTAGATGATACAACATTGGGAAGCTTATTTCAATCAATAAATGGACCGTAGTAATTTGATAACCTTATCATACTTAATTAGAAATTAAAAACCTTTAGTTTGTATCATATATACATCATAGGATAAATTAGTATTAAGGAAATTTTTTTATACATCCATATGATAAATCTCATAATCATAATGCATTGTTATGGATATCAATATTTTAATTGAATTTATCATCACAATAGATGAAAATGTTTCCTTATAGTCAATACCAAGATTTTTTTTCAACGCTTTTCCACCAAGGGAGATTTATATGTATAAAATCTTCCATATGTGTTATTTTTCTTTTAGAAAACAAGATTTCACCCTATGGGTATTACCCCTATAGGTGTATCTATAGAAACCCAGACTTCTCATACATGAATATTACATCTTTTTAGATGAATATTCATTAAATTACATAAACACATGCCTGATGACCATAAAATTTTAGTGACTTTGGAAAATTGGAACACAATAATCTTGATTAATGAAAGACCTTCAATGTATTCCATAAATATCCTCCCCTTTAGTACTCTTCACAACATGCACTACTTATAACCATTATTCATAACTTAGGGAAAGGAAACATAATAAAGGGTGATATCAGATGATCAGTAAGGGTAAAAAACGGACATATATAAGAATGAAATGAAAAAAAGAGTAAGATAATATAATAATAACATTTTAAAACTATACCCAACATATAAAAGATCATAATATTGAGTCATGGAATAATGATTGGAAGCTTATAAGACATGAATTGTAAGTGAATCGAAGAACATGTTTCATGATATCATAATATTGGAATAAGACCTAGAATTGTGTAGTATACTTAAACATATAAAATATTATGTCAATGATACCAACCAAGACATTCATAATATTTTAGGCTTGGGATAACCACTCATTTACCTACTTCAGTCTTGGAATAACCTCCAATATACCCTCTTTCGGGCTTGGGGAAACCTCTTGTGTGCCCTATTTTGAGCTTTCATGACTTCTTGTGTACCCTTGGAGCTCATATAACATTAATCATTACCAAATTAATTAGAGAGGGATATAGGTCCCACCCATAAAATAGTGGAAACAAAATGTATATGCGCCATAATATCATAAAACATTCATCATATCATAACCCATGAAATAAAATGGAAGTCAGAAACATCTCATCATATCATAACCTATAGAAAAAAGACATGTTTCATAATAATGTAATCATTTCATCATAGAATAACCCATGTGAAATTAAGTGTGTTTTATAACAATATTTTCATGGTATAACCCATGGAATAGATTTTGGTTTTGCAAACATCTTTTCATGATAAACCATTCAGATAAAGAATGAGAATGATATCCTTGTTCAATATCCCTAGTGTAAGGACTCGGCCTTAAACATTACTTAATCACGAGATAAGTTAATAATTTGACTTTAATTAACATCACGTATATTTTAAGGTTTATATATTTGGAGAATTAGGTCATAAATTATATATAACATCTTGAATATTATAAGTAGATGCTTCTACTCACTATCCATTTTTTTATAAAACAAAAACTATTTAAAAAGAAACATGACATTGTTTCAGGTTTTAAGCTCTATTCATCTTTATATCCTGTGAAAAACTTTTCAAAACATGGGTTGAGCATAAAAATCTCAGTAAGGGATACATAAAGAAATAAAACTATTAGTCTTGGGATAACATTAAAACCATGAATACTTTATCATAAATTAATACTTTTCACCTTTAAGAAATAGTAAATATACTTCACTAAATATAATGACATTCCTTACCATTTTTTAATCAAAATATTTCCATAAAGACCATATAAATAAATATATAACATAAAAAAGTTAACTTGATACATAAACATACTTAAATGGAATAACCATACGGTCTACTTCCACACAAATCACTAAATGGAATAGCCATTTAGTCGACTTCCATACCCAATGAATTGGAGGTTATAACATAAACACATGTCCTTATTTTATCATGGAAACACCCATAATTTAGTTTATCACGTAACCACCCATCATTTTTTTATCATGTAACCATATTTCAAATATCCAAGTACCATTATATAATCATAACACAGAAAATATCGAAAATATCAACATTTCACTAATAAATTTTCATTTTAAATCACAAGAAATAATTTCAAGATATTTAAATAATTAATCCATTTAAAAAAACAATTTTCAATACCAAAACACCAAAAAATGTAATAATGGTCATCTTTTCCTTTTAAAAACATTAAGTCTTATAGAGGAAACCAAATATCAATTAACGATTATGGTGACGGAGAGGTCGTTGTCGCCACATATGTTAAGAATATTCATTTTTTTCATTTAGTAAAACTATTAACATAAAAAATATTCCCCTTTAATGAAATTAAAATTCAAAGGGGTTTATTATACATTGTATAAAATAAGGTCGTGTATAAACTAAAATATGCCTCAATGAAAGGAGATTGAGAAGAAGTCTCTTCACTTGCATCTAACTCATCATGTATGTTCCTTTTTCTTCATGAATAATAAACATAAGATAATTTATACATTATTTAGAACATTTTTAAAGTTTATTATTCCTTTTATATCACTAATTACCATGTTATAAAAATTATGTAATCATTTAATTTAATATCTATCGTTTTGTTGATATTCGATACTTGAGTCAAAAATTAACTTGTTTGGATATAAATTGTATATGTAGTCAAAATTGTTGGAACCATAGATATTCTATGCAGGAATTGGAGTTTGTTTTGTGTTTGTTGTCAATCCTCAATGGAAGTTTAGAACGTGTACCAGCAAAGTGATCATATAGTTCAAGCAAACAACAGTACTGAAGGTGGATCTATTTCCCAGTGTTTGCCAAATGTTTGGGCCTAAAAATTAGAAAATGAAGACATGGATTGTTATTAAAATGATGTGCACGCAAAGAGGAAGTGGTGTTCAAAAAAGAAATTTTGTGCGCAAAATATTTAAGCTGAGCAAGAAAAACAGCGGATGCGCGAAATGGTGGATCGAGGTTTTTCGCGCAAACAGTGTTTCAGAATCAGAACGTCAAAAAACAGCAGAGGCATGGGTTGTGCGAAAAATATGGAGATGTGCGCAAAAAAAGATACCGGGCTGAAATATTACATGCTAGATGAGATGTTTTATGCGCCATAGGGGGTTTTGCGCGCGGGGGTCTCAGACACCTAAAAATAAGAGGTGACCCCCTTCATTCTTCATGGTTGAAGACGTAGAGAAGATCTGAGGTCTGATACGTGAAAAAGGATCGCGTAAAGGGGCTTGTGCGAAATATTCTGGATTGCGTGGAAAATTCTAGGATGCGTGAAAAAGGTAGAGCTGTGTGTAAAAAATGGGGTTGTGCGTAAAAGATTCAGTTGCGCGAAAAAGGGTGTTGTGGCACGAAATTTTTTTCGCGCGAAAAATTAAATTTTGCGCGCAATATGAAGGTTTTGCGCGCAAAGGGTTGGTGTTGCGTGCAACTGTTAGAGAAACTTTTTTGCTCATTCTTGTTATCTAGTTCAGTGGTTTAGTGAATACAAGTGCATAATTTCCGGACTATGATGCAAGCAGAGTCTCGTGTTGAGCAGAGACAAAGACTTCAATGCAAATCTATTGAAGAGACCTTCACGTCTATAAACTGAGTGTGACTTTACCAATGATAGTGAGCCATGGGGAGTCAACAGGAGTGACCCCAGGGACGCTGTGAGCTATCCCTGAACTTTTTTAAAAGTAGTGATCCTGGGACAGAGTAACTTTTCCCGAACCTTTATAATCCACAGCTAGTGAAGATTAGTAGAATTTGGTACGACCGACAAGTTGTCGGTGTACGCTCCTTGGACGTGGCCCTTAGTGGTGAACCAAGTAAAAAGTGTTGTGTCTTCTCTATGAATTTTAATGTTTGATTTTTTATCATATTCATCATATAGGTTCAACAAGTTCCTACCAACGTGGGAACAAGATCCATCACTTTAAAAGAAAAAGTTTTCACCCTGATTCACCCCTCCCCTCTCAGGATGTCCCAGGGTCCTTCAAAAATTACATCATATACATAATCATATTATTGATTTAAATATCATATATATCCATTATATATGTATTTATAATATTTCCTAACATTTAGAGATAAGAAATGAAATGCACTATTCATGGAGACGGTAAGTTGTACGTACGCATGAACGCTACTATCATTTCTTTTTCATATTTAAAGGAATGAAAACTAAATGAAGCATAGGTATATTATAATTCTAGTATAATATAATATTTTATATATGTTACATAAGTTCATTAACTCCATACTTTAAACATTCTATGTATGGAATAAATGAGTCATATCACTCGAGGGGGTGGTAGTCCGCACTTCCTCAAATGAAATTATCGTATTGACGCATTATGGAAAGCATAAAGATATGTTGTAAATAAAAATGAAAGAATCATATAGAAAATGTATATATAATATATATCATATATATATATTCTCATCATAATGGCCACCATGAGAGGTGGTAGAGGAAAATTGAACAATCATCATTTTGTGAGGCAGTAGTTCACCGTACACAGAAACAGTATGTTCGTATCCATTCGATAGAAGTGTGTGTAAGTGTAGTTAGAATTATTTTCATAAAAACATTCTTGTAAATTGATTATAATGGTGTTTTTATGTAAACAAATAATAATAAGAGCATAGGGAGTGGATAAGGAAAACAAAGGAACTTGAGAGAAGACGTTACCTCTAAATTGGGTAACTTCTTTTTGATTTGAGCCTAAATGCTTTCTTGAATTTCCAAATTCCCAATGTAAGGTTTCTAGAAGTAAGGGGGTAATATTAGGAGCTTTTTTTATTAGAATTTAGACAATAAAAGGGGATTTATAGGTGTTATTAAATGTGTATAGTTGGTGGTCTTTTATAAAAGAGAGGAGGTTCACTTTAGGAAGGTATTGAAATATTATTTTATTATAAAATTATTTTCGGTTTAAAATGGTCCCAAAGTCATTTATTTCAAATATAAGAATATTTTAGGTAGAAAAAAACTCAACCAATAGGTTTTAAACAATTCTAGGTCACAAATTTAATCTTATCTTTTATCATTAACCCTTAGTTAACTAATTTAACTCTTACCATGTCTTCTTGTATATTCATACTATATGGTTAATATAGTTACTATAAAATGAAAATAGAACATAAAGTGGTTCATTAATGACATTTTCAAGATTATATAAGTATTTTGGGCAAATATTAGTTTTTTAGGACTATTATATCATTTAATAAAATAGTATTTGTTTTAAAAACTCATTTGGGTTAATTTTTATACTATTCATATCATAAATTTTTTTTAAATCCATAAAAACTAGATTATTTTAAAAAAATAATTAATTAAAATATAACAAGTTATAATCATATATAAAATTCTTTGATGGTATAAAATGTTTTAAAATAAATTTATTTTAATATTTATAATCTCATTTATTTAAATCATTCATTAATAAGATAATCACTACATCATCATTGTGTCCTAAATATATTTATTTATTTGATATATAAATTTTATAAATAAAATTCCATGATATAGGAAATATATTTAGATTTATAATTACTATTTATTTTTAAATATATCACTTATATAACCTGATATAAAAATTATTTTAGTAAAAGATACATGTTTATGTTATATTTCTCTTTACTTTAAATTATTTAATATAACATGTCATTATTACTCATAAGTGGCTCCATGGGGTCCCAAAATCGACCCAAGGATGCCCATTGTATTAAATATCTCATAAAATAGGATTATCACATGTGTTAGGGTGGTTTAATATTATTAAAATATTATTTTGTACCCTTATTTACCATATTTACCCTTTAACCATTGTAAATAAAATAATTACTGAAGTTACTATTCATAATGTATAAAAATAAAAGGTAAAGATTTACAAATTTGGGCCTCCTGATTCCAAATATGGAATATATTTTTCCAAATTTAAAACTCAGAATTGGCAGAAATTAATTTAAAATTAATTCTCATTGTCAAAACCAAAAAAACGGGTTTATAAGAAGTAGTAACTATCAAACGATTGACATGTGTTTATGTCCAATTTCAAAGTGTAATTACTTCCAATTAAAAAGATTGTATTAAATGATAAAAACTTAATCCAATTAAACTTTAAGGAAAACTAAAATAATAATCTACCAATATAAATAAATTAGATGAAAAGGCAGTTTTGAATTAAAATGCAGTATTTTTCACTATTCATAAAAATATGAATTTCATCAGAAAAATACCAAAATTTACACCAAAGTGAATTTTGATGTTACTATTCTAAAGAAGAAATTTATTTTGTCAAATATAATATATAAAATTGAAAAAAAAACTATATTTAAAAATATTTCACCATCAAAAGGTGGTAAAATGGCCTTTCAAAAAATATTAGAGTATTTTATGCTTAAAATTTGATTCACTCTCATTTTAATATGATAACATTTATTATATAAATGTAAACACATTTAAAAAACATATATAATCATAATGTAGTTAGTTCTTTTTATTCCCGCCATTATAACGGTTAGAAGGTAACTACCATTTAAAATAATAATAATAATATTGTATTATTTTTTGGTATAACCCAACATTATGTGAAGCATAGGATTTTGGAGAAACTCATTATTGCGTGTTGAGTACGCTATCATAAAAATATTCCCTTTTAATTTAAAATTAATATCTTATTCATAAGTATTAATAGAAATCAAATATTATTATTTTATAAATACCTTGGTTGTTACATCCTTCCCCCCTTTTGGAAATTGTGTCCTTGCAATTTTAAAATTAGGCTCAGAAACTTCATTTAAAGTCTCACATCGTAAAAGATTCAATAAAACTATCACTTTAAAAGAAATAAATAGAAGTACAAAGTTCACCTAAGATAACATATAGTATGATTCCATGTAGGAAAACATGGATATGGAAGAGAAACTAACCATCAATGTTCTGATGGAGAGTGATAGAAAACATGATCAGGAGAAAGTTAAAAATCTAAAAACCATAAACTTGTGATGGGTTAAATAGTCTCTGATTCCCTAGTAGGAAAATTAAACAGAAAATGTTTTTATTTTAAGGTCCTTTCATAAATTTGAGGAAATATTTTACTACTTAGAATAAGAACATAAGGAAACATACTTACTTGTCATGTAGAGTTTCATTATTTAATAAATAACTACCACAAACTCATCTTTTCTCTAAATAGGGAGTATTCAAGATGACTTGGTCACACGTGAAGTGCTAGAATCAACTTCTAAAAAATCACATAATCCTAAAAAGATTAACTATATATTAATCCAATCTTGAAACAATAACTAAAACCAAAATTGTTAATACAAGATTAGATAATCCCCAAAAAGGATAATCCTTTATAAAAATAAATACTGCTCTTAATCACCAAAATTCAACAAAAAATACCCCAAAGTTCAATAAAGACCATTCAATATACAATTTTCCTTAAAATTATTTAAAATAATCCAAACAAAGATTGAAACCCAAAACTCAGAAGAATTTGATTGCATAGTCTTCCATGATAAATCTTAACATTTATCTCCAAATAACATTGACTACTCTTAAAGTCTCATACTAAAAAGTAATTAACCCAATCACATATTCTCTATGGTAGTTTATTCATTTCCATAATAACCCAAATATATATAAGTCCACAATAAAAATATAGATTATTCCAAAATAAAATTCCACCATTACTCCTCAAATTAAATCCAATAGTATTCTATTTTCCTTAGGCATATAGTGTTCCCAAAAGATAGAACATCTTCCAAAATAACATTTATCACTTAATCACCAAATCATTTTCATATACTAAGGATATCTATTTGATAAAACACAAGTTCCAAAAATCAACTTATTCTTAATCCATAAAATCATTTAACTAAAAAGAATAATTTTCACTAACCAGGGACTTCATGTAGTTTAGTGGTAGGGAATAAATTTTGATCACTCTTTGGTTGTGGGTTCGAGTCCCACAGATTTGTCTGACGTAATGGGTTTTCACACAGTCTGTATGTTTTCCTTTTTCAAAAACAATATAATTTTAATAAAAGTAAAAAAAAGAGATAAAATCTTCAAAAATAATCATAACATATTTTAACCTCAATGGTTATCTCATACCTCACATTTTGCAGCCCAAAAAATAATAACCCATAATTGCCTCAAATTCAAGGATCATATAAACCCTAATGTTTCATTATAACTATATACACAAAAGAAAATATAATTCTTACACAATAAAAATTTTTATATAAAAAACATAAGGGTTACAATACAAGAGAAAATTATTCCAAATTAATCCCATTAATAAAAGAGAATTATTACTTTTAAACATTTCATCACCCATATATCTAACATAACACTTGAATTAATAAAATGTTGACATATTAATAATCCATAATTATTCATGATCCCTTAACCATTTTTTTCAACTTATTCCATAATAGTTATTTCCTACAAAAAAATCATGAATCATATCCTAAGATTCAATTATGTCAAAACATGAGCTAAGAAATAATCCATACCTTTCATAGGTCATTGTTAGTTTCCTTATCCTCAATTAGAATGGCATTAGGTATTGGTAAATACATATTTGTATGGTCCTAATGATCCCATATTCGAACCTTCTTAATAATACATCTATTTGCGTAATGACCATGCACACCACATTTAAAACATTCAATTGATCCCTCAAAAAAAACTTTTTTCCCTTTTCTGGATTCAATTGAACGCTTCCTTTTTCCATGGAACTTTATTGCTTTTTGACCTTCGTTACCGCATCTATAACATCTTCCCATGACTTTGAATCATTTTCCTAGGTGTTTCATTCCACATCCTTGACATATATGATTTTTAATATACTTACCTTTATGATTATTACCTGAACTTCCATAGGGATTTGTTTCTCGCATATATGATGCCTTAGAAAAATCACCAAGGTTCAAGTGGTCAAACATGACTCCGGATAGTTGGTTGAGAATAACCACAAGAGTTATCATTGTAGCGTCCATTTCATTCGGGTGCTTATTCAAAAGACCACCATAGTATCCTTCATATCAATTATTACCTTGGTTTCTACTAGATCCATCCATTTACTAAAACAAAAAAGGTCAGTGTGAGTATATCGTTAAAGTCGTCATATACTATCTTGTGAGGATAGTAAACACTAAGATATACTTATTCATGTTATCTTAAACTTATTCAATTTATCTAAAATAACTATGAATCTTTATAATATGTTAACCATTGTGGCAATGTCACTTAAGCTTAAATAACACCCTAACCACTAAAGATATCTAAACCAACCTCTAATACCAACTATAAGGCCACAACCTTAAACATTACTTAATATTGATATAAGTAAATAATTTGACTTTAATTCACATCTAGGGTCTTTTCAGGTCTATATATTTATATAAATAGGTCATAACTTATACATAACATCTTTAATATTACAATTATACACTTCTAATCACTATCCATTTTTTTCATAAAACAAATACTCTTTAAAAAGAAACATGACATCGTTTCATGTTTTAATAGAACAAATTTTACTTTATCACATCCTTGAATTTATTCTTTTTTATTTCCTATGAAAAACATTTCAAGACTGGGGATGAGCATAAAAATATCATTAAGGGATACATAAAGAAAGGAAACTATTATTCTTGTGATAACATGAAAACCATTAATACTTTATCATAAATTAATACTTTTCACCTTTAAGAAATAGTGAATATAGTTCACTAAATATAAGCTCATTACTTACCCTATTGTAACCAAAATATTACCATAAAGACCATAGAAAGCAACATATAACAATAAAGGTAACTTGGGATATAAAAATACTTAAATGGAATAATTATACGGTCAACTTCCACACATATCACTAAATGGAATGGTCATACAACCGACTTTCATACCCAATGCATTGAAGGTTATAACGTAGCCACCTATTCTTGGTTTATCACAGAACTTCCAATCATTTGTTTTATCATGTAACCACCCATCATTGGTTTATCACATAACCACCCATCAAATGTCCAAGTATTATTATATAATCATAACATATAAAATATTACAAATATCAACATTTCACTAATAACATTTCATTTGCAATCACAAGAAGTCATCTCAAGATATTGAAATACTCAATCCATTTCAAAAACCATTTTCAAATCCAAAAAACTCAAAAATAGAATAATTGTTTTCTTTTCTATTTAGAAATATTAAGTCTTATAGAAGAATCCAAATATCAAATAACAGTTACGGTGGAGGGGAGGTCGTTATTTCCGCATACATTAAGAACATTACTTTTTTTCATTTAGTAATACTATTAATAGAAAAAATATTCCCCTTGAATTAAATTAAAATTCAAAGGGTTTCATTATAATCCATATAAAATAAGGTTGTGTATAAACTAAAATATGCCTTAATGAAAGATATTGAGACAAAGTCCCTTACCTTGCATCTTACTCGTCATGTATGTTCCTTGTTCTTCCTGAATAATAAACTTAAGTTAATTTGTAGTTTCTTCAGAATGTTTTTAAAGTTTATTATTCCTTTTATATCACTTATTACCATGTTATAAAAATTATATAATTATTTAAGTTAATATCGGTCGTTTTGTCGATATTCGGTACTTGAGTCAAAAATGAACTCTTTTTGATATAAATTGTACATGTATTCAAAAGTACATCATATATAGAGTGATATTATTGATTTAAATATCATAGTATATATGTATTTATAATATTCCATAACATTTTGAGATAGTAAATGAAATGCACCATTCATGGAGACGGTAAGTCGTACGTATGCATGAACGCTACTTTCATTTCTTTTTCATATTTAAAAGAATGAAAAATAAATGATACATAAGTATATTATAATTCCTGTATAATATCATATTTTATATATGTTTTATAATTTCATTAACTCTATTCTTTATACATTCCATGTATGGAATGAATGAGTCATATCACTTGAGGGGGCAGTAGTCTGCACTTCCTCAAATGAAATTATCGTATTTACACATTATGGAAAGCATAAAGATATGTTGTAAATAAAAAACTAAAGAATAATAGAGACAATAAAAATATAATATATATCATATATAAATATATTTTCATCATAATGGAAGCCATGATAGGTGGTAGGGAAAAATTGAACAATCATTGTTTCATGGGGCAGTAGTTTGTGGTACACAGAAGCAGTATGTCTGTATCTATTAGATGGAGGTGTGTGTAAGTGTAGTTTGAATACTTATCGTAAAAACATCATATTATATTTATGATACTGTTGTTTTTATGTAAAAAAAAGAATAATAAGATCATAGGTATTGTATAATGAAAATAAAGGAACTTCAGATAAGATGTTACCTCTAAATCGGGTAACTTCTTTTGATTTGAGCATCAAGGCTTTCTTTAATTTTCTTATGACCAAGATAAGGATTATATGAGGAAATTAGGAATATTTGGATCTTATTTGAGATTAATTTGGATTATACGAGGGGCTTTACATGTGTGATTAAATGGGTAGAGGTGGTGGACTTTTATAAGAGGGAGGAGGGACACTTTAGGAAGGTATTGAAATATTATTTTATTATAAAATGATTTTTAGTTTTGAATGGTCCTAAAGTAATTTATTTCAAATTTAATATGCTTTTGGGTCTAAAACTAATCAACCAATAGGTTTTAGACAATTATAGGTCACAAATTTAATCTTAACTTTTATCTTTAACCCTTAGTTAACTAACTTAACTCTTACCATGTCTTCTTATATATTCATGTTATATGGTTAATATAGTTACTATAAAATTCCGATAAAACCTCAAGTGGTTAATTAATGAAATTTTAAAAATTATTTAAGTCATTTGGCTGAATATTATATTTTTAAGACTATTATATCATTTAGTAAAATAGAATTTGTTTTAAAAAATCATTTATGTCAATTTTTATACTATTCATATCATGACTTTTTAAAAATCCATTACAACTTGATTATTTCAAAAAAAACTTCATTAATTAAAATATAAAAAGTAATAATCATCCATAAAATTATTTTATTGAATAAAAAATTTTAAAATAAAATTATATTTATATTTATAATCTCATTTATTTAAATCATTCATTAATAATGTAATCATTACTCATCATTGTGTCATAAATATATTTATTTATTTGATATCTTAAAATTATAAATAAAATTCCATGATGTATGAAATATTTTTATATTTATAAGGAATATTTAAAGTCGAATATATCACTTATATAACCCAATATAAAAATTGTTTTTAGTAAAAGATACATGTTTATGTTAGATTTCTCTTTACTTTAAATTATTTAATATAACATGTCATTATCACTCCCAAGTGGCTTCATGGGGTCCTAAAATTGACCCAAGGATTTACATGGTAGTACCTCATCCAATAGGATTAGGACACATGTTAGGGTAGTTTAATATTATTAAAATATTATTTTTTACTCTTATTTACCAGATTTACCCTTTAACCATGGTAAATTAAATAATTATTGAATTTACTATTCATAATGTCTAAAAATAAAAGGTAACTATTTATAAACTTTTTGCCTCCTGATTCCAAATATGAAATCTATTTTTCCATATTCAAAACACATAATTGGAAAAAAAATTATTTAAAATTAATTCCTGTTGTCAAAACTAAAAAGCGGGTTTTTAAAATGTAATAACTATCAAAAGATTGACTTGTTTTTATGTCCAATTTCAAAGTTAAATTACTTCTAATGAAAAAATTGGATTAAAATATAAAAACATTAATTCAATTACACTTAAAAAATTAAAATAATAATCTAACTATATAAATAAATTAGATGGAAAAGTAGTTTTAAATTAAAATGCATTATTTTTTACTATTCAAAAAAATATTAATTTCATCATAAAAATACAAAAATTTCAACAAAAGTAAATTTTAATGTTCCTATTCTAAAAAATAAATTTATTTTCTAAAATGGAATATATAAAAGTGACAAAAATTATATTTAAAAAGGGTTTTCTATCAAAAGGTAGTAAAATGGTGTTTTAAAAAATATTAGAGTATTTTATGCTTAAAATTGGATTCACCCTAATTTTAAGATTCTAAAATTTATTGGGTAAATGTAGAAACATTTAACAAACATATATAATCATATTGTAGTTAGTTTTGTTTATTCCCTCCATTACAACGGCTAGGTGGTAACTACCATTTAAAATAATAATAATATTATTATTGTATTATTTTTCGGTATATCCCAGCATTGTGTGCAACGTAAAATTTCAAATAAACCCATTGTTTCATGTCGAGTAAGCTATCGTAAAAAGTGTCCCATTTAATGTAAAATTAATATCTTATTCATAAGTATTAATAGAAATCAAAAGGTATTATTCTATAAATACATGGGTCGTTACACCTAAAAAAGCATAAATTATATCTTGGGATCTCATTTTAGATGGAGAATGATTTTGAAAGATAAATCACTTGAAAATTATTTTGATGGGCATAAATTTTCTTTGAAAATTAATTTTTAAAACTAAACATTCATAAATCATTTTTGAAAATCTTTTCTTTTGAAATAAAAGTTGAAACTTATGAAGTGGGCTTTAAAAAACATTTTAAACATTTCTTGAAGAAAATATTCATTCCACTTTTAAAACACTTTTTAAAACATAAAACATATATATAATACTTTACTTTTAAAATAACCATGAAAATGTATAAATGAATATTTAAAAATCATTTAAAAATTTTTTTGAGGGAAATATCCTTTCCGATTTGAAGAACACTTTTTAAATCATAAAAAATTTTGAAAATAATTTTCATTTTTAAATAATTTATTTTAAATAAAAAAATTCCCAAATATTAAGGGAAAATTTTATTTTAAAATAACTTTGAAATATTGTAAGATAATCTTGAAATATTTGAGCAGTCATGGTTGAGGGAAACATTGTTCATTAAGTGCATGTTAAAAACAAATATTCCTTTCACATTTTTAGTAAAATACAAAAGGGAATTGTTTATAAAATAAAATAAATATTTATTTCAAATAATTGTTAAAAAATTATTTAACAAATCATTTTTATAATATTAAGAAAATGGAAAACCTTTTTTTAAAATGTGGTTTTGAAAGAAAAAGGGTTTTTGACTGAAGAGAGAAATAATAACATTATTCTTAAACATTATTTTGAAATCTTGATTGCATAAAGATATAAAAATTAATGTAAAAAATTTATTATCATGAAATAACTAGAAGAGAATAAAATTCATAAGTTTTATGAGAGATATATTATATTATTTCATCATTGGAGGTATAATTATAAACAATCCTGATAAATGATGAGATTGTATTATAAAACCATTACCAAATTTGTAACATTGAATCATAATCCCCATGAAATAATGACATTAAATTAAACATAGAGTATCATTAGATTAAATAAATTCATTATAATACCTTTAAAAGGGGAATTATATACACATCATAAAATCATACAGGTGAACAACATAACATATGTCTCAATGAAGGAAAAATAAGACAAAAATACATTACTACTTTGGTAACTTTTGAACTATAAACATCCTGAAACAGAGGTCCTAAAATGGATATTTAAATACCCATAATTTTCAGTATAATAATAATAAAATAAATTTATGTGCACTATATACACCACATAATATAAATGAGTGGTAAATGTTTCATAAGTCTCCCAGAAATAAAAGTGAGACTAGAAATCCCCTATCCATTTAATATCGAATTTCTTCATACACATTTGAACATCCTGTATAATAAATATATTTTTATTATAAATATATTATAGAACCATAATTATATATATCATATCATATTTTATTTACTTATGACCATTTATTACCCATTAATTAACAATTCCTTGTTAAAATCACGATACGGTTAATAACTGCTTTACTTCTCGTATATGTTTTGGTTTTTTATTTTTGGTTCTCTTACTTCGGTCATGGTTAAATAATATTATTAATAATAATCATGAAATAATTATAATATTTATAAATAAATTATACTTATAATACCAATCATGAAATGTGGTTTTGATAAATAAATTATGTTACGATCATAGAGATGGTTGGTCATACGTACGCATTATTAACGTTTCCATTTTTCAATGATCCTTTTGGAAATAAGGTAAATAATATTTTATATTTATATAATGATCATAATAATAAAAAATTATTCCTTTAAATATACTTAAAAATATCATCTATGTGGTGTGGAGATGAAAAGATAGAGTCACATTACTTCGTGAAGGCGGTTATCCAAATGTACACGAAAGACATTATCATCTTTTAGTGAGTATAAAGATAATAAATAAAATGATATAATATATTTTTATAATGATAAATATTTCACTAATATCATAATTATTTCATTTATATCACATATATTCATTAAAATTAACCTTATTATCTTCTTTGTAAATCATTAATGAAAAAAAATTACATCTCTTTGCGAGGCGGTAGTCGGCCGTACACACGAGCGACGTTATCATATCCCCTGTGAAATTGAAAGTAAAAAATTTATATATAATATAATGAATACATGTGTGTATAATTATTTTATAAATTTCATATATATACTTCATATCCATCATAATACCCAACCATGAGAAGTTGTAATGGAAAAACGAATGACATCGATTCACGAGATGGTAGTCCATTGTACACATAAATGATGATTTTATTATCCATTGGATAGAAGTGGGGATTATTTTTTGTCATTAAATTAACATAAAAACATATAATTATATGGTAGATGCTTTTTTTATTATATAATTGTGGTTAAATAATAATTTAATGAGTTGGAGGAAGAAATAAAATAATAATGATTGTTGAAGAATGTTACCGCTTATTCAGGTAACCTCCTTGGGTTTACCAACAAATCCTTACTAGATTGGATTTATTCAAAAACTATGGATTATATGATGAGATTAGGGATGTTGGAAAGTTATTTGTGTAGGAATTTTTTAACCAAAAGGGTTTTAAGGTGTGATGTGTCCTTTTATAGGTGAGGTGAGTGGCACACTTATAATTTTTTGAAAATAAAAAGGTGTACCTATGTTTTTCTAATACCACAAGGATTCAAAACGAGTTATTATTAATAATTAGACATTATAGGGTATAAATATTAGCATAAAATTATTTTAGAAAAAAATTTAGGTTATTTTAACTATAATATTTTTATTTTAATCCCCCCATAATAAAACCATTTTTACTTTAACCATGGTAATTAATTTTTTACTATTTTTAATATTCATTTAGGTAAAAATAATAATTTGACATTATTATATAATAAAAATTATGTTGATACAAAATATGGAATCCATTTTTACAAATTTAATTCACATATTTGTAAAAAATTAATTTAAATTTAATCCCACAAACACGGTGAGAAATCGGGTTTTCAAAGAGAAAAGGTTTAAACGTTTATAAGGATTTATATTAAAATTAAATATTAAATTGATTATAATAACCTAAATTGGATTAATAGATATATAATTTATCTAATTTTAATTTAAAAATAATTTAAAATATAACATAAATTTATAATTAATTTAAACAAAAAAACACTTTTCAATTAAAATTGACTATTTTTCACTATTCATCAAAAAAATTAATCTTTTCATAAAGTTATAAAAAATTAAAAACAAGATAAATTTAAAATCCTAATTTCAAAAATGAACATTATTTTTTCAAAAAAAATTATAAAATTGTAAAAAATTAGTTTTAAAATAAGTGTGCAAAAATGTGAAAAAAAACTATTTTTTATAAAAATATAGTTTTTAGGCGTAAAATTGGATATATTATAATATATTTTCTATAAAATAACTAATATGAATATTAAATAGTTTATTGAATATATAATATATAATTTTAATTAAAATTATTCACCAAAAAAAATTGTTTAAATTTTTGAGGTAAAAAAAAAATTTCTAAAAAAACTTTTTTCAAAATAAATCCTTTATTTTAAAATGGTTTTTATTTTTATTTTTAATTAATTGGAAAACAAAGAATTAATTTTATATTTATGTTAAACTATATTTTTTTCATAATTTACTTAACCCTATTCATACCCATCATTCTGATGGCTAGGTGATATTTACATATTAAATAATAATATTTAATAGTATGTCATGTTTCATTTAAACCCAGTGTTGCGTATAACGAAAATTAAACACAGTGTTACATGTAATGAAAGATAAAATTTATATTGAGTTTAATGAAAAATATTGAAAATATTAGATATTTTTTAAAAAAAAATATTTCATAAAATCTTGGGGTGTTACAGTATCCACCAAGTTCAAAAGTTGGTTAGTGCACCAAGATTATATCTAAGTTTTCAGGGCATTTAACTATTTATAATAATCAAAAATATTAATAGCCTCTTGGTAGGTGGTATATTTATCATATATGATCATTACTTAATCAAAATTTTATATGAAAAATACATGTCTCTCAAACTCCATATAAGTCCCATCATACCTTCTAGGTTCTTATGTAAACTGAGTCGGTTCTTCCGCCATAAATCTTTGTGGTATATCTCAACTACAATCTCAAGATTTCCTCCTATTTATTGTTCTTGAACTCCTAAATGTTTGAAATTCATCCCATTAATTCCTTTATTCATATGATCCTTTTCATGGAAAAAACCATCTTAATCCACAAATAGTTTGTGTTCAGTAGATGTATAGAAGTAATATCCCATTATTTACATGATATAACCAAAAAATAAATATTCTTATGATCTAAGGATAAGTTTTTCAAAATACATTCATAGTATGTATGGTTCATAACGCCAAATATTCATAAAATTAAAATTATTATATATATCATGTGGTGTCTTTATCAATACTTAAAAGGAATGCAGTTAAGAATGAATGAAATAGTTTCTAAAGAATATCTCAAAAGTGAAATAGAAATGTCACTCCAACTAATCATTAATAAAACCATGACCAACATGGTAAGATTACTCATTTAAAAAACCCAATAATATTATGGTGTTATAGGAGGAGTGGATAGAGAGACAATTCCATAATCTCTCATATTATTAGTTAATTCCTAGATTAAGTATTTACCACCTTAATATGATTAGATAATATTAATAATTTTTCTCATCTGATTTAGTACTTAATACAAAAACACTTTGAACATTTCTAACATTTCAGACTTCTGTCTCATAAAAAACACTTAACCATACCAAATAATATCATTGGTAAAGGTTACAAAGTACCTAAACCCACCAATTTCTTGAGTACTCATTGGTTTATATATATCACCATGTATTATATACAATAGTCTACTATCCCATTCACCTTTTATATTAAAAGGTGTTTTGGTCATTTTTCCTAATAAACAATATTTACATGTTTCAAATGATTCAAATGATTCATAATCAAATAAATTCAACAATCTTTCTCTATGGATTATTTGAATATTTTCTCCATTTATATGTCAACAGATACAATTTCAAAGATAAGTGGGGTTAGAATCAAATATAACCATATTATTTTTGAATTTTATAGACACTATTATCTATATACATAATGTATAAGCCATTCATAATATTACTAGTGTGATAAAAAATGATTCATATATATTGAACAACTATTGTTCTTAATAATGAATGAAAATCCCATATTTTCTATATAAGATATTTAACTAAAATTTATATATATAAAAGGAACTTAATAATAGTTTTCTAATTTCATAAGTAAGACAAATATCATAAGTTATGAATTTCTATATAGCAACTATTGCTTAATTTTCAACACATATATCTACTATAACTTTCTTCACTTCTCATATATTTCTATATTTTTGTTTTTTAGCACCAATGTGTGATGCACAGCTAGTATCTAATACACATGAGTCATAATAAGAGAACTTTATTTCAATAACATTCACATAAAAATCATTAGAATGGTTCTAATTTAGAATACTTCCCATTGTTATAAAAAAATTATAATTATTTCATAGTTCATGCTTATAGGAGGACTAAAAATAATAAACATGATGAATTACATAATCTAAAATAAATACATATCTATGGGAGAGTATCATTATTTATATAATTTTTTCAAGGTATTTTAATTAAATTACTCCCACTAAAACGATATCCCTATACATCATTAACTTTAGTGATCCAAGATCTATATTTCACTAATAAATGAACCTACTTTTCTATGAACCTCATCACATTAGCTATTAATATGGGCCATTATTCAAATCATATCAGTTAAAACTCCCTGATAGTTTAGTGGATAACCTTTTTCCAAAATTAGTCATATGGATGTAATCTAAACTATATTCCTATGGTATAATCTAAGTTTCCCCCAAATATCAAAATGGGAATTGGTTACCTAAATCTTAGGTTTATCCATTTACACCATTCCTTACACAAGATAATCCATGGACATCCTACTTTTGTAGAACCTACATGTTTGAATGATCAAGGTCTTGAAATGTGTTTACTTTGGAAGGAATCGCACACTTGGAATTTTAAGGTTTTTCCTTTTATAGTCTCTACAATTAAATATACAACATGTTCATATTAAACTCTTAACTATTACATTACATAAAATATTTAATATCTCATGTTTTATTCCTTTATGTATGCATTATTATAATGATTTAATTTTTTCAACCCTATTCCATATGCCAAATTAATATGTTTAGATCATATTAATTTGGAAATAATTACATAAATCACTGTTTATGTTACTCACCCAAAAAATAATATCCAGACATATTTACACATATCCAAATGCATCCCATGCATGAGGTACATGAAACTTGTTTCATAAAATGGTTTAAAATTATATAACATCAGAAATATCATCCTGAGTAGTCTTGGATCCATACATAATCAACACTTAATTTTCTAGAAAAGGAATGAGCCTCTAGTATAGTGATAAATCTGACCCAAAGTCCCTCTACCCAAGGATACTTTACTCAAGAGATATTTTAATAACATCATAACTCTAATAGCTAATATCTATAAACTATATTCAACCAATAAATTCAAATTAATAACTTTAATAAAAAACCAAAGTCAAGGTATATGAAAAATAAATCTTATATTATTATACCTAATATAGCATAGAAATTTTATAAAAAGTAGTTTTTTACATAAATTTAGGCATACATAATCACATTATATAAACACTTTATATATATGAATATTAAAATCAATAAATTAAAAATAAACATATTATTTATTTTTTCAAATGTGAGATATTAATATGAATGCTTCATTTTTTTATTTTATGAATAAAATATTCCATTTATAATGTTTATCTCTTATATTTTGTAATAAATTTATAACCATAATAATTTTTCCCAAATTATTAAATTTAATTTATTTTTCCACATATCTTTTTTTTAATTGATAGATCCATTATCAAAAATATTATTTTTAATTATAGAATATGATATAAAATATCATGGTTGCTTATATTTTTTGATGATATCCACTATATATCTATTGTGATATTCCCCTATGTTTTTTGAAATATGAAGTTCAAGTTATAGGATATGATATCACATATTGTAGCATACAGATTAGCATAAACCCATGGGATTCAAGGAATAATATGTTATTATTAATCCAATAATACCCTATGACATGGGAAAAAGTGTATCTCACCATTTGATATCCCATATCCTAAGTAAACACAAACAATTCAACATCCCAAAATTGGTCATGCCATATCTATGGAGGTTACTCCTAATTAGGGAGTCTCATTTTTTCTACAATAGATATTTCAAGAGGATTTTTATCAATCATAAACCAACCTATCCAATATGTGTAAGGATCTAGTGGAAATAGGAACTTTAAATGTTAATGAACCTCCCAAACCAACCTTTGACTACTTTTATTTTTTCTTCTATAAAATAATGACACATATCATGCATTTAATAACATGTAACCCTATGGATATTTATCCAGATAAGAGAAATAGAAGTCAAATCCCATTTTCCTGTGGATGAAAGAAAACCATTCTTAACCATGTAAGTTTTATTTTCTTGTTTTTTCATTCCCTGTTTCCATTCATTTCTTTTTCTGGGAGTTCTGGTGCCCCAAAAAAGTGGGAATAAATCCATTATGGTTAAAATAGTGAGAAACAATGAGGCTTTCTAGTGACTATGAACTTCAAGGTGTTTACAATTGATATTTTAATACATATTATAGAATACATAATTAATAAAATTTCAATAGTACAAATTATTCCAAAAATAGAGACAAAATGAGTTCTTTAAAAGTGGTCAAATTTTTATTCAACTCTAGCATGTTATAATACACCCTTGTTTAAATATAATACATTGTTCATGTTAGCAACCACCTTCTAGTGATTTTTATAGTGGAATATCTATTATTCTATTTCATCATTTCATCATTGATAGATCTCAATGGTTGATGCTCTTTTAACTATATATTGGTTAGTCTGAGTCCTTTTCTAATGATTAAGGAGTTGATTCCCACTACTTTGATTATTCCAAACACATATTTATGGTTATTTTTTCAAGATTCATACTATATCAATGGATGAAAATTCTAGTATCATGATTAATCTTTCTCCTTTTAATTGTGTTTTCCAGAAAACTAAAATGGAATATTTTTATATATTAAATATTTTTTGAATCCTATTATAGGGACCACAGATCTTATTATAGTTAAATCAGATAAATATTAGAAAAATGGCTAATATAGAGGGAAGATTTATACCAGTATCCCACAAATTTTTTGTATAGCGGGTCATGCTTAATAGTAAGTACACTACTCAAATATGGTAGTGTGTCAACAAGAGTGTCTTCTAAAAAATTTCTAATGAACATGATTCTTATGTTCTATAGTGAAAATTTAAAAAGTTGTATATAAATAAAGTTTTACAAAACATGTAATGTTGTTAACTTTTATAAATGAAATTACCATTTTTAATTAAAAAATTACTTATTAATTAATTTCATTATAGAAAGAAAATTTACTACTATGGTTATTTTATAACATTATAAAATATAGATCATTAGGTTTAAAAGACCATTAGCATCAAAACTTTTGATAATATATCCATTATACAGTGACATTATGATTATTATATATTAAGGGTTATGATAAAATGGGGGTTAAAAACTCATTGGGCACAGGCATGGTAGTAGTACTGTAGTGGTACTGTAGCAGCGGTGGTACTGTAGTAGTGGAAATACTGTAGATTGGTGGATAATTTAGCGGTAGAAGGGCACTGTAGGAGCGGCGGTACTGTGCAGGTACTGTAGCAGGTGTGTTACTAATCATAGAATGGGAATTGGGCCAAAAATTTGATCCTACTGGCTATGTAATGGGATACAAGCCCACTGAGCCTTCGGTCTATGTAATTGGTCTACCTCTACCCAGTTAAAAGTGGTCTTTGCTTTACTTTAATATTAAAAATGAGGCTTCATCCCCAACATTTAGACAAAATCTAATTGACATGAATGAAATAAGAGATGACCTTGACCAGTAGGATCATACCCTATGAAGCCCATTTATTAAAGCTTTTGAGAGAGATAAAATCATTTGGATTTTCCCTTAACCAAGATCAATCCCAAACTAAACAACTAAAGATCAATAGAAATAGTTTATAGGATAATTTAAATCTAGTCAAGATCATGTCCCAAACCATGTTCTTAAAAGCACCACCATCCCACAACTTACCCTTAGGACATACGCTGGTGTAATTAGCAGTTATATATCTATACCTTAGTAATATAAATTTGTATATTTTATTTTTAATTAAATAATTATTATATTCATACCTTATATTATTACTCTATAAATTATTTTATAATGACTTTAATAAAAATTATATTTTGTCAAAAAAAATAGAAATTGAATTTTGGTAAATATTCAGTTTCAATTAATAAAATCCTTTTATAAATTGAATAATTTTTTAAACAAAATAACATTTTAATAAAATAATATTATTAGAAAATTGTTATTTAAATAAAATTTATAATATAATTTAATGAAGTCCAATGTAATTTTTATAAGGGGTAATAAGTGGTTAATATCATAAAAACTAGTATCTTCCAGTAAATAGGGATTTTTATTTAAAAGATACAATTTTTATATATTGAATATTATTTTGATAAAATAAATATAATTTTTGAAATAATCATATTAAAACTATATGATGGTTAATTTTTCATAATTTTCTAAGACAGTCAAGTTTTTGGTTAAAAAATAAATACAGTTTGTATTTTGACATTATAATAGCCCAAAAGTGATGAAATAAATTCTATAAAGTGTAATCAATGACCAAATATAGGTTCCAATTTTAAAATAATGTATTTTTTAAGTTATTTAATTAATGTTATAATATTTTTTTGGTCAGATTGGAACACTCAATAGGGGGTTAATTGAGTTTCCAATTATAATTTTCTATTAAAAGGTTTAGAAACTTAAATCCCCCAATTTAAAGAATAATATAAGTTAACTAAAACTATATAATTTTATAATTTTATCTTCCAAAAAAGTTTTTAATAATTTGTTCATAACTCTATTAAAAAAAGTTTGAAATATCAATCTAACTTTTGAAACTAATTTAATTAAAATAAAACATCTTATATAAAACAAAAGTTAAAGTTGACTATTAATGTAAATTTTTGTTATTGGTTTTAAAATATATACTGGTATGATATATAAAATGGTGAAAAAAACAAGAAACAACACATTGGAATTTTAAACAAGGGGTTTAGTCTTAAGCCAAGACCTAATCCCATCAACTGAGAAATCACCCACTTCTAAGTAGTATATTACAAAAATAAATCGATCTATGGTCTAGATAGGGTTTTCTTAAACAATTTTACTCATATATTATAGTATATACACAAGCATATACCATAGTTATTCTTCTAATTAAAGGGTTATAGGTAAAAAATTACTTCTTCCACAGTAATACATGGGAGTATAAATGAAAATATTTCAATGAGAGTGTCAAGCACTCTTTAGTTTAGTGTAGAAGACTGTGTTTACAGGTAAACAAAGTAAACAAATCTTGAAAAGTATGTTAAAATATAAATAAAGAAATAATAAAGTTAATTAATATTTGATGTAGTACAGTCTCATCAACTTTGGTTGTCCAGGATTCATTGAGTCTATCTTTGAAAGGGCTCAACTGAGTTTGTACAAAAAGTGAAAAAAAATAGAATGACATTGAAGTGTTCTGAATAAGTCCTCTATGTATGATAGGTTCACGTGTATATTCCCCAATTTTTATCTATAATAATTTGTTTTTATAAATAACTATATATCAACAACATAACAAAGATATGAAAAAGATTATTTATTCTTAATTTATAGCATTTTAGATGGTCTAATTATTTGTTGATGGATACTAATAGATTAAGAATAATCCTCATACTGAGAGACAAATATGGGAACAATGTCTTGTCTTTAAAACCCCTATATATTTGTTTAATAAAAATAATTTTAAAATAAACTTACCTCTTAATTTCATTTAATGAATTAATCCAACTATTAGAGAAATTAAGTTTGAACATTATCCTGAATAGCTACAGTAGTATGGCATGACTGGAAATAGCTCTTCTGGTGGTATAATCCCTAACAGTAGCTTCTTATACTAGAATTATAATCACTTAGTGGTAAAAAAATTTAATAGTATATTTATATTCATAATGGTTTCTCCTGATGATAGCTCCTTTTTTATGATATAATTATAGGTAGAAACACTTAATGTTAAATGTACTTGGTGGTGGTGGTAACTCCACTTGATGGTAGAATAATCTAGAGATAGATCTTGGTGGTTAAAAAATTAAACTACTGGTAGAATCTTGAACCTATTATAGCTTAGAGTGGTAACTGAGTTTAACTAATAGCTGTTTGAAATAACTAGCATTAGATTCTCATGGTAGATCAATACTTAGAGAATTTTACTATTTTGGATAGAAAAAAGTTGAATTAGACTAAAAGAAAAATATCCCCCTTTTTTATGATCACAAATAATAGTGTTCCTAACCTTTAATAAATATAAAAAATGTTTTAATAGATTAATAAAATGAATAAAATAATTTTAATAGGATAATTCCATATTTTATTCTTAGGGATTCATTCCATTATTTCATTCATTCTGTACATCCTTTCTCCCCCTTTTGGGATTATTAAAAATATATAAATAATAAGAAATAAAATAAAGACATAATTATTGAATAAAGAGATATAATATTCATTAAACATAAAATTTTAGATTGTATATCAAAAAATAAGAAAGAAATCCTAATAAAATCCTAATCATAGTCTAAAGTGGTCTCCATAACCTGGGTAATGGTAGAGACCCTTGGAACTTTTCCTTTTCTAGCAACAAGAGGGGTATAAAGTACATGAACTACAAGAGGCCTGGATACTATAGAAGATTTAACCAGCATGAGATAACTCACAACTTCAATAGGGGTAAGTCCAAAGGGACTTATAGTAATAGAGGTGGTCTCTAAGGGTGCTGATAAGGGTGTATAAAGGGAGGCATTCATAGGAATTGGTAGAGGTGTGATAATATTTTTCTTGATGGTATAGATAAATTGTTCCATAAACTCAAAAAAATGGGTGATAACCCTACCACCATACTCCATGGAACTGAAAATGTATATATTCTCTTCCATAAACATCCTGATAAGGGGAGATAAAGACTTTAACTGATTCACCCTCTATTTGTAGACCATAGTAATAGGATGTATCCTCATATTTTCATCTAAGAACTTAAAATAAGAATTAATATTATGGTTTGTAAAAATCCTAGAGAGGTTGTACTTAATGGCCTTAGTGATTGTTGATCTATCACTTATAGACTCATTTAAACATTCTTTAAAAATCTTGTAAATGTACTCACCATGGGGTTTTATCTATCAAATCTCGTCCTAATGGGAGGTAAATAAAACACCCAACATATATTTCAACTACTCTATAAAAAATGATCTAATTAGATCAGCATCAATAGAGGAATTGGTAGAGGTGGGTGGAGCTCTAGAAGAAGAAGATCTAGTAGCAGATAAAGACTCCAACCTCCATAGAAATGATACAACTCTCTATTTCTAACTAGTTATCATATCAACTAATTTTGATAGAAAGAAGTCCATTTTTTCTACCAATATCTTTTTCTTCATCTCTACATTTCTCATCTTGATGAAAATTCTAAGTCAGATATGAGAAACAACCAATGATACTATTAAAGTGGTTTCATCCTCACTAATATTATTTTTTAAAAGGGAACAATATCTAAGAATCTCAATAAGATCAGATAATAATCCTACCTTACGGTTATCTAGATCAGCTCAATCAAGATAATTGGAGGGAGGAGGAGGAGAAGGAGGAAGTGAAATCCTATCCTAAATATGCATGGAATCATCCTCATGACTAATTTCTATAGAATTTTATCTTGAATTAAAAGACTCCAAAAACTCTTCTTCATCAATTATTTATACTAAATATACCTTAGTATCTTTCTGGATATCCAATATGGTAGTTCCACCATGCTCTAGTTGGTTACCCTTATCATCATCCCCATCATCTCTATCATTATCTCCATCACTTACATCAGAGCCAGAATAAGGAAAGCCAAGTATAGTAGATCCTGGGGATTTCTCCCTCTTACCCGGTGCATCATCCTCACCTCTATCTAAAACAACTAGCACAATATGGCTTCCAAAATATTAACATTATAAAGAAACATGTTCATATTTATTAACAGATTCCTTACTTGGTGAAGCAGGTTGGGAAATTCTTTTTCACTCTTCACTGGGAGACTTTCTAGACTTAGAGGTAGTCTTAAAGGTATTTGAATACTCATCCTCATCTCCACCATCAATATCATAATCAAAATCATCATATAATATAATCACATCCTATAGACTCTCTAAAGTTGATATTTCAAATTTAAAACCATTATAAACTTCGATTTTTTCTATTTATTCATATTCTTTTATAAATATCTTCTTAGTAGGAAGAGATAGAGGTGGAGTAGAAGGGACATATGATACATTGTAACTCTTAACAACATCATGGTCACTAACTTATTCCATTAAAATAGGGAAAAATTACTCCTCTGTCTATAGCTTCTTCATCTTTAAATTCAGCATGAGCAGAAGCCTCACCATATTTATCAGAATAGTTTCCCAAAAAATCATTTGGCTCCATTCTAGGATCAACCAAATATCTTGGTCTATAAGGTTACTCTATTAGGTTGAATTTCTCATATATTTTATCATTTTCTACCACCCATATTTTCATCCTAGTATTCCAGTTAACTCGCATTCTTTTATAAGTTACTTTTCTAAGGAAAAAGACATCACTCTTTGATACCTTTTCCTATCCTTCATGAATAATGTCTCTAATCTTAAATAGATAAGAAATCATCTTACGGTAGGAAAAAAAGTTTGATCTCAAGGGAGGCTTTCAAATATCAATCATGTTCACCATCAAATATCTACACAGATTAATTTTGTATACTATTTTAATAATATATATATATATATATATTGATACCTCATTATACTAAATTCACCCTTCCTTGGATATAGAATATGTTGAATGAAATTGAAAAAAAATAGACATTCTCCAACTAACTCCACTATAGCAGGTCTTTAAATGGTTTTATTACCAGTGAGCTTAAGAAGAGAATCCTCAAACATGATGTTTTTAGGATTTATGGTAAGGGGCCTTGATAATACCCATGGATACATTTATGAGGTACTCTCAAACATTTATCCCATTTGTTCAAATACAAATCAAGATCTTTTTCATCTGCTATTATTTTGATAAAATCATTCTTGACTTCAAACTGATACTTGGCAAGAAAATAAAAATTTTGAATCAACCTAGGGTAGAATGTTTTATCATACCTTGTAAAAAATATATCTTTGTTCCTAAATTACATTACAAATAGGTGACTTTATTATTTATAACCAAGAAGCATCTATTTCTTTATTGGCTATAGAAACTCAGTATGCAAGAAGTATATTTATCAGTTTGATAGGTCGGTATGATTCTCTTCTAGACTTCATTAAAGGATGTGAATCATTGGGATATACAAAAATATACATCACTCACTCCATTTAAACATAGGTTTTAGGTTTTTAGGTAGAAGTTGGAGGGTCACAAGTTGAAAAAGAGAGACCAAAGGGGTTTTAAAATGGCATCAGTGAGAGAATTTATAATTAAAAATCTAATTTGCGTATTTTTATCATTTATGGATTATGAAATTACAATTAAATAGAATAAAACTAATAATAAAAAATTGAGATAAATAATAAATTTAATTAAAAATAATGGAATAGTAGTATTTTGAAGGGTAGAAACTGAGGAATATATCATACAGTATCATGCCAATAGTGAAAAACCATGGTAACATGTTACAATAGTATATGAGTGGTTGGTTTCCATGGTAGCTTACCAATGGTAGCAAGGAAAAATAGTAACATAGATACAGTAGTAGGTCACAGTATCAAAACCATGAAATTTACTTCTACAAAAAATAAAATAAATTCAATAATAATATCCTAACCAAAATTTATCATTATTAGTTCATTTCTGATATAGACCATTCTATCTAAATTCAATGACTTTGTGAATATTTCAGTAAGCTTATGTTCATTACTAATGGATTCAAGAGTTATATCACCTTTTTTAATATGGAATCTCAAAAATTTATTTCATGTATCAATATATTTAGTCCTAGAGTGAGACACAGGATTCATAGAAATTTTCATTGCACTTGTATTATCACAGTGTATAGGGACGTGTCAAAATTTATATCCATAGTCTAGTAAAATGTGTTTAATCCACAAAATCTATGAACGGAAACTTCATGAAGCTATGTACTCATCTCCATTAGTGGATAATGCAATAAAAATGTATTCTTTACTATAGCATAAATCTAAAGACTTTTGTAAAAAGTGATATGTTCTAGATGTTTTTTTATATCTAAATTACAACCACAAAAAAATATATATTAATAAATCAATAAATAAAATGTTAGTGCTTTAGAATAAAATAGTTCTAATATGGTTTTACTTTAGGGGTATTTAAAAATTCTTTTCACAACAAGTAAATGTGATTATTTTGGATTTGATTGAAATTAGGAACATATACATACATTAAACATTCCATCTAATTGGATAGAAGTTAAGTATAGTAAACTTATAATCATACCTCTATAAGTGGTTTGGTTAAATTTTTTCCCAATTTCATCAAGATCCAATTTATAGCTTGTACTCATAAGTGTATCACTAACTTTAGTTCTATTCATACCAAAACATTTTAAGACATCCTTTGTGTACTTACTTTGATTTAAGATAATCCCTTATTTTGAAAAATATTAAAATAATGGAATAATTTTAACTCTCATATCAAAATAAATTCAAATTCATTTTGCGTCATTTTTTAGAATTCAGTATAAAATAATTTTTTGAGGATCCAAAGATAATATCATCAACATAGATTTTTACAACTAAAATATCTTTTGAAATTATTTTAATAAATAAATTATGGTAATATATACCTTTCAAAAAACCTTTAAAAATTAAAAATGAGTTGATCTTATCATACCAAGAACCATAGGATTTTTTTAAACCATATAAATATTTTTTTAATTTTAATATAGATTTGGAAAGTGAGGGTATTGAAATAAAAGTTGTTGTTCCAAAAAACCTCAATTATATAACAATTTAAGAATGCACTCTTGATGTCTGTTTGATATAATTTGAAATTTATATATACTTAATTAGAAAGAAACACTTTAATAACTTCAATTATAGATACTATTATAAAGGTTTCCTCATAGTCAATACCTTCTTATTGATTTCATACTTATTCAACTTATCTTGAACTATTTATAATTATAATTCTTGACTCCTATAATTTATTCCTAAACACTGTTTTAGTGTCAATGGCTCGATAGTCTTTAGGTCTTTCTACTAGTTTCTAGACTTAATTTCTTAAAAACGGATTCAGATCTTCTTGTATTTCTATTACCAAAAATTCATCATTTATTGATTCTATGTTATTCATAGTTTCAATCTATGACAATAAATCTTAAAGTTTCACTTGTTATCTAAGAGAATCTCTATTCTGAGTTATTTTTGTAGGTCTCCAACAATAGCATCTAAAGGAAGGTCTTAAAGTCTTAATAGATCTAGGAATAAAAGTATTTAGTCATTCATTTTCATCTACAATTTTGGGTTCAAAAATTTCCTCATAATTGGGTGATTTTTATACAGTTTTCAAATAATTAACACTTGGTTTCGCATTAATATCCAGGTTAGAAAATTCAACTTCAAGATTTTATAAAGAATTAATAGGTTAATGTGGATATGTCTCATAAAATTTGACATATACTGATTCTTACATAATATTAGTCCTTTTATTAAATATCCTTTATAGCATATTGGATGTATAATATATAAGGAAAATTCCTTCATCAATTTGGGATGCAAACTTGTTGAAATTATCTTCTGTATTAAGTATAAAGACTTTACATCCAAACACTATAAAGTAATTAACTTTTTATGTTCTACTATTTTATAACTCATATGGTGTTTTATTCAAAAGTTTCCTAATAATAACTATACTAATAATATATAAAGACGTATTCATAGACTCTACCCAGAAAATAGAAATTATACTCATTGAACCTAGTTTAAGAAATTTTTTGAAGGGTTATGTTTCTTCTTTCTAATAAAATATTCTATTGTGGAGTCATAGAAGAAAAAAATGACTATAGCCATGTTTTGAAAACTGAGATTTAAAATCATGATTTTCAAACTCACATCCATGATCGCTATTATGGTCTTAATTATATATCCACTTATGTTTACTATAGATTTTATATACTTAACAAAATAAGAAAAATATTCACTTTTTTGAGCTAAAAAGATTACTCAGGTGTATCTAGAAAATTTACCTACTATAACATAATCATAGTGATTCCCATTTAAGAAAGAAACTTTATAGTCCCAATAAATCCATGTGAACCAGATCTAGGTTTTGATAAGTTGAAACCTATTTGTTTATTTTGAAAAATATTTTATGTTGTTTCCCTTTCTGTCATGGGTTAAAGAATTTGTCTTTTAAGAATTCTAGATTAGGTTGATCCTTGACTAATCCTTTCCTAGATAGCCTCCTAAGTTATTGTAGGTTGTAATGGACTAAAATTATATTCTAAAACCATGAATATTTATAAAAGGCACTTAAAAAATAAATATTATAATAAAATAATGAATTTAAATCAACTGTATAAACATTATCATTTCATAAAGTAGTAAAGTTTAAATCATGTTTGGTATCATGAATTTTACAAGAATTATTAAAAAAATTAACATGATAACCATCGTCACATAACTATGAAATTAAAATTAGATTATATTTTAATCTATCTACAAATAAAAATTTATAAATTAAAATAGTATTCGAGTTATCTATTTGACTGGGACCAATTATTTTTCCTTTGGTGTTGTTAGCAAAAGTGACATGTCCACCATCAACTTCGATAAGGTTATTGATTCCTGAGTAGTCCATATTCATGTTTTTGGAAAATCCACTATCCAAATACCATAAGTACTTATTGGTAGTCTTCAAGTAGGTTTTTTATAGTAAATTTTAAACAAGAAATGATTTTTGTAACCATATTTTCTTGGCTCTAGAAATATTCGTAATAAAAGCCTTAGAAATCCAAATTTGTATAATTGGTTTCCTATAAATAGACTTTATTCTTTTATAAATAATTTTTTTTAGGTATATAAGAATAAGAAATATTTATAGAACTAGAAAAACTAGAACTAGGAACAAATTTTTTCTTATATATCTTCCTTTCTCTATGATGGTAACTAATTCTAGTGGTGTATTTAGGAGTGGTTTTTTTCAATAGTCCTAGTAAGAGTTTCTCTAAAATTGGTAAATCTTTCTAGATCCTTTTTCAATTGATCATTAGATATTTTAAGTTCATTATTTTGTTTTAATAATTAAGCATTATTATCTTTTTCTATAGAGAAAACATATTTAAATTGAGCATAAAAATAATAATGGTTCTTTAAAATTTAATATTTTTCCTTAAGTTCATTATACTTTTCCTCCAACATATTTAAATACTGAAATAAATTCTCACTATAAATATTTTCTTCATTGTTTTCATATTTATAAATATTTGAAATGTGTTTAGGAGATGTAGGAATACCATTCAATACCTTGGATGTGTTTGTCATGAAACACATATTATCTCTTCATTTTTGTCTTATATGCTCACATTTGAACAACTTAATTCATCCAATGAGGCACTCTATATGGATTTCATGAACTTTTTATACCATTTACCATTATCCTCATACTTTTGTTATATTTTAGTTTGGGACAGTCTTGTTTTATATATCGTTTTATTTTACACTCATAGTAGATCACCACTTTAATGGAATCATCCTTTTTCTACTCTATTATATAATTTATTTTATTTTCATAATTAACTCTATAATATGATTTCAGGAAAAAAAATCTTCCTTTCAAATTTCTTGAATCATATGGCTAGGTGATCCATTTCCTCATCTCTATCATCTGGTGAATCATCATCACTTGAACTATCAAATTTGATCTTTTATTTTATATTTGAGTTAGATGTCTTGAAGGCTATGGACTTCCTCTTAGTTTCATATCCCTCTTATTTTTTTACTTTTAGTTATTCATCACACATCATAATTTTTCTAATGATTTCATCTAATGGAAGTGTACAGTTGTCACAAGATTCTCTGATGGAAACTAAATTTCCTCTCTACCGATCAGGTAGACATCTGAGAAGTCACTTGATCTTTTTTAGCAATTTTCATTCCAATTGAATGTATGGTATTAAAAATTTCAATAAACCTAAGATATATATCATAAATAGATTCATCATGAATCATCTTGAATGTATTATATTTAATATTATAAGTATTAAAATGCATCTCTTTAACATTTGAAGTTCCCTCATGAGATATAGCAAGAGTATCCCAGATTTAAATGGTAGTATAAAAAGAATATATTCTACTAAATTTATCTTCTTTTAAATCATAATATAATACATTAATTACTTTATAGTTGTAATAATATGAATCCTTAGTGGAATATATCCAATCGGCTATAGAAGCTTTGGGTATTTCATATTTATCTTCAATAATAGTCCAAATATCAAATCACATGCTCTCAATATGAATTTTTATATTAATATTATATTTATATTATTTAGTCCCATTAAAATATAGAGGTTTATTGGTGGAAGTTCATTCTTGTCTATGATTATCCCTAAATACTAAAATTTATAAGTACCATAAATTTAAGATCTTTAAATAAATCTTTATCAGAGTAAAAAATATTTTTTTATTCCTACAATACCAAATGTTGGTAATATTGGAACACGTAAGAGGGGGATTAATTGAGTTTCCAATTAAAAAATTCTACTAAATAGATTTAAAAACATAACTACTATAATTTATTGAATAAAACTAGTAAATAAAAACTATAGAATGATATAGTTTGATATTTCAAAAAGGTTCTCAATAGTTTTATCAGAACTCAGGTAAAAATAAGTTTGAAAACTCTTCTTAACATTTGAAACTAATTTACTTTAATCAAACACCTTATATTAAACACAAGTTAAATCCAACTATAAAAGTAAAGTTTTTTTATTAATATTAAAATAGATACTAGTTTGATATTTAAAATAGTGAAAAAAAAATAAGAAACAACATAGTGAAATTTTAATTAAGGGATTAATAATTAATCTAATACCTAATCCCCTCTATATGGAAATCATTCATGGCCAAGTAGTTTATTATAAAAATAAACTGGTCCATAACCTATATTGGATTTTTATAAACAACTATACTTAAATAGTTCATGCTATGCACAAGAATCTATCATTGTTCTTCATGGGATAAAAGTGTTCCAGGTCACACATTATTTATTCCAATTTATACACGGGAGTACAAATGAAAAAAATTTAAAGAGTTTCTAGAACTCTCCAGTTTAGTGTTAGAGACTGTGTTTATAGATAAACATAGTAAAACAAAACATATATAAAAAATTATACTGAAATAGATAGAGAAAATAAAAAAAGAATGAAGATTTCATATAGCTCAATTTGATCAGCTTTTGTTGTTTAGGAGTCCTTGAGTCAGTATTTGAAATGTATCAACTGAGTTTATATGGAAAACAGACTTTCATTGAAGTTTTATGAATAGTTCCTATATGTATCATAGGTTCACTCATATGTTCTCTTATTATTATCTTTAATAATTTTTATTTATCAATCAAAATACATCAATAAATTGATATATATATATATATATGCACACAGGGATTTATTCTAAATTTATAGCATTCCATACGGTTTACTTATCTGTTGCAAGATAATAATAGAATAAGAAGAATCATCATAATGAGATATAGTTCCAGTAACTCTAAATTTCCTTTAAAACTTTTATAGAGTTGTTTATAAATAATCATTATTAAACCCACATACCTCTAATTTTCATTAAATGCATTAATCTATCCATTAGAGACGTTAATTTTGAACATAGTCCAAAATAGCTATGGTAGCAAGGCATGATTGGAGGTAGCTCTTTTGAGGTAGAATCTCTAAGGGTAGCTTCTTGTACTGGTGGTAGAATCACTTTTTGGTAGTATCATTTGATAGTAGTAGTATGTTACTAAATATATCTCCTGGAGGTATCCCCTAGTTGATGCTAGTATGGCTTGAAAGGAAGCGGTAGTAGTTGAAACACTTTATGGTAGATGCACTTGGTGGTGGCAGTATCTCTACTTAATGGTATCAAAATATAGTAGTAAATCTGGGTGGACACATAATTGAGCTAGTGCTAATGTCTTTAATAGATGGTAGCTTAGACTGGTATCTAATTTTAACTAATGGTAGCATGAAATAACTTGTGGTAAATATTCATGGTAGATCAAGATATAGATAATTTTATTATTTTGTCCAAAAAATAGTTGGCTATCATAAAACATGAAACTTATTATAAACATAATGAACATTATTTTATATCATTAAAATATGGTTGTTCTTGGACTAATATAATATCCATTAATGAATACTCCAAAACCTATATTATATTTTAAGGTTTTAAAGTCAATTTTTTTAGCATGACTCACTTTTACATCACCAATAGTATTATTTTAAGGAGTTTGGTTCTTTTAATTATAAAATACTTAAAACAAATATAATTTGGTAGAAACAATTGAAAAAAAATTGGTATGGTTTGTGTTTTTGATTATTTTATCATATAAAGTCCAAAACCTAAGTATAAAATTTAATGAAGAAATCCCCGCTCTTTTTCTATAAGTATCCACCCATTACTACCACTCATCTTCACTCAAAACACATTGAGAATTAATTCCCTCTCCCTGTCCATCTCCAAATCCCTCCCAAGGTGTTACTAATCTCTTAAGTAGCTCCTCACGATATTTTATAAGTGCCCTCTCAAGGTAAGGGATCCTCTCCTCTTCCTTTTTATTTAAAGTAATTTATTTTTACTAATCCTTTTTATTTCCAATTGTTCATGTTATAGTGTTTTTTTAAACATCAATTGTTTGTTATTATGATTTACAAGTAATGAGAGACCACCTTTCACTCTCATTAAACCCTTCTATGAATCATTATGTACACTTGTTATGCTGTCGAAATTATCCAATGATTTTTACATGCCAAATATTTTTATAGTAAATACCTATCCACATTTCTAATCAAGGGTATTCACTTATATGTACATATCCTTCATTTATTGGTGACTTATATGACTTTAATACCACACTCCTTAACTATTGTATTAAAATTTATGAAATTATTTCTTATTTTTTATGATCTATATGAAACAATAATTCATGTACTTGATATGAATGTGATGGGTAGGCCCAAAATTATATAGACCACTAATACATTGGGTAAATTTTTTATCTCATGAGATTCTATATATGATTCTTGGGAGGTTATCCGAAGGACACTATTTTGTTATTTCTTATTGGTTATCCTTGACTTATGCTTATGATATCTTGTTTTATTTTTTTTTATATTCCTCTGTTTTCTTGATGTTGTCATCTTATATCATGATTAGATGTTCATGTTTATTATTATCACACCTTTATGTCACCTTGATATTTTTATTGACTCACATGTTTTGTTTTCATTATATTATGCTTTGATTATTCCATTAACTATTATTATAGCTCACCCCTTTCTTAAGTACACCTTAAGGTTATCCCATGAAACATTAGAAGAGAAATGGAATTTTAAAAGCATGTTTAAGAATTTTAAAAAATATTGTTGTATCCCTATTTCATGTTATTATGGTATGTATCTAATTACCCAAATACACTAGTTCATTTGATCTTTTGGATCTTTATTATATGTGTCTTAATGTAATAAATCCTGAATTAAGTTGTATTAAGGATTTGGGTTGTCCAAAAATAATTCAAACCTGATACATCATATTTTCTACGTAAAGTTTGGGGATGAGAAACACATATTATAACACATGATCTAGTTCCAAGTTATTTTTTATTTTAATGTCATATAAATTTATTTCTTCTAAATATGTTCTTTTTTAATTATTAGTAATGAAGTATAATAGAAATGACATACTAGAAACCAACAACACTTTATTTAATTATTTAAGAATACTACATTCAGTATATAATAATACCCAGAAAAAACTCAATATTAAAATTGGAAAAAAATAGAATATAAATAAACTAAAATATAAATATTTGGATATCTTTGATCCCCAATAATTACCACACCCATGAACAACACTGTAACATAGAAACAAAAATTTAGTAATTTGATTTAAATTTTGGAAATGATGTTGAAAATTGATAGAATCAAAGTAAATAATAAAGTGGGATGATGGTGGTATATTTATAGAGTGATATGTACATTCTAAATTAAGACTTTCGGTCAATATAAAAGTTATTCATTATTATTTATGGTTATATAGGCGTAATAAATTGACTTCTGGGATTTATTTATAAAACCAAAAATAGTATTTTTGGATAAATATATCTAAATTTTTCTAAACATATGTTTTATAATAAATTTATATATTTTAAAGAAAAGTTATTTCCATGAGATAATTTTAGAAAAAACTTTATAAATGATAAGATAATTTATTCATATCCTAAGTAATTTTTATAGTCATTATAAATATTATTATGTTATAAAACTATTAATTTATAATAAATAAGTTTTTTTATTTAATATTAACAAATATCATATATATATGGTATTATTTTGATAAAATAAATAAATTTTTTGGACTCAGCACATTAAAATTATCTTAGGATTAATTTTTGATAACTTTCTAAAAAAATTGGTTTTTTTAGTAAAAAATAGAAATATCATTTTTTTCATTTCCATAAATTTTATGATGTAATCATGAAATAAAATTTATTAAACCTTTATAATGGTCAAAAAAATATTTGAGTTATAATATAATTCATTTATAATATTATGTAACATTTATAAATCTATATTAAACAATTTGGAACCTATGTTTTATATCTTATAAAAGAAAAAAATTATTTTTATACATTATTAATGTATCATTTTATAATTAGTTTTTAGAAATTTTAGAAATTGAATTAGGTAAAATTTATTTAATTTTTTTAACTAGAATGTACAAATTATATAATAGGTGTAACTTAATTTTTAATCACTAAAATAAGTTACTGATGTTAAAAGTGGGTTATTATGGTAAAGGATAAATAATGTAGTAGGTTAAAGTTAAATAGAAAATTTATAAAATACCTAAAAATTACAACATTAAATGGGTTGTTGATGTATTTAATGACATTAAAGATCCATTAAAATATTAATTATCAACCAAATTATTTGTAATTAATTCCACTTAATAGATTTTGACCATAATAAAAAAAGAATCAATATTTTTTCCCTTTAAACCACCCATCATCGAGTATAAATACCCTCCCCTTATTCCCTTAGTATTCACTAAAAATAAATTTAGCATGAAATTTACCTACCTCTCCCTCTCTAAATAACTCTCAAGGAGTTATTAGGCCTTTAAAGTTACCCTATCAAGCTATAAGGATCGTTATTTCAAGTTAAGGTTCTTTCATCCTCTTCTTTCCTTTTCTTGTACAATACATTGTTATAATGTCTTTCTAAATTATTTTTCAAATAGTACCATGGTTTTATTTACATAGAATTATTTTCAATTTTATATATTTTTAATTGATTTTTATTTATTCCCTCCCATTATATACTTTAAAAAGATGTTATAATTCTAAAATATTCCCCTATACATAAAACCATCCTAAATTTTTTTAAGTAATGTGTCTACGGTTTTACCAAGAAATGAAATCCCTTTATGGATTCAAACAAGTGGATATATTTTTTAAAAATATGAATCAAGGGGTTATAAACCCAAAAATATTTGTCTAGATATATTACAATCATCATTATAGTTCACAATGAATATTCCTTTACTACGCACTTGGTTTGACACTCTTAAGGAATATTCTTGGATGATCTATATGTTATTTACAAACCATTATGAAGGATTTATCTATCATTGCATTGCTATATTGCCTTGTGAAATGCATGTATCTAGATATCTAGACACCTTTATCACCTTAGTCCTTGTGAACACCTAATAACTACAATCTCATACCCTTTACTTGTTAATGGTGTTTATTTGAACATTATGAAATCCCTAGTTATTCTTTATATATAATAAGTGATTTTACCTAGATATCTTTACTAATTATTTGATGGGGGAAATAATTTTTTAACACCTAGAGATTTTAAAAGAGGTAAATCATGTTCAACAGTATATATGACATGAAACACCAAGATTATGAGATAATGTAACACCTAAAGGCTTTACGAAATATTTATTTTTAAATAATAGCTTGTAATGCATGCAACATCGCGTTTAAACAAAATGTGATACTCTATTAAAATATTATTACTTAAACATGACCATTATAATTTATCCATTGAGTTTGAGGGTATAAATAGGACTAAAAATATTAAAATTATATGGTTTACATGTGTATAAAATAAATTCAGTGGTTATATATTGATTATAAATAATATAAGAACTATTTAACAGAAAACATAATGTTTTTTAAAAAAACTGTATTTTTTCTAAAAGGATATTTAGTCACGCTTTGTGCACATAATTTAAAATTAATTTTTACCACTCTTATGACATTTATTTATAAAACACTTCATTTTTTAAATCATTATGTAAATATTAACTTGTGGTGAAATTTTGTAATTTTTCAGAAAATATTACTTTTTCAGTAAATAGTGAAAATACTGATTTTTATAAAATCATCATTCATTTTTAGTAAATTATGTCCCATAATTATTTTAATTTGATTTAAAATTAACATAATTATTAATTATCTGTATTAAATCTAATTAATTAAATTTAAATCATCTTTATAATATACTTTAATAAAATTTTATTTTTAGGATTTAAAACACCTCTTTTATGAATATTGTTTCAAAGTGTATAATGTAAATCCATTTTAGAAAATTAAAATAAACCTTAATAAATAATAATTTAAATTAAATTTATATATTATATATATATTAATTTAAATTTATCTAATTATGATTACTTTTCATGTAGTTAATATGAGAACATTTTTCCTTAAAAAATACATCTCTTAAAATACTATTTTTTGACATATCTATGGGTTTAATTTTAAATTAAATTTTACCAATTATATTATTTAAATTTGTAAAAATTAATTAATTATTATTTTTAATCATTATTTATATTATCTAATAAGTTCTAATTTTTTACCGTAATAAATAATGAAAACAGTAAAATTTATTTACCGTGGTTAAAGAAATAATGGGTCTACCCATGGTTAAACTAAGAATATATGGGTTAAAAATGAAAAATAACTTATTTTATCCCTATTTTATGGCCATGTATCAACCTTATATCTTCTAAGTTTCTAAATTGGTCCATTTTGGATCACTTTGGAAAGATAAAAACGTAGGTGGAATTCTTTCTTTTCAAAAATTTCAAGTGTATCCTCTCCCTCACTTATAAATGGCCACCACCTATCATCTCCTCATCACACTTACAAAATTCATTTTTTCATAAAAGATCTACCCAATTCACTTACTTAATTCCATACCCTCGTCCTATAATCCTATTTTTTGTCAAAAATATAACCAATGATGGCTTTTGGTGCAAACTAAAAGAAGTTGTCCAAAGAAGAGTTAATGTCTCAAAGTGAGTGTTTTATTTTATTTATTATTCAACCTATTTAAAATATTATTAAACCATGATGATATAATAACTTAATTATATTCTATATACAAAGATTTTTTATGTTATTTTAATTACCTACAATCATATCCTCCTCCCTCAAATGGGAAATGAAACTATTGGCTCTATGTATAGCGGACTACCACCTCAAGAACTGACTTAATTTATTTTCCATAATCTCATATCACAACTGGATATAATGATGTATATAATATTTATATAATATATTAATGATATAATTATACTTATGGAATTATAACATCATATATACCTTCTTACTTTCCATTATATAGAGAATGTTATAACATCGTTTATGGGTATGGTTGAATACCATCTCACAAAGCGATGTGATTTGTTTTTAACTTAAACATTAAATGAAAGGTCATAAAGATTAAATTTTATGTTTATATATAATATTCGTGTAAAATTAATCCTTCTGAAAAATAAATATATCATATACTTTATTACCTTATCATCCATTGAATAAATAATAATGCCATTCGTGTCTATGGCGGACTACTGCCTTGTGGAGCGATGTGATTCATTTTTTACTAAAACTTTACATGGAAGGTGAAAAGGGATATATTTAATGAATATATGTGACATATATGATATTATATTGATTCTATAAAATTGATATGAAATCTAATTCCTTACCCTTTTTCCCGTTAAGAAAATGATAATGTTATTTGTGCGTACATATGGCATATCATCTCCATGAAGTGATGTAATTCATTCTCCATGTTAAAAAATAAATAATGATTATGAATATGTATCTATTGAAAAAATTAATATTTATGATATTAATATAATTCTTAATGATGAAACATACAGGAGAAAACAATGAAACTAACACCCAAAAGAATAGTGAAATGTTATTAATCAATGGGTAATAAGATGTTATAAAAGGATAATTTATGATATTATAAATAATAATATGATTATATTATAAAAAATGTTTAAAACCACTATAAATGAGGTTAAATAGTGTTCAACTAAATAGAAGCATATAGTAGGGGATTTCTAATCTCAATTTCTATTCATTGGGTTATACGACTACTTCGTCGATTATATTATGCCAAAATTATGTGTGAAATTTATTTTGATTTATTTATGTTATATTTACACTTTTATTTGTTTTTATATATATTTGTTACACATAATCAACCCATTTATTAACTCTCACCTCCAAGATACAAACCATTAATGGTTTCATCTCAAACTCCTTCTTTGAGACACATGTTCTGTTATGTGGCTAATTTATTTATAATGGTGTATATACTAACCCTTTAAATCATATATTAGGAACCATTCCTATATCATGATATTTTAAGTTACAATTAATCTACTTTATTCATTATAATTTATGATTCAAAAGTTACCAAAATGGTAAGGGTTTATATTTCAATATCATTTTAATCAGGATTACTTATACTTGAATTTCCATTGAAAGAAATTATTTGATCATTGTATATTAAAACATGTTAATTTTATTCTCCAGATATTTATGAATTTTTCAATTAATAGAACCATTTTCATCTCTTTGGTACTTAATTATTGAGAAATGGTTTTAAGAAAATCCAACTTCATTTCTCTCCTCAATTGGAAATCATTCTTCTTCCAAATACATGTTTTTTAAAAATGTTTTCAAATATTTTTTACAATTATTTTTTAAATCCATTTTTATCCTTAATTATATTTTAAAAAAAACATTAAAAGGAATATTCCTATCATTTTCTGAACAAATTAATTTTTTACTTTTCTAACAAATATATACATGGAATTTATTTGAACGTATTCAGCATGAACAAAAATATTCCACCATCATGACCACTCATTATTTTAAATATTCCTTTTTATATTTCAAAGTTTATTTTCAAAAAAAATATTTATTTAATGCTTAATAATTTTTTAGATTTTAAATAAGTTTTTTCATGATGGAAATTATATTTTCCTCAAGAAATGATAAAATTAATCTTTCAAAATCATTTTCTATCTAATATGATATCCTTTTATGTTACTCAAAGTGGAATGTTTATTTATCTCAAGAATATATTTTTTTAAATTATTTTTATCAATGAAAAAAACCTTTTATGTTATTGATTACTTATAAATTATGTATATTTTTCTCTCACATATATACCTAGTTTATTCACCCTTCCTTTTAGGGGGTAATACATGCCTTATGAGATTTTATAAAATTATTTCATTATGAAATTTTCTTTGAGTATTATACAATGAAATACTATCAACTTATTTTATTTACATGGGTAATTATTATGTTATTCCTTATTATTGATTTTATTTATATGTAACATATAGATCATGAACATGTTATCATTGGGTAACACTGATAGAACTCTAATATATTGGGTAATGTTTCTGTCTCATTAGATATCATATATGGGATTTAGGAATGAACCTAACCCTTTATGGGACTCTTTCCACCATGTGATGTTTTCATGGTGGTTATCCTTAACTTAATCTTATATTATTTTTTATGTTTCTAAAACATTTATTATTATTTCATGGTTTTATTATACCATTTTATTTACTTTACGCTTCTATATGATTACTTATGTGACTTCTATTTTATGACATCATGGTATACCATTGATTCACATGTTATATTTCCTTATCATGTTTATTCCCTTACTAGTATTTTTAACTCACCCATTTCATTATGTATTTCCCTATGTTATCCCATGAAGATTTAGATCTCTAATGAATTTTAAGAGCTCGGTATGAAAAATAAAACATGGATTTCATGTTTTATGTATTAATAACCTAGTCTTATTAAGATAATAGGACTTTAAGATCCTTTTGTTGTATTAATGGATATTTATATTTAAGAATCATGTAATAAAATATGTAAAAGTATTTGGTCTCCATGATTTTCATACCATATAGTCTATTTTTATATATGGAATCATCATGTAAGATAATCCTCAATGAGAAATTATGCTATGTAGTTCATTCTATGAAAATTAATCCATGAAATCATTCAATTTGTAATGGATTGCATTGTACTTTTATGTGATGGGTGGGGTTTGGAATTATATAGTCTCTTAGTGCACTTCTAGGTCTCATGAGACTACTAATATATAGTAATGGGAGAATCATATCCATTTATTTAATATTTATTATCATAATTCCTTGACATTATGTTTAAGATTTACATAATTATGAATTTTCTATACTATTTGTTCAGTTATTATCAACCAGACATTTATCTATTATTATGTTTTCCATGGATTTTTTTATTCTCTCATTTCATTTATTATAGAATTACTCAGTTTATTTATTCCATAATTTTTGTTTTATAATATATTTTTTTATATGATACCCCCTTACTGAGAATCTAATATCTCCCATTTATATTTTTTTCTATTTCCCTAGGAAAATAAGAAGACTTATACATATCAAAAATATATTATATTAGAGGATAATATAGTTTCTTGGATTCAGATGATATATATAATTTTTATTTATGTATCTAGTATCTTAATACTACTAAGCTTCTTGATCATATGAATGGTGACCATGTATTATGTACAATTTTAATAAAATAATCACTGGCTCTAGGAAATTAGATTCGGGGTTTTTATAGTTGGTATCAGAGGTATTCTATTATAAACCTTGGGAACTAGATTTAGAATAACATAATTAGAAAATATGAACCCTAGAAAAAAACCCTGGGATATTTTATTAATATTTGTAGATTACATGAAATAAAAATCAAAGTGTTTTTTATAGAGTAATTAAGTATATACCATTATCTATAAATGGTTCTTAATGGATGTAAAAATTGCTCAACACCCAAAATTAATGGAGGTATTTTTCTCTAGATAAATTCAATGGGAATAGTGATAGATTAAAGAATATTATAATTATATTAATTTAATTGACTCATGTGATGACTAATAACCTTCATTGCATTAAAAAAACTATTTATCTACAGTATGGTGCATTAATTTTGGACCGTTTCACATAGTAGCAACCACCATCCTTCAATGGGACCACAAATCCATTATTATTTGTATAATAGTTCAAGTCCTTATATAAAGTATTAATTTCCATGCGATGTGTTAAAAGTTATAAGGTTGTAATGGTGGTATATCATCTAAGGGGATATGTTGACTAGTGGTGTTCATTGATTTGAAACTCTAAGAAGAAATAAATAAATAAATTACATGGACTGTAATTATTTCAGGGAAATATTATTTAGAAAATTATTTACCTTATGGGAAATGAGAAGGCATGGAATAGAAATTCCTAAACTTAAATCAAAATGAGTAGGAAGTTGTGGATGAGTACGAAGCTAACCTTATAAGGTCAGAGCGGAATGCAACTGATTATGTGCACAAACCAAAGAGAAAAGTTTGATCGGTTATTTGATTGGGTCAAACAAAACCTTCAATTAGAACAGGTCTCTCAAAATTGTCCTTATATGAGGATATTGTGACTAGTGATATCAATATTGAAAATGAATTATCCAAGTCACCTATCATTAAGGGGAATCAGGAGAAAAATAGGGTGGTTAAGAATCATGCTAGAAAAAATTTAGAAAAGGACAAAAATAATAGATAGATTTCCTAACATATAATAGCTATGGGAAAAATAACCTTGGAAATTGGTTGAAGGGAATGAGAGTCTATTATAAGTTTGGAGATAAAGGTCACAATGATCATAAATGAAAGGGTAAGAGAGAATCCACCAATTTAAAATGATCTAATTTCAAGTAGATGGAACACTATTCAAATCAATTTTCCAAGCATTAAGGGATTCTACCAAAAATGTGTCTAGGGATAAAGGTTGAGCTTATTAAATTACTATTGTAGAATTTGAAGTTCCTAATGATGTGGCGGTAGGTACTTTGATCATAAATTCAAAATTATATAATTCTTTATTTTATTTTTTATCATCACACTCTTTTATATCTTCCATTATTTCCAAGTACATTAGATATTTTGCTACCACCCTAATAAGGGAGTTATCAATCGGGAAACCTAGTGGAAATCTTATAGAAACAAATATATTCTAATAAATCCCCATTTTTATTAATAGATGAACCTTCTTATAGATATAACTATTATACATAATGTAGATTTTGATCTAATTATTAGGTTGTATTGGCTTTAAAAGTATAATTTAATAATTTATTATTGAGAATAGAATATTACAACCTCTATGTATGTCATAAAATCCCTTTTATTTAGTGGATATAATTCATTTCCTAAGTCTTTTTTGGAACCTCCTCCAATGGATCATCTTAATTAAATCGTTGTTGATGAATCAATAAATGAAAATAGTGTTCTAATAATATAATATTTATCTATTGTGAGGGAATATATTGATGTTTTCCCATAGGAATTATCATAATACCTTCCTAATCATGAATTTAAATTCATTATTGATATTATATTCAATGAAAAACCCATATCTAAACCTCTCTATAGGATAGATCTAGTAAAATTAGTGTAACTTAAGAAATAACTATAAAATTTGAGTGAAAATTAATTTATACACGCTAGTGTTTCACCTTGGGGAGCACCTATCGTGTTTCTTAAGAATAAGGATGGGTCCATGAGATTATGCATTGACTGTAGGGAAATAAAATCCATCATTTTTAAGAAAAAGTATCCATTACATCACATTGATGACCTATTTGTACAACTTAAAGGGCCCTAATTATTCTATAATATTGATCTCTATTCTGGTTATCATAAATTGAGAATCAATAAGGTTGATATACCAAATACAGATTTTCTCACAAGGTATGGACATTATGAGTTCACATTAAGGTCATTTGTATTAATTAATACACTATATTTGTTTATGGATCTAATAAACATAATATTAAAGTAAAATCCTAATAAATTTGTTGTGGATTCCATTGAAGACATCTTGATATACATAAATTCTAATTATTATAATTAATATAATTTATGCATTATATTTCAGACTATAAAGGAGAAGGAAATATATAGGAAATTTACTAAGTGAGAATTATTGCTTTAAAAAGTATCTTTTCTTAGCCATGTTTTCTCCAAATATATAATATCATGTTACCCACCTAATACAAAAGTTTTTAGTGAATATCTCACACTAAAAAATATAATTGGGATACATATTTTTCTTGTCTTAGCTAGTTACTATTAGCAATTTATTGAAAATTTTACCCGATTAGCTAATATGTTAACAAATTTGATATGAGAATGAGTTAAATTAGAATTTTATAAGGAATGTGATGAAAATTTTTTGTAATTAAAGAAAATACTAACCAATGCACCCACTTTGACTTCACCATTAGGAAAATAAGTATTTTTTTATAAATGGTGATGCCTAGAAGAAAGGTTTGGGGTGTGTCTTTTTACATAATGATACAGTTATTGTTTATGAATAAAGATAATTGAAAACCCATGAGAATTACTATCCAACTCATTATATTGATCTAAAATCTATGATATTTTCATTGAAGATGTAGAGACACTATCTCTATGGTGAAAGATGTGACATATATATGGATCAAAAAAAATTAAGTATATATTCACTCAAAAATAACTCAATATAAGGAAAAGTAGAGGAATATAATTGATCAAATACTATGATTGTGTAATACATTACCACCTTGATAAGGAAAACATGTTAGAAATTCCTTGAGTGGAAAGGATCATGGAATGGTGTGTGATATGTAGATAGAGAGAGACCAGATATTCATGGACTTATTAAAATTTGATATAGAAATTATTAATAAGGGAAAACATCACACCTTTTCCATGAAATTTACTAATAATATATTCCATAAAGGATATATAAGTATTAGTAAGATGATAAGGATATATAAAAGAAAATAAATTCCATGAAAGATAGGAAATTGACAGGTTTTTCCCATAAAGATGGTCTGATGGTGTTTGGGAGTAGATTGTGTGTAACATCAGTACCTAAGTTGGGAAGGGAATTGTTAGATGAAGATTATAACTAAAATTTATCTATACACCCTTGTATCACCAATAATTATAGGTATCATAGTTTAAACATCTGGTGGGAAAACATGAAGCATGAAATTTCTGAATATGTGTCTAAATGATCGGTATGCCAATATGTAAAAGCTAAGATGAATCATCCAAAGGGTGTCACCCAACCCCTTCCCATACCTGTGTGGAAGTTTTATGACATCTCAATGAAATTTATCACTTTGATACCTAAAACATCAAAAATAAATTATGTTATATGGGTTATTTTTTATCACCTTACCAAGTCCTCACATTTCCTAAAAATAAGGAAGTATTTACCCCTCAAGATCCATGCTTTTATTTATATCAATGAAGTTGTGAGACTTCATGGTGCACTATTACAAATTGTTTCTAATCATGATCCTCACTTCACATAAACATTTTATAAGTTTATTCGAAAGGAATTGAACACTGATATACATTTGATCAGCACATATCATACTCAAATTGATAGGAAGTCTAAAAAGGCTATCCAAACCTTAGAGGATATATTGTGGTCATGTTTACTTGAATTGTAGATAATGTTGGACTAATAATTACCTTTTTTGGAATTTTCATATAATAATAGATTCCATTAATGAATATAAATATCACCATATAAGGCCTTTTATGGGAAAATATGTCAAACTCCAACCTACCGGGATGAAGTTGGAGAGAGGAAGCTATTTTTTCTAAAACTTTTTGAGGAGGAAACTAATAAGGAGAGAGATATTCAGAATAATATCAATATAGCTCAGATAAGATAGAAAATATATGCTGATAATTTAAGGAAGTATTTGTAATTACAATTAGGTGATCATGTATTCTTGAAATTATCATTATGGGAAGGGGTTATATGGTTTGGGATGAAAGTTAATTTAATTCCATGGTACATCAATCCATTTGATATCCTAGAGAGAATTAGAGTTGTGGATAATCATTTAGATTTTCCACCCATCCTTATAAAATTTCATGGAGTCTTCTATTACTCAATGATAAGGATACACATGCTAGACCCAACTCATATACTCACTATAGATGTAATTTAGCTCAAACATGATTTGTTATATAATGAGTAGTATGTCTAGATTCTAGACATTAGAGATAATTTTTTGAGAAATAAAAAAACCCAACTCGTGAAAGTGTTATGGATAAATAACAATTTAGAACAGCCAACATGGGAACCCATAGAAGCAATAATGCATAATTACCCTCTTTTATTTTCACCATTGTGTATGAAATTAAATTTTGAGGGTGATATTTCATAAGGGTAAATAATTTCATGACCTAGAAATTTATTTCTCCTAAATATCTTCTTATTTAATTCTAAGTAATATAGTATAATATAAAATAGTTACTAAAAACCAACATCACTTTATTTAATCATTTAATAACACTATATTAAATATATTATAATACCTAATAAAATATAGAATATTTCAATGGGAATACAAATAGAAGATAAATAGAGTAAAATATAAAAATTTGGATCACTTCAATACACTAGAATTATCACACCTAGGAAAAAATTGTAAAATGGAATCTAAAAGTTAGAAATGAAATATTAATTTTGGAAATGATATTGAACCTTGATAGAATTTAAGTAAATAATGAATAATAAGAATGGGGTTTTATTTATACGGTGATATGGTTATTTGTCATTAAGATTGTTAGTCAATATAACAATTGGGAATTATTATTATTGATTATGTAGACATAATAAAGTGACCATTGGGATTGTTTTATGAAACCAAAATTTTATTTTGGGATAAATATATATACATTACATTAAAAATATATTTTATTATAATTTTAGAAGTTTTAAATAAAATTTATTTTCATGAGATAATCTTATAAAACACTTTTTGAATGATGATAGAATATAATAAAACCCTAAGTAATTTTTATAGCATGCAAAAATATTATTACTTCATAAAACTATTATTTTTTTTAAAAATAATTATTTATATTTAAATGTTAAAATTCTCATATATATTATTATTTTGATAAAATAAATATCATTTTTGGCTCATCATATCAAAATAAAATTATTAAAAATATGGTAAATTTTATGATATAATCAAGGCATAAAATTTATTAACCCTTATTCTTGCCCAAAAATATATTTTAGTGTTAATATAATTCATTTATAATATTTTATTACATTTAGAAACCTTTTTTTATCATTTTGGAACCTATATTTTTATCTCTTATAAAAGAAAAAACTTGTTTTTACTCGTTATACATGTTTCATTTTACAATTAGTTTTTATCACTTTTATAAATTTAATAATATAAAATTAACTTCATATTTTTAACTATAAGTTAAAAATGGTGTAATGGGGGTAACTTCATTTTTAATCATAGAAATAATTTATCAAGGTTAAAAGCGAGTCACCGCGGTAAATGATAAATAATGTTTTAAGTTAATGTTTAATGGTAAAAGATTAAAATTCCTAAAACTGTAGCATTAAATGGGTGATTTATGTACCTTGTAACATTAATTATCAACCAAATTCTTTGTAATTAAGATCACCTAGGATTGGTTGTTCTTGATAATAAAAGAATCTTTTTATCCCTTAAAACCGCCCTTCTTCAAGTATAAATACCCACCCATTCTTCCCCCACTCTCCACTCAAAATCCACTGATCATGAAATTAATCAACCTATATACAAATAAATACCACTCAAGGGGTTCTTTTAATATCCTGATATTTTAAAATAACACTTTGTTCAATAACGTATATAACACGTGACACCGAGTTTAAACGAACCATCAAATATTATTATTAAAATATGGCCATTATAACCTAGTAATTGAATTGGGTGTTATAAATAAGATTAAACACATTATAATATATATATTTCCTATTTAATACAAATTTATTGATTAATTCTTAGAAAATAAGCACTAAATTTTTAGTAAAATCATTTTATGCTTCAAAAATATGTTTTCATTAAAAAATAATTTTTATTTATTTTTTTATTCTAATTAATTTCATGAATTTGTAGAAATTTTATTTTATAAAAATTATATCATTTTTTTAATCATAATATAAAAATTAACTTAGGGTGAATTTTTTGGATCTTTCTGAAAAAATTGATTTTTAGTAAATAGTAAAAAATACTAATTTTTGTAAAAGTGTCATTTCTTTAAATTAAAAGTATCATTATGATTTTAATCTAATATCAACTTAAAATAATTATTATTAAATTATATATAATCCAATTAATTATATTGTAATCATCATTATATTTTATTTTGGTATATATTCCTATTAAGTCTTAAAACACATTTTTCTAAAAAAACTATTTCGTAGTGTGTTTTGTTAATTTATATTAAAATTTATGACTTAAAATTAAAGGAGTTGAATCTTGAAAATGGATCCTATATTTTTAATTAGGATGTTAAATTTTTTTAAATATTTCTCTTTTACTTTTGGTCATTATGAATACTAACCATTAAAAATATTATCACCTCGGTAAGGGTAAATCAGGAAAATAAGGTTAAAATTAATATGATAAGAAATAAAAATTACCCTAAAAATTTCCTTTAATATATTTTATGAGAGGGTTTAAACTATCCTCATTCAATCTTATAATTTATAGGAAAATTATATTTTTCATTGAAAATGGCATATATTATTTTAAGTAAATTTAAATTTAGAAATGTCACTATCCTGATTTTAATATCTATAACAATGTTTGATAGAGATAAAAAAACTATTTTCAATTATAAATTTTTTAATTTAAATATAAATTAATTATTACCATGGTAATTAATTTAAAATTTTTAGTGATGAAATAATTACCATAAATGATTACACAATATTGACATGGTGCTTTTGTAAACAATATAAAAACAAGTATATAATTTTAAATACTCTAAAAGTAACATTTTTTAGGTATTTTTATTGTAACATGAATTTTATAGATCAATATAAAAAATTGTGGATTTTTTAAAGGTTTATATTAGATTTTATTTATTTTCATGTTGTTTTCAAAGTCAAATTAAATGAATAGTTCCAAAAATAACATTAATGTTATTTAATAATAAAAAATATTTTATTAAATGATTTAAAATCTCAAAAAATCCTATATTTGGTCAAGTGAATGGGATGTGGTTGAAAATATAAACCATAGACCGTTTTTTGGACTCTTTTACTTTTATATCAACTTTCTATTCCCTTGAGTAAAAAACAATGATTTCATGATAATTCTAAAAGAAAGTTAGCAGGGGTTAAATCAAAGAGATAAGGGTGAAATAATAACCAAAAATTTTTTAAATTTTATTTTATGAGGTTATTTAGACTCATACTTATATTATATTTTTATTATATCCATTTTTATCCATTTTTTTAGTAAAATTTATTTATATTAATATAATACTTTAAGTAAATCCAAGAGTACCCCTCTCCTCACTTATAGAAGGTAACCTACTATCCTCTTTTATTCACACATCAAGAACCATTTTTTTCAGAAAATACCTACCCAAATCTCATCCTTACATACCTACCCATGTTTTAGAGGCATTATATTTGGGTAGAATATCTACCTTAGAGGGCTTAGGTATAAATCAAAGGAGGTTTTCTGAAGAAGAGGTATAGATTTTAACCTAATGTTTTAAATTTATTTATTATTCTACCTCCTTAAAATATTATTCAAACATGATGAAATAAAAAACCAATACATTACATATAATGAGATACTTTTATGTTAATGTAATAACATATATCCATATCCTTCCTCCATCAAATGGGAAATGAATTCGTCATTCATGTGTACAAAGGACTACCGACTCATGAACAGATGTAATTATTTTTCATCACCACCTATTATAGCTAGTTATAATGGTGGATTTAATATATATATATATATATATATATAATATTCATTGAATAATTATTATTATTATATAAAGATAATATATCAAATTTTTTCTTACCATTTCATCCAATGAAAAATGATAACATTGTTTGTGGATTACCACCTCCACAAAGAGATTTTTGTAACCACTTACATGGTTGTTATATATAAGTTTATTTAAAGATAAAAATATGATATAATCATCATTATATAAATATAAAATAATACTTACCTTATTTCCTTCATTTTCATTGAAAAATGGAAACGTTACTCATGCGTGCATACGCCTTACCATCTCAATGATTATAACATAGGTCATTTTTCATATCCATCATTGATGGATGGTTTTAAAAGTATAATTGATGAATAAAAATGATAATTATATACTGATTATTATTATAGAGATGATGGAAGAAATTTCTCTTTGACCATGATCATTTTACTGAAGCTATTTTGGGATTATGAACCGAACATTCTCAAAACACCCGACATGAACTTAACTGATTAAGTAATTAAATATGTCATTAATTTAAATGAAATTAATGGTTTAAGGATAAGATATTAAACCTATAAAAGGTTTTTAATAAATAAAATAATTGATAAATGTTTATTATATAAGAGTTAAAGTATATACATGGAAATTCTGGACTCGATGTAATAGATTTTGTATTAATTTCACTTCATTAAGGCATGTTTTAATGTCATGAACCAAAATTTATTTTATATTATGTATATATTACCCTTTCAAATGGTTTATCATGAATCCTTCATACCAAATTTTTAAATTTTAATTAAAATTATTTCATCCAAGGGGATTTGATTTGAAAGTTACCAAGTGGTGATACTACTTCAAAACAGGTCATTAATAGCGTTGGCCTTTATCAGCGCTAGAAAAAAACACTGATAATGGGTACCTTTTATCAGTACTTTTTTCACTGATAAATGGTACACTTCATTATTACTTTTTTTAGCACTGATAAAGGGTAACCTTTATTAGTTCTTTTCTTTAGCACTGATAAAAGGTACCCATTATCAGCAATTTATTTAAAGCGTTGATGAAGAGTACCCTTTATCAGCGCTTTATTTTTAGCACTAATAAAGGTCCTAATAAAATGAAATAGTAAAATAAATAAAAAATACAAATGAGTTTATTAAAATAATATTAAAAATATTAATTAAATAATTGTTGATAAAACTGAATAAATTGATTATACTATATATAAAGTATAAATACTAATAAATAGTGTATATGAAATATATATATATATATAATGAAAATTAAACAAATTAAAATAAAAAAAAAGTAAATTGAGAAAAATATTAAACATTTTGTTAATTAAATAATTATTGATAATGGTAATAAATAGCATATATTAAATATATATATATATATATATGAATGTATATAAATATGATCTGTATAATAAAAAATATTTAGGATTTACATTAAATAGTCTTATATTTAGTGAATAATGGTTTATAATTAAAAATTAATACGAATTAAAAATACTGACTAATTGAATCAAGTAATGGACATAATTGAATATTGTTTAATTTTTCAATTTAACATAGATAAAATGTGTGTTATGTTGATTTCACATATACATAATTAATGTATTTTTATATACAATGCACAAACAAATATTTACATAATTAATGAAATCTTATATAGAAACACACACACAATAAATTTATGTAATTTATTCAAATTTTAGTATTCATTTTAGAATTTCATTATAACATGATACATTTGTTATATCATGTCTTTAATCAGTAATTTATATTTATTTATTTTTAATTTTATTACAGTTAGGTATTATTTCATTTTTAATAAGTTTTACATCTCATTTTTAATTTTTATTTTTTTGTAATTTTATCAATTTCTACTATTTATTTTATATATATTTATTTTATGTGTTTTAATATTTTCCACATGTATTCATCTTTATTTGAATATATATCCATATCTTATTAATAATTTATATTTATTTAATAAAAATTATCCATTTTTTCAATATTGTTAAAGTTTACAAATTTTAATTATTCAATTTCACTCGTTTTTAACATGCATGCACTTAAGATTAAATATTAATTAATAATGTTAAAAATATATTTATAAAAATATATTTATAAATAAATATATTTATAAATTTATATTTACTATATTTATACATCTATATATTTATAATTTTTAATAAATAAATATTATTATTTTTAAAGTATTTATATAAATATAAATAAATAATTATAAATATTTAAATAATTATAAAATTTACAATAAATTTATTTAAATAATTATCATATTTTCTATATTTATATTTATTATATATATATATATATAATTATATAAATTTATATAATGATAAAAATATATAAATATATAAATATTATTTTTTATATATTTATATAATTATAATTAAATAATTATAAAATTATAATAAATATATTTAAATAAAAGATATAATTACTATATTTATATTTATATATTTTTTTAAATATATATAATTATATAAATATATTTACAAAAAAAATATTTATAATTATAATTATAAATATTTTATCAGTGCATGAGTAATAAGCTCTGATAAAAGACATCTTTATTAGTGATTTTTTAGTGCTGATAAAGATAGAGAGTTTTCAGCACTTTTTTAGCTCTAATAAAGATGACTTTTTTTAGAACTTATTATTTTACCATTGAGAAAATGAATCATTATCAGTGCTTTTTTTGGAAGCGCTGATAAAAGTGTCCCTATCTATTTAAATAACCCTAATCAGTCCTGTAACGGTGATGATATCTGAAGAATTCCTTAGAAGAAACCTATTGTTGGAACTCCTCCTCATTGATTCCAAGATCAAATCAAGGTTGGAATCAAGGCTTGAACAATTACAAGGCTCAAATCCAAGTCTCGAATGATTCAAGGGTCAAACAAATCCAAGACATGAACGAATTCTAGTTTTGGTGATATCTCTACTTTCTCTTAGACGATTAATCTTCAATCCAAGGTATTTTCTCCTCCTCCTCACTCGTTGATTTATTTTTTGGTGATATCTATTTGTGTTTTTTATCATCATTCATTCTTTATCATTGGAATATCCATGTGGTTAAAAATGGATCGTATATTCAAGCTCTTGTCACCATAGTAGCTCAACAACATGTAGAAATAGGAATATATTCTGACTTCCATTTAGGAGGATTTTTGGTATGTTTTGATAAAGAGTGAAAAATAGAATCAAGATTATATCCCCATTCTGATAGGTGATCATTGTCCCATTTAAATGACCACTTTAGGGAAGGCCCATATTACATCTAACCTTACAATCTCTCATCCATATATTAAAATTATAACTTACAATTAAGTTGAGAGAGACCTCATATTTGAAGATCGCTAGTTGCATCAAATGTCCACAGCCACTTAATAGAGCATATCCAAGTGGCAGTCTCATTAGGGGTATCCCAAAGTACAAGATCATTCCCATATCCAGACCCTTATAAACTCTAGTGTTCTTGATGCCCTCAATAACCATTTTATGATAGATCAATAATTTAATGAATCGTCATCATAAGGGTGAGGAAACTATACTTGGAGGGACCTCCCTAAAATATTATTACTAGTTGTTATTCATTATACAACTATGTCTTCTCACATTATAGTTTGATAAATGATTACCCTTCCAATTTTATACTTAATATGATAGATATTGGTGAAAATATAGGGAAAAACTTAGTGACCACTGAACAAGTACAATGGGGTTCTCTTCATTCATTCAACCTAATGGATGTGGAAGCCAAGGTTTATTCTACTCAATTCAGGGATGTCTCCTACCATTGGAATTAGTAAATACTAGTCCTAATCCTCATGTGATAGTAATGCACTAGTTCCTTGAATGGGATAAATAGTCATAGGTGATTATGTGAATGATATTGATCATAATAGGTGTGTCATATACTAAACCTCATAATATAATATAGACTTCTTTACCACATAATCAAACTCATTCTTAATACTTATTCTTAAAATTGTAATCCCCTTTAGAGCATTGTCTATATATATATATGACTAAAACATAATACATATGATCTGAGTATAATTATAAATTGGTGTAATGAAATACTTATCATAATGTGTTGATTTATACTTTAAGGGTCCATATATATCACAGTGAATAAACTCTAAGGGTTGTTTCATTTAAATCAATAATTTATTATTTTAATTATTAATAATAACCCCATTCAAATTAGTAAAAAATACCTATCAATTTAATCTTGTCATCGTAAATAATTATCAACTTGCCCTTTTAAGTCAATATTTTAAGTTCTCGTTATCTAATATGATCAATTTTTCACTACCACAGGTCAAATTCCTCTTTCAAACACAAATACCGTAAATTTTTACTTACCCCAAATTAGAATATAATTCTGGTGGTTTTCTAAACCTTTGTAAAAATATAACAATATTTGAAATGATAACCCACTCATTAATAATTCATAAAAATTACTTAATTTCCTTCATCACACATCTAATAAATTCTATGTATATTTTACTTTAATCCATCTAAAAATAAATCATTTTTTAATATTGGGTTTTATTTCCAATATCTTTTAAATGAAAACAGTTTATCTTAAGAGATCCACCATTTCAAAAATAATAAATACCATTTTAAATTATAATTTTTTTTAATTACATCAATTTACCTATCATGTGAGATGATCAACCAATATCTAATATGAAATGATGTTTATTTTGTAAATCCGTTTTTATGACATCAATTATAAATTCCTCTTACATTACATTCTTTTTTATAAAGTGCATTTCTAATTATTTCTTCACATTATTCTATGTTTTTATAAAATTTTGACAATCCTTCATATATCCATTTAATTTTTCACATGTTCAATAGTGTTCATTCAATAGTTTAAATTCATCATCAAATTTTACTTATGAAGATTCATCTCACTTAGAAACTATTTTTTAAGAGTGGATCATCTCCCATTTAACTTAAAACCTATACATCTTCCATAATTACTATTATTTATCTCATTATGACTAAAATTTTATAATATGTGCCCAAAATCACCATAAAACCCAAAATGACCATAAAAATGGGGTTTTTTTATAAATCTAACTCCTCTTATGCTTGTAAATAATTCTTGTTTTCAACCCATCTAGAAATAATTCCTGAATCAATTTATCAACTGAGAATTTTGAGATTTTAAAAATCTTTATCATAATTATGTGTATTCTTGTCCTAAAATTATTTTTTCTATTTTTTATCAATTTTTAATAGAAATAATAATTTTTATATGTTTTTAAATATTTGAAATACCATTAAAATTAAATGTAATAATTCATTAGGTTGTTACATAACTTATTCCAAAAATAATAATAGTGGTTTTCAAATTCTATATATATTGGAATAATTATTTGAAATTATTTTTAATTATTCAACATTTTAGGTCTACATGTATTGGTTTCACCCCTAGGAATCTCCAATTACCATCCATGTATATGAAATAACTCTTTATTTATTAAAATATTTTATCGATACATTTTTATATCTTATTTTTGATTAAATGAGAGTATTATTATTGTTTATCATATTTGGGTTTCTTATTACTCCTTATTTTCCTATATTATATTTTCATTTTTTAGGGGAATTAAGAAAGACTTGATGTCTCAATTTAATAGAGGTGGGAATAGTCTTAGTTATAGGATTGAAATTATTAAAACTAAGATGTCTTCTATAAATATAGAAATCATAGAGGCCCCAAAGATTCATATATCATAACATGTCCCCACTGAAACCCATTGAATCATAGAGAAGAATTTTTATACCCCCTATATCTCATCTTAAATAGAACATGAGTTAATAACTAGTTTCAATGGTGTAATTCTCATAAATGAGATGCATTACCCCTTTTAGAGAACACAACGAAGTACAACTATCATATTCATCAACTTCATATCCATAATAGTTATTTCAAAATTCATTTATTTAGGCCCATCCCCCGTCTCTTTTGTATTTCTTGTACTACTTTGAGCATCATCTATCCCATGTATGACTACTGCTTATAGAATTTCAAGAAACATAGGTGCATGTCCACAAGATATGGAGAATGTATTTCAAACAACAAAATGAAATGATAAATGTTTATAAGATGAGATAATGAGGATGATAGTTGTATATAACTTTCACCTTTGAATGAATTCATAGGATAACACCTACCATAGTGGAGTAATTATTTTCTTAAATTCAATTACCAATTTTCATCAAACCATAATGAAATTATTTGAAACAATCCAATGTAGGTTTCCCTTATTAGAATTATCTATGACTTTCACCTTTAATAATGAATATATTATGTGTATTTATTTATTTATTATAAAAAATAAATATTTTATGAACCAAATAAAATGTATATTATTCTAAAATGGATGAATACTAATCATTTGATAAAAGAGTATGAAGATGGAGTTAAAGAGTTTATCAAGTTTGTAGTAGAGAATGCATAAAACCCTTTTCAAATCCTTTTTCCATGTTTAAATTTTTTTTATTCAAGAAAAATTAGTCTGGAAGAGTTGGAAGAACATTTTATTATTCATAGAATAGATCAAACCTATAAATATTGAACTAAACATGGGGAAAATGAACATGCACACCGATTGGGATGATACTGTGGTTTATGGATCATTTGATATGAATACTAGTTTAAATGATGATGAAGATCACATGTAAGAAATGAAATTTTCAATTGAAGATAACCTTTTTGATTCTCCAAATTTTTTTGAGAATTTAAATAGTTATGCTAACAAACCATTATATATCAGTTGTACTAAATATGCAACATTTTTAGCTATATTGAAGTTATATAATTTAAAAGCTAGCAGCAAATGGAGTGACACCATCTTTACAGGACTACTTCATCTTCTAAATGATATGATACCATAAGAAAATGAACTATCATGTCAAACATATGGCACTAAATGAATTCTTTTCTCAATGGGCATAATCTCTAAAAAATAAATTCTTATCTAAATAAATTCATATTGTTTCACAAGGACTCTTAATCGCTTATAAAATTCAATAAGTGTGCACAAATAAATACAATAAAAATCAATCAATTCCTTCGAAATATGTATCATACCTTATTATCATTCCATGGTTTAGAAGACTATATAAATGTTAGGAAACCATGAGATAATTTTCATGGAATATAGATACAAGAATTAAATATGGGAACCTACATCATCCAGAAGATTCTCCTTAGTAGAATAAAATTAAATATGGGTATCTTGAATTTGTAAATGAATCGAGAAACTTTTTTCTAGTGTTATCTATAGATAGAATAAATAATTTTTGTTTAAAGAGTATTACTCATAGTACATTACCCATTATGTTGGTAAATTAAAAATTTCCACCATGGTTATACATGAAGTGTAAATACATTATGTTGTCTTTACTTATATCAAGACCAATGAAACCTAGTAATGATATTGATGTCTATTTGGATCCATTGACTGATGATATAAAGTTGAAGTGCGGTACAGGTGCTATAATGTATGATGCTCATAGAAGTGAATAATTCACATTGAGTTCCATGTTGTATGGAATGATAAATGACATCCCCAATTGTGGAAATTTATCAGACTATAGCATTAAGGTAATGTTGGGGTGTCCCATTTGTGGAGAACGCACACAGTCATTTCAGTTGAAACATTACTCAAAGATTGTGTTTTTAGGACATCATAAATTTATACTACAATAGAATAAATATTGATCAAAGATGAAGGAATTTTATGGGAATATCGAACAAGGTACAACACTATCTCTGTTAATGTATGGTCAAATGTTCTATAAAGTAAAATATTTTGACACTATTTTTGGTAAACCATTTTTGAAAAAAACTTATGAAATAAGGTTGGAAGAAGAGATCAATTTTCTTTAAATTACCATATTGGAATTATTTTTATGTTATAAATTTTCTTGATGTTTGTATGTAAATAAATGTATTTGATAGTGTTATTAGCACATTACTAAATTATCCTAGAAAAATAAAAGATAGAATCAAGGCTAGGTTGGAAATGATTGACATGGGGACATGGTAAGAGTTAGCACCTGTGAAGGGTAAAGGGCTGACTTTTCTTCCTCCAGTAGCTTACACTCTATCCAGAAAAAACAATTTACAATTTTTATTTTTCCTTAATAGTGTAAAAGTTCTATAGGGGTATTCATAGAATATCATGAATGACATTTCAATTACTAATTTGAAGTTACATGGACTAAAATCACATTACTATCATGTTTTGATGTAATATTTGATGCTTGTTTCTTTTTGTTTCATTCTGCCACAAAATGTACAACAAACATTAACTAGACTTTTCTTCTTTTTCAAATCCATATAAAGTAAATTTATAAAACTGGTGAGGTTTCTAATAATTAATAAGTAGGTTTCATTCAACTTATGTGAATTAGATATGTTCTTCCCACCATCATTGAATAACCTTTGTGATTTTTTTAAAAAAAATTGTATTTATTGATAACTAATATTTTTTAAAATAATTATTTTGAAAAACATTTGAAATCTACTTAATGTTCTAACCCAAATAAAAAGGGGTGGAATTTTTTTTGTCTTTGATAAAAAAAATTTCTAGACATAGGTTTCCAAGAACAAGTTTTTGGACTAATTAGTACCATATGCAGAATTTGTAATGAATATAAAATCTTAATCTTTTATAGAGTTATTTCTTGAACACAGCATTAGACTTAAATCCATAGACATGGAGTTTAATATTCATCAGACTTGGTGTTTGTTATAAATTAATAAGTTTCAGAGTGAAGAAGACAGAATGTTGCTAAAGAAGTTGAATAAAGACATAGATTTTATGTGTTAGAAATATCCTTACAATATAACCTCAAGTCATACGATGCTTTTCCATTCATGAAGTTCTCATAAATCATTAAAAATCTCATGATAAAATATTTTGAATAAATATAAGAATTGTAAAGATTATTTTAGTTCTAATAATAAGGAAAAAGTTTTCATTAGATATATAAGTACCAGAAATATATGTTTTCATAAGTCTAAATAAGTTATATGTAATGAGGTTTGAATTTTTTTAAAGTTTTAGAGTTGATTTTCCACCATAATAAGAATTTATAACAATCATAATTACACCATAATGATAATTCCATCATAATTAGAATTATATAGGAATAACTTTGAGAAGGAAAGTCAATCAGACTAAATCTGAGGAATAAAGTCAAATAGTAATGAGTATAATAATAAATATAGATCATAATGAGAATATTAAGATAGTCGTATCATAAGGAGCGAAGGAAGAAATTCAGATCCTAATGAGTAGAGGAATTTAGTCACATTAGATTAAAGTTGAGGAAGTTAATCAAATTTAGGTTGAGGAAGTTAATAAGACTAATGCTGATGAAGTTACATAAAACTGAGGAAAATTTAGTATGTTTGAAAATACTGATTACAGAGAAATATTGAGAAGGTTTTAAGTAGTGAAAATTGAAGTTTAAATATGAATGATTTTTAGAGATTTAAAATTTGAGTAGGTGGAAAAAAAATCAGTTTCCTACCTTTCTATTTTGAGTTTCCTATAAATAGAAACACAGTACATTCATACATTGAAACTTTTTACATAAGAAAAAATGTGGAGCACTAAAGTATTTTAGTGAGAGTTATTTCTAGACAAATATCTCATTAGAAGATTAGTTAGCTGAAATTTTTCTTATTAGACTGAGGAAGATCAGAAGAAGGAATTTTGGACTAAGTTTTTGAGTGGCTTCTGAGAAACAAAAGTTTTTTTTATATAAAAATAATATAAAGTTTATTCAGTTGTAGTTTTATAAAGGGAGTATATTATCAATTTTATTATATTGATTCAATCAAACTAGGTTCATCAAACTCAATACCATCAAACTCATGGTCATCAAATGTAGGAAATTTTTTAGATAAGTTTTAACAAATTATTTATTCTTTTATTATGGATCAATTGTTTTGTAATAAGAATTTTTAAACTGATGAGAGTCAGTATAATAATTCCTATCATGAGATATAAGGTTTCTAATGGGGTTTGGCGTAAGTTTTATTCACTTCTTCATAATATTAAATTTACATAGTTATATGGGAGTGGATATAGAAAGGATGTAGGATCTCTCACTAAGGCCAAACCCTGTAAATGTCATGTTATCTTCTTCCTTTCCTAATATTTCATGAATAATTATTTACTAAAATATAATAATTATATAACTTTAATAGTGTGCAAGGTTTATGTTTTTAAAATTATTGAAACTTGAAAAATAGAAAAACTGATTCACCCCCCCCCCCCCTTCATTTGTTATTTGATCCTTTGTAACTTCAATTGGTATCAGGGTGAAGGTTCCCTTATTTAATCCTTATCATGGATAATATCAATTTAATAAAGAGTAGAGGAATTCCTATACTTTTTGGGGGGGAAATATTATGTACAATTGGTTTTACACCTATTGATAAGGATTCCCTGATGATATTTTTTGATAAGAGAAATATCATAGTTGATGGAAAATCTATAAATTATATCTTTGTGTTATTATTAGTAAATATTTATATGAAGTTTATAGGTCTTAAAATTTCCAATAGTATGTGGGACAAGCTGGAAAGTATTTTTGAAGGGAATAATAAAGTGAAGTAATCAAAGCTACAAATCTAGTGTAGTAAGTATAAAGACATCATAATAAAAGATGGAGAAACTATTAATTAACACTTAAACATACTAAATGAAATTTTTTTCAAAATAATAGGATTAAAAGATGTCCTATAAGATTATACAATTTTAAAGAAACCTATTAGAAACTCTCTAAATAAGTTTTATTCTAAAACATCCACTTTAGAAGATAAATATGATTTATCACTTTATGAGTCGCATCACTTTACAATTTCATATAAAATGATAAAAACTTCAATGTTTAAAAAAACATGAAAGATAAAATGGGTTTTGAAGCCATGATAAAAATGAAAATAAAAGATAATAATAATTTTGATCCTTGTGACTCTGAAGATAAATATTATGATGAGTTGAATGAAAAAAATAATTTCACTTATATCCAATAACTATCGAAGATGAAGAGAAAAGTATGGAGGTAAAATTACTCTCAAATTTTTTGAGTCTGGTAGAATCAGACACTTTTCTATGAATTTCCCAAATAATAAATTTAATGAATATTGAGGTTATTCTAATGAAAATGGAACAAAAATGATAAATAAGAAAATTCATCCAAAAAATATAAGGAGAAGTTTAATGGGAAAAAGAGAAGTGTGTTGAGTAGTAAAACTGAATCAGATCAACTAAAAACAATTCCTTATAAGATCAAAGCTTAGAGATGGTTATAAAATTCATTGAAAAGGTTTAGAAAATATAATACTCCAAAAGAGTAAAGAATAAGAAGGTGAATAATCTTATATAGAGTAACAACTCAGAACAGAACTTATTGCGTGTCTTGATAAAAACAAATCTCTTAATAAATAATTCATAATGATAAATAAATACATTATAAAATTTTTGAAGGTGAAAAATATATTTTCAATAAAGAATAATAATACATCCAAGAGATCTTAAGTTATAAAACAATAATTTCATGAAAGGTAAAGATGGTTTAAGATCATAGTAAGAAGATGGAAGCTAAGGAAAAATAAGTTAATAAGTTTCAATCAAAACTTATTAAGTCCAAAATTAAATTTATGAAGATGAAAAAAAAACTACAAGAAATCCTTGGAAGTAAAATATGAGTCTTATAAAGTTGTTGTGAAAACTCAAATGAAGAATTAGGTGAAATTATCAACCATCAAAAATAATGTTTCATCTGATCTTTCTAACACTTTAGATGATAAGAAAAGCGTTGAGAGATTTTTGATTGAGAAGGGATGTGAGAAACTTATAACATCTACAAAAGTTGAAAACTTAATCAATAGGAAATATCATCCATGTATTGAGTATGATGGAACAGAAAGATTTTATCAACCTCAATAATGTTTATACAGATAAAGATCTTACTTCAGAATAAAATCAATATTTGATGATTATTGCAGGAGTTGTGAAATTTATGGGAACAAAACATATAATTGATGTAATATCTTTTCACTTCCTAGAATAAGGATTGAACAAAGAGAAAGTAATGGTTGAAGAATTATGAGTAACTTTTCTAAACTAAATAAAGTCAGAAAAGAAAAAACTCTTGATGTTAGAAACATTCCAACAAAAATTAAATTCGAATGTCTAGAATAAATTTTTAGAATATGTGATTAGTTTGTTCATTATTCCAAATTATGTATAAAACTTCTTCTAAAATAAGTTTCTTATGGTATAAAATAAAATAAATTTTGAAAGAATAAATTTGATGAAATAGATTTTTTGTGTTGAGACAGATTTGAAATAAAGTAAAAGGAACAAACAATGAATACTTGATAGTATTTGTTCTTCATATATGATAGGTGATATAAAAATCTTGAAATATGTTGAAATTCATGATAGAGTAGTAGTTGCCTTTGGTAATGATAGTTCCTTAAAAACAAGAGTAATATAAGTGGCATAGATTCAATCAGAAAAGTTTTAATCTAATGAAGTTTTATTTTTTGATGGGATAAAACATAACTTACTTAGTATAAGTCAACTTTGTGATAGTGGAAAGTAAGTTTTTTTTGGAAAATATTCTGATATCATCAAAATTATGAAATATGAAAAAGTTATCATGAAAGGAGAAAAAACTAGTGGTAATCTGTTTCAACTTGGAGGGTTTTATAACTCATATTACTTAAGTTATAAAGATGAAAAAAAATTCTGGAACTGAAAACTTGGGAACCTTGGGTATAAAAAAATGAACAAAATTTATAAATTTTAGGTTGTCTGTTATTTTCAATAATTTAAAATAAGAGATGAATATGTTTGTGTGATTTTTCAAGAAGGTAAGATGACTAACAAAATTCATAAGAGAGTTGAGAATTGGTTTACCAGACCTCTTGAACTTATTCAATATTAATTATGTGGGTTAATGATACATCAATAAACAAAATAAGTTTATACTTTATTAATTTTATTGATTATTTCACTTGGATTACAGACATCAAATTATGGAAACATAAGTCACTGTATTTGGAAATGTTTAGGTTTTTTAGAAAAGAAGTTGAGAAATAAATTGGGGTTTATATAAAAAATTTGAGAACAAATAATGATACCAAATTTATAATAAATACTTTAGAAACTTATATAATAAATAATGGTATCAAACATCAATATATTACTCCCTATACTCTGAAAAAATGGAGTAACAGAAAGAATGAATAGAAGTTTGGTGGAAATTGGAAGAATTATGTTAGCATAATACAAACTTTCAAAGTTATCCTGGAGGGAAGAAATTAGTATTGTTATACATATTCATAACAAATTCTTTTTGAGACCAGAAACCAATAAGACTTCTTATGAAATGTGATATAAAAAACTTCATTTAAGTACTTCAATGTTTTTGTAAGTACATGTTTTCTTAAAATAAAAAATCTAGATTTGGGAAAGTTTGATGAGAAATCTTAGGAATGTAATTTTATGGGTTATTCACCCAATGGAAGAAGTTACAAATTTTCAAAAAATGATTACAAAGTTTAGTGGACTCATATGATGTGAAAGTAATTAAAAAGAAGAAAATCCTTAACAAAAGTTGTTGAGAATGCTGAGGAGGATAAACTAGAGATTTCCAATGATAGTGAAAGTCTTTCAAAACATAATTAGAATGATTTAGTAAAATTTTGTGATGATTAAAGTTAAACTAGAAGAGAAACATTGAAATTACCTACCATAAAAACATGTTGAGTCTAAAAACATTATTGGAAATCAAAAGTCTCTAGTTTAGACTAGAAGAAAGTTGAGATTTAAAAATCAAACTGCACTTATCTCAAAAGTTGAACCTGAAACAGTTTTAGAATTTATTCAACACAAAGAATGGGTGGATTATATGAATGAAGAGTTGGATCATATTGAGAAAAATTAAACATAGAAATTTTTTCAATGAATAGAAAATCAAAAAAAAATCAAAAAATAGTGGTTTATAGAAACAAATTGAATGGTCATTAATAAGTTTCAATAAACAAAGAAAAACTTCTTTATAAAGGAAATGAATAGGTGGAAGGTATGTATTTTGAATAAAATTTTTCCACTTTTTAAATATTAAAAACTATTATAATGTTTCTATCAATAGCCGCACATCAAAATTACAAAGTTTATTAGATGGATGTAATGTCAACTTTCTTAAATGGTGAGATTGAGGAAGAATTTTACATTAAAAAACTTTATGGTTTTCAACTTGATAATGATGAAGAAAAGGTTTTTAGATTGAATAAATATTTTGTGGTTTGAAACAAGCCCCATGTTCTTGGTATTCAAAACTTTATAGATATTTGAGAATGATAAATTTTTATAAAGGAAGGGTTGATAGTAACTTGTATGTGAAAGAAGTTAACTCTGGAACAATAATTGTTATTGTGTGTGTGGATGATATAATTTTTTTTGGGAAGGAAGAAAATGTGTATAAAGAAATTTCTAAGGAAATGAATAAGAATTTTGAAATGTAAATATTGGGAGAATTAACTTTCTTACTTGGATTTCAAGTTTAAAAAAAAGAAAAATATTTTTGTTATTTCAAGAAAAGTATGCTGGGGAATTGTTAAAAAATATTGGGATGAAATAATCTAAAGAAGTTTCTACTCCTATATATCTGAGCACAAAGTTATAGAATGATGAGTCTGAAAAAAGTGTGAACTAAAAAGAATTTTGGAAGCTGATAGTAAGTTTACTTTACCTTACAACCTCACATCCTAATATTGTTTATTCTATGAATTTTTTTGCTAGGTATTAAAGTAATCTGAAAGAATCACATATGTTTTCAACAAACATAATTCTAATATATTTCAAAGGAAAAAACTTCACATGGGTTGTTATATAAAAGATATTTTGATATGAATTTTCATGGTTATACTGATGTTGATTAGGATAGAGATTGTAATGATAGAAAATCAACTTCAAGAGGAAAATTTTTCTTGGGTTAATGTTGTGTGAGTTGGAATAGTAAGAAAAAGGTTTAGTAAATTTAAGAATAGTTTAATCAAAATATATTGTATCTACTCAGGCTTGTACTCAAATGTTGTGGATAAAATTTCAGCTGGAATACTTGAAAGTGAAAGTTTCTAAACCATTCAAGGTACTTTGGGATAATAAAAGTGTAATTGATCTTTCTAAAAATATAGTCCAATATTTAAGATCAAAACACATTGATATAAAGTTTCACTTTATAAAAGAGAAAGTTTATTTTGGATATGTTATGATAGAATATATCTCAAAAAATTATCAAATTGCTAATATCTTCAAAAAATCTATAAAAAGAGTGATTTTTTGAATTTAGGTTGTAACTTCATGTTCAGCCTCTTCCCATGAATTCATAAACCTTGTAAGGAAAGTCTCTCACCATTCTTTTGATTATATTGAAAAAGGTAGAGAGAAAGTAACATCTTTTTACTATGTAAGAAGTGTTTACTTCTCTTTATTTTATGAATATGAATTTGTGGTTATCCAATAATGGGGTATAGAAAAAGAAAGTTGAGAGAAAAATAAAATTTAGGAAAGATAAAAGGTAGGGGAGTTTATCTTAACATGGATGAAAAATTTTCTTTTCACCAATGGATGTAATTCCTTCGAAAACATTACTTTATCTAGTAGTGTGGTGTTAGGATGATCTCTTTTGAGAAAGGTTATATTTTGGTAAAATTCCAAAAACCTAGGTTTTTATAAAAGGTGAGTTGTAAAATTTGTTAACAAAAGCTATCAAATAACTTCCAAGGGGGAGATCGAAGAACCTTTGTGATGTTTTTTTTTAAAAAAAAATTGTATTTATTGACAACTAATATTTTGTAAAAGTTTTTTTTTAAACATGTGAAAGTTATTGAATGTTCAAACCCAAACACAAAGGGGTAGAAATTTTTTTGTCTTTAATAATTTTTTATTCAAAAACAGGTTGTAACACCCTGATATTTTTTGAAATATTTTTTTTAATTAATTTAATTTTTTGATAATTTTCATTTCACACAATACTGAATATATCTTTTATTATACGAAAAACACTATATTTGTCTTGTGTTACAAAAAACACCAAGTCGATATTATGTTACACACAACACTTAGATTATATTTTGGGATACGCAACACTATGCTTGGCTTGTGTTACACACAATGTCGATTTCTTTAAACATATTGTGTTACACGCAAGATCGAGTTTTACAAAACAATAGTATATTATTAAAATATTAATATTTTATATAATAAGATATCACCTAGTCGTTAAATTAGAATTTATGAATAGTATTAATTAAATTATGAAAATATATAATTTATAATATTAATTCATTGGTTACCAATTAATTAGAAATGAAAATATATACCAATTTATTATATAGGAAATAGGTTTTTTTATGCTCCAAAAGTTGTTTTGCCTTAATAAATTAAATTAATTACAATTAGTAAATTATATTAATGAAATATATATTTTATTTATTCAATAAAATATTTTTGATATTCATTCAACAGATTTTATAGACACAAGATAATAAAAACCCAATTTTACACATAAAACTCTATAATTTTTAAAAGGGTAATTTTACCTCCTTTTAATGGAAAACCCATTTTAAATCTAATTTTTGAAACTATTATAATTTTTTTATGAAACAATAAACTTCTTATTTGAAATTAGAGTATAAAAATTTTATTTGGTTGAATTTTTTGTATAATCTGATAAAATTCATTTTTTGATAAATAGAAAAATGGCCATTTTTAATTGAAAACATCTTTTTCCTCAAAATAATTTATAGTGTTAAATTATATATTTGATTGGTTTTAAAGTATAATAAGATTAATTTTTTATAATTTAATCCAATGTAGGTCATTTAAATTAATTTCACAATGAAATTGGATATAAAAACATTGTGAACTTTTGAATGACTTTATTTTAAAAGCCTTCTTTATCGCCACGTCAGCTGGATTAACATTAAACTTAATTTTGTAGCTTCCATGAATTTAATTTTGAAAAAATCTCATACATGTTTTTATTCATTATGATAATTATATTCTAATAGGATCAAATTAATTTTATTTACATGATTAATAGTAGCTTTAGCAATTTTTTATTTACCACGGTTAAGGGATAATTGGGTGATTAAAGGTAAAAATAATATTATAAATATTCTAAAGTTAACCTAACACTTGTCATAATTTTATTTTATGAATTTTTTTCAAACAAAATCATACTTAGGATGAAATTATAAACTTTTTAGGCCACTTGGATGAGAGTAATGTGTTTATTGTATTTTATTTTAAGAAAAGTTAAATATGTCATACTCACATTTTCAATAACTATATAATTGTTAATATAGGGTTATACAGAAGATAAATTAGACTATAAATAGTTATTTGAAAGAGAAATTGTTTTTCTATATCATAGTAATTTATTTATATTTTTTAGTGATAATATAATTACCTTGAATAGTGACACAATGATGATGCAAGAATTTTTTAATTAATGGATGAATCAAATAAATGATATTAAAAAAATTAAAATAAATATAATTTTATATAATTAATTCCATCCAAAAAAAATTGGATTACTTATACATGTTATGTATAAGTTAAATTGTTTTTTTAATATATCATTTTTTATGATATTTCTAAAAAGTCAAGTAATTAATAGTGTCAAAATTGACTTTATTGATATTTTAAAATAAATAGTATTTTATTAAATGATATAAACTTTATAAAATATATAAGATTCATCCAAATTATTTTTATAAGTCCTAAAACTTCATAAATTATGTATTTATGGTTTTTTGAGAATTTTATAGCAACTATATTAACCCATAAGTAGTAAAAACACATGTTGTCATGGTAAGAGTTGAAGTGATTAATTATGGGTTAAATCCAAAAGATAAGGGTAATAATATAAACTAAACATGTCTAAAAATTATAGGTTGATAGGATTTATATCTATCCTCATATTATATTTTACTTGACTCACTTTGGATCAATTTTTAATTAAAAATTAATGTATATTAATTTAATATTTTAAGAGATTACAAAAGTTCCCCTCCCCTCTCTTATAAAAGGGAACCTCTCCTTATCTTTTATACACACCCATAAATCCATTTGGATAATCCAACCTCTAAAAAATTATCCTAAAAACTTCCTTACATTAATTATAGAATCATTACTTTGGTCATAAATCTAACCAAAGTAGTCATTTTGTGAAAATCAAAAGGAGATACCCAAAGAAAAGGTAATGTTCATCAATGAACATTTTTATTTTATTTCTTCCTTGAACAAATTCAATTATTTTTATTTCATGTAAATTTAAAAACATAAGTATCCTAAATATACTGGTATTTATTTATATGATGGTTTATACCTACACTCACAGACACTTCTATCTAATGGGTAACGAACTTACCCTTCTTTTGTATGGAAAACTACCACCTCACGAAACGATGTTGTTTGTTCTTCCTTTACCGCCTCTTATGGTTGGTAATTATGATTTATAATTTATTTTTATAAGACATATATTATATTTAAGATATATTTATACTTATTTAATGATAATATCATGTATATCTTTTTAACATATAATATTTTGGGAAAATGATAATGTCGCTCGTGCGTACATATAGCCTACCGTCATTCACCTATATTTCATGGATGGTAATAAGGATGAATTTTTAATAATATATATGTTTCATATGAAATAAAATTATTATTTAATGATAATATATCATATGATTTCTTTTATTTTAACCTGAAAAGAAAACAGAAACATCATTCATGCGTACGTACGGCCTACCATCTCTATAGACGGTGTATTCAATTTTATATATCTATATTTTATATATTATTATAAATATTTATAAACTGAATATATATGATATATAAGTCATTTTATACATTCTTTAAATAATTAAATCATGATTTAAGTAAGAGGGTCAAGAATGAAAAGTGAAGACACATACAATAAACAAAGCAGTTGTTACCTGAAATGTTACATTAACATTGGAATTGTTAATAAACAGGTAATTGAATCTCATAAATAAATCATATAAGGTATTAAATATATTAATATTGTAATTTTATTTATTTATAATAAACTTATATTTATTATACAACAGTTATTAACATGTGTGAAGGAAATCAAGACTTAAGGTAAGGGAATTTCATCTCACTTTTTATTTTTGTGAGATGCATGTCAGATTTACCACTCGCTTCTTTTATGTGGTGTATATACTGACCTATGACATGTTATATCTTTAATTTAATTTAATTAATGATATTAAAATATTTAATTGATTTTATTATTTCATGGGGTTCATAATTATAAAGTTACTCTAATAGTAAGGGATTTTTGTATCACTTTTATTTCTTCAGGACACATGCCTTATACACTACTTGTTTCTTCTACATGGTGTATATATTATACATGAATGTATTTTATGGGTATTATCAAGAATATTATGGTATTTTTTTGTCCATATAATTTTATTTCTTTTATAGGGAATATGATTCTACTAATTATAATGTGATGAGTATTGCTTTCACGATCTCATCAATATTTTGGATTGTTTCATTTTAAGTCTCCATTAAGGAATATTTATCTTCTATGTCCATGGTTTCTAAAAATATTTTCAAAAATATTTTTACTATTATATTATGTATTTTTAATGTCATTTATAACCATTTTTTACTTTTTACTACATGGTTTTAAAGGAATATTTTTTTCCTTTTCAAAAAAAGATGCTTTGTGACTTTTCTGGAAAAAGTGTGAAAGGAGTGTTTCTTTTTAACTTAAACAACATGAATGTAATTATCTGCCATCATGAAAACTTAATTACTTGAATCTTACCTTATAATTTTAAAAGGTTATTTTCAAAGAAAATTTTTTATTTTAAAATTGTGTATAATTTTAAGAAAAAAAATGTTTTCAAAGAAAGGATATTTTCCTTAAAATTATTTCAAATGATCTTTTAAAACTATTTTCTATATATGATAAAATTATTTGATGTTACTTATGTTTTATTGAGGATGTGATTCAAGGGTTATATTCTTATTCTTTGTTTGAATAGTTTATTATTATTATGTATTGGTTTTTATGAATTATGTTTCTTTTTCATGAGTTATGTTATAATGAAATGTTTATGAAACTCGTTTTTTTCATGGGTTCTAATATGATGAATCATTTATATTCTTATGTCATACAAATGTATGGCTTAAATTATGTTATTTTTAGAACCTATATCTCCCTCCAATGCATTGGGTAATGCTAAAGGTTGTATGATCTCAAGGGGTACATGAGAGGGCATCTTAATCCCATAACAAGAGGGTACATAGGAGGGAATCCTGAGCCTGAAACAAGAGGGTACACTGGAGGCATCCCAAGATCAAAGTAGGTACACTGGTGGTTATCCCAATCCTAACATGTTATTAAGGTCTTATATGGTATTGTTTAAATAGGGTTTTTATATTATTATGTGTATTCTACAATTCTATTTCTTATACCTATGTTATGCTTTCATGGATTATGTTCTTGATTTCCTTTTGATTCATGTCTTATGAACTAAAAATCATTATTCCATGATTCATGTTTATAATCTCTAATATATAGGGTAATATCTTTTAATGATCATGATCATGTTCTCATAACCTTAAGTTCATGATATTCTTATGTATTTCCTTTATTTACCCTTACTGAGCATCAGAACTCATCCCATTATTATGTTTCCCTTCCCCAGGTTATGAAGGAATGTTTTTAAGAAAAATAACTAAGATGGAAGATCTTTGTGGGAAACATTGAAGATATTTCACTGAGTTAGAGGATTTTTGTTCCAAGTTTCCAAGGGAACTAAACTAATATGGTATTTGGGTGTCTATTTTTTTAATGTTTTAAGTATTTCTCAAAATTGATGTAATGTCTATATACATCAATCTTGGTTTGCTATATAGGTTTTCAAACTGAGAAGTACTGGACGTAGAAGGTGTAAGGAAGATAGACGCTAAAAGTTCTATAAAATTGTTGATTAGATTCACCATCAGACTCAAATCCACCAGCATAGATTTCAATATTCATCATACTCGACATTTTTTTTAAAGTCAGAAGTTATAGAGTGAAGAAGATATAATGTTTCTGAATGATTTTAATAGAGACAGAGATATCAAGAGTTAGAAAGTTATTTACTTTCTAACATCAATTCAAATTATTCCTTTCCAATATTGAAGTTCTCATAAATCATGAAAACTCTCATGATAAACTATTTTGATGAAATGGATGAATCATAAATATTATATTAGTTTCCAAAATTAAGACAAAATTTTCATTGAATCCAGAAGTACTCAACACAGAAGTTTTTAGAAGTCCTAATGAGTTATAGATGATGAGGTTTGATGTTTTTAAAAGTTGTAGAGTGAAGTTTTCATCATAATGATAATTATATCACAATGATAATTCCATCATAATGATAATTCCATCATAATGATAATTTCATAGTAATGATAATTAAATCATTATAAAGATTCCATCGGACTGACTTTGAGAAAGAAAGTCAATCAGACTAACTCTAAGGAAGAAAGTCAGATCATAATTAGCAGAGGAAGAAAGTAAGATCATAATAAGAAGAGGAAGAATATTAGATCATAATGAGTAGAGGAATATAGTTATATTTTAGTGAGCATAGGAAGATAGTTAGATCGTAATGAGTAGAGGAAGAAAGTTAAATCGTAATGAGTAGAGGAGTTAGTCACATCAAATTGATGATAAGGAAGTTAATCAAACTGAATATTAGGAAGTTAATCATATTGAAGTTGAGGAAGTTACATCATACTAAATAAAAGTTAATATATTCAAAAAGAATAATTATGGAGAAAAACTGAGAAGGTTGGAAGCAGTCAAAGTTAATGTTTAATTAAATGTGAGTAATTTTTGAAGATTTGAAATTTTAGTAAGAGGGAAAAGTTTTTCAGTTTCTTTCCTTTTCTATTATGAGTTTCCTATAAATAGAATAATAGTATATTCATACTTTAAAAAAATCATGATCATAAATGTTGGAGTACTGAAGTATTTGAATGAGAGTTCTTTTTGGAAAGAGATCTCATTAGAAAATCAGACAGTTGAATGTTTTCTTATCAGACTAAGGAAGTTCAGACTGTGTTTTTTAGTAGTTTTAGAAAAAAAATAAGTTTATATATATATATATAATAGAAAGTTTCTTCAGGTGTAGTTTTAGAAAGGTAGAATCATATTTATTTGATCATACTAATTCAATCAGACTAGGTTCATTGGACTGAAGGTCATCAGACTCGTGGTCATAAAACCCAAGAATTTGTGTGGATCAGTTTAAAGGAAGTATTTATTCTTTTTATGTGGATAACTTGTTTTTTAATAAGTATTTATAAATTTATATAAGTTAGTGTAATTATTTCTATTGGGATATAGAAGTTTTCTAATAAGATTTGGCACAAGTTTTATTCACTTCTTCATAATAGTTAATTTTTATTGACCCATGGGAGTGTCTATGGAAAGGATGTCGGTTCTCTACCTAAATCCAAAACCTGTAAATCTCATGTACCTTTATTGCTTACCTAGTTTTAAATTAATGAGTATTTAATAAAATATGATAAGTATATAACTTTAAAAGGTTTTAGGGGTTATGTTTTTAAAAGTATTGAAACTTATAAAAGTGAACTACTAATTCAACCCCCTCCACCCTTCTCAATTGTTATTCTATCCTTTGGAACTTCAATAATTATTTGATATAATGGTCAACCTAATGGTTTACTTAGTTAGAGAGGTTAAACTATGTGGTATAATCTATTATAGATGGATATACCCCATTTAATGGTATATGAATATTTTTAAAGGGTATGTCAATAATGAAAGTTGGCTAGAAGGTTGTATTGCAGAACGATATATTTTTGAATAATCTCTTAAATATTGTACCAATTACCTTTCAGATGTTGACAACATAGGTCTCCCAAAGTCTCATCATAGTGGATGCCTTATGGGTGAAGTTATTTCTATAAGATATATTGTCAAAATTACTTTGACAGAGTAGGTGCAAGGGCACCTTTACATTTTATATAATAGTGAAGATGTTGATCCATACATTGAATCCCATAAATAAATTCTTATAGATTTGAATCAATCAAGGGATAAAGGATTGATATTAAATACACAAAATAAATATTTTCTGGATAGTTCTAAGATTAGAATTATAAGTAGTTATCTGAAAACTATAATTTAATTGTCGAACGAATTTGATGGCTAGCCAAGGGACTGGATGAAAATGTTATATCTTACACTAGTTTTGTAATCAATGGTTATGTGTTCTATTCAAAATAACATGATGATTATAGTAAGACGAAAAATATTAGTGTTACACTTGTGGAGAAAGTGATGCATATATCTATCTCCAAGTATAATAATACAATTTATGCAAATATATCATAATTTGTAATTATTGAATAGATATATGAGTTGTATTATAAAACATTTCAAGTGATTATTTTCCATTACAAATTAGTTTATAATATGATTGTAGTAAACTTTGATGAAATGGGATTCGTGAAGGTGGATTTTAGTGTGTAAGGGGAAAAAGAAGAGTCATAGATAATGGCATCACAAGAAATAAAAGTATTTTATGTCTTAGATCCAGCAAACAAGAATTTTTCGATTGTCCTCCTGGAGACTAAAACAAATTTAGGGTCAGATAAAAATTTAATTGACGATAACCCTTTCATTGGGTGATCATAATAAATTCATGTCATTCCCAATTTAGAAAATGTCTTGTATGTTAGAGAGGACCAAAAATAGGGGATTTTTATTCTAGATAAAGGAATGAATTCCATAAAACCTTTAAAAAAAATAAAGATTATTCAATAATAAGGGAAAAGTGTTTTTTAATATACTTTGTTTTTTTCTAATAATATTATTTTTTCTATACTATATTAAAATAATATAAATTAAATGTTTGACTACTCATGAAGACAATGTATTTTGTAAATGATGATGTTACCAATCTTACAGAAGAACATATTGTAATGAAGGAAACCCTTTGGAAAGATGTTAAGGTAATGTTATGATATACTTTCTCTATTTTACCAAAACATATATATAATAAAACATTGAATTAATTTTTATTATTCCTTTCATATTTAATTTATTTTATAATATTTATATACATATTTCTTTCATTTATACACTAAAACTTCCATAAAATTCTTCTCCCTCAAAACATTTTCACCCCTATAGTGTTATAATTTACCACTTTACTTAAAGTTCCCTCTACTTATTTTGCAGGAAGACTAATGACGCTTCCTCTACTCAATAAAAAAGGTAATATTGATATTTTCATAGTAAAATCATTTTAATTATAATTAATATATTGTTTCATAATTATGTTTAATTTATTTCATTTTATTATTAATCACATAATAATTGTTTTCTTATACCGTTATATTCTTTTTTTCAACTTGGGGTGGTTTGTTCAAAGCTGCTCATGCTTATGAGAGATTGGAATTCAAGTCTGAAATTGAGATAATCAAAACAATGAAATGGGTCAAGAATTTATACAACCATCATGAAAATTTAAATTCATACTACTTATTTAATTAATTTTTTCATCATTTTATCTGTTGTTTGTAAGTTAATTTCCTTACAATTTTTATCTAATACTTGTTTATTTTTTTCACATATCTTTTAGGAAGTCATAATTTTATATATCATTTATTTTAGAATTTTTATTTCTTTATTTAATAACTTTTTTCACTTAAACATCCACATAATTATTCTCCCCCCAAAACCTTTTCACCCCTATAGTGTTGGCATTTATCACTTTGCTTCAAGTTCCCTCCACTACCTTTATAGGAAGAGAAATGACACTAACTCTGATCAATCAAGGAGGTAATATTGATTATTTTACAGTAAAATCATTGTCCATGAAATTAATGTATTTTTTCATATTTATGTTTAATTTATTTATTTTTAGTATTACACACATAATAATATTTTTTATACAGGTGGATTTTTTTGTTTGATTTGGGGTGGTTTTTTCAAAGATGGCCATGATCATGGAAGATTGGAATTTAATCCTATAACTAAGATAATAATAATAAGAAAATGAGTCAAGAATTTATACAACCATCATTAAAAGTTAAATTATTACTACTTATTTAATTAATTTTGTCATCATTTTATATATTATTTATAAGTTAATTTCCTTATAATTTTTATTTAATCCTAATTAAGTTTTTTCTATAGATATTTGGGGATGTCGTATGTTTTTTTAAACTATCTACAATATGCCACAAGAGAGATAAAAAATACCAATTTCTAATGTTACCATGCTTTCCATTTTCTTTCTTCATCAAACTACAACACTACATATTGAGTTGAATTTCTTGGATAAAAAACCTTTTTGGATAAGAATATCAACTCAATATGTATTGTTGGTATTTCCAAATGGAAAACTAATGGAAATTATGGTAACATTGGTAGTTTGAATTTTTTTAGACTTTGGGATGTGTAAAAATCAGTTACAACTCAATCTAACATATGGTGTGACTAGTATGACTCCAAGTTCTTATTTTTATATAAAATTGACATTAATTTTAGTAAAAAATACAAATAACATACTCAAAAACCAAGAAAACATATCCGGAATGTTTTTTATACTTTAGTAAAAAAATACATAATTCATTTTTTGATGTGTATGAATCAGCCACACCTCAATCCAATAAACGGTGTACCTGGTATGACCCAAAGTGTCTATTTTTAGTTTAAAAATTGATATTTTAATTTAAAAAGTGTCATTCATTGAAAAATAAGAAAATTAAATCATATTGTCTTGATGATTTAGTAAAATTATTCATAATTTATTTTTAACTTGTAGGATTCAGTCTTATATCAAACTGATACATGATCTAACTGGTATGACTCCAAGTGTGTTTTTCCAGTTTAAAATAACATTTTAGTAATAAAGAGAAGTTACATACTCAAAACTGAGAAAATTATTTATTATTATTTTTATAATTTAGTAAAATTATATGTAATTCATTTGGAAGGTATAGGAATTATACTTACCTCAATCCAATTCACGGTGTGACTGGAATAGCTTTAAGTGCGTCTTTTTATTTAAAATTGACAACAATTTTAGTAAAAAAGACACCTAACCTACTCCAAAACAAAAAAAATCATTTTTATTATTTTTATTCATTATGAAAATTATCCATAATTCATTTTCTACATGTAGGAATTATCCTCACCTCAATATGATACATGATGTGCCCAGTATGACTCAAAGTGTTTGTTATTAGTTTAAAATTGGTATTTTAATTCAAAAAGTGTCACTCACTAAAAATTGAGTAAACATGATCATATTGCCTTGATAATTTATTAAAATATTTCATAATTAATCTTTTACATATATTAATCAGTCTCATAGAAAATTGAGATATGATGTTACTGGTAATATTCAAAGTTTGTGTTTCGAGTTTAAAACGAAATTTTAGTAAAAAAGACAAGTGATGTACTAAAAAAATAAAAATCATTTGAATTTGTTTTTATACTTTAGTAAAACTATCCATAAGTCATTTTATATGTGTAGGAATTATCCATACCTAAATCTGATGCACAGTGTGACTGATATGACTCCAAGTGTGTCTTTTTATTAAAAATTGACATTAATTTTTGGGAAAAGACAACTAACATACTCAAAACCAAGAAAAAACATTCATATTGTTTTTATGATTTATTAAATTTATCCATAAGTAATTTGTGACATGTAGGAATCAGACTCACCTAAATATGATACATGATGTGATCGATATGACTCAAAGTGTCTGTTATGAGTTTAAAATTGACATTTTAACTTAAAAAGTGTCACTAACTGAAACCCAATCAAACACACTTTGATTGTCTTGATAATTTAAGAAAAATATTAATAATTAATTTTTGTTGTGTAATAATTGGTATCATGTCAAACCGATACATGATATGGTTGGTATGACTCAAAGTGCGTGTTTCTAGTTTAAAATGACATTTTAGTAAAAAAAGAAAAGTGACATACACAAAATTGAGAAAAAAACATTTTAATTGATTCGATACATTATTAAAATGATCCATAAGTAATTTGGGATCTGTATAAATAATCTCCACCAAAATACGATTCATGGTGTGTCCAGTATGACTCCAAGTATGTCTTTTTATTTAAAGGTGACATCAATTTTAGTAAAAAAGACAATTAACCGACTCAAAACCAAAAAAAATGAATTCTGATTGTTTTGATACTTTATAAAAATGAATCATAAGTCATTTTTTATGTTTATTAATTAGCCACACCTCAATAAAATACACAATTTTTCCATTATGACTTAAAGTGCCTATTAATAGTTTATAATTGACATTTTAGTTCAAAAAGTGCCACTCACTAAAAACCAAGAAAACATGATCATGTTGTAATTATAATTTTGTAAAATGATTCATAAGTCATTTTTTACATGTTGTAATTAGTCTCACATTAAACCAACACATGATGTGACCAGTATGGCTCAAAGTGTGTGTTTCCAATTTAAAATGACATTTTAGTAAAAAAGACAAGTGACATACTCAAAACTAATAAAACACATTAGTATTATTTTTATACTTTATAAAAATGATCCATAAGTCATTTGGGACATTTAGGAACTAGATACACCTCAATCTAACACATGGTGTGATTGGTATGACTTCAAGTTCCTCTTTTTATTTAAAATTGACATTAATTTTAGTAAAAAAGACAACTAACATACTCAAAATTGAGAAAATGTATTGGTATTGTTTTGATAGTTTAAAAAAATGATCTATATGTCATTTTTGATGTGTAGTAATTAGCCACACCACAATCCAATAAAAAATGTTCCTGGAATGACTCAAGGTTTTCGTTATCCATTTAAAATCAACATTTTAGTTTAAAAATTAACACTCACTAAAAACCAAGAAAATGCACTTCTATTGTCTTTATAATTTAGAAAAATTATTCATAAGTCATTTTTTATTTGTATGAATCAGTTTCACGTCAAACCAATACATGATGTAACTGATATGACTCAAAGTGTGTGTTTTCATTTTAAAATTACATTTTAGTAAAAAAGAAAATTTATGTAATCAAAACCAATCAAATACATTAAAATTATTTTGATACTTTAATACAATGATCCATAAGTCATTTGAGACATATAGGAATCACCTGAACCTCAATCTAATTCACAGTGTGACCAGTATAACTCCAAGTGCATCTTTTTATTTAAAATTGATATAAAAGTAAAAAAGACAAATGATATAATCAAACCCAATAAAATGAATTTGGATTATTTTTATATTTTATAACAATGATCTATAAGTCATTTTTGAAAGGTAGGAATCAGACTCATCTCAATCTGATACAGGATGTTCCTAGTATGACTCAAAGTGTTCATTATCAATTTAAAATTGATATTTTAGTTTGAAAAGTGTCACTCAATGAAAATAAAGAAAATAATATTTTATTATCCTGATAGTTAATAAAATTATTTATAAGTAATTTTTGATGTGTTGGAATAATTCTCATGTAAAACCAACACACGATGTGACCGGTATGGCTCAAAGTGTATGTTTCCAATTTAAAATGAAATTTTTGTATAAAAGCCAATTCACATACTCAAAATCCAAGAAATCACATTAGGATTATTTTGATACATTATTAAAACAATCTATAAGTCATTTGGAGGTGTATGAATTAGTATCAAATCAATCTGATACATGGTGTGACCAATAGGACTCTAAGTGTATCTTTTTATTTAATATTGACATCAATTTTAGAAAAAAACTAACATACTCAAAACTGATAAAACGCATTAATATTATTTTGATACTCTATTAAAATTATCTATAAATCATTTTTGATGTGTATGGATTATATGCACCTCAATCTAATACATGATGTACTCAGTATGACTCAAAGTTTCTATTATCAGTTTAAAATCAACATTTTAGTTCAAAGTTTCACATACTAAAAACTGAAAAAATGCTCTCCGATTGTCTTGATAATTTAAAAATGTTATTTATAAGTCATTTTTGATGTTTAGGAATAAATATCACATCAAACCAACATATAATGTGACCAGTATTACTCAAATTTCATGTTTCCAGTTTAAAATGACATTTTAGTAAAAAAGAAAATTGACGTACTCAAAACCAAGAAAAGGCATTCTAATTGTTTTTATACCTTAGGAAAATGATCCATAAGTCATTTGAGATGTTTATAAATCATATGTACCTCAATATGGAACACAGTGTGACCGATATGACTCAAAGTGCATCTTTTTATTTAAAATTGATATTAATTTTAATAAAAAGGACAACGAACATACTCAAAAATGAGAAAAAACATTCATATTATTTTGATAATTTAGTAAAATGATCCATAAGTTATTTATGATGTGTAGGAATCAGCCATACTTCAATCTGATACACGATGTCTCAGGTATGACTCAAATTTTCTATTATGATTTTAAGAGATCCAGTATTTCTATCTAATATTACTTGATTAATTTCCTTATCGCTTTTATCTTATACTTATTTTCTTAATTCTTATATATATATAATTATTTAAATGAAAAAGAAATTGTGTTACATGAAATAACCAACTGCAACTCAATATGATACATAATTTTCCTGGTATGAATCAAAGTTTAGTTTAAAATTAACACTTTCTGTTAATTTATTTATTTATATTATGACTAAAATAAGAATTTTTTTCGTATACAGGTGTGCTCTTTTTCTTGATCAGCGGTTAGGATTAAAATACAATGTACAATTTATCTTTTTAAATGTATGTAATAATTTTTAGTTATGTAATTGTATAAACTAAAGTTTGAAATTTTTATAATATAGTTTTTTTTATTTGTGTTGTGAATTTTTTTCATTTAAATTATATATTGGTAGTTAATTTTGATTATTTCATCATGTTTTAAGGGTTGTGGTGTGTTGTTGCATCACACTACACTAGGGCTATAATGTTTTGTTACAACACACTGCAGCATGCCCCTTTATCAACATTTGTATAAGTGCTGATAGATGGTTCTTTTATCAAAGATTTTAGAAGCAATAATAAAGGTCCCCTTTATAAGTGCTAAATAAAATCATTGGTAAAATCATAGGTCTTTTAATCTCATTTTTTTATTTAATGCTTCTTTAACAATGATAAAGGTTGTTTTTAGTGCTGTTAAAGGTCTATTTTGTAGTAGTGTGAGGAGTTTCTTAACACAATTTCCTTTAATTGGGTTGTAAATCTTCTTCATTGACTTTTTTATGACATGATTATGTGTGAATTGATCTATAAATTGTTTTATTATGTATTTAAAAAAAATTAGGTGTATTTACATATTTAAAAATAATCAATTCAAGGATTAATTATCTCTTCAAATGTTATGATATTTGTAAGAGTTTTTTTTCTTAGTCTCATTTTTTGAGACATGTTTCATTTCATATACCATGATTTCCCTATATGGTGAAATTAATACCTCATGAATGAATTTTTAAATATTAATTCATGTAATTTATGATATTTACATATCCATATCATATTCATAATTTCAATGACTTTTTATTTTAAATTTATCAAAGCGATAATGACTTTATGTTACAATCTTCTTTATTTCAAAGATTGTTTGTGTTCAAGTTTTGTTTGGGGGAATCTTACACTATTATTTTCTTAAACCACGTAAATGTTATTATCTGATGGTCATTAATGTGGTTTAAATGTTTGATAGAGAAAAGATTTTTTAATTATTTTATTCTAAATTTCAATATTTTTAATTCCACCAATATTTTATTTCAAGGGAAATTGTCACATTTTATAGTTTTTGAATTATTTTGAGCTTAATTGCTAAAATGGATTATTTTAGAATTTAACTATTTTAAATTATTTCAATGTTTCTGACATAAAATTATATTAAATGGTCTAAATTTAAAAATTATTCTTTGATAGGTTCCTATGTTTTATGGTCTTCATTTTATCCTTCTAGACCCAAAGCTCAATCCATCATTTGGAAGCTCAAATCTTACTCACAAATCAGGCCTCGAAAACTGTGCATAAATCTAATGAATTTTATTATTGGGACCATATCTCATAAATTGAAAAACTAAATTATATGATATTTCACATTAAGAAATAATACATCTGTATAAACATGTTTTATTAATATGTCCATGCCTTATTTCTTCATTCTCAAGGTCATTAATTCAATGGAACTCACTGCATTGGAATACGAACAGACAGAATGGGAATATTAAATATATGTAGTAAATCAGATGTATCTATCTGCACATGTGTCCAATTAAGCAGATATTTTGTGGGTATAAATTGAAGAAATAACCTAATAACTTTCATTAAGAACATATTCCAAAATTTGATCATTAAGAAGGTCATCTACATGCCTACATTTGGAGAATATTTTTAGAGCCAAATTTTCACCCCCTCTCCCTATAAAAGAGTGTGATTTCTTCTTCTCAAAGAGTTGGAAACTTAGGGATAGCCTTTATTGGAAATTTTTATATAGTTTTACTATTTTACTTATGTTTTATAGTATTCTATATTTTTATTATATGTTAGTTTTTCTTCTTTATCTCATTCTCTCATATTTTTATCTTTTCTGTTTTTACTTCGATCTTCTCCACTGTGAACTCTTATGCTCATGATCATGAGTTGCTAACCAGAGGAAGTTCCCAAGGGATTAATTTAGTGGTGAACCCAAGTAATTTTGCATTCATTCATATTGTTTATTGTTTACTTATAGTTAGGCTAAGTGGGTCGTAGTGGGCAAGGTGCCTTTGTGTCTCCACTTTCCACCGGAGGCTTAGCTTTCACTTATGTCATATTCTCCCCCAATCGAGGAGGTGGATGTGCAGTCTCTCAGTGATTGTTGAGTGTAATATATATTCACAACCATAAAAATAAGTGTATTTTCATGCATACAATTGAGCATGATCATTAATTATATTTGAAGCTAACAAAGAGATGATGAAGGTTCACTCTAGATAATCTCTTGGGAGGCTCTCCTTTCTGTCTAACATCATTCTATTTGTATTCATTTTGTTTGCATTGCATTTGCATGTTTAATTTTAGTATTTTATTCTCATTTCTAAAATATAATTTCTCTTCATTTTATTTAATATATATATATACATATATATATATAGTTAATTAGAATTAGTGAGTGTTTGACCGCAACAACTCCTCAAGAGATCGACCTAGGTTATCCACTATGTTGTACTTAGTATAAATATTTTTGGGAGCATGTGCGACAATGCTTCATAAAATTGATGTCATTTAAAAATATCCAAGTGGTCTTCACTCACTATTTTTATTAACATTTTGTAAAAAAAAATATTCATTTCATTTAAAAAATCATAAATTTCAAAAACTAAAAAAATGTTCATGATGTCTTTGAATTCAAATTTTTATGCATGGAATGACGAATCCTAAGAACCATGAGAAGTTTACAATGATATTGATTATAAATATCAAAGTATTAGTGATGTAGTGGAAATTTTGGAGATCTAAATTGATTTGATTGTGAATATGTACATGCATGTCAAGAGTAACCATAACCTGAACCTAAACCAGAACGAGTGGTGGAAGAGATTTCACCGATCATTTTTTATGATAAAGAACCTGAAGAGGGTGATATGGAGCTTATAAAGGAATTTATCATATCATCCCTTACTCAGCCATTTATCAAGGAGGTCCTTGAAGTACACATTCTATCTGATGCACTTATGGGATATCAACATTTTTTGGAAGAATCCTGGAATCACATTGTTGAAGATAACCTAAAACTTGATATTCCCATCATTGATATTGAAAAATCAACACCTTTTGACCTATATCTTGCTTTGGAAGACAGTGATGAATATTCACCTGATGATATAGAGTTTACAATGGTCTTTCTTAGAAGAGATAAATTTTCTATGTGACATACTTGAATGGGAAGATTTCTTTATTGATTCTTCATGTTTTAATATTATTCAAGCTGAACTATTTTCTAAATTCCACTTTTCTAAAAAATTTGATATAGCACAAATGGAGTAGACCGTGGATATTAAAGAAGATACCACCCAAGTGGTTGTGATCAAGGAAGAAGAGCTAGATAATATGGTGGTGGTGCGACTACCTCCTCTACAACAACTTGTATATTATATGGAGGAGGACACCATAAAAGTTCACAGGGAGAAAACCCAAAATACTATTCCCTCCCACTCTGGACCTTAAATTATCTATATAATATTTTTTGGGGGTTGGTAATTTTATTATTTTATTTTTGGTTCTCCAATATAAGTTTTTACTCATGGACACCAGATAAAGTCACATGTGTTGGTTCATCTCAAAGAAACCACACCCACCATCGGATTAAGGATAATCCATTGAAACTACTTGACTAGGGGCAGTAAAAACCTAGCATCCACTTGGGAGGTCAAACTAAGAATTATCCCTTTTCTATCCTATTTCTATTTCTTTTTCATTATTTTTCTTATGTATTGAAATTTTTCTCATAGGTTTAAAGTGGTAGAAACTAGGAGCTTAACTCGAGGCTACTACTGAAAAATAAATCAGGTTGTATCTTTCCTTTCTCTTTATTTTATTTACTACCCAATATTAATTCTGTGTGAAATGTCTCTTTATCTTATTTGAGATAAAAGTGGGTAGTAAATGGAATAATTATGGTGGAGGTATTTCAACTTGTTTTTAGTAATTTTTTGTTTTATTTCATTTTATTTTTCATATTGTTTTTTGAAATTGTCTTGTTTTCCTTTTTTATTTTTGGTGTGTTTTTTAGAAATATTGAGCTGAATTGAATGATTTGGAAAATTAAAACCATCTTGGTGTTTTTGAAACATTACTTGATTTCAATATTTTAGGATTTAAATTATTTATAAATGAATTTTGTATTCGATTTTTGATCTTCTCATTTGAAGAAGTTTGATTGATTGTGAAACTCATGTGCACTAGTACTGTCCAAATTAAAAATCTTGCCCAACCCGAGAGGTTTATAAACCTTTTTGACATATTATTACATTTATATTTTTCTTCAGATTCTTAATACATGTTGTGTAATCCAGAACTTTCTGTTTTTCTCTATTTCAAATCTTTTAGAGTTCATGGAATGTGATTGAGGCACCACATTGAAAACCCTTTTGCATTCAACTCTAATTTTGGCCTACCATTTCATCTGAACTTCTTTAATCCCATAGTATCCATGAAATTCCTTTTTAGTAATCCAAATTACAAGCCATTTATCCCTTTAGAACCTACTTTATAAGTTAAATGCGTGATTATTGTTGAACTCAAGTGTGGGGGAGGGAGAATATGGGTTGTGTTTTTCTTTCCTAAAGAATCTGTTTGAGATTAATTGAAAATTTTTCCTTATTTATTGATACTTTGGTGGATGAAATTTCAAGATGGAAATATGGGGAGTGGCCCAAAATATAATTACACATTTGGGCAGGGTGTTCAGCAATTTTTGAATACCAAAAGTTTCCTCTTTTTTCCTCAAAAACATGATTTTGAAGAGGAATCCATATCTGAATTCAGGATGAAACAATGATACAATTGGATAAAAGAGGGATAAAATCCATTTATGTTGAAATTACAAGTGTGAAATTTCCATATTAAGAGGTTTTTATAGGTGAATCATTTTTTATCTGATTGAGGAGCACACCATTCTTGAGCAAAACTATTTTCATGCATTTAATTCACTTAGAGCTTAACCCTCCCAATTCTGCCTTAGATGTTTTTACATTTAAAACCTACCAAACCTTAGCCTCAGGACAAAACTTAAAAAATACCTCATTATTGAAACATTTTTTACTCTATTAAGTGGAGATATTATGATTATAATAATCCTATGGAGATCACACAAGTTCTTGAGAATGAGAAAAACTCCACATAAAATATCCTTGAGTGAAGAGATAAATATTTTTATGGGGAGGTAGGTACAAAATGCATGTGAGGTTTCACATGATATTTAATGGATTCATATAATTTTTGAGGAGTTACAAAATTTTTATCCATGTAGAAGGCATTATATTTTATTTAATATGATAATTGATCTATGTTGTCATTTATGCTTTCAGAAGTGTGTTTTGACATTGGTATAAGATGATTGCCCGAGAGTTCAATGTTTAAGTGTGGTGGAATTTATAGAGAAAATATTTTTAATTATTTTATTATTAATTTCAATATTTTTAATCCCTAAAATATGTTGTTTCAAGGTAAATTTTCACATTTTATAGTTTTTGAATTATTTTGAGCTTAATTGCTAAAATGGCTTATTTTGGAATTTAATTGTTTTAAATTATTTCAATGCTTCGGACATAAAATTTTCTTCATAAATACAAATTGAAAAAATATTCTTTTATAGGTTTATATGTTCTATTTTATTTATTTTATCCTTCTTAACCCAAATCTCAATCCATCATTTGGAAGCTCAAATCTATCTCACAAATCATGCCTCAAAAACTATGCACAGATATGACGAATTTTATTGTTGGGACCATATATCATAAATGGAAAAAAAAATGAGCTGATATTTTACATGGATAAATAAGAAATATTTATAAATAAGATTAATTAATATTTTCATGCCTTATTCCTTCATTCTCAAGGCCATTAATGCATTGTAACTAGCTGCATTGGAATACGAATAGTCAGAATGAGCAGATTAAATATACAGAGTAAATAAAATGTATCTCTCTCCATACGTGTCCAATTAAGTTGAGATTTGTGGGTATAAATATAGGAAATAGGTTAAAAACTTTAAAGAAAAACACATTCCAAAATTCTATAATTAAGGGGTTTATATATACTCTTACATTCGGAGAAGATTTTTGGATCCAAATTTTCACCCCCTCTCCCTATAAAAGAGTGTGATTTCTTCTTCTCAAAGTGTTGGAAACTTAGGGATGGCCTTTTTTAGACATTTTAAAGTGTTTTTATTATTTAATTTCTTTTTTAATTTTATTCTATATTTTTATTATTTGTTATTTTTTCTTTTTCATCTCATTCTCTCATGTTTATATTTTTTGTATTTTCACTTCGATCTTCTCCATTGTGAACATTTATGCTCATGATCATGAGTATCTATGTAAAGACCTGTAAAATTCAAGGAAATTTTTTTCTTAATTTTCTTTGGGATTTTACAAGAACGCAGTTTCAGACAGCACTTGATTCCGAGGCCCGGTGTGCCCGGAATTTCTATCCGAAGTTTAGCTCGGGTACGTTTAGTGAACGAACGAGTGGGAATTCCTATCTTTTGAACTGGTGCTCGGAATCGAATTTCGAGGGCATCGATGGAACCGTAGCGCCGGTAATTGCTTAGGAACACCTGTTCCGGAGTTGCGTTTTCACGAGAGTTGATGATAAAAATTGTGGAAATTTATTTTATAATTATTCTACAATTTTTATTATTTTTACTCTAAGTGTTTAGTTCTTGATGGAAGTTGGGTAACCACCCAACCTCCCTTGGGAGGTTATGAGGGTGGTGGGTCCCATGCGAACCCCACCCCTTCATATCCTCTAACCCCTCTCAACTCCCATTAATGTGGTTAACTTAAGTTTATCAAACTTATGGAGTTAATGTTGTGAGTTTAATGTAAGTTTTTGAAATTCAAACCCTTTAATTTCAAAAGGCTTGTTGTGTTAATAAAATAAGAAAGGAGCTTATTTTATTTTGTTTTTAGAGTTTTGTCATTGAGAGATTTTGGGAAGAACATCTTCTTCTTGATGAAGAACAGGAAGAACGAACGATCTCTGATGTGGAACGCCGAGCCCTCGGAGACCGTCTTCCGTGACACCGACTCGCGACGCGACATTTTTCTTCCGTGACATCTCTTTTCGCGACGGTTTTCCACGACAAAATCTCCGTCAACGTCTTCGAATCCTCGTTTCGCGACGCCGACGTTCGTCATCTCTTTTATCAATGTAGGGGTTTTATTTATTTATTTTTTGTTCGTGAATACCAACTTGACGATCTTCGTGGATTAAAACCAATAGTTATCGAATAACGCGAGGGGGGCCGGACCGCACAAACACGGCAGACCCTCCTCCTTATTTCATGTTGGTTCCTTTATGGTTTGGTATGGGAAGGCGTGGTGCCGTCGCACCACGCGGAATCATGCGAAAGGAAATGTGTGGCGCCGTCGCGCCGCGTCGTGGAAAGAAGATCAAGGACGAAATGTCGTCGCGCCGCGCCGGACGACAAGGGTCGCGGCTGGTTCCGGGCCGCGGCGGAGCAAGGTGACCGGCGTCCAGACCGGGCAGCCGGCGTCGGAGCTGGAAGGGGACCGGCCATCGCCGGTCCCGTTGAGCAGGAACCGGCCGGCCAGGTCGGGCCGGCCGGACAGGGAGGAGCTGGGTGAATTAATTCCCCCGGTCAGACATCATGCGGCCCCAATTAAGGGGCCATGGTTACAGAAAACCGGGGGGGCAGCCCCCACCCCCCCCCCCCCCACCCCACCCCACCCCCCCCCCCCCACCCCCCGCGCGAGCCAAAACGGCTCGGCCGTTTTGGCCGAGCACCGACCAGCGCGCCCAGCGCGCGGGTCGCCGGTCTGGGCCGCCGGGCTGGGCCGCGCCCAGGCCGGGCCGCGTCGCGCCTGCCAGGCCGACCCAGACCCAGGTCGGGTCGACCCGGTTCGGGCCGACCGGGGGGTCTCGGGCTGGGTCGTTCCGGGCCCGAAACCCCCATTTTCGGACCGTCTTCGGTCTTTTGCCCATAACTTGGGCTACGGACCTCTGTTCGATGCACCGTCAGTTGAAATGTGATCCTTGAATCGAGACGGTCATTTAGGTATATCGCACTCAAGGTTTAGGAATACTTTGAGTTCAGCCGGGTTGGTTCGTACACGAAACCAACCGGGCCCTCGGAGCGGAAACGCTCATATCTTAAGCTCCGGACGTCCGAATGGCATGTCGTCGACTTTGTTGGTTTCATCTTAGTGAGACGGATCTTTTGGATTACTCCGCCCGATATTTGGATGTAGGTGGAGTACGGTCGGGTTGGTTTTGCCTTAAAAATCAACCTGGCCCCTGGGACGAAAAAGCCAATAACTCTCAGACCGGGCGTCCGATTGACGCGCCATCTACGACGTTGAGTTCCTGTTGACGATACGGAACTTTTGGATACATCAACTCTGGACTATGTGTCAGTTGATGTATCAGCCTCTCGGCTCGTGGAGCGGACCCTCTCGAACGAGCTTGCTGTGTGCGGGAACCCTAGTGCTGGCTGCGACTGCTACTATGACTGCAACGACGACTGTGCAGAGATCATCAGTGGATTTGACGACGACAACTACAGCACTTAGCGATCCTGTGTGGATCAGTGCTATCGATCCTGTGTGGGTCCGATCATGTGTGGGTCAGCGCTCAGCGGTTCTGTGTGATCCAGCGCCTACAGATCATGTGTGGGTCCGATCCTGTGTGGGTCATTGCGGGGGTTAGTACCTATCGATCCTTTGTGGGTTTGATGACTTAGATGGATCAGTGATCATCTCTATCGTCTTTCGAAGAAGTATACCTGTGTGAGATGAATCCTGTTTTACTTTCCTGTGTGGATTGTGTTGTGATATCCTGTGTGGATTGTCGTTTACTTTCCTTTGTGGATGGTGTTGTGCTATCCTGTGTGGATTTACATTTTTCTTCCCTGTGTGGACTGGGTTGTACTTGAGCTCGGATGTTGGAGCCGAGCGATAATTGATGACTTAGGTATATGTATGGGCATATACCTAAGCAGTGTCGGATGTTACTTCGTGATTGTATCTTTCCTTTGTGGTTATCCTTTGTGGATTTTGGGAGACCTTCGGGGGTCTCGGGGTCCCTACTAAGTAGCTTATACTCACCCCTGCACGGGCTAGCCCGCACTATGTTGTGTTGGTTGCAGACGATGGACAGCGCTGATCGTTTTGGAGGCTTGCAGAGTAGGACGGTACCTGGAGGTGGACCACTGGGCAAGACGTACTCGGAGCGGTAGGCTGGACCGAGGAGCAGTGGAGGCTTTCTGTACCCACCCTTCAGGTGGGATTCCCAGTGGACAGCTCCTCCTTGCGGCTTTACTTTTCTGTTGTTGTTTTCCCTTTTGAGTTGTACTTTACTTTCAGTTTGGGTTTGTATACTTGCCCACTTACTTTTCCGCACTTCACTCTTGTACCAGCTTTTACTTAGTGTTTACTTTTTTCCGCTTGCTTACTCTGTGGTACTTGTTTACTTTACAAAGGAAATGCCTTCCCTTTTACCGAGATTTACGCCTTGGTGCTAGTCGCCAGCCCCTGGCCTATGGAAGGCAGGCTTGGGGTAGTCACGGCACGGGCCCCGAGGATGGGTCGTGACAAATTGGTATTAGAGGAGTTCGGTTCTACCATGAACTCTGATCTTTTCTATGTGAAGCAATAGTGTTTAGCATATTGGGTGTGGTTATCAGTCCAGGGAGTCCAGTGTTGGTGCGGCGGCCGACGTATCTGTACACCAGGACCCTGACTTCTGATTTCCGACTTAATGCACGAAAACATTGATTGCATGTGTGTTTCAAGTTTTCTTTGTGATTACTTTGTGTCACCTCACCAGGTATATTGTTCTGACCGTGTCACACCTTTTTCCTTTTCAGGATGGCCCCACGATGGCAGCCAGCTAGGGTTCCGAGAGTCGAGCGTGACGATAGCCCACCGAGCGATGAGGCCTCGGTGCAGGGCTCTTTGTCAGCAGTGGCACCGGCGGTAGCTCTACCCGCCAGGCCACCGATGCTTCCAACACCAGCCGCTGACGATGCATGTCACCTCAGTGCACTGAATGAGTTCCAGCGCCAGCGACCGCCCAGGTTCCGTGGGGAGACGGACCCCCAGGAAGCCGAGGACTGGCTGGAGACAGTGGTGAGAGTTTTTAGGTTAGTGAGGACACCAGCAGACCTCATGGTGATCCTCGCAGTGAGCCTACTGCGCGCAGTAGCAGGCAGATGGTGGATCTTGATGCTCCAGGTGTACGATGAGGCATCTCTTCTCTGGATGGACTTTGAGAGTCTCTTCCGATCGGAGTTCGTCCCAGCCACCCTCCGTGTGGTGCGCATCCAGGAGCTTCTTCAGCTGCGGCATGGCAGCATGACGGTCGCCCAGTACTCGGCGAGATTTACCGATCTCTCGCACTACTCTACAGACATGGTACGGGACCCATTCTTTCGGGCCCGGACCTTTGAGCAGGGATTGAGACACGAGATCAGGGCATTGCTGATCTCCCTCAGCATTCCGACTCAAACAGGAGTACTGGAGTGAGCCCTTTTGATCGAGAGCTTTCTTGCTGAGTCTACACCAGCGCCGAGACCCACCGCAGGGCGGCACGTAGCAGAGTCTTCTGAAGCAGGCAGTCGACGGATGACTCTTGGGTCCAGGAAGACCAGACCCTCAGGAAGACGACCTCAGAACATTAGCTCAGTAGTGCGGGGCACACAGCGCGGAGCCAGTCTTTTGAGAGGCATACAGTGCTACTCGTGCGGTGGGCAGGGCCACATGGCTCGTGATTTCCCGGCCCACTTTGCCGAGGAGCAGCAGACGGTTGAGGGACCACCAAGGCAGAGGTAGAGGGTCGATCGTGGCGGTCCGCAGGGAGCAGGCGGACGAGGCAGAGGAGCTGGCCGAGCAGCAAGTGGTGGGCGACGCTTTGAGGCTTTACCACCACCACCACCAGGAGGTCTACCCCGACCAAAGGGAGCTGGCAGGCAGAGACAGGCACAGCTCCAGGCAGTAGAGGCCTATGACCACGGCGCGCCCGAGATGATTCGAGGTACTATCTGTGTCTATTCCACCCTTGCTGCATTACTTATAGACAAAGGAGCGAGTCACTCTTTCATAGCCACTGCCCTTGTTCGGAGCTCAGAGATTCCGAAAGAGTCGTTGGCTCGATCTTTATGGCTAGAGACTCCTATGGGAGCAGACTCGACGATTACGCACTGGTGCCGGCAGTGTGACCTTACTCTAGGAGGTGAGATCTTTGGCTGGGATCTTCTTGTAGCAGCGTCGAGGCCTTACGACGTCATCTTGGGAATGGATTGGTTGTCTACGGTCCATGCACAGATTGACTGTTTTAGGCGCAAGGTGCGATGTGTACGCACCGACGGGAGCAGGTTCACCTTCACCGGTGAGAAGGGAGCCTTCGCAGCACAGGATAGACTTCCGCAGAGGAGAGGACATCCCATCACTCATCAGTTGGATAGCCTCATCCTAGGAGCAGTTGACGTGCGGAGTCTTGGTTTTCCTGCAGTGGTGGATCAGTATGCGGACGTTTTCCCCGACGACGTTCCAGGGCTACCTCCTCGTAGAGAGGTAGACTTTTATATTGACCTGTACCACGGGACAGCCCTGATATCGACTCCAGCATATCGGATGGCCCCCACTGAGCTTCGAGTGCAGCGGGTACAGTTGGAGGACTTGCAGGGCAAGGGATTCATCTGACCCAGTGTTTCACCCTGGGCTTCCCCGATATTGTTCGCTAAGAAGGCGGACGGGAGCTTGAAACTTTTTGTCGACTATCGTCGCCTGAACCAGGTGACAGTGAGGAACAAGTATCCACTACTGAGGATTTATGTCTTCTTTGATCAGCTCAAGGGAGCACGGTGGTTCTCGAAGATAGACCTCAGGTCAGGATATCATCATCTCAGAGTTCAAGACGAGGACGTGCAGAAGACGGCCTTCAGATGTTGGTATGGCCACTATGAGTTCTTGGTTATGCCTTTCGACGTAACCAATGCTCTAGCAGTGTTCATGGCCCTCATGAACAGGATCTTTCATCCATACCTTGATCGATTTGTCGTATTCTTCATCGATGACATTTTGATTTACTCGATGACTGAGGAGGAGCACGCTTACCACTTACGGGTTGTACTAGACACACTCCGAGAGCACCAGTTTTATGGTAAGCTCTCGAAGTGTCAGTTCTGGATACGCGAGGTCCACTTCTTGGGACACGTCATCTCTGAGGCGGGACTTGCAGTGGATCCTGCGAAGATTGAGGCAGTGCTAGCTTGGGATCCACCCAGGAGCGTGACAGAGGTGCGGAGTTTCTTGGGACTAGCTGGATACTACCAGAGATTTGTACCAGACTTCTCCAGAGTTGCGGCACCACTCTCAGCTTTGACGAAGAAGGGGAAACCCTTCGTGTGGTCAGACAGATGTCAGCAGAGCTTCTAGGAGCTGAGACAAAGATTGACCAGCGCACCTATCTTGAGGTTTCCTAAGGAGGGAGTAGGGTACGTAGTCTACTGCGATGCATCAGGGACCGGACTCAGATGTTTCTTGATGCAGAAGCGAGCCGTGATCGCCTATGGATCACGTCAGTTGAGGCCGCATGAGCAGAACTACGCTACCCATGACCTGGAGTTAGCAGCAGTGGTCTTCGCTCTGAAGACATGGCGACACTATCTGATGGGCGAGCGCTTTACAGTATTTTCTGACCATCAGAGTCTCAGATACATCTTCTCTCAGAAGGATCTGAATCTGAGACAGCGGCGATGGCTCGATTTCCTCCAGGACTATGACTTTGAGATAGTCTATACTCCTGGGAAGGGGAAAGTGGTAGCTTATGCTCTCAGTAGGAGGACAGGCATTCAGCTACTTGAGGAGGCGACAGAGCAGCTAGCCTCTTTGCAGATATCCTTCGTGGATAGAGATAGAGAATCCTTCCTTTAGTATCTCACAGTCACTCCTCCACTACTGCAGCGGGTCAGAGAGGCACAGCGTGGGGACACTGACTGTGAGACGCGGCGTGCACAGATATCCTCAGGATAGGCACCTGATGGTTTCTCCTTTGGAGCAGAGTACGACATCCTTTTCAGAGGAAGTACCTTGGTACCAGTTGCTTTACGGGAGGAGGTGCTGAGAGAGTTTCACACTTCTCCTTTGGTGGTACATCCTGGAGTGGTGAAGATGTACCAGGATCTCAGACGGCAGCACTGGTGGCCGAGCATGAAGAAGGTTGTGGCGGAGTTCGTTTCTCGATGCCTCACCTGCCAGTAGGTGAAGGCTGAGCATCAGGTACAAGTAGGCTTGGTACAGCCCTTAGAGGTCCCGAAGTGAAAGTGGGACGGGATATCTATGGACTTCGTGACTGGACTTCCACGCACTTCCAGAGGTCACGACTCCATCTGGGTGATTTTTGACCGACTCACCAAGTCGGCTCACTTCTTAAACATCAGAGAGCAGGGCTCAGTGGAGAGCTTGGGATGACTTTACATTAAAGAGATTGTACGGCTTCACGGTGTGCCATCATCTATCATCTCCGATCGAGATGCTCTCTTTACTTCCCAGCTTTGGAAGGGGTTTCAGGAGGCGTTCGGGACGCAGCTATGTCTGAGCACGGCCTTTCACCCTCAGACAGATGGTCATACGGAGAGGACTATTCAGACTCTCGAGGACATGCTCCGCGCATGTGTCCTCGACTTTGGTCGCAGCTGGGAGGACCACCTACCCTTGGTGGAGTTCGCGTACAACAACAGCTACCACTCCACCATCGGGATGGCACCATACGAGGCGTTGTACGGCAGACCTTGCAGATCTCCTTTGTGCTAGACAGACCCTGGGGAGTCAGCACTTGTGGGACCAGAGATGGTCCAGGCCATGACAGAGAAGGTCCAGGTCATCCAGGAGCGGATGAGGACAGCTCAGAGCCGACAGAAGTCTTATGCTAACAGGAGGCAGAGGCCACTAGAGTTCGAGGATGGAGACCAGGTCTTCTTGCGTGTCTCACCTCGACGTGGATTCCGGAGATTTGGCCGAGGCGGCAAGTTGTCTCCATGCTTCATCAGACCCTTCCAGGTCCTCAGCAGGATTGGAGAGGTGGCTTATCGTCTGGCTCTACCACCTCAGTTGCACCAGATGCACGACATCTTCCACGTATCTCAGCTGAGGAGATACGTGCATGACCCGACGCATATCATTGACCATGGGGAGCTTGACGTTGATGATGGGGCGACTTTTGCGGAGGTCCCTATGGAGATCGAGGATCGACAGGATCAGGTCCTATGTGGACGGTCGATTCCTCTAGTGTGCATCAGATGGCAGCATGGGAACCTCTAGGAGAGCACTTGAGAGCGGGAGGCTCAGATGCGTGCTCAGTACCCTCATTTGTTTCCCTAGTTTTCGATGTAACTTTACGGGGACGTAAATCCCTGAGGTGGGAGTAATGTAATGACCCGTAAAATTGAAGGAAATTTTTTTCTTAATTTTCTTTGGGATTTTACAAGAACGCAGTTTCAGACGGCACTTGATTCTGAGGCCCGGTGTGCCCGGAATTTCTATCCAAAGTTTAGCTCGGGTACGTTCAGTGAACGAACGAGCGGGAATTCCTATATTTCGAACCGGTGCTCGGAATCAAATTTCGAGGGCACCGATGGAACCGTAGCGCCGGTAATTGCTTAGGAACACATGTTACGGAGTTGCGTTTTCACGAGAGTTGATGATAAAAATTGTGGAAGTTTATTTTATAATTATTCTACAATTTTTATTATTTTTACTCTAAGTGTTTAGTTCTTGATGGAAGTTGGGTAACCACCCAACCTCCCTTGGGAGGTTATGTGGGTGGTGGGGCCCACACAAACCCCACCCCTTCATATCCTCTAACCCCTATCAACTACCATTAATGTGGTTAACTTAAGTTTATCAAACTTATGGATTTAATGTTGTGAGTTTAATGTAAGTTTTTGAAATTCAAACCCTTGAATTTCAAAAGGCTTGTTGTGTTAATAAAATAAGAAAGGAGCTTATTTTATTTTTTTGTTAGAGTTTTGTCGTTGAGAGATTTTGGGAAGAACATATTCTTCTTGACGAAGAACACGAAGAACGAACGATCTCCGACGTGGAACGCCGAGCCCTCGGAGACCGTCTTCCACGACACCGACTCGCGACGCGACGTTTTTCTTCCGTGACATCTCTTTCCGTGACGGTTTTCCGCGATGAAATCTCCGTCAACGTCTTTGAATCCTCATTTCGCGAAGCCGACGTTCGTCGTCTCTTTTATCAATGTAGGGGTTTTATTTATTTATTTTTTGTTCGTGAATACCAACTTGACGATCTTCGTGGATTGAAACCAATAGTTATCAAATAACGCGAGGGGGGCCGAACCGCACAAACATGTTTGACCCTCCTCCTTATTTCATGTTGGTTCCTTTGTGGTTTGGTACGGGAAGGCGTGGTGTCATAGCACCACGCGGAATCATGCGAAAGGTAATGCACGGCACCATGGAAAGAAGATCAAGGATGCGACGCCGTGACAATCTAACCCAAGTAAGTTTCTGGGGGAGTAATTCAGTGTTGAACCCAAGTAATTTGAAATTAATTCATATTTTTCCTTATTTACTTAGAGTTATGATAAGGGTGATCTTAGTAGGAAAGGTGTCTTTGTGTCTTCACTTTCCACCTGAGGCCTAGCTTTCACTTTTTTCATATTCTCCCTCAATCAAGGAGGTAGATTTGTAGTATCACGGTGATAGTTGAGTGTACTGTATATTCAAAACCATAGGTAGAAGGGGGTGTTCATTCATATGATGGAGCATGATCATTAAGTAGATTTTAAGCTAACAAAGAGACTATGAAGGTTCACTCTGGATAATCTCCTAGGAGGATCTCCTTTATGTCTAACATCATTTTGTTTGTATTAATTCTCTTCGCATTGCATTTTCATGTTTAATTTTAGTACTTCATTATCATTTTTAAAATATAATTTCTCTTCATTTTATTTCATATATATATAGTGAATTATAAGTAGTGGGTGTTTGACCACAACAGCTCCTCAAGAGATCGACCTAGGTCAGCCACTGTGCTACACTTAGTATAAATATTCTTGAGAGCATAAATGACAACACTTAATCAATGTTTAAATTTTATTTCATCCCATATTTATTAATGAAAGATCAATAAAGTGTTTTGTAAGTGATACTGATTTTATATCTTCTTTTAGATCAGGAATCTTTCTCTTTTATATCCATATTTTCTAAAAATAATTCAATAATTTTATTTTCTAAACAAAAATAATTTAATAAAGTTATTTTACATGATATTTTACCTTCTTTTAAAAGTTTTTAAAATGATATTTCTTAATGTATTCCTTATGGTTCACTTTTGACTCTCTTTACAAAAGTTTGGAATGATTTTTTATTTTTATTTTTATTCAATGAATGAATTTTTCCATGGTTATGACTATTATTTTATTTTAAGATTACTTTATTATTTTATATGTTTATTTTTAAATAAAATATTTTTTTTATATTTTGTTAATTTTTATAAAATGTTACCCAAATAAAAGGGTATTTTCCCTTATTTTCAAAAGAAATTAATGTTCTTTTAAAGGTATATTTATTTATGTCTTAATATTTTAATTATTACTCTAATTCACTAAGATTATGATCTTATGATTCTATAAATATTATTTATATGTATAGATTATGATGATTTTTTTAAATATTTTCATGAATCCAATTTATTTTCCACAAGTTAACCAATCTATAAAGGAATAATCGTTGTTTTCAATGGTGTTGTGTGGGAAAGTGAAATCTTATAAAAAAAATATTCATGAATGGAACTTGGACACTATTAATGATGATGGTTAATCCCAATACATATTATATGATGGGTGATCCCAATATGATATAGCTTATACTATGGGTGATCCCAACAAATATTATACAATGGGTGAGCCTAATATATCCCTCCAATGTATTGGGTAATGTTCCTTTTATTCAAAGGAATGAATGTGGGAGTAAACCAAGGTGGTTTCCCCTATGTATTTAACTATGATCTATTTATTTATAACATGGGATATGAAGATAATGTTCTAAGATACCAATATTTTTTTTATTCTTATTGTGAATTTTTAATGATTCCTCTGATCAAGATTGATATCACATGGATCATGATTGTTGATTATCATGAATCATTCCTTTGATAAAGCTTTACTCTATGTCACAAGTTTTATGATATAGGTTTTTATGGGTATGAATTATCTTATGTTATGATCATACACTTTGACTACACCATCATACCCATATACACATCTTATTATCATTGATGGAATCCAATTTTTAAAGCCTATGTTGGCCCTTACTAAGCATTTAAGCTCACCCTTCGTGAGTTTTCATTTTCCTCTGGTTATGGAGAACATTTTTAAGTATGTTATGTATAAGAAGGTTACTAACTATAAATAACATATTGGGAGATTATGTAAATTTTTATGAACCATTTTTTTTTATATCCAAGTCATAATTTAAGATTTTATCTTATTTCTCTAAAACTTTAAACCTAAAAGGTCCCTAGGAATATAATTGATCCAATATTCCCTTTTGATGTTGTAAGTTTTGTCTGGTTTAAATTGGGTAACATTTATCAATATCAAATTTAGAAATGTAAATATTGTTTTCTTTAATACTAGATCCAGGAGTGTGAGTTCAGGGTTTTTATAGTTCCTAGGACATTAAGGTTCCTATATAAAAATTTAAGGGGAATCCTCTCAAGGTAAGGGTCATCCATTCTAAACTTTTATTTTCAAGTAAAAAACTTTATTATAATTTATTGATAAATTATTTTTCTAATACTACCATGCTTTTATTTCCATATAATTATCTCCAATTTGATATATTTTTAATGAGAGTTTATTATTCCCTATAATTATTTCCATTACCAAATATGTTATAATCCTAAAACATTCTTATAGACATAAAACCATCATAAATTTTGTTAAGTAATGTGTTTATGTTTTTACAAAGAAACTAAATAATTTTCTATATAAAGATAGGTGGATATGGTTTTGGCACAGATTTATCAAGGGGTTATAACCCCGAAAATAGTTATTTTCTTATATTCTGATCATTATTCTAGTTCACGGTGAATGGTATTTTACTACGCACCTAGTTTGACACTCCTTGGGAATATTCTAAGATGATCTACAAGTTATTTACAAAATATTATGAAGGATTTATCTATCATTTAATTGGTATCATGCGTTTGAAAATTCATTTATTTGGCTACCTAAACACCTTGATTACCTTAGTCCTTGGGAATACCCAATAACTAAAATCTCATATCCTTCACTTGTTATGGGTGTTTATTGGAACATTATAAAATACCTAGTTATTCCTTATATATGATAAGGTATTTCATTGATATTTATTTACTGATTCTTTGATTGGGGAAAAATATCTTCATGACATATAATCTTTTTTTATATAGAATAATCGTGTAAGATAAACCTAATTGAGCTATTATGATAAGTAGTTTATTCAATGAACATTATACCATGAAATTATTCATTTTTTGATGGATTATATTTGAATAGTATATTATGGGTGTGGGATAGAATTATATATCCACTTAGTGAATTCTTAGGTCTCATGAGACAACTAATATAGGGAAATGGATGTGTTTTAACATTTTATGTAAGATATCCTATAATAAGGCCTTACTGTTATGTTTAAGATACCCAACATTATGAATTTCCTTCACTATGTGTTTAGTTATTATCATCAATGAATTTTTTAATTATTATGTTAGTCATGGGTTTATTTATTCTATTCATTTCATTTGTTATGTAATAACTCATATAATTTATCCTTCCCATGATGTTTGTTTTATAATAGCTTTTATTTTATACTACTCCCTTAATAAGCATCTGAGCTCACCCCTTTATAATTTTTTCCATTTCACTAGACAACCAAGAATATTTATACGTATGAAAAATGGATTATCCATACGGATAATATTGTTTCATGAATTCATATTATGTATATGATGTTTATTTATGTATCTAGTCTTCTGAGACTACTAAATTGCTCGATTCTATGCATGGTGGTCTATGAATTATATACCATTATAATAAAATATTCACCTTCTCAAGGAAACTAGAGTTATATTTATTATATTAATCATCTAAATTATATATAAATGATAGTAGATGATGAGTTAAATTCCATATTTATGTTTATTTCTTAAATATAGATTTGGGACACACTATTTGTTTCAATCAGCAACTCCGCTCCTGATGGAAATATCACTGTTGAAATGGATAAGGATGAAATGCTAAATGAGGAGTCTTGAAGGAAGTAAGAGGGATATACTCTAAAACCATATGATCTAGTCACTAAAATATTAGGTAATAAAAGATGGCAGTGAGGAAGTATAGGAAAATGACCCCATGATCAAAATCAAAAATGGTGTAAGCGATCAAATTCCCAATTAAGATATGATTTGAAGTGACAATATTGTGGAAATTTGGGTAATTTTGATTAGTATTGTTGGGATATGAAGGTATAGAAAATAAATTAGGAAGGTAAACCCCAAAACAATGATGTTGCAATTGTAAATGAATATATAAATATTATTCAGAAAGTGAATGTCAATATTGTAAGCCAAGAATCAACATGGGTGATTAATTCAGGTTCCTCTTAACGTGTCACTCCTCAAAGATATTTCTTCACATGTTATACATCAAGGAGTTTCAAACATGTTAAAATGTGAAATGCTAGTGCATCCAGGATTATTGATATTAGTAATATTTTTTATGGAGACTAATATTATATGAAAGTTACTATTAAAGGATGTGAGGCATGTTCCTAGTATCTACCTCAATTTGATATCTACTGGAATGATTTAGGTGATGGATACATCAGTTCCTTCTGTAATGGAAAATGGAATCTTACCAAAATCAATATATTAATTTATAAAGGTAAGAAAAATAATTCTCTTTGCCTCACATATGTTAGATCATGTGGAGAATAAATCAATGTAGTTGGAAAGTAGGTTCCTATAAAAGTGTTTCATAAGTGGCATAACTACATGAGTGGGAGAGGAATTATAATTATTTCTAATAAAAACCACATAATTATAATTAAAGTTATATATTTGGATACTTATGTTGATTTTATCATGGGAAAACAACATTGGGTTTCTTTTATGGTTATTTACAATCCAAAAAAGTGAATGTTTTAGATTTGATACAGATTGATGTCTTCATGATGATATCCAAGTCAATAGAAGGTGGTATTTATTTTTTTATGTTCATTGATGATCATTCTAGGAATGTTTAGGACATTTATCTGAAAATAGAAGATCGATATTAGGATATTATCAACCACTTTATTATTAATGTTGAAATAAAAATCAGTAGATGGTAGAAGTTTATGTCTATAGACAATAGAGGAGAGCACCATGGTTCATTTCAAGAATATTATAGGAGTTTAATCATCTGGATAGAAAAATAATTACTAAAGAAACATCAGTATAATGTTATTATTAAGAGGATGAATATAACTATTCATGAGATATTTAGGTGTATGCAATCAAATGTATAGAATCCAAACACCTTTTGGGGAGTAAATGAGGAGAAAATTTGATCTTATCAACACTCAAAATTTAGTTCCAATAAACTATGACAGGCCATAAAAGGTTTGGATATGTAAAGATGTATCATGCAAGAACTTAAGAGTATTTAGATGAAATAAATTTTTTTACATATAAAAATACAAGAGGGTGTGGCTGGAGGAAAATATAAGGCAATGTATATTTTTAGGATATAATCAGGAGGATTTTTTATACTTACTCTGGGATCTTATCTGTAGAAAAAATTAAAGGTATTGATGTTTTAGATTAAATGATTAATGATTTTGAGAATCCAAAAAATCTAGAGAAGTTGTGATCTAATGAAATTCTAGTTAATCAAGAAATAGACTCACCGACATTAATTCTAGGTATTGGGGGAGAGATTCCTTACACTAATGATACATCACCATTATATAATATGTATTTATGTGTTGATATGTATCCATAATTTAATATTCTATACCATATATCACCCATAATATAGTTGATGAGATCCACCAAAGAATGAAAACTGATTCATATATACACACCACATGAGTATGTGGTGCTCATTGATAGGTGGGGAGTCAGGAAATTATAATGATATGATTTGGAGTCAGCAGAATATGGGATAGAACAAAGGATATACAAAATGAAATATGATACTTAGAAAATAACCACAAATTTTACCTTATAGAGATTCCACATGGAAATAAGGAACTCAAGAATAAGTTGGTGTATATAATCAAAGGTTAATATTGATGTTTACAACCACACTATAGATATAGGATGGTTGTGAAGGGATTCGTTTAGAAAAAAGTTATTGAATTTGTTTATTTTTTTATTCTATGGTAAAAATATCTTCTATTACATTGGTTCATAAATTGGCATCATGTCTCAACCTAGAGGTTCAACAACTAGATATATAGACTGTATTATTATATGGAAATATTGATGGGGAGACTTAAATGGAATAAACATATGTTTTTTATGTGAAAAGAAAAGAAAACATGCTATGTAATGTTAGGATGAGTTTATATGGTATGAAATAAGTTTAGAGGCAATGGTATAGGAAGTTTACTCATTTATAGAGAAAAATGAGTAAAAGAGAACAATTCTTGATCACTGTGTTTTCATTAAATGATTTTATGAAAGTGATTTCATTATTCCCTTAATTTATATTAATGATATATAGATTATTGGAAGTGATATTACCAATATTGATAAGTTAATGAAGGATTTGAAGAAGTATTTTGAAATAAAGAACATAAGATATGCTACTTAGATTCTTGATATGATGATTACTCATGATAGGATGAATCAAAATATTTCACTATATCAAGAATGGTACATTGATAAGGTTCTTAAAATGTTCAACATAAGTAAGGTGTAACTAGTTATTACTCCACTTATGAGTTATTATAGGATCATGAAAATCCATATTCTATCAATATAAGAGGATACATTTAAAATGGTGAAATTTTATAACCAGTTAGTTTTTAGAAGTCTAATGTATGTTATGGTATGCACCAGACTATATATTTCACACATTATTGGTTTTGTGAGAAGATTCTTATAAAATATAATAAGGGATAATTATGTAGTATTAAACTAGATATTGAGGTATCTATGAGATATATCCATACTTTGTTTATGTTTTTATCGTGATAAACCTATTTTAGAAGGATATACTAATGTAGATATGGTTATAGATGTAGACATGAAAAAATCCATATCTAGATACCTAATAAAATTTTGAAGGGGAGATGTCTCATATAAATAATGACTTCAAAAGTGTGTTGCCTTATCTACCATAGAATTATATTATATCTCAATAATTTATGGTTTCAAGGAGATATAGTGAATAAAGAAGTTTCTACAGGATCTAGGAAAAAGTCAAGAGAATTGAATTTACTATTATGATATTCAAAGTGCTATTAATCTCAATAAGAACCCAAAATTTCATTACAGGTCCAAAAACATTAATGGAATATATAATTGGATCCAAAATAAGTAGGAAGAAATTTTTTTGAGAATTCATAAAATATACACCAATAATAATTTGGATGATATAATAAAAAATGTGTTACCAAAATATAAGTTAAAATCCTACAAGGAGATCATAGGTATAGATTTAACCCCAAATTGGTCATGAAGTGGATATTTTTGGGGTCTCTCACAATTAGGGGGTCATATATTTTTGTTCAATAGATATTTTTGGAGTATTTTATTCATTATAAAACTAATCTACATGACCAGTGAAAGTAACTTATATCGGAAGGGACTTCAAATGCTTATGAACCACCCAAACCAACCTTTGAATTTTGTGATTTTTTATTCTATAAAATTAGGAAATATATAATGTATTTTTTAACCTATAATCCTCTAATTATTTATCTATATAATAGAAAATAAATTACAGCCCCCTTCTCCCATGGATGTAGGAAAACCTTTTTGAACCACATAATTCTCATGTTCTTCACTTTTTTATTTCTCAATTCACATTCATTTCATTATCTGGGAGTTCTGTTTCCCAAAAATATCATAAATTATAATATGAACATAATAAGAATACAATATACCTGTTTTTCACAAAATATATATAAAAATATATATATTTGAATATGAAGGTGGATCTGATACCACAGATGGTTTTTATAGGATCGTCTTATTTCCAGAGAAGAAGAAGAACCCTATTTTAATTATTGATCTATCATATCCAAATAAACATGAAATAAATATCATGAATATATCATGAATACCTAAATACCTAAAATTACCGTCTTAATGGAGTGTGTTTAAGAATGATCAAAAAGATACAACCAACAGACTCTAACCTTCATAGGTAGTACACTGGCCACTAAAATCCTCATACACTATGAGAAGACCTTGTGAACTCCAATAGGTGTGATATGACGTGTTCAATGAAGATAAATGGAGAACCAAGTGTTAATTGGGCTATATATTTTGGAAATGAAAATACACACCCCAATAAGAGGATCCATATCCTTTATATAGTCTTTCCTCATTAATGAAATTGATCATGCATCGGCTACCAATGCTTAGAAGCCAACATAAGTTACTAAAAAATGTATGATCATTGGTTTTCATGATCATTGAATGTTTCAATGATCATAACTAGTTTATAATTCAATAAATTAAACATCTAAATTATTCAAAACCTAATAGAAACCACAAAGAATATGTGTAAGTATCCAAGAACTCAATATCCTAGATCATAAGCTAAGTCATTCAATATGATTTAGGCATCTCATGCCCAAATAAACATTTAATGATATGGAGATACCATTTCATATGATATGAAGCATAGAGTAAGTCATATCTTTAATACTTGATTTTAAATATTTTTTAAGATAAAAAATAATGATACATTTTATAATTTAAAGGTTTTGTGTCTTGGGAAAATTAGGTCCATACAATATGAACGCATATAAAATTTTAAACATTATTTAAACCATTTCTCATAGTACTCCTAAAATATTTCATGGTATCCTTAGTATATGTAATCACAAAAGAAAATTCACCAAGTAAAGGGTGATATAAAATCCTAATAGGGGGTCATAGAAAAGAACATAATACTTTAGTAAATATGAGAACATTAATGAGCACAATCATCATCATCATATCATAAGTATAGGATACTCATTATAAGTATATGGGAATCATTTTTAGGAGGCATGAAATGTGTTTCATGCATGATAATAAAACATAATAATATTTTGGACAAATACCACACATATAATTTGAACAAATATATCATCAGGTTTATGTATAAAATTTGGGTACCAATCATCACTTTATAAATTGTGCACAAGGATAGCATTATGTTCATTCATAACACACATAATCTCATGAGTTATATCACTTTACTCAATGAATTTAAGGTATATATAATTACATGCTCATCCATATCATCATAAAATTCCCATAATCATGCATTCCTTATAAAAAATAAACTTATATCAATTATACACATGAAATAAATCCATGAGAAAATAATAGGTTTTATAATGGTGTCATAAGGAATTTATCGATGAATAAAACGTAGAGGATACCAAAAATAAGAAGGAAATACATAATTTTAGATATTTAATGGTAGAATAAATAAATAAAGGATCATATTTCATGTAGTAGAGGAGGATAAACATAATAAGGATTAAATAGAGTTTTTTAGAAAATTATTTGATCAAAAATCAGGAAGGTGTCTTATCATTCATCCCAAAAAAGAAATAACATGAATATACCCCTAAGAACAAGGGAAAATAAATTAAAAATAAATATAGAAGGTACTTATAATAATAATGTTCAAAAAAATAAAAAGATGTGATAAACACAAAAGGAAAAAAATGGGTTTTATAGTCCCCCACCTTAGGTCATGTTTTGTTTCATCGCTTTTATTACTCCTATATAATAAAATTATGTTTGTTAAAACACTAATACTGAAGTTTATTCAATTAATTTTAGTTTTAATTGATCAATTATAACCATTATAATTTATTAATTCATTCTTTTTTGTTAAATATAGAATGAATGTTTTCTTTGAATTATCCCATTTTCATTTCAGATTCGTCGTTTTGATTATTTTGTAATTAATATTTTTGTAAAATTAATTTCATAATATTAGAATAAATTAAAATAAATTTATACAAATAATTTATGATCAATGCTAACCATACCTAAAATATGTGATAAGTAAATCATTGATAATTTCCTTGCAGGTGGATGTAACTGATCATTAATGGGGTGTGTCAAAGATAGGGTGAGAGAGTATATATGATTTTAATTGATTAAAATATTTATACCAAACAATAATAACATTAATATGTTATATAATTATAAATTAAATAGTTTAGGATGTTATAAAAATTAAAATATATTGGGAGAGTAAAAAGAAGAAGAGAAAATAAAAATCAAGAATTGTGTGGTTACCTCTTTATTAAAGTTTACTCTTTTGTTGTGGGACTAAATCCTTGAGGGTATGGTTTTCGATGACACCAAAACATCCATAATAATACTATTAGTCTTATTATAATGAAATTGGGTAGATATTGGGCTAAGATAATTGATTAAGATGTAATTTTTCAAGGGTGAGGGGGTAAATATACTTAATGGGGGTATTTTGGGTTAAAAGATCAAATAAATTATTATTTACATCATGAAACATTAAATAGTGATGTTTTTTAATTTATGAATTATAATTTCTTTAAATTAAAAGTTTTTATTAAATTTTAACATCTTAAACACTGAATTTATTTGTTTATACACAATAAAATAAGAAGAAAATAAAAAATTGTTTTTAAATGGAATACTTTAATTATTTAGAATTTGGAAATTGATTTTTAGGTTTAGAAATTAAGTTTATTATTTTTACATGATTAATCTATCTTATTAAATAAATTTATGTCGAGATAAAAAAATTATAATTAATTATGTCATTATTGCATCAATATTACATCTTAAGATATCAGTATTTTTTAAAATGGTGTTTTTACTATTCACCTAAAAATTCATGTTTTTTAGAAAATTCACCCTAAAGAAATTTCAAAATTTTAGTTCCAAATACAATATTAAATTTATCAAAATAAATTTTTAATTTATATAACTTTAGTATTTAATATAAAAATTAAGGATTTGTAAAATAGATAACATACACTTTTTTTAAAATGAACTTATTTATTACATTGAGTTTTCTATTTTGAGTATTTATTTTATTGGAATATAATATTTATATTTACTTATTTTATTCTTATTAAACATTTTGAAAATCCATTTTACTATTCTAACTATCAAGGAACTATTCTAACAGTTGGGTTACTTATCCTAATGTTCAGTCATACTATTCCAACAGTCGTATTTTATTATACTTCTTAAAAAAACCTACTATTTACTTGATTTATCATTCACTTAAATTTATCTCAATTTTTTATACGATTCATTTTTAAAATTTAAATTACATTTATAATTTTTTTTATAGTGTTTTTTTGCAGGCATGATAATTCTAAGAGACCAAAATGATTTAAATTTTTCTATTCTAGTTATATTATTTTATTTTTTATGTTTATTATCTCATTGTACTATTTTAAATTATAGAGTATATTTATTCTCCAAATGTAATGTTATAAATTAATATAATAAAGTATTTTTGTTTTTTATTATGTGTCACATATGTTTTATACTATACTATATTCCTAAATATGACACAAATGATTATTCAGAAGTAAAATTACATATATAAAAGTTTGGGTCATTTCACAACACTTTCATATTATGTATTATGATATGGATTAATCATTTTTTATGATTCACCCATTAATTGCATACCTAAAAAAATTTGGTTCTGTTATTATTGGGATCATATCATAGGTTTTCAAGTGGACCTGCATTTAGTGAGGTCTTCGGTTATCCCATTAGACTCAAGGTTGATTTCCCATTTTATGGTTGTTTTATGGTATGGTTTACTCACCTTGATTTACCTCGTGATTTTTTATAATATGTTTTTTTAAATTATATTCATAAAAACCAAGATTTTTTTGTTTTCAAATTTATTGGTTTTATAAAAAAAATAAGGTATGACTTGTTTTCCGTACTAATTTAAAAAAATTGTAATTTTTAATTATATTTCAAACTATTTATATGGGTTTTCCTTATAAAATGATTTATATAAATTAAAATTGGTATACTATTGGGAGATTTACCACACCTTAAATACAAAAGAGAGTGTGTATGTAGATCTTATGATATATGATATACGTAAAGGTTGGGTAGAAACTTCTTTTAGTGGTGTACCATGAAACCTTATTCTTATTTAGGTGACATGCTATTTAGGTAGTGACCATGTGTATGAGGATATAATTATTATGGTATTTCATTTGGGTTATTTTGGGTTCTATATTTTTACTTTATCTTTTCCTCCATTTTGGTTTCTTTTGTATATTATACCTCATGTATTTCTATTTACTTTTTTTTTTGAAGGTATGTGTGGACTTTTATCTTATTCTCATTATATATTTCATGTTTGATTGATTATTATTTTACAAACTATTTATTTTCATTACATGGTCATTTAATGTATGGATACTTCATATAAAATTTTAGGAAGGAGTCCATGGTGTTGGTTGTTATCAGTAATATCTCAGCCTAGCTCACTTTGTGAAAAATAATTAGCCTCAAATGATGTGTGACCTCAGGTGCACCTCACCAAATTATTGAGGCTAATAACTAGCACCATGGGTCTAAGGAGGTATCATGGGGATGATATACCCCTTTTAGTAGAGTGTGAAAGCACATATGAAATAAATAAACATCATGCACATTATAGTATGTAGAAATAATAATAAAATGTATATTATAAACAAAATAAAATTTTGATATATGACATGAAAACCCAATTGTCCACTAGGTAAGTTATATAGATAGACCATAACTAAAATAAATAAAATACCCTAAGGATCCACTAATACTCTGATTCATACCACATAACAATATTCTATTTCCATCTAAGTTGTTCTTATCTTTCATGAAAAACTAGTTCTTGGGCATTAACCCTACCTATTCCTATAATAACATGTGGAAGTCTTCCTAGGTACTAGTTTTCAATGGAGGTTTGAGCAGGGTGTGAGTACATAAATCAATAGGGAACCACCAACATAGTCCCTAAAATACTATTTTATGATAGTGCATTCAGAAGTTATTTATCGTTCATATAAAATAAACAACCATTTAAAATATATATGACAGAAATATAAATAAATAATGAACCCAAGGGTTGGGTTCACCCTATGAATGGTACATGTTTGCTTAGGCCAATGTTTGGGTGTCTCTGATCTTGTCACAAATACGATTCCAATTATCTCCTAACCAGAGTTAATATACTCATCCCTAGTCTAAAATGGGACTCAGGGGTAATATTCCCATCCCCAGTGCCCTTGTGTCTGCCTGGGGTCTGTGTTCACTAACCATTAACCAGGCATCCAACCAGGAGGTTGTGTTCATTATGGGTTTAACCATCACATGTGTGAACCTAGGGTAAATGTTCACACAATGTTTAACCATAAATATCAAGCATCCACCCAAGTTATGTGTTCACCCAAGATTAACCATCAATATCAACAAAAATACATATACTCTTAAACATAGATTAAACATAACATCAATGCAATCAAACCAAAGTAACCAAAAAAATAAAAAGAGATATTTATATTTTCCAATCCAAAATGATCCAAAACATATTTTAGATTAACATTTAAAAAATACCATATCCAAAATCAATTTTCCATATATACCCAACACATGCCAATGCTACTATTTCACACATAAATTTCAAAACCAAACAAATTCAACATTTTAAAATATTGATTTCATTTCCTCTACCTTACCCAAATAACATTGCTAAATCCAAACCATTTAAAACCCCAAAACCAAATTACATTTTCATACATCCACTTATTTAACACCAATACATTTCTCAACCCACACGTCATAATTATCCCTTACTATTACATTAGGTCTAATTTAATTAAAAAGTATAAACCATTTCAAATTATCAATGGTTGCGAATTTCTATATCACAATCATCTATTAAACTATTAACCATCTTTAATCAATTAGGACATGATTAAACATTTACTAACATCAATGATTTAATGTAAATTGTGTTAAATAAGTATGAATCAGACACTAAAACACCCTATGACCACTCAAAAAACAAGGCAATATTGCGGGTTAAATTAAAGGGATCACTTACCTTGTTCACGATGCTTTCCAAATTTAATCTCAAGGGACGATAGCTCTACCAAGGACCGTTTAAGACTGCCTCAGCTCTAATAAAGTCTGTCTCATCACTAAATCTTTTTACTCAAGCCACATTTCCTAGATAATTAATTATTTAATATAAACCAATGTTTTATAAACACCTAACAACTCATTATAGGTCCAATGAACACTAGTTAATTGAGAAATGAGGTGTCATCTATCCTTGGAACAATTCCTAATCTACACCAGTCAAAATCCTAAATAGATGGAACCAATTCCATAAACAATTTAATTTAAAATTAGGAAAAACTAATAAAAAACATAATGAAAACATAATTAATCAAAATGCAGAACAACAAGGTGTAGATGTCCTCTTGGGACAACCTCATCCTTGGCTGCATGAAATCCCTATGGGAATCAGTTTATTACACCATGCTTTAGTGTAATTTCCAATTAAAACAAATATCAAGGATAAGGAAATTAAAATATAAGGGAGATAAGAACAGTTTAGGCCACTGGAGTCTTAGAAATACATTAGATCATTAATAAAGCGCATTCATAACACCCCACTTGAAGGGTCTTGAATAGGAGAAGAAGGGGGGAAAGGCCCCTATCCGTATAAGGGAAAAATAAGGTGGATAGTGGGTTTACCCCTTTAAAACCCTAATGTGTTAAAATTGGGATTTTATCCCATTTTTACCCCACCGGATACCTATTAATGGGACATTGTCTATTTTGTGAGCTCAGGCAGTTAGCCTAGCCACTGGTGATCCCACCATCCAACCGATGGCTACAAGATGCAACCACCATACAGCCCAGTCACCCCAACCTTCATCTATAACTTATTGAACCTCCCTGATTAGGTCTTTAGATCCATTCCATTCCCAAAAATGATTGAGATAAACAAACTCTCAAAATTTGTTTTTGAACCTAGTTCAAAACTTGTCCAATACACTAATGAAAAATTAAACTTTCCTTGAATTCAAACCATCCATACAAACACAAGGCATTAAAAAATCCCCATCATAACACCTCTGGACCCTAAGAAGTCTCTATGGTCATCTAACCAAATATCAAAATAGACCTTAGTCATCAATTCCTATTGAAATTTTCACATTCCTCCTCAACATGCCAAATGTGATTCTAAATAATAACCTCTAAATTATATTTCTCAAACCACCAATCCAAATCCAACACCTACAACTATTCTCTAAAAACTAGGACAATAATTCCTTGATATTTTCAAACCTAATACATTACCATGTCATCCTATAACTAATCACCCAGCCTATGGTGCTCCCCATTATAGGTCTTATCTCATAAAAACTAATTCCACTACTTTAGTGCTTCCTCCATCAGAATTTCCTATAAAAATCCATGCCCATGTTCCAATGGAATACCTAGTATAGTTTACAACTTTATATTCCTAATCACAAGTGAGAACCCCAATCCAACACTATTAAACCACCCTGTTTCTAATTCTGAAGAAAAATGGGTGTGTACCCATTGTATATTCAGAATCCCAAGAATATTTTATTTTCCTTTAAAAACCTTATACAATGCCTGAAACAACCCTTTATACACCATACAATATGAACCTTTTAGTTCATAACTGACTACATCTAAAAGGACACACCTTATTCTATTTTAGAATCAGCATATTCATTCACATGCAAGAATATCAATCAAACCACCATTATTCAACCCATCTCAAAAACACCAAAATCCAACTAGTGATGAATCACCAAAACACTTAATCATGATTACTTTATCCCTTATGTAATCCTTTTACTATTTAGGAATCCACATTAACATCTATACCCAACACCAAGTGTGTTTTCCTTATTTGGACTATCATTCTACCGAACCCACATCATGCTTTCCATGAGAACCAATACATTTTCAGTCTAAATCAACCTAGAAACATTCATAATTCATACCTATCATAATTCTCACACTTAAACTTAATATGTTAGAGGAATCGGATTTAATTTAGGCACTCTTATATTCACTGGTATCCAATTTCCACTAGAACCAACCATCGACCGGTCTTACAAAACCATGACCCTACCCACTTGTGGTTATATCACCCATGAACAACATCACAATCCCAACCATATGAGTGCTCTTATCAAAAAATCTCTATATAAAAACTCAATCACCACAACCCACACTCTATCCATCGTCTATAATGATGATTAGATTTGGACAACCCACGAACTACCAAGCACCAACTTAGAACAATCTTATTACCTATTCCTTGACCATGGGAATTTCATCCTCAACAACCACTGGAACAAAATTCATAATTAGGTTCACCACCCTGAACCACCCACTGGTGCACCCACCACCACATGGATTCATTTAAACTGCTCCTCAAGTGAATTATCAATGGGTTACATTTTCAAACACATGTGTCACTCCTATCGATCCACACCCTCCTCGCTCCGAAAAACACTTTCCATAACCATTTTTGGATCGACCATTTCACTGAACCTAATTCATCTCAAAAACAAACCTCATCACAAAGTCACTTCCTCCATTTCATCTGAATTTTTGAGTCACCAATCCCACAGGCATCATGTCAATACTCTCATTGATCCTTGGATAACTTATGACCATCACTAATTCAAATCTCCCTGGCCCCACACATAACTAGCATGAATGACCTAAAAACCATTAAAAAATAATGGGAATAACTCTTATCCCACCCAATACACATTCAAAATGGCACCACACACCTCCCATGCACTTTCCACCTTATTCTCAATAGATCGTAATGGGTGCATTCTCCCATTATACCTGGTTACAACCCATATCATGACTTCTAAAACTACACATCACCAAAATCAGACTAATCATGCTCCATAAAATTTCAATTCCAGAAAACCAGGATCTCCCATGTATATCATCTTAAAAAATGTACTTTCACATATGCCAAGTTCTAACTCACACTCACCCATTTTAGGAGAATAATCCCATCACCACAAGCATCTAACCATTCCTCAGATTATGATAAACTCATCCACATGTTTAGTCAACACCTGGTTGTATACCAAAAACAAAAGAATCTACCCACACTCTCACTGTGTTCTAAACACACCTATACTAATTGGTTTATGTACCCAAACAATCATGTCTGTTAAATCTATCATTGCTACCAATTCACTCAAGGTGCCTTCACATCCAAGACACGTTAAGGAATCATTATAACTATGTTGTAATCATGGTATCACCGTATATGAAATAGTATCAAAACCCTAAGGCGCATACCAAATATTTTTTTCTCAAACAGACTACACCAGCCTGGCCAACCCATCCTGTGGGATTCCCTCATAAAACACTAAGAACTAACTCACTAAAAAACTTGAATCTCATCTCAAAAGGGACATCAAGTCCTCTCACCAATATCATAAACCAAACCCACATAGTTCCAAGTCAATTATATGGTATCTAGATCTCCCACCAAGTCTAAATTTCAAGTTTCACATCATGTTCATGAGGTCTAAACACCTAACTCCTTCAGTTAGGACTTGCAGAAGGTCACAACCCATGGAGCATCATTCACACACCCATCTCAACTCCTCATGGAACCAATAAGATAAAATACCCACTATAGGGTCTCAAACCATGGGAAATCATACACTCTCATCTTAGAAAAACCAAAACAACTCATTCCCAACACCTACTCATGATTCCCATGTAGTCAGGAATCACAAGCTATACCATCTTCCCATAAGACCAATTCTCACCAAGAATCCTCCTACAGGACTGCTCCTTTGAAAATCATAACTCATTATTTGACTCTTTCCATAACCAATATTATCATTTGAGATGAAAAATACCAAGGGACCACAACCATGATATTTGGTTAGATAGAATTTCATTCTAATCTATATTGTAAAACAACATATATGTTTTTACTGAAACTTTAAATAACAAAACCTATAAATTAATCACTTCCAAGGGGTTCATTTCTAAGAAACTGAATTTCTATACTAACCCCTTAGGGTCTCCACTCATCTCTTTATAAAGGGGATTTACAAAAAAAATCATTGTAGAATCTATAAGACTCCCCACTGGAATAAAACATACATATACAAGTCGACCCAACTGAGTAGAATTCTACTAAGTAGTTATATAGGGAAATATAATATGAGAATTTGTTAAAAAAAATAAATAGTTTTTCCTCATTAATAAATGAAAATAATCATACTAGCATACCTATATCATGTGGGTTATATGTTCCTCATATGATGCATGAGATGTATCTTGCCTCTATAAGCCAAGAGTCAAATTCTAATAACTGGCCTCTTACCAAAGGGATAAGAATAAAAATATACACGTAGTCTCTTACCAAAGGTCCAAGATCAAAGAATCTATAATCTATAAATCAAAAATATAAAACATCATTTGCATCATTCTAGGTGAAAATCACAACCAAATATAACACTTAAAGCCAAAAACATTAATTTTCCCCCATGGTAACCCGAAATTACATCATAAAAAAACTGTTTTCGATGCACCAGTTCAGGTTTCATCACAAGATCTGGTACATCTCTATGTCACTTGTCTTAAAAATACAAAAAACCTATGCTAAAATCAAAAAACCTATGATAAAAATTTGAAACAGCCTATGTCAGATCACTTTATGACCCTTAACTAAACCGAAATATTGTGTAACATCAAGTGAAGCTCCCCAAATACCAGAGTCTACCAACTAGTAGCGGGGGCCTAAGGAGGTATCATGGGAAGGATATACCCCTTGTATCATATTGTTAAATCACATATGAAATAAATAAAAATCATATACATGAGTTTATATTGAAATAATAATATATTTTACATTCTAAACAAAATAAAATGTTGAAATGTCACATAAAAAACATACAGCCCACTGAGTCGGTTACATATACTGAACAAAACTAAAAAAATACCTTGAGCCTCCATTGATACTCCAAGCCATACCACAACACAATATTATAGTTTCATCCAAGTTTCTCTACTCATCCATGAAAAACCTAGTCATGTGCATCAACCATAACTATGTCTACAATAACAAGTGGAGGTCTACTTGGGTATCCATGTTAAATGGTGCCCTAAGCAGGGTTGGAGTACATAACTTAGTAGGTAACCACCAAAATTGTCCCTAAAATAACTGGTCTAAAATATTTCATGTATAAGTGCTTGATCCATTATATAAAATAAAAAATAATTTAAAATATTTAAGACTAAAACATAAATAAATTTCAAACCCAGGGTTCAATTTCACCCTAAGAACAGTACATACCTACTTCAATCAGTGTCTGGCTAACTTTGAGTGCATCATGAAGACTATGCCAACCATCTACCAACTTGGGGTAATATACCCATCCCTGGTTCATAAGGGAATTTGGGAGTAATATATTCATCCCTAGAGACCCCTTTTCCACTTGTGGTCCATGTTCACCCTGGGTTTAACCATAAACTATTCGTCCACCTAGGGGTCATGTTCACCCTGGGTTTAACCATCACAAGAGTACACTCAGGGGCCATGTTTACCCAGAGTTTAATAATAAATACCATGATTCTACCTAGAAGACTTGTTTAACCTAGGATTAACCATCAATACTAACAACAATACATATTATTTTAAATATAAAATGAACATAACATCAATACCATTGCATCATAATAAAAAAACATTTTATAAGGGAACATTTATATTTTCCATTCCAAAATGATATGAAACACACTTTTGATTAAACATTCAAAAATACCATATCCAAAATAAATTTACCTAAAATACCCGACACACACAAACACTACCATTACATACTTCTATTTCAAAAACAAACGAATGCACCATTTCAAAACACCTTTTACATTTCCTTTATCTTACTCAAATACTATTTCAAAATCCAACCCATTTCAAAAACCAATGCCAAATTACTTTTTTATACATCCACTTCTTTAACACCAAGCCATTACTCAACTTACTTGTCAAAATTCAAACTTAGTATTACATTGGGTCTAATTCAATTAAAAATTAAAAGAAATTTTCAACTATAGATGGTTGTAAAATTCCATTTCACAACCATTGATTCAACTATTTTCCATCTTTAATCAATTAGGACATGATTATACATTTACTAACATCAATAATTTATTGTAAATAGGGTTAAATAATGGAGAATTTAGCATGAACATACCATGAGAACACTTTAAAAATAAGAAAATATTTTGGATTAAAATAAAAGGAAAACCTACCTCATTCATAATGCTTTCCAAATTCGATCCTAAAGGGAAGTAGCTCTGCTAAGGCCTATCCAAGTCTATATCAGCTCCACTCAAGCCTAGATTATCTCCCAATATCCTAACTCAAGACACATTCTATAAAAAATTATAATTAATTATTAAATCTAAACCAAAGTGGTATAACCACTGATTAACTCATCATACATACAATGATAGAGTGTTATTTGATAAACAATGTGTCAGATATCCTTGGAACATTATCGAACATATTCCAGTCCAAATTCCCTACCAATGACACCAATTCCATAAATAATTTAATTTAAAATTTTTAAGAACCTAATAAAACCATAATGATGACATACCTAGTCAAAACACTGAGAAACCAGGTGAAAATGGTATCTTAGGACACCCTCATCCTAGTTTGTATAAAATACCCTTGAGAATTGAGTTATTACACCATGATTTGAGGTAATTTCAAATTAAAACATAGGTTTATAAGAAGGAAATTAAAAAAATGAGATAGGAACAATAGAGGCCACCGGAGTCATAGAAAAATCTTGAATCGGTAATAAAGCACATTTAAAACACCCCCTTGAAAGGGATAATAGAAGAGGTGAAGGGGGAGAAGGCCCCTATTTGCATATGGGAAAATAAGGAGGTGAGGGTAATGGACCCTCTAAAAACTATATGGGGTAATAGAGATCTTTACCCATTTTAATGCCACTAACTTTTTGGTAATAGTCCACTGAATAGCCTGTGAGCCTAGGCAATGAGCCTTGATACTGGCCAGCCCACCGGTCAGTCGGTAGATTTATAGTGGTTGGTTGGTGTATATAAGTTACAACCACCATGTATCCCAGCCACCCTATTCTTCTTCTGATTCTTCCCAAACCTCTTGGATTAGGTCTTGAGCTCCATTCCATGCCAAAAACACCTATTTGATCTGTCAAAACTCTTATAAATTTTTTCTAAACCCTATTTTAAAACTTTTACATTCCACTAATAGAAAATTCAAATTTTATTGAATTATAAACCTTACATATGTACATAAGTAATTATGGTTCCCATGTAGTGAAATCATTCTTAGATTATGTATTTTATACCCTTGATGCTTTTCAGAATATCATGGAAACTAGTAACAAACTTTGGACCTTATGGTAAGATAATTCAAGTGACATGGTAAATTGATATGAGCTGATTAATTACAAAAATGTTATCATTTCCCTATTATTATTTGTGGAGTAAAGTTATAAAAGATTTGGGACTATCAGAGCTTGAGATATAGGTGTGAGAAAGTATATATCCAACTCTTTCTCTTGTTGAACCTCATGTTACCATGGGTATTCAAGAGTTTTTCCTTGGATTTCAGTTTTATTTTAAATTATTATTGAGATATTTTGATGTAATTTCATGCTAATATGGTTTTCATGAAGGTTCAGTAATTTATTTTCAAGAACTATAAGTTTGGAGTAGAAATAGAATGAAATACAGTGGTGTGTGATTAGTATGCATGGTATGGAAAACTATGCATGGAATATGGAACCAGTTTCTAGACACCCTCAAGTGGATTTTTCATGGTTTTATTATGGTATTCTAAACCATTTGATCAAATTTTTTACAATAACAAAAAAAATTAATTTAGTGGTTTTCACCCCCTTTTGGATATTTAATACACTTTTGATTATTATTGTTACTTGTTTATGGGAAGTTAAAGGAATTGTTGGTATATTTATGTTATTTGAGGTTTAATTCTATATTGATTAACTTCTATGTTTTAATTTTTTAGAGACAATGACTCTTACAAAGACTCTAGTGAACCAAAGAGAGAGAGACATGTGGACAACTCTCTATAATAAAACATTCTTATGGATCATACTCTTATTGAATCGATTATTTAAACTATTCAAACTCTATGATAATAAAGTGAATGAGATAAAGAAAACATGTTGGATCATGATCAAGTGTTAAAAAATAAAAACTCACCTTTCTTTTATGGTGATCAAAGTTCTTAGTAACCTGAGAAATTAATGGAGTTGGTTTTCAGACTAAAATACAAGAATACCTCACCTATAAATCTTTCAAGGATATGTTCAACCAACACTTTCATCCTAAAATCTTGAAGATAGAAAGTCTAGGTAGTTTATGATTTATGAGAAAGAAAATCATTCTTTAATGGATTGTACTACTCATTTTACTAATTTGGTCTAATTTTCACTCAATATATTCATAAATAAAACTCTTCAATATTTTTTTTTTGAAATGGGTATTAGGCATGAAATTTGATCAAATATTTTCCAATTATACTTTACCTTGTATGTTATGGTAGTGAGAAATTTAGTGATGGATGAAATAAATTTGAAATTAATTACCAGTAAGGAAATTTCCTTGACTACTATGAGTGGAATCCAATAAAATTCATTTGGTTAAAAAACATTGGGAGTTTTGGAGTGGAATTAGTTAAAGTGTGAAACTTCTACCTAACCCTACTCTCTTGGTACCATCAAGGCATATACCACTAATCTACTTCCAATGTGAGAATCATAATCATTATAAGGAATATTTCTAATAAGTTATATAGTATTTTCATTTATGTGGGAATATGGGATGCCTATAATTCTTTTGTAAGATTCCTACAACTCTACGTAGTAATTTTGGTTCTTTCTTTACTAGAGGATCCTAGTTATAATTAGATGCATCCAAGGGATCACATAATAACTCTAAAATGTAAAAGGAGTGAATTATTATGAAATTTTAATCTTATCCTATTAATAAATATTAGAGTGTATCTAAATTTGAATGTTTATATTTGATAGAACATAAACCTATAAAATCAAAAATTAAGTAACTAACTGTAAAAAGTATTGTTTTTATTACTTATTATATATTGTTAGCCTCATTTGATATAGGTTCTCTAAATTCCTTAAAATATTTTAAAGCAATCTATTACTTGGGATTATAATCTAATTTAATTCCTTCTGTGATGTAAATTTATACTCCTTTAGGAAAGAAAAAGGATAAATATTTCATGCTCCCTTCATGTCATGTGTCAATTTCTAAAATCAAGATCATGTGGGATTTCTTTCTTCTAAATCTATAAATCATTTATCTCATCTTTTTCATAGACTATATGATCATATCTAAAGTTAAAATTGATTTTCATCATCATAATTTTCTACTTATTTCTCATGATGGAAATGCTCACATCTTCCAAGGTGAGAGGAATCCTAGATTTGGTAGAGAAGGTCCAATTGTTCTAAATATTAGATCTATATCTTTCTAGTTATCTTATTTTATCTTAGATTATTTCATAGTTATTTCAGGTGACTGGCTTCCTATGGTGGTTGATAAGATATCTTAAACTCTTTCACCATTATTTCTATAGGTTTTCACTATAGAAAGAGGTTGAATTTCCATTGATTTTATTCCAATGACATGTCTAATCTATTTACCATTATACCAAATGGGTCTATAAAATATGAAATAACTAAAATTATATCTTAAAGATATTGAGATAAAGGGGATCATACACCAGAGTGTGTCACTATGGGTGTTATAAGTTCTCTTTGAAAATAAGGAAGATGAATGTTTCTAAATTTTCATTGATTATCAAAATCTCAACTAGGTGAATATAAAAAATAAATATCAACTACCTTGGACTGATTGTAATTCCCCAACCCCAATTACCCAGAATCGGTGCATTATTACATAACATTGGCATGATCACAAAAGATCAAATCTCGAAAGACTGATTATTTTAGTAGCCTTGTAAACACTAGATACATTCATAAAGTTTATATTACATCATAAAGTGAAAACTACAACAACATCTTGTCTCCACACTCATATCCCCTTATACTATCCCTGCAGGTCATTCATAAAATACTTCTTCACATCCTGGTAAAAATAAAACATATAAAGGGGTGAGCTCAAATTCCCAGTAAGGATAAAAATATAGCAGAAACTTTCATAAATAAGTATAAACATTTAAGGAAATGTATAACTAAAACAAAAGCCTTTTAAATTTGAACTTCATCATAATATGGCAAAGATAATATAAAATAATTTCATTTAATTATTCACATGGATATTCTACTAGTCAAATAATCACATGAAATATCAATAACCACTTTCATAATGATGGAATTCATAATGCCAGACTATCATAACCACATAGTCAAGGCCTTGTGCCAAGACTACAAATAAGATTTTTTCAAGGCCTTGTTCCAAGACACTAGTTTGTCTCATGAGACCTACCGATGCATCAAGGAGCTATAGCGGGATCCACCCATCACATACTAAGCCCAATTCATTCCTCATATGAATAGGTTTAAACATAACATAAACATTCGTATTAAAACTAGCGTACGAAATGTCAATACTTTCTTCATAAACCATGAATGGTATAAAAATAACACATCCACAGTCAAACATATCACAAAACCTTCAATACAATATGGAAGTTTTTTATCATAATAAATCAACTTAAAATAAGCTTAAAATACATAAAAGGATGTTGACATAGATGAAATCAAAACTATTTGAGAGAAATATCTCTTTTTTTTAATCATTGAAAAGTCACACATTTATAAATGAAGTAATTTAAAAGAGATTTTTGAATAAAAGTGTCCCATACCACTTTAAAACTTTTGAAAATAAATATCATTTAAAAACATTCATTTCCATATAAATGAATCCTTAAAATAATTTTGAAAACATGGACATTAATTAAAAAGATTTAGAAAGATAAATCTTTAAAACATTTAAAATTCTGATCTTGATAAAGAGTACCTTTCACAAATTCTTAAAATATTCATTTTGAAATTATTTAAAAGTCACATAATTATAAAATAAAACATTTACTTTGAAAATATTCTTATAAGATTTTAAGGGAAGCTTTGACGATTTTATAATGGCGGAAAATAGTCTCACCTACTGTATAAGTTAAAAAAGACATTCTTACCTTAATTCTGTCGAAAAGGTTAAAAAGGACCTTGTTTAGAAAACGACAGAAAGAATCCTTTATAAACTTCTTATAGAAATTAAACAAGGGTATAAATTACTTTAACCCATAGTCTTTAAAATAGTAAGAATGATTTGAAATACATTTTTAAGAATCATGGATGTGGATGATAAAGAGGTCCCAGTAGATAATTACATATAAACAACCTCGAAAAATGAAGAGATTGTGAAATAAACCCTTACCTTGTACTATTCTTTGGTTGAAGGTAGTTTAAACTCCTGTATAATGGTAAAATAATTCTTATTAAATTATTCAAGAATCATATACATTAATATGATATCATATATGATCTTTTAACATTTCTTCGTTAATAATATCTTAGTATTATCGTCGTTTCGGGAGTTAACTTACTCGTTTTCTTTTATATGTTTTGTTACATAAGTTGTGTTTTTTATGGATGGGTTGTATATTATTCATATCCAGAATGATATAAAGTCCTTAAACATTATTTTTAATCATCAAATGATAATTATACTTGAATGAATACGATGGGGAATGGATCTCATCGCGTTCATGGAGACGGTAGTCCGTACGTACGCACGAGTGATAATGTCATTCTTTTGATATTAAAATAATATATAATTGGATGGTATATCATATATACAGAATAATTATAATGTTATATTTATTATTTACTTTAATTACACATCAATATCATACCCATCCAAATAATAATGCTTTGAATAAAAATTACACCACGACGTGGGGAGGGTAAGTCGTACGTACTCACGTATGGTGACATGTCATTAAAAGGATGGATAGAATATTGAATATGGTTGTACCATATTTATAATAACATCATATTATATATAATATATTGGATTTATTGATTTAGAATGGAAATAACAAATAAACAAGAAGTGGAAGAAGAAAGGAACTTGAAAGAGGGTGGTGAAATTATTACCTCTTCTTCGGGTTCTTCCTTTTGATTTGATCAAAAGGCTCCTTAGGTTGGATTTATGATCAAACTAAGGTCTCTAGGTTGAAGTGAGGTAATTTTAGAGAATATTTGGTTAGGGGTTGGATGAGACAAAAGGATTTGAAGGTGTAAATTAGAGAGAAGGGGGAGTGCCCTTTTATAAGAGGGGTGAGGGGCACCTTTGGAAAAGCTAAAAATATTATTTTATAATAAATTCATATTCGGTTTCTAATGGCTCCAAAGTGGATTATTTAAAGGTTAAGGTGGGTATGGGTATAAATCCTTTCAACCAATAGATTTTAGACAGGTTTGTGTCACAATATTAACCTTACCATTTATATTTTACTCTTAGTTAAATAGTTTGACATTTACCATGTCTCTTTGTATTTTTATATTATATAGTTAATAAACTTAATATATACCTCCAAGCGACCCCCAAGTGGTACATTAATGCTAAAATTATCATTATATAAGTCCTTTGGCAGAACCATAGATTTTTAGGAATAGAATATAAATTAATAATATAATATTTATTTTAAAAACTCTTTTATGTCAATTTTGACACTATTGGGTATTTTGTTTTTGATCATTTCATAACAGCATTATTACTTCGAAAAAAAATTATATAACCAATCCTAATATGTAATATTAACATATAAAGTTAGTTGAATTCATAAAAAGTCTCAAATTATATTTATTTTGATATTTATAATATCAGTTATTTTAATATTTCATTAATTATGTAATTACTACATCACCATTGTGTCATAAATAAATTAAATTATTTAATGTCTAAAAATTATAAATAAAATACCATTATGTAGGAAATATTTTTATATTTATAATTAATATTTATAATCGAATTTATCTTATGTATAACCCTATAATAAAAATGTTTTAGTTATTAAACTTTGATTTTAACTATTTTAACTCTTTTTTGAATTAAATAATAATAAATATCCTAATCTAATCCAAGTGGAACTAAATGATAATATTTAATTCCTAAGATTGTTTTTGGTCGAGATACACTTGTCCAATAGAATTAGGACATGTGTTAGGATAATATTAATATCATTTTTACCCTTAATTACCCTATTTACTTTTAACCGTGGTAAATAAAAGTAAAAAGTTACTATTCACCCAAAATTATTTTTATCTTATTGAACCACATTTTACTCCTTGATATTAATTGTGTCTCTCGGATTTTTGAAATTCCACTCACAGAAGCGGTAAAATTAAGTTTTATGTGAATTTCCAAATTCTTCTATGAGGTGGGTAAAAGACGGTGAAAAGTTCAATAAAATTTTTATATATCTAAAATTATTCTAAACTAACTCCAATGAATTACATTAAACATATATAGGTATTATTTATCTATTTTGACCTTAATTAAATTTAAATAAAATAAAAAATTATTTAAATAAAAAATTTGGTTTTAAACTATAACTCGGTGTTTTTTCACTATTCATCAAAAATTGAATGTTTTCAGAAAAATACCAAAAATTCACCCTAAGCTAATTTCGATATTCCGAATCCTAAAATGAAGTCCATTTTGAAAGATAAAATGTATAAAATTTCAAAAATTGGGTATTACTATTCATAACAGCTAGTTTGATTAGTTGTGGTGTGTGTTAGAACTCGAAGTTGCGTACAACACATGCTACTATATTATTCAAAGAGAAGCGTACCATGGAAGCTTTGGGTGTTACATTCTCCCCTCCTTCAAATAATTTTGTCCTCAAAATTTCTAGAATATTACTGCATAAAAAGACTCGGGTGGTTCTTCATCATAAGTTCCTCAGGTTCCCATGTTGCCTCTCCCATCTTATGGTTTCTTCATAGAACTTTTACCAGATGAGTCGTTCGGTTTCTCATCAATTGTTCTCTAGTATCAAGAATACTGATGGGCTCTTCGCAATAAGACGAATCGGGTTCCAGTTCTAATTCCTCATAGGTGGGTACATGCGTTGGATCAGGCATGTATTTTCTCAATAGTGATACATGGAACACATCGTGAACTTTGGAGAGACTTGGAGGCATTGTCAAACGGTAAGCTACAGCCCCAATTCATTCTAGAATTTCGAAAGGTCTGATGTACCTGGGACTCAATTTTACCTTCTTACCGAAATGTATAGCTCCCTTCCTTGGAGATACCTTTAAGAAAACATGATCTCCTACCTGAAATTATAAATCCTTCCTTCAGTTATCAGCATAGCTCTTCTGCCTACTTTGAGATGCTTTGATGTGGTTTTGGATTACCTTTACCTTTTCCATCGTTTCCTCCACCAGTTCAAGGCCTACAAGTTTTCTTTCACCAACGTCATCCCAACATGTTGGTGTGCGATATCTCTTTCTATATAACGCTTCATATGGTGCCATCTGAATACTTTAATGGAAGCTATTATTATAGGAAAATTCTACCAGAGGTAAATATTGATCCCACATACACTGAAATTCAAGTGAGCAAGATCTCAACAAGTCTTCTAAGGTTTGAATAGTCCATTCCGATTTTCCATCTGTTTGAGGGTGGTAGGCAGTGCTCAAATGAAGTTCAGTATCCAAGGCCTTCTGAAGACTCTTCCAGAATCTTGAAGTAAAATGGGGATCACGATCAGAAACAATCGATAGGGGTACTCCATGAAGACTCACAACTTCATTAATATATAGCCTTTCTAGACGTTCAAGTGTTAGATCTTCTCTTATAGTAAGAAAATGTGTTGATTTGGTAAGACGATCAACAATGACCCATATTGCATCATTCCTTCTAGGAGTCTTTGGTAGTCTCATGACAAAGTCCATCGTGATATTATCCCATTTCCACTCAGGTATGGGAAGAGGTTGCATGACTCATCCAGGCTGTTTTCTTCCAGCTTTTACTTGATGAAAAACCATACATCTTGACACAAAATCAGCAATCTCCCTCTTCATGTTGTCCCGCCAAAAATTTTCCATTAAATCTCTATACATTTTGGTTCTCCCAGGGTGTTTAGAGAAATTGAAACTATGAGCATCGTCCACCATTCCCTTTTTAGATCAAGTATATTGGGAATACAAAGTCTCTTCCCAAATTTCAAAATTCCATCTTCATACACAAAGTCACTCAATCTCCCATCATTGATAGCTTTAATCCTCTTTTTAAACTCTTCATCATATGTCTGAGAACTCTTTATCCTTTCTAGTAAATATGGTTTGGAAACCATTTGAAAAAGCATTGATGTTTCACCTTCCATGGTGATTCCCATATCCATATTTACTAGATCCATGTATATAGGATCCTTTTCAACTCTCATCTTGTTTAAAACTCCATGATCCTTTCTACTAAAAGAATCTTCCACCTTATTTTCCTTCCCTGGGTGGTAGTGTATCATGCAATCATAATCCTTGAGTAGTTCAAGCCATCTCCTTTTCCTCATGTTGAGTTCTTTCTATGAGAAAATATACTTCAAACTCTTGTGATCAGTATAAATCTCACATATTTTACCATAGAGATAATGTATTCATATCTTCAAAGCAAATATTACAGCAGCTAACTCAAGATCATGAGTAGGATAGTTTTTCTCGTGAATTTTCAACTTTCGTGATGTATAGGCAATAACTCTATCATTCTGCATAAGGACTCAACCAAGTCCTTTCTGCGATGCGTCACTATAAATAATGAGCCCATCATTCCCTGATGGTAGAGTCAATATAAGAGCATTGAATAACATTATCTTTAGTTCTTCAAAAAATTCTTCACAATCTTTTGTACAAACAAATTTAACCCCTTTATGTGTGAGCTTCGTTAATGGGTTAGCCAATCAGGAAAAATTCTGGACGAAACGCCGATAATAACCTGCTAAACCAATAAAACAGCGTACCTCAGTTATACTCATCGGGGCTGGCCATTCTTGGATTGCCTTGGTCTTAGAAGGATCAACAGAGATTCCATCCTTAAAGACAATATGGCCAAGAAAAGAGATCTCCTGAAGCTAGAATTCACACTTGCTAAACATCTCATATAATTCATGTCTTCTAAGAGTTTTCAGGATAATACACAAGTGATTTTCATGGTCTTCTTATATTTTGGAATATACAAAGATATAATCAATAAATACCACTACAAAATCATCAAGATATTCCTTTAAAACTCTGTTCATTAGATCCATGAAAACAGAGGGTGCATTAGTCAGCCCAAACGCCTCAGGAGTGATAGAGGAAGAGGTAAGGGACTGTTTGAAACTCATCATTCACTCTAAGGAATAAATGTTTGAAAAAGTACTTAGACTGAACGCCTCAGAGGAGGATATTTTAAAAATTTATGAAAGACAGGTGTAGGGGGATATTTCTGATGATATTTATGAGTGGATTGACAAACAAGACCGGATTGTTGCTCGGGGTTTCAACCGCGGTATAATCACCATGGAAGAGTTCATCCTGACAATGGACAGGATGGTGTCCCACCTCAAAGCCATTATCAGAGAGGATCCAAAAACTCAGGCAGGTAACTTGCACTGGGAATTATATAAAGTGGATAACTCAAGCCATCTTAGTCTTGTTTTTTGTAATTCTGTGAGCTCTTTTAGCACATAGTGCTTTTCCATGTGAACTTGGTTTCCCACTTCCCCTTAAAGTGGCCTTTTAATAAAAATTTACATTTGGATGGTGGTAATGCCCATACCTGGTTCGAAATGCGGTCTTCAAAACGTTTTCCTTCTTCACACACAACTGATGGTATCCAGATCTAAGGTCAATATTTGAAAAGTATTGAGCTCCATGCAATTGGTCAAATAAATCATTAATGCGAGGTAGGGGATACTTGTTCTTTATTTTTATAGCATTGATTTCCATATAGTCGATACATAACCTCATAGATCCATCTTTCTTCTTAACAAAAAGAATAGAGGCTCCCCGTGGAGAAACACTAGGGAGAATAAATCCCTTATTACTCAATTCCTCTAGTTGATTCTTTAGTTCAACTAATTCCACAGTGGCCATTCTATAAGGGGTCTTCGATATGGGCCTTGAACCAGGAATTAAATCAATGGAAAACTCAATTTCTCATTCTGGAGGATGTCCAGGTAAATCTTATGGAAACACATCAACATATTCTCTCACAATATTTACATCCTCTATTAGAAAATTCCTTTCCTTACCCATAGTTATTTCATTCTCTTCCTCCCCAATAATTGAATTTATTTGAGCTACTGGGGGTGGATCTAGGTAAGAATCAAGTGGTGACAATTCTGCTCTAAAGATAAGGTGTTCTTTATCATCATCATCAAAAATTGTAACCTCCTTCTTCTTACAATAAATCTTCACATCATGGTCTGAAAGCCAATCCATACTGAGGATTATATCAAACTCAATCATAGGTATGACGATGAGATCAGCAGATAAAGAACATTTATATGCCCTAATGCGAACAGATTCACAGAACTTTGTAGCAATGATACTTCCCTTAGAAGTTTTAACTGAAAACACCCTTGTTAAATAAAATTGAAAATATCTAATTTTCTTAGCAAATTGGGAAGATATGAAACAATGCGATGATCCAGAATCAAATAATTCATTTTCTAAACTTGATTAAACCATTAAATTACCTGCCACCACATCTTTTGGAGCTTCTACCTCAGCAGTAGTGATAACATAATCTTGGCCTTGATCCCTTGGCCTTTTCTGAGGTAAGTTCCCCGGACACATAGGACCTTCATTTGCATAATGTCCCATCTCCCTACAGTTGTAGCATTGAACATCGGCAGCTTCTTTCTTCCCATTGCAATCACGAGCTTGGTGGCCTTTTTCACCACACTTGTAACAGACTCCCATTCCTTCTAAGAAAGTACCAGGGTGTTTCTTCCCACATTTACTGCAGGATGGATAATAAACTTTTCCCTTCTTCCCTTTATTTCCATTTCCATAGTGATCAGCAGATCTCTTCTTCTCTTGCTTTGCTTTAAAGTCGTAAGACTTAGAGAATTCTTTTTCTGTCTTGATAGCACATGAGACAATATCTTCATATGACGAGAAGGATTTTGACACTAATGATCAACAAAGAAATGGATTTAACCCATAAAATAAATGATCAATATTAATTATTGGGTTTCTTATATAATCTCCAGCATAACTTGCTAACCTTGTAAAGTTAGCCTCATACTTTGTGACATTATCATCCTCCTTTTATCTTAGACTCAGAAAATGCCTTTCCATATCTACTCGATGGTCACAAGGAAAGTGTTTTTCTAAGAAAATATCTTTGAACTCCCTCCATTCTATATTTGATACTATATCATCTTCCTTTTTTGAATCAATGACCACCATTGATCAGCATCTCCAGTGAGGTGGTAAACTGCCATGATAACTTTTTCCCTTTCACTACGCCCCAAGGCATGGAATATTTTCTCTAAGTAATTTATCCATTGCTCAGCTACTAGTGGATTTATACCCCCATTTAATATTGGTGGTTTTTTCCTCATGAAGCGATCTAACATTGATCCTCCACGCTTTGGATCTAGGTGCTTCATATGGGTAAGGTTATTATTCATAACCTGAGTGAGTTGTCCCAGTACGGTGATTAGCTGATTAGTACCAGTTGTATCACCAACTCCACTATAATTATCCTGAGCAGAAGGGAAATCGCTACATGGAGTGTGTGCATTGATACGGTTTCCATTTCTTCCACTAGGTTCCATTTATAAACAATGGCATAAACTAGATCAGTTTATGAATCAAAATACATAATTCCATACATGTAAAACACTTAACATAAATTGAACTATTTATGGATATAATCCATAATCATAAAAAAAATGTTTTCTTTGAGGAAGTATATACTCATAAACCCTTCATAATGTTTTATAAATAAAATGAGAATTATCCTATGAATATCCCCCAGGAGTGTCGTAACAAAGAGTGCAGCAAGGCCTGTTGTCGTGCACCAGTTCCTGTTCGAGTCTAGCTCAAAGCGGTGTTTTCGGGTTTTACCCCTAGGTACATCTGTGCCAGAGCCACCTCTACCTGCTCATATCCAGACAAGGATGTATTGCTCGGAAAACTCACAAAATCTCTACAATACCAAAATTCTATGAAGTTCTTCTATACTAATCCCCAAAGTATATCTTAGGGATATGTGCTCTAATCAGAGTTTATATAAATCTAGCTTCCAAGTTTTGTACTAAACTTCCTCTGATACCAATTGTAACGCCCCGAACCCAGTTACCCAGAGTCAGTGAATTATTGCATAATATTTGCATGATCACAAAAGATCAAATCTCTAAAGACCGATTAGTTTAGTATCCTTGTAAACACTAGATACATTCATAAAGTTTACATTAAATCATAAAGTGAAAACTACAACAACATCTTGTCTCCACACTCATATCCCCTTATATTATCCCTGTAGGTCATTCATAAAATACTTCTTCACATACTGGGAAAAATAAAACATAGAAATGGGTGAGATCAAATGCCCAGTAAGGATAACAATATAGCGGAAACTTTCATAAATAAGCATAAAAATTTAAGGCAATGTATAACTAAAGAAAAAGCCTTTTAAACTTGAACTTCAGCATAATATGGAAAAGATAAAATGAAATAATTCCATTTACTTATTCACATGGATATTCTACTAGTCGAATAATCACATACAATATCAATAACCACTTTCATAATGATAGAATTCTTAATTCCAAACTATCATAACCACATAGTCACGGCCTTATACCAAGACTACAAATAAGATTCTGTCAAAGCCTTGTGCCAAGACACTAGTTTGTCTTATAAGACCTACTGATGCATCAAAGATCTATAGCAGGCTCCACCCGTCACTTACTAAGTCCAAGGCAATCCTCATATGAACAGGTTTAAACACAATATAAACATTCTTATTAAAACTAGCATATGAAATGTCAATACTTTCTTCATAAACCATGAATGGTATAAAAATAACACATCCATAGTCAAACATATCACAAAACCTTAAATACAATATGGAAGTTTTGTATCATAATAAATCAACTTCAAATAATAATAAAATCCATCAAAGGATGTTGAAATAGATGAAATCAAAACTATTTGAGAGAAATATCTCTTTTTTGAAATCATTGAAAAGTCACACATTTATAAAGGAAGTAATTTAAAAGAGATTTTTGAATCAAAGTGTCCCATACAACTTTGAAACTTTTGAAAAGAAATATCATTTAAAAACATTCATGTCCATATAAATAAATCCTTAAAATCATTTTGAAAACATAGACATTAATTAAAAATATTTAGAAAGATAAATCTTTAAAACATTTTAAATTCTGATCTTGATAAAGAGTACCTTTCACAAATTCTTAAAATATTCATTTTGAAATCAATTAAAAGTCGCATAATTATAAAATAAAACATTTACTTTGAAAATATTCTTATAATATTATAAGAGAATCTTTGAAGATTTTATAATGGCGGAAAATAGTCGCACCTGCTGTATAAGTTAAAAAAGACATTCTTACCTTAATTCTGTCGAAAAGGATAAAAAGGACCTTGTTTGGAAAATGACAGAAAGATTCCTTTATAAACTTCTTATAAAAATTCAACAAGGGTATAAATGACTTTAACCCATAGTTTGTAAAATTTTAATAATGATTTGAAATACATTTTTAAGAAGCATGGATGTGGATGATAAAGAGGTCCTAGTAGATAATTACGTATAAACAACCTCGGATAATGAAGAGATTGTGAAATAAACTCTTACCTTGTACTTTTCCTTGGTTGAAGTTAGTTTAACCTCCTGTATAATGGTGAAATAATTGTTATTAAATTATACAAGAATCATATACATTAATATGATATCATATATAATCTTTTAACATTCCTTCATTAATAATATCTTAGTATTATCGTTGTTTCGGGTGTTAACTTACTCATTTTGTTTTATATGTTTTGTTACATAAACGTGTTTGTTATGGATAGTTTGTATCTTATTCATATCCAGAATGATATCAAGTCCTTAAACATTATTTTTAATCATCAAATGAGAATTATACTTGAATGGATACGATGGGGAATGAATCTCATCGCGTTCATGGAGAGGGTAGTCCGTACGTACGAACGAGCGAAAATATCATTCTTTTGATATTAAAATAATATATAATTGGATGGTATATCATATATACAGAATCATTATAATGTTATATTTATTATTTACTTCAGTTACACAGCAATATCATACCCATCCAAATAATAATGTTTTGAATAACAATTACACCACGACGTGGAGACGGTAAGTCGTACGTACGAACGTATGGTGACATGTCATTAAAATGATGTATAGAATATTGAATATGGTTGTACCATATTTATAATAACATCACAGTATATAGAAGATACTGGATTTATTGTTTTAGAATGTAAATAACAAATAAAGAAGAAGGGAAAGAAGAAATGAACTTGAAATAGGGTGGTGAAATTATTACCTCTTCTTCGGGTTCTTCCTTTTGATTTGATAAAAAGGGATCCTTAGGTTGTCTTTATGATCAAACTAAGGCCTCTAGATTTAATTGAGGGAATTTTAGAGAATATTTGGGTAGGGTTTGGGCGAGAAAAAAGGCTTTGAAGGTGTAAATTAAAGAGAAGGGGGAGTGCCCTTTTATAAGAGGGGTGAGGGGTACCTTTGGAAAAGCTAGAAATATTATTTTATAATAAATTTATATTCGGTTTATAATGGCTCCAAAGTGGATTATTTAAATTTTAAGTTGGTTATGGGTCGAAATCCTTTCAACCAATAGATTTTAGACAGGTTTGGGTCACAATATTAACCTTATTATTTATATTTAACTCTTAGTTAAATAGTTTGACATTTACCTTGTCTCTTTGTATTTTTATATTATATAGTTAATAAACTTACTATATACCTCCAACAGACCCCCAAGTGGTCCATTAATGATAAAAATATCATTATATAAGTCCTTTGATTGAACCTTATATTTTTAGGAATATAATATAAATTAATAATATAATATTTGTTTTAAAAACTCTTTTATGTCAATTTTGACACTATTGGGTATTTTGTTTTTGATAATTTCATAACAGCAGTATTACTTCTAAAACAATTTATATATACCATACTAATATGTCATATTAACCTATAAAATTAGTTTAATTCATAAAAAGTCTCAAATTAAATTTATTTTGATATTTATAATATCAATTATTTTAATATTTCATTAATTAGTTAATTACTACATCACCATTGTGTCATAAATAAATTAAATTATTTAATGTCTAAAAATTATAAATAAAATACCATTATGTAAGAAATCTTTTTAGGTTTCTAATGAATATTTATAATCTAATTTATATTATGTATAACCCTATATTAAAAAAATTAGTTATTAAACTTTGATTTTAACTCTTTTAACTCTTCTTTGAATTAAATAATAATAAATATCCTAATCTAATACAAGTGGACCTAAATGATAATATTTTATTCCTAAGGTTGTTTTTGGTCAATATACACTTGTCTAATAGAATTAGGACATGTGTTAGGGAAATATTAATATCATTTTTACCCTTAATTACCCTATTTACTTTTAACCGTGATAAATAAAAGTAAAAAGATACTATTCACCAAAAATTATTTTTATCTTATTGAACCACATTTTACTCCTTGATATTAACTATGTCTCTCGGATTTTTGAAATTACACTCACAGAAGCGGTAAAATTAAGTTTTTTGTGAATTTCCAAATTCCTCTAGGAGGTGGGTAAAAGACGGTGAAAAGTTCAATAAAATTTTTATATATCTAAAATTATTCTAAAATAACTCCAATGAATTAAATTAAACATATATAGGTATTATGTATATATTTTGACCTTAATTAAATTTAAATAAAATAAAAAATTATTTAAATAAAAAATTCGGTTTTAAACTATAACTCAGTGTTTTTTTCACTATGCATCAAAAATTGAAAGTTTTCAAAAAAATACCAAAAATATACCCTAAGATAATTTTGATATTCCGAATCCAAAAATGAAGTCCATTTTGAAAGATAAAATGTATAAAATTTTAAAAGGTGGGTATTACTATTCATAACGGCTAGTTTGATTAGTTGTGGTGTGTGTTAGAACTCAAAGTTGCGTACAACACACGCTACTATATTATTCAAAGAGAAGCATACCGTGGAAGCTTGGAGTGTTACACTGATGAACTATTTAATCATATCAAGGGATAAATATGGTTTTCTAATATTCAATTAATATTATAATTCCATCACCTAGAAGTAAAGTAATCTGATATTCCTAAGACTTATTTTAGAAGCAGGTACGGGTGTTGTGGGTACCTAGTTATGCGATTTGGGATTATGAATGATCCTATTGTTTTATGGAATTGATAAAATCTATCTTACACCAATACCTAAATACATTTTTCATGGTTTTTTTGGTTGATATCTTGGTTTAATCTAAGATGAATGAGGATCATGATCATCATTTGGATATTTTTCTGAAGACATAGAATGATCATTGTCTATATGATAAATTATATATATGACGATTCTGGATTTATTAAGTGAAATTAAAAGTTCATGTGGTGTACTAAAAATGCATTTATATATACCCTAATAATATATAAGTTTTGAAGTATTAGGAAAGTCCCAATAACATGTTTTAGATCTAAATATTTTTATATCTTGCTGGATATTACATGTAATTTTTTCCATACTTTTCCAAGAATCCATCAACCTCAATAAACTTAACCTAAAAGAGAGTAATATTTGAATGGATTAAAAAGTGTTATAATCCCTTATATTATTTGAAATAATGTATGACACAAGAACCTATCATAATCGTTACTTAACCTATTAAAGGATATACAATGTATTGTGATGCTTTAGTATGGGTTTGGGGTGTGTTTCAATGAAACATGAACATATTGTGGTGTATGTTTCACTCCTTGTATGCACTCATGGAAGGAATTTACCCACTCAAAACTTATAATTATTGGTATTAATGCATGCATTGAATACTTGGTACCATTATATCTTCAAAGAGAAGTTTACAATTTATATGGATCATAAATATATAAAATATTTTTTCACCCAAAAGTATATAAACTTTATAAATATATTCTAGATGGAGTATTTATGGAAATTTAATTTTGATCTAGTTTATAACCTAGGAAAAAGAAATTTTTTTTATACTCTAATCAGAATGTTATCAATTCAAGAAGTGAAAAAATTTGAGGAGGAATGGAATTTGATAATCCTTTTCAATGAAATTCATCTGAATATATAAGAGGAAGATGATATAGTATTCTTGGTTAGTTTTTATATTACACCTTCCTTGAATTATATAATTTTTAAAGATCAAACATATGATCTATAACACCATCACATAAGTGGAATTCTTAATGGTGGGGCGACCTTGGATGAATGGTCATAAACATTGGATAGAACCCTATGTATTAAGAAAATATTGGTGGTTCTTGTTTCCTTGAGTTATGATGTGATTAAATATGGTTATCATTCAATATAGGTCTCTCACCTCAGTGCTACCAAGATGTTCTATAACCTTAAACTTTAATATTGGTGTTCGGGGATAAAGTGATCAATTAATAAATTTATATCTTGTTACCTCACATTTCAAGTGGTGAATTCCTTGAATAAAAAATCTCAAAGGGATGTTAAGAAACATTTTTTCCTTTATGGAAGTTGGATAATATTTATATGGAATTTATCATTGTATTACCTTGGTCTTCTCATGGAAAGAATTCAATATGGATCATTATTGACCATATGACAAATTCAACTCACTTTATTCCTATAAAAGAGAGTATAAAGTTATAAGATCTTAGAAACCTATATATTTAATAGATTATAAATATTTATGGATTTACATCAACTTTTATATCATATAAAGAAACATGATTCACTTTTTTATTTTTGGAATAATCTTCAAGAAGTAATGTGTTCTCAGTTGATGCTAAGCACATATTATCACCCATAAATGGATGGTCAGACCAAGTGAGTGATTTATATTCATAAATATATACTTTTTTTCATGATTAACTTTTGGGGTTCATTGGAGAGCTATTTAACATTTATTGATTTCTCTTACAATAATAGTTATAAATCATCGATCAAGATAGCTTATTTTGAGGCTCTCTATGGAAAATCGTAATAGTTTCTTATCTGTTGTTCTGATGTTGGTGAATGATTTTTTTAGGACCGATCCTTATTATAGAGAAAATAAATAAAGTTTAGTGGATCCAAAAAATATTTGATATAACTCAAAGTCATCAAAAATAATATATTGTCCAATGATGTAATCCTGTAGAATATTTAGTTGGGGATTGGGTGTTTCTCAAATTCACTCCTTAGATGGGACACTATAGATTAGGGAAGTAAGGAAAGATTATTTCGTGATATTTTGGTCTATTTTATATAGTAGTTTTTCTCAATAATATGTTATACCAGCTAGATTTACCATTCCATTTGATTTATATTCATGATATATTCCATGTATCCTAGTTAAAGAAGTATTTTTCATATTCATCCCATGTAATTGAATTTAAAAATCTAGATTTGGGACCTGATTTTACTCTAGTGGAGTAGCCGGTTTGTATCCTTGATCATGAAAATAAGGTATTGTGAAGTAAATTTATTCCATTATTATGTTTGTTATATAATAATGGTAAATATAGGTAAAGGACTTGGGAAGATGAGGCTATTATGAGGGATTAATCGTATCACATTTTTTATGATCAAGAACACTAAGGAATTAATAGGAGAATAAAGTGGCAAAGTGAATTGAATTACGACACCTCAGTGTCATTAGTATTTATATATTTTTTTTATTTATATTATTCTTTAAAATTTTGACTTTTTAATATGATAACATGAAAAATGGGAGGACAGTTCAGCATGGACAATTCTTGAATGATCAGTGATTATCGTACATCCCAACCATGTATGGGGGGTTCTTACCTTCAAAAGTAATTTCATGGTTCCCCTAACTATGAAACTAAACCATTCAAGGTTTCACTTCCATTCTAAAATATATCACATAGTTCATACATGGTTTCCTTCACCATATAGTCAAACCATGTGATCTTTCCAAAAACCTATTTTATGATTTTCTATTTCTTTCCCTTATGGGGCATTTATTCATTTGACTTTATATATTACCATTCAATTTTTCCAATTTTTTCTTCTTATACAAAATATCCCTCTTAATTTGATCTTTATAAACAATTATCCCTCATTCTAAGTGAGTTTATAAGTTAAATCCTCTATTTTATCTTTATTACTCATCCCTCTCTACTCATCATCTCTACTTCTTATATATTGTTCCATTTCGTTTGTCATGAATTTCTATGGTGGACAATATTTTAGTTAGGGATTGGAATAATCTTAAAGTTATTTATTCCTTAGGGTTTTTAAAGGTATTATCTCACTCTATTATCTTTTTATTTTAATAATTAACATTTATTACAATAAATTTAGGTGGTTGTTTTGACGTAACTTCCTTTTTTTATCACACCTTTAGTGCTTGAAATTTTCTAAGAATTTATTTTCTAAATTAGTAAGTAAATAAATTATATATGTTGGAAATATAATTTTTTTAAAACTATATGATGACTATAATTCTTTATATAATGGTTTTCAAGTATCATTTGTCTAAAAATATTTTTCATTCTAAAAATTTGTTTATAAAAAAGTTTCTAAGGTTTATTTTTCTTCAAATGAATTAATAAAAATTATTTTAAAGGTTGTGTCAAGACTAATTTAAAACCTTATTATATGTTATGTGTTACACACCAACCTATATTATCTTGATTATTTTATTTTATTATTAATTTCTCAGTCTTTCCCTAGATTTATGGGTTAAGACCGTTTTAACATTTAAATTTTTAAATTCCAATGTAGGGCACATAGTTACCACACAATTAGTGTTAACTATGTGGAAAACTATGTGTAGGCCTATAGTTTTTAACATACTCATTTCACATGGTTGGTGAATGGTTTATATAACCATGTGAACAAAATTATTGGGTTTCCAAGTTTTTTTAGTGTGGGGTTCTTGGTTTCTACATAGTTTAGTAAAAATTGTGTCCAAACCATGCAGTTTACCTAGGTTTTAACTTTTATAAAATTATAATTCTTCTCATAATTATTTCAATCCCTAAAATTACTCCTCCCCTCCTTCCCTCTCACACATGACACATACAAATTAAGATCTACCCTAGGTGTTCATCCCTACATTGACTCCTCTTCTCTTTGGATGATTCTAAGGAGGTTTATTCATAATTTGATGTCGGGTCTCAGAGGTTAAGAATCCTCTTCTCTCTTCTCTATTTACTATTTTTTTTCTTAATCCATATTATTATATTGAAAAGTTGGTTGAACCCTAAGGTATTAGGTTTAAACACTTTTGATGATTTATTTGTTTATAGGGTGTGCGATGTCTCTTTCAAGTCTCCTTCATTACATATTCATGGTTTTAGACCTTTCTCCATTGATATGAGGTAGGTTTTACCCATGTCTTAACTTTTGATATTAGAAACACTGATTTCTTGATTCAAAAAATAATGTTTAAATTATGAAATGATATTATTATGGGTGTTTGTGGAATTTATAATGAGAAAATTTAATTTCAACTTGGTTTTCCTAGAAACCTAAGGGTTTACCTATTTTAAAGGATAGATCAAATATGTTTTTTACTTCACCTTACACACCAACTGCTTGTTAAATTTGCTGAATGAATTTTAATTGGTATTTTAAAATTTATAAAAAAGAATATGGTTTTCAAATTTATTTCCCAGAAGGAGTTATTATTATTTTACGGTGTTCTTGTTTTATAAAGTGGTGTTTTTAATTACTATAAGATATTAAGTATTTATTATTATTATTATTATGAAGTTGGTTTTAAATGTTTGTTTCCTATTCTTAAAACTTTAAAATAAGTTATTCAAGCATGGTAAGTACTTTGAAATGTTATTTTTATAATTATAATATATCCTTGTATCTAACCCCATGGTCAAACTATTACTTTTAAAGCATGTTTTATATTGAAATTAAGATTTTTTTATTAAATTTTTTTCTGGAATTATTTAATTAATACCAACTATTTGATTTGATTAAACCATATGTTAAACCCCAAGATTTTTAGGTAGGATATCTTAGATGTTATGTGGTTCCCCAACCACTAGAAAATCTCATGGATCATATGTGGTTCCCCTCTAGTCACTGATATAGAAAAAAACAAAAAAATACCAATAAGGTGATGTAGAATTGCTAAGTTTCCCTAGTCTTAGTAACCCTTTTGTGATTCTCCCATGATAATTATTTTAAATTATTAAATGTATGGTTTTATTTTTCTCTTTATTGCTTTATACTTCCCATGATTCATATTGCTTCTTACTTGAGCTTTTTTATTATTGACCTTTCTTATAACTTCATGGGATTTATTTTGTTAGCTTTCATTTAATTATTTTATTTTTTAGTGATATTTATGTGTTTGGTGATTGATTTAGGGTTTGTTGAGTTTTCTTTATATATTTATCAAGAATAAATCTACCCATATTTAAAAACAAATATTTTGGGTGAAATTTCTCCTATAAATTTTTCCTAAAGAAAAAGTTATTTTGGGAAACAAATTTGGAAAATATCCCTTTAAATGGATTTTAAATGAGAATACTATTTCTTAGTTTCAATCCTTGGTTAGATTTTAAAGTGGGTTTTTTAAGATGGGTTTGTTGATTGTATTTCTAAAGTTCTTAAAAATTATAATTAAATATTTTATTTCAAACTATCTTAAAAATTGATCTTTTATTAAAGTTTATGCATGTAAAAATGTATGTGGTGTCCTACTTGGAATTTTTATAATCACACCTATATAATTATTTACTTTCAGGTTATGAATCATCTTATGATCACTCATGGAGTATTTATTATTTCAATATTGGATGGTGACTCTTGGATTCACATAGAGGTTGGTTGGTTGTTTTATTTTATTTCTATTTCCCTATCACATCGGTCAAATCATATATTCATGTTTTCCATTTTCTTAATGGGTGGAGTTTATACATGTGGAGTTATAGGTGTTGAATGAAATGGGGATGTTTCTTATGAGGAAGTTAGAGGTGAGGGTGAGTTCCTGTTTGTGTATTATTTTCTTTTATATATATGTTTTTTACATGGTCTTTTCATGTTAGAATTTGGTTATTATCTCCATTGCTAGTTTAATTTATTTTATGGGATAAATCATTCCCATTATGTTCTTCGTGATTCCCAGGTGCTTGTTACTGACCCGCAGGGATCGGTAACACCTCCCAGACATATCATCAGATGGATTGTGTTTCTTGTCTAGTGGTTAGACCTAGTTGATTCATGACATTATGGTTAATAAGGGATTGTTTGAAATTATGACTATTTGACATTGATTATTGTTATATTTGTTATACACATTACTTGGTGTAATTTTTATGATTGTTGATGTTGGAATGTTGCTGACTTCTATTATGTAATTTGTATTTGGACTATATTCACATGAATACCTTGGGTAGTTATATAGGTAATTAGGATGAGTGATCCACTATATTAGAATATGTACTAGCTAGTGTCCCCTGGTGAATTTCATACTCTAACTATGGGTTTTCACTCAATAAGGTAAAGAGTGTAAGTATGGGTTTATGAATATTGGGATAACATCCTAGTTTATCAAATTAAACTTAAGGTTTATATCCCATGTCATAGATGTTTTTTGGTATGGATTACTATTCACCTTGATTTACCTTGTGATTCTTTTCTCATATGTTTTCTTTATATTATATTCACATGAACCATGGTTTTTTTACTTTTAAATTTTTTGGTTTTATAAAGTAAAATTAGGTATGAATTTTTTTTCTTACCCATATAAATAAAAAGGTAATTGTAAAATGACTTCAAACCAGTGTTATGGGTTTTCCTAGTAAAATGAGTTATGTAGGTTCATGGTGTTATCTTGATTGGAAATTTATCACACAATACATATACACTCTTGTATATATACCAATATTATTATATATGATATAGGTAAATTTAAGGGAGGTACTTCCCTTGGTGGTGTACATTTATTCCATCTTTACATTTTGGTGAAAAGATTTTTTGGTGGTAACGATGGGTTTTGAGGAGATAATACTTGTGGTTTTATATTTTAGGTTATTTTAGTTTTCACATGTATCAGAAACTTATTATTTTCCTCCATTTTAGTATTGTTTATTTATTAAATCTCATGTATTAATCTTTACTTGTTGTTATAAAGGTGTGTCTGTATGTTTATCTTGTTCTCATTACCTATGCCCTGTTTGGTTGATTGTTTTTTTGGAGACTATTTATTTTCCTTTCATGAGAATATAATGTATGGATACCTCATGGATGATTCTTGGTAATATTTTTTCATGTGGGTTGTAGCCACAATGGGTAAAACGATTCCAAGTTGGAATATTTTATAGCCTTGATGATTGTCATTAGCCCATGATTATTACGAATGTTCTTCATGACTTCTAGTGAGATAACATGGGTGATGTGGCAGTTTGACCAGAGATAGTCTTTATACATTTTTATATTCATTTTAGGAATCTATTTATATCAACCTCTACCCTTTCATCCTTACCAAGGTAGTCAAACTCATGATACTATTGTGATAACTCAAAAGTAAACTCAATAGACTCATAGTAAACTCATAGGTAAAATTATAGTCTCATTGTTAACTCATCGGCCTTGTCAGGTAGACTCGAAAGGTAAATTCATGGGTTTGAAAAAATCAGTCCTACTCTACCATACTTGATCCCATCATTGTCAATATGTGGCAGTATGTAAGTCATATTGGGATATGACAACAAATGTGTTTGATAATGGAACCAATGAGTGTGACCTATTCTTGTGGATTCTCCTCCTTCGGATTTTTAGTGGACTTTATAAATTTTTCATCATAGGATGATGATGATGATGATGATATTGTATTTTTTCAATAATTTTTGGAAAATTAAATGAGTTGTTTTAAGGAGAATAAGTTTCCTATGGATGTTATAGAAGTAAGTCCACTGGAAGTTCATATTTTTTATGGTGGAACCATCAAAAGGTAAAACATTATAGATGTGAGATATACACTAAAAATATGACTAAAAGTAATAAATAGAAAACTAAGAAGTAAATTTTTTTGATTAATGGAGATACATTCAATAATGTTACTAGAAAATTATGTAAACATTATATGATTGCATAAATTATCTTTCATGTATCAATTGGTAGTGATGAATGATAAAGAATCATTTTCAACCTCATATTGAATTAAAGAAGTAACTTTCTAGAAAATGGTGATTTGAATGATTGAATTACCAAATGGGGGTATTTCGAAAGCAATAAAATGAGCATCTGGATAAATAATATTGTCTCGGATACTGCGAATTTGGAAGATGGAAAGCTGAGATTACCATAAGCCACTCAATTAAGAAAAAATCCATGATGGTCAGATGGATGAACCACACTGAATAATTGATAAAGTCCTTATGATTTACTCCTAAGTAATGTAAGGTGGGAATCACCTTATAATGAGAGTTTCTACCAAAAATATGGAAAATGCATGTTGAGTCAATAAGGTTTTCCTTATGACTTTTCCATTCCTTCTTGTTTTGAAAATCACAAACACCTTATCTTAAGGAAAATTGCTTTCTTAAGGAAAATCGCTTTTATAAGGAAAATTGCTTTCTTAAGGAAAATCGCTTTTATAAGGAAAATTGCTTTTATAAGGAAAAACGCTTTTATAAGAAAAATTATCCTTATCATATTTTCATTCATATTTTTTCTTAAGAATGAGTTTCGGAATCATTTTTTCGGAATCATTAAAGCTTTGATATAAAGCATTCTGTTTTAGGATTCAGATTCTGGACAAGAACTATAAGGAAGTTTCATTCCGAATTCCGGATATGAACTCTGACTAAGTTCTATTCCAGATTCAGGATATGAATTCTGGAGAAGAATTCTCATTACGAATTCTAATGAAGAAATCCCATTCCGAATTCTCATTACGAATTCTGAAGAAGAATTCTCATTACGAATTCTAATAAAGAAATCCCATTCCGAATTCTCATTACGAATTCTGAAGAAGAATTCTCATTACGAATTCTAATAAAGAATTCTCATTACGAATTCTAATAATGAAATCTCATTACGAATTCTAATGATGAAATCTCATTACGAATCTTGATGACGAATTCTCATTACGAATTCAGATGACGAATTCCCATTCCGAATTCTCATTCCGAATTCTCATTCCGAATTCACCTATTAAAACAGAATCTGATTATCATTGTTTTATACACTCTGAATTTATTCACTCCGAACCTTCACTCCGAAGTTTCTATTCCGAACTTTTATGTTAGAGTTTAAAACGATGTCGTACATTCTGTTACACTTGTTTTATTATAAAACGATGTCGTCCATTTTGTTATAAACTAACCGTTGTCTAAGTGACACGTGTACAGGTCCCTCCAAACTTTAAGGAAAATATGACCGTTGGAGAAGGAGCCGACCTTACCTATAAATAGGAGCTCATTTGAAAAAGCTCACAACGGATGGATGAACAATTTGGAATTTGTGCATACATGCTGTTGAAGTGATTTCTAGAGAGAGAGTCTCTTATTAACTCTCAAAGCTTCGTGCGACTCCGAATGTTGGTGATTACATTCGAGGGCTTCCGGGGATAGGAAGACAGAGGTGCCGACTACCTTAAAGATCGAGGGATTTCTTGCTGAGAAAGACAGAGGTGCCGACTACCTTAAAGATCGAGGGCTTTCTTGCTGAGAAAGACAGAGGTTACCAACTACCTTGAAGTTGAGGGCTTGCGGGGATAGCAAGACAGAGACTCCGATCTTCGTATCGAGGGATTACCCTGGTGTGGGTAAGAAAGACTTGCTTGAAAGTATAAATCAAGGGACCTTTATCCAAGGTTGTTGGATACCCTTCTCTTTGGGTTAAAAGACTTATATCTTGTTACTAGTAGTTTTACTACTTGTTTGTTATTCCGCTGCATTTTGTTTCTTAAGGAAAGTATAACTTTCTTATACTTCCTTACTTACTCTGATTCTTTTAGATTCTATACGCTTTAAGGTAGAATCTCATATTGTAACTTTTGTTAAGTTTCAATTTCCGGAATTATATTTCCGGAACCTACTTTTGGAATCACTTTCCAAGTTCAGTTCGGTGTTAGAGGTGTTGTGAATTTACTTAGTTTAACTTTGTTAAACTTAGCCCTTTCCTTTTCTTAAGGAAACTTTGGTTATTCATAACTAACTTTAAAGGTTCCAAAGGAATTTTTAAAGTATACAATTCACCCCCCCTCTTGTATATTGAGCATCTCATATTATATTTCGATCCTACAATGCATACAGTGAAACACCATTGGAAGATACATAGAATATAATATGTTGAATGAACTCTAGAATATTAGGTTACAATTTATGTTGAGAAATCCAAATGACTAAATTATTTTTAAGTTTGGAAGAATAATTTGGAAATATATTTCGAATGGAGTTTTATAAGATAAATGATCCATTAGTTGTAGTATAAATTTTAAAGTATTTGGAAGTATATTTTAAGATGAAGAAAACATTGATGGTTTTGGAAAAACTAAGTTAGATGATGATAGACTTCTCATTCATTGTAAGAACAACACTTTTTTGAAAGACCAATAATGATCCAAGCTATGTTGAATTTACAAAAACCTACTCATTGAAAGTTGAGGATGTGTGTAAGGAAATATGTAATTTTTAAGTTACTTGAAGATGGATTATTTCCAAAATAGATAATAAATAACCATTCAAATAAGGATTTTCTTGATAAGAGTCATAATCTAAGGTTGATAGGAAGAAAAAAATGACTCTAAGTGAAACTAAAGGTCTAAGAACCAAAAGTCAAGAATGTCAATCATTATTATAAACATCAGTTGATATAAATCTAAAGTATCAATGGTGATGCGAGTACTAGAGATTGATCTAATGTAAGAATATGAGGAATCCTAGATGTACATAAGATTAAATAATTGTAATCTAAATGATGACATTATTGGAAGAAGGAATATGAGTTAAGTCTAGATAAGAGGAAGTTTATAATATCTAAAGTTGGAGGCTGAGATTATCAGAAGTTTATTCAATCATAAACAAATCTACAAGCTGAGTGCAAACTATATATAGGAGAAACATATAGAGACCATCATAAGAACATGAATCAAGATGAATAATTTTAAAAGTACTAAATGTAATAGAATATTGAATTGATGTAAATTGGGAACCATAATAAATTAATTTTCTTATATAGAAGAGTATTCTCCATAAGATTCTAAAAAATATTACATTATAACAAATTCAAAAATTCAGAAGATGTTGAGATAACATTTAATGATAACTATTCATGGAATAAATTCCCATGATTCAAACTGAGTTTTCAGAATGATTTAGAGATAATTGACACCGTTTTTTTGGTGGGGGCTCTAAAAATTTAAAAATTAGATATATTCAAAATATTTTAAAGGTGATCAATTAAAGATTTAAAAAGGTGGGAATTTGAAATTTAATCTCATGTGTTCACTATATCTATTAGATACAGTTTTGATATATAAAGGGGAAACAACACTTGAGTTTAGTATAAGGAAAAATAAATAATTGAGAGTGCCACTAACTATTAAGGAGAGGAACAAACTATCCATGAACTTCTAATGGAAGGTTATAAAGGTCAAAGTTAAGAATACTGGGACTTGTAGTTCTAAATTTCTAAGTGAATTATATGGATCTAGAGGACCATAAGGAGGATATCTAAAAAAACATCAAGCACCAATGCATGGAAGTTATGGATGTAGAAGTTTTAGGATTGAAAGAGTATGTTTTTTACTACAAGAGGGGGGTGAATTGTAGTTTATAAAATAAAACATACAATTTTATACAACATATTATGAAATTTTATTGAAAAATATTCATTCAAAAAACTTTATAATTAGAGGAATAAATTTTTATAATAAATATTATAAGACTTTCTTAAAAATTTCATAATGTGATAAAGGGGTTGTTAAAAAATTTTAAAAAAATTATACAAAGTGTGTATGGAAAAATTATAGAAACTTTTATAATAACATATCCGAACTTTATCCTTAAGTTTTAAGGAATTATTTTACCAGACTTAAGGTATCCATTATATTAACCTCGCCATAAAGGTGTTAATTTTTTACACTAAGAAATACCTTGAAACAAAGATCGGACAAGCCTATGTTTCCCTATCCCTAGGAACCCTCAATAAAAAGATCAGAATAACCTCTATATTAATAAACCCTAAGAGTCCTTGAAAAAAACAAATATGAAACAATGATTACAAAATTGGAGACTTAATGAATTTACAATATATCCTCACAATTGAATTCCTTATGGGAAAACTTTCAAAATATTACAATAAAGTTATATCTTGTAAAAAGATATTATAAACTCTTGAAAACATATTTAGATCACTTTAGTAATGTGATTAATCCTCCTTGAATGTATATTTTTTATAGGAATACTCCCAATAGTCTTATTCTATATTTCTCAGAGTTAGTTACAACAATATCAGATACACTCCTTTACTTGGAAGGGTTCCATAGATCATCGCTATATAATATTACTCATGCTATTGAATCATTAAAATGATTGTAGGTTCTTTTTGGTGGAGAAAAATATCTTCATCTGGTGGAATGTATGTAATTATTACATCTATTAGGTTTTATAAAATAATTTATGGAAATCATGTTTTCCTTTGTTTGATAAAGTCTGTCTAGTAGATTTTTAAAAAAAAAAATTGGTTGGGCTTTGTTATACTTCATCTACCGGACTTCATAAACCTTCATCAAATGAAATTTATATCCATATATCTAATGTAAAAAGTACATTTCTTTCTAGTAACAAAGTTCCATTGGATTTATTTCATCTTTAAAACTTTAATAAAGTTACATACATTGGAAATGATATTATCTATCTAGAAAAAAAAGTTTAAACTTCCTATAAAAACATTATTAAGAAACTTGGGAGATATAAAATTTAGTAATTTAAAATTATAAGGACTTGGGTTATGATTTTCAAAATTAAATTTATAAAGTGTAGAAATAATTATTTTGACTCAAAATAAGTTCAATCCAGTGAGATATTTGAAAGTTCATTCTACTAGAAGGGGGATGGGGCTGATGAGAATGTTAAGTACAGTGGAAGATACAAGGTAGTTGAAAATCCATCCATGAAGAAGTATAAAGAGAATACTTGAAGACTAGTGGTTCTTGTATAAACAACACCACATATTTATCAAGAGATAGGATGAGATGTTTAAGATATAGATCTGCTGGAAGGATTCCAATATAAATATCATTCACTTGCATCATATAGTGAATAATTTTGGTTAATTTTGATTCATTTACACACCAATTTTTATTTTTGATAGATTTATTATTAGAAAAATTCAAGACTCAATAGGAGTCGACATAGTAAGGAGTAGGTTCTTACATTGAAGCCTAACCTTGTAAAATTACTATGTTTTGTTTTCTTTACATTATCTACATAACATAAGGTAAAAAAATTAGTGTGAATTTCTAAAGATCTATAATTCCTAACTAATAATATTTTTTTGATCAACATAAAAGAATAAATAATTTCTGTTTAACTTAATCAATAAAAAGCTAGTTAACCTTGATTTACCCCACTCTTGGTGTGACTAAATTGTCCTCTGAGAATCCTAATTCGAATTGGAGGGAATTGTACCTCTATTTGGATCAAAAAAAATTGTATTCCCAGTTTTGTTTCACTATCCTACATGAGGATAATATTTCAAAAAGACATAGTGATTCCTCTAACATAATATAAGGATGGGTGGAAAAAACTAAAGATATTCTGGGTAGAATAAACATGGAGGCTTCAACAAAAAAATTTAAAAACTATAAGAAGAAATAATCTCATAAAAATAAGAAGTTAGCCTCTTAAAAGTATCATAATGAGAATCCACCACTAGTGAATATTAAAATTATTGATTTAAAAATATTATAATTAATTACCCTATAGAAAACTCTTATTATAGATGGGGTGAGTACAATATTGTTGACTCTATTGAATATTTTTTCTCAAAGATCAAAGACTGCATGAAAAATTTCCCTATTGAAGTTATTACATATATACTTACATATTTCAAGAGACTATAGGGGGAGAAATCATTGTAGTAATTGGAACTTGGTGAGATAGAGAACATATTACAAAAGAAGTTTTGAGAGTGTAAAACTCTTACTATACCTGCTAAAGGTAAGGATTAAAAGGTATTATTTTATCAAGAAAATTTTAACCTTGTAGAAGAATAATTTAAAATGAGTTTTTATGTGAAATATATATTTAAAAAAGTTTCTTAAGAAGTATTCCATGTATCAAAAAAAAGTATAAAGGTCAAAAACTCTCAATTATAATTAATGGATACAATAATAAAATAACTTGAAAAAATTATAGAAAATAAAAGGAATATGCTTGAAAAAATAATTTGGAAGTTGAAATATGAATGTGAAGAGGAATTAATATTCTTTTAAGATCATAAGAATACTTTAAATTTAAATTATCTTGAGTTGGAAGTAAAATAAAAAGACTTGGAAGATTCTCAAATTGAATCTTAACATGAAGAGAAGAGAATATTCGCTACTAAAGAATCTAAGGAGAGTATTACTTTTTGAAAGACTTAATCTAGTAGTAAGAAAATTTTGAACATGTAAGAATTATCATCTTCTAGTAAGTTGAAGAAAAAGGTAAACCCACATTTTAATGAATCTGTATATAATAATTTTCATATTTTGAATAATAAAAGTTGTATTTTCAGACTAAGATATATGATTAAAGGTGATAAACCCATATCTATAGTTAAGGTGGATGTAATAAAATAAAAAGGAAGGATTTACCCTGAATATGTCCAGAAAAAATCAACTAATATCTGGAAGAAAGAAGTTTTGGAAGAACCCTCTGCCATCTAAAATTCAACACAATAGAAAAATATTGGGATTTTGGCTATTATAGGTGCTATATAAAGTTTGAACACATGTACATTGACTATTGGAATAATATTATAAGGTGTAGAAAACAATTAAGGCCAATATTAAGGGGATAAAAATGAAAAACTCAACAAATTACACTTATCCCTCATAGAAGAAGAACAATATATCGATATCCAACAAATTTAAATATCTTGAAAATTTATATGGAAGTTTAGGAAGAAGTGATCATGGTGATGAAGAGATTAAGTTTACTTATACCAAGTATAAATTAGGTACCACTAATGGAAATAGGACACAAAATATTAAATAAAATTAATGAAAGATATATTTTAAGTATTAATTAACATGAAAGAAATCAGAAGCTTCAAGGAATGTTTCACCCAGGAAGAAAGTTTCAAAATATTTTATTCCTAAAAAAATATACTACTTATATGGTAGAAAATAACACTTCATGGATAGTTGTAAAATCACCATTAATTTTCAATATAATATAATTAATCATAATAAATAATGTAAATTAATATGATAAATACACAAAAGTATTTTATTGGTGGAAGACATCTTTGATAAAGAATTTTAAGTTCACTAAAAGTTACCTCTAAAGTGTAACTTACTAAAAGATAATAAGTTATGTGAAAGGTGTAAGAAGGTTAGCCACACTCCAGAAAATTTCATGGAAATGTTACCTGTATAAGAGAATTTGGTGAATAAAAGGAAACATAAATCATAAGAAACAAAGTTTACTATGAAAGAAAATTCTCAACAAAAGAAGAAAGATTAATATATTCTGAAGGTTTTCATGATTATATAGTCGGAACAATTAGAGGAATCAAGGATTTCATAATTATAAGAAAAGAATAATGTATGTTCCCTTCTATCAAAATTTAATAATAAATATCCACACAAAGTAAAAAATAAAAGTCAAATGGAATAATTCCATGCCACCTAATAAAATTAGATCCTGAAAAACGAAGGGTGATAGAATGAAGAAAAATGAGGTCAAGGTGAAAGAAGTTTTTAAGTTAAGAAAAAATTCTTAGAACTATTTCTCTAATTGAAAAAAAACAACTTATTTTATATCAATGATAATGTTTTTTAAAGGTAATTAAAGGTGATGTAATTTAGGGGGATCCTTGAAATGAAACAAAAATTTGTTATTCGAGAATATTTATAAGTCAATGTAAAAAAAGGAATATTTCATACAACCAAAATAATTTGATGGATTTATTATTTAAGTTCCTAGAGGCATAATCCCTAGATGATAATGATTTTATGGATACCAAATATCTATATAAATGAATATTTTTCTTCTATAAGGTACCTTGTCTATACTCCGGCATCATCATATGAAAATTGAAGTTTAAATACATAGTGGAAAATTTTATTTATTGGTGAAAAGTTAAGAATTATCTTAAAAATGGGGTGAAACCTAATTTTTATACTCAAACTTTTTTGTTCTAGTTATTGAAATGGTTAAAGTAAAGAAAATTAGATGTAAATCAAAATAACCTACCCCTAAAAGTAGATTTTATGAATTAGTTCCACTTTTTAAAATTTTATTGGTATCTTTGGCATCCAAATTAATCACACGTGTTTTCTATATCAAGTATATCTCACATAGAATTAATTATGGTTTATTAGAGGATCATTTATTTAATAAAAGTGATGTTTTACTACTCTCAATAAATTCAAGGATTTTATTTAGTTTAAAGGAAAAAAAATGGAGAAGAATAAAGTAAATTAGGAAAGTCCCTCAATTAATGTTCTTAGAATAAAATGATAAAAGAGTATTATAATTTATTATCATTAAGTGGGAGAAATGTCATTGAATTTTGTGATTTTAATGGGTATTTAATACAAATACAAAGGGGTAGATTGAAGTTCACATCATATAGTGATGATGATTTATTATATTTATTATCAATTGTTTTTGGAAAATTCAATGATTAGGTTAAAGAAGAAGAAGTTACCTATGGATGTTCTAGAAACATGTCCACTGAAAGTTCATATTTTGAATGGTTGAACCATTAAAAGGTGGAATATTGTAGATACAAGACCTAATTACAGAATATTAATAGAAGTAATGAAGAAATAAGATGGTAGTAAATGTTGCAGACCACTAGGGACACATTACTAATATTACCATAAGTATCATATAAATATCATATGTTTTCATAATAGATATTTATGTTATTCATGACTATTGATTAATGATGAGGAAGAAATATCAAACTTGTATTGAATTAAAGAGGTAATTTTCTAAAAAATAGTGATCTAGAAGATTAAAGTGTCTGATGGGGAGATTCTGGAAGTAATAAAATGTGCTTTTGGATAAAGAAGAGTTTTCCAAATGTTGTGAATTTGGAAGACGGAAAGATGAGATGACTAGAAGTCACTCAGTGAAGAAAAAATTAACCATGATGAAGAAAATGATAAACCAAACTGAAGAATTGATAAAGTCCCTGTGATTTATTCCTAAGGAGTGTAGGGTGATTTCCATCTTATAAAGAGAGTTGATTCCATAAATATAGTGAAGGCATGAAGTGAAGCACCACCAGAATATACACAGAACAAAATATACTAAATGATCCCTAGAATATTATGATGCATAGTAAGTTGAGAAACCTAATATATTGAGGTGTTCAGAAGTACAAAAAGTGATTCTATAAGGATATCCTAGAATGAGTTTTATATGATAAATGATGAGGTAGGTGTAGTATAAATTTTAAAGTCTTAGTAATTACATGATAATAAACCCAAAACACTAAAGTTTTTAAAATAACTAGGTCAATTGATTTTATATTATTTTTTATCATAAGCATATCACTTTGGAGTAAGACCAATAGTGATCCAACCTGAGTTGAATTTAAAAAAACCTTCTCACCAAAAGTTAAGGATGCATGTAAATACTCGTGGATGTTTAAAGGTAATATAATATGTATCATTGTAAGAAGAGATAATAAAGCACTATAAGAATAAGTAGGTGTTTTAGAAGAGTCCTAAGCTAAGTACTATCAGATGAATAAAGAAAAACTATGAGTGGTACTAAAGTTAAAAGAACCAGAAGTCAATATAGTCAATTTTTATAATAAACTTTCATAGATGTAAATCTGAAGTATCAAAGGTAATAAAAGTACAAGTGGATAATCTGATATTAGGAGTTGATGAATCAAATATTTACATAATCTTAAATAATAACATATTAGAGGTTGATATAATTGAAATAAGGAATATGATTTGAGTCTATATAAGAATAATTTTAGAACATCAGAAGTTGGAGGCTGAGATTCTTATAAGTTGAGTTGATCTGAAAAGGCAGAAAGTTGAGTATAAACTATATGAATGAGAAATATATAGAGACCATTAGAAGAAAATGAATAAATATGAATAATTTTTTAAGTACTAAATGTTTTAGAATATTGAGTTGAGGATAATATTGAATTGTAAGTAGCTGATTGACCTCTATAAGAGAAAAATTTTCTAAAGATGTCAGAATAAATTTACATTATTATAATTTAGAATTTATAATTATGTTTAGTTTTACTTTAAAGGTGAGATATTCATATAAGTAATTCTTTCGATTCAATCCAAGTTTTGAGTATGAATTATATATATTTTACACCAAGTTTTTTGGGCACTCTAATTAATTTAAAACCTGATATATTTAAAAGATTTTAAAGGTTGTTAATTCAAGAGTTTATAAGGTGTCAATTTCAAATTAAAGAACACATAATCCCCATGTATATTAGAGGAAGCTTGGATATATAAAGGGTGATAATAACTTGAGTTTGATACGAGGAAAAATGAATAATTAAGAGTTTTGATGATTATCAAATATATAAATTATCCCACTAAGAACTTCCATCAAAATATCATAAGGATTGAAGTTGAGATGATTGGAAATTTTAGTTATGAAGTAATAAGTTATTTACTTAAATCTATAAGACCAGAAGTAGGAAAGATATATTGAATAAAATCACCAGATTACGGAGGTTAAATATTTTAAATTTCAAGGTATTGAGATCTCTGAAAGTTATTTCTACTGAAAAAAGGATAGGGTCGACATTCACGTTAAGTACAGTGGAAGATATAAAGTAGTCTATAATCCATCTATAAGGAAGTATGAGGAGAATTATTCAATACTTATGGTTTCAATATAAAAAGTTTCAAATACCTATTGGGAGATAGGAAGATATTTTCCGAATATAGCTCAAATTGTGGTATTCCAGTATAATGATCCTTTAATTTCTTCATATAGTGAATCATTTGGGTTATGTTTGATTCCTTCCCATATCACTTTTAATCTATGATGGATATATTAGGGGTAAAATGGTGACTCTACAAGAGTTAACATGGAAAAGTGTAGGTTCTCACATTGAGGTTGAGCCTTATAAAAATCCTTATGTGGTGTTATCTTTACATTATCTAAATAGCATAAGTGAAAAGTGGTGATGGGGAATTTATAAAGATCTATATATCATAAATTATAATATTGGTTCGATGAAATTAATGTAAGGAAAAAAAATAAATTTTAACTTAATCGATAAAAATTTGTTCATCGCCGATTCACCCACCCCCCCCAACCTAAGATGGTTGTATGATCCTCTGAGAATCTCAATTGGTATAAAAGGGAAGTTGAAATATTTTTGGATCTATAATTTTTTATTTCTATTTTTTTTTACTATCCTATATGAAGTGTGATTTTCCAAAATATACAGTGATGCCTCTACTTGAAGAAAATATTGATATGAAGTAAAAAATAAAATATTCTAGGTATAAGAAACATAGAGGCTTCAGATAAAACATTAAAAACATGATTAATAAAGAATCTCATAAGAATTATAAGTTAACCTCTCAAAAGAAACTAAATGAGAATCAACCACTATCAGAAGTTGAAGTGGGTGGTATGATTATTAAAAAATGTGTTAGAATTAATTCTTCTAGAGAAGACACTTGCTCTAGTTTTGGTGAGTATGAGAATATTGAGTCTATTGAATATTTTTTCATATAAATAAAATAATACATTAAAATCTTCCCTATTGAAGTTAATATATACACACCTATATATATAAATGGATTATAGGAGGAAAATTCACAATTGGAATTGGAACTTGATGAGAAAGAGAATGTAGTAGGAAATACGTTTTAAGGGTGTAAAACTCTTACTAAACTCACTAAAATCAAGTAAGGGAAGGTATTAAATTCTCAAGAATCTTATTCAAGAATTATTACAAAGATTATTTTTTTTGAGAAATATATATTTAAGAAAGTTTTTTTAGAATTATTCCATTCATAGGATGAAATTATAAATGTGAATAAGTGTCAGATAGAATTAAAGTCTATAAGAATAAAAGAGATCGATAAATATATACAAAATTAAAGGAATATTTTTAAATAAATAATTTAGAAGTTGAAATCTGAATTTGAATAGAATTTGAAGTTCTTTAAAGATTATAAGAACACGTTAAAGCTAAATTTTATTGAGTTGGAAATAAAATAAAAAGACTTGAAAGTTACTCAAATTGAATATTTACATGAATCAAAGAGAAGATTCACTTACAAAGAATCTAAAGAGATTCTTATATCCAAAAAGACTCAATATTGTGTTAAATAAATTATGAAATCATTGGAAGTATCATTTTTCAATAAACTGAAGAAAAATTCAAACCCATGTTCCAATTAATATGTATGCACTAAGTCATATACTTTGAATAGTATAGGTTATAGTTCTAGAAAAATATGGGTGTAGAAATGTAAGAAACCCACCTCTTATGTGAATTTGGATTTAATAAAATAAAAAGTAAGGATTTATCCCCAAGATATTCGAAAAAATGAAGCTAAATCTGAATGAAAGAAGTTTCGAAAGAACCCTCCACTGACAAAAATTCAAAAAAATGAAAGAGGCCAAGGATTATTGGCTATTGGAAGTTTTTTTTAAATTTTATACATATGGAAATTAACTATTGGAATTATATTAAAATGTATGAAAAAATAATTAATTCCTACATTAAAGGTGATAAAAATGAAAAACTTGGTTAATTACACCTAACCCATGCATTAGAAGAAAAAAATTTCTACATCTAATAGATTTAAATATCTTGAAAATTTTTGTGGAAGTTGTGGAAGAAGTAATCATGGTGAAAGAGTTTTGGTTTACTTTTATCAGCAAAAATCATATAATACTAATAGAAAGAGTCCACAAAATATGAAATAAAATTAAAGTAAGATAGACTATAACTCTACCTTGAGGTGCAAAAAAATCAAAATCTACAAGGAAGGTTTCACCTGAGAATAATGTTTCAAAAGATTTCATTTCTAAGAAAAAATATTACTTTTATGGAATAAAAGGACACTTCATGGAAAATTTCAAACTCCCATGAATGTTTAAGATAATGGTGTCCATATTAAGCAACAAATTAAATCAATACAGGAAAGTCAAAAGTGGATTGGAATGTTAGGAGATATCTCTAGTGAAGAAGTTGAAGTTTACTAGAAGTTTCCACTAAATAGTAACGTACCAAAATATATAAAGTTGTGTGGAATGTGTAAGAATGTTGAACAAACTCCAAAAAAATCATGAAAATGTTACCTAGACAATAGAAGTTGGTGAATAAAAGAAACATGCATCAAAAGAAATAAAGTTTGTTGGGAAATAAAATTCTTAGTGGAAGGGGAAATATGAATATATTATGAAGGTTTGCATAATTTTATGTCCATAACAATTAGATTAATCAAGGAGGTTGGTAGCATAATAAAATAATAATGCTTGTGTCTTGATAGCAGGAGTTAAGAATAAATCTTCACAAAAACTGAAAAGAAAAGGTAATATATAAAAATTACATGACACCCAAGAAAATTATCTCATGGAAAACCAAGGGTGATAGCATAGAGAAAAATGAGATCAAGGTGAAAGGATTTTTTAGGTTGAGAAAAATTTCTCAATCATATTGATCTAATTAAAAACAATAGAAGATAATCCTTATTATTTATTGATCCAAATTTTTTATTAAAAAGGGAATAAAAGTTTATGTAATTTAGGGGGATACTTGAAGTGAAGTTGAAGCTAGTTATTCCAAAAATATATATAATTTGAAGTAAGAAATTCATATTCCTAGACAACCAAAGTGATCCAACACCATATACTGAAAAATCTAGTGTATTGAAGAATGAAATTTCCAAATTCATAGACTTTAGATGATAATGACGTTTCAGATACCAAAGATTAATATAAATGAATATTCCATAATCTATGAGGTATGTTTTCTATATTGTACCATCCTTATATAAAAATTGAAGTATAAATTAAAAGAGGAAAATTTTATTTATTAATAGAAAGGTAAGAATTATCTTGTAAACACAGAGAACCCTAATTTTTATACTTGATGTTTTTTTATTTGGTTGTTGATATGGTTGAATTAAAGTAAATTGGATTCAAGTATAATGAACCTACCCTAAAAATGATATTTTATGAAGTGGTCTCAGTTGTTAAAGTTTTAAGGAAATATTTTATGTCCAATTTAATCACCCTTGTCTTCTACATCAAGCATAGCTCACATAAACTTAGTTATGGTTGATTTAAGGCTCATTCTTTAAGAAAATAAATTTTATCCTTCTCTAAAGAAATTAAAGGTTTATATTAAATTAAAAGGAATAAAAATGGATAAGAAGAAAATAAATGAATAAATTCCCTCACTTAAATTTCTCATAAGAAGAAGACAAAAGATACATTTAATATATTATCAATAAGGGGGGAATATCATTTAATTTAGTGTTTTGAATGGTTATTGAAAAAAATAAAAATGGGAGATTTAAGTTCCCATAAGATGATGATGGGGATTATATGTTATATTTTTTTCAATAGTTTTTGGGAAGTTCAATGAGTAGTCTATGTTCTAGATAATGAGATCTTGAGAAGTTTATTCTACCGAACTAAGGATAGGGTTTATCTGCATGTTAAGTACATTGGAAGATATAAGGATATAAAAGATCTTTCCATGAGTAATATGAGGATAATCCTTAAATACCGGTGGTTCTAGTATAATAAAAACCAAATTCCTATTTGAAGATAGAAGAATATTTTCAATAGATAACACAATTGGTGGGATTCCAGTAAAAAGATTATTCACTTGCATCATATAGTAAAGCATTTGGGTTGATTATTATTCTTTCCCACACCAGTTATAATCTATTATGGATGTATTAGTTTAAAATTAGTGACTCAATATGAGTCTACACTATAAGGAGTATGTTCTCACATTCAGGTCAAACCATTTAAACATTCAAATGTTTTATTTTTTGTGAATTATCTTCATTAAATTATGGGAAAGTGGTGGGGGTGAATTTATAAATATCAATACATATTAACCAATAATATAGTTTCATTAAGGTTAAAGTAATGAAGTATTTAATTTTAACTTAATTTATAACAAGTTTTTCACCCCTGATTCACCCCCCCCCCCCTTAGAGTGACTACATGATCCTCTATAAATCTAACTTTCCTTCCCCCTGGTGTGCTCTTCCTCTACTATTTCTACCTAATAAATTATAAAATTTCCCACATATAGTCATGTGGGTTGGTGTTCATGGAGGTTTAGGTTTATAATGGTGGCTTTATTCAGTGGTATATCTACATATGCCTTTTATATTGGCTTCTTCTCCTTCTTTTTGGTTTGGTGGTATTTCCTAGCTTACATTCCCTTTGGATTATTTGTTTCAACCCTTCTTATATTGGATTTATTTATGATTGGTGGGGTATATTTGTAGTCTTTGTTCATTTGGTGATCTCCCTATCCTAGTATCATTTTCATGCACAACACATTGGTCTTTATTTCCTATCTACTTATAATATGACTTCTTATAGTGTTTTTTAATGTTGTCTCTTCGATGGTGGTGGCATGTTCAGTGAGATAGTGAATTCTTAATGGTGTGAATTTTTGTGTTAGTAATGAGGGATGGGTTCTATTGTATATTTATTTGGTTTTCATCTCAAAGATGTGATGTAATTCAATTAGAGTTCTTTTTGAGCAGTGACATTCTCCGGTATGGATGATTTTATGGCATGGTTTCTAATAGGTGTGTTTGGGGGAATTTCTTTTTTAGTTAGTGGTGTTTGATTTTTTATCAATGATGGAAATTATAGTGGTATTGGGATTCTATTATAGAGTAATTTATATAATAAAAGATGACCTAACTCAATGGTGATGGCTAGTAGAAAATGGTGGCATTCCTTCGAGGTTCATTGCTTGAAATGGCTTGCTTCCTATCACACATAGAGCTCAAGGTGCTTATGGATATTACCTTAGGCTACACAGCACAAGTTTTCTTCTCAAATAGGATAGTTTACAACTATTTTTGGTCCATCCTAGCTCTTTTTTTTCTTTTTTGTCATTAGAGGTGGTATATTAGTGTTTCCCAGGTGATATATGGTGGTTTATTGATGTCTTGATCTTGATTTTCAAAAATTATCATCTCCAACAACAGGAGCATCTATTGGAATTTTTTAGGCCAATTTACACTAGAATTTTGACTTTATTGGGAATATTAATCCAAGTTCCACTAGAAAAATCAAAGTTCTTGTGGAACTTAGCCAAAAAAATTACATTGAATGATCTAGTTACTCGAGACAATTATGTTCCCTTGATTTTTAATTGTATTTGACTCTCATTTAACCTCAAAGTAGATTTTTAAAATAAAAAAAAGGATATTAGACATAGTAATTTAAAATATATAATTAAAATTAAATATCATGAAAATGTTATATATAAATTGTGATTATTAATTGATAAATAATAGTGGAATAATATATTTAATGATCAAAAAAATAAATATATTATCCTCCCAAAGCATTGAATTTTTAATTAAATTAGAGATTAAATTTAATAATTAAATTTCTCTTACATATGAATTTATTTTTATAAAATTAAATTTTAATTTGGATTCATGATTTCAAAATTAAGTAAAAATGGATTGTAGAATATTTTCATAAATACTAAAATACACTAGTGAAAAAGAGAATTACAATATACGATGTAATAAACCATAAAAGTGTTCAAAAACATCATGCATAATGTAAATAATCTAATTTATATCTCATTAAAGTGGGTAAATTTTATTATTCACAAGAATAATCACTATTCTTACTATTGAGATAGAATAATATTTTACCTAATTTTTATCCAAGAGTGTTTAATTTTTTATTCAAATAACTATCCATCTATCTATAAATACTCTACTTTCCACCCAATTATCCTCACACCAATTTTATATTTTCTCTATATTTATCTCTAAATTAATCTCTCCAAGATTTCCCTATCCAATTAGAATAAATTTATTAGTATTGAAGGGTTGGTTTTGAAGATAGTAAGGTAAGGAAGGTTAGATCCCCCACTCTCTCTTTCTTATTTGAAATTTTTTTTATAGTATCCTAATTAGTAATTAGTTTATTATTTAATTATTATTCTAAATATATTTTAGTATTTTACATTTGATTTTTTAGGAATGTGATTTTCTTATTTTCTCTCCTTTAATTCCATTCATAATACTATAAAGATACTAGAATGATTCTCTTTTATTCTAGAAAAACTTCTCTATAAATTATTATCCAAATCCATAAGTATATATTTCATTTGTGATATTATTGATATAATATTATTGAGAGGGTATATTTATATATTAATGATTTGATATATCTAGTTCATAATTTACATATACCCAAAAGGCACAACTCCTTGTATTGGAATAAGTTAACATTTAATATTGATGTCATAAATACTGTGATATCTTTCTTGAAAAAATTTATATACCCAATGAAAATAAAATATATGATTTATATACTCTTAATTTTAGAATGTATTTTTCAATCAATATATTTTTATTTTTCTATCAAAAACCCTTTAATACAAGTATCCTTCCATAGTGTTGCTTTTTATTTCTACATTGGTAAGCCTTCTATATGAACCTTTGAAACAACACAAATTCAAAGGATTCACTTGTATCATATTCACTATGTCATGAATACCCTATTCTTTATTTGATTGAATGTATTCATATAGATATCAATAAAATTCTAATAATTAGGAAAAATATTAATATGTATGTATATTCCTCAATTTTATATGATAAAACCTTGTAGGTAAATATCTATTGAATATTATCTCATGTATTCGTAAGTTATTTATTGAACATTATGTCAGGTATTTCTTAACAATTTTCTCTTCTAATAGAATGAATTATACCAGATAATTGGAGGGTGGGGAATTAAATTATATATCCTCTTGGTGAATTGGTAAGACTCATGATACAACAAATGATAAAGTAATAGGGGTATTATTATCTTGTAAATAAGATTTCATGGCACAATCCCTTAAATATATGGTTAAGATATTCAATATTTTTCATTTTAATCATTATAATTTTGTTATCATATGAATCTATATCAAATAATTTCATTTTATAGATTTCATTTGTTAACATGTCATGATTATATTATAATGTATGTATAGCCTCTTGCACCAAAGTAAAATAGGCTATTAGGGATGGTTTTTGTTTTTGTTTTTTTTTGTGGTGGTTTAAACTAGTTCCAAATAAGTTCATAGTGTTTTTATGAAACTACTGCAAGATGTGGTATCAGAAAATATTTGAAGGAATTTTTTCAAATTTTTCTATGATTTTATTCAAATTTCATGAAACTTTCTATTCATGACAGTTTTTTCTTTTTTAAAGGTATTTTTCTGTTTAAAACTTCATGTCTTGTTTAATGACAGTTTAAATCACTGCTATATTTAAACCAAATTAAGTGGTGATTCAAATAACCATTAAATTTGATAGTGATTTAAATTGCTACTAATTATTGTAGTAAAAATTAAATTCTTTATAAAACCCCCAACACAGGTAGATATAAAATAACTGAACAAAATAAATCTGTCTATATATCAGGGATTCCTATTGTATCAGGATAATTCTATAAATGAAGATGCAATATGAAAATATAGCACATATAAGTTAAAAAATATATATAAAAACCACTAGTCAGTGAAACTGGGAAAAACAACATATACAAGATCAAAATGAACTAAACACACCTTAAATTATTAAAAAAAATGAACCCCATGTGTGAGATATTCCATAATGAGTAGTCAGGGTAGTCTTAAAACTTATCCCTTTAGTAAATAGAAAGGGGTATAATAAGCAGTGTCATTGTGGTCTTATATCATGTCTGATAACCTATCTATTCACCTACCTCCAATGGCCCTAAGGCCTTCATTTTTTATTGATTTTTGATCATCCACCTTTCAAGGGGTGAGGTGTAACCCTTACAAGGCATGTAGGCATAAGTATTACATGGCCCGTAGGCCTTAGAGGAATTCATTGCCCGTAGGCTTCAAACATTACATACAACCCAGACTAACTACTTAGAACTGCTCCTCCCTAGAATCTTCATCTTGAAATCAGCTCTCCACCTTTGCATGGTTGTTCAGCTAGGCTTTCCCATGCATGCATAGGATTGTCCCGATGGCAGGTGTTATACCCTCTCATTCTTGCAATCCGTTTAGCTTTTTCTATCGTGAAAGCTCGTTGCTCATCCTCCTACTAGAGCTTGTTCCTTGTAGGTTATCTAGCTTGCATATGCACTTAAGGTGGCTCGAAGGCCTTACTGATATGAAGGCATGGGTGGCCCGAAGGCCTTAAAGGACTTGGGGACCAAATCGGTGGCCCGAAGGCCCAAATGGGGGAATAGTCCCAGCTACTACAGTGCCAAACAGTACCTGTTACAGTTCCTGCTATAGTACCTGCTACATCACTGCTATAGTTCCCACTACAGTACTACTACAGTACCCCCGGAAATATGCCTCCACTTGGACTTGATCCTAGGTATCCTGGATGCACTTAAGGAGTCCTCACCTACCGAGTTGAGGCATATGTGCACCTATCTATTCACATATGGTATAAATTATCTTTCAATTTATGGTATCGATATACCCCTATCAACATGCTTCATAATAATCAATAATGGTATAAGTATGAAACCAACACTAAGTATAAACCCATATAATAAGATAATATAATATAAGCATGCAATAAACCTTTTGAAAGTTAAATTACATGGAAAACACATCAAGGAAAGAGATAACAAAAAATTCACCAAACCAAACATATATCATATAAATCATATAAAGAAACTTGAAATATCATGTATAATAATTATGAACTAAGTATAATATAATAATAACTAGTTTTTTGTATTTTTAATCAAAGCCTTCTATAAACATAACATGGGTAACAATGAAAATAAATAGATTGCTAGGAATTTATTTTTTATATCACACAAAACCAAGAGGATATATCAAGATTACTATTTATATATAAAATATATCATAATAGAAAAATAAATTATCTTAAAGTATTAAATATTTATCCCCATCAAAACATTTCTCATTACAGATGAAATAGTTTTAATAATGCTTTTATAGAAAAAAAGAATAAATTTGAATTAATATCACTAAGTTTCATACCATTTATAGCCCAAGAACTATAAAAATATGGAATAGAGGAGGTTTATCGTACCTAATAATATTTTTAACTTGATTCCACAACCCGAATAAATAGGATAGGCCACCACTAAATGAAATTTTCCAACATATAATAACAATTTCTTTGGATTTAATCACTAATTAAAAAAATATGAGAAATATGGATATCAAAATGATGGATTTACCTTCATACATATATATTCAATTAAAAATAATAAGTTATGATTCCTAAGTTTAGTTATAAAACAAGATCAATAACATGGAGTTCAAAATAAACCTACCTAACTATCTCTAGATGAACAACAATCATAATCATCTCCTTATGCATATCCATATCCATATCTATCTCCATCTCTAAGAAAATTCAATGATGAAGAGATAGTGGGAGAACCATTTGGTATCAATTGAATGCTATTATTGAATCATCTTTTCCTATACATTCTTGTTATTTAAGAAAGAAAGAAAAACAGTTTCATAAAATATATTTTAAAATAAAAATAAAATTTAGTTTTCTAAAATTAAACACTTCAAGTATATAAAATAATTTTAAATATGATAGAAAATTCACAGTAATGAAAATAAACAATATATTACATGTATTATTGATAAGTTAATGGATGATTATACATACAATCATTTTCTCCTTCAATCATATTGTTACAAGCTTCATCATTACTTCTTCTACTTCATCCACCCATGCAATATCAATATTCTCAATATCATCATAGAAAAATAATTCAATTTATGATAATTGATGGGATTCAATGGAACAAGTTAATTATTTTTTTTCATCACCCATATCATACAAGTATCTTTTTCATGTACACCACTACACTCTACCCTTCATCCATAGAATATTCCACAAAATATACCATTTTTTCTTGTGATTCAAATATATATAGATTGTTTTCTTCATGATCACCAATATCGATCAAAAAAGATAATTTTACATAAGAAAATTGTATGTAATCTCTTTTAATACACCTGATAATATTAACCCGCTTACATTAGAATAAAATAACTTAAAAATTACCACTATTTTTTAATTAAATAATATCAGTCAAATTTTCATATTATACCAGTTCATAAACTATAAATATAAAATTATTATACATATTTAAACCTTATTCCCAATTTATTATATGAAATTTGAATCCATTCACATTAAAATCATCGAATATTCTAGCTGGATTTAGAGGTACCTAGGCCAAAAAATTAAAATCTTATGAAAATCAAACTCAAATATCAATATTCATGATCTAAAATAATTAATATAAATTATTAAATTTATAGAATATATTTTTCAACCTAATATATATATATATATATATATATATATCTATGTGTGTGAGAGAGAGAGAGAGATAGAATTTTAGTATTTATAAACTTACATGATGTGCATAATATTCTACTAAAGCTTTATTAACTGCTTTTTTTATATCTTTCTCATTACATATTTGAATTCTCATGAGTCTCTTTTTTTGTATCCTAAACTCTTCAATGAGTGGATTTAAAATTTAACAATTTATTATCACATATCTATGTGCTTGTAATAATTCAAATTATGTCACTATAATATTTGAGGTCCTCTTAACTCATTGGATTGTAGTAGGAAAGATTGTTGATTTCTTGTCTAGTTGAGATTGAGTTGATATGTCATCATCACATATAACTCAATTGAATATTGTATCAATATCACCCATGTATCTAGAATGAAATACAAAACACTCTTATTCTCAGTAACCATCAGGAATATAGCCTTATGGGTGTGATTTATTTTTCACATATCATTTAAAATGATCAGGGTATCTATAAAACAAATTGAATGAAACATAATTTACTGTGTGAGTAATGAATTATAAATAATGGTTTACTTAATAATGAAAAAATATAAATAAGTTACCTCTCAATTTGATACATCCATTTATAATGTACGGGAATACCTAATTTAGTTTCCTTAGCCAAATACACCATTAAAAACATCATGATAGTAAAAATTGATAGGGGAGAGATCATATCCATTATAAAAAGTGTCAGTAAAATTATTTCCATAATCTTAAAAAGATCAATTGGTTATAGATTTCTCTCACATGGTTGTTTGAAGAATGTACAGAACTCTAGTACAATTTTATTTACCTTTATAGGTAATAATATATGCAACTCCAAAGATTGTAACTACTCTATAAAAATATGTGAATTGTGACTTTTCAATCCATGTAACCTATGATGATTTAAGTAAACACATCTTGAAATGTTACTTGAATACCCATTATGTACTTTCACGTGTTTTAATATTATAATTAGCGTATCTTTATCTTTATATTTCATTGTAAAAACTAAAACAATATACATTACATTATCATCTAGTCATAGATCATGCTTTATATTTATTTCTTTTCAGTCCTTATGAACATTAATATAGTCATTTGATTTTCCATGCTCATTATGTAATTTAAAGATCAAATTATCACAATCATTCTTCTCAATATGAAAAACAATAATATTATTATCCAATGAATTAAATTCCCACTATAGAAGTTTGAAAAATATACTTTTTTTATTCCATTTTTGTGTTCTAATTTCAATTGATGATGTACTTTGAACTCATTTTCCACTATCATTAAAATGATAGACCTTCCCAAATTATCCCTCAATATTTACTAGTTATTCCAATATATTTTAAACTATTAATAACTTTAGATGTTGTTTTTGATAAATTATTCTATTTAATTTTTACTTGTTCAACTGAAATCTATGACATGCATCACAAAATATACTATGCCACAAGAAGTACTATTTTTTACTACAAGGCATTTGTTTAGGTGAAAAATCAAAGTTACAAACTGGTTAAGATAAACCAGTGTGATTGTTCCAACCAAATAATTTCTCAAGTTTGGGGAAGTCACTAATAGACTACATTAGAGTATCATACATTTCAAACATTGTCATAATAAATTCATCATATGTATTAACACTGTTGTAATTATTCAATTAGAGGCTGAAAGTATACATCAATTTCAATTCTAGGAATTTTTTTCTAGTAATAATCATTGAAATGGTAAAGGATATTTTTTTATATACAACCATAGAGGTAGATTGTAAGAGATTATAACAATTTATAAAATGTTATAACTGGTACTCAAATTTCTGAATGAGTTGAATCCATCAGTAGCTAATCCCAATCATACATTCCTATGATTGTATGAGAAATATAAATTTAATGAATCAAATGTTTTTAATTATTTTGAATCTCTTGGGTGTCACATTAACTCATCATTATTGTCTTCCATAGAAGTCCACTTCATGTGATCAATGATTTTAAATGACACAAATAATCTTTTCAATTGAGGTTTTGAAGAGAAGTAATGAAAACCCTTTCCAAGAATATTTTTTTCTACTTATTCATTATAGTATATTGATCTATAATTTCATAATTACTCATTTAATTCCATCTAGAAGATGAATATTTTTTCTCTCTTGTCTACTTGAACCTCTACCCAATATTTCATACAATTATTGGGACAAGTGCTTATTTTTGTATAATTAGTATTTAGCTTGTTAAAAAGTTCATCATTTCATAAAAATACTTGGGTATCTTATTTTTAGGAAATACATCATGCAAAAATTCAAATATCATAAACATTTCTTTATTTTTAATTCCAAAAATACAGTTGATATGGTATAAATTTAGTAAAAAACAAAGTTTTGAATACTTAAAGCATACTCCATGTAAATCTTGATTTATATCTTAAACTAAATCATGAAATTCATTTCTCTACTTAGTAATGTTTTCTCATACATTACTCTTTATAACATTAATAAGAGGATCCACTGATATGTTACAATATTGATCCGATTGTCCTAATGTTCCAAAAACATCACTTTAGGTTAATATTTTTAGTAGGCTCGACTAGTTGCGCTGATATGTTTTTATGTTGATTTTATTTCCCTATAATTCCAAAATAATCATTTACCAAGTTCTGAATTTCATTCTCCATGGTCAAGGAAGTATCATTCTACTTTTTTTATTGACATCAGTACTCAAACTTTCTATTACATTTTATTCTCTATTCCAAATGCAACACACATACTGAGTAGGGAATTGATTATATATAAAGTTTTTATAAAAATCATGTCTCTTTAACCATCTTTTGAATTAACATTTAGGACATGGATATTTTCTTCACCCACCAATAGATCAATTGAAAATTAAAAAATCTAAAAACTCTTCCAAACCCTTAGCATACTAAGTTATGTTCCTAGATAATGTGATCCAACTTTTATCCATATATCACCAACTTTCTACACTATCTAAATGAAAATAAAGTTAAATGATATTGTAGGACTAATATAAAAAATTAACTACTTAAATATTATAAACCAAAACTATAGTGTAAAATTTCAATAAAATCGGACAATAAACCCCAAAGTGTGTGAGAGGTAACTTAACTCACACTAAGTGAACTATCAACGCCAAGAGAGAAGGATAGATTCATTCTAAATTACATTAAATTCATAAAGGTTACAAAAACCTAGAAGACATTTAAAATCATGGTACTACATAATCACATTACTAGACCCATTTAGGATCAATTAATTGATTATATTTTGAAACATGTTTTCTATCTTACATTTTATGATTTAATATAAGAAAGTGAAGGAAATAGATTATCTCATTACTCTCTAATATTAACTTTCAAGACTTTTGTATAATCCTTGGGGACACTTGAATGCTTTTAAATAGTATTAAGAATGCATAAAAAGTTTAAATATATTAAAGATTGTATCTACATAAATAGGTATCAAACTATATTTAGTTAATAATTTAAGATTAGACCATTATTCTTAAACTACTTAAACCAAAATTCAAAGTCTAAAGTAGTGAAGTCATAATTTATCCCATGAATAGAATAAGATTTAATTTTTTTCACTAACATCAAGCATGCATAAGATGGTTAAATATATTTGAGATAATATCAATATAAATATATTTTAAACTATTCTTATTTCATAATTTAATATCAATCAATTTTCTACAAACCACTTAAACCAGACTTTAAATTCCAAAGTATCTAATTCATAATTTTTACCAAGTATGGAAGAAGATTTAATGTTTGTTATAAAATTCACATTTTTTTCCAAGTATGGAAGAATGTTTTTCATATAAAATTTTCCTAAAAACTAACTAAGTCATTCACTAAAAAATTATTTGTTTATATTTTTTGAAAGATGATATAATTTAATTTATTCATTTAATGAAAACCATATAAGAATAATCCAAGGAAGTTCTAAGGAACTCCATATAGGTTAAAACTACTTAAATTTTGGTTAGCCTTTATGATAATTTTCATAATGGTCCCTGAAAACATATCCATGACCATCCGTAATCAATTACCCATGCAAATAGAATCACTATATAGAATACCTAAATGAAACCTAGCCAACATTTCAGCAAAAGGTCCCCATGATTATTCTAGCTATCAATCGATGCAAATTACTAATAAATAAAACCTAAGAAAACCTAAATTAAATCCTTTAATTAAGAAGACCCTCTAAAAATCACTTCATGAAGAACTCAATGAAGAAAAGTGATAAAACAATTAAAAATCCTCCACATAGGTCTTCTCTAACCCAAACAATAAAGTAACCATGCATTTCAAGTAGAAATAATATTTACCACATAAGATCTAAGTACATGGATTCTACCTTTGGAATTATCAAATAAATATAAATAAAATTAGGTATATATCTTTGAAAATAGATTATACCATCAACATACATAAGGATGAAACATCATCAATAATCTCTCTCACTATTGGGATGGTTACACATCGATAGAGGGATCACATTTCATTAGACAACATGTATCTCACTAAAAAGCCCATAGGTCATAATTGGGGAGATGCATCATTTGGGGTGAGGGTGGAATCAAGAAAGAGGATTGTAGGAGGAAAGTGTGTTCTTTAAATTTATTCAAAAAATATATCATTATGAATTTTAAAAAAAACACCATTAAGAATTTTGTTTTTATAGTGTTTATATGTTAACCCATATGGAGTGTTTGAGATCTACCCTTTATATTGTTTCCTTATTTTCCTAGTAAATGGTGATGATTATCATATATGATCTACTCGAAGGATAACATGAATAATTAATAATAATGTACTTTAAAAAAAATTAATAATATTTTATTTTATGTTTTTTTAATGTAAATGTAATGTATATGAATGAATCAAATTTTATAAGGCTATTGAACAATATATACTTTGTATTATATTTTATGTGTTATGTTACCATGTAATAAAGTATCACTAGCTTTATATGACAAGAGTCATGGGGGTTATAGTTTTAAATATTCTCAATTATTTAGTTTTTTCCATGTTTTGGTTTTCCTTATCCATTCACTTCTCAATTTTTTTTAATCTTTTCATTTATTTCATGTGTTGATCATTGAAACATGTGTCGAACTCATATAAACATGAGACACCTCTTAAACCTTCTCTTTCTTTTCTCTTTGATTACATTTGTTTTGGTTTTATTGAATATTGGTGTTTACTATAATATTTTTTAATCTAGTCGATCTTAAACCACTCCTCTTGATGAATTACTCCATGCCACATGTGTTATTGCATGGAAATATGATTTGATTATGATCATTTTTTTAATGTTTGAATAGTTAAATCTCCTGGTTTTTTCCCCACATCATCCATACAGCAAGGTTTTCTTGAGAGTAAAAAAGAGATAGAGATAATAAAAAGTGATATAATATATAATCCAATATAAGATACATGAGAAGTTAAGAGTGATAAAATAAGAGGAGGAATAGTGAATAAGGAAGCTTGAGGGAATCATTATAGAGATTTAAAAAGAGAAATATCAGTTGACTTATCTATATATTTGAAAACATGAGTGAAATGTTTTATTTTTTATCTTATGGAATAAATATAAATGTATTTTGTGATTTTTTTAAATCATGTGTATTATTCTTGAATGGTTGTACCTCAGGTGTGTGTGGTTGTGTATGTGTGTACTGGAAAATGGTTGTATGTTAACTCTATGGGAAAATGTGATGATGGTTCATGGTTTATTAAGTAACCTTGTTCAATTATTTATAACCATGTATAAAATTTTTCCCCCTTGATCTATAATTTTTAGGAATTCGCATCAAGAATTTGGATGTATTAGTCAAAATATCATAAATCAAAATGTCATGTATGTGATAGTTTATTTTTTATTTGTTTTTTTTTCTAGTTTGTGTCTACATTTTGATTCTTTGATAGGTATACTTTGTAATTATTATTTTTAAGATCTTAATTAAGTTACAGATTTTTATTCAAACCCTAAATACATTTTTTTGAGTTTATACTATGTGAATTTGTATTTTTATTATATCAAATAATCATATTGTAATTTTATTGGTGTGCAATTAGGATTTAATTTAAGAAAAAAACATTTTAACCCAAATTTGAACATTACAATGAAATAGATAATATAATAAAGATAATATGTAAAAAAATTTATATCATTGATGTAACTTACCATATTTTTAGTGAACGATGACATTTATATGCTACTTTCCTTTTAATTTATTGAATTGTGGTTATACCATATATTAATATTAAATCAAGTCATTAATTCAATAATTAATCGATCAAAATATTGAGAATATTTTTTATATGAAAAAATGTACTTTATTTAGTTCCTAACATTTATATATATCATCCAATTTGAAACATTTAAAAACTTTTTTTATTTTCCTATCAAAACCATTGTATGTTGTATTCTTTGTTCAAATAAACCCACTTATATGACTATTAAATTAGAATTCAATGAATTAATTCATGAATCCTATTTTGGTTGTGGTAAAAGGTCTATTTATAGTAGATTTACTTTTGGGTCACTTGGAAACAACATCACTCATTGATCCATATGAAAAAATAAAAAAGGGGATCCGAAAGAGGTTACATGGTGTGGGAAATTTTCCCAGTGGACTTGTGCGGTCTCATAAGACCACGACTGATAATCTTCCAGGTAAAAGTGATTGTAGGTCATTTAATGTATAATTGTATAATGGTATATTTGGTAAAACTATTAATTAATATAAGGGACATGTATATATTATTTTACTAACTAATGGGAATAATATTGGTATGCTCGTGCTCTGATTGGTATGCCTAGTTGCTTGATGTCATGGGGCAGAGTGTGTGTTAGCTAGGGACTATGAATTATTTGGGTTGATTATATCGATGATTATGTGTTATAACTTTACATATTATGTTATATTTGAATTTATAGACAAATATTATTATACTAAAATTGATCTATGTTATGTCATAATTCATAATCCAATGGGTTGGAAACTTGATGTCACTACTTGTCTATATTATGTCATGACCCCTATTACTATAACAACGGTGGTCTATGTGATTCTACAACCCATTATTTTATAAACTAACTATGTGATACCATGGACCGACTATGTTATGTCATAAATCCCAACCAAATTTCATATGGTTTAGTGGTACTAAAATAAACATGGATAACCAGAAATGGCCAAAGTAGGTAGGGTATGGCATCATGGTAGCTTGGTAAGAATACAATGAACCAATTGGTTTTAATTATTTTGATTCTTTTCATGATTGTTATTTCATTTCTAACATAATCATTCATGTACTCACAAATCATTATAAAAACTATTAAGACTCATTGGTGGTGTCCTAGTATTATACGCAAACCCTATATTTTCATTTTAGTGCACATGTAGACTTTGTCTCATGATGAAGACATGAGGAAAGGCTCTATAATAAGTTATTGGGTGGGAGATAGTTTTTTAGGGTTATGGATACTTGGTATTGAGGTGAGATTGAATAACTTTTTGGTAGTGATGTTACCATCCTTTTATATTTCTATTTACTTAATTTTATGTATCTTTTCATCCCATCGAAAAAACTTTTTATGTATGGATTTTATGACATGAGATGAGATGAGTATATTATTTCATGGTTATTTTTGTTTTTGTGTTTGAATTTTCATTATGATTCCATGAATATTATATATATTGTGTTATTATTTTTTATTTATGTTCCTTTTATTTATTGGGAATTGGTATTATCACTTGAGGAGAAATTTCTCCCAAAAAATGGATTTGGAAACCCATAACACTAGTTTTCAACCTTTAGCAATTTAGGGACATACTTAAGGTCGTATAGAATCCCAACTCAGGTTGGGTGGGACAATATTGGGTCAATTTGTTACATCTAAGCTCACTCATTCCTTTATTTTCACATTTTCCTAGGAAATGATGATAAATACTATGCACCCTAAGGATAACATGAAGAATGAATAATGTAACGTCTCGACTTTATCTAAGCTACAGACCATTTAATTTTTTTTGTTTTAATTCCTTAAAATGACATGTTGTAGGTATCAGGCAGTGAGAAGATGCACAGACTGTGCACGATTATTTTAAGTCATGAGCCTAGCCCATGCACAGTGTTTTGTGTGTATAAAAATAAAATAGAATTTTCCCTTTTATTTTATTTTTCTTTATTTTATTTTATTTCCTTTTATTTTCTTTCATTTTATTTTCTTTTGTTTTATTTTTCTTTTATTTTATTTTTTTCCTTATTTTTATTTTCTTTCTTTTATTTTCTTTTTTTTTTTCTCCCTCCCTCATTTCTCTCCTTCCATGCATGGCCTCCCTCCCCTCTTGGGCATGGTGGCCTCCTCCTCCACACCTCTCATGGGGTTTTACAATTTCTCCCATGTTACTTATCTGATTTAATCATGATCAGAAGTGTTATAAAGCTCTAAGTAAGCTCTATCACCCATACTCTTCTATTTCATGTTTCTCTTATTAGCCATTGTACAATATTCACATGGCAAATTTTTCCCTATTTTGGGAGTTTTTTATTTATTTCGATTTCTCCCATTATATGATGAATCAAAACTTGTTACTAGGAATGTGGAGTACCACGATGTTGAGGTAGGGTTTATACTCTTTTTCCTACCTGTTTCATGTCTTTTTTCCATCACACCATTGTGCCACTCGTTAGAACCTTCTAGAAAATATTTTTAATTCATATTAAATTGTTTGGGTTACTTTGAAATGTTCATAGTGACCATTGGTTATGGAGAAACCCATTTATAGGGTGTTCTCCTTATCTTAGGCCACCCCTTTGGGTGTTCCATCTATTTTGGTCTACTTTTCCCATTGTTTTAAATGTTTAATTTACCTTGGTTGTGTGTGAAACCTTGATTAAATTCTTCAAATTGATTAAATTAATTAGTAATAGTTTTAAACAATGAATTGGATTTCCTTTTTCAATTTTTATGCTTAAATAATTGTTTGGACCATGTATAATTCCACAATCCTTGACATGCTTAAAGTTTCATTGTGAATAGAACTTGCCTTGGATTTAAATGCTTACTTTATTTCCACATGCCATGTATATAATTTCTCATGTTTCTTGTTTCATTCAGAATTCAATATTCCTTACATTTAAATGCTTATACAAGTTGGTTTTACACATTTTCACCTTTCCGTATGATATTAATTTCCTTTTTCTATTATCTTACACTTATTCTAAATGAGTTATTGATTAATAAAGTCATGCTTTTATAATAAAACTCCTCCATCGAAGGTACACTGTCTTCTAATATAAAGAGTATGATTAGTGATTTAATGCTTGCTTGTCCATTTGGTGTTGGTGTTTCCTTATGATTTACACTATTTTCAATTGATCACTTTATATTATGTTAAGTGCCTTATTTTGTTTAGTTCTATTTACTAGAGCCATTTAAATGGATTGAACTATATTAAATGTGTCAGTAAGCTTGTTAGATTGAACTGTTGAATTGCGTGATAGTACATGAAATTGTTAAAATGTTATGTTGTTCGTTTATGCCTTGCTTATGATAAATATTTATTGCCTTGAACTATGAATTGTGTAAGATCCCGGTTTTTGAAATGGTATGTTTTGTTTCATTTTGGGTTGAACCCTTTGATTTTGGGGCTTTAAAAGGTTTCTTGGAAGTGTGAGAGGCCTTGGGGTGTTCCATGGGATTGGGGCACAGAAGAAGGGGAGTCTGGGCAAAGCAGACCAAGGCGCACGGCCTGCGCATGGTCAGACAAACCATGCAGCCTGCCCAGACTAAGACGTGCGACCCTCCCTCCTCTGGACAGAAGCGATCACACAGTTTTCACATGGTTTCCAAACCGTGTGGCTAAATCCTGCGACTACCCCTCCTCCGGGCAGTGGCGTGCACACGGTTTGACAAACTGTGCGGCTAAATCGTGCGGCCACTTAAAGTTGGAAAATTTACAAAATTTCCACTTTGGGCTTTATAACCCCAACTCGGGATTTTCCTCCCATTCATCCTCCTTCACCCTAGGAATGAAACGATTCTACCAAGAGCTCCAAGAGATCGATCTCCCTCATTTCTAAGGCATTTTTGGTGCCATTGGTTGTGGATCGAAGCTCAAGGTAAGGATAATCTCGTCCTTGGTTCTTTTCTTGGCTTAGGGTTTGTGTCTTCTCTCCCTCTTGTTCCAAAACCCTAAAACCCTATCTTTTGGGTGAGTTCTAGGTTGAATCTCTAAGGGTTGTTTTAATCGAGGTATAAGGACTCGATTTAGGTTGTGTTCAACCGCGGATTTGAGGTAGGTGGTCTACAAGTTATATCCCATGGTTATTTAGGGTTTTGTGCATGTTTACTTGTGATCTTGTTTTCCCTAGGTTATGTTTTGAATAACCTAGGAATATTTGGTAATATTGGTGTCTAAAATGGAAAATGGAAACCCTCACGATCCCCATGGGATGTGTTGGGATAGACTTGACCTAATTGGGACCATCCATGGGATGTGTCGGCATTTCCCAGATTTAGGGATTGATGTTAAACAAGTGAACTTGTTATAATGAATTGTATAACCCTTGATAACTATGTTTTCATGTTTGGTTGAACTTGGAATAGAAGTTAGGTGATGCACCTAGACTTGGAAATAACCTAAGGGTTAAAGTGGAATGAGTTAAATGGTTGATTCATGGGAATGATGAACGGGTTAAATGGGTTAATGTGTAAATTGATTAAAGACCATAATGGGATAGATTATGGGTCTAGTGTTGAATGATTAGTGAGATAGGCATAACACATGGTAAATGTGGTGAATGATTAAATGATTTGAAATGGTAATGTGTTAATGGGTTAAGGCATGATGTGGTTTCCCATGTGGGATGTTGTGAATGATGGTTGTCGATGGGAAATGGTTGGAAGGTTGATGGTTACTTGTATATAAGCATGTGCACATGGCTTGGTAGAGTGGGGTATGACTGAGGCTCTACACCCATGGGTCGAGTGAAGACTGATGCTCTGAACTCCACCCTAAATGCATGGGGTAGGGATAGGACTGATTCACTGTTTCCCTATTAGTTGCATCCACCCGGACTGAGGCTTCGAGATGAGGTTATGGTTGCTATGAGGGTTTAGTCCTATTGAGATAGGATAAAATTGTGTTTACCCTCTTGCATGTGATTGTTGGCCTTAAACCCATGTAATATGATGAATGTGATTAACCCATGGAAATGTGATGAAATGGTAAGTGATGGTAATTGTTGGGAAATGAATGGTAATGAATGTGGTAATGGTTGGGCTTTGAACTAGATAATGGAACTTTAATTAATTACTTGAGATTATCATTCATATTTCTTTTGCATGCACTACCTGTTTATACTGGATATTTTGTAGACACCGTTGGTGGTGGCCTACTGAGTTGTACTCACACCCTTCTTGGGCCGCCGTTGGGTACCTGAGCAGATTTCATGTTTGCAGGTCAGGACAAGGTCAAGGGTCCTTTCTATATAGTCGAGTGGACATGGGTAGCATTTGGTGGAGGATCCGGACTTGGAGTCAGAACCATTTTGGGGATTTGGTCGTTGTCTTTATTTGGGTCTTTTGTTCACTTTTTCACTTGTAGTATGACATGGCATGTTTATTGTTGTAAATGGTTGTTGTACTTGCTTATCATTTATTGATTATGGTTTCCTCTATTGGTTGTTTCTGTTGTGGATTATTTTGATAAAAAGGGGGTATAGTCTCCCCACTTGACTCTATAGACCCCCGCTGCTAGTTGGCAGCCTTTGGCGTACAGGGAGGCGTGCTTAAGGTCATGTAACCACCCAGATCGGAGCACCGGTTTAGTGGCTTCCGGGTCGGGGATGTTACAAAGTGGTATCAGAGGAGGTCTTTCTTCTCCTTCTCTGGGGTCTTGTTATTTGGGATTGATATCCAAGGGTTAGGATGTGTCGGGCCTTGGCAATGAGCTCGTGCTTGGGAGTATCTAACCCTGGTATGCAGGGAAAACCCAAGTCACCCTGGGTGGGAAATTTTGTTCTTGGTTGTATGTTGTTACAGTTGATGATATTTCACATTTGGGTGATGCACATTTGGTTTTATGTGATTGTTTTATGATATTTGGATTTTGGCCTTAACGGCATGAGGATTGACATTCATGCATCATTATAGGCACCTGGGGAGATAGGTGACATGCATTGTATGAGACACATGCACGGGGTGGGTGTGTGAGGCAGGAAAGTAGGGTGCATTATGCATTTCATGAAACCAAGGAATAATGAGAAGAATGAAATGAAAGAAGTGGGTAAATGATTTTTAATGAAACCTAAGGGTTTGAAATGAAGTGGAAAATGTCTTGAAAATATTGTGTGAGTTGGTGGTAGTGCATGATTGTTTACCTTATGTGGACCATGGCCCATGGTAGGGATGGTCAGGTCAGTGAATTTGAGGTGTTAACGTTGTTAAAAATGGGTTTTTGTAGCTAGTAAAGAGATTTTTATGGAGTCATGAAAGTTTATGGTACGAGTTCTAAATCTTGTGCTTGGAACTGTAGAGAGATGCCACTATGATGTCGATTACCAATTGGGAAACAGGAGGATTTTGCTGAGAACACTCCTCCAGTAGAGGAGCAAGAAAATTTGGTGATCAATGAAGGTGGAGAAGACCAGTTCTGAGGGAACTTGGATTGCCTTATGCAGATGATGGATCGGGACCCAGGGAGGGGTGCACTGAGTATGTTTGAGCTGACCAGGGAATTCCAACTGCAGTACCCTATGACTTTCACTGGAGAGGGTGGGATAGAGGCAGTGGAGTTCTGGTTAGAGTTTGTCCAGATGATACTGGATCATCTGGAGACCCCTGTTGAAAAGAGAGTAATGCTATACGTTTACATGTTTTGGGGCCAGGCTAGGCGTCGGTGGGACATTCAGGCTCAGACCGAGCAGGCTGAGGGGATGTCGTGGAAGGTTTTTCAGGAGAAGTTTCTGGAGTATTTCTACCCAGAGACTTTGAGGCAGGAGCAGGCTGTAGAGTTTATGAGCCTAAATCAGGGATCGCTGTCAGTGATGGACTATGCTAGTCACTTCACTAATCTGCAATTATTTGTCCCAGTGTTAGCCGGGGATGAGGCAGTGGTAGAAAGGTGTTTCCAGGATGGGTTGAGACATGAGATTAGGTCTCAAGTAAATATCTTTCTCTTGAAGAGGTTTGCAAAGGTGATGGATCAGGCACTCATCTCTAAAGGAAACCTGAAGGGGTCTTTGGGTAGTGGGCTTGTGGTTCCGATGGGGCAGATGAGCGGTGCAGCTTCTGAGGGTCAGAAGCGATGCCATGAGAGCTCACAGCATGGAGGTAGCATTAAAAGTGGATGGAAGAGAGGGTCAGCCTCTCAGAGTTGGAACCGGGTGTGTTGTTATCAGTGAGGTAGGACGGGGCATGTGCGTGGTCAGTGTTATCGACCTCCATTTGAGTGTCGTTCATGCGGAAGGATGGGACATGTGCAGAGGTTCTACAGGAATCCTCAGCAGGCAGGGGAGCATGATGGTGGAAAGCAGATACCGGATACGATAAGGGGATCAATTGCCCCATATCAGGCAGGCAGTTGGAGCTCCATGGGGCGTACTGGCAGGGGCGGTGGATGTGGAACTCCGGGACAAGATCGCTCATGCTAGCAGGGCAGTATAGCATAGAGTACTCAGGCTGGTTCCCAGGGTAGAGGGGCAGGTCAGCTTCAGGCAGTTCAGTTTGCGTCTGGTGATGGTGTGGCTGGACCATCGATTGTTCGAGGTACGATCCTTATAGCTTCTACATTTTCTAGTGCGTTGTTTGACACAGGTGCCACACACTATTTTATCTCTGCTCAACTTGTGGTATTGCTGGGTTTACATGTAGAGGGAGTGTGTGGAGTTATGTCAATTGACACCCCATTGGGAATGCGGTTTGAGGATATCAAGCAGTGCAAGGAATTTTCCTTGGAAGTTGGTGGGTATAGTTTTCTATGGAACTTGTTCATTCTCGAGATGTTAGGGTTTGACCTAATCTTGGGAATGGATTGGTTGGTGTTTTATCAGGCACACATAGACTGTTATCACCGTAGAGTATCTTTTAGGTCACTTGAGGGTGACGCTTATGTCCACCGTGGCGAATGGGATGTTCGAGCAGGGCGCACGGGGCCATTTTGTCAATGGATGAGTGGACTCACAGCTCATGTGTCATGTCTCGTGATTGATGATGGTGAAAGAGGGGAACAGCCTAATTTTACTCCCGTGGTGGATAGATTTCAGGATGTGTTTCTTGAGGATTTATCAAGGTTACCACCTGAGAGGGATGTTGAGTTCACGATCGAGTTGTTGCCGAGAGCGGAGCCAGTTTCTATTCCTCCATACCAAATGGCACCAGAAGAGCTCTAGGAACTAAAGGTTCAGCTTGAGGAGTTGAAGCATAAGGGGTTTATCCTCCCTAGTACGTCTCCTTGGGGATCTCCTATGCTTTTTTCCAAGAAGGATGATGGGTCATTAAAACTTTGTGTTGAATATCGGAAGTTGAATCAGATGACAGTGAAAAACTGATACCCTTTTCCTAGAATAGATGACATGTTTGACCAGTTGAGGGGTGAATCGGTGTTTTCCAAGATCGACCTAAGGTCGGGTTATCACCAGTTGAGGGTGAGGCCTTCTGATATACCGCGGACAGCTTCCCGGAGTCGGTACGGGTTGTTTGAGTTTTTGGTAATGCATTTCAGCTTGACCAATGTGTCGACGGTGTTTATGGCTTTGATGAACCGGATATTTCATCCCTACTAGATCGGTTTGTGGTTGTCTTTGTTGATGATATCTTAGTGTACTCAAAAACTTACGAAGATCATTCCCAACATCTTGACATCGTCTTGGGTATGCTAAGAGAGCATCGGATATACGCCAAGCTATCAAAGTGTCAATTCTGGATAGGTGAGGTACATTTTTTGGGTCACATCATCTCAGAGGTAGGTGTGTTAGTGGATCCAGAGAAAGTGCAGGCAGTGGTATCTTGGGAGCATCCCAAGAGTGTTTCTGATATTCGGAGTTTTCTAGGCTTGGACGGGTATTACCAAAGGTTCATTCATGATTTTTCTCTCTTGGAAGCACCACTCTTGTAAGAACTCGGAGCTTCGGTTTCAGGTACAGATCTATTTTACGGGCTTTTTAAGGAAAAATAAAGAATCTGGAAATTTTCAGAGTACACGCTGTGTACTTTATGAGTACACGCCATGTACTCCTCGGCCACTCGAAGTCGTGTGTTGGTCGAGACTGGGCCATACACACGATGTGTAGGGGTGACATGGAGGCCAATTTTGGCGGGGTACGGAAAAACCCACTACACGCCGTGTACTTTAAGAGTACACGCCGTGTACTTTTTTTATTTCATTAATCAACCCAGGGTCACACCTAATGACGAAAAACATCTTCTTCTCTGCCTAATTCCGTCTAGAATGTCCAAGGAGACCATTTCTTCTCCGAGCCACCGATCCGTCACCGATTGTCTGAATCAAACTCTATCAGTTGTAGAATAATCGCAACAGTGAGTTCTTGGTTCTTCTTTAGCCTCGTTTCCTGATTCCTCCTCTCGTGTAAGTTATCTGAGGTTGAATGTTTTAGAAGTTTTTTCATATCTAGACGATTCACAGGCCGAGGTTCTAGTATATCAATCTCTGAGGATCGAGGTAGGTGGTTTGTTGCCCTACGTTGAAGTTATTTGAGTTTTGGTTGCAAAAGTGTCGGATACCCATGTATCGGGTATCCCGAGTTTAGGATTTTGATTCTATTGTCTAACTGCCCTAGATTGCTTCTTAACTTATGATGAATTGATGCTAATTTAGGCTTGGTTACATGTTTTAGGATCACCCCATGGGTGTTTACCTTTCCTGTTTGTCTGTTTATCGCTGTTTGGAACCGTTGTCGTGAGGCAACCCTATTGCAATTGTTAGTTGCTTGTTATCACTGATTGCATGTGTTGCCTGCTGTTGGAATGATTTTGAAGTATGGTAGATATTATCCAAGTAGTTTTTTAACTTACTTAGGGCTGCTAACAGTCGAGTACGCACGACTGGACTGCACAGGGCTGTGAGAACCTAGTGCGGGAGATCAAAGAGGGAATAGACAATTAAGTGCTTCCCTAGAGGGTATGTTGGTTTTAGTTTCGTACACAGGACCTACGGGAATAGGAATTTGTGCTTCCCAAGAGAGTTCTTAGTTTACCCACGCATAGAGACCACAGGAGGAATTAGACATAAGTTCTTCCTCATAGAGTCTGTAGGTATCGTTGTAAGACCATAGGGTAATTGACGTAAGAGCTTCCCAGAGTGTCTGTGCCTTGTTGTTTACTGGACTATAGGGGTCTGCTAGTTTAATCCACCCAGAGAGTCAGTGTGAATATTGATTTTTGGTTGTTACGAGTCCACCAATCCATAGAAAAATCTTGGGTTTTGTACTGCTTGTGTTTAGGTAGTCTTTTTAGATACCTACTGTGTTACTTGCTTATCATGGAATATAAAATTTTGCTGGTTTTCCCTGGTTGTGTAATTAAATGAATGTGAATGATAATTTGGTAGAATTGTTTAATGCATTATTTACCTTTACTTTTTCTATATCACTCACTGACAGTAGGGCACAAATCATGTGGTGGTCACCTACTGGGATTAGTCTCACACCATGTTTGGGTCCTGTTTTTCGGCCCAAATAGATTATATGGTTGCAGGTAGGGATTGTGGCCCTTCTACCTCAGGTACTTGATTGCTGGTTGGAGCTGGAGAGCATGGGACCGGGCTTTGGTCCGCGATGCTGCTGGAGTTGCTGTTTACATTTAGTATTTTTGTTTCAGTTGTATTTCAGCACGTTGTTTTGTTTACTGCTTTCTATAGATACATGTATCGTACTGCATCATTATTATTATATCAGACATTGCTTTTACTTTCAGTTCAGTTGTTTCATGCTATTTACTACTTCCGCTATTGTTTATGCTTATTCTCTTGCTACATACTTTACCAAATGAGGGCATAGTTTCCCCACTGATTCACCAAGGCCCTCGCCGTTAGTCAGTAGCCTCTGGCATTTGGGGAAACTTGCTTGAGGTCATGTGGCGAATCGGGTACGGGGCACCAGTTGTGTGGCTCCGGATTCTGGTCGTTACAAAGTGGTATCAAAGGCAGGTTTTCTTCCTTTCTATTGCCTTACTGTTTTGCGACCATAGACAGGGACAGGAAGAAATGGGTAGTAAGTACTTAACTGTGCCCGGGATTAATTAACACGTGTACAGGGAAAAGCTACACTACCTCGTGATTGCAATTTTTAGTTTTTTCAAATGTTACAGTTTATTATATTTCACCATTGGGTGATGCACTTGTTTTGTGTTGTTACAGTTTATATGATTATGGTTCTATTTGGTTTCAACCCGATGAGATGATGGTGTGTCATCTCATGCATCATATAGGCACTGGGTAGGAAATCACTTGTCATGCATTTTACCATGCCATCTAGGGTGCATTAGAATTTCATGCTGTTGTGATAGATGTCGTGATAGATTATGCATGTCGTTGTGGTAGTTGTTGTGATATAAATACTTGTTGCGCTAATAGAGTATTACTTCTTCTACAGTCTTTTTAGCATGGGCGCCAAGCTCTGATCTTGGAGGTGTTATGGGCCCTTGAGGATCAGAATTTGGCAGATCATTGTTTGTTATGTTGTTACTTGTTGTATGCATGATTATGATGCCAAGCTTTGATTCGCGGGGATTATGGGCCCCCACGGATAGAAATTTGGCACATAGCATGTTGTTTTCAATGTTTCTAGCATTCAGAGCACTTTCAGAGCTACTGCATGGAAAAACCCAGAATACACGGCGTGTACTTTATTCATACACGCCGTGTAGTTTTAAAATCGTGTTACTATCTGTGTAAACAAAAACACGAGGTGTCGGAGAATCTTTGGGGAAACACCATGTACTATAATTACACACCATGTAGTAGTCAACCGTGTACCTGGCCATGTCACTAACAACATGGGTTGGGGAAACTCGTGTAGTACATTCCGTGTGTTATAAGAACACGTTGTGTAGGTTTCTTCTAGGTACCCGACCGTATCATAAACAACACAGGTCGGTGTTATCCATCCTTATACATGCTGTGTTTTTTCGGAACACGCCATGTAGGGGTCAGCTGTATAGCTGGTCGTGTAACCTGCTACACGGGTTGTCAAGCCTGTCTAGTACACGCCATGTGTTATAAGAACACGCAATGTAGTTTCTTCTAGGTACCCAGCCGTGTCACGAACAACACGAGTCGGTGTTATCTTCTCCGATACACGTCGTGTTTGTTTGGAACACGCCATGTAAGGGGTTAGCCGTGTGGCCGGCCATGTAACCTACTACACGGGCCACCGAAGCCTGGCTTGTACATGCCGTGTCCTTAGTGCACACGCCATGTAGTCTAGAATTAGAAGGACCATGTAGGTTATCCATGCAAAGAGACCCAGGTAGGGGAGTGGAGTCCAAGTACATGTCGTGTTTTGGGACAACACGTCATGTAGTATAGAGTGTTGCATGACCAATGGTGGCAGAATGGCGCGCCATGTAAATGGATTTAACAAACACACCGTGTAGTTTAAATACACGCTGTGTAGTTCAGTTTTTCTAGTTTATGTGTTTCTCTATCATGTTCCCATTTTGTACTCTTGTGTTTTCTGTTCTTGTTGATCCTAAATTTAGAGTGTGCTTTTGACCTTTTAGGGTTATGGCACCAAGACGTCCTCCCGTTGCACGCCAGGAACCAGGCAGTGACCGTACGCCTAATACAGCAGACCAGGGACTACCTGTAGTTCCGCCGATCGTTCCGAACATGGCACCCGCAGTGATTCTAGACACTGGTGCCAATGCTCAGTTTAGAGAGGGTTTCATGAGTTTCATGCAGACCTTCCAGGGAGCTCAGCATCCTGCCCCGTCTATGGAAGAGCTGACGCGAGTCTTCTAGCAGTAAAATCCTTCCACTTTCACAGGGGATGGGGGACCTCAGGTTGCAGATTCATGGATAGAAACCATGCTTTCCATATTCGAGCATCTGGAGACACCCCCAGACAGAAGGGTGAAGCTCGCGACTTACATGCTATGAGATTCTTCCAAGAGATGGTGGGATGTGGTCTCACAGGCAGGGCGCCAGCAGACTATGACTTGGGATGAATTCCAGTGTACATTCTACGACTACTTCTATCCAGAGATACTGAGGGCCGACAGGGCTAGGGAGTTCATGAACCTGCTGCAGGTTACTCTTTCAGTTATGGAGTATTCCTCCCGCTTCACTGAGTTACAGCGTTTCGCTCCCGTTCTGGGAAATGACGAGCTGTTTTTGGCGAGGAAGTTTGAGGAAGGCCTCAAACCAGAGATCAGATCATAGGTGAACTTTTTCCAGTTGACTTCTATTACTCTGATAGTCAACCAGGCGCTGATCACTGAAAGAAATTTGAGGGAGACTGGGGCTGTTGACCAAGGTGGTTCAGCATCCAAGGCTGAGTCATTTCATACTGATAGCAGGAAGCGCCACCGAGAGTCTACTTGAGGTGACTCGAGGAAGCGAGGTATATCTTATGGTAGATGAGATCTTCCTTATGGAAACCAGGTGGTGTTCTATCAGTGCGGAAAGAGCGGTCATAAGAAGCCTCAGTGCCTGAGGTCACGGACACAGTGGTCAGGCTCAAGGGGGATCATCTCAAAGATACCAGGCTGCTACACAGGGTCGTGGTACTGCCCAGACGTTTGTGGTAGAGTAGATTCATTGGGAGCAGGATACTGGACCTTCTATAGTTTGAGGTACGATCCTAGTATCCTCATTTTTATCTTCTGCATTTTCGATACCGGAGCTTCTCATAGCTTTATTTCTGTGCACATTGTGGAGAGCCTTAGACTCACTGTCCTTACTTCTAAGGATACCTTGGCACTAGACACTCCTTTGGGACATAGAACTTCTAATGTGCATCAGTGCAAGGATTTACCCCTTGAGGTTTGTGGGTGTCACTTCGTGTGGGATATTTATGTTCTTGAGATGACAGGTTATGATGTCATTCTCGGAATGGACTGGATAGTTCCTTTTCAGGCCTTTGTCGACTATTATCGTCGTAGGGTGAGTTTCACGTCACCAGAGGGTGGGTCTTTTCTTCACAAGGGTGAATGGGATGTCCAGGCAAGAAGAGATGGACCAGAGCATCATGGGTTGGGCAGTGTTACATCCCATATTGCTAGTTTATATCTGGATGATCAGGGGACCTCTCAGATGGATTTTCCTCTAGTGTTTGATCGCTTTCCAGATGTCTTTCCAGAAGACTTTTCAGGTTTGCCTCCAGAGTGTGAGGTAGACTTCTCGATTGATCTTGTGCCAGGAGCCGCACCGGTATCCATACCTCCTTATAGGATGGCTACACCTGAGTTTCAAGAGCTCAAGAAGCAGTTGGAGGAGATTCAGGCTAAGGGTTTCATCCGACCCAGTACTTCCCCTTGGGGTTCACCTATGTTTTTTGCGAAGAAGGAAGATGGTACCTTACGGCTTTGCGTGGATTATCGGAAGTTGAAATAACTGACGGTCAAGAACCGATATCCCTTGCTGAGGATTGATGATCTATTTGATCATCTTCGAGGAGCTCGGGTGTTCTTGAAGATCTATTTGAGGTCTGGTTATCACCAGCTACGTGTTAGGCCTTCAGATATACCTCTCACAGCCTTCAAGAGCAGGTATGGCCTCTACGAGTATACGGTTATGCCGTTCGGCCTTACGAACGCGCCAGCAGTTTTCATGGCACTAATGAACCGAGTGTTCCATCCTTACTTGGATTCCTTCTTCATGGTCTTCATGGACGATATCTTGGTGTACTCTCACACTCGACACGACCATGCAACCCACCTTGAGATCGTTTTGAGTACACTGAGGGAGCATCAGCTTTATGCTAAACTCTCAAAATTCCACTTTTGGATGGATGAGATTCACTTCCTGGGTCATGTCATCTCAGAGGCAGAAGTATCAGTAGACCCAGAGAAGGTGAGAGCAGTAGTTACCTGGGAGCATCCGAAGAACGTCTTTGATGTACGTAGTTTCTTGGGACTGGCTGGTTACTACAAGCGATTTATACAGGACTTCTCACGCTTAGAAGTATTGTTGATGGGATTTACTAAGAAGGGTGTGAAGTACGTTTGGTTAGAAGCTTGCGACTCATCCTTCTAGAAGCTGAAGGAGAGATTGACTTCAGCACTGATTCTAGTTCTTCCAGAGCTGGGCAAGAGTTATATAGTTTTTTTTGATGTATCTGGCATCAGTCTTGGAGTAGTGCTTATGCAGGAAGATCGTGTTGTCACGTACGGATCTCGGCAGTTGAGGCCACATGAGAAGAACTATCCTACGCACGACCTGGAGTTGGCTGCTATTGTTCATGCTTTGTGTTGTTGGAGGCACTATCTCATGGGAGAGAATTTTGTGGTATATACTGACCACAAGAGCCTCAAGTACATCTTCACGCAGCATGACTTGAATCTGAGACACTGGAGGTGGGTCGAGTACCTACAATATTTCGACTTCGAGCTTGCTTATACTCCTAGGAAAGGCAACACTGTGGCAGACACACTGATCAGGAGGACTCAGTTTCAGGAAGTTCAGGAGGACAGCAGTGATTGGAAGCTCATGGCTCTGTTCTCTGAGATGCATTTGGAGGTGCACGAAAGACAAGGTCAGACGGTCCTTTCTTCTGTAGTTGTTACCTCTACCCTTTTTGATCGAGTTTGAATGAGGCAGCTATCAGACCCTGAAGGCCTAGTCCTACGGGAGGGTGTGTCAGATGGAGACCCTACTCTGGGGTGGACAGTGGGAGATGACGAGGTGCTACGTTTTCATGGCTGCGTATGGGTTTCAGCGGACATACTTGAGGAGCTGAGGTGGGAGTTTCATGCTTCAGCTTGGGCAGTTCATCCTGGTGTCACCAAAATGTACCGAGACATGCACCATCAATATTGGTGGCTAGGTATGAAGAAGGATGTGGCTGGTTTTGTTATGCGGTGTTCTACCTGTCAGCAGGTGAAGGCAGAGCATCAGCGACCAGTAGGGCTTTTTCAGCAGTTACCCATTCCTGAGTGGAAATGGAATGATGTTGCGATGGACTTCGTGACAGGTTTACTAAGATCGACTCGAGGAAATGATGCGGTTTGGGTTGTGGTGGACAGGCTCATGAAGGTTGCACACTTCTTTCCGATCAAGGAGACCTCCAGTGTTGATGAGCTGGGATGGTTGTACATCCGAGAGATTGTACGTTTGCATGGATTTCCACACTCCATTATTTCAGACAGGGATGCGCATTTTACTTCGCACTTCTGGCAGGGGCTACAGAGGGCGTTGGGTACATAGGTACTTTTGAGTACGACATACCATCCCCAGACTGATGGCCAGTCTGAGCATACAATCCAGGTGCTTGAGGATATGCTCCGAGCTTGTATTCTAGACTTTGGCGGTTCTTGGGAGAAGCATATTCCTCTGGTGGAGTTCGCCTGCAATAACAGTTTTCAGGTGACTATTCAGATGGCACCTTATGAGGATTTGTACGGTAGGCCATGCCGATCACCTTTATGCTGGCTAGAGGCAGGAGAGGCAGCTTTGCTAGGACCTTGTCTTGTTTAGGAGACCTCAGAACAGATAGAGTTTATTCGAAAGAGGATGGTGACAGCACAGTCTTGGCAGAAGTCTTATGCAGATCAGCGGAGACGACCTCTGGAGTTCAAGGTCGGGGATCAGGTTTTCTTGCGTGTCACACCGAGGTTGGGACACAAGAGAAATCGAAGAAAGGGTAAGCTTTCACCGAGATACGTCGGGCCATTTGAGGTTCTGGAGAGAGTCGGGCTGGTTGCTTACAGGTTGCAGTTACCTCAGAGATACCAGGCTATGCACGTCATCTTTCATGTTTCCCAACTTCGATGGTATTTCTCATACCCGTCTCATGTTTTTCAACCTGAGGAGGTTGAGTTAGAGAAGGATGCATCTTTTGAGGAGCATCCTATCAGGATTTTTGATCATAGTGCAAAAGTACTATGTGGTTGTTTTGTTCCTCTTGTACGGGTGCTATGGCAGCACGGCCATATACAGGACGAGACTTGGGAGAGGGAGGCTGATATGCAATCATAGTGGCCAGAGTTGTTCGAGGGTTCTTCTTCTATGCCTTGCTATGGAAATTCGAGGACAAATTTCTTTAAGGGGGGAAGTTTATAAGAACCCGGAGCTTCGGTTTCAGGTACGGATCTCTTTTACAGGCTTTTTAAAGAAAAATAAAGAATCTGGAAATTTTCAGAGTACACGTCGTGTACTTTATGAGTACACATCATGTACTCCTCGGCCACTCGAAGCCGTGTGTTGGACGAGACCGGGCCATAAACACGGTGTGTAGGGGTGACGTGGAGGCCGATTTTGGCAGAGTACGGAAAAACCCACTACACGCCATGTACTTTAAGAGTACACACCGTGTAATTTTTTTTATTTAATTAATCGACCCGAGGTCGCGCCTAATGACGAAAAACATCTTCTTCTCTGCCTAATTCCATCTAGAATGTCCGAGGAGGTCGTTTCTTCTACAAGACACCGATCTGTCACCGGTTGTCTGAATCAAACTCCGTCAGTTGCAAAAGAATCGCAGCGGTGAGTTCTTGGTTCTTATTTAGCCTCGTTTCCTGATTCCTCCTCTCGTGTAAGTTATTTGAGGTTGAATGTTTTAGACGTTTTTGCATGTCTACTCTATTCTAGGCCAATTAACGGTCCGAGGTTCTATTATATCAATCTCCGAGGATCGAGGTAGGTGGTTTGTTTCCCTACATTGAAGTTCTTTGAGTTTTGGTTACAAAAGTGTCGGATACCTATGTATCGGGTATCCCGGGTTTAGGATTTTGATCCTATTGTCTAACTGCCCTAGATTTATTGTTAGATTATGATGAATTGATTCTAATTTATGCTTGGTTTCATGTTTTATGATCACCCCATGGGTGTTTACATTTCCCGTTTGGCTGTTTATCGCCGTTTGGAACCGTTGTCGTGAGGCAACCCTATTGCAATTGTTAGTTGCTTGTTATCACTGATTGCATGTGTTGCCTGCTGTTGGAATGCTTTTGAAGTATGGTATCTATTATCCAAGTAGTTGTTTAACTTACTTAGGGCTGCTAACAGTCGATTACGCACGACTGGACTGCTCAGGGCTGTGAGAACCTGGTGCGGGAGATCAAAGAGGGAATAGATGATTAAGTGATTCCCTAGAGGGTCTGTTGGTTTTAGTTTCGTACGCAGGACCTATGGGAATAGGACTTTGTACTTCCCAAGAGTGTTCTTAGTTTACCCATGCATCAAGAACACATGAGTAATTAGACGTAAGTGCTTCCTCAGAGAGTTTGTAGCTATCGTTGCAAGACCATAGGGGAATTGACGTAAGATCTTCCCAGAGTGTCTGTGCCTTGTTGTTTACTGGACTATAGGGGTCTACTAGTTTAAGCCACCTAGAGAGTCAGTGTGAATGTTGATGGTTGGTTGTGAAAATTCCACCAATCCAAAGAACAAGCTTGGGTTTTGTACTACTTGTGTTTAGGTAGTATTTTTACATACCTGTTGTGTTACTTGCTTATCATGGAATAGAAAACTTTACTGGTTTTCCCTGGTTGTGTAATTAAATGAATGTGAATGATAATTTGGTAGAATTGTTTACTGCATTATTTACCTTTACTTTTACTATATCACTCACTGACAGTAGGACACAAATCTTATGGTGGTCGCCTACTAGGATTAGTCTCACACCCTGTTTGAGTCCTACTTTTCAGCCCAAACAGATTATATGGTTGCAGGTAGGGATTGTGACCCTTCTACCTCAGGTACTTGATTACTGGTTGGAGCTGGAGAGCATGGGATCGGGCTTTGGTCTGTGATGCTGCTGAAGTTTCTGTTTACATTTAGTATTTTGGTTTCAGTTGTATTTCAGCACGTTGTTTTGTTTACTTCTTTCCATAGATACATGTACCGTACTGCATCATTATTATTATATCAGACATTTCTTTTACTTTCAGTTCAGTTGTTGCATGCTATTTAATACTTCTGCTATTGTTTATGCTTATTCTCCTAATGCATACTTTACCAAATGAGGGTATAGTTTCCCCATGGATTCACCAAGGACCTCACTACTAGTCGGCATCCTCTGGCATTTGGGGAAACGTGCTTGAGGTCATGTGGCGAACCGGGTATGGGGCACCAGTTGTGTGGCTCAGATTCGGGTCGTTACAACTCTCAGGCTTGAACAAGAAGGGAATCAGATTCTATTGGTCAGGGGCTTGTGAGGATTCCTTATAAGAGTTGAAGAAGCAATTGATGACCGCACCTATCCTGATCTTACATGAACTGGGTAAGAAATACGTCATGTTTTGTGATGCGTTCGGAATTGGACTTGGGGCTGTGTTGATGCAGGATGAGTGGGTTGTGGCTTATGGGTCAAGGCAGTTGAGACCCCATGATCAGAACAATCCCAATCATGATCTTGAGTTGGCTACAGTGGTGTATGCCTTGAAGTGTTGGAGGAACTATCTTTTGGGGGAACGGTTTACCATGTTTACGGACCATAAGAGATTAAGGTACATCTTCTCACAGCGGGACCTGAATCTTCGGCAGTGAAGATGGGTTGAATATCTCCAGTCTTTTGACTTTGAGTTGGTGTTCACGCCGGGAAAGGGAAACAGTGTTGCTGATGCTCTGAGCAGGAAGATTCAGAATCAGACAGTTCAGGAGTCCAGCACTGAGTGGAGGGTGATGGATTTTTTTGCAGAGATGCACCTAGAGGTGCAAGAGGAAAGTGGTCAGGTTACTCTTGCTTCCTTAACGATGGAGTCGACGCTTTTGGGTCGAGTTAAGGAAGGTTAGCTTGATGATCCTGAGTGTTTGTCAATGAGGTAAAATCTTAAAGGTGGGGAGCTACCTTCCGATTGGGCCGTCGATGCGGAAGGTGTTTTTCACATTCGTGATCATGTGGTTGTGCCAAAGTGTGTGTGGGAAGAGTTGATGTGTGAGTTTCATGCATCGAAGTGGGCAGTGCATCCTGGTTTGACCAAGATGTAACGTGATCTCCGAAGGCAGTTTTGGTGGCCTGGAATAAAGAAGGAATTTGTGAGCTTTGTGGCACGGTGTCTTACCTGTCAGTAGGTGAAGGCTGAGCATCAACGCCCAGGTGGTTTGTTGCATCCATTTCCCATTTCGGAATGGAAGTGGGACTATGTAACGATGGATTTTTAATGGGTCTTCCGAGGACGCCGCGGAAGAATAATGCAATCTGGGTAGTTTTGGATCGGTTAATGAAAGCGGCTCATTTCTTACCGATTCAGGAGACCTATACAGTCGACTAGTTGGGTGAGTTGTACGTTTGGGAGATAGTGCGGTTGAATGGGGTTCCTCGGACCATAGTTTCGAACCAAGATCCGTGTTTCACATCGCACTTCTGGAAAGGGTTGCAGAAGGCGCTTGGTACACAGTTGTTTTTTAGTACGGCTTTCCACCCGCAGACGGATGGGCAGTCAGAGCGTATGATCCAAGTGTTGGAAGACATGTTGAGAGCTTGTGTCTTGGACTTCGGTGGTTCTTGGGAAAGGCAACTGTCGTCAGTTAAGTTTGCCTACAACAACAGTTTTTAGGCTACAATTCAGATGGCACCATTTGAGGCACTTTATGGGAGACCATGTAGATCTCTGTTGTATTGGCTAGAGGCCGGTGAATTAGATTTGTTGGGTCCAAGTCACGTGTAGGAGAATTCAGATAGAGTGAAGTTGATCAGGAAGAGGATGGATATGGCTTAGAGTAGGCAGAAGTCATATGCATATCGGAGGTGTAGACCTCTTGAGTTTGGGGTGGGTGATAAAGTATTCCTTCAGGTGTCGCCAAGGTTGGGTCACCGATGGATTCGGAGGCAGGTTAAGTTGGCGCCCAGGTATGTGGGACCTTTTGAGATTATGGAGAGGATCGGACTCATGGCTTACCGATTGGATCTTCCACAATGGTATGGTGGGATGCATGATGTGTTTCATGTGTCACAGCTTCAATGGTATCACCCTGACCCATCTCATGTTTTTGATGTTGAGGATGTGGAGCTTGAGGTTGATGCATCCTTTGTGGATCATCCAGTTCGTGTGGTGGATCGTAGTGAATAAGTCTTGCGAGGCAAGGTTGTGCCATTAGTGCGAGTACTATGGAAACATGGGAGAGTTCAAGAAGAAACTTGGGAGGGGGAATCAGATATGCGGGCTTAGTGGCCCGAATTATTCTCTTCGGTGGAGCAATAAGTCTTGGAAGCTCGGCTCGAGGATGAGCCGTTATAAGGTGGGGAGTTTGTAAGATCCCAGTTTTTGGAATGGTATGTTTTGTTGTGTTTTGGGTTGAACCCTTTTCTTTTGGGGATTTAAAAGGTTTCTTGGAAGTGTGAGAGGACTTGGGGGTGTTCTGGGGGCTCAGGGCATAGAATAAGGGGATTTTGGGCAAAGCAGACCAAGGCGCACGGCCTGCGCACGGTCAGAAAAACCATGCGGCCTGCCCAAACTAAGTCGTGTGACCCTACCTCCTCTGGACAGAAGCGAGCACATGGTTTGCGCACGGTTTCCAAATCATGCGGCTAAATCGTGTGACTCCCCCTCCTTCGGGCAGTGGCGTGCGCACGGTTTGTGCACGTTTTTCCAAACCGTGCGGCTAAACCGTGTGGCCACTTAAAGTTCGAAAATTTACAAAATTGCCACTCCGGGCTTTATAACCCCAACTCAGGATTTTCCTCCCATTCCTCCTCCTTCACCCTAGGAACGAACTAATTCTCCCAAGAGCTCCAAGAGATCGATCTCCCTCATTTATAAGGCGTTTTTGGTGCCATTGGTTGCGGATCGAAGCTCCGGGTAAGGCTAATCCCATCCTTGGTTCTTTTCTTGGCTTAGGGTTTGTGTCTTCTCTCCCTCTTGTTCTGAAACCCTAAAACCCTATATTTTGGGTGAGTTCTAGGTTGAAGCTCCAAGGGTTGGTCGAATCGAGGTCTAAGGACTCGATTGAGGGTGCGTTCAACCGCGTATTCGAGGTAGGTGGTCTACAAGTTATATCCCATGGTTATTTAGGGTTTTGTGCATGTTTACTTATGCTCTTGTTTTCCCTTGGTTATGTTTTAAATAACCTAGGAATATTTGGTAATATTGGTGTCTAAAATGGAAAATGTAAACCCTCACGATCCTCATGGGATGTGTTGGGATAAACTTGACCTAATTAGGGCCATCCATGGGATGTGACGGCATTTCCCAGATTTAGGTATTGATGTTAAACAAGTGGCCTTGTTATAATGAATTGTAGAACCCTTGATAACTATGTTGGCATGTTTGGTTGAACTTAGAATAGAAGTTAGGTGATGCACCTAGACTTGGCAATAACCTAAGGGTTAAAGTGGAATGAGTTAAATGGTTGATTCATGGGAATGATGAACGATTTAAATGGGTTAATGTGTAAATTGATTAAAGACCATAATGGGATAGATTATGGGTCTAGTGTTGAATGCTTAGTGAGATAGGCATAACACATGGGAAATGGGTTGAATGATTAAATGATGTGAAATGGTAATGTGTTAATGGGTTAAGGCATGATGTGGTTTCCCATGTGGGATGTTGTGAATGATGGTTGTCGATGGGCAATGGTTGGAAGGTTGATGGTTACTTGTATATAAGCATGTGTACATGGCTTGGTAGAGTGGGGTATGACTAAGACTCTACGCCCATGGGTCTAGTGAAGACTAATGCTATGAACTCCACCCTAAATGCACGAGGTAGGGATAGGACTGATGCTCTATTTCCCTATCGGTTGCATCCACCCGGACTGAGGCTTCGAGGTGAGGTTATGGTTGCTATGAGGGGTTAGTCCTAGTGAGATAGGATAACATTGTGTTTACCCTCTTGCATGTGATTGTTGTCCTTAAACCCATGTAACATGATGAATGTGATTAACCCATGGAAATGTGATGAAATGGTAAGTGATGGTAATTGTTGGGAAATGAATGGTAATGAATGTGGTAATGGATGGGCTTTGAACTAGATAATGGCACCTTAATTAATTACTTGACATTAAGTTCATATTCATTTTGCATGCACTACCTGTTTATACTGGATATTTTGTAGACACCGTTGTTGGTGGCCTACTGAGTTGTACTCACACCCTACTCGGCCCGTCGTTGGGTACCTAAGCAGATTTCATGTTTGTAGGTCAGGACAAGGGCAAGGGTCCTTGCTAGATAGATGAGTTGGACATGGGTAGCACTTGTTGGAGGATCCAAACTTGGGGTCAGAACTATTTTGGGGATTTGTTCGTTGTCTTTATTTGGGGATTTTGTTCACTTTTGCACTTGTAGTATGACATGGAATGTTTATTGTTGGAAATGGTTGTTGTAATTGCTTCTCATTTATTGATTATGGTTTCCGCTGTTGGTTGTTTCTGTTGTGGATTACTCTGATAAAAAGGGGGTATAGTCTCCCCACTTGACTCTATGGACCCCCGCTGCTAGTCGGCAGCCTTTGGCGTACGGGGAGGCGCGCTTAAGGTCATGTAACCACCCGGATCAGAGCACCGGTTTAGTGGCTTCTAGGTCGGGGACGTTACAAATTGTGCCATTATTGATTGGATTAAATTGCATAGATGGATTAAATGGTTATAATGTGGTATTGAGATGCTTCTTTGTTAGCATGAAATTATATATTTATTCATTGTCTCAATATGTGCCATGATTGTATGGTTCACTTAACAAGGGCCGAAAGTGGACATGAGTTATGTATTAAGGACTCATAAATGGACTCTCTGTGCTTGATGGGTTACGAACCGATGCACTGGGGGTGATACTTTGGCTTACTAGTTAAGGAATTCTTAGTTAGTTTATTATACTCCTGGGTGATACTAGTTCCCTAGGGGAGAAACCATGGACGGACCCATCAGCAAGATAACTACGCCATGACTTGGGAGATACCCGGTCCCATGTGTGAGATACTTAGGACGGACTCAGAGTCACCATGCCTCGAATGATCCCATAATCTCCTAATATATTTTCTAGAATGGACTCAGTGGTATTGTATTATACTAGATGTACTGTAATGATACCTAGGATTCTTTTTAGATCACCAGGGATGGGCTCAGACTCCACCTCTGGATTTTATGGACTTGATTTGACTACTTGAAATACATGAGATGCATATACTATTATTATTACTCTACGTTACTTATGAACTTGCAATGGTTCTCTTTTTCTTATTATAAATTTTGGGTAATGACATGGGAATTAAACCCCAAACCAAATCACATGCTTGGGGTATGTCTTCTTATATTTCCTCACTAACTTTGAACCCTTGTATTTATATTCTACCTTGAACAGGTATACTCTTCAGAATTCCATATTAGGCCAAAATAGGTGGTATGGGACGGGTGTCCACTTGGGAACCCGTACCAAGTTTTAGTTATTTAAATTTATTTATCTGTTCACACCTTATTATATATCAGAACATTGCTTTTATTATAGCATGAAATGGAAAGGTCTAGACACCATGGGTGCTTTCCTACTAGGATTTATATATCACACCCTACTCCAGTGTCATTTGGTACCTGAGTAGACTTTATTATCATAGTTATAAATAAAGGTAAGTGCACTACTTCCAATGCTTGAGTATTTTCTTGCTACTTAGGATGGAAATTTGGGGCAGAGGACCAACCCTGTGCTTGAGATGTTGTTGTAGCGGTTTTTCCCGCTTTTTAGTTTTTGATAGTATGTTATTTATGCTTGTACCTCATTTACCTACACATCTATTTTCTTATAGACTCATGAAATATTCATCATCACTTCTATACCTTGTATTATTATTCATCTTCTATAGTTATCTATTTATTTTACTTGGGTTATTTATTTTCTTTTGTTGTTGTATGTTTATTCCTATGCTTCTGATACTTTATTTATATTATTTATAATTGTTTTATACCCAATAATATGGGTTCATAGTCTCCCCATATACACAACTAAGGCCCTATCTACTATTCAAAAGTCTCTGGCATTCAGGGAGATGCACTTGAGGTCATGTGGCCCACCGTCTTGGTGATCATTTTAGTGGCACTCATGGTGGGATGCTACAAAGTGGTATCAGAGGATTATTTTCCTTTTGTATTACTTTTTCGGTTATACAAAAGATCAGGACATAGTAATTTTGAATTTACCTTATGTTTGGACATAGCTAACCCATGTATAGGGGAAACCCAAATTTCCTGGGTTGGGAATTACAGTTATTGATTATGCCATTTATCATTGATATAAATTCATCGTTGGGTGGTGCACTTATTTTATACTGTTATTGATATTGGTATTACTGATATAATGATTTATGTTACTTTATCCTGATGATATGAGGGCATTGCATTACATGCATCATACTAGACACTATAGAAATTAAAATGTCGTACATATTTCCATGACATATCTATTTTCAACATGAATCTGCTTGTTTGTATGTGATTACTATTGTTCTTAGTTGTTATATCTTGCGGTGCTAGTTTTTTTTTAAATATAATTTTTCCAGTTTATTATGAAATAAATTGTTATATAAGTTGAATTAAGTGGACAACCAATTTCAGTTTATAAGGTGTATAGGCCCTTATAAATTGGAATGATGATCCACCTAATTCAATCTATTTAAAGGAAATTAGATTTTTAACTGAATTAAAGTAATGCCACTTGTTAAAATGAAAAGTCCACTTGAAATGTGAGACCTTGACTTTATCTTTACCTAGGAAATGGGTGGTAGGTCATGCATCAGTGATCCTTATGATGTCACTTTTTCTTATTATCTAGACCTAGCTCTTAGGGAAGGATGTCTGTTATGTTATGCTTAGAATTAGGATATGCACCTATCCTCTTTATTTCTTTCAATGCCTACTGTACCATTCTTAGAGGAAGGATTTGTACCTAACCTCCTTACTAATTCCCTTGCCTGTTTGTTATATCTGTTATAAAATCTCATCTGAGGTGTGCACTTGGAAATTGTAGAGCTACGTTGTTGTGGTGTCCTCATGTTTTATTCCAAGAGAGTGGTGATGAGCGCACTTTGGAGGTGGTGGTCCCTAATACACTCATAGTACCTCTTGTAGTGCCTCCTATGGCACCTCCTGTTAATCATCCATTGGGTTTCGATGCTCAATTCAGAGATATTTATCTCAGGTTTATGTAGACTTTTCAGAGTGCTCCTAGGCCATCCCTTATTATGGTAGAGCTTACACGGGACTTTCAGTAGAAACATTGTTTCCGACGCTTTTACGCCGGGGCGCGTGCGTGTGTCCGTCACGCATGGGAGGACGTGCGGCTTGTTGCCCCACATTCCCGCTTTCCAAAGGCGGGCGGCATACGTTCCTTGTTCAGGGACGTCTTCTCCTTGATCGAAACTGAGATGATGGGATGACGTTTCTTCCTTCCGTGGATTCCTCCTCGGAGCTCATCACCTAGTCTGGGTCTCCCTCATAGATTTAAGATGGGTTCGTGAAGCTCATTCCTGGTGCCATATCTTCATGGACGCCAATTAATTATGTTGCTTCCGTCGAGACACTCCAAGGGGTCTTGTCGGGGCAGCAACCTTCGGTGAGGAGAATGGTCACGTTGGGGTGTCGTTGGCACGTCTTGACACTAGGGATTGGCATGTCTATCTTCTGTCCCTTATCATAGGGCTTCTCGAGGGCGTGGAAGCCTGAGGCATCCCACATCGAACGCGGGGATTGTATACCATCTGAGGTTTTCCTCAGCTTCCCATGTTTAACACGGGGTATGCCGCGAGTGTAACGTCTTGCGAAGATGGATCGGACTGATCAGAACACTGGGAGTGGATCAGATTGAAGGAACCCCTATGGGGAACACTGATGTCGGGGCCAGCACGTGGGCGGCTTCCCGGATACCATGGAGTGAGGTGGGGGTGGCATGATCTCACCGGGATGTGGCGGCCCGGGTAAGGATTAGGATGGATGATAGAGTGACGGGATTGAACCTCGTAGAGGCTTCCTATATATCCCCATGGCAGGGAATCAAAGTCCGCGTAGTTCGGTGGTACGGTGGGACACCTGGAGAGGCGACCCGTGAGAATGAACGCATGGATTAGATCTTGGAGGAAGTAAGATCTCCAGGCTAGGGCATGAGTTCCCAAGGAACGTGGGCTCGAGGGGAAAGTCAAGATGAGACATGGGTGTGAGACATGGGGCTTACACTCTAAGACGTCCTAAGAGGGGGAATACAGGGCTTACGCTCTGAGGCGGCCCATAATGGTGCTGGTGAACCGACGCGAAGGGGTCGAAACAACTGAGCGATGGGCTTGAACCTCATGGAGGCTTCCTACGTACCATGCATTAGCACGGATCAAAGTCCACGTAGTTCAGGGCATACAGTTTAACGTCATGCGGTATGAGATACATTTTAACGTCATGCGGGATGAGATGCAGTTTAACGTCATGCGAGACGAGATACAGTTTAACGTCATGCGGGATGAGGGAATTTGGGGCTTATGCTCTAAGGCGGCCCAGAGTGGATATGGGGCTTACGCTCTAAGGCGGCCCATGGTGGATATGGGGCTTACGCTCCGAGTCGTCCCATGGTGGATATGGGGCTTATGCTCTAAGGCGGCCCATGGTGGATATGGGGCTTACGCTCTGAGGCGTCCCATGGTGGATATGGGGATTATGCTCTGAGGTGGCCCAAGGTGGATATGGGGCTTACGCTCTGAGGTGGCCCAAGGTGGTCGGGGAATCGACGTGGAGAGGTCGGAACGACCGGGTGGTGGGATTGAACCTCGTGGAGGCTTCCTACGTACCATGCGTTAGCACGGATCAAAGTCCACGTAGTTCGCTGGGATGAGGCTTACGCTCTGAGGCGGCCCAAGGTGGATGTCATGGTCTATGCATGCTCTGATCCCACGTGATTCATGCTCGGTGAGAGAAACAAGAGGCAGCAGAGACCAGACGATCACGTCGCAAATGGTGCGTCCGTGAGAAGCAGAAAGGGGATTACGCATTGAGCGGCCCAAAGAGGAAACAGGGTCTTACGTGTGGTTAGAGGCCCTTGGTGTCGGGGCTTACTCTAGGATGGAGGCCCGTGGTGCAACAAAGCGCAGTGGGGAAGAGACTCCACTGGCCTTGGCAGGGGGGAAGTACGGAGATGCATGGGTGCAACCTTCCGTTGAGAGGCTAGGGGCTTACGCTCTGAGGAAGCCCTTCCCCCATGGACAAACGCCACTCCGACAAGGAGGATCTCATTCCATGTGAGGAAGAGTCAATTCCCGTGGAGACGAGTGGGTGTAAAGAATGCCTGAGCCAGGGGGGCCTACGTGCGAAGCACGGGGTCGGACCACAGTTTAACGTCAAGTGTTAAGGACGAGGTGCTTAGAAGTTTAACATCCTGTAGCTTGGACGAGGTGGGTTCTCTCCACACCCCTAGGGCTTACATGCCCAATGCCCTCTACCCCTTGTGGGAGGGAAGGCATCGGCAAGGTCGTAGTAAAGGGGGGCTGCAGGGAAAATCATCGAGGGGTCCACGTTAGCGTGGCTATGCGAAGAAGCAATAGCTGTTAGCGTGCCTATGCGGAGAATCATAAGGCAAATCAATGCAACGGGAAACACAGACCAAGGAACCTTGAGGTTACTTCGTACGAGCCTGGAAGGCCGTACGGGAAAACAACGCATGTCATGCTTGCACGGCAGGGAAGACATCATATGCCGGCGCGGAGAGGCAGCCAAAAGGGTCCAGGGTGTTGCGCCCAAAGAGAAGGTTTGCGCGCAAAACACTGGGATGGTGCGCAATAGGGCCAAGGATTTCACGGATAGGTGATTGCGCGCAAGGTATTGCACTCACAGAAGGGGATTGCACGCATGGGGAAAGGATTGTGTGCAAGGGAAGAACCCGGAAGAGGGGGAAAATTCACTTAAGCCAGTGGAGTTGCGCGCAAAGGCGAACCCCGGGGCAAGGTTGCGTGAAAAGAGGAATTACCTGGAAGTCATATTGCACGCGGAAGGAGTCTAATTGCGCGCACGGGAGCCGTTTCGAATTCTTCAACCCCAAACCATTTGGGGTTGCCTTCTATTTATAGGCATTGGCCGGTGCGGAATTCAGGTGGCGCGCGAAATGTTCCACGCCGGGAACCGTCAGCGCGCAAAACTTCACCGCGAGGAATCGGGGCGCGCAAAATTGCGCGCCTCACCGGCTCAATTACATGAATCCCATGGATGCTTCGCGTGCACATAATTCTTTCGCACAATTCCTCCTTTATTTCATGCACCACTTCCCGAGCCTTTGGACCGGGCCTCTGATTTTGAATATGACTTTGCTTTTCTATTTCGAAACTTCCTCTAGGAGTTATGGACTTTTTCGGCATCTATAAATGCCCCCCTCAGAATTGGATCGGCAAGAGGTCGCAACGGTCGGATTCCGAGGGAAACGCCGAAATGCCGAAGTAGGGCCACTCTTGGGCACTTTGCACGCAAAATTCCAACGGGGCACGTAAAATGACGGACCCGCACAGAATTCTCTTTCCGCGCGGCGCGGAACCCTGGCCTCGCCTATAAAAAGTGGTGTTGGGCCCCAAATCGGTACTTCATCTTTTCCGCACGATAGACTTACCTCTCTCGTGCGTGAAATTGCTCCCACGTCTGCGCATGAAAATTCTCTGGTAGCGCGTAATTCCTTCCGAATTTTGGTCGTACTTGCGCACCTACTCGGGATATTCCGAGCCTAGTGTGCCAATTGCGCGCCCATCTCTTGGATTTCACGCCGCCACTTTAGATTTCACGCAACACTCTCTGATTCCGCGCACAACATCCTGGTTTCATGCAGCTCCCAAGATATTCGAGATGGCCACAAACCGAGTTGATGAGGGGGAATCCGCCGCTCGTAGGACCGAAATAGCGGCGACCGAGGGGGTTTATGGCGCCAAGGTGATCATCTCCAACAACCTGACCCTGTTCAATCTAGTGACTCCAGCCCAGAAGACGTATCCCCTGTCTGACAACCTCCCGCTCTGGGACTTTGGCATCCTGGAGGAGGTGCCTCTGCCGGGCTTCGAGGTGGACACACCGTGGTCATGGGTGACCCGAGGGGACGAGATTCTTCGCTACAAAATCACCAACAACGGCCGTCCTTCTAGGGAAACCAGACATATGAACGTATATGTCCTGAACCCGAGGACCAGGACCATTGCTGGGGACAAGCCTGTCGCAGAGAATTGTCCGACCCTCTATGCGAGCACGTTCCATCAGAGCGTCATGGATGACACGAAGGGTTGGCAGAAGGATTGGGGCCTGCGGTACGGGGGCAACTTCACCAGCGAGTGGGCCTGGGCGTTCTGGGTTCGCCATACCTGCGACCAGTTCGGGGATGAATTGCGGCATATTGGCCTGTTCGAGGCGGTGTGGACGTCACAGTTCCACTTCCACCATCAACCTGAGCTTGGGTCGGAGCTATTCACCCGGTGGTCTCCTGATACCAAAACATTCCATCTTCATCATGGGAAAGTTGGCATCAGTCTATGGGATGTTCACTAGATCGGAGGTATCCCACTAGAGGGCTACCAATATGACGAGTTCGTTCCTCTAGAGAGCACTTGGGAAGACAGGTCGCGGATGCCTATGCTGACGTGGCACCTGTTCGAGCTGGGCAAAGAGAGGCTAGGGGTCAAGGACTTCTTGAAGTACATTGCCTACAAGGGCTGGATCAGCCAGTTCCTTGAGAAGGATCCGGCCATAAGATGTCGGGGTGGGGAAAACGGTGCCCAACCGCGGCTCGGAGGAGCAGGGATGGGTTATACTAGAGGACCCTGGAGGCGGGGAAATACCAATCATGGGGCTACCGCATCATTGAGACCCAGGACCCGAACGTCTAGTATGCCGAGTTCCTTGCCGCCTTCCTGAGAGGGTGGCTCCTGCCGGTGCGGGACGCGAGGATGGGTGTCCGTCCAGCAACACTGGTGATGGCGGGAACCATGGCTGCCAACAAACGGTTCAACTTGGGGGGTCCCCATTCTGGCCAAGTTGTATGCCATCCTGGGACGTATCTCATGAAGGGGGTCGCCTCGGAGAGTATGTGGTCCCTTCCAGATCTTCCACGGCTGGGTGGCGGCTCATCTCAGTAGGTACACTTTCCCAAACACCATCTTTCCTCTGGGAAATGTCCTACGACCGTACCTGCTAAACATCACCGGGGTGTCACCGATAACACTCAATGAGGAGGGCGTGAGAATCCGCATTGGTAACCACAACAACTTCCACTTCAGGCCGTTCCCCACCCTGGTAGGCCAGATGGTGGACAATGGGCGAGGATATCTGGAACAGCAGGAGTATTTCCAGAGCATTTGGGGCGGGGTGCTCGTGGCTCGGATCGACGGGAAAGTGATCTTCAAGACTTACGTGTCGTCCCGATTCGCCAGGCAATTCGGGTGCCTCCAACGAATGCCAAAGAAGGTCTTCATGGCTGTCTGGAAGGAGAAGAATCCTCGCGTTTTGTGCCAGATGTGGTTGATGTTTACCACTTTTGGCTCTGGCGGCCTCATTACTATTCCTCCCACCAGGGTTGACGCTGGCCTAGAAACCGATTATGATAAGCACTGGACCATCGCGTACCCTGAGGGGCTTTTACGCAAGCGAGTCCAGCAACTCGAGGTTACCCGCGCGGAAACCGGGCGACGGGGAAGAAGTCAAGGTGCTTTTTGAAGGGGGGAACTAGGGGTGCTTCAGGCAGCGAGGCCTACGCAGGCCGGAACTTCAGCAGCGGGAACATCACACAGCGCTGTCGCGACCTCGTTGCCCATAGGGGGGTCACATGAGGCGGCCAGGGAGCTTCCCAAGAAGCAAATAAGATACCTACTCGAACCTTCCCAAGATGCAATTCTCCCGGCGATGTGGTCGGCCTGGATGACCCTGTGGCAATTGCTGAGCGTTGAAGCCATCTGGTAGAAGATAATGCAAAATGGGATCCACCTGCCAGAGTTCGGGCTCGTTCGAATTACTGACTGGGTAAACTTCCATCAGCGGCATGCTTATCTAACGGCTATGGACACATACGCACACCAAAGGGGTCAGTGTGTGGAGCCACCTTTCCTAGTGAAAGTGATGCTCGGCCAGGAGCATGATCCTGAAGTGATGTCGCCAGGAGAAGGCGATAGTGACGAGGATTCGGAGGGGGAGGAGGAGACTGGAGAAGACGAAGGTGAAGGAGAAGATGAAGAAGAGGGAGAACCCAAAGGTGAGGGGTCACAAGGGGAGACCTACCAAGGGAGACTCTGAGAGAGCGGTGATATTTTCATCTCTTATCTTGACATAACCGAGATACTCGAGGTCTGTCTCTATCTTCATTCATTTTCCTTCTTCATCCATTATCCTTTTCAATTTCCCAACCATCTCTCTACCTCGCTCAGGAGCGTCTGAGTGTTGGTCGGGCGTCCCCACTAGAGGAGGGAGGAGAGGAACCGGTGGGACAGGATGGGGATCCGATACCCATCATTGAATTAACAAGCACAGAGGGGTCTCCCATCATGGCAGCTCTTGCAGCGGCCGGAACACTGGAGACTGACGCTCTGGATTCCTGTAAGTCTCACACTTCACTACTGGCGCTTGGTATCAAAAGACCTCAACTAATAAACGTATGTCTTGCGCAGTGATCTCAATATTGGAGGCTCGTTAGGCTGTGGAGCCTGGGTCATCTGTGAGTGGACCAGTGGTGGACATACCACCTCATTCAGAACATGCTCCCCACACTGAGTCGGCCCCTGCAATTGGTGAGAAAGGGGCATCGGACTTCAGCGGCGCTGTTCTTGAGGCGAGGTCGGAAGTCGACGGAGGCACCGTCGCTGCTGGGGCGAGAGAGGAAGGTCGCCCAGACGTCGAGGATCCTATTCCTCACGAAGACATCCCTGAGGAAGATCCTGCTGCCGATCTACTGGCTGCCTTCCCTACGTACCGACCCGCTGACCCTGAGGAGATAGATGACTCGGACTCAGAGGTAGCCGAGGAGAGCCGGATGACACGGCGCAAAGGGTGGAAGTGTATCCATTGCTTTCTCAGACAGCCCTAGTCGGATTGGCTGAGGCGGATGGGATCACTCCAGACCTGGATGTGCTTCCTGTGCGCCGGAGGGGCTGACGCTCAGCGCCTTCATCTGACGGTCCGTGACTACATGGCCGAGAAGATACGTGAGAGAAGTCGGCGCTCCGACGTTGCCCAGTGTTGGGAAATATTGGCGAGCGTCCGAGCGTTGCTGAGGGCGGAGCGGGAGGTCCAGCACCTCGAAGGGAAAGCGGCAGATAAGGAGGCCTTCATTGCAACATGCTCTGAGCTTGTGGAGAAACTGACGGCCTGGATGGCTGACGCGCAGGAAAAACTGATGGAGGCGAGTAACCAGATGACCGTACTTCAAACCGAGCAGGTGCATGCACAAGCTAGGATTGGCGAGCTGCACTCTGCGGCGGTTGATGAGGAGAGAGTCTTCAAAGAGCGAGAAGCGGTCCTGGAGGCTACCAGCCAAAGGGTATCAGCGCTGTAAAGAGCAATTTAGTACGCTGATCCTTAAGGGATTTGTTTTGGCCATCCCATGAACTTCTTGCTTGTACTGCTCATCATCTTAATCCAATACATGGAAAAATCCATTTATTTGTACCCTTAGTTTAATATGCTCAACCATAATTCTGAAATGAATAACAACCCATCCCTAAGCTCCTGTGGGTCACACCCAACGTGAGAAGCAAAGGATACTCGTACCATCATTTCGTCCAACTGTGGGGTATTTAACCAAGCTTCAGGCATCTGAAATTGGGCCTGGATTTATGAGGAGAAGACCTCAGACCGATTTCTATATCACCTTCTCAATGTGCTCCGACACACGAGCAGGGCAATGCCGGGGGCATTGAAATCCATCTGAACATAGGGATATGGAAAGGAAAGGTGAATCACGCTACCCGAATTCGGAACACTATGGGGCACGATGATGGAGGGTAACTGTTAACCATGGCGGAAATGCAGCATCCATATCGTGTTGGCCTGGAATGGGGATAATAAATGAGGGATGACTGTTGACCATGTTCGCAACACAGGTCCTAACTCAAATATCGTCGGTCAATTTTTTCGGAACGTTGGCCCAGGACAGTAGGCAGACTATAGGTATATCATCCATATTGCTACAATAGGAAGACCAAAGGTCTATCATCCATATTGTGGTAGCAGGCGGACCAAATTCTATCATCCATACTGTTAGGGGGTCCCGTCAAACATGACCGGTCCTCCAGAACGTTGGCCCAGGAAAGTAGTCGAACCATAGGTCTATCATCCATACTGTTAGGGGGTCCTATCGAACATGAAAGAGAATGAGGATCCTAATAAAGGGGCACGCAAAGCGTGGAAAGTGGAGTGGTGGTTTGTTCGAACAGAGTCCAACACTCCCGAAATTGTGCCACCGTGGTGGAGGAGCATTAGGCGGACGCACCAACCTAATCACGGATCGTCACAATTTTCAGGCAGGATCTCTCTGGCGAGAGAACTTCCGCTTCCCATTATTACTATGGGGCATCTCGAACTTATTCGGGGTAGATGTCACAATTACACCACTTCCCAAGAAGTTAGGCTGAGGGGCCGACAATAAGGAGGGACAGGATTTGGTAATCCCTGGGGCTGGACCCAAGATTAAATGTTCGGGCGTTCCTACATATCTCATTAGGATGAGAATCAAGTCACACGTAGTTCTTGAAAGGCAGCATGGCGCGATATGGTTCCTGCGCAAAGGACGAAGGAGTCGTGCGGGTCTATCTCTCGCACCAAAAGAAGCGACATTTGATATATATTGTTTGTTCTTGGAGGTAAATGGTTTTTCTTTTGTGGGGCAACTGGCCTAGGGTAGAAATTCCTGGCATCTACACAATAATCAAGCCATAACAGGCGTTGACAAGCGGCATGGAAATCGACCAATACCTGGCGTAATGTCCCCCATGGGGGGGTCATCACAATGCAGTTCCATTTTTCTTTGTGCGGTCGGGACGATATAATCACAGTTTAGGGTCGTGTGGTAAGACCAACAGTACAGTTTAAGGTCGTATGGTTTGGACCTACAGCACAGTTTAAGGTCATATGGTTTGGAACAACAGCACAGTTTAAGGTCGTATGGTTTGGACCAACATCATAGTTTAAGGTCGTATGGTTTGGACCTACAACATAGTTTAAGGTCGTATGGTTTGGACCTACAGCATACACACAATGCGATAAAGTATACCTGATGCGGGTGAGGGCGTAATCCCATACCATCACCGCGCGCGATCCCGAGAGAGGAGCCTCGGGCCACAGGGGCCTACGAGGGTTCAACAATCAGGGGGGAACAAGAGATGCTAGATCCCAGCTATGTTGGGCCCGAAACGCAATGTCCGGGTGACTCCTCATCCCCCATGGGGATGAGGGTCAAGCTGCACGCAGCCTATAAAGAAGAAACCCAAGCACATTCTCTAGCATTCAGATCGCGGGAGCCCCGAGAGACACCGTTACGCATCTTGGTCTGTCTGACGTGTAGGGGTGTACTGAGGGTTAGTACAAGGAGTGTCAAGATTCCTCCTCGACATGGTGGGGTGAAATATAATGTGAATCATGCAACCAACACTCAGGGCTCGAGGAAGCTGGCATGACGACTGGGGATTACCGTTGACCATGTTCGCAACACAGCATCTTGTCACATTAGCCTAGAGGTGGGGGCAAACAAATGAGCATCAACCGCTGACCACATTTTCAACATGGGATTAGTATAAATTTTTTTTCTTGAAACCCTCGGGGGCCTTGGCCCGTGACAGTAGGAGATCCCTTAGGCATTGTATCCAGACCGTTCTTGGGGGTCCCTTCGGGTGTGAAGGATGGTGGGGCCTGAATGAAGGGGAACACGAAGCTTGACAAGCGGACAAAAACTTTCCTAAGTCAAACCTGACACTCCAGGTCCTAGACCAGAGTACTCTGAACACATTAGCAGACCACTAGAAAGGGTCGAAGGGCTCAGTCTGAGAGCGGCCAAAAGATGGAGAATTCCCGAGGGAAGGGCAGGCCAAAAGACCGAGGCAGCAGGGAGATCGTGGGATCTCCTAAGAGACGGGGATGAACCTGAAATCTAAGTGTTCAGGCGGTCCTACGTATCCCATAAATATGGGAATCAAGCCACACATAGTTCTTGAGATGCATTTTAACGTCATGTAGGATGAAATAAGGATCTTAGTTTTAGGTCTTAGAACTCGGACCAAGGTGCAATTTAGGGTCGTGCGGGGACCGTACAGTTTAAGGTCATGTAGGACCATTGAGCCCAGATGTAAGTAAAAATGTAGTTTAAGGTCATGTTGGACCGGATGCAGTTTAAGGTCATGCGGGACCACAGGAGGATCTTAGTTTTAGGTCTTAGAACTTGAACCTTTGTGGCTCAGGCAAAATACCGTTTGAGGAACCTGGATTTGGTGGGAGGAGTGACACGCTCACCATCTATAGTCAATAGGGAATACGCTCCATTGGGATAGACCTTATAGACAATAAAAGGCCCCTCCCATTTGGGCTCCAACTTGGGTGGTTTCCTATCGGGAATCATTGGCGCTCTGAGAGCCAGCACCAGGTCACCTTGTAGGAAGGAGCGGAGGCGAACCTTCTTATTGAAAGCTCGAGCTATCCTGCTCTGATGCCTTTCCAAGTTATGTAAAGCGCGAAGCCTACTTTCGTCCAGCGCTTCCAATTCGTCTAGACAGATTTCGGCAACTCTATCCGACACTTGCTGGTCGTAGACCGCCGTGCGCAATGAGGGCAATTGGATCTCGATGGGCAGGATGGCCTCAGCTCCGTATACCAGGGAATACAGAGTCACCTGGGTGGAGTTACAAGTCATCATCCTATAATCCCGGAGGTCTTTGGGGATCTTTTCCGGCCAACTTTTCTTGTTCTGACCAACTATCTTTTGCAGAATGTTAGATAGGGTTTTGTTAAACGCCTCAATTTGTCCATTCGCCTGCGCATGATAGTGGGAGGTGTGGTTGGAGCGAATGTTGTATTTGGCATACAATTTCTTCAGCTCGGCTGCTCGAAAGTTGGTTCTGTTATCCGTGAGGATAGTGTGAGGTAATCCAAACCTATAGATGATATTGGAGCTCACGAAGTCATTGATAGAACAGGCCTTGACTTCCCTGAGCGGGATTGCCTCTGCCCACTTCGAGAAGAAATCCGTAGCGGTCAAGATGAACCAGCACTGGCAGGATGTCGCCGGCGGGTAAGGCCCTATGACATCCAACCCCCAGACTTCAAAGGTCCAAGAATACTTGGTAGTATGGAGAGGCTCCGATGGCCGATGCACAAATTTAGCATGAACTTGGCACGCATGACACCTCTTGGCATACTCGATGCAGTCGTAGATCATGGAGGGCCAGAAGTATCCCAACCTCAGGATCTGGTGGGACAACTTCGACCCGGCCTGGTGGGCGCCACAGGAACCAGCGTTCACTTCTTGCATGACCTATGGGATCTCGATTCCTTGAAGTCAACGGAGGAGAACACCATCAAATACTTGCCTGTAAAGGAGATGCTCAAGGCTGGGACCACTTTGAAGGGTGAACTGCGGCGCACGGCGTCGGATTCACTCTCGCTCGGCTCGGTCTAGCGGAAGATTTTTGTGCTGGAGATATTCAACCAAGGGCATCCTCCAGTCAGGAACTGTCTCGATTACCGCACCTGAATCCCCCAGGGATCCTGACGTAGGGGCACCAGCGGTGAGATGGTTCACTCGCGGGCCACGATCGCCCTCCGGAATAACAGGAGCAATGACTCTCTGGTGTGCCACGTGGATGATTAGGTCATCCTGTTCGGGCTCCGTAAGTGATGCGGCCAGGCTGGCCAAAGCATCTTCTCAACTGTTCTACAACCGGGGAATGTGAACAACCTCTGGCTGGGAGGGGAACTTAGCCATTAGACGGAGGGTGCACTCCAGAAATGGCACAAGTTCTGGCTTTCTGACAGCATAGTCACCATTGACCTACTTGATGACTAGCTCGGAGTACCCTTTTATATACAGATGGGGTACACCAATCTCGAGAACCAACTCGAGGCCAGTGATGAGGGCATGATATTCTGCCTCATTGTTGGTGCAGCCTTCTGACAACAGGAATGAATATGGCAGAACGGCTTGCTCCAGGGTGATGAAGACGATACCCAGGCCCACTCTATTGAGCCTAGGATCGTTAAGCCTTCTAATGGTGGGGATTCGGGAGGCACCTTCAAAGTGAATCTGCCAGCATGGGGTGGCATGATCGACTAAGAGGATCTCCTCATCAGGAAATCCTAGATCTAGTGGCTGGTCTGCGGAGGTTGGGTGGGTAGCTAAGAAGTCTGCCAATGCCTGTCCTTTGACGGCCTTCTGAGGTACAAACCTGATGTTGAACTGCTGGAGGATCACCACCCAGCATGCCAATCGGCCGGTCAACATAGGTCGGTTCAGGATGTATTTCAGCGGGTCTGCCCGAGAGACCAGTTGTATCTCGTGGTGCTGCAGGTAGTGCCACAATTTTTGCACGGCAAATACGAGCGCTAGGAAGCTCTTCTCAATGGGAGAATATTTAATTTCCGCATCGAGGAGCATGCGGCAGAGGTAGTAGAGGCTATTCTTTGTTCCCTCGTTGTTCTTCTTGGCAAGAAGTGCGCCGAGGGATCGCTCCAGGGCGGTCACGTAAAGGACCAGCGGCTTTCCGGAAACGGGTGGCATCAAGACCGGAGGCTGCAACAGATATTGCTTGATTTCCTCAAAAGCGATATGGCACTCTTCGTCCCATTCATAAGCAGTGTCTTTCTTCATGATCCGATAAAATGGCTTACACTTGCCGGCCAGATTCGCAATGAATCGACGTATATAGGCTAAGTGGCCTTGGAGGCCTCGAAGCTCCTGAATATTATTCGGGGGAGGCATATGACTGATGGACTTTATCTTCTCTGGGTCTATCTCGATTCCTCGATACCTAACAATGAATCCAAGAAACTTTTCGGAGGTGACCCCGAAGGCACACTTCAACGGGTTCATCTTCAAGTGGCGAGAACGAAGGAATTCGAACACTTTCTCAAGGTCTCTGAGATGGTCCTGGCACTGACGAGATTTAACCACTAGGTTGTCCACGTAACACTCCACCAGTGTCCCAAGGATCGGCTTGAATATGCGATGCATAGCCCATTGATAGGTGGCACCCGCATTCTTCAGGCCGAAGGGCATAACCTGGTAGCAGAAAGTACCCTGGGGGGCCCTGAAGGCAGTGAACTCTTCATCCTCGGGGGCCATCCAGATCTGGTTGTACCCGAAGTACCCATCCATGAAAGAGAGGGCTTGAAACCCGGTCGTGGCATTGATCAACAACTCTGTCATGGGAAGGGTAAAATCATCCTTCGGACAGTGGTGATTGAGATCGCGGAAGTCGATACAGACCCTGATCTGCCCGTTCTTCTTCCTGACTGGCACAATGTTGGATAGCCACCTGTGGTACTGGACTTCATTGATGAAGTTGGCTTTGATGATCTTATCAACTTTGGCCTCAACCGTGGCACCGTGAGAGGGTTTCATCTTTCTAGGAGGCTGCTTGAACCCGCGATGGTTCGCTGGAAGGCCAAGGTGGTGGATGGATACCTGGGGATCTAGTCCTGGCATCTCGTCATAACTCCAGGTGAACACATCACGGTTCTGTTTGAGGAAGTCTACGTACCGTTGCTGTTCCTCGGGGGGGCATAGCGGTGCTGACCAATGTGGGTCTCGGGTCCGCCTTGCTACCGAGGTTCACCTGCACTAACTCGTCGACCGTGGTGGAGACTCCCTCCTCAAAGGCAGGAGGAGCATCTTCCATGTCCTCCTCTCTTCTCGTGGAGGGATCATCCATGGAAGGAGCCATTTTGGGGCTTCCAAACCCTGATGGGAAGCTGGTGCTGGCTTGGGCGGTAGAGGTCGTCACGTCAGGAGACTCATGCACTGCGAAGACCATGGCGACAAAGGCGGTTGATCCAATCCCATCTGGCCTTCGGCTCAAGGGGTCATGCTTTATGATATCAAAGTGGTAGTGACGCGTTGGCTTGAGCCGGTCGACTCCGGTCCGGTGAAGCAGACACGTATGATGTACTGTCGTTGCCATGAGCCCAACGTCCCGATATCGCACAGGGGTAGGAGGCTTTGGGATCACCTGAACCTGGTTGGTGTAAGAGTACGAGGTAATTTCCTGCCGTCGCTTGGACCTAGAAATGTGCCTCCCTCTGGTACCCGAAACAACAAAGCACTACCCCATGTCGGGGGTCGTGGCCTCCAACCGATGGATTGGGAAGACATATGCGTCGTCCAAACCTGACCAGGGATCACTTGTGACAGTGGCGGGCTCAACATCACCTGCCAGGATCTGCTTGTCCTTGCTCTTGTAATAGTCAGCATCCAGATAACGGGATTCACAAAAGGCAAAAGGAGACGCATCCCCTTGGAGCACGCCCACTCGACCCTTAAGGGATTATTTGAGGCACTGGTGATACGATGAGGGGACTACTTCATGAAGGTGGAGCCACAGCCTGCCCATCAACGCGTTGTAGGCGGTGTCCTGAGAGACAACCATGAATTCGGTATTGGCAATTAGGCTGCCGAACTAGGTCTTCAGACGAATCTTGTTGAGTGGAGTTTTCTCGGTCCTGTCATACCCCTGGATCTTGAGGTCGGAGGGAGTTAAATTATCCTTAGACAACCCTAGTTTCCGCAGCATCCGGGTTGGGATTAGGTTAATCCCGGAACCCGTTTCAACAAGACAGCGGCGGACTTCCATGCCATTTAACTGGTCGGTGATGTACAGTGGGAGAATGTGCCCATGTATGGGAAGGTCTTCATCTTCACCGGAAAATGAGATAACCGCCTGACATTCAGCATCCTCAATCGCCTCGGTGTGGAAGGCTTCTACGGCCGCCACCTCCGTCTCAAACTGGAGGGGGCTCCTGAGAGCCTCGGTGAGCACCTCACACATTTTAGACGATAGGAGAAGGGCCTCAAGGATAGAAAGCCTTGCCAGAATGCTGGCCAGGTGCTTCTATACATCATACTTTTGAGCCAAACGCGAGCTTCTACTTACAGGAGGCTGCTCTGCAATTGGTGGCATGAAGGGCCCTGCCGGCGGGACCGGTGACTGACTGGTACTAGACATGTCTCGCTGTTCACTAGTCGAAGCCCGGGAAGTGGCTGCCGGGTTAGGACTGGAAGGCTGTAGTCAGCCAGTGGCAGGGCTGGGCTGGTTGCAGCACGGCCGAGGTGGTCCTGCCTGATCCAGCAACACAAATGGTGGTGGAGGAGAACCTGTCGACACCAGGTGAGGGGACCGCGTGTGCTGATCTCTGTATCGGTCCTGCTGCCTGGTCTCAGTAGCGTGCACGGCCTGACTAGAGGTGATGACTGCCGTGCCCTGGCGATTCACGTAGCCACGGCTCTGCCGACATTGGCGATGGCTCAGGACATTGGGGAGGTCCGCCTGGCATTCCTCATCATCGGGAGTCAAAAAGGGATTTACCAACTCTACGGTGTTAACCGAAGTGTACCCCGGGATTTCACTCGAGGAGTCATCCACTACCGAATGGAGTCTCGGAGGGATCCCCATCTCTGGGGGCATAAAATCACCAAGTGTGTGGGAAGATGACGGCGCTGGTAGGGCGCGTTCTTTCTTCTTGCGCTGCCACTTGCTCTTCTGGGAAGAGGTAGGTCGGGACGACGATGCCAAAGCGGCGCTCGTAGATTATGAGGGCTCTGGCTGACTCAGGCGGGCACGAATGATGCCATGGGCATGGGTGACCGTCCTACGGGTCATCCAGTCGTTATACTTCCGGGACCCATGGTCAGAAACCTGTTCCCACTCATCCTTGTTGCCACTGCTGCCATCTGATCTCACGAAAACACCTGCCACTTGCGCCGAGGCTGGGCCCAACCTGACTATGTTGTTGTCAATCTGTTCTTGGAGCCTGTCCTTGAACACATAGCATCGTTGGATGGTGTGACCTAGGATCCGGTGATAAGGGCAGTAGTTAGGGTGATCAGTGAGACGCGCCTCTTCTGGTTGTCGGCACTCAGGTAGTCGCACGATCTTCTACTCCAAGGCGCTACAGAAATAATCGGGGACCTGGGCCTCGTCAAATGAGTAAGTCCGATTCCTTCTGTCTTGAAAGGGGGCTCTTGGAGGATGACCATGACCCAGGGCCGGAGGATCATGCCGAGGAGGCGGATCCTGATTATCTTTCCTGGGTGGTGGCGGTGCGTTACGTGGAGGCGCCTGCCGATTTTGAGGCGGTCGCTGCGGGGCCGGAGGCTGTGCCTGTGGGGGTGGACCCCTATGGGGCTGCTGAGATGGCCTTACTAGTAGAAACTATAGCTGTCTGGGGGCCTCTATCTAGGCCACATTAGCGGGATCGGCTCTGGTGGCTCTCCTTTCAGGGATTACAGGAGGTAGCGGGCGTGCCTGACTGGCCTGTTGCAGGGCTTCTTCAAGGTTTTGAGCCTTGTCTGAGAAATCCCAGAACCCTCCAAGGTAATTCTGAGTGATCATAGAAGGAACCAGATCTACCTTGATGTTCCCTACACACATTTTCAGTAATATCTCCTGAGTTAGTGGCATGTCAAGGGAGTACGTGAGCCCCTTCCACCGGGCGACGAAGTCCGCGACCCGCTCATCGGGCCTTTGTTTGCACCTGAAGAGGTCTGTAATGTTTGTCTTTCTAGTTGTGGAACTAAACTGGTAGAGGAATTTCCGGTGAAGTTCCTCCCATCTAGTCACAGACCCAACAGGGAGCTGGTTGTACTAGACGAATGTTGGTCCTTCCAGTGTCTGAACGAAGCAACGGAGCTTGGCAGCCTCCTGCTGCGCCAGAGTCCCTAACATAGGCCCGCACCTCGAGTTGAAGTGGTCCAGGTGTTGTGGAGGGTCTCCGGTCCTGTTAAAGGGGGCGAAAGTGGGGTTCCCAAATCCCTGCGGGGCTGGCATATCATCCACCCACGCTGGGTATGGCTTGTCGTCCGGTGGGATTGCCACCTGCCGAGTTTCCAGGGCCTCTAGGCGGGTGATGAGTGCTTCCATTAGATCTTCCGGATGCGGATTTCTGTCCTGACGGGGATCTCTAACCACAAACGCATTTCCAGGCTCTTCAATCTGGTAGTCAAGCTCAGCAGCTCGCGGGGCGGCTGGCAGAGCGACTCTCGGGGTAGTGGGAGGAAACCGAGTAGGGTCCCCCAGGTGATTACACTGCTCAGGAGGGTTCAGTGAAACATATCGCGCCCTCTTTCCATGGGCTCCAGCCTCTCCCCTGTCAGCGAATGCAACATGGTCGCGGTTTCCCGGGGGAACCTCGGTAAGGGGTAGGTGCTTCTGCCCCTGCTGTCCTGGTCTAGGGTTACTGTAGTCAGGTCGCCGCTCTGCAATGTGTTCGGCCAAGATCTCATCAACCAGCCTCTTTTGCTCAGCAATCTGTTGGCGTAGCATGGCCTTCTCGGAGTCTTCCTCTGCCTTCTGCACTGAGGAAGATGGGTCGGCGAGCTTGACAGACCCGACGTGCTCTTTACCCTTTCCGATGTTTCGTCTCAGTGCTAGTGCCTCCCTGGGTACAGGGAGACCTAGGAGGCTCCTCTGTTGGTGAGTAATCCTCCCAGATGGGTCCAGTAGTGTCTTTTCCTCAGTGGGTGAGTCCCCATCGAGGAGCTCCACACTGTTTCCCTCATTTGAAAGGTCAGCCATGTTGACCGCCACTTCCCTTGACGACATTCCCTCGGGGCCGCCCAGTGAATCGGGCTGTCGGCGGATCTCATAGAAAAGAAGGGTAGAATACTTCCCCCATCCGCAGACATGCACGTGGGGGGTGGATTCCTCAATAACCTTGCGGATTACTTGAAAAATCTGGATGCATTATTGCTGGAGGGACCTGTGGTGGCCTAGTGACTCGGGGTACCGAACCACAGGGAGCGCTTCCAGGTCGACCTGACGGCACTGCTCACCGATATCCTCGAGATGTGATTGACTACTAGGATAAGGTGCTCGCTGATGGAAAAGACGGGAGTGAGTCACCTGAAGAGTCTGGCGGAAAAATTCAAACTCTCCCGTGGTGAGTGACTCTGGCATATCAAAATCCGACCCTGCGACTGGCCAAAACTTCTCAGGGAAGTGACCCACTGCGAGGATGGTCCAGAAGCTCCATAACTCCATTTCTGGGTCCGGGCCTTACTTCCCTTGCTCATCAACCAAGAATGGCCATGGAACTGGCAATGGTGCCGAGGCAGGCCACCGGGCCGGTGGGCTGGACGGTGGGGAATACGGCGAACATGCCGATTGGTCGCTGATCCCTGAGTCTTCCTCCAGGGGCTGCAGTTTCCTGGATGCCACATCGTGATAGGATGGGCCGGAAAATGGGCCTCCTATCATAGCATCGGTGCTTGCCGAGGGTGTTTCACGTCGCGACTCTTCTTTCGGTCCCCAGAAAAGTTTCCCACCCTCCCTGACTGAGGCAGAAGGTGCTTCCGGGGAGGCCAGTGGTAACTGCGGGTCTGACCCCTGGGGGTACGCCAAGTCCTCGTCCTCCTGGATATACCTTCGGAGGGAGGAGGGAATCATATGGATCTCTCATTCGGGGAGTACGAGACTGATGCGCCGCATCCCCATCCCTGCCCTCGACTCAAAGGGTTGGGGGGAGGTTCCATCGTCGAGTCGTATTCCGCCTCAGAGTTTGAGAAACGGACTGGTCTAATTTTTGTCCGGACTCCCCTGACATTCCTCTTACGGTGACGACGCCCCACCTTCCTGCCCCTGGGTTTCTCCTCAGGGTAAGGATGATTTCCTTCAAGGAGTCCCTTGGCTGTAATAGTGTTGGGGCAGGGGGGACTGAAGGCCGGGGTGCGAGAAGCACCGGGACAGATGTCGAAAGGGACATGGGGAGGACCTCCACGCGAGTGAGCGACTGGATACGCAACGGCTCCATACTCGCAGCCAGCGGTAGGGGGAGTGACCTCATACCCAGTGCAGTGGGCGCTGGAAAGATTCATTCCCGGAGCGTAGACGTCGTGAAAAAGCCTTCTTCTTTCCAGATCAATGGCACGGAATGAGCCTTCATGGTGGGTGGCACTACTGTGGATTGGTCCGCGGAAGCCATTGCATGTTCCCGCAACCAGGAGAGTCAACCCAACCTGTCTGTAGGGTGGTTGGGGTTTCGATCCCAGTCGGTCATGTGACTGCCCCTGCTCAACGCGTGCGGGGGTCTGGTAATAGGATTCAGTAGTGGCTTGAGCCATAGTGGTTGCTGACGTTGGTGCCCCGGGACAGGCATCCCCTTCCGATCGTGCCTGACACTGGCATCGGGTCAGCTGGGTTGGAGTCGGTGGTGCGGGAACGAAGATTGCCTGCTCCTCGGCCCGAGGAGTCGGGCGGCGGTGTCGACGTAGCCTGGTGGGGATTCTTGCTGTTAACCCCTGGGACGGGTCTCCGATCGGACGGACCCGGAAATCCCCCACCTCATTGGCGTAGGGGAGGGATGTGTCAAGGCACTCCGAGGATAGTCTCCCAAAGCGGTTGAACGTCGGAGTGGGGAGCGGCGGCTCCCTACGCGGCCCTTGGGGGCGGAAATGATGGTGAGTCGCAACCACCTCTAGATCCAAACGGTCCATGCCCCTGGTGGGGATGATCCCTTCCTCATTGTACCTACGAACGAAGTCGTTGATCACCCTTCACTGGATAATTTTTGACGGGGATAGGGGGCGTGAGCACCCGACAGTTGCGGAAATCGGAGCCGGAATGACTATGGAAAAGGCAGGACTGCGCGGGGTGGCCGTGTCGGTACTACCCCTGCGCCGATGGGCAGGTGGTGATAGAGCTCCGGATGCAGTGATCTGATTCTTGGAAGCAGGGAGATAAACCCATTAGTACTAACAGGAAAAGAAATCGACAACCAATAGCCCAACGTCATTCCGTATTCTATGTCCGGTGAGAGGTATCCACGCTGACGACGTCACAGAACAGAGTGATCAACATCCTGACTACCTCAACCCCTGGCGGGTTTCGCGTCTCGGTGATAGGTACCCGAACCTGGTGACATGCTAATCTTCCAACACCCCGAACGCTACCTGCCTCCATATTGAGGAGAAGAGCTTCACGTCGGGTTCACCATTTTCTGTTTCTAACACTTTTAGATCGAGGTGCGCGCATGTGTCCGTCACGTATGGGAGTACGCGCGGCTTGTTGCCCTGCATTCCCGCTTTCCAAAGGCGGGCGGCATCTGTTCCTTATTTAGGGACGTCTGCTCCTTGATCGAAACCGGGATGATGGGATGTCGGTTCTTACTTCCGTGGATTCCTTCTCGGAGCTCTTCACCTATTCCGGGTCTCCATCATAGATTTAAGACGGGTTCGTGAAGCTTGTTCCCGACGCCATATCTTCATGGACGCCAGTTAATTACACTGCTTCTGTCGAGACGCTCCAAGGGATCTTGTCGGGGCAGCAACCTTTGGTGAGGAGAATGGTCACGTTGGGGTGTCGTTGTCACATATTGACGCTGGGGATTGGAATGTCTATCTTATGTCCCTTATCACAGGGATTCTCGAGGGCGCGGAAGCCCGAGTCATCCCACATCGAACGCGGGGATTGTGTACCATCTGAGGTTTTCCTCAGCTTCCCATGTTTAACACGGGGTATGCCATGAGTTTAACATCTTGCGAAGATGGATCGGACTGATTGGAACACTGGGAGTGGATCAGATTGAAGGACCCCCTAGGGGGAACACCGATGTCGGGGCCAGCACGTAGGCGGCTTCCCGGATACCATGTAGTGAGGTGGGGTGGCATGATCTCACCGGGATGTGGCGGATCGGGTAAGGATCAAGATGGATGATGGAGTGACGGGCTTGAACCTCATGGAGGCTTCCTACGTATCCCCATGGCAGGGAATCAAAGTCCGCATAGTTCGGTGGTACGGTGGGACACCTGGAGAGGCGACCCGTGAGAATGAATGCATGGATTGGAGCCTGGAGGAAATAAGATCTTTGGGCTAGGGCATGAGCTTCCCAAGGCACGTGGGTTCGAGGGGAAAGTCAGGATGAGACGTGGGTGTGAGACATGGGGCTTACGCTCTGAGACAACCCAAGAGGGGGAATATGGGGCTTACGCTCTGAGGCGGCCCATAATGGTGTTGGTGAACCGACGTGAAGGGGTCGGAACAACTGAGCGATGATATTGAACCTCGTGGAGGCTTCCTACGTACCATTCATTAGCACGGATCAAAGTCCACATAGTTTAGGGCATACAGTTTAACGTCATGTGGGGCGAGATACAGTTTAACGTCATGCGGGACGAGATACAGTTTAACTTCATACAGGACGAGATACAGTTTAACTTCATGTGGGAAGAGAGAATTTGGGGCTTATGCTCTGAGGTGGACCAGAGTGGATATGGGGATTACGCTCTGAGGTGGCCCATGGTGGATATGGGGCTTACGCTCTGAGGCGGCCCATGGTGGATATGGGGCTTACGCTCTGAGGAATCCCATGGTGGATATGGGGCTTACGCTCTGAGGCGGCCAAGGTGGATATGGGTCTTACACTCTGAGGCGGCCCAAGGTGGTCGGGGAATCGACTTGGAGAGGTCGGAACGACCGGGTGGTGGGCTTGAACCTCGTGGAGGCTTCCTACGTACCATGCGTTAGCACGGATCAAAGTCCACGTAGTTCGCTGGGATGGGGCTTACGCTCTAAGGCAGACCAAGGTGGATGTCATGGTCAATGCATGCTCTAAGCCCACGTGAGTCATGCTCGGTGTGAGAAATAAGAGGCAGCAGGGACCAGATGATCACGTCGCAAAGGGTGCATCTATGAGAAGCAGAAAGGGGCTTATGCGTTGAGCGGCCCAAAGAGGAAACAGGGGCTTACGCGTGGTTAGCGGCCCTTGGTGTCGGGGATTACTCCAGGATAGAGGCTCGTGGTGCGACAAAGCCCAATGGGGAAGAGACTCCACTGGCCTTGGTAGGGGGGAAGTACGGAGATGCACGGGTGCAACCTTCCGTTGAGAGGCTAGGGGCTTATGCTCTGAGGCAGCCCTTCCCCCGTGGACAAACGCCACTCCGACAAGGAGGATCTCATTCCATGTGAGGAAGAGTCCATTCCTGTGGAGACGAGTGGGCGTAAAGAATTCCTGAGCCGGGGGGACCCTTCGTGCGAAGCACGGGGTCAGACCATAGTTTAACGTCATGTGTTAAGGACAAGGTGCTTAGCAGTTTAACGTCCTGCAGCTTGGACGAGGTGGGTTCACTCCACACCCCTAGGGATTACATGCCCAATGCCCTCTACCCCTTGTGGGAGGGAAGGCATCAGCAAGGTCTTAGTAAAGGGGGGCCGCAGGGCGAACCATCGAGGGGTCCACGTTAGCGTGGCTATGTGAAGAAGCAATAGTTGTTAGCATGCCTATGTGGAGAAGAATAAGGCAAAGCAATGCAACGGGAAACACCACCCAAGGAACCTTGAGGTTACTTCGTACGAGCCTGGAAGGCCGTATGGGAAAACAACGCATGGCGCGCTTTCCCGGTAGGGAAGACATCAGATGCCGGCGCGGAGAGGCAACCAAAAGGGTCCTGGGTGTTGCGCGCAAAGAGAAGGTTTGCATGCAAAACACTGGGATAGCGCGCAATAGGGCCAAGGATTGCGTGGATAGGTGATTGCGTGCAAGGTATTGCGCGCACAGAAGGGGATTGCACGCACGGGGAAAGGACTGCGTGCAAGGGAAGAACCCGGAAGAGGGGGAAAATTCACTTAAGCCAGTGGAGTTGCGCGCAAAGGCGAACCCTGGGGAAAGGTTGCGTGAAAAGAGGAATTACCTGGAAGTCATATTGCGTGCGGAAGGAGTCTAATTGCGCGCATGAGAGCCATTCGGAATTCTGCAACCCCAAACCGTTTGGGGTCTCCTTCTATTTATAGGCATCGGCCAGCGCGGAATTCAGGTGGCGTGCGAAATGTTCCACGCTGGGAACCGTCGGCGCGCTAAATTTCATCGTGAGGAACCGGGGCGTGCAAAATTGTGTGCCTCACTGGCTTGATTACGCGAATCCCAGGGATGCTTCACGCACACATCATTCTTTCACGCAAGTCATCCTTTATTTTGTGCACCACTTCTCGGGCCTCTAGACCGGGCCTCTGATTCCGAATATGACTTCGCTTTTCCATTTCGAAACTTCCTCTAGAAGTTACAGAATTTTTCGGAATCTACAAACATCCTACCACCTTCTTAGGGTATGGTGGTCCTCATGCTGTAGATTCATAGATAGAAGATATGATATCCATCTTTTACCATCTTTATATGCCTCTAGAGTGGAGGGTTGAGCTTAATGTATATATGCTTCTTGAATCCGCCAAGCATTGGTGGGATGTTGTTTCTCAGTCAAAGCATTACCAAGATATGGTTTGGTCAGACTTCCAGACAGATTTCTATGATCACTTCTTCCTTTAGACTCTAATAGAGGATCATTCCAGTGAGTTCTTGCATCTTTTGCAGGGATTTATGATGGTACTAGAGTATTTTACTCGCTTCCATGAGCTTCAACATTTTGTTATATCTCTGACTGGTGACAAATTGATGACTGCGAGGTGTTTTGGGGATGGGGTTTGGTATGTTGTCCGATCATAGGTGAACATATTTTAATTGACCACCATTATAGAGATAGTGAACCAAGACTTTATTACTGAATGAAATCTCAGAGAAGTTGGTCATGTGAGCCAGGGTGGTTCAGTTCCGAAGAAGGGTGATGGTTCTTCAGGAAGTCGAAAGCATTGTTTCGAGGGTGAACATGGAGGTAGTTCCATCTAGATGGAATTAACTAATAGATATATCATATTTCATTAGTATGGAAGGATCAGACATAAAAATCCCTAGTACATGAGGAACCTGATGGAATGCCGAGCTTGCGGTGGGATGGGTCACCTTCAGCGCTTCTATCATACTTTTCCTCTAGCATATGGTGGAAGGGGGTCCGTACCAACACCTCTATCAGGTACAGGATCTATGGTACCACATTAGGCTAGGAGTTTTTCTTCCACCGACCAATCAGGATGAGGCATTGGAGGCTATGGAGGAGTCAGTTAGACTTTAAAACATCAGTGTCAGTGGAGCGGATATGCTCAGGCTAGTCAAGAAGCATCTCAGCGACGGGGTTTAGGCCTTATGTATACAGTTCATCTATATCCCATTGAGTAGATTCTAGGTCCATCTACTATTATAGGTACTATTCTGGTATCCACTACTTTATTTTATACCATTTTCGATATAGGTGCATCACACTCTTTTATATCTGTTACTCTTGTGGAAAGTCTTGGCCTTGTAATTGATTACTTATGTGGTGTTATGTCCCTTAACACACAGCTAGGGGTCATATCATAGGGAATACACTAGTTCTAGGAGTTCCCCCTTGAAATAGGTGGATACTGCTTCTTCTGGAATTTCTTTATCCTTGAGATGACTAGTTTCGATGTCATTCTTGGCATAGAATGGATCATTCTTTATTGTTCCCAAGTGGATTTCTATTATCATCGAGTGTCCTTCAGATCACCCAATGGGAACATGTATGTATATAAGGGTGAATGGGATATCCAGATAGATCGAGTTGGATCCAAGCGTATAGATCTGGGAAGAGTGAAAGCTCGGTTATCGAGTCTCTTTATAAGCGATCAGGGAATACAGTTAGTGGAATTCCCACTTATTGTGGATTGTTTCAGGGATGTCTTCCTTGATGATTTATCTAGCTTACCTTCCATGAGAGAGTTTGAGTTGACCATCAATATAGTTCTAGGAGTGGCACCAGTGTCCATTCTTCCTTATAGGATGGCTCCTACAGAGCTCCAAAAACTCAAGAAGCAGCTTGAAGATCTCGAGGATAAGGGTTTTATCAGATCCATCACATCTCCAAAGGGTTTGCCTGTCCTTTTCGCCAAGAAGGTGGATGGTACTCTTATATTTTTCACCAATTATAAATGGTTGAACCAACTTAAGGTGAAGAATATTTATCATTTTCTTCACATAAACGACCTTTTGACCAGCTCTAGGGAGAAACTAATTTCTTTAAGATCGATTAGAGCTCAGTCTATCATCAGGTGCATGTAAGACTATCAAATATACCACCTACAACATTATATATTTGGTATGTCTTGTACGAGTATTTAGTTATGTCGTTTGGTCTGAAAAATGTTCTAGAAGTATTTATAGCTTTGATGAATTGGGTTTTCCACCCATAAATTGATTCCTTCATGGTAATCTTCATAGGAAACATCTTAGTGTATTCTCTCTCTAGACATGGTTGTTCCAATCATCTTGAGATTGTGTTAAATACACTAAGAGAGCATGATATATATGTGAATCTCAAAAAAAATCCTCTTTTGGATCAATAAGGTTCACTTATTGGGTTATATCTTATCTAAGGCAGGCATATCAGTTAACCCAGATAAGGTGAGCTCAGTAGTTTCCTGGGAACAACCCAAGAATGTGTTTTACATATGTAGTTTCTTGGGTATTTATGGCTATTACAGGCATTTCATCCATGATTTCTCTTGATTATTAGTGCCTTTTTCAACCCTGACTAAGAAGGGATTGTGGTTCATATGGTCTGAATTTTGTGAGAAATCTTTTCAGGTGTTAAAGGGAAAACTCATGTCAACTCTGATTCGGATTCTTCCTAATCTGGGTAGAAGTTATAAATTCTATTGTGATTCTTCAAGAATTGGTCTGGGTTCAGTTCTAATTCATGGTGATCGAGTCATGGATTATGGATCTCATCAGTTGAGGCCTCATGAGTGGAACTATCCTATGCACAACCTTGATCTAGCCATTGTGGTTAATTCTTTGCACTATTGGAGGTTCTATCTTCTATGTGATAGGTCCGTTCCTTACACAGATCATGAAATCATGAAATATATATCCACACAACTATAATTGAATATTAGGAAGTTCTTGTGGGTAGAATACCTATATTTATTCAACTTTGAGTTTCCTTATACCCATGGTAAGGGTAATGTCGTAGTTGATGCATTGAGCAACAAGACTCAAACACAAGACATCCAAGCAGCCAGCAGTGAGCGGTAGATGATGGATATGTTCTCTAATTTGAATCTATAGGTTCTATACTAGCACGAACAACCAATTCTAGTAGCTCTGGTAGTGATGTATTCTCTTTTGGAGTGAGTTTGAATGCGACATTCGTCTGATCTAGAGGGACTCATTTTGAGGGAAAGAGTCACAGGAGAGAAGTTGCCTCCTGGTTGGTTTTTTGATGGCACTGATACCCTGATCTACCATGACTGTGTATGAGTGACTTCAAATATATGGGAAGAGAAAATGAGGGAATCGCATGCCTTTGTTTGGGCAGTTCACCCTAGGATTACCAAGATGTATAGAGATATGAATCATCGGTATTGGTGGCTAGGTATGAAGAATCAAATAGCAGGTTTCATCACTCAGTGCTCCACCTGTCAGCAGGTGAAGGCACTAGTGACCTATCAGACTTCTATAACCTCTATCCATTCATAAATGGAAATTGAATGATGTCACCATGGATTTCGTTACAAGATTTCATAGATCTACTTGAGGCGGTGATGTTGTATGGGTGATTTTTTATAGGTTGACCAAAGTCACATACTTCCTACCTATCTAAAATACCTTCTCTATTGATGAGTTAAGTATGATATATATATGGTATATAGTGCGACTTCATGGTGTTCCATATTCTATCATATCAGACCAAGATTCCTGCTTCACATTGCAGTTTTGGAAAGGGTTATAGAAGGAACTAGGTTCACAGGTGCTCTTGAGTACTGCATATCACCCTCAGACCAATGGGTAGTCTGAGCATAATATTCAAGTGTTAGAGGATATGTTATAGGCACATATCCTTGATTTTAGAGGTTTTTGGGAGAAACATATTCTTCTAGTTGAGTTTTCCTATAATAGTAGCTACTGGGAAATGATTCAGATGGATCTATATGATTCCCTCTATAGTAGACCATGTCATTCACATATATTCTTGATTGAGGTAGGTGAGGCAGATCTACTGGGTCCTCATCTCATTCAGGAGACTTTTGGGAAAGCACAACTAATTCAGAATCATATGGCTATATCTTAGTCCAGGAAAAAATCTTATATTGATAGTCGTCGTAGACCTCTTGAGTTCAAGGTGGGACATCAGGTCTTTATACATGTTTCACCGAGGTTGGATCATAGATAAATCAGGAGACAGGGAAAGTTATCACCAAGATATGCCAGGCTATTCGAGATAGTAGAGAGAGTTGGGAAGGTATCCTATAGGTTTTTATTACCTCATAGGTATCATGTCATGCATGAGGTCTTCCACATATCTTAGCTTTGACATAATCCAGACCCATCTCATTCATTTTACCCAGATGATATGGTGCTTAAGGTGGATTCATCCTTCAAGGAGCGTCTGACTGGTGTTGTTGATCGTAGCATGAAGGTTCTGTGAGGCAGGTCAGTTCCTCTGGTCTGGGTGCTATGGAATCTTGGATGTGTTTAGGAAGAGACCTGAGATTGAGAGGTCAATGTACGTGCGTAGTGGATGAAACTTTTCTCAGATGATGTTTCACTACCCTCAGAATGGAAACTCAAGGATTGTCTTAAGGATGTGGGTCATAACATATCAGCTTTATCTAAGGTATGGACCATTTAAGTTATTTTGTTTTAATTCCTTAAAATAAAATTTTATAGGTTCCAAGTAGTGGGCAGACTCACGGATTGTGTACGGTTATTTTAAGTCATGTGCTTGGCCCGTGCGCAGTGTTTTATGCGCATAAAAATAAAATAGGGGTTTTCTCTTTTATTTCATTTTTATTTTATTTTATTTTATTTTATTTTTCTTTTACTTGTTTTTTTTATTTTCCTTTATTTTTTTCCTTCCTCTCTCATTTATCTCCTTCCACGCATGGCCTCCCTCCCCTCTTGGGCATGGTGGCCTCCTCCTCCATGGCTCTCCTGGGGTTTTGCAATTTCTCCCCATTACTTCTCTGATTTCATCATCATCAGAAGCATTGTAAAGATTTCAATAAGCTATATCATCCAAACTCTTCTATTTCAAGTTGCTCCCAACATCCATTGTGAAATCTTTTCATGATAAATTTTTTTCTTATTTTGGGGGTTTTGTTAATTATTATAATTTGTCCCATTTTAGGTTGAATCAAATCTTATTACCTGATATGTGGAGTACCACGTTGTTGAGGTAGGGTATAGACTCTTTTTCTCACTCATTTCATGTCTTTTTAACATCGTGTTGTTGTATCGCTTGTCATAACCTTCCAGGTAATCTTATTAAGGTATATTAAATTATTCAGGTCACTTTTTAGTGTCTGTAGTGACCATTTTTAATAGATAAATCCACTCATATCAGGTTTTCCTTGTCTTAGGCCACCCCTTTGTGTTCGTCATCTATTTTGGATTACTTTTCCCATTTTTTTAAATATAGAATCTACCTTGGTTGTTTGTGACGCCTTGGTTAAATGCTTCGGATTGATTAAATGAATTAAGAAGGGTGTTGATCCATTAATTGGTCAATTGTCAATGTATATGCTAAAATAATTGTTTATCCCGTGTATAATTCCATAATCCTTGACATGCTTAAAGATTAATTGTGAATAGAAATTTCCTTAGATTTAAATGATTACTTTATTTTTACATGCCATGTATATAATTTCTCATGTTTGGTGTTTCATTCATAATGCAATATTCCTTACATTTAAATGATTATGCAAGTTGGTTTTACACCTTTGTACCTTATCGTTTGATGTTAATTTCCTTTTTCCATTATCTTGTTCTTATTCTAAATGAGTTTTTGATGAATAAAGTCATGTTTTTATAATAAAATCCCTCCATCAAAGGTGTGTTGTATTCTAAGCTAAAGAGTATGGTTAGTGATTTAATGCTTGCTTGGCCATTTGGAGTTGGTGTTTCCTTATGATTTACACTATGTGTAATTGCTCACTTTATATTATGATGAGTTCTTTATTTTGTTTAGTGATCTTTACTTGATCCATTTAAAGGTATTGAACTGTATTAAATGTTTTGGTAATATTATTAGCTTTCACTATTGAATTTCATGTGATGACATGCAAATTATCAAATGATATTCTTTTTTCTTATGCCTTGATTATGATAAATTTGTATTGCATTTCACTATGACTTATGCCATTATAGATTACATTAAACTACAAAACCAGATTAAATGGTAAGTGTGTGGTATTGAGATGATTATTTGTTGGCATGAAATTATATATTTATGCATTTCCTTGATATGTTCCTTTCATTTTTGGTTCACTTGACACGGTTTGGGAGCGAACATGAGTTCTGTATTAAGGACTCATGGATGGACTCTCTGTGCTTGATGGGTTATGACCCGACGTGTTGAGGGTGATGCTTTTACTTTCCCTACAAGGGATTCACGGGAGGTTTATTATACTCCTCAATGATACTAATTCCCCAGGGGATAAACTAGGGATGGACCCATTGACAAGATGGTTACGTCATTCCTTGGGTGATACTTGGTCCCTTATATGAGATACTTGTGATGGACTCAGAGTCACCATACCTCGAGTGATACTAGGGACTCCTTATGGATCACTTGAGACAAACTCATTGGTATTGGATTATACCAGATGTATCATAGCGATACTTGAGATTCTTTTTAGATCATCAGGGATGGGCACAAACTCCAGCTCGGAATTTGATGGACTTGATTTGACTGCTTGAAATACATGAGATGCATCTACTATTATTATTACTCTAAGTTTTTTATTCACTTTTGATGGTTCTCTTTTTCTTATTATCACTTTTGGGTAATGACATGGGAATTAAACCCCGATCCAAAGCACAATCTTAGGGGTATGTCTTATTGGGTTTCCTCGCTTACCTTGGCCCCTTGTATTTATATTTTTCCTTTCACAGGTATACTCTTCAGACTTCTGACTTAGGCCAAAGAAAGTGGTACGGGATGGGTGTCTTCTTGGGAACTCGGACCAAGTTGCAGTTTAAATTTATTTATCTTCTCACACCTTATTATATATTGGCACGTTGATTTTTTTTATAGCATGAAATGAGAAATTCTAGACATCATGGGTTCCGACCTATTCGGATTTATATATCACACCCTACTCGGGTGTCATTTGGTACCTGAGTAGACTTTATGCTCGTAGGTATGGATAAAGGAGAAGCACACTGCTTTCGATGCTTGAGGTTTTTCTAACTGCTTGGGATGAAGATTTAGGGTAGAGGACCAAGCCTATTCTCAAGAAGATGTTGTAGCAGTTTTTTCTACTTTTTAGTTTTTGATATCATGTTGTTTATGCTTGTACCCCATTCCCCTACACTTCTATTTTCGTATAGACTCATAATATATTCCTCAACACTTATGTACCTTATATTATTATTTAGGTTTCATAGTTATCTGTTAATTCTGTTTGGGTTATTTATTTTCTTTTTATGTTGATCTGTGATAGAGTGCTGTCGTGGGAGCCCTCAAATGATTAATGTGATTTTGGGGTTCTTAGGTGCAGTAGAGTGGCTGACCAAGGTCGTCTCTCAAAGGAGGAAGTGAATTTAGCAACTTATTAAAGGGATTATAAAAAAAATAAAATAGAATAGAATAAAAACACTAATTGAAAAGATTGGGGTTGGTTATATTTTATGAATATAGAAGAAGTTTTCTGGAAGAAGATTGTATTTTTCTTTGTTTTTAGTTTTGAAATGAAGTTCGATTAAAATGACACAACAAAAAGATATTTTTTAGACAATATTTAAAAGACGTAATCGATCTAAATCTACCTATTTAATAATTTATTAATCATTATAATTTAAATTAATATTAACTTAAGTATGATCCCTTAATTTTTTAAATCCCAAACCCTACGAGAATTAACTTTACCACGAAGATGAAGAGAATTTAACCTTAGGCTAACTTCGAAACATGCAATCGCAACACCGTGCTTTGATTGATGTTATAAGATTAGATTATGGTCAGTGGTAAATTAAGGCACATAACCACTCTGGAAATGAGGATTAATTGAGTTTATAGATTGTATTTGAACTCTACAAATTGATCCCGTGTGGTTTTGAATTACCGGTTAAGGTTGCGCTCTCACAGTTCACACAATTCCCGACCTCGCGTGTTTTGTGTTAACTATTCAATTGCTTGATTAGTTTCATTTAAATTAAAAACTCAATTAATAGATCATAACATGTGAATTACATTATCTCATTTATTCAAAATAAATGAATGAAAAAGGATATAGGTTTATCGATTACTAAAAAGAACTACTCTTCCATGGGTGGAGTAATCATCGTAGAAGCGTTTTGCATGTGCAAAGGTTCATAATGGGTATAACCCATTAACGCTTCTACTCAAGAATTCCAGACCAAATAGGAAGATTAAGAGAAGAATAAATTTAAACAAAACAGAAGAAAAGAGAAGAAATAAAAGAAGAACAAAGAAGTTTATTACACAAATGAAAACATTACAAAATGAAGAAGAGAAGGAGGCTTCGATAAGGGGATCCTTGCTTCAAGAGCTACCCCTCTTACAATGGTTGGAGAATTTGGGTGAAAACAATTCTCCTCTGCCTCCAATCTCCTAATGCAAATCCTCACCCCTCCAAATGAGAAAAAAATCCAATTTATAGAGGGGAGAGGAGGAGAGGTTACAAGTGGTTTCAAGTGTGAATGTAGAAATTCAGCCAAATATTTTATTCCAACTTGAACCGCCCATTTGACCACCAAAATGCGTGAATTGTTCAGACTTACAGAAGGATAATATTTGCGGATATGGGTCATATATCTCCTCTAAAAATTTGGGCTTAATCCAGGATTAGATGAAGGAGTTATGGCCGAAATATAGAAGTTTCTCTATTCTGGAAAGTCCAGACCAACTTTGACTTCATGGCACATTTTCAACAAACAAATGCACTATTTAGATTTAGTGTCCTGAATAAAAGTTGTATATAAGTACGTTAGTAACACCTTTAAATAATTTCAAATTCAAATAATAAATATAAAAATATTTATTTTTGAAATACTACAGTGAATTATAAAGGGTTAAACTGGAATTTTCATCAAATATTCAAATGAATGATCTAATCCCAAATACTTTCTAATTAAACATATTTAACACAATGTGAGGAAATTATATCATTTATTATCAATACAATATTCAATAAAATAGTGTTTTATCAATCTTCTTATTCATATGATTCTTCTACTTGTTATATATTGTTTACCTCTATGTTATACCTAATCCTATGAGGTAATAGTATCCCCATAGGCACACCTAAGGCCCTTACCACTTTTGGAAGCCTCTAGCATTCGGGGAGATATTCTTGAGGTCATTTGGCCCACCGTCTTGGGGCCCAATTTAGTGTCACTGAGGGTAGGATTCTACAAATAATGATGTGCTTTAAAGATGTTTAAAAATCATATATTTTTTATATTATTTAATATAAATGTAATGTTTATTCATGTAAATAATCTTATAATCCTACTAAACTTCAAATTACTTTCATGTGCTCTTATGTATTCTATTGTCATGTAACGAAGGACTATATAATATGGATGACTAGATTTTGAAATTTTTTACCAATCGTTGTTATCGTGTTTTTCCATCATTGCGGGTTGCCTAGTCCGCTGACTTGTCTTATTTTTTCAAGATTCTATCATGCATTGATTGATGACACATGTGTGGTGTTCTTCTAACCATATGACGGCTCTTAAACATTCTCTTCATTTTCTCTTCACCTATTATTCTCAATCTATGATTACTTCTCCAAACCTCCAAGGTTTTATTTCCTCACCTCATTTGTGAATTTAGGGTTTCTAAAGAGTAGGTAGAGAATAATAGAAATAAAAGAAGGATATGAAGAATGAAAAAGGAAGCTTGGAAGATTGAATCTCAAACTACTGGAAGAGAAAGATCAATCAACCTATCTATAAATCTAAAAACCTGAATGAAATATTTTTATTTTTATCTTTTGGTTTATGTATAAATTTTTGAATATGCATTAAAATAATATTTAATTTAGGTTCATTTATCTTCCATGCAGTTTCATTAATAATAATTCATTATGAATGAATTAAATGGCTTGAATATTCATTGGATAGGATTTAATGAGTTAATTAAAATACAAATAAATATATATGGATACATTAAATATGGATCATGGGTTTCATTAAATGAAAAACGTCATGGATAGCTATATAAATATATGTGATCCCTCATGTTGCCAATAATTGATTATCTGCATGCCTCTCAAAGCTCTCTTTCCTAAATGGCCCGAAAGCCTTGATTTTTTATTTATTTTGGATAATCCCATTTTTAACTAGGTTGAGAGGGAACTCTTACATGACCCATAGGCCTGGTTGAACAAGGCCCAGTACCTAACCCAAAGGCCCATAGGCACAATGCCCAATACATGACCCGAAGGCCCAACCAAACTACACTTGAACTACTCCTTCCCAACATCTATATCATTGAAGGTGTCTACCTCCCCACCTTGCATTGTTGATCAGATATCATTGTCCCATACAAAGCTACATGGTGCCTAGTACCAATGGTGATTACCACACCCTCTCTTTCTTTTAATCTAGTTTGCTCTGCTCTGATGGCTGCTACTTGCTCTGGATCCTCTTTTGGGAACTACTCTGTGTCGTCTTCCTGGGCTGCTCCATGGTCTTTGTGGCCCAAAATCCCATGGCTTGAGGTGGACTGAAGGCCTTTTGGCCCAAATGCCTTTGGTGGCCCGAAGGCCATGTGGCCCGTAGGCCCAAACTAGTGGTCTAAAGGCCCAAATTGATGAATAGTTTTGACTGCAACAGTGCTGCTACAATACCTGCAACGGTACTACTATAGTAACTCAGAAATATTCCTCCACCAGGATTTGATCTTGGGTTTCATGCAGGCTTATGGGATGTGTTAACTACTCGACTACCACCCCAAATACCTCTCAAATCTCTATCCCTTCTCATAGCTTAGTCGTCATCTTCAGTAAAGACACTAGCACCTCTTCAAGTGTAAGGGGGTTCTCAGATCGAGATTGGGATCCATAGGCCAGTGTAATCCATTGGAGGTAGGAAGAATGTGTTTGTTGATACAGTGATATTCCTCAAGAAAACTCATTGGATAATATTACATTAGGTATCCAAAAACATACTTTTATGTTCTTCATTTATTACACATTGATTCCATAAAAATAGATCGTATATGTTTGGGTTTTTATTCTATTGCAATGTCCATGTGATAGATAATGAAAACCCAATAGTGGTATTAAAAGGGAATAATTATTTGATGAACCAACGTGTTCATTTTATTATTTAATGATGAACACATTTTACAAATTATAAAATGGGATATTTCAATCTGAGAAATAAATAAGAAAAATAATATTTATATTTAATAATTATATAAAAGGTTTATTTATTTTTTTATGTTATTTATGTTTATAAAATGGTTTATAAAATGGGAATAACATCAATGATCGAGGCTTAATGAAATTTGTTTTATTATAATTTTTCTAAATGAAAAGTTCATATTTATTACTCTTTTTTATGAAAATAAATAGAGTATTTATTTTAATTAGGAGAATTCAATTATGAATTAAATTATATTATTTATACTTTTTTTATAAATAATGGAAAATATATTTTGACATATTTATAAAATTTATAAAAGTTTTTTATAAATTATTTAACTATACAATGTTTATTGTTAATTGATAAATATTTTTGAATATGCATGGTTTCTAAATGTTTTATTAATCATCATACATGGTATTATGGGAATTTTTTAATTTATAAATGGTTTATAAATTAATTAATTTTAATTTTTTTATAATTAATTATATAAATTTTTATGAAATTTTTATTGAAAAAATATTCCAAATGTTAAATATTAATATTTAAAATACCTTTTACCAAATTAGTTGGTATGCCTTGTGATCTAAAATAGAATGTTTATTTAAGAACCATAATGGATAATTTATAAAATGTTATAAATTATAATGTAAGGCCAAAATATAAAGAATGTTATTTTTGAAATTATGAATCATTCATAAATAATTAATTTAAATTTGTTTGAATTAAAAGAGGACTCATTTTAAGTAATTATAAAAAAAATTGGTAAATAAATAAATTTATTATTTATAAAGAAAACTGAATTAATAATTGAATTAGATTATTTGTTAATTTTTTATAAATTATAAAAAGGTTTTATAGAATGTTTGTAAAAGTTAAAAAATGGGTTTTATAAATACTTTGTTTATTTAAGGATTACAAAAATGATTTATAAAATAGTTTATGAATCTCATAAATATGGTCAAAATGTTATAGGTTTTTATATTAATAATTATGAATTGTTCATAATTAATTAATTTGAAATTATTCAAATTAAAGGGAAATATTATTTAAATAAATTATTTAAACTACATCAAAAAAGGTTTTGATTGTTGATTTGATCAAATTTTTAAATAATAACTTGAAATTCCAAACAATAAATAATATGAAAGTGATCATATTGAATTGAGTATAAAAGAGTTTATATTCAAAATTATGGAATGTCCATAATGTTAGATAATTTATAAAAGGGTATATAATTACATTTCATTTATGGATTGTTCATAAATGGATATCTCATGTTTAAGTTTTGGATTTTTCATTTATTTATAGTTTATTCACTAATTTATTCATAGTTATAAATTTTTTATATTGTGAATGTGTATGTTTTAGTTTAATAGTTAAAATTCTTCTATGGGGTAGAGCCTTGCATTACCTACTATGTATGACTCCATAAAATTTAGTTTTCATCAACATTTATCTCAGTTTGTAATTAAAGTTATTAGCTTGAATTTAGTTGTTAGGCATAGTTTGTGTATATTAGCTTTTATAGAAATCACAAATTTAATTCTCACTTGAGTAAAGTCTCCTCGGGTAAAGGGACTTAGGGTCCGACCACCTAATGACATAGAGGCTTATTTATTTTCTAGAAAGGTGAATGGGGTTGGATATCTATCACTTCGAGCTTACTCATGTGGAGATTATCAATCACATTTTTCTCTATGCCTTTACATGAAAAGTTAATGTACCTTATGTATATGATGCATTCACATTTGAATGAATATTTTTAATTTCTATTTTTGGTGAGTAAAAAAAACGTGTAGGTAGTGTAAAAGTTACAAATTAATGTGGATTTAATGCTGGTTGCGCCCAAATTTGCCCTATAGGTATAAGCGGTCGTTGAAGTACATGTAGGGGTCGAATCCACAGGGACCGAAGAAGTAACCTTTAGAAACGCGTGTTTTATGGAGGTTGGGCTGTGAAGTGGCCAACTTAGGTTTGAATTGATTGGATAACTAATTATTTAATTAAAAGAAAAAAATATAACAATTACTTAGTCTAAAACAATTAATGGAGATGAGTTGATCTTAAGTTGTTACTAGGGTTAGATTGTATGTATTTATTTTCTTATAACATTTCAGATCACGAATTAAAGACGTATCAACAAAATGATATAATTCCTCAACATCATTCACCAATTTAATCCTTACAAAATTCCAAGGCTAATCACCAATGCACTTAGAGGATCAATTTAATGATGACTCCAAGGAATTGGATCGTACTAGAACTCGAAATGTGTCATTGTTAAAGTTAGCGAAGATGAAGAAGAAAATAATCATCAAATGGAAATCATAAAATAATGAAATTATTATAGAATTTTAAATCATAAAATAACATCCAATCTGCCCCATGCAACTCCCTAGGACCAACCCATAAGGGTTTAGCCCTCCATTGATTCTATGATCTCAAATAAAGCGGAAAGAAGACTCATAGGGGCGAATTAGAGAAGAAAAAGAAAAAAAACAATCACTCCACCGTTGTGTGAAGAGTTTCACAAAAGATAATGTGAATAACCCCACTCCCTAAGGAAACGGTATCAAAATAATATGAAAAAATATATAAGAAATTAAGAATAAGAAGATTATGATGATATTTTATTAATTAAATGAAGGTGAATGAAAAACTTACTTGGGAGAAATTGACGATGCCATTACAAAATGAATGCATACAATTCAAAGAAAACAAAAACTTCCATTCCAAACAAAAATATTCGATCCCATTACCTTCAACATAAGCTCCTTATATAGGAATATTTGGAGACTTAGATACACCCCCACAATAAATTACATCTCAATTAATTTAGAGAGTCAAAAGGATGGTGAGAAAATTAAGGGATTTTGACGTTTCAAAGTTGACCCGTAAATTTTGTCCAGATTCGTCCACCATTTTGATGTGTGAATTTGGAATTGAATTAGGTCGAATATTGAGAGGTCGTAGAGGAAACAGATTCTCTTAATTCTTTCCTCTATAAGTTGTAAAAATTTTAGGAACTTTAGAGCATCCGTTTAGAAGTTATGGTCGGAATGGTGGGACGACTTTATGTGCATTAATGTCAGGCCCACCATTTAAATCTCATCTTCAGATCCCTTTATCATCATGAAAACATCAGAATTAGCTCCGACCACATTTGAATAAAATTATCCTCATATTTTTCCATTTCTACTGTAAAAATTTGAGCGTCATTGGGCTTGGTTTGTGGGCCCCACATTTGTTTGATGGGCCTTGGGCCCATTATGCTTTCTCCAGAAAAGCTCTGCATTCATCCTCAAAAATATACATCTTCCATTTATATTCATCCATCGGACATAAAAGATAAAATGTTCAAAATAAAGTGATAAATCATATCCCAAAATATAAAATTCAGAAAATGAATATAATGTTGTCCACAAACAAATGAATGATTGGGCCCAAATTTTCATTTTAAACATGAATTGCATTTAAGATGAGAAATGAAGTTCTATTTATGTAATGCACTAAAAACAATGTTTACGGACTTTGGAACAATGAATATAAAGATATTAATAATGAAAATTATCCACTTTTAGTGACTAATCACACCCCCAAATTGAGTTTTGCTAGTCCCGAGCAAAATATATTACAAATATGAAATTCAAATCCCCTTTTCCCAAAACATTTTAATACACATTGTTCACCCGAAGACCTCATACCCAAAAAAAATTATGAAACCCATCAAAATCATTTAAAACAGGCTAGGTCCATAAGCATATCCCAAGCCCAAGCCCATTCCTTTGTTCAAATTCAACACCACATTTCATCCAATTTCAATTAAGTATGATAAAGTGTTGTGCATCACAAAAGGTATGGGGCCCATTTTATTGTTCAAGGGGAAAAAATGGAAGTGCTAAGTGGGAATCACATTAAACCTTAAGATGAGTATCCAATTTTTTTTTTTTTGATTTTTTTTTATAATTTTTTTAACCACAATAGATATGAAAAGACTAACTCTGGGAAAGACAACTATGGAGTCATGATCCCCAAGTGTCGGACGCCACGCATATTGTCAATTTCATGCTCTACAATAGAGATATAAAGCCTAAATCTGAGCAAGACAACTATGGAGTCACGATCCCCAAGTTCTGTATGCCACGCATTTAGACAAAACATTTCTCTATGTGGTCATAATTTTTTTTTGTTTTTTGTTTTTTTTTTTTGGATACTCAAATTAAAATAAAAGTGACCCCAGAATCCTATTCTATAATGAAAGGGACCCAAGAATTCAAATTTACACCCACGATCCAGTAGATGTGCATTGTGGAATTTTTATTAAGATGATGAAAATGTAAACTTTGAAAATTCACATCGGACAACCGCACTTTCCAAAAACTATGCTCATGAACTTAAACTTTCATTCAAATCAGAATCAAGGCATCCAAATTTTTCGATATCCAATTTCATAGTTTGCAATGTGTGTTATCATGTTCAAGGTCAATGGAATTTTTCATTCCATGCATGTTCTTATAAAAAAATCATTTTTTTATTTCATCTCCCCCCAACTTAGAATAACATTGTCCCCGGTGTTTAATGAAAAGAAAAGTTAGAAGGGGGGTAGGAGAGGAGTTCAAAGAGGAAATTGAAAATGATAAACATGGAACAAATTCACCTGGGTTTTTTTTGAAGTTGAAGTTCATGATGCTCCAGATTACTCTTTTGATCTCTTGGGGGATGTAGGAACCTCCTTGATTGAACATGTATCGCACAAAACAGTCCTTGAACCATACAAATAAGAACAAACCAGACAAAAAAACTACACAACAATTTATTTAAAACCAAGTACAACATTTTTATGGTTTTCCCTATTTTTTTAAATTTTAAAAATCAAACTGATGATACATTGTCTTCTTTATATTTTCTGGGTAAGGTATTACTCAGGGATCACACCGTGTGACATGGATGAATACGATGCTCCCCTTTCAAACCCATACTTACTCATAAAAGAAGAACATGTTAACAATCTATTTTGTTTAAATACCTACAAAAACATAAAATAAAATAAACTGATGATACATTGTCTTCTTTATATTTTCTGGGTAAGGTATTACTCAGGGATCACACCGCGTGACACAGATGAATATGGTGCTCTCCTTTCATACCCATCCTTACTCATAAAAGAAGAACAGGTCAACAGTCTATGTTAATTTATTATATGAAAAAGAAAATGATACAAATTTATTGGAAACATGAAAACCATGGGTTGCCTCCCATGCAGCACTTTTGTTTAATGTTGTTAGCTCGACTTGAACCCCCCAACTTATCCAATTCCAACTTTCAAAATTTTAATGAACCCATCTTTATCCACTTCAACTTGATTGAGATTGATTGTTTTCTTTGATTTCCTGTCATTTAAAAACTCATGTTCAACAAGGGGTGTGAAAATACAAGGAATTTCAGTAATGGTTGATCCGGTTTCTTCTACAGTATTTCCTAATATTTCAAGGCTTAACCCCCCTTTGTGGGTTTCATGAGATGAATGAATGACTAATGAAAGGTCATGGTTATCACCTATGATGGGATGCCTGATTGGGGAAGTGAGGACATTAATTTTGAGGTCAGGTTGGATAGGACATTCAAACACAGATAAGGAATTAGAATCAAAATCAATTTCATGTTCAAAATTTCTGAACACAATTGGTTCCCTTTGAATTGAAGATTCAACCCTAAAATTTTCTAGATGAGTTTTAGGAATGGGTATAGATATGATGTTTGTGATTTCTCCTAATGGTTCAGTGATTGATGTTTCTAAAAAATCATCATTGGAGAAATATTCCGGACATTCAATCCATGAAGAAAAATTTCCCTCTTGTGAATTCATGAAATCAATTTCATCCTAATTTAAACACTCATTAACAATTCCCTCATGTTCTTTAGCTTGAATTTCAACATTACCTGACCAATTATCTTCATTATCCAACTCTGTTTTCCAAGATTTTAAAGTGGGTTCTTCACTAAATTCAAATGAGTTATATGGGTAACAATATTCTTCTATAAGTGATGTGGAAGGGACAACCTGAGTTAGAGTGGGTTCCAAAAATGATTCAATTATTTGTAGTTCTACTCTCAGTGATGAAACTTCTGAATTCATTTTATCCATTTTTTCACACAAATGTTCAATAATTTTTTCAGAATTAGGATTGATAGATGTTTGGAAATCATGAACTTTGTTAAGTTTTATCTCTTTAATCATCCTCGAGAGGTATGGAAATTGATCCTTTAAACAATCAGAATCCCATTGATTGTACATCTCATCAGGTGTAGTGTATTCAATCAAGGTTTGGTCAATGAATTTCCCTATGTGAGGTGATTCCAAATATTGATTTTCCAGTTTATTATATCTTTGTTCTATCAATGGGTATTATGGAAGATAATCCATTTGAGTTGATTGAAATTTTGATTCAAAGTGAAGAAAATAGAAAAGATAATAGAAATGGGGGTGAGAAAAGAGAATTTGGGGTGAGAAAAGAAAATGAGTGTTTAAGGTAACTTACTTGGTCCCTAAAAATGGTGCCAAAATTTGGTTGTGCCAAAATGTACCCTACAGGTATAAGCAGTCATTGAAGTACATGTAGGGGTCAAATCCACAAGGACCGAATAAGTAACCTTTAGAAACACGCGTTTTATGGAGGTTGGGTTGTGAAGTGGCCAACTTGGGTTTGAATTGATTGGATTACTAATTATTTAATTAAAAGAAAAAAATATAACAATTACTTAGTCTAAAAAAATTAATGGAGATGAGTTGATCCTAAGTTTTTACTAGGGTTAGATTGGATGTATTTATTTTCTTATAACATTTCAGTTCACTAATTCAAGACGTATCAACAAAATGATATAATTCCTCAACATCATTCACCAATTTAATCCTTACACAATTCCAAGGCTAATCACCAATGCACTTAGAAGATAAATTTAATGATCACTCCAAGGAATTGGATCTTACTAGCACTTGAAATGTGTCATTGTTAAAGTTAGTGAAGATGAAGAAGAAAATAATCATCAAATGGAAATCGTAAATTAATGAAATGATTATATAATTTTAGATCATAAAATAACATCCAATCTACCCCATGCAACTCCCTAGGACCAACCCATAAGGGTTTAGCCCTCCATTGATTCTATGATCTCAAAGGAAGCGGAAAGAAGACTCATAGGGGCGAATTGGAGAAGAAAAAGAAAAAAAACAATCACTCCACCGTTGTGTGAAGAGTTTCACAAAAGATAATGTGAATAACCTCACTCCCTAAGAAAACAGTATCAAAATGATATGGAAAAATATATAAGAAATTAAGAAGAAGAATATGATGATGATATTTTATTAATTAAATGAAGGTGAACGAAAAACTTACTTGGGAGAAATTGACGATGCCATTACAAAATGAAAGCATACAATTCAAAGAAAACAAAAACTTCCATTCCAGACAAAAATATTCGATCCCATTACCTAAAGCATAAGCTCCTTATATAGTCATATTTGGAGACTTATATACACCCCCCACAATAAATTACATCTCAATTAATTTAGAGATTCAAAAGGAGGTTGAGAAAATTAAGGGATTTTGACGTTTCGAAGTTGACCCGGAAATTTCGTCCAGATTCGTCCACCATTTTGACGTGTGAATTTGGAATTGAAGGAGGCCGAATCCTGAGGGGTCGTAGAAGCTAAATATTCCCTTCCTTCTGTCCTCTATGATCTATAAAAATTTTAGGAAATTTTGAGCATCCTTTTAGAAGTTATGGTTGAAATGGTGGGACAACTTTATGTGCATTAATGTCGGGCCCACCATTTAAATCTCAACTTCATATCCCTTTATCATCATGAAAACATCAGAATTAGCTCTGGTCACAGTTGAATAAAATTATCCTCATATTTTCCATTTCTAATGTAAAATTTTGAGCTTCATTGGGCTTGGTTTGTGGGCCCCACATTTGTTTGATGGGCCTTGGGCCCATTATGCTTTCTCCAGAAAAGCTCTGCATTCATCCTCAAAAATATCCATCTTCCATTTAGATTCATCCATCAGACCTAAAAGATAAAATGTTCAAAATAAAGTGATAAATCATATCCCAAAATATCAAATTCAGAAAATGAATATAATATTGTCCACAAACAAATGAATGATTGGGCCCAAATTTTCATTTTAAACATGAATTGCATTTAAGATGAGAAATGAAGTTCTATTTATGTAATGTACTAAAAACAATGTTTACGGACTTTAGAACAATGAATATAAAGATATTAAAAATGAAAATTATCCACTTTTAGTGACTAATCAAACGCATTAATTTGTTATTTGAAATAGTGATTATAAAAAACTAAATCATTAGAAGCATACATGCAAAAAAAAGAGTAAAACATTTGAAGATAATCATTACATAAGATGTAGTAATTATGAATTTAATATGTATATGATTTATATTAAATTGGCGATACTTAAAAAAAACCTCAAATGTTAAGTGTGAGATTTCTTCTAAAGAAACACTTTTCCAAACCTCGATCATCCAAATGGTAGTTTTATGCCAAAGTTGAGTGGCCCTAGATTATTTTATGTAAGACAAGAAAGTAATGAGTGACTCGGGATTATTTAATGGGTAGTTTCACGAAAAAGTGGGGGCCCTGAATTGTCTTGTGTTGGATTTTTTTTTTTTTTTGAAATTCACTTTTGGTTACTCTTAACTGGGAAACCACAATGGTTGAGATACTAGAGGAATAGAGTTAAGTAAATCCATACGATGGATTTGGATAAAGAGTTATCCGCTCAACTATCTAAGAATCACAACAATTGTGATTGGGATAAATCCCTACCTAAATAACTAAAGTAATGAGTTTCACCCCAAAGAGGGGTTATTGCTTAGTGAAATATGGATCTTGGACCACTAAAAGGATATGATATATGGGGTCATCAATTTTAGTGGGAGAACTAACATTAAAAGTCCTTAATGAAAATATATAATACATGATATTCATTTGATAAAAAATTCTGTTGTAGATAAAAGAATCATCATCATCAAAATAAACATGAGATTAATACTTGAAATGAGAATCTTAAAGTAAGTAACTCATAAGACTTGTAGCTTAAGAAAATTTTGTGAACAAGATAAATATTCTATGTGTTAGAAAATTTCCTTCTTGAGTAACCAACTGTTAAGGTTGTTCAACAAGTGAACCTTGATGTTTTTAGAACATAGAAATATTAACTTGGGGTTTCAAAGGCATTTAATGCAAAATGACCTAAGGAATTTTAGACTAGGCTCATATACTCAATATGACTGGGTATGTCAGTGATATTAAATGTGATTAAATAGGCTAATGACTTGGAGAGGCTATAAGGTTTATTCTATTTAAGGAATTCATTTTTTGTCATCTTCTGATAAGATTAATGAGTTCAAGAAAAGTTTACTTGATGTTTTCAAAGTGTTAAGAATAAATGAAGTAGACATATGATGTTTAGATTATGGTGTTGTGTTAACAGTACAAATGAGTAAAGGACTAAATCGAAAGATGAAAGTTAGTTTGAAAGTCCAACAATATTTCTTCAAGAATCCATATAAGTTTATTGGAAACTGGAGGGTACTATTAGGAAGGAGTAATGATTCCATATGATGGGATTATCTAGAATATCTAAAGGGGTTTTGGGAACTTCATGGAATATATATGTTATTTATTAATGTTATAGATTGTGTTTCTTTGATTTTGAAGGGTATGTGATACCAAGTGTATGTTTTACAAGTATTTTAAATATAAAGGGGTTCAAAATCATAGGAAGGATTTAAAGATCTTATAGTTTCATTCAATTGATGAAGTAAACAGTTTCTATATCAGAAATTTGAATGTAATAATGTTTTTCAATCTTGGATGAATCTAAATAAAGGAAGTGTTTCTTAATCTCACTTCTCTTATATGATAAGAGGTGTTAACAAAGAGTTGTTATGAACAAAATTAGATGAGTAATTGTATAAATTGGGTTTATGATTCATTGGATACTATAACATGTTTTGAGAAGAGGATGTGGATAAAAGTGTTGTATCCAAGATAAAGTGTTTATCCAGCTATTTGTTAAAATATGATAGAATTTAATTCCCACACAATAATGGTGTATTTTAATGAATTAAATCATTTTTTTCAAGAAATTACTCTTAACACGTAGAAACCCATGAGTTATGGAAGCAATATAATATTTGTTAAATAGTCTCACAAAAATGAAATAAGTGTTATTTCCTAACACAAAGAAGTTTGTTTTGAATCTTAGCAAGATATTCTGAGAAGGATACAATATCGAAGAGACTAGTAGGAGTATGTGGGACTTAGAGAAGTTCAAAGTTAACAAATAAATATTAAGTGATTTTTTATTTTATATCTGAAAAGAGTTTAGGATATGTGGTGATAATAATATAAAAGGTTAAATTGAGTTACCATATGAAAATGAATATCACTATTTCTTAAAGGATTATTCTAATCTAAGATTATAGTGATTCTTCACTTAATATCCTGTATGTGATGGTAAAGACTAATATAAAGAGTTACATTTAGTCACCATAATAGGTGAACATCACTATTCCAAGGATGATGATGATGTATTTAGAAAGAGTTCTAAGTAGACAACAAAAGATAACAATATAACATTTGATGTTATGAAGTTAAGGAGTTTGAATATAGGTTCAAAGAGTTGAACTTAAGGAATATGATTCCTAAGTCTCATCATTATTCAAAATAGTTTGCTTCATAAATGTTGCTTGCTTAGAGGTTAGTGGGAGTATTTTATCATATGGACACATAGGGATGTGACAGGAATTACATATGGATGTAATGTTTAGAAAATAAAATCCAGTATTGTAGCAACTACATGGGGGTTTTGTTATATCGCTATGTGTTTGACACACAAGAGATTAGTTGTAATGGTTGTAAACATATCATGTATTTAGAATAAAGGAAATATCCATTTATCATTCATTCATGTGTGTTGCAATTTTCTTTACATGAACGGTCAAATGATAAATATCCCCTCAAAGTACAAACTTTGAGTTGTCCCTAATCAATGATCATCACAGAGTATTATGGGTTGTGATGATATGTTAAGATTAGCTTGAATGTATTCTTATACTCATTACAAAGGGTTGCATACGAGATTTGAAGAATAGATTCATGAGGTAATAAGTAGAGACTTATTACTTGGACTTATTATTAATCCTTTATACCTGAGGTTGGAGAGATACCTAGCATGAGAACATTCATACTGTGATACTCTGCTTATGCAAGTTAATATATGAACTTAGTTAATACCAGGGGTGGTTGGTTATGGTGTTTATCATGTCGTCAATTGGAGTGTAACCAAGATGAGATTTATCCACTTGTATGATAAGAAAAGACATATGACCCTTGATATAATAGACTGAAGAAATGCATGGTCATGTTAAGATGAAACACAAGAGGTGTGTTTAGCTAATTGGATGAGGGGCATGTGATGTACTCATCCACTAGATGAATGACATGTGATGTATTCATCGACTTGGTCGGTCTATTTATGGGAATCAAGAAAAGATGAGTTGGTTATACAAGATTGACAAGTTCGATGTCTAGTGGTCACTCGATGCCATGGATAAAAGGATTATATAGGTATACATGCGATGTATATGAAACATCTAGTGGTGGACATGTTTGTATAGTGATATGAGTATGTTTGATGAAGATTATATCAGACCCCTTGGTACCTTAAGTAGCATTGATGTTTTGTTAGAGGTCTCTCTTTGATACATCCATGAAATATAGATTTCACATTTGTTGTCAACGCTACTAAGACCCGTAGGGTCACACAATTAGAAATCTGGATAAAGATTAAATTTTTGACAGTGTTTGTTTCAAAATGAAGAGTGTGATGAAACCACATCCAAAAAGAGTTTTGAATGAATTCACAGAGTTGTGAAGTTTTGCACATATTCCTTACGGATTTTAGTGCAAGTGGGAGATAGTTGAATATGCACTAAAATAATATTTAATTTAGGTGCATTTATCTTCAACGCGATTTCATTGATAATAATCCATTATGAATGGATTAAATGACTTGAATATTTCTTGAATAGGATCCAATGAATTAATGACAACGAGAATAAATGTGTATGGATATATTAAATATGGTCGGTGTGTTTCATTAGATGAAACGCGTCATGGATGGCTATATAAAGTAATGCGATCTCTCCTGTTGTCAATAACAGATTGTCCATAAGACTCTCAAAGTTCTCTTCCTTCTTGTAGCTCGTTCATCACCTTCGGTGAAGACGCTAACACCTCTTCAAGTGTACGAAAGTCCTCCGATTGAGATCGAGATCCGCAAGTTGGTGTAACCCCTTGGAGGCGGGAAACATTTGTTTGTTGTTATACTGATCTTCTTCAAGAAAACTCATTGGATATCATTGCATTGATTATCCAGGTATGCACATTTATGTTCTTCATTTATCACGTGTTGATTCCATCAGAAATAGATCGTATATATTCAAGTTATTTCCACTGCCATGTCCATATGATGGACAATGAAAACCCAACATAAATGTCATCTATGATTTATATATATCATTTGTATTATTCTTGGACAATGGTTTGATGTAAAGTCCATGAGCCAATGTGATGATAGTTCGTTATTTGTTAAGAAACCTTGTTTGACTATTTATAACCTCAGATAAACTTTGTTTTTAATGATTTATAATGTTGAGAAATCCCAACCGAAAATTGTGTGCATGTCTATGATATTTTTTTTTTTTTGAATGATCATACCATACATCAATATTAAATCAAGCCACCAATCAAATAAAGATTTATTTACTTCCTAACATTTATACATATCATCAAATCTGAAACATTTAAAACGATTATTTATTTTTTCTTTTTTTCCACATCAAAACCATTGCAGGCTGTATTCTTTGTTCAACCACAACCGTCTGTATGACCATTAAAGCATGGGAGGAGGCTTTGTCGGGCACTACACAATTATGAACACATTTTTATTCAATTTACACATACATAAAGCAGCTACTCATCCAATCCATCAGACTTCAACACAACACTTGTATCTAATTACACATGGCTGCCAATATATACAAGATGGAGAGAGAGGGAGATGCATAGATATATAAACACACACAACAGTACCAGAAGCAAGTGCCTGAAGTTAGTAGGCTCTGGATGGGCTTCACCCAGGAGCCCAGAGGATTCAACCACTCCTTTTACCAAGCAGCTCATCCTTCATCTCTCTGTAGCTGTGCAGCTCTTCCAGCGCATCAGCTGCGGTCTTGGGCATAACAAGCCTGGAGGAGGTGGCACTTGAAGAATCAGCAGCAGTGGCAGCAAGCGGCATCACCAGCTCCTCCCCGCATGGGTTGATGGAGTTGGAGGGATCTTGGGAGAGGGGCTGGGCCTTCTTCAACATCCATACCAGCTCCCCCACAGCAGCATGGTGGGATTTCTGGAGGGGAAACGATGGCCTGGGTTCAGTTTGATAACCCGGGTGATGCCTCTGATAAAGAGATTCAGCCCTAGGAACCCAATGATTCAAGCCAGCAACAGAAAACAAGTCTTTTTCAGAAAGCATCATGAAGTAGATTCAGGTAAAGGAGAAAATTCGAGATGTTCCACAACTTAAGAGCCACAGTAAATCAGAAAACCCATTTTTAATTTTTTTTCAGATGAAAATGAGAATGAACATCTTGACTCATACTTTTCAATAAAGAAATGGTATCCTATTTATTTCTCATCCATTTTTTTCTAACCCATTTCTCACAATTTAAGCAGGCCCCAAATGAAAATGCTGAAAAACATCAAGGAAATGGATTTGGGTAGCATGGACGTAGAATTTGGTCATTGAATTTCAGATATTACCTGCCACCGGTCTCAGTCACATCATCGTCGCGCAAGAAGAAGGGGCAGGCAAACTCAGAATCATCAAAATCATCTAGGAAAGACAACCTGCTGGAACTCCTTGAAACTGATATTCGAGGTGAGCTGTTAAACGATATCAGTGGTGAGCTGCTGCAGGATGTTTTTGCCCCAGAAACTTTTCCAGGTTCATCCTTCCCAAGTAAGTACAACTACAGCAGAGAGAATGTAGGTGGCCTTCATAGTTTGCAAGTGTCTCAGAAAACATTTGATTAAAAAATATGTTTACAAATAGTTGAAACAGATAACATAAATTCAACAAAATAAGTATCAACTTCAGTAAATGAAAAACATGAAAAATCACGACAGTTCTTGATTTCTTCAAAGGCCCATAAGCTCAATCAGATGCAAAAATGCAATACCTTGTCAACTGTTGCACCAGTATGAACGGCTCCAGAAAATCTATCTGCATTAGCACTGCCAAGTCTTGAAAGGGGAGGAGATGGCTGTGAAATTTTCATTCTAGCCAAACCAGGAGACTTCATTGGTGCACTTTCAGAACGTAAAAGAACCTTCGACAAGCCACTCCCAGGTATACTAATTGACAGTGACAGGGCAGAGGAATCTGGAATGGTAGGAGAAGGCGAATACTCATCAAAAATTATGTTCTTGCAATGTGGCACTGAAGTGTCAAATGGGTGATGAGGAGGCAAACACAAAGGTGGTTGTGCAGCATTGAACAGATCATGGCTCCAACTGTGCGGCCTACCGAGAGAAGAAGATGGTGATCCAAATCCAATCATGGGAAGAGAGGGAAACCTCTTAATTGGGTCTGCAATTGGGCTCCCAACATAATCAGGAATAACTCGCGGGGTGATAGGAGTTGATGGTGGTCCCCGAATCAAGTCCGAGACTGATGAATGATATATAACCGAAACAGAAAGCCTGCCACGTGAGCTATCCACGGGTATGAAACTAAACTGCTGCATTTCTGCTTCTTCACTGCAAGTAAACGGCTCAGAAAAAGACAACAATCGAGGAGCCAGTGTACATGTGTGAATTTGTCCAGATGAATTCAGATCACGAAAGAGTTTGTATGCAGGTAAAAGCCTAACAGTGAGATAGAGGGACCTCAGCAATAACATCAACTTTTTATACAAAATCTGACGAACATTGAACTCCCGGCTCCTGGAACTACTGTTCTTACCACTCTTATGACTTTCATACTGAATGACCCATCTCTCTATGATCTTTTCACTCTTGGCAGCAGACCCAACCACTTCCTGCTCAGAATTCCAATAATTTGGAAAACAATCCTTTGATGATGCATTTCTAGCCAGCCGAGGGGAACAGGTAACCAGGTCGCAATCAAGTGAACCCTGCACCAGAAAGACATCAACCACCATCGGTTCAAGATTACTTTGGCGCCAGAAATCAATGTTCTCAAGTGCTGCAGGGCAATCCTTGAGTGCTAGATTGAACCATTTATCTCTACTCCTCATACTGGAAGAGGAAGATGTAGATGAGGATGGGGAAGACAGGGCCAGGCCACCACTATAATTACGTGATGAGACAAAAGGGGACCGCGACTCAAGTATTATATGGAGACTTTTCATGAAGAACTCAGTTAGAATTTGTTCCATTTTTGCTGCCTCAGAGCGAGTATTACCATGGAATGGCGCCATGGTCATCACCCACAGTGCCCGGAATCCACAACAGATGGACAGAAATAGCTAAACCCTAAAACCCCGTAGGGAAGTAGTAGAATGCGAAAAACAAACGAGTCATTCAGAATGAATCACGATAACAAAAGGAGCATGCCAGCGTATGGTATAGCAGAAGAAAATTTGTCTCACTAAGCGTGCGTCTTTATCTGAAGAAGAGTTCTTGAGGCACGGAAACTGAAACATAATCACAAGATCTCCGAGTCCATTAATTCCTGTTCCACGCCAAACCAACGAACGAACGAAAAAAATCACCCCTTGGGGCTTGGAAGGCCTCAAATGGGTAGCTTATTAGCATCCTTCTTTTTTTCTGTCTTTGAATCGAAATCGAAGAACCCTAGAGGGGAACCTTAGGGCTTGAATCGGATGCAGCGAAAAAGAAACTAGAAGACGAACTGAAACCATGAATGCGGGGCTTTTTTACACAACTTTCAGCATACAAACACCATATAATCATCTGATTCGGGGTTTGTATAGGAACTCAGGGATACGGGACGAGGATGATAACGCTAGGAGTGAGGAGGAGCTGCTATTCCGCCGACTCTCCGCATCCCAGATAAGGAGTTGAAGGATGCATATTTTTGCTGCCTCGTCCGAGTGGAAGATCATCAGTAGGCTCCTCAACCCTCGAATGGGTTCAGCATCGGGGACTGATGTACTCGTCCGGATCTTTATTAGATAGGAATAGAAAGTTATAGAAATATCAATATGTATATATAGTAACAGTTTTGAGGATACAATGAAAATCCTAAACTAATTTGCCAGGAAGTATTCCATGAAAACTCGAACCTGAGAGCTCGTCGATGCCCCGAAGAACCCTTACCATTGAGTTGGATCCTCACAGCTCAATATGTATATATATATATATATAATTTGAACAAAGTAATTCAAATTTCTTACTCAACTTTGGTTATAAATATAAAAAATGTTTGCCTTATGGAAAATCATGCAAAAAATAGTGATTGTTTATTCCAACTAAAATAACAAGACAACTCAACAATTTGAATTATCTCCACTATTGTGAGTAAATTGAATTGGGCTTTTCACTTTTGTTTGACCCATTGTTTGACCTTAGACAAAATCCTTCCTTATATATAAGGATTGTCTTTCTCCACTAAACAACATTCTTGACCCCAAATCAAGACCACCAAGGCAACCCTAAAGGTTAATGGCAATCAAACTACAACAACCAATATTCCAGTAGTATAGCCTGCAAGTCATAGCCCCTTACCATTTATGTCATGTTAGTTATACTTAAACAACCCTTAACTTATCAAAGTTTAACCATTTTGTTGGTCAGAGTGGATACTCCAGAGGAGGTGAATTGAGTTCCAATTAAAAAAAATTCCGATTAAAAAGATTTCTATTAAAAACCTCAATTTAACAAACAAGTTAAACTGTAGTGAATTTATAAAGATTGTAAGTTTTCAGTTAGTTTCTCAAAGATTGATTATTTCTCAGTTAACTTAATCTGAAGATTAAGTTAGCTTTTGAAACTAATTTACCGGCTAACAATATTTACAAACACTTGCTAGTTCAACTATCAGAGTTACTTTAAAACAGATTTGTATTTCAAAGTAATTAGCAGCGAAATATTGAAACTAGTTAAGACAAAAATAAGATGTGCAACAGTTTTAACCAAGAGGTTCAGTCTCAAGCTGAGACTTAGTCCTCTCAAACAGTTTATATATAACTTTGATCCACACCCTGGATCGGGGTTTACAACAGTACTCAGACTGTCCAGGTCCTCAGACCTCTACCACAGTTCTACGTGGGAAAGCAATAACAACAGCACACAGGTTGTTTAGGTCCTCAGACCTCTACCACAGTTCTTCGTGGGATACACAAAGGTATAAGGAGTTTGGTGTGAGGATTTCAATATCCTTTAGTTCAGCTTAGGAGTCAGTGTGTGTCCAAACAGACAGAAAACACACACTGCTCATAATGTGAGGAAAAAAATGATCACAGCAGAGCAAGAATATAGAGATGAGTTTAGAATGCTCTTGTGTGATGTCAATGTCGCTCTGGACTTCTTTAGATTGAAGCAGATGAAGCTTTGAGTCCTTCTCTGGAAGTTGTGTGGAAAATAGAGTGTCGCGATTCATCTTGTGTTCTTCGTGAGATTCAACGAGCGAAGATGTTCTCTAGGCTTCAAATATGCTTCGTGTGTTCTTCAGTGTCGAGTTTCATGCAGTGTGCCTTTCTTTTGAAACTTCCTCCAAGTTTCTTTCTTCGTTATTGTGCTCACGACCTTTCTTTTCGTTTTTTGTATCACACGCGATGATTCTTGGTCACACTTCGCTTTTTTACTTAGAATGCATGTGTTGGAGCTGACATGTTGTATATGTTCTACACCTCATACCTTGTATTGTCTGATGATATGTCTACAAAGAAACATTAATCATGTCAGTGCATTAAAATCATCAAATATGACTGTTAGAGATTAAATTGAAAGATGACAAAATAGTTTAAGAAATGGTGTCACAGTAAGTCATGAAAACGGTGTCTCCTTCACACGGTGTCTGAGTGTCACGTTGTCTCATGGTCACAGTGTCTCGTTCATGGTGTCTCGTTCATGGTGTCTCGTTCACGGTGTCTTGCTCACGGTGTCTTGCTTCACGGTGTCTGGTTCACAGCGTCTTGTTCACGGTGTCTTGTTCACGGTGTCTGGTTCACGGTGTCTTGTTTACGGTGTCTTGTTCACGGTGTCTGGCTTCACGGTGTCTTGTTTCACGGTGTCTGGTTCACGGTGTCTTGTTCACGGTGTCTGGCTCATGGTGTCAGAAATACATAGCCAGTGGCAGGATCACGGTGTCTTAGACTTTGCAAAGTAACGGTGTTTAGACTTAAATAGTGATGATAATAGAAAGGATTAGACTTAAGCATTTTCAAAGAAGGTATTTTGAGAGTAGATCAAAGATAGTATAAAGTAAGTAAACTGAATATAGAGCAATTAAGATCTTTCATGGCTCTTCTTAAATCATGAGAAAACTTTAAACATAAATACACATGATTGGATATAATTTATAGGAGTTAACTAGGTTGAATAATATTTGTGATCATTAAAACATGATTAATACATGAGGAGTCCAACACATTTGTTTGTTAGTGTTTTCAAACTCGTTGGACCCCCTTATATTTTTAGTGAACTTTTGAGAAACATTTGGAATAATGAAACATATCATAAAGTTGAAAATATATGAAACATTTGATATTATGATGGAGCTTTAAAGAGATTCCTTAATGCTTATATAAGGGAGGCTGAGATGGTAACATCCCAACTTGGCCCATAACCCCTCATTCTCACTCAAGTGAAGTTGAAATGTTACATGAGCTTAAGTGTGTCCTCCTGATCACCAAAGGCTAACAATAAATGTCAAAAGATAAATAATTACCATTAGGGGAAGGTTTTCCCTCAATTAAATCGAACTCCTCATGCTGAGTTTCCACCAAAATTTCACCATGAGGTATTTATATATTGAACATACCCATAATTAGTAAAATAAATAAAATAGTGTATAACGAAAATATTAATCTAGAATATCATATGATGATTGGAAAAACAATTAGATTAGGAAATGTTACAAATCAAAACTCAACATGTGCAACAAGTGTATACAATCCCCAAAATAAAGACTGATAGGATTGTAAAAATTCACAACTTGAAAATAGAGAATCCAAACGAATCTCCCATGTCACCCAAAAAATCTAAAAGACAACCCATTTTAAGACAACTCACCCACCTCTATAGCTCCACTATTGAGGCTACGATCCACTACCGATGATATTTTTTTTTGCATTTACCCATATCATGCCTCACATAATCTACATGTACACAAAAGTAGGCTTGTGGGGGGTGAGTACAAGGCTCAAAAAGACATCACCAAGACTTAAAATACACCCCATGAATCTGAAAATTAAAAAAGATTTAAATACATTTTATAAAACATGCTATAATCCCATGAAATTTTAAAAAACCAATGTAATGAATTTTACATTTCAATAAAAAAAATCTTTTCAATAAAAAATAGTCCAATGCGTCATAATTTCCATATCTCTAAAATAAACACCACACACCCCTTTTCTTTTTAAAAAACATGAGGGATCCCTTAGACCATGAGTAACAACCAACAAGCACCTCCTACTCATGAGTGGATTGACCACCCTAAACCATTTTTCATCATCCTTGTCAAACCCAAAGTGGCACCCACACTTAAGCATCTATTTCCATCTTCCCTGTCAAACCCGACGAGGCACCCACACTTAAGTGGTAATTCTAGACTCATGTCCAAGCCCTCATGATAAAAAATCAATAATATCAACAAAAATATCAACCACAATATCAAAATTACATAACCAAATCATCATAAAATATAAATTTCACCATTTTTTAAAATTTTATAGAAACAACACACACACACACACATAGAAAATAACCCTTTTCCATTGTCACGAAAATCACCCACACAAAAATCAAATTTACCCCGATCATTGAAGGTTTTGGGAACATCAGAAGCACGGTTGGGCCGACACCCAACTTTGATTTTTACCATGATCAATGATTATTCTAGGATCAATACGATGATGAACACCAGTCTCCACGAAATAGAATCAAAATTTAGATAAAGAGGGAAGAGGCCCGAAACCTTTAGAGAGGATCTTGCACATTATGTTTATAATTAATTTAATTAATTTCATAAAGAAAAGGATACCTAGTTCTTCGGTACTTTCTTCATTGATGATGATGATTGTTCAGAATGACCCTTCTAGATTGTCTCATTGTGCTTGTGAAGATCCAAACCAGAATCCCTCTAGCGGTGATCCACACATGCTTCAATGACCTATGATCAACACCACTCGTTCTATGGGTTCTAGCGTGGCGAAATGAGTGTCTTGCATCAGTCGTTCTTGATCGCTTGTTCTTCGATTTTGAAGAACATCTCTCATTCTTGAGAGGGGGAAGAATAAGATTCAAGATAGAAATTGTTTGGCTCAACAATTCTCAATTCACCAAACGTACGGTGTGTTCCCCTGGCACAGTAGACATACTTTTCTATTTATATGAATGGAACTTTAGTTATAATATTTAATTTCATAACAGCAATTAAATACATTCATGAACTTAGAGAAAATCCATGCTCATAATAATAATACTGCGTCATTATTTATGGTGTTCCAACTTACGCAAAATGGAATTATAAATAAAATTCTGCGTCACAAAATAATAGCAATGTTATTATTATTTTAACTTGTGACAACTAGTTAAATAATTATTTACCATATTTCAAATAATTATTTTACTACCAGACCATCCTTGGTCCGCTCGAACTCCACTTCCATTTATTGAACACCCAAATAAATAAATAAATAATTTATTTTCAATAAAATAAATAAATAAATTTTATTTAATTTATGCGGTCATTTTAACTTGAATAAAATTATTCCACGGTCTTGAGAATAATATTTGTTTCATTAATTAAATTCAAATAGAATTTAACCAAGACCACCAAAAAAACACTTAGTGTGTGACTCTCTAGGATTCTTTCTCGTTGGCATTAGACGGGCTTACCTAAAGTCCAAGAGTACTGTCTAACAATGGGTCAATGAACCCAAGAGAAAGAATATAAAGTCACAACAATGACATCCACATACGAATGCTCACTGTGTAATATAATCTCTTTGTCTCAATATCTCATCAAGTAGGTTTTGTGATAGTATCATCAACCTTTATACTTAATACGTCATTATTTGACTATCCGAAATAAACTCGTCATTACACCATGACCATGGAATTTCGCACGATGGTTCTTTTTTAATCAAAGGGACAAGATATCAACTTATATAAATGGAAGAGACAAATCCTTTCTCGACTTATCCATTAATAACATGTCACTCGTGACGCACCCAACGTACCCTACTTCCCATTATCATATGGTGTGACGGTTTTCGTTAGTAAATCAAAGTTCTTGAGTTGTGAAATATATTAATGATAATCTTAAAGTCTAAGTACCATTACACACACTCACATATAGAAATATCCGATGACACCAAACATGTGGAATTACTACTGGTGGGTCTGTTCTCATAATCTCCCATCTTGGAGATTATCAAGTGCGAACTTCATGAGAGGAAATATCTTCTGCTTATGAGTTCTCACACTTGAAGGTATGTATACTATGTGTCCCATCATAGTATGTCATCCAGCTGCAAAACTATATTTAAGAATATTATTATATCATTTCAAGGTTTTCATCATAGCGGGGAACTGTCATGCCCTTATCAATGCAACAAATACTATAGGACATTATTACATCATAGTCATGCAGAACAATGAACAATATGTAATAAGATGATTAATATTTAAATACATTAAATATCCATTTAATAAAAGTATAAAGAGTTGGTTATAGGACACCAACTCTTACAAACTCTCACTTGGACTAGAGCCAACTGTATACGACTTTCAGTCCGCTAGTCCTCACCTGATGATCATGTTTTTACTGAGTCAAGGATTTAGTCAAGGGGTCTATCACGTTGTCTTCCATGGAAATAATTCTTACTACAACTTCACCTCTCTAAGAAAAATCCCTCAAGAGATGACACTTCTGAAGTATGTGCTTTGTCCGCTAATGTGACCTTAACTCTTTTACAAGAGCCACCACTACAATATTATCACAATAGAGTGTGATGGGATCTTTATTGCTAGGTACCACATCCAGATCTTGGACGATTATTCACATCCAAACTTCTTCTTTAGTTGCCTCATAAGCTGCAATATACTCGGACTCCACCATAGAATCTATGACCACGCTCTACTTTGAGCTATTCCAGCTCACAACACCTCCATTCAAAGTGAAGATGTATCCCGTTTGTGACTTCATGTCATCCTGATCAGTCTAGAAACTGGCATCTATATATCCTATGATGACTAGTTCTTCATCTCTTTCATAAACCAGGAACATATCCTTAATACACTTTAGATACTTAAGGATAATCTTAACTGCCATCCAATGACGGTCACTTAGGTCAACTTGATATCTGCCTATCACACTCAATGCGTAGAAAACATCTAGCTTAGTACATAGCATGTCATACATAACTGACCCAATCACTGAATCATATGGAGTCCTTGCCATTATCTCTCTTTCGTCATGTGTCTGAGGACACATTTTCTTGGAAAGATGAATGCCATGTGGCGTTGGCAACAATCCCCTCTTGGATTGTTTCATACTGAATCTCTTCAGTATCTTATCAATGTATGTACTTTGACTTAGGACCAAAAATCTCTTGGATCTATCATGATGAATCTTGATCCCAAGAATATATGTTGTCTCACCCAAGTCCTTCATGGAGAAGCATTGATTCAACCATGCCTTAACAGACTGTAAGACTGGTATCTCATTTCCAATAAGTAATATGTCATCAACATATACTATTAGAAAAATGACTTCACTCCCACTAAACCGTTTGTAGACAAAAGGCTCACATTCATTCTTGATAAAACCAAATTTTGTTATGGCTTCATCAAAATTAATGTTCCATGACTTGGATGCTTGCTTTAATCCGTAAATGTATTTTTGCAACTTGCATACCTTATTGGCATCCTTTGGAGTCATAAACCCTTCAGGTTGTGTCATGTAGACATCTTACTGAAGGTTCCCATTGAGGAAGGCTATTTTGACATCCATTTCCCAAATCTCATAGTCATGGTAAGCAACAATGACCAATAGAATTTTGATGGATTTCAGCATTTCAACTGGTGAAAAGGTTTCATCGTAATTAATGCCTTGATGCTGCTTGAACCCTTTTGAAACCAGTTGTGCCTTATACGTACTGACTTGTCCTTCCATGTACAGTTTCTTATTGAATACCCATTTGAAAACAACAGGATTTACATCAACTGGAAGATCTACCAAAATCCAGACTTGGTTTTGGTACATGGAATCCATTTCATAATTCATGTCTTCTTTCCACTTGAAAACATCTGTGCCACTCACTGCTTTCTTGCAGGTTAGAGGATCATTATTATCAACTAATAACGAGTCACCTTCTTCAGTAACTAGAAAACCATACTGTTCTGGTTCTCTAACCTCTCTTGTACTTCTACACAATTCTTGTATCTCCGGAACAATTCTTTCTTCCACAGGGATTTGTGGAATCTGTTCCTATACCAAATCTTGTGCACCTTGAGCCTCGACTTCATCAAAGTCTATCTCGATCCCACTATCTCTTTTGGAGATATGCTCCCTCTTAAGGAATATGGTGTGTCTTTCCACTATAACCTTTTTGTATGAGGGTTTGTATAGGTAATATCCCCTTGTTTCCTTGGGGTATCCTATAAAGGTACGCTTTGTGCCTCAGGGTGAAAGTTTGTTACCTAAAGAGGCCTTAAGAAATGCATCGCTTCCCCACACATGTAAATTTGATAACATGGATTTCTTTCCACTCTAGAACTCATATGGAATACCATTTATCGATTTAGTTAGTACTTGGTTTAGTATATGCACCACTGTTTGTAATGCATATCCCCAAAAGGATAATGGAAGACTCACATGACTCATCATTGATCTCACCATGTACAATAAGGTATGGTTTCTCCTTTCTCTCACACCATTCCACTAGGGCGTGTAAGGAAGAGTGATTTGGGATAAGATCCCAAACTCCCGTAAGTAATCAATGAAGTCTTGATTAAGATATTCTTCACCTCGATCTGAGTGGAGTTTCTTAATCTTCTTACCAAGCTGGTTCTCAACTTCATTCTTGTATTCTTTGAACTTATTAAAAGAATCCGACTTATAACTTATTAAGTAGATATATCCATATCTACTAAAATCATCAATAAAAGTTATAAAGTATGAGTACCCTCCCCTTTCTTCAACTGGAAATGGCCCATAAACATCGGTATGAACCAATTCAATAAGCTCTTTAGCCCTTCACCTTTCCCACTAAATGGGGATTTAGTCATTTTTCATTGTAAACATGCATGACATACGCCAAGTGGTTTTAGTTCAAAAGGATCTAAATATCCATCTTGGTGTAATTTTGTCAAGCGTTTCTTGTTTACATGACCTAGCCGGTGATGCCAAAGTTGGGTGTGGTATGAGTCATGTGAATTATCTTTGTTATTGATTTCCATTACTTGGTTTGTGTAATCCAAAACGTAAAGACCATTGTATAAATGTGCCCTACCAAAACAAATGACATCTTTGTAAAAGAATCAACATTCATTTCAAAACTTGAAAACAAATCTATCTGTATCTAATTTGGATACAAAAATAATGTTTTTAGTAATAGAAAACACATAATAACAATCCTTTAACACCAAGATCATCCCAGTTGGCAATGTGAGGTGGTAGTCCCCAATAGCTACAACAAGTCTGACTCTGTTGTATACTCATAGATCTACCTCCCCTGGGTTAATCTTTATGAATCTACTTGGTTCCTATATTTGGATACATATGTAAACACCACAAGCTGTATCTAATACCTAATTTTTAGAAACAGATAGATTTAATTCGATAACAAATGCACCTGAAGCTTCCCCATGCTTCTTTGGTTGGGTGTAGTGTTTCTTCCAGTGGCCCTTCTTGTCACATGAGAAACAAACAACCACATTTTCCCTTGCCTCCCCTTTGATCTTATTTTTCTTGTAATGTTGTGAAGAAGATTTGGTCTTAAATCTCTTCACTTTCCCTTTCCTCTTATTCACCATAAGGACAAAAATCTTGTCGTGCTTCATATCTTTGTCCACTTGGAAAATGAGGATAAGAAGATCAGATAGAGACTTCTCAATGTTGTTCATATTGAAATTAACAACAAAGATAAAGAATCTCTAAGGGAGTGATGCAAGAATGAGATCAGTGCCCAGTTCTTTAGGGAGTTTAAACCCTAGAACCTCTAGGCACTCAATGTAGCCAATGATCTTGACTACATGAAGCCCATCTGGGGAACCCTCTCCAAGCTTACTCTGAAAGAGTGCCTTGGAGATATCAAACCTTTTCTATCTTTCTCTCTCATGGTAAAGACCATGTAGGTGCTCGAGCATGCTATAGGTATCCATATTTTCATGAGACTTCATGAGCTCACTAGACATAGATGATAGCATCAAAAATTGAATGTCGACTGCGTCATTCATATATTGATCATAGAAAAGGAAATCTTGATCACTCGCCTCTTTAGCAGGCAGATCAGGTAATGCTGACTACATCATGTAAGACTTCCGTTCATGGTGTAGAATAACCTGAAGGCGTCTAAACCATTCCTGGAAGTTAATACCAGTGAGGATGTTGACTTTATCTAGAATTGATCGCAGGGATAGTGTGGTTGATGATCTTGTCATTTTATTCTACAATTAAAATAGAAGATCATTAGTAATTTCTTGATTACATTTTATGATAAATAATAAATTAATTTTATTAATTCTCCCACTATTTTATCAAGTCCCAATGGCCCTCATCATTGAACTCAGAATGTAAAGTTTTCATGACATTATAGTGACAAGGATCTATATTCCCCTTCGCATAACCCCAATAAGGGTTGGTCAAGCTATTTGAAGGTATTTAGGTAGGCAGGTCTTTTCCAACTGCGGGCTTGTAGCTCCTTGATCTATTGAGCAGACTCTCCAATCCTGAAATCCTGACTTGGATTTCCTCAACTCTTGCCTCCAGTATTACACCAATGCTAGCAAGGGATACTCCTCTTGATGCAATATGGTTAAGTCAATCCAAAAACTTTCACAAGGGATTCCTGTATAAAATTAAGTGTCCCAACCAGGGTTGGTCAAACACATAGTTTTATTGAGTCTTACCCTTAATCAAGTAATGGAAGGCTTGGTCTGACTTAATATTTTATATGAGGGATTTTTATCTCTTATGCGTAAACTGCTTATTATCTTTATCACATGCTTGTTAATATTAAGCAAAACTTACTTAAGTGATTAACCATGTCTTGATAATATTTATGCATAAGCCTATTTTATTTCAGTTCCATCTTTCATGATTGTTTAATTCATTAATTATGTGATCGCGACAACACACCCATAATGATAAACCATGCAACTAAAAAAAATAAAATAAAGTAAAGGGAATTATCATGATATTTTATAATGGTTATTTTATTTAGTGGTTGATAAACTAACCCTAACCTAGGGGAGAAACAAGTTGAACCTTTTGGGTTCGTGTTTACAACTTTCCACCTGTCCACCTTTGTATCTCTTGGGATTGGATCTGTCTTAGCTCCAGCTTGAACCGCCTCCACTAGCTTGGGAGCTCCATCCATTACATATGCTTTTAAATCACATGAAAGTGGGGGGTAAAAGGGGTTTTACATAAAAGAAACCATGGGCATGAAGACCCTACATATTAATGTGGAGAGATGGCACAAAAGATAATAATTAATTTAACAAATAAATTAAAAGGGAAACCAATTATATACAAGGTCTAGTCTAGCTCATGATCATACACATACATACAATGAGTTACACATTTAATAAAACTAACATTCAATTATTTATACATTATTATTAAGATAAATTACACTCAAATTGGTTATTTATTATCTTTAATTAACCAATCCTTTTATCTTAATCCTTTTCTAAATTTCCTTAAGATTCTCATCCTTGTACATAAATTCACTTTAGAGGTAACCTGGTGAATACCCGTTTGAATCTACCCAACAAGTATTATATTCACATACTATTTTACTCTTATGACACATGGAATACAAGATGCTTCAATACATAGAGTAACAACCTGTATAATGATTTATACATGATATGCAGATCGAACATTATGCATAAATTAAAGTTTTAATTTTTCATAATTTGGTAAAGTACACGGCATGTAGTTCTGACTACACGGCGTGTACTACCTTCATCGTCTTTCCTTAAGTACATGCCTAAGGACTCGACATGTGAGGCATACTTTAGAAACTTTAGAGTACATGGTGTGTACAATGGGCTATACTCTCTGTTGTCTCTGTGTTACACGGTTACTGGTCGGCTCAATCCGTGTATGAGATACACGACTTTGCCCCTGACCCGAAGGGACTACATACTGTGTTCAGTGGGCCACACAGTGTGTAATCCGGTAATCATGTGCCTATCTATCCCGGTCAACACATGGTGTAAAATTAATTACACCGTGTGTAATAAATTCACATGACTTGAGTAATTTTTGAATTACTCACGATGCATTGTACATGGCTACACAGCGTGTAGTCCCTATTACACAGCATGTATGGAAGTGAACACGACGTGTAAGTCTGAAAACACGAAGTGTACTTTCGTGTTACCTAGACAAAATCATTAGGCCCCCCCTGATGAGTTCCTCGTTTTAATTTTAATCCAATTTTTTCTATGAAATTTTCAAGAAACAAAAAAAAATGAAGAACATATCTCGAAATCTCAGATTACAAGAATGATTAAACCTTTAATTGAACAACTAAATTATTAAATCATAAATTATAAATGATAATTTAATAATTATAAATGATGATAAACCTCTCTTTGATACCACTTAAAGGTTCTGGGTACAATGGAAGCACGGTTGGGCCGACACCCAACTTTGATTTTTACCATGATCAATGATTATTATGGGATTAATATGATGATGAACGCCAATCTTTATGGAATAGAATCAAAGATTTAGATAAAGAGGGAAGAGTCCTGAAACCTTTAGAGAGGATATTTCACATCATGTTTATAATTAATTTAATTAATTTCATAAAAAAAGGATACCTGATTCTTCGGTACTTTCTTCATTGATGATATTGATCATTTGGAATGACCCTTCCAGATTGTCTCATTGAACTTGTGAGGATCAAAACCAGAATACCCCTACCAGTGATTCACATGTGCTTCAATGGCCTCCGATCGACACCACCCGTTCTCCGAGTTCTAGTATGGCGGAGCAAGTGTCTTTCATTGGTCGTTCTTGATTGATTGTTCTTCAGTATTGAAGAATGTCTCTCGTTCTCGAGAGGGGGAAGAAGAAGATTCAAGAGAGAAATTGTTTGGCTCAACAATTCTTAATTCACCAAGCATGAGGTGTGTTCCCCTGACATAATAAACGTACTTGTCTATTTATATGTATGGAACTTTAGTTACAATAATCAATTTTATAACAATAATTAAATACATTCATGAACTTAGAAAAAACCCATGATCATAATAATAATACTGCATCATTATTTATGGTGTGCCAACTTGTGAAAAATGGAATTATAAATAAAATTTCACATCACAAAATAATAGCAGCATCATTATTATTTTAACTTTTTCCAACTAGTTAAATAATTATTTACCATCTTGTAAATAATTATTTTACTACCGGACCGACCTTGGTCTGCTCAAACTCTACTTCCATTTACTAAACAACTGAATAAATAAATAAATAAATTGTTCTCTTAAATAAATAATTTATTTAAACTCTAATAAATAAATATTTATTAAATGTTCAATAAAATAAATAAATATATTTTATTTAATTTATGCGATAATTTTAACTTGAATAAAATTATTATACGGTCTTGATAATAATATTAATTTCATTAATTAAATTCAAATAGAATTTAACCGAGACCACAAAAAACACTTAGTGTGTGACCCTCTAGAATTTTTTCTCATTGACATTAGGCGGACTTGCCTAAATTCCAAGAGTACTATCTAGCAACGGGTCAAGGCACCCAAGAGAAAGAACGTAAAGTCGCAACAACGACATCCACATACGAACGATCACTGTGTAATACAATCCCTTTGTCTCAATATCTCATCAAGAAAGTTCCATGATAGTGTCATCAACCTTTATGCTTGATACATCGTTCTTTGACTATTTGAAATAAACTAATCATTACACCATGCCATGGAATTTCACGCGGCAGTTCTATTTTAATCAAAGGGATGAGATATCAACTTCCATAAATGGAAGGGAAAAATCCTTCCTCGACTTATCCATTAATAACACGGCACTCATGACACACCCAACGTACCCTACTTCCTGCCATCATATGGTGTGATGATTTTTGTCAGTAAATCAAAGTGCGTGAGTCGTGACACATATTAATGATAATATTAAAGTCTAAGAAACATTACACACGCTCACAAATATGAATATCCGATGAAACCAAACATGAATAATTTCTACTGGCGGGTCTATTCTCATAATCTCCCATCTTGGATATTACCAAGTGCAAACTTCATGAGAGGAAGTCTCATCTGCTTACGAGTACTCACACCTGACAGTCTGTATACTACGTGTCCCATCATAGTATGTCATCCAACTATAGAATTATGTTTAAGAATATTGTTATAGAATTTCAAGGTTCTCATCATAGTTGGGAACTGCCATGACCTTTTCAATGCAAAAAATACTCTAGGACATTATTAAATCATAGTCATGCAGAACAATGAATAATATGTAATAAGATGTTTAATATTTAAATATATTAAATATCCATGTAATCAAAGTACAAACAGTTGGTTCTAGGACACCAACTCTTATAATCATTTCATGAACATAATTAACACATTTTAAAGCTATACAATAATTTAATTAAAACCTTATATACAAGCTCTATATATTTGGGACAAGTAAGAATGTAATAGATTCCACCCACCTCACCCAAGATAAAGAGGAATCATGTCACCAAACTCAAGCTACATGCTCTCTTTTATCCTCTTGAATTCCTAGAACTAGAATCCCAAATTTATCTAAACCCAAAAATTAAATTTATTTCAACCCCTTCCTATTTAGTGTTCTAAAGATATGGAAGTTGAAATACACTAATAGATGAGAGATCCATAGTGATATACCTTCGATTTGACAATAAAACATCCAAATATTTAGAGGAAGAGGAGATCCATAGGAGAAAATCCCACAAAATTTCCAAAAAGCATACCTATGATGATAGTACTACATGAGTGAGAGGTAATGGGGTTGTGAATTACTAAAAATGGGTAAAAATAAAAGTTCATGGGGCCTCTTTAAGTGAATGCATGACATGACTGCATGGTCCTAGAGACCGTGAAACCGACCTTACATTCTAAAATAGAAATTTTTCTAGAAATAATGGTTGATATGAAAGGTCAGTCCCAACAATGTGGTTGACCATGCATTTCAATTCATCTCCCCCAAAACACCCTACAAGAATCTCAGGGCAAAGTACATGGTCCCCTGATCATGAACCTACCCATGCATGCCTCAAAAAACCTTCGAAACACCTCAAATTAACCCCCAAAACTCCTAAATTTCTATATACATAAAATATTAACTTTACATACCTCAAATGGGGACCTACAATACTCCCTACCCTTGCACTTACCACCCTTGGGAAGTTAGAGAGTGTTATTTTTGAAAAAATCTTAGTCCATTGTTAACCTATCAATGATTCCCACTCCCATGTCTCCTCATACATGGTACTGAGTTTCCAAATCACAGGTACCAACAAAATAATATGACTATGAAATACTTTATCTTTTTGGCTAATGATATAAAATTGACTACTGGACAAAGCTCAAATCTAGATCTTACTCCACTTAATCTCAATTGATAATGTGCAAAATATCTAAACACGTATTTCTACAACTATGAGATGTGAAACACATCATGCATAACACTGTAACAGGGAGGTCATTTCCAAAAGTATGCTACACCCCCGATATGGTCAACAACCTCAAATTGTCCCATATATCTAGGAAAGAAATTGACCTACTTTTTAAGCCTATAACATCTTGACCTTGTGATACTCTTATAAATACATGAATGGCTATGAAAAAATCCCAATATTATCAATGATGATCAACATAAGACTTTTTATACTTGTGTAGTAGTCATCCTCTTCTTAATCAACTAAATCTTTTTAGCTGTCTCATGGACCATACATGTCACAAACTATCCCCACTAGAACCCCTCCTAGATCAACAGTGAAGAAAAGTGTGATCTTTTGAAGTCCACCCCCAATATGACATGGGTTGAAAACTATAAATGATGATATAAAACACACACATGGGAGACATTTCCCTTGTAAGTCTTGAGAATGATAAAATAAACCACCAATCAACACCAATAAAGAATATATAAAAAAACCCATAAATCCTAACAATGCATGTAATATCGTACATAAACATAAAGTCTCTCAATTAATTACTAAAAAGTGAAATAGTTTTGTTGGAAACTCTAACTCCAACATTCCCTATGTCATAAGGTAGTAATTTTAGCCTAAACACTAACTCCATCCTATAAATCTTTAAAAAATGGATATAAAATATAGGGGTGATCATATGAATATACTCAGTTGCTTATCAAGATCTCTCATGAAAATTTGGAAGAACCATACTAAATCCTTTTTGAACAAGTGATGAAACAACTTTTTACCTATCCCAAGGTCAAATACAACCCAACCACATTAAGACTCAATAAAATAATCTTTACACAATTATATTAACATAATAATAAGAAAATATATATCAATAAAGGTTGATCACACCCAATTACCTACTAAATTAGTCACCCTCACACCCCAACGTCATATATCCTAGTGCTTTGATACCTTCCATATCCAAATATCTATATACCACATAACCACATCATAAACATAATCACATAACCATATCCACATACCACATGACACAACTACATACCATACAACACAACCACACAACCACATCACTACCACATCATCCAAGAAACATACCATATATAACAACCACATTCCATCACATTATATACTACTTCAAGAAGAGAGAGAGAGAGAGGGTCCGACTCGTGTAGTGGTGTGTAAGAAATAAAAAAACACAATATTATATATATAAATATGAACAATCCCAACCTTATGGATAATTTTCTATCTAAGCACCTCTATAACCACAACCTAAAGACACATCTCCAGCACCACACTACAAAAATAGTTGCCACCCCTAACCACACATCAAACCAGCACTACAATGCATACCAACCACACCCCAACTACACATCATCTTCCCTTTCACAATTACTTACAAAACACATATTTACCAACCTATTTAGATTAATTATATATTAATAAACTACATGCATGTACTTTATCCATTTTATTTTACCACTTTATCTAATCAAGTTTTTCACTTAACTTATTTAGAAAAAATTAATCAATATTATACTTTTAATCAATTAATTAGCTAATTAAAATAATCTTCCGTATTTCCAAGCAAAAAAAAAACACAACAAAAACATTAAAATCTACACTAACAGCCCATAATAACACCACAACCACTTTCATAATAACAACCCACACTAACAAAACACAATAACACATCTTCCTTTAATCACAACAGGAAAAAACTACCCCCACTATAATAAACCAACCAAATAAAAACCAATACCTTTACCATATAAAAACACTAATCGAACCACTATAGAAAACATCAATGAAATTTAATTACAATAGAAAACAAACAACCTATTTTTCTCATGCTCCAATGTATATTTATCAATTAATGCTTTAACACTATCTAAATATCAATCCCAATTTTGAATTCCTATTTCTATTAAAAATTTAAACTTATTTAAAAATTTCAACACTAATCTACATTTTAACAAATACATAAATCACAATGACATGTTATTAAAAAAATCAATTAGTAATATAATGAAAATGATTTAAAAAAATAATTAAAGTTTTCTTAACTCTTCCCACACCAATTCATGGTATAATTTTTATCATCATTAGGTTAATCACATATCCTTACCCAAAGAAAAATAAAGCATGATTACTCTACATTCCCATTGAAAAAATGAGAGATTCTGAATACCATACCTCAAACGAAGCTTTAACAATGAAGTTATAAGATAAGAGAAATAAACTAATGATCAAACTACAACAAACTCATAAGAAGCATTAAAAAATATGTAACACATCATACTCAATTAATAAATAGAAATAAATTCACCAAAACCAAAAGCAAGTCCCTTCCATAGGTTCATGATAAGAAATTACAAGAGAAGATCAAACAAAAATGGAAGACCAAGGTACCTTAGACCACAATATATTGATCACATGAAGCCATGGCTTAAGATATTCTAAGGGATGACCAAATTCATCAAAACCGAGACTCTAAGAAACCTAGGGTTTTAGAAAACCTAAAATAATTAAACCAATAGAGATACATACCTTTAGTTTATAATAAAAAATCTAAGGGACTCCACCACACTGTGGTGTAGCTAGTCAGCCCAAATCTAAGATCCACGAAATTAAAAATGGAAATATCCACCAAAATCATTTGACCACTTCATTATTTAAAAATGGGTTTTACCTTAGCTATGACATAATACCTCATACCATGATGTGGTCCTTCAATATTTCCATTAAAAATATAGTCCACAATGACAAAAAATTCACCGACCATGTCATTTCACCCTGTATATCCCAAAATCCCCATGAAAGAACCATGATGTAGTGTTAATAAAACCAAATAATAGCCCACCATGGTGAAAACTATGCCTATTTTCATACTAATCATGGGAAAATTGGATTCTTACTTCTAACCATAACCACTGAAATGAGACCCGCCAAAATATAGTCTTCTCAACACAATATAAGATTCATTTAAAATGGAATTTTTTTTCAAAACTCAAATCCAAAAAAAGTATTACATAAAGAACACAACCTTACCATAAAAAAAATAAGGAGCATTCATGGTATAGTGAGGATTTGAATATGTTGTGGGTGTCTTTTGAAAACCTAAACCCATCTCTTATGACCCGAACCACCCCTAAACACTCCTATAACACCTCCAACACACCAAAACCATAGAGTGGAGGATTGAAAACATTTAGGCCTCTATATTAGATCCACCTTAAACAACTCTTATCCTCAAGAATCAAAACCAAACCTAGGAAAAAAACTCAAAACCAAACACCCCATGAGATACCTTAAACATGAATCTCTCCATCATAAAAGCACATAAGCATCACATGGGGAGAAAAAAATTCAATCATATGAAAAAATATCAAATATCAACATCATAACAAAAAAAATATTCAAAAAAACTTTGAATAATGATCTTTAATCCATGAATCTAACTCCCATGTACATTACTACACACTACTATGCCTCCAAAATAAATGAAATAATGATTTGACATGCCTATGAAGTTTTTTATCTCAATAAATCTAACTCTTAATAGGATACTCCACAAATATCACATCATAATTAATATCAAACTTAGCCTAATCAATGACATGGGTGACATTATAAAAATATCATTGAATCTGAGACAAGTAGAAAACAACATGAATCTATACCATCTTAAAAGGAAGAGATAATCAACATGCCACCTCTCCAATATGCTCTAACAACTAGAAAGGTATGATAAACTAACAATAAATATTACAACCTATACTGAACCTCTGCTACCCACGATACATAGAAAGCATTAGAAACACATTATCACTTACCTGAAACTCCATATGACTCTTCTCATTAGTACAAGACTTCTGATGGTCCTGAGTAGCCTTCAATCACTCACAGATCATCAAAACCTTATCAATCTTTCTTTTAACCCAATCTAGTCTAATAATCATTAATTATCCAACCTTAATCTTGCACAATATATATATAAAAGGTTTCATAAACAATTCCTTAAATAGAGACACACCAATAGGCAATTGGTAATTGTTATCATTGACAAACTCATCTAAAGGAAAATGGTTTTCCCAAGAACCTCCAAAATCAAGAACTAATGCATGCAACTTTTCCTGTTACACCAAGATCATCCATTATATTTGACCATATGTCTGAGGAAAAAATAATACTAAGTAATAATTGAGACCCAAAAGTATACTAAAAACTCATCCACACTCACAAGGTAAAATGAGAATATTTATCAAAGATGATCATCCTTGGTACCCCATAAAGTTATACTACCTCATCAACATATAAAATCGCCAAAGCATACAATACAATAGATTTCATGATCACTAATAAATGAGATTACTTTATGAACTAATATAAAATCACCCATATAACATCACATCCAAAAAAATATTAAGGAAAACCAGTAATGAAATCAATCGACATATCCTCTCATTTCATTAAGGAATATCCACTAACTGCAACAAATCAGTTGAAAATCCATGGTCAACTTTCACCCGCTAACATAAAAAACACTGAGACATTAACTTAGCCAAATATTTATTTATCCCATGGATACCATAACTGGTCTCTCAAATAATGATACATCTTGGAAGTACCAAAATTTTCCAACAAAGGTGAGTAATGAAAATCATGTAGCACTACATCCCATATCACCATTAGAACAAACAGATTCCCACAAAATAATAACTGATGCTAACCATACCTCAGAAGCATCTCTATAGATGGAACAATCTATCCACACCACCACCTCAAGATCACCCAACCGAGACTCCTCCACCTATTAAAAAAATAATTTACTGTTATCCAATGCAAGAAAAATACACTAAAAACTTTCACTATATTATGATGAAAAGTCACAAGATCCTCCATAATCCTCCAATCATACCCAAAATCATGTGTTATATTACCACAAAAATTTCTACTCAAGTGTAATATTACTCCTGTGATCTATGAAGGCCATAAAGTTCTCATAGATAAGATAATTCTTCTATAACTTCAAATAAAACATTGTCATCATAAGATTAAGATCATGGGTGGAATAATTACATTTATGGGTATGTAATTGTCAAGACCCATAAGTGATAACCACTCTCTACTATATCAAAACCCAACCTAGGATAAGACGAGAAGTGTCACAGGAAACCTTGAACATGACTCCCTCTTCTAGTAAGTGAATAATAGATGCACTGGAAAATTTCTTCTTAATATACTCATATTCCCCTTGAAATTTATTTAACCATATGAAATCTTAATACTTCCTAGTCAAAACTATTAAAGTGGATAGAATTTGAGAGAAATATGACATGAAAAATACTATAATGGCCCTAAATTCCAAGGAAATTATAAACCTATACAACATTATTTTGAGAAAACCAAGAAATAATTACTTTAATATTTGAAGGATAGACCGATACACCATACTGAGAGAAAACATTCCCAAGTAAATACACCTTGTATATCTAGAAATTATACTTAGACAACTTCCCATACAATTGATATCATCGAATTACTATCATAACATTTCCAAAATTATTAGAATGATCCTTATATGACCTTAAATATAGCTAATAATCATCAATGCACACTACTAAAAACCAACCAAAGAGCCCATAGAATACTAATTTCATTAGTCCCAAGTAAATAACTTAATAAATCACGAATCCAAAAGGAATAATCATGAAAAAAAGTACCCATAATGACACATGAAGGAAATATTTGAGATATCTTCCTCCTTAACCCTCATATGATTATAGACATACCATAAGTAAATATCTAATAACAGGATAGTTACCTTCAACCATTCAATCAAGTCATCAATCCTTCAGAAATTATAACAACTCTTTACTGTTACTTGATTCAACTACTGGTAATTGATTCACATCCAAAAACTACCATCATCATTCCCTATGAATAGAAAAGGAGAACCACAAGGAGACACACTAAGCTGGATAAAACCCTACTACAATAGATAATAAATTTAAAACCACAACTCTTGTAACTCATAAGGGTCTATTCTATAAAGAGACATGGAAATCGGAGAGACACTGGGTTCGAACTCTATCCTAAACTTGATGTCACGTCGAGAGGGTAGTATCAAAACCTATTCAATAAATGCATTAATAAAATCCTAAAAAACTCTTAGAAATAAATTTTATGAACTTAAATGAAACATAACTTATATATCCCTATTATATTTTAAAAGATGGAAATTATATTCGATAACATATATGCCATACAACACTGATCTTAAATAACTCGTGAAATATATGATCGTTATAACCTATCTATTAAATTGGTCGGTATGAATATGATTATATACTTTATGATATATATATATATATATAAATCCTATTAAATATAAATTTATTTTTAAATTATTATTAAATAATCACTCAATTTTTAGTAAAGACATTTTATGCAGTAAAAATATGTTTTCTTCAAAAATGTTTTTATTGATTTTTATGAGAAAATATTATAATTGATTTCTATAACTTTCAGAAATTTTAATTGATAAAATGGAAATAATTTTTGAGATAATCATATCAAAATTAATTTAGGAAGAAATTTGGGGATTTTTCAGATTTTTTTTTATTTTTAGTGAATAGTGGAAAATACTAATTTTTGTAAAACTATCTTTTATTTTCAATAAATTAAGTAATTTAAAAATCCAATTATGATTTTAATTTGTTTTCAAGTAACACAAGAATTTTTTATATTTAATACAATTAATTTAATTTTAATAACCTTTATAATATATTTTAGTATAAGTTTATTTTTAGGCTTAAAAACATTGTTTTTTTCTGAAAACCATTTTAAAGTGTATATTGTTTCTCCTTTTTAATAAATTAAAATAAAAAATAGTGAGGAATAATTTAAATGAAATATATAGATTATATATCTATAAATATTAATTTAAATTCATATAATTATAATTACTAGTTATATAGTTAATATAAGATGATTTTTTTCTTGAAAAATACATTTCTTGAAAAGTCATTTTTTCATCGCTTCTGTAGGTTTTATTTTAAATTAAATTATTCCACACATGTAAATTTAATTTGATAAAATATATTACATATTTTTAATAAGAATAATTTATATTATATAATAATTTTAACTTATTTTTTTCATAATTAATAGTAAAAATAGTAAAAATATTTTACCGTAGTTAAGGTGAAAATAGGTTTATCAGGCGATTAAACTAAAAATGTAAGGGTTAAAATAACCTAAAAACTTATATAAATTATATTATATGGACATATTTAGACCTTATATCATCTAAGGTTTAATAATTATCCATTTTGAGCCTTGTGGTGTGTGCAAAACATGTGTATAATTTTTTGTTTTCAAAAATTCCAAGTGTGTCCTCTCCCCAACTTATAAAAGGTCACCTTATATCTTATACTCTTAAAACTTAAAAATACTTTTTGTTTGGACATGATATATCCAAATAAATTCCTTAATTTATTACACAAATCATATAATCCTTTTTTTGTTAAAAAACCTTCTTAGGAAGGATTTTGGTGTAAACCTAAAGAGGTCAATCAAAGAAGAGGTATCGTTCTTAACTGAGCATTCTGTTTTATTTATTTTTTCACCTAATTGAAATCTTATTAAACCATGATGATATAATAACATAAGTATATAATATATATTTATATGTTATTATGTTAATGTAATAACCTAAATTCATCTCCTATTCCATAAAATGGGAAACAAAACCATCATTCACGTGTACAACAAACTACCACCTCGCGAACCGATGTAACTTGTTTTCCAACAGCACCTCTCAATATTGTTAATGATTATGGATTTAATGTTTATATATGATATTAATGAAATATTAATCATTATGTAAAATTAATATATCATATAATTTATTTACCTTACTATCCATTGAAAAATGATAATGTCATTTTTTTGTATGATAGACTACCGCCTCACGAAGCAATGTGATTCATTTTTTATTACCGAATCACATGGATGATATATGTAAGTTTATTTAAAAAATAATATGATATTTAAGATATTATAAAAATTATTTAAAGATAAAATAACTCTTACCTTATTTCCATAATGATCTTTGAAAAATGGAAACATTACTCATGCATACGTATGACCTACCGTCTCCATGATTATAAAGTAGTTCATTTTTCATAACCATTATTCATGGTTGGTTTTAAAAGTATAATTGATGCATAAAAATGATAATTATATAATAATTATTATTTTAGAGATTATGGAACCATTTAAAGACTATTTTTTTCCTTATAAGACTTTGAAATGTATCAATGAATATTTTCGGAGCCAGACGCTCAGACAACACGTGATTCCGAGGCCCAGTGTTCCCGAAATTAATTTTATAAAAATAATAAATATATTTTATATCACATGCATATTATTTTTCTTAAATAATAGAATATCTCCTAAAAAAATCTCTAAATGGAAATCTAAGACCACGGTTGAATCAGAACGTAGAGTTTACCCCAGGCACAACCTAAAGTTGGTTAACATGGGGCGTTCGAATAAAGCGGCCATTAGAGGGTACGTTCAGTGGATTAATTAATTAATTCATTAAATAAACAAAAAACCTAATTACCACTATAAATATGATATTATATAAAATCCTCAGGGTCATCCACATAACCCTGGGATCTTTGAGAGAATAATTTCACATTCTTCATTGGTGGATTGAGATCAAATGATGAAGAGCCTCCAGATCTAGGTGAATTAAGGCGTAACAATTTCAATGACTTATATAATTTGTTGGTGAGAATGTTCTTCACTAATGAATGATCTGAATCTAGTTATGAATCATCATTTGTGGATTCATCCCCTTATGATTAAAATATTGAGTATGATTAATTCATTCTCTTTGATCTGTGTTAAATTGAGCCTTTTTATGTGCACACACATCATATTTAATTGGTTATTCAATTGTTTATCTCCCCGTTTTACCATGATTTATCACCCCATAAATCACCAATATAATTCTTTGTCCAATAATTCTTAACCAATTATTTCCCCCTTTTTCCTTTTTTCTTTTCTCCCAATCATTATTTGTGTTATTCTTCATTAGCCTACGAGCCCATGGTTCAACATTATCATATGGGTATGAGCATGATAAAATCCTTATATTCATGGAGGATTCATGTAAAATGAAAGAATTGATAGATCATGGATTAATTTAGAAAAATTACAGGATATGGGTGACTCCACCATGGATCAGGAATCTGGTGAGGTGATGGGTGACAACTGGAGATACGGTGGTGCATAGTGGGTTTGTACCTGTGATCCAGATTCCATTTTCCAACCTATGAATGGATGAAAATGATGACCAAAGGAAATTACCACCAATTTTTGGTTTTCAAATGGAAGGATTCGAGGTTGAGAAGGAAGATCTAGAACGCGTAGATTGGATCTGAGATTCTGTGAAAAACTCAACTACACATTGTGTAGTCTGAAGAACACATGGCATGTAGCCCCTGGTTATAAAGGCTAGGTTTTTGGGTGAATTAAATATCACATAACATGTGGGACCCCCAAATTCCATGTGATTGGGTGCTAGTTACCCAACATGTGCTCTAGGATTACATGTACATGGGTAGGTCCAGACACATGTCATGTACAGGCACACAACCATGGTACACAGACACGGCCCAAAGGACACGTGCATGACCTAGAGAACACGGATCAGCCCTGAGTGACTGAGACATGGAGTATAGTTCCCTTACATTCCATGTAGGGATATATTGTAAGTGATCTATGTACTAGAGAGGAAACAACTAGGCAGTAGAGTGGGACCACACACCGTGTGGGTCTTATTACACACAATGTACCTTCCTTTTTGAGGAAACTTATACTTCTCATATATCCTTTGTTTGGAATCAGATTTTGGATTGTGAGTAGCCTAAATTGAGTGTTTTACTGCATAGAATGAAAATATGGGTTTTAGTGTATTTTGAGATATGATGTGATATATTATGAGTGTGATGATTCTTTAGGCTGCACTCAATGATGATAGTGACAAGACGCGATCATTAGAGTGAAACCCTCCTATGGAATCATGACATGAGTACTCTACCCATAGAATGGAACCCTTTTGATGGGATAGAGAATGGGTCCTACATCTATATATAATTAGAGTGGAACCCTCCTATGGAGTCAAGGAATGGGTTCTCTACCCATATAGTGGAACCCTCCTATTGGCATAGGTCATGGGTCCTCTATCTATTCATCTTTAGAGTGGAACTCTCCTACGATGTTAGGGAATGAGTCATCTACCATCAGAGTGTAACCCTCTTATGGATTCAAGGAATGGGTCCTCTACCCATAGAGTGTAACCCTATTATGGATTCAGGGCATAGATCCTCTATCTATCTATGTTTAGAGTAGAACCCTCCTACAGAGTTAGAGTATGGATCCTCTACCATCAAAGTGGAGCCCTCCTGTGGAGTTAGGGCATGGGTCTTATACCATCAGAGTTGAACCCTTCCATGGAGTCAGGGGATTGGTCCTCTACCCATAGGGTAAAAACCTTCTACTAGGATAGGGCATGGGTCCTCTATATATCTGTCTTTAGAGTGGAACCCTCCTATTGTATCAGGGAATGAGTCCTCTATCTATATATAGAGTGAAACCATCTTGTTGTACTATGGAATTGGTCCTCTACCTAGAGATTGTGTCCCCTTGACCATGAGACACAATGGTGAGGTGTGGCTTGACATGGATGCTTCTACTGGGTAGACATGTGAGATGTTGGACATCGTTGATAGACCTCTTGGAACTAATGAAAAACTCTTTTCCTAGGATGGGTTTTGAGATGGATATTTCCATTTTCTCTCATTTGGGTTTATTTTATGAGAATATATCTGTGTTGATTTTTTAACATTTATATCTTTCTATGGGTTAAACTATCCACTTCTATCATGTCTCTTAATTATCACCCTTCATCTTTCTAGGAATCCTACAAGGTATGTATATGATCATCCTTGTATGGGATTTTCTCACATATGTTGTGTATTATGCAGATGAAAGATAGGCCAGCAATGATTAATGAGGAGCATAGGGATACCAGGGTGCATTTGAATGCGTATGGTGGTCGGGGCTTGGAGATTTGGAGTCAAGATCTCTCAGCACTTTACTTTTCTAGTTTTTTTAGTTTGGGACATCTTTATAGTTATGCGTGTATTTTTTTCCCTTTTAATTTTTAGATTACACTATTGTACTCTTATGCTCCATAGAGGTTTTACATGGATGTTTTTTCTCTATATATTGCATCTTTTATTATTATTCCTTTACACTTATGCATAGAGATGGTTGTGTGTGTGCGTACAAGTACTTAAGAAAAGTCCCCCATATTAGTTATTCATTTTAGTGCTGTTCTCTAGACCTTGACCTATTTAGGTGGTCCTGTGGTAGTTTCGGCTCGATCCCCATTGGTTTGAGTCATGATAGATTGGTATCAAAGGTGTTTCATTCCTTAGGAAAACATTTTAAGTTTTACCCTTATGAGGATTTGGTTGGGACTTGGGGAAACAATGTCAAAGTGTCTCATGTGTGGATTTTAGGACAAGGAACACAATGTTGGTACGATGGTTGACGCATCCATATATCAGGACTTTGACCACCTGCTTGTCAAATAATCATACTGATACATTGGTTGTAGGTATCCTTAGTACATGCATCATATAGGATTGATTCCTTTGACTTTCTTCTTGAGTCACCTCCCCATATATATATATATATATATGCTCATCTGATTATGGTACATCTTGATTAAATTTTTAGGATGCCTTTGCGAAGCCAACCATCAAGGTTGCTGATTCCAGATCATGAAAATGATCCAATGAGTGATGTGGCCTCAGTTCAGGGGCCACCTTGAAAGTTTATTCCTCTAGGTGGATAGGTAGAAGAACCATCACCCATCGAGCGATAGATAGTACCAGAAGAGAAAGTTGAGGATGCGTGCAGGCTTAGCGCACTCCACAAGTTCCAGTGCAAAAGGCCGCTAAGGTTCTATAGTGAACCAAATCCCTAGGAGGTAGAGGATTGGATAGAGTTAGTGATCCGAGTTTTCAGACTTATCTGTACACTGATAGATAATGTTTTTGCATTGGTAGCCAGTATTTTCCACAGAGCAGTTGGACATTGGTGGAGCCTAGTTATGAAGATTCATGATGAGTCAACACTCTCATGGTCTGACTTCAAGTATCTATTTCATGAGAAGTATTACCCCACATGATTACTCTTAGTTTGGATTCAATAGATTCTGGAGATTTAGTATAGAGGGATAAAAATTTCTGAATATGCTGTGAGGTTAAATGAACTTATACGATACTCCCTCGACATGATTCTAGAGGGTTACTTCTAGGTGAAAAAGTTTGAGAATGGTCTCCACAGAGACATCCATTCCAGTGTGGTACCCCTATGAATTCTCACTTATGTCAGAGTGTTAGAGTGGACACTAGCAATAGAGAGATTCTTGTTAGAGGGACACCATGCAGCTGTTGCTAGTAGTGGGTGTCATGGGGAAGAGTCATCTATAACAACTAGCAGGCACTAGGCAGAAGGTCCTCGACATAGGAGATATTTTCATGACCAGACTCAGATGCGTGGTCATGAAGCACATGGACTGCGTAGGGGATTGAGGTAGCTCAGAGTGGGGTGATGTTATGCATGTGACAAGTGAGGTCACACGACACATTATTTCCTAATCCAACGTACCAAGGAGGGACAAAAGATAATGGATGGACCACCATAGCAGAGGAAGTCTCATGATCATTGATATCCAATTCAAGGGTAGGGTGGCCTCTAGGGAGCCATAGCTAGAAGAGGAGTAGGTGAGGCTCCATGAGGAGGATCTGTGGGCTCAGGGAGCTAGTAGTCGGGGATGTGGGTAGCTATAGGATATGGATGCGTATGACCTAGTGGCTCATGAGATGATTAGAGGTAAAATATTTATTTATTTTACTCTTCCTTCAGTACTAGTAGACATATTTTCAAGTCATTCCTTCATATCTTTACTCCTAGTGTGAGATATGAAGATCCCAGTTTAGGCTTTAGTCCAGCAGCTTTGCCTTTATGTTCCTACGGGGAACGATTCTTTAATATTTTTATCTATTGGTAGTCTGATGTATCACTTGGCGGAGAGAGTTTATCATGGGACCTTTTGGTCATCATGATGAGACCTTATGACATCATCTTGGGTATAACTGATTGTCCATGGTCCAATACTAGATGGATTATCACCATAGAAGAGTCAGATGACTTTTCACTAATGGGATGAGATTCTCCTTTGTGGGAGAGAGATATCTCATGGAAGGACAAGTGGATATTGTGAGAATGAAGCTGTAACCTATCACCCATCAGTTGTTGAGTGTATCCCTTGGTATAGCAGGCTCTTTAGACATATGGATTCCTTTATCCATGGAGTATTATATGGATGTATTCCCTGAGGATGTTCCAAGAATACCTCCATGGAGGTAGATAGAGTTTTTAATCAACTTACACCCTAGGACCACTCTGATATCTTATGTGTCATATCATATGGACACTACTAAGCTCCAGGAACTACAGTTATATTTGAAGTACCTTCAAGAGAAGGGTTTTATCAGAGCCAATGTGACCCTAGGTAGATCTAGTGTTGTTCATGAAAAAGGAATATGAGAGATTGCATATTTTTGTAGATTATCATCATATGAACTAGGAAACGATAAAGAAAAAGTACCCATTTATGAGGATTGATAACCTCTTTGATCAGTTGTGTAACGTGATATGGTTCTCGAAGATCTATCTAAGGTTTGGATATTGTAAAGAATCGACCCTAGTTGCCCAGAGTTGGTGCCTTAATTCATTACATTGGAATGATTACAATAAAGTTGTATCTTGAAGGAATGAATAGTTTAGGAGTTTTGGAAAACCAGACACATACATTAGTTCAACATTACAACTTGAAAGGAAATACGATATAGAAATTCCTTTGACAACATCAATAAATCCTAGGTTATTTTTTCATGTCATTCATAATATAACTCTTCATGTCATAGTAAAATGAAACTTAAGAAAGGGGTGATCTCAAATGATCAATAAGGGTAAGAAACACAGTGGAAGATATCATAAACATAAAAATTAGGCATGATGAATAACTAAAAACACATGCCTTTAAAAATGAACTTGAACACATTATGGAAGGAATAAGAGTTGAATAAATAATTACATAATAAAGAATAATCATGGGTATTCTACTAGTATAATAACCTCATGAACTTTCAATTACTAGTTTCATAATGATGGAATTCATAATGCCAAACATCATAACCATACCGTTAAGGCCTCGTGCCGAGACCATAAATAATCATTTTGTCAAGGCCTTATGCTAAGACCATAGTTTATCTCATGATACCTACCAATGCATCCAGGGGATATAGTAGGCCCCAACCATCACTTAATAAGTAAAATTCATTCCTTATATTAATGGGGATATACATAAACAACATATACATTCATATTGAAACTAACATATGAAATGTCAATAACATTCACCGAACATTAAGCATAAACACTAACCATTGGATTAAATTGGTGAATGGTTTTAAGATAGCACATCCACAGTAAAAATAATCATAAAAAATTAAATTAAATACGGTAGATGCTATCATAAAATATTAATCCCAATAATACATAATAATCAACAAAAGTGTTGAAACAGATAAAGATACTCTTATAAAATCATCAAGTAATTCTTGAGATAAATACTCTTTTACTTTGAAAAGAAGAGTTATTTTGGAAAAATATTTGTATAAAAACAGAATTGAAGTATGATATAATTTTCATAATAAAATGAGTTCTTTTAGAAAGAAAATGGTTTCTAAAAATAGATTATAGAGTTCCCTTGAAAATAGACAAGAATTTGAGAAATTCCCTTGAGTCGGGCTTGTATTTTGGGAAGAATTTTTGAATGATCCTTTTAAAACATATAACTCCCCATAAATTAAATTAGTATTATAGTTGATACACACATATATAACATTATAAAATAATATATTAGGATTACATATGAATAAATAATAATTTAATTGAGTTAAGTAGAGAATAAAAGTAACCTGATTGAAAATGGGGGTTCGGGTGGAAAACCCTTACCTTAAGTCAAAAGGTGTTCCTCAATTGATCTTAATGACCTGAATAATCAAATTCAGGTTCATAAATTAATTATAATATAACCTCCTATATATTAAATTGATTTATTATAACCTTATTTAGGTTTATTCATGTCCTTTTTATGGGTTAAGAGATTCAATTTCATTGTTTGGGAGTGTTTTCTTCCTTGGTTTTCAGGATCACTTCACTTATATTCATGTAAGGATAAACATGTAGAATGAGAATGGTTTTATAGAATAGAATTTGTATGTTATTATTTAACAAATATAATATTACATGTTCATTAAATTCATTTGGTTATTTGGTGTAAAGATGAATCATTATATAAAACTTTAATGATAATTGTTTGGGTTATTTGGCGATTTTTGATCACAACAAACTCATTTTGATCTATAAATTAATTCCATTTGTACAAAAAGATTATAGAACCTTAAATAAGATATATTAGCTATATAATAATTTTTTTCAACCATAAAAATGGTTTCAAGACCATAATTGAAGATGTTAATAAAAATTGAAAACTCGTCGTTCTTGAATGTGATAAATTAACACATCTCGTATGATGTTTTCATTTCTAGTATAAAAGAAGGATAAAGGAGAGATGATGATGAATTATTCAATTATCATAAAAAATTATAGTACATGTAATTTAATGGTGTTATCATAATATTTGGATGAAAGAAGTTGAGGAAATAAAAAGAAAATAAAGTAACTTGAAATAAAAGAAATGAAAAGTGGAATTTACCTCTTGAAGTAATCTTCCTTGAGAGTCTCTTAAAGGGAGAGGTTTTGATATTTTTATGAGACCAATGGCTGTTGGAAATGGGGAAGGATCTTGGGAGGATATTTTATCATAATTTAGACAAGGAACAAGTCTTTATAGGGGTGAAGAGAAGAGGAAGTGAGAGAAGGTTTTTATAGTGGAGGAGAGGAGGGGTTTCCCATTATTTTACCCATTATTTTATTATTTTTCCAAAAACAACAAATAGTATTGATTATTGTGACCAATAATAGTAATATGTGCACGTGAGTTCAAACCAAGTCTACTTACATCAGCCATGTTTCTAGGAATAGAGAATGTAACTGATAATGTATATATATACGGTAAATTACTGTATTTTACTATTCATAAATTTTTTGAGTATTTTAGAAAAATATCAAAAATTCACCCTAACTAATTTTTGACACATAGAATTCAAAAAATGAACTCCATTTTTTTGAAAATAATTTTTTAAATATTATTAATTTAATTTTTAAATAAAATCATAATTTGTTTGAAAAATAACAATTTTAAAACTATAATTCATTTTATATCATCTTGAAAAATTAATCAAGATATAATTACCTTATAACCTTAAAAAAATAAAATAATAATATTATTTACTATTCATAAGGGTCATATTACTATTTATATTAATATTCATTAGGGTATGTTACTATTCACTAAAAAGTAAGTTTGTCGTATCAGACTCTAAATATCTTACTGAACACAACTGTGTATGTCAGTTTTTTGAAATTAAAAACACAAAGGTAGAAAAATTATGTTTATTGGATAGGTTATAACAAAGTAGTGTTTTTTAGAGACTCAGTGTTTCATCTATTCAATATCACATTTATTTTCAAAATCTTGGGGTGTTACAACTACCACCAGTTGAGAGTTCGCAAGGTTGATATTCAAAAGCTGGAATTTTGATGTCACTATTGGCACTATGAGTTCCTAGTGATGCATTTCGGTATGAAAAATTAACCTATTGTGTTATGGATTTGATGAAATAGATATTTCGACAGTACTTGGACTGATTTGTTGTTTTCTTCATTGATGACATACTCATATACTCTGTATCAAAGGAGTAGCATGCATAACACTTGAGGATGGTCTGAGATTTGCTTCGGGAGCACCAGCTTTATGGTAAACTCTTGATGTTCCAATTATGGATCCATATGGTTCACTTTTTGGGGAATTTCATTTTTGAATGTGGATTAGTTATGGTCCCGATGAATATTGATGTAGTGCTTACTTGGGATCCACCCAAGAGCATGTCAAAGGTGTGAACTTTTCTTACTTTGGTGGAATATTATAGGAGGTTTGTGGTAGAATTATCTATAATTGTAGCCCCTTTGACTACCCTGACGTGGAAATGGTAGCCGTTTACTTGTATTGAGCAGTTCTAGAGAGCCTTTGAGGAGTTGAGGTTGAGTCTGACAGGTGATCCTATTTTGAGACTGCTAGAGGAGAGAATGAAGTATGTAGTATATTGCGATGCATCTGAATATGGGATCAGTTATGTGTTTATGAAAAGATAAGTAGTTATCACATATGGGACAAGGTAGTTGAGACCCCATAACTAGAACTATGTGACTAATGACCTATATATGGAATCAGTAGTATTCTCTTTGAGGATGCAGAGGCACTATCTTCTAGGAGATTGATTTATTATTTACTCATACCATTAGAGTATAGGGTATTTATTTACACATATAGAATTGAACTTGAGATAGAGGTAGTGGTTGAAGTTCCTATAGTACTATGAATTTTATATATTCTATACTCTAAATAAGGTAAATGTGATGGAAGGTTTCCTTAGAAGAAATTCCTAGGCTCGTTTGGTGCTGGAGGCATTAGAGAAGTTGATTTCCTTATAGCTGAACCTGATTGAGGAGGAGGGAGTATATTTTCTTCAGTTGGTGGTGTTTACTCCTCTTCTCCTCTATCATGTGAGAGAGTCTCAGTTGGGAGACAATGATTGTGAGGTCTTATGTGACCGGATATCTTTAAGACATTCAATGGATATATTTTCTAAAGGTGGAACTCACGTCATCCTTTAATAAGGATGGATGGTGGTCCCAATCATGACATGAGAGGAGGTGATGAGAGAGTTTCACACATATAATTTAGCTATATATATCAGTGTGGGGAAGATTAAAGAGACCTTAAATAGTAGTTTTTGTGGGCTATCATGTGGCAGATCATGGCTGGGTTCGTCTCTCGGTGCCTCATGTGTCAATAGGTAAAATCTAAGCACCAGGTTTCAACAGGTTTGTTTTAGCCTCTTAGGACCCAATAATGGAAATGAGATGGCATGTCCATGGAATTTGTGATGGAGATTCTATGGATAGTGAGAGTATATGACTCCATCTAGGTGATAGTTGACTAAGTTATGAAGTTAGAGAACTTACTTTCTATCTAGGAGTAGAGATTAGTGGAGAGTTTTAGGAAGATGTACATGTGATAAATCCTTTTCTCTCACGGGGTTCCCTAAAATATTTTCTTCGACCATGATGTGTGGTATACGTAACGATTGTGGAGAGTCCCACAGGAGGCATTCAGGACCCAAATGAGGATGAGTATAACCTTCCACCCCCAAATAGATGGTTAGATAGAGCGTACTATCCAGGTGTTGTAAGAAATGTAGAGGGGTTGCATGTTAGACTTTGGTCAGAGCATGGAGGATCACTTTCCATTGGTATAATTTTCATATAATAGTATCTACCAATATAATATCTACATGGAACCATTTGAGGTCATGTATGAGAAACCCTACATGCCACCCTTATATTGGACTAATATTAGCGAGAAATCTCTTGTTACACCAGAGATGCTGTAGGTGACAACAGAGAAGTTCCAGGTGATCTAGGAGTAGACGAGGACAACTCAGGGTAGAAATAAACCATATGCAGAATGACGTCATAGGCCCTTATAGTTTTATTAAGGAGATGAATTTTTTCTGAGAGTCTCCCCATGAAGAGGATTGTGGATATTTGGTCGGGGAGGAAACCTATCCCTGAGGTTCATCAGGATAATCAAGATCTTACAGAGGGTAGGAGAGGTTTCCTATCACCTTGGCTTACCCCCACAGTCGGAGTGGGTGCACGATGTCTTCCATGTTTAGTAGTTGAGGAAATATGTACATGACCTTAATCACGTTATTAACTGGGGTGATATAGACATCTAGGATAGATCCACTTTCGTATATAACTTAGTGGTGATCAAGGATTGACAAGAGATAACCCTATATGGATGGACCATCCCCTTGGTTCGTATGTTGTGGCAGCATAAGAGTACAAAGGAGAGTTCCTCGGAGCAGAAGATTCGGGCTCAGTATCTCCATCTTTTTTTTAGTTTTTCTTTTCAAGTATGAAAATATTGAACGAGGGAATAATGTAGAGACCCTATATTTTTCTTATAAGACTTTGAAATATATCAAGGAATATTTTTAGAGTGATATATTGTGACGATGTATTATTTTGAGGCCTGGTGTGCCCAAAATTAATTTTATAAAAATATTAAATATGTTTTATATTACATTCACACATTTTTTAGAAATAATAGAATATATCCTAGAAGGAGTCTTAAAATGGAAACTTGAGACCCAAGTTTAATCTGGAACATAGGGTTTACCCTAATCGTAACCTAAAGTTGGTTGGTGTGGGGAATTCATATAAAGCAGCTTTCAATAGATGTGTTCAATGTATTAATTAGTTAATTATATAATTAATTCATTAAATGACCCAAAAAACCAATTCCCTCTATAAATATTCTATTGTAGAAAATCATTCAGGTTATCCACATAACCGTGAGATCTTTGAGAGGAGAATTATATGTTCTTCATTGGTGGATTGAGATCATACAATGGAGAGCCTTCATATCTAGGTGAATCGAGGCGCAGTGAACACAATGAATTCTCTCCTTCATTGGAAAGCATGTTATTCACCAACAAATGATCTGAATCAATATAGGAATCATCATTTTTGGATTCTACCCCATATGATTAAAATATTTAGAGTGATCAATTCCTTCTCTTTGATCTGCATTAAATTGAACCTTTTCATGTACCCGTGCATCAAATTTAATTAGTTATTTAATTGTTTATCTCCCCATGGTGTTGTGATTTATAACTATATACATCCTCAATCTAATTTTTTTGGTCAAGAACCCTTGTCCAATGATTGTTTCACCTTTTTTATTATGATTTTCTCCCAATCATTCTTTTCCGTTGGACAACAGGGCCATAGTTTGACATTACTGGGTGGGTATGAGTGCAATCGAACCCCCATATTCATGGAAGATTATCATGTGAAGAACATATTGATGAATCATGTATGAATTCTAATATATTGTGGGCTTTAGGTTACTCCACTATAGATCAGGAATACAATGAGGTTATGGGTGATGACCAGAGATGCAACAACACACGACGAGTTTATAAGGGGGAGCCAGATTCCATTTTTCAGCCAATAGATGGACAAAAAAGATGAAAAAAGGTGATTACCGCTAATATTAGGTGGCCAAATAGTGGTATTAGAGGCAGTGAAGGTATATCTGGAACCAATAGAGCAGATCTGATATTTTGGAAAAAACTTGACTACATGCTGTGTAGTTTGATGAAAACACAACATGTAGCCCCCTGACTACGATGACTAAGGTTTTGAGTGAGTTAAATATCACATTCCATGTGGGACCCCAACATGTCATGTGAATAGGTGATGGTGAATCATCTTTTACTTTGGGATTACATGGATATGGGCATGTCCAGGAACCTGTCATGTATCGAAACACGACCAGGGTACACAGACACAACTCAAAGGACACAAGCACGACCAGTAGAACATGATGTGGCCTAGGGTGATCAAGACATGCTGTGTAGTCCCATTACACACTGGGTAGGGATAAATTTGTAGTGAGCTATGTACTGGAGAGGAAATGACCAGGAAGTAGGGCAGGACCACACACCGTGTGGGTCCCCTTACACACCGTGCACCTTCCTGTTTGAGGCAACTTCTACCACTTATATCTCATTAATTTGGACTTGAATTTTGTCATGTGATTAGACTATACTGAGTGTTTTCCTACATAGAATGATATGGTGTCCTTAATAGTGTCTTTTGAGATAAGATGTGATATGTTAAAAGTGTGATGGTTCTTAAGGTGACACTCCACGATGGCAGTGACCAGACATGATCATTAATGTGGAACCCTCCCATGAAATCAAAGCATGATTCCTCTACCCATATAGTGGAAATCTCTTACTTGGATAGGGAATGAGTCCTCTATATATCTACCATTAGAGTATAACCCTACTTTGGATTTAGGGCATCGGTCCTCTACCCATAGAGTGGAACCCATCTGTTGGAACATGACATGGGTCCTCTATCTATCCATATTTAGAGTGTAACCCTCCTATAAAGTCAGGGAATAGGTCCTCTAACATCAAAGTGGAACCCTTTCATGGGGTAAGGGAATGGGTCCTCTACCCATAGAGTGCAACCCTTCTGTAGGATAGAGCATGAGTACTCTATCTATCCATATTTAGAGTGAAACCATCCTATAGAGTTAGGGCATGGTTCCTCTACCATTAGAGTGGAACACTCCTATGGAGTCAGGGCATGGGCCCTCTACCATCATAGTGGAACCCTCCTGTAGAGTCAGGGCATGGGTCTTATACCTATAGACTGGAACCCTCATGTTGGGATAGGGTATGGGTCCTCTATCTATCCATCTTCAGAGTGGAACCCTCTTGTTGTTTTAGGACATGGGTCCTCTATCTATATATATAGTGGAACCCTCCTATTATACTTGGGAATGGGTCCTATACCTAGAAACTATGTCCCCAATATTTTGCGATATAGTGGAGAGGTGTGGCTTGGCATGGATGCTTCTACTAGATAAGTGCGTGAGATGCTAGGCATTATTTATGGACCTCTTGGAACTAATGGAAAACTCTTTTAATGGGATGGGATGTGATATGGAGATCCCCTTTCTCTCTCATCTAGGTTTCCTTTATGATCATAATTTATTATTGATTGGAAACTATTTATCTCTTTCTATGGGTTGAGATATCTACTTCTATCACATCTCTTACTTCCCCCCTTAAACTTTCAGGGCGTCCTATTGGGTATGTATATAATCACCCCTGTATGGGATTTCCCCACAAATGTCATGTATTATATAGATTATGGATAGGTCTTAATCAATTATCAATTATCATAGGTATACCCGGGTGTATTTGACCACATATGGTGGTTGAGGCTTGGAGATCTGGAGCCAAGCTCTCTTATCACTTTAATTTTCTAGTTTTTTTCAAGTTGGAAAATATTTCTGGTTGAGCATGTATTTTTACCCTTTTAATTTTGATATTACACTATAATACTCTTATACCCCGTTGAGGTTTTATATGTGTGGTTTTTCTCTAGATGTTTCATCTTTTATTATCATTCCTTTGCACTTCTGCATGGAGATAGTTGTGTGAGTGCGTACAGGTAATTAGAAAAAGGCCTCCCATATTAATTATGATTTTAGGCACTTGTTTTCAGTCCCTAGACTATGGATGAGGGAATGTGGTATTTATTTATTGATCCCCATTGTCTCGGGTCATGAAAACCCCTTTGACCATGGTCAACATACTGAATTCATTTTGAAAATATGGACAGAACATCCTCAAAACACCCGACATGGACTTAACTGATTAAGTATTTAAATTTTTAATTAAAAATAAATAAAATAAATTATTTAAGTATAAGGTATTAAACATAGATTATTTTCTTAATAAATAAAATATTTGATATAATCATATTATACAGAAGTTAAAGGACATACATGGAATGTTTGGACTCAAGGTAAGGGGTTTCTCATCTCATTTTTACTTCTATGAGACATATTCCATTTTCAACACTTATTTATTTTATGTAGTGTATATATTGACTATTTGATATGATATATTATGAATCCCTATATTTTCATGGTATTTAAAATTTTATTTGAAATTATTTATTTCATGGGGATTATGATTAAAAAGTTACCAAAGTGGTAAGGGTTTATGTTACAATCTTCTTTCTTTTAGAGATTGTTTATGTTAAAGGTTCCCATTATATTAGACCAACACCTCCTTATTTTAATGATCTCAAATAATGTTTATAATTTTATTAATTACATTCATGTTTTCAATTAAAAAATGGTTTACTGGATTTTTTTAAAAAAATGTATAATTATAGAACTAACCATTCCAACCTAACTGCATGTGCAATGTACTTACCGTATAAAGTGTTTGACCTTAATGTGAAGGTAAAGTGATCATGACACCCTATTTCACTATATAATTCACCTTAACACGTGAAAAAACTACTTATCATATGTTGAGAATCACCTTATCGTATGTACAATCAACCTACCCTGAGATGGATTTGTACCTACTGTATACCTAGCCGCATGAAAAAATTACCTACCACATGAAGAGACCAAGTTACCATGACAAGGTATGTATAATTTTTCATAAAATAATATACTGACCATTTCTAGTAATGTATTTACTTCACAAAGAAACATATTACCACATGATGATATGAAACTACCACATATGCAAATGAACTGACCACATTAAGTTATGAACCAACTGTTCCATCTTTTCCATATCAAATGACCATGCCAAGTTCTCATGAACTCAAATAACCTTCTTTATATGAATACAACATGCCATGTCTAACTTAGAAACAAATCATTTCAAGTATCCAACAACTAGTTTTAGAAGCATTAAATGAGGCTTCAGTGCATTGATTATTCTTCAAAAACTACTCTGATAAATATTTATTTAAGAAGAATATCTAATCGTGTAAAGAAAAATAATGTGGTGGTGTGTGAAGTATATAATAATTTTCACTCTTACACATAAAAATAACCTAAGATCATATACACAAGCTTATGTGCTATAATGAATAATTTATTATGCTCTATTTTCTATAATATTATGAGAAACTTGTCCATGATCATTCTAAAGACAAATTCAAGGCCTTCAGACAAACAAAGATAATTAGATCGAGATACATCACATACCATCATTCTAAATCTCTTGTTTTTTTATTTATGATTAACTTTTGATATGTGTTTTGTATCATTTTTTTATTTGTAAAAACACAGTATCCTATATTAAACTGGAGAGTACTTGATACTCTCTCAAATATTTCATTTGTATTACCATGAATAACAATGAAAGAGGTCCCGTGTGACATGATATCTTATTTCATCTTATAAATAACCATGGAAGACGAACTGTGCCTGAAAAAACTTGAGATCTATTACTTTTAAAACCCATTATAGTTTGTGGATTAGTTTATTTATTAATAAACTACTTGGAAGTTGGTCATTTCCAAGTGTAGAGGATTAAGTCTCAGCTTAATATTGAACCCCATATTAAAATTTCAATGTGTTTTTTATATAACTTGTTTACTGATTTATATGTTTTGTTTTCTTTGTCTTTAATCAAATATTTTTACTATTTTCTAAACTCTTAAATAAATACTTTTATATTTAGTCTTAATTTGTGTTTATATAAAGGGTTTTATTAAGTAAATTAGTTTCAAAAGTCAAAGTATTTAAAATTTATTTTAAGTGAGCCTTAATCCTGCTTCTGAGAAACTATTTAAAAGATCAATTTTTTATATTAATACTATTTTGATTAAATAATTTTTTTTATTAAATTAGGGAATTTATTTTTTAAAATTTTTATACATAAATTTTTATTGAGAAATCAATTCACCCCCTCTTGAGTTACTCACTCCAACCATCATTTGGTACTAGAGTATTTTCAAAATATCTTTTTACTATGATTTATTTGCATTTAAATATCTTAAATTTCTATCATATCTAAATTTAATTCTTTATGGATACCAATTTACAAGAAGGAACTTCCACTAATAGGCCTCCTTATTTTAATGGAAATAATTATGATCAGTGTAAGATCAAAATGAAAATTCACTTAGAGAGCATGTGATTTGATATCTAGATGATAATTGAAAATAAATATGAAAAACCTCAAGTTGCTAGAGCTACTTAGAGTGATACCACTAAAACAGTATATGATTATAATTGTAAATATATGAATGATTTGTATCACGATTCAGTCAAAGATTAATTTAATATAATATCTTCATCTGTCACTTCTTTTAAAATATGGGATACACTACCTATTTATCATAAGGAACCTTCTAATGTAAATTAAATGCACTTAAAAACTTACATTATTAAACATGATACTTTTAAAAAGAAGCATGATAAATATATATCTAACATGTATCTCAGGTTAAATGATATTGTTAGCACAATGCATGAATTGGGAAAGAAAATTACAGACAAATATCAAGTCACACAACTTCTTAGATTCTTACCAGATATATGGAGAGGAACATCTCTCTCTATTAGAGAATATTGTGATATTAGAACACTACCGGTGAAAGATCTAATTATAAATCTAGTGATGTATGAAGAACTAAAAGTAAACAAAGAGGAAGTAGATGAACCAAAAATGATTTTTTATCCTTTAAGACTTCTAACACAAAACAAAAAGAGAAGATCAATGCTAAAAGTTCAAGTGATGAAGAATCACCTATTGATAGTGATGAGGAAATGACACATATATCTAGAAATTTCAAAAATTTCTACAAAAGAGGAAATTATTCAAGAAACCCAATTATAGAAGAAATTATGACAACAAAGAAAATTAGAGAAAATATTGATGGAAGATTGATTCTTTATATGAAGTAATCTCCTATAAATGTAAGAGAAAAAGTCGCATCAAAGTATAATGTCCTAAGATCAAGTATTAAAAGAAATATTAAGGAAAGATAAAAAAGTATAAAAAGGCCATGAAATCCACTTGGAGTGCCTCAAAGGATATTTTAATTGAATTATATTCTAGTAGAGTAGAAATAAGTGACAAAGCTAATATGTGTTTTATGACAAACACATCATAGATATTATCTACTACTCATAATTCAAAAATCATTATGATATTGAAAATGATGCTAAAAATATGTCCATTGATGAGTTATTTGAATATTTTAACATGTTGGAAGACACATTTAATGAATTAAAAGATGAATACAAAATTTTAATGAAGCAACATGCTATGTCTTCTTACTTTAAAATCAAACTTATAGTAGGGAAGGATAAGAATAATCAATGTCTTAAAGAAAAATTGAGTTGAAATTATCTAATGAAAAATTATAGAAAGATATAAAGAGGTTCAATAATGTAATTAAAACTCTTACTTAGATTCTTGGTAAAAAGACAACTCTTAAATATAACATTGGAATAGGATACAAACCTAGATAATAGAAAATGAGTAAAAATTAATTTGTTCAAAGTTATAGTTCTTCTAGTATTTTTTATTCTACTAGACCTAATAAAGTCTTCATCTAAGAGTATAAGATCTACTTATAGGAAAATAGTAAAAAAATTATGTATTCATAAATAATTTATTACTAACATCTCTGGACCTAAGAAAATAGGGGTACCAAAATATATATTTTTAGTTTAAATCTATTTTGTAGGTAAATAGTTTGAAAAGATCGAGTATAAAACTATAGATCATGGATAGTGGATATTCCATAAATTTGATTAGGGATTACTCATGCTTAAAAAACTTGATTAAAAAGGATGGTGGACATGTCACTTCTTGTGACAATGCCAAAGGGAAAATAATTGGACACAGTCAAATTAGTAACTCTAATACAATTTTAATTTATAAAGGACTATTTTTATATGGAATAAAATGTAATATGATTAGCATTTCACAATCGTGAGATGATGATTTTCATGTTAAGTTTGAAAGTAATGCTTTCAATGTTTTTTATTCCAAACTTTTTTTTAATTTTTTTGCTACGTGAAACGATAATGTTTATACTATAGATTTAATTTTTTTTATTTTCTAAGAATATTTATTTTTTAAGTTCCTTTAACAAAAAATATTGGATTTGGCATAGTATACTAGGCCATTGAAATATTAAATCAATTATAAATATAACTAGAAAGGTTATTCAAGGATATAACTATTCTAGAATTCCCAATAGACAAAGTTTGTAATCCCCATCAAAAGGGAAAGTGAATCAAAGTCTCTTTCAACCAAATAAATAAGTTTTAACTCCTCTTAATTTAGAGTTGGTTCACATGGTCTGGTTTGGAACCTCTATATTTTCTAGTTTAGAATGAAAAAATTATGACCATATTATATTGGATGATTATTCAAGATATATATGGCAATTTTTCCTTACTCGTAAAAGTAAATCTCTTTCCGATTTTTAAAATTTTTTGAGATCTATAGAGAATCTTAGAGGACTTAGATTTAAAACCTTAAGAAGTGATCATGGACAAGAGTTTGGAAATAAATAGTTTGAATCATTATTCTCACAACATGGCTATAGTTATAAATTTTCTCCTCTTATAGTCCCATAACAAAATAGTGATGTATAGAGAATAAATAGAACCCTTCAATAAATTTCCTCGACCATTCTCAATGAATATGATTTAACTATTTAATTTTGGGTAGAAGCTGTAAATAATTTTTTTATATAATTAATAGAGTTTTAATTAAACCTGTTTTAAAGAATACCCCTTATGAATTATGGAATGATAGAAAACCAAATGTTAATTCATTTATAGTGTTTGGTTGTAAAGACTTCATACTCAAAACAAAATAGAATTTAGACAAATTTTCTTCCAAGAGTAGTAAATGAATTTTACTTGGATATTATACTACTAGTAAATCATATAGGGTGTTTAATAAAAGGACTAAACTTGTGGAAAAAATATATACATATGAAATTTGTTGAAATATGTCCACATGATCATAAGACCTCTTTATAAAATCCAAAAGATAAACTTTATAGTTTATACATAAATGATAAACCAGATGAAAATTATGCTATAACTCCTATAAATACCTCACCCAGTTCTGATGAAAAAATTGAACCTGAACCTGTATATAAGAATGAGGTGTCAAACACTTATATTCCTATATCTATTAGGAATCATAGATATCATACATTAGATGTTGTTGTATGTGATCTAGACAAAGGAACTCAAACTAGAGCATCTCTAATAAATCAATTTGAACACCAATATTTCTTATCACAACTTAAACCTAAGAACATAAATGGTGAAATTATTGATGAATTCTTAGTAATGGATATAAAATAGGAGTTAAATTAGTTTGAAAGAAATTGAATCTGGTAATTAGTTAAAAGACCCAAGGACCACCTAACTATTGGAACCAAATGGGTGTTTAGAAACAAGTTTTATGAGTCATGAATAATAATTAGCAACAAATATATACTGGTTTCACAAGGATATAGTCAAGAAGAAGGTATTAACTATTAGGAAACCTTTTATTCAATATATATACTTGAAACCATCAATATTTTTCTTGCCTATGAAATGGATTTGGATTTCAAACTATATCAAATGGATGTTAAAAGAGAATTATTAAATGGTTACATTGTTGAGGATTTTTTTTTGAACAACCCACTAGATTTCAAAACCTTCACTTTCCAAATCATGTTTTTAAATTAAAAAAAGATTTTTATGGTTTAAAACAAGATCTCAGAGATTGGTATGATAGACTCATATCTTTTCTAATTTCAAAAGGTTTTACTAAAGGAACAGATGACCCTACATTATTTATTAAATTAATTTCAAAAGTTTTTTTAGTATTTCAAATATATATTTATGATATTATATTTATATCTTCAAGATATATTTTGTGTACTGAGTTTTCAAAAATAATGAAAAGTGAATTTTAAATGATTTTAATGGGAGAACTTAAATTTTTCTTGGTTTTCATATTTTTCAAAATAAATAAGAAATTATTTTAAATCAAAGAAAGTACACTAAATATATTTTAATTTTTTTTGGAATGGATATTACTAAAGGAAGTGATACTCCCATGATTACTAGTTTCAAGTTTGATCTTGATGAAATTAGGAATCCAGTTGATCAAACCACTTATAGAGGTATGATTAAAAGTTTACTATACATAACTTATAGTCATCCTGATAAAATGTTTAGTGCATGTATGTGTGCTTGCTTTCTAGAAAACCCAAAAGAGTCACATTTACTAGTTATAAAAATAATTTTGAAATACCTAAAAAATACAACCAATTTAAGATTGTTTTATCCTAGAGGATAATCATTTTATTTAATTACTTATTCAGATGCATATTTTGGTGGTTGTAAGGTAGATAAAAAAATTACTTCTAGAACATGTCACTTTTTAGGATAGTCTCTCATTTCATGGTCTATTAATAAACATAACTCTGTGCTATTATCCACTACTGAAGCTAATTACATAGATGCAGGAAGTTTCCATGCACAAATTCTATGGATGAAATATATATTACTAGAATATGAATATAAATTTTGATATTTCCTTATAAATTGTCATAATATATATGTGTAAATATTTCTAAGAATCCTATATCACATTCTAGAATAGATCATATTTATATAAGCCATAAATTTCTAAGATATCATTTATAGAAAGGTGATACATCTCTAGAATTCATTGGTATTGAACATCATCTTGCTGATATACTTACAAAGCCTTTGAATGTTTAGAGAATCAATTATATAAAACACTAATTAGGAATGATAAATTATGTATAATTGTTTTAATTTAGTTTTAGTTATTAATTACTATGTTAATATTTTTAATTTTTGTTCTCTAATATTTTCTAAAAGTAACCATGAAGTATGATTCAAACAGTCAGTAGTCTACCCATGAGTTTTTGTTCATGCAGTCAGTATGCCTACCATGAAAACTTACTCATAAAGTCACCATACTTACCATGGGTATATACTCACAAGATCAATATAATTACTATGAACATCATGGTTTTATATATAAAATTACTTCCATGCTTATGTTATTAACATATCCACAGTCAAAAAACTTACCATGTCTATTTTATTTGATTTTTCATGAAATATTTTGAGCAGGATGTATTTTAAGTTTATTATTATTTTATTCCCTAATTATTTAAATTAAAATTCAAATAATAATCTGAACTGTTAACTATCTTTTCCCTTGGATATATTATATACTTTTAATATCTTTTGAGTGTATTGATTTATGTTATCATAAACCTCTCACTCTATCAAACTCAAACCTCTCTGTTTTATCTCTTGATTATGAACCTTAAGAGACCTTTAATTAAACCAGAAAGTTGAGGATGAAGTGAATATCAGAGACTAAATTTCTTATCCAGCATCCTACTTCAAATAAGTTAAAAAATTTAAATCCAACTCGATTTCATCTTTAAATCCAAATAATCCATGTGTCTTAATTCACCCAGTTTCAATAGAAAAAGAATTCGATGCGTAGTGGTTGAGATTGAGCAGTTTTCTGGCTTGGGATGCGATTCAAGAACAAGGATGGGTTTCTTGGTTTTGAAAATATGGTATAACTTTTTATCGAAATATTTTCAAGGATTTTTATGATAACCTTGAGTTATTTTCTATAGAGAAGAGGGATATAATAAAATCAATGATAAATGGTTTTGTTTTTGAATTATCTTAAAAATGATGGGAAAAATGTTTGGGCGTGCTGCATAGAGGAGAATATGAGGATTATCAAAGATCCTATCCTTTTAATCATACAAATTTCAAGTTTAAAAATGTATTGTATGATCTAACTAGGAATGAAACTCAAAGGATACCTTATCTGTTTAATTGAGTAGAGAATGTAGGCTTCTAGTAAAATTTATTCAATATGTAATATGCCAAAGAAAAGGATACTTTAGTAACCTGGGAAACCATGAACTATTTTTATTATTTTTGATGAATAATATTATTCAAATCATTATTTAAAAACATTTTATGAGATATATGGTTGAACCATGCAAGATAACTTCATGGTTTAGTTCTTTACCTTATCATAAACTCATTTTGAAATTATTAGAGTATAAAGGCTTAGTTCCTCAAGGGGATGAAAGAATAATAACATATAATGGTTTTTGTCTTACCCAAAAGATTTTTAATCAAGTTAGAGTCAATTGGAATCCATAGAAATAGGAATGGGTGGTTGAACTTGAGAAACTGTATGAATGGTTTAACCTAATAAAGCATCATGTTGGACCTAGGGATCTAGGGTATCTAGGTCTAGAAACTGATGAATTTGTGGAATATTCATATGATGATGTTTTTTATTCTAATTAATAATAATAGTAAGTATATATTAAGGAAGAATAAAAAAAATTAGAGACAAAAGCTACAGACCTTGATGAAGAAGCTAGTTTTGATTTTGAGGATGATTTAGAATGGGATCAGTCTGTTACATCTGATGAAGTTGAGGTTATCTTAGAAGGATATCCTATTATTGGAAGTAATCCTAGAAATCCTATACCAAGTTCACCAGATAAGATGGATAATTCCCATGGATCTCTTGTATTGAGCTTAGAATATTCTATTTCAGATGATGAAGATCATGGAGGGAGTCCACCTAGACATGGTGGAATTTCCATTCTCTCTATTAAAAGAACTTTGGATAGATATTTTATTTTTGAGGTTTACATTTAAGATATAATTTAGGATTATTATATTGTTATTTATGAGAGAATAATTGAATATTCAGATATATATGAAGTTGTAATTTTTGACAGAATTGAGGATAAGACTATGAGAGATAGAATAATAGAGGTTGCACCTGAGGTAGATGGTAGAAATCAGGCTATTGATCCATATTCCTCTACACATAGACACTCTATTTCATATACTTCTTATATCAATAAGGATGACATGTATTTCTTCAAATCAGAGATGATGGATATTTTCAAGAAATCATTTTTTTAATTTTTACAACCTTATAATAAGTGAGAAAAGAAGATATTTCTGAAGCTGTTACTTTGGTAATTAACCATATTCATCCTATATTTAATTTCATAATAGAGATGATTCAGAATGAGATTGAAAATTTGATATCTTAGGTTGGTTCTCTTCAGGATGATCTATATGACATGATAATTCAGTTACACTAGAGGTTTATGAATTTTATGTTTCAACCTGATATCGTGCCTTCTGATCCTCCTATTTAGTCTGTTATAGATGAAGACAAGATCAAATAGTTCATTCAGGATGAGTTTAAAGTTTTTATTTGAATATTTCATCAAGAATCTAGGATTTGTGTATGATGGGTTTCAAACCCATGATGCTAAGACCGTATCATTATTTTGAGAGGATTCTAAGAAAGATAGTTAAGAATGAGAAACAATCAAGAGGGAAATTGATTATTATCTATGTATGATATTAAAAAAGTTAGATCTAAAAGGAAAGTTTATAAATTTTTCTTTGTACTTGAATATTAATCCTATAAATCAAGGTTTTAAATCCAAATATGATAAGCTTAGAGATATAAATCTAGTTTTGGAAGCTTTTATGGATAATCAGGATGATTTCCTTCAAGCTTTGGAGCATGTTTTGTATGTTGTCTTTGATTTAACTTGGTTTACGGAACCCTATTTATATAATTCTTAGAAATTTTTATTTCCCCTTGACCATCCCTTTATTCCATCCTACCATCTCTTACATTATTAATCCTTTTGTCCTAACTTCTATCTAAGACTTTCAATAGATTAGACCAATTTCTAAGTGTGTGTTCATTGGTGAGCCTACCTCATCATCTGCTCCTAAGACTACATATGATCATACCTCTAAATACACAGTAAAGGATCTCATTCTTCCTATATATACTGTATATGTCCCTTGTTTGGATTTATATTAGGATTTATGATAGGGATTTTGTAATTTCTATTAATGTATTAATGAAATTTTCTCTTTTACTTTCATTTTTATTTTATCTTATTCCTTATTTTTATTCTTTTTTACCATCCCAAAATGAAGAGTAATGAGTAATGATAAATTAAAATAAATTTAATCCAATGGAAAACTTTTCATTCTTTCAAGATCTTTCTAAACATTTCTTTCAATCCACTGCAAATATACTTTTGACGCATTCAATTCATTTAAATTTACATGTCACGATTTTTGATCATCAAAAAGGGGGAGATTGTTGGTAGACCAAAAATTCCTTATTTTAATGATCCAAAATCATGTTTATAATGTTATTAATGACTTTTATGTTTCTTGTTAGAAAACAGTTTACTGGAAAAAATTGTAAAATTAGCTAAATCTGGAACTAACCGTTCCAACCCAACTACATGTGAAATGTACTTACCATATGAAGTGTTTGAACTTAAAGTTAATTTCAAGTGATTGTTTCACCTTACCACATGTTATAATTCATCTTAATACATGAAAAAACTACTTTTTGTACATTTAGAATCATCTTACTACATGTACAATCAACCTACTATGATATGGAGTTGTACCTACCATGTACCTGACCACATGAAGGAAAATAACTACCATATAAAGAGATAAAGTTAATATGAAAAGGTATGTATAATTTTTCATAAATTAATATACATAATTTTATTTTAATATAGTGACCACATGAATAAATTGCTTACTTCACGAGGTCATGAACCTACCACATGTAAAAATGAACTCATTGAATGAGGTGATGAACTAACCATGCCATATTTTACGCATCAACTTCCCATGTCATGTTGATGCAAACTCAAGAAACCATGATTTAAGTGAATAAAACTTTCCATATCTAAATTAGTAGTGGAGTGTTTCAAATATATAATGGATATTTTTTGAATCATTAAATGAGGCGTTAGTGCATTGATTATTCTTCAATGACTACTTTGAAGAATATTTATTTAAGAATAATTATCATGTTTAATTCCTTCCCAACATATTAATTTTCCATTTTTTGTGGTTGGAGGTGTTTGGGGGAGGTTTTGGGAGTTTTCAATGGAGTTTGTAGCTACTGGAGTACTGTAGTAAAAAATACACATCATGTAATGTTTATACGACATGAAATGGTGGTTCACGACTAGTGTAGCCAGTTGGTTCATGGATTTTATTCAGATAAGGTGACTTTGACTTTGTGTTCAGTCCAAAGGAAAAAAAAGGTAGTGGTTCCTTCCCCAGAAGATAAATCCAAGACTTAGTGACGTTCATGGAAAACAACGGACTGATGGATGATATCTTTTTGGGAGATCCTTTCACTTTATATAATAATAAACATGAGAATTTATGTTCATGGAGTCATATCAATCAATGTATAGTGAATGGATATGATTTTTCTTCATTCCCCTATGTTAAAGTTACTCACCTACTTCAGGGTCTCTCAGAAAATTAACCTCTCTGCATCACCCTAAAGTTTAGATGTGTTAATGTTAATTTTTTCCACTTCTCCTCCTCATGGGATGATAAACCATATTTCTTGAAAATAGTGAGTAATTCTTGGGAACACTCCTTTAGAGGTAACCCCTATATCTCTATTCATAATAACCTAATTCATCTAAAAGTAAAACTTCTCTTCTAGGCCAAGATCTCCCCGCTGGTGATCAAGAACTGATCACAATTATCAGGGACATCTAATGGTTGGAGTTGAGCCTAGATAATATATGGGATGATGTTGTTTCTGGTGAATTGTGATGCAATAAATACTCCTTATATGATCTTTTTTTGAACTATAAATGAATTTACCATGAAAATTAAAGAGTAAAATTGCTCCATAAAGGAGGTAGAAACACTAGGTATTTCAATGCTTGTATCAAAGAAAAATGCATACACACAAATCCCAACTTGCTTCTAGAGGAAGTATCCTACACTAATGACACAAATTTTGTTGGAAATATGAATGATAACTACTTCAAATATTTACTGGCATATTCTAACCCAAGCATGGAAGGTGGTTATTTGAGGGGTTTGACTAATCTTTTTTATTTTATCCATTGTTTTTTGTCTAAAGAAGTAAATGGAAGGTTGAAGGCTATACCAGATGAGGAATAAATTTTTGAGGTGGTTTGTTCCATAAACCCTAATAGTACTCCTAGCCCAGATGCTTTTCATACTTCCTTTTATAGGGCCTTATGGGATATTTTGGAGAGGATTATAATCAGTGTGGTGTAGGACTATTTCTAAGGTGGAAATCTCCCTTGAGTGGCCTGTGCAACCAAAATTGTTTTAGTTCCCAAGGTCAAATATCCTCAGTCACTGAATCATTATCATCCTATTATCATGTGCAATATATCTTATAAATTACTTTTTGAAATTCTTAACAAAAGGCTTGATCCCTTCCTTTCAAATTGGGTGAATGAAGAATAACATGGGTTCTTGAAAAGAAGATCAATCCAAGGTGCTATTTGTTGGAACCAATTTGTGAATAAGGTTGTATTTGTTGTCAATAGTTGTCAATGAAGATCAAAATGAAGGAGATCAAGAAGTAATCAAGAAGTACTCCAATGAAATGAAGGAATGGAAATTCAGATGATTGTTGTACTGATCATAAGTTCAAAGAACATGTGTCAAAGGTGACACATTGTTTACAACAGTGAAGAATAGTGAGGCATAATCCATCTGTGGATGAAGAAGAATACATGACGGTTGATGAAGACCATACAATTCTTCATGATTGCATGAGAACCATTCAAGAGACTTCTTGAAGAATATAATCGTATGATTTGCATGAAGTAGAGGAATGACGGTTGAAGAAGAAGACAATGTGCAAGGGATTTGAATTCTGCGATGGCCATGAATTTCACATTGTATCAAACTATTATGATGCTAAAGATGATCTATCAAAGGATACATATCATGATAGTGGAGTTTGTGATGAAAGAAGAAGAGTTGTTGTAGAAGGAAAATCACATAGGTGATTGTGCTTGTTGACAAAGCATACAATGTCATACAAATCTATTGAAAAAAGAGATTTCATAGTGGCATGTAGACTTCTAGAGCTGTGGTAAATGATCTATGTTTGATTCAAGAACGTAGACAAGGGAATGGATGATCTGGAGGCGGTGCCAAATGAGCAGACAAAAGGTGGCGCCGTTTTCCAGTGTTTGCCAAATTTTTGGGCCTCAAAATCCGAAAATTAAGACATGAATTGTCTGCAAAAGGAGGTGCGCACAATGAAGAAGTGGTGTGCGGAAAATAAGGACTGTGCGCAAAATAATTATGTTGGGCACGGAAAACAGCGGGATGTGTGAAATAGTGGATCGCGGTTTTTTGCGCAAATGATGTTTCGAAATCAGATTGGTGAAAAATGGAAAAGGCATGGGCTGCGCAGAAAATAAGGGCTGTGCGCGAAATTCTTGAGTTGGGATCGAAATTAGTGGAGCGAAGTTTTTCAGGCAAAAAGTGTTTCAGAATCAGAGCGTTGAAAAATGGTAAAGGCATGGGCTACGCGAAAAACCAGAGCAGTGCGTGGAAAAATGGGAATGTGCGTGGAAAAATGTTGTGCGCAGAATTGCTGGGTGAATTTTTCGCACAAGCAGTGTATCGAATCAGAAATATAGAAAATTAGCAAAGAAAAGAGGCGCGCAAAAATTTGGGGATGTTCGCGCCATGTGTGCGGAAAATCAAACAGGTGCGCGTAATTCAAAGAACTGAGAGACAGTTTTGCGCGCAGGAAGGGGTTTTACGCGCAGGATCAAAAACGCCTATAAATATGAGGTGAATCCCTCTCATTCAGGGAGGCTCGACACTTAGACAGATCCCGAGCTCTGGCGTGCAGAAAAATTGAGGTATAGAGTGGTGCGTGAAAAGAAGAAGGGTTGTGTGAAAAATAAGGTGTTGCGCGAAAAAGGGAAGATTTGCGCGAAAAAGAAGAGTTGCGCAAAAAGCCTTTTACACGCCAAAAGTTATTTTTACGCGCAAGGTTTAAATTTTACGCGCAAGGCACCGGGAAGGGAGCACGAAAATTTTGGGGTCCCGCAGGCCTTTGACAGGTGCTTAGCACTCTCAAATCTGCTTTGCGAAGATGAAAGAACAGTAAACCATTTGTTTTTATGAAGAGAAGTGGTATCACACACACATGACTGGTGTTTAACATCCTCATTGTGCTTTACAAAGAGAAGAAGAACAGACCGTGCAACTAAACTCAGATCTGCACAGAAAGAGGGGAATATATCAATACACTCAGGTGTTAGTAGTGAGAATCAAAGGAAGAGAAGAAGAAGATCTAGTTCATTCATTCATTGCACTAAATAAGAAGGACTGGACTAAAAAGAGCATCAACTCTGAACCCTAATGCAAGAAAAGTCTCATGCTAAACAGGAGACAAAGAACTTCAATGCACATCTATTGAAGAGACCTTCACGTCTATAAACTGAGTGAGACTTCACCAACGACAGTGAGCCAGGGGGAGTCAACGGGAGTGACCCGAGGGACGCAATGAGCTATCCCTGAACCTTTTGTAAAGGCAGTGAGCCTGGGACAGAGTGACTATTCACGAACTATTGTAATCCACAACTAGTGAAGATTAGTGGAATTTGGTATGACCGACAACTTGTCGGCGTATGCTCCTTGGACGTAGCCCTTAGTGGTGAACCAAGTAAAATTGTTGTGTTATCTCTTTGCATGTGAATGTTTCATTGCTGATCATATCCATCATACGGGTTTAAGTAGTTCCTACCAACGTGGGAACAAGATCCACAACTTTAAGAAGAAAAAGTTGACACCCTGATTCACCCCTCCCCTCTCAGGGTGTCCTGGGGTCCTACACTATTGCCTTGGTCCAAGAGGTGATCGATGGCATAAACTTGAATACTTTTTTAATAAATGCATCCTTAAAATTTTATATGAAAAAATCCTTTGATAGAGTTGAATGGAGCTTTATCAAAATTTTCCTTGCACTTATGGGGTTCTCTATGTGGGTCATAAATCTTCTCTTACATTGTTTTAGTTTTCTATGGTTGTCTACTTAATTCATGGGAAAATAGTTTGGGTTATTCAAATTTTTTAGAGGAATGTGACAGGGAGATCCCCTCTCCCCCACCCTTTTTCTCATTACTCAATATGCCCTCAGTGGCTACTTTAATCACTGCAAAGAAGTTTTCAAGGTTATCCCCTACTGTAACAAATATTTGATTGGGGGTATTTCCCATATCATATTCATGGATGAATCCATTCTCTTAGTTAATGGTAGTATATGATATATTCAGGGTGTTAATGAATCCTTAGAGGTTTATTGTGCTTGGAGCTTCCAAGTGATCAATTGTGAGAATAATAAATTTTTTGTTCCTAATAAATTCTTAGATAAGAGGACAAGGGATTTGGAAAACAACATTGGTATGATCAAAGGTTCCTTCCCTATAGACTACCTGGGTTCCCTAGTGTCCTCTAATTCTCTTCTCATCGAACAATTTGATATGGTTATTGAGAAAATCATGGGCCACATCCTCAACTAGAAAAATAGATTCTTATAATTTGGAGGGAGAATCACTCTGATAAAATTTTTCCTCTAAGCTATTCCTTTGCATATCCTATCCACTTTGAAGATTCCAAGGAAGATTATTTCCAACATTGAGATCACTCTGATCTCTTTTTTATGAGACAACCACTTGGAAGGTAAGTATCAATGGGCCTCTTGAAATAGTCTTGCTAAACCCATTCAATAAGGGGGTATTAACTGAAAGAGTATTTCTAGAACCATGAATGGACTTTATGCCAAACTAACATGGGAGATAATTGAGGGGAAAACCATGTGGGGTAAGAGCATGAAAATTACTTATGGAAATGAAGGGAGATTGACCAGAATTAAACCCTTTAAAATTCAGAAGATGATCCAGCCTCATCTACCTATCCTCCAGCTTCATACCCGATGGATAATTGTCAAGGGGGATATTAGCTATTGGCATCAAAACTGGATAGGGACAACTCTTGAATTCATGAGATTCCCCACTTCGAATATTATCTTTAGGGAGGATAGTGAGAATCCCATATTCACCTGTTCCACCATTTATGATAATTAGAGGGGTATCTTTGATATCATCATGATTACCAATGACCCAAACAAATTTGTTTTCATTGTATTTGCGGCTGGTACTTTCTCTATAAGAGATTTTCAAAAAACAAAATATGTGTCCTCTCATCAGGATTATTAGCAAGGAAATTTATGGTGCAAGGATATCCCTCTAAAGTTAAAGTTCCTAGTTTTTCATTTCTAGAACAAAGCCTTTCCAACTGATGAGAGCATCCAGTGGATAGAGATCAACCTAGCCTCCAAATTTATTTTCTTCAGAGAGCTAAGATATGAGTCCACTGAACAATTTTTTTTAATGATGAATGGGAAAATATAATTTGAGGCTCATTCATCCAGTTCACAGGGTGGTCTGATCGGGTTTTTTCAACCGAGTATTTCCTCTAAAATTGGTTCCATGGTGCAGATAGACTCGACTCAGAGTGAAAGGCCAGGTCTCTAATCTTCACTGCCAATTGATGGATCCTATGGTTATCCAGGAATGAAAAACGTCACTAGTATTCATTGGGGAACATTACATGTATCATCTTCAAAACCATAAACTTAATTCTAGACCTGGCCAGGTAGTGCAAGGATTCAGAGACCACCCCTTCCCTCATTCCTCTTCTTCCCTTGCGCCCCTTCCTCAAAAATGGAATTACAGTTTAGGGGAAATGGATCAAATAGAAACCGCCCATCTTAGGGAATAAAATAAACACAAATAGTTCTTATTTCATGGGATCTATGTGTGGTGGTGGAGTGGTAAGAGACCTCAAGGGTTCAGTTGTTGAAGCTTTCTCATATTTTTTTGGTAGTGGTGACTCTCTTTAAGTGTAATCTCATGCTATCCTCATAGGCATGATTCTATTAAATCAGAAAAAAATTCCTATCAGAGAAATTGATACTAATTCATTAGTAATATACAATGCATTGTTAGGTAATGGAACTATTCCTTGGTCCATTGAATAATTCATCAGAATTGACTAATGAACAACCACATAACCATTTTTCATACATGGCATGAGGTTAATGTTGTGGAAGACTATCATGCTTCTAGAGAATCCCATAATGATTGGATAATCTTCTTTTTTAGCCTTGGTTCCTTCCAACTTGAGGGTACTATATTTGTTTGAGTTTATTCTCTTGGGATTGATTATTATAGACCCCCTTAATTTTCTTATTTTAGGATCTTAATACCTTTATCTATTTAATAAAATAAAAATTCTTCTGGTGTTGTCCATTAGTAGGATGAACAGTTTGGGAAAAAAATCTAAGGTGACTTAATTTTCAATGAAAGCTGGAAGTTTTTGGAAAATTGTGACTTACACATTGTGTAATGATTACAAGATGTGAAAAAGCTATGATTATTGGTTTTATACCCCTTTCTCAATCAATCCTTTCTTCATTTGTTCACCTATCTTACTCTCTCATTTTGGGAAAACCCTAGGCTCCCTGAGGAGACCTTCCAACCCTACTTCCTCCCGCTTCGACCCGTTGGTTTTGGTGGATTCTTTTTGGTGATCCATGGTGAGTTCTTCTACCTTTCTTGGTGGTTTTCTCCTATTATTATTTTATAAACCCATTATGGTGGTGTTACTTTAGTTTGGATGTGAGTTGGGATGCATTTTGATGAGTATTTGGTGTGGTGTAGGTTTATCTATGGGTTTTGTGAGTGGTTGCAGTTTCAGGAAGTTTCTTCTACACTCCGTGGTGTGCAGTGATATTGGTAATCTTCTTTGAGGTAGGGGATCCTTTTTCACACCCTTTTACATGTTATATATGGGATATTCATGATTTTTCTTACCTTTGGGTGTATAATAAGGCTCGGTTTAATCATATAATTAATTGGAATGTCTAAAATTGATGGGCATGGGGAGTTATCGAATGCTTTACTACTTTGATATATGTTGTTGAAGTTTTTATGAATGCCTATTGCCAATTATAAAAATAACGGTTGTTGGGAGACTTTTTTATGTTGTAGTAGTTATGATGTGATGACCCTTGCTGTGTTGTTGTGTGATATCATCCTGAATAAAAGGTTAAAGAATGTATATTTGGATAATAATTGTTTTCCCTGAGATTCTAGTTTGTGTGATAATACCCATGCTAATATAAATAAGTAATGTAATCAAGCCCCTAAATAAAAATGAATCTGGGATGTGTTGTTGTTGTGTGTGGATAGGCTTGTTGTGATTCTTTGTGTGTCTTGTGGTTGTTGTGTAGTGATGTTAGGGTTTGGATGGGATATGCAGTGTACAAGGAAGTGATGTAGTGGTTGGTTATCATGGATGCGATGTGAAAAGTTGTGTGATGCGGTACAATGAGGTTGTGGTGTAGTGGTTGTGGTGCAATGGTTGTGGTGCAGTTTTTGTGGTATAGTGGCTATGGCATAGTGGTTGTGTCATAGTAGTTATGGTGTGTGATGACTATGGTTGTGCGATGGATGATATGTGTGGTTGTTGTGGTGAGATGGCTTGGACGATGTGACACGATGACAATGGTGGATGTGTGGTGTTGTGGCAGTGTTTGTGTGAGTTGAAACAATTTTTGTGTGGTGTAGTTGTTATAGTTTTTGGGTTATCCATGGAATAAATAATAATACAAAATAAAATGAATAAATTAATGGGTTGGTAAATGAATGTGAATGAGTTGAAAACAATTTTGTGATAAATGGAATAAGGAATTGAACAGATGAATAATCTGTGTAAATGTGAATAAAGTGGTGAACTTGTAATTGAAAGTGGGAAATGTTGTGTGACTTGTGTGGTGGTTATTTGAGGTGTTTCATATAGTAGTGTCATTGGTTGTGATAGTTTAGGTGTGATACATGGCAGTGATGTGGTGTGGGATAATGTTGTTGATGTGAACCCATAGGTTGGGTATTATGTGCTATTTATATATCATGTATGTTTATGATATTTTATATGTGCCACACCCGAGTTGGATAATCTCACCAATTCTCAAAGGGGCTGAGTTCCATGTGTTCCCCCAACAAGAAGGATGGTAATGATATGGACATATGACTACCCCCTCCCCCTGCTCATCCTTCAATAGTGATATGTGGCCCTGGTGTTTATGGGTGAGATGTGATGTGTTATCCCAGGTGTTTATTGAAAAAACATGATGTGGTATGATGTGATATATAGTGGGGTTTATTCCTGGTAGGAGGATAGAACAAGGTTGATGTCCTCCATGTTCATGATACCCTACTGCTCTGGTTCTAGTTTTGATGTGTGGACCAGGTGTCTACGAGCAAGATGTGATGTATAGCCTAGGTGTTTGTGAGAGGGATGTGATGTGATGTGATGTGATATGAGTGGAAGGGATGATATCATAGAACTTTCAACGTTAGGGCGTGAGAGAATAATATTTGTGGGGAAGAGGTAGTGGGTCACCTTGATTTGTTATGATCTTGATGTTATATTATTATATTGGATGCATATTTTAGTGACTGATCTATGGTGAGGTTGGGTTTCATTAGATGAACTGCATAGGTTCTTGTTGGTTCTGTTGTTTGTTCACTGGTGCATTATCATGCTCTTTTCACATGTGCACATGAGGCCTTGGTTATGTCCTTACTAAGTATACATGTTATGCTCACCCTGCATATATAAACTTTTTTTAGGTTTCCAGGAGGACCTTGGGGACCAAGATAGACATTTATAACTGGGTTAGAGTTTCTATTGAGCTACTACCATATATTTTTTGGGTATTTTATTTGGAGAATTTTATATGTATCAATTTATTTATTCACGCATTGTGGGATGGTTTTTGGTTTACCTTTATATTTCTTGCTGGAGTTATTTAGTAATTTTATATCCTATATCCTGATCCTGTTTTAATTATAGAGGGTAATTCCTCCCATATTGTGATATTTTTATACCCTCAGTTCTAGTAGCCAACCTATGGACTACTGGAGGTGGGAATTGGTGTTCATTATCTCTATGTCTTCATTATGGTATCTTTGATGGGAGGGGCTGTGATAGAGTTGTATTAGAGCTAATGGTTGAGAAATAGGATAGATTTTGGAGTTATGAACAATGAGGATTACATGGGTTGGTATGGAAGCAGTGCTAGTTGACCTTAGTGCATGACATAGGTCAAGGAGACCAACTAGCACATAGGATTTTAGCCTCCCCATGTGATCCAGTGCACAGATACTGAGCTTATTTAATGACCAAGTGAGGTGGACCTATTTGTAGGGCATGGACCTAGGATAGGTACATTCATCATAATGACTTGTGTTCATATTTGAATAAAATGTTTTGGGAAAATAAAATAAATTAATCAAATAATATTTGAAAAAATTATATGCTACCAAGCTTAGGATGTTCTCCTTGTTTTCAGTAATGGATTATGTTCTTCATATATGAGTTGCTTAGGTAGTTCTAGTTTCACATTGTAATATGGTTGATCATTAAAGGGTTGGTTAGATAAATGATGATGAGGCATGTCAATAGGCTTTTCATTCCTTTCAATGAAAAAGTTTGGGTAAGTACAAGGGAAGTGTCTCAAACTTGGAGACAGTGGGATAAATAGATTATCTCAAGATCGCTTTCGATCTAATCTGAGAACAATTTGAGTTTTGGGTGCCTCTAGCAGTTATTCAGATTTGGGGATCTGTGTTCCAGCAATGGATGCTATTTCTTAGTGACCAAAAGGAGGTAGATGTGTTGTGGCTTTAATTTCATAGGGATTTCTAGGTAGAGTTTCTGTCATCGATGATGAGGAAATCCAAGATGCAAGAGATGCTCTCCATTTAGTAGGGGAGTCTAAGTGTGTAGATGATTGGGATTAGGTTCAAGGACCTCCTTCACTTTTCTTGAGATGTTTACCTATATGAGGAGTCTAGAGCATGACATCTAGAAGAGGATTTGTGTCCAGTGATCAGGTATACAACCACTCCCTTTATGATCTTGACATATCTAGATGTGCATAAAAAGGTTGATGTTATTGAGCATATGATTTCCTTAGGATTTGAGCCATAGTAGGGAGGCCGACATGGTGTCTCGAAGAACAAGGATTCAGGTAGTGGGCTGTTGGTGTTCAATAAGTTAGTGTTCCATTCAATAGGGAACCATCCATGGAGGTTTCTTTCCTAAATTTTAGAGATATTTTGCTTCTGAGAACCTTTTGGGGGTTTTCTGTGTCATGAACCAACCCAGGCCAACCCTGAATCAGTCACTTAATCTATCCCATAATAAGGTTCAAGAGGCATACTCAATCCTCCTGGGATGATAGCTAGCATCATACATTAAGAATACTCAATTGGGAATGATTTAGCCCATGAAAAATAGATAAATAAATAAATTACACTAAATAAACAAGACTAAAATCACAATGGAAAAGTAATAAAACCACATATATCTCCATGTGACCTTGAAGATCACCACCAACCACTAAGACAACATTGCTCCATGAAAACCAAGTCTGAGATGGAAGTAGAACTAGAATCTAAAAACAAATATAGAGCTATAAGAATGAGTATTAAAACTCAGTAGACATGCCTGAATAAACTATTCCCTATGAATTACCTTTAAAAAGAAAACCAAGTCATGATACTTTAAAAATACAAATAGAATGAAATAAGAACATACACATAGATAATTGTGGGTGTTTCCTAAACATACCTAGAATTAATCCCTAGAGCTAATCAGTTTAGGTCCACTTGTCAGCATATGGTGCACCTCCATATTTAATAACCAACATGGATGATCTAAACTAGCCTCACCAGTGGAAAAGCCCACCTGAACTATCCTCTATCTAGGGGGTTCTAATCCTTCTAATTGGGACTAGAAAATTACTGTCACTCGACCCTAAAGATGAAATATAGGAATCTCATGATGTTACTATAAAGAATAATGAAGAGGTCATCACACACTTGACATTAAAAATAACTCACAGATGGAACCGTGCATGCCTTTCCCAATCCCTGATGCTACATATACGAAGTCCCTCTCATCAAAAGAATAAACATAGGGGTTCTCGTTATACAAGAAACCTCTAAAATTTCTAAATGGTCCTACACATTTACTATTTCAAAAACCATTCCCCAAAACTAGGGTGAAAATATCATTCATGCTTAGAAGTTTCCAAATAGGCCTTTCAAGTCATTTTATTTACAAACTACACTTCAAGGTGCTAAATGGTCCAAGTTTTAGATAACACATTTAACCAAATCTTTTGAGTTCCAAAAATCACACTTCACATGTTATAAATTATTTATAATTTTTTAAACATTTAGGATACTTTAAATTTAAAGGTAAGTTTGTAAACAAGATTAAACAAAAGGAACTCATGTTGGAAGTTAAGGAAAAGCATTAAAAAAAGTGGATGACCATTTCCAAGAAACTCAACCAATTTTCATAGAATTTACACTTAATATAATAATAATTATTTTTAACATCAAGAATACATATATTTCAATAGGAATATATCCACCACATGATATATTCTTAGAAGTTAGCCTTGACTCATGTTTATGTCATGATATAAGTTGCTTAAAAATTCCTCTATTTCTATGATAATATGATTAAATGTTCTATATGTTATGACTCTATATTTTTATTAATTATACATTACTTTTAGGTTATATTTTTATGCCTTCTAAGTCTTGGACATAGGTAACCTACGTCAAAATGCATTTTTTGATGATGAAAAATCAAATCCACCCTTTATGCTTACACACACATGTATTTACACACACACACACACACACACACACATAGATATATATATAAACCCCTAGCTACAATGTAGATATTCCCCTCTTCATGATGGAATATATACAAAGAGGATATATATATATATATATATATATATATATATATATATGCCTTACCCATGCATATGAGTGTAGGTCATCCTCATGAATGGTGGTCCAAAATGCATGAGAGAAAAATACTAGAAACTCAAAAATCACAAAAAACCTAAATAAAAACTAACCAAAGGTAAAAATAGGAATAAAACTTACTCGAAACTGATAGAACACCCACTACCTTCAATGTCCATGGAATGAATTGGCCCTAACAGAACCTGATAACCCTAGATGTAAAGAAACCAAAAAAATAGGACCATTAGAAACCCCCATGGTTCTTCCAACCTCACGCCATAGTGAGGGGAAAGAAAAAGTGGAAGAAGAAGGTGATTAATGAGGAGGAAATCTTACATGAGGTGATCACATTGAGAATTGGGAACATAAACGGTCAAAAATAGAGGCCAGAAGGGGGGTCACGGAAAATAAGAGGGAGAGGGGAAGGGGGAGGTCTTGTGTAAGAGGGAGTGGGGAAAGGGGGCTTGAACAAAATGGAGGGGGGGGGGGTACCCCTTTCAGGTATTAAAAAAACTTAATAATAATAATAATAAAACATATCTTTTTTTTATTATAATTATTAATTCCATTTTAATTCATTTTATTTTATTTTTATTATTTTTATTTATTTTATTTTTTTAAAACCTGGGAAGACTGCACGATTTTTCCACACAGTCATCCAGATCATACATCAACTGTGTGTTTTCCTCTTTCCTAAGAGGGAGGGAATGCACATGCTATTGGGGTGAGGCACATGTCTATGCACCTAGTCATGTTACCTAGATAGTGCCACTAAAGAGGTTGTATAGTTAGAACTAGGCTTGTGAAATGTTTCTTCTAACCATGTGCCAACTGTGCACATCCTTCTATTGTCCCAAAAACAAATATTTTTCCTGTAAAACACCCAAGAAATCCATAAAACAACTATAAGACCAAAAATAAATAAAATAATAGATAAGTGTTTGGTTGACCTGTGATAATTCTACCTACTATTAACACTTTCTTCCCCCATAAAGTCACCCAACCAAATGAGGAACAAAATCAAGAATCCAAACTAATCAAGACCAAACAAAACCAGGAAACACAGTGTGACCTTTCCACTCTAAAATTCACACTTAACCAATTCGAGAGAAAACAAAAAGTAGATACATGGGGAAAAGAGAGTTATCTCCCCGTAATTAAGGAACTAACTAGAACAATGGATTAATTAAGAGGAATGATCAATGAAACCACCCATCAACATGACAAGGGTTCAACCACAAAGACTTGAATATGGAACTTGGCCAAGCCATAATTCATAATTCCTCATGGTAGAGTATCTCCAAAAAGGAACCAACTAAAACTGAAACCATTCCAAAAGAAGGCCTACTATTCAAGAGTTCTCATTAGTAATGCAAAACCATATAAATTTCAAGAAAGTGACTACTAAGATCATAAAAAATGAAGGGTTACCAAGGACATAAAACCACAATATGAGAAAACTTTAATGAACACCACTTTGAAATTGGATACAACATGTTGGATGTATATTCCCTACACTTGGAAACTTATACACTGCATGAAAATATTCACTCTGAGACCTATGGTTAGAGTCCTGATGTCTTGAAGCATCTGTTGCACCATAGTCAGGAGCTGACAATTCCTTACTGAAACTCCTTCTTTTAGTGATGAAATTGCTCTAACTTCTTTTGGTATCAAAAATGGTGACACTAATGAAAATATTTTGGAATATTATGACAAGATATATTAGAGTTCCCAAATTGAGTACACTAGAAGAAAACAAGTGAGTTGTTTAACAAACGAAAAAAATTAATTGATAAAGATACTTTTATGGGACAAGTTCTTATAGTTCACACTCCTAACCAGATGGGGGACCTTAATGAGCACCAAAATAAATCGAACTATCAATTTCCACAAGTTTCCCAATGAGACTTTCCTAGATAAAAGAACACGATCCTTGAACCTTGGACATATAACCCACACAAAAAGAGGATCTTCCAACTGATTGCTCAACACTATATCTAGAGAAAAGGAAACTAGTTCATTGAAATGTTCAATATTCCCCTTTACCGTCCGTTGACCTTGTCAAACATCCATGAACTCTTGAACCTTATTCTCCTTAACTTATTCAAGAATAAACCATTGGCTAAAATGGGTCTTGAATATATCCCAAGTTATCCCAAATAGTAATGAGGATGAAACGATCACCTTCCACTAGTTTAGTCCTCAAACATACCCAAAACAACTTTCATCCTTATGGAAACTAAAGTTCCCAAAAAACTGAATACACTCTTAACTTCCTTAAGGCACTCAACAGCCTCTAACAAACCTTGATGACTATAAACAATAGGAAATTATTAAGAAGAGCTTGGTCCCACTACTCCACTAGGAGTCTGGGCAGGGCCAACAACTGTAAGAGACTCCTTAGAAACCTTCTAGGTCTTTTTTGGGACTATAATCTAAAAAATGTAAATCACAAAACCAAATCAAATATATATCAACACAAAACCCCAATATCAAAAAACAATCCAAGAACCCTATTTAAAAAAACCACCATTTTCAAATTCAATTTCCCATTTTCAAAATTAAAAATCATTTTTCACTTCCCCTTTGAAACCAAAAATACCATTAGAAAAGAATCCTTTCCCCCTTTTAAAACCCATTTCACTCTAAAAATCCTTTTCAAAAATCATTTTCCTTTCAAAACCCACTCACACTAACCAAAATCAGAAAAAATCACCACCCATACCAAAATAACTAATATAAGGAACTAGTGGTCATGCATACTCTAACCACATGGTTTAATAGACCATGAAATGATCATGCACCAACCACTGGAATCATATTGAACCATGAATTCAGGGTCCACATGGTTTGTTATGCCATGTAAGCTCAAAGTGTAGCACTAGATAACTTCCACTATCATCCCCCATCATACACGGGCTCATTGAACTAAACAAATTCTAACATCATTAACCTAAAAAAAATATTTGAAACCCAACTACCCCTGGTGACTCAAGTATCATCACAAGTGGTGGTGATCAGGCATCAACCCATGACCAACCTCATGAACCCCGATAATCCTATATCCGATCTACCTGACATCCCTAATAATAAAGGGATCCTCTGATACAATTTTTTTACAAACCAACCAGGGTTAACCCCAAACCGATCACCCAAGCCAACCCAGAACAAGGTATGAGAGGCATTCCTGATCTTCATGGGCTGACAACTAGTGTCGGGAATCAAGAATACCCAGTTAGGAATGATTTATCCCATGAACAATAAACAAACAAATAAATAAAAATAGAACAAATGAGACTGAACCAACATTTTAAAAGTAATAAAACTACACATACCTCCACGTGACCCTATTGGTAACCACCAACGACTGAACCAATGCCACTCCACAGCGACCAATTATGAGTTTTAAGCACAAACCAAAGCTAAAAACAAAGACATAACTATATTAATCAGTATTAAAACTCAGTAGGAAAGACCAAATAAATGATTCCCTATGCCTTACCTTTTAAAAGAAAACCAAACTATGGTAGTTTGAAAATACAAATAGAAAATAGTGTTTTCCCATTTATAGAACTATATACAGCTTTCCAAAAATCCATTTTTTAAAAAAAACATAGATTTTATTTTTAAAATAGTTTTCCATATCCAAAACCCAGTTTAAAATTACCAAACCAAGAAAGAAACCATAAAAAAACACCATCAGTAGGATAAACCAAACAATTACAAAGGATGAAGAAACAATACAAAAATAATCATACATACACAAGAAAGACAGATAACCAAAATATAGTAGAATGAAACAAGAACATACACATATGTAATCATGGGAATTTCCTAAACATCAATAGAATAAATCCTTGTATGTACTTGGTTTGGACCCACCTGTCGAAATATGGTGCACCTCTATAGTCAATAACCAACCTAGTTTCTCTAAACTAGCCTCACTAGTAAAAAATACCACCTGGACTATCCTCTATCCAGGGGTTATAATCCATCTAATCAGGACTAGAAAGCAACCTTAAACCAATCCTCAATACGATTTCCATGAATACCATGATGTTAGTATAAATAATAATGAGTAGAAAATGACATGATTGGCATTAAACATAGCCCATATATTCCACCATGCATGCATTTCCCAATCCCTAAAACCACCTATGTGAAGGCCCCATCATCTAAAGTACACCCATAAGGGTTCCCATCATACAATGAACCTCTCAAAGTTCCAAATGAGACTATATATTTACTATTTAAAAACCATTCCCTAAAACCATGGTGAGAATATAATTTATGCTCGGAAGATGACAAATGGGCCTTCCAAGTCATTTTTCTTCCAAACTACACTTCAAGGTGCTAATAATTCCAAGTTTTAGATAACACATTTAACCAAATATTTCGAGTTAAAAAAACCACACTTAAAATATTAGAAATCATTTAAATTTTTTTAAAAACATTTAGGATACTTTACATTTAAATTTATGCTTGTAAACAGGCTTAGACAAAAGGAAATCATGTTGGAAGTTAAGGAAAATCATGGAAAATATATGGAAGACCATTTCAAAGAAACACAAACAATTTTCATAGAATTTACACTTAATATAATAATGAAAACACATTCTTAAAAACATCAAGTAGACATATATTTCAAGAGAAAAAATGGAAAAAAATGGAGTTTGGAAGGGGGTCCATGGTGCGTGAGAGGGAGAGGAAAAGGGGGAGGTCGTGCATGTGAGGGATAATGGAAATGGGGTTTGGAAAAAATGGTGGGAGGGATATACCCCTTTGAGGTATTAAAAAAAACTTAATAATAATAATAAAATTATCTTTTTTTTTATTTTCATTATTAATTTAATTTTAATTTCTTTTATTTTAGTTTTATTATTTTTATTTATTTATTTTTATTTTTTAAATCTGGGTAGACCTTACAGTTTGGCCACACAATCCGTCAGACTATGCACCAATCATGTGGTTGGCTCTATCCTAAGAGGGAGGTGCCACGTGGGCTATTAGGGAGATGTACACACTTGTGTTCCTAGACATGCACCCTAGATAGTGCCACTATCTAGACTAAATAATTATCACTAGGATAGAGCATAGTTTCTCCTAATTGTTCACCAACCATGCACCTCCTTCTTTTCTCCTAAAAGTTGACATTTTTCTTGTAAAACACCTGAGAAATCTATAAAATGACCACAAGACCAAAAATAAATAAAATAATAGAGAAGTTTTAGGTCAGGGTGTGAAATTCTATTTGTGTTCCATATCTTCAAGAGATATGGGAATCACCAAGCTCAATGTCTGACCATTCATGGAGGAAAGTTTTAGATGGGTGGTCAAACCCCTTTTTAGTAGCATCATTTTCCTCCGAGACAATTCTAGTGGAATGTACTGCATGTTGTTGTTAAGAATTTGAGAGTAGGTAGAGATGGTATATGGAATCCTCATGATGGTCCCTATCCATAGGGACCTAGTCCAGAGCATGACCATAGAGGCTGACAGTAGAGAGGTAGAGGAGTTTGGCATGGTTAGATACATGCATTAGAGGTAGCATTGCCAAAGAAGCCGAGAGTTGTTTGAGGTACAATCATTTTATCATCTACCCAATTGTGTGATTTGTTGGATTTAGGAGCCTCTCACTCCCTTTTTTCTCATACTTTGGTCCATATTTTGGGATTATATATGGAGAGTATTCTAGTGACACTGGTGTTATCTACACCAATTGGAGGCTAGAATTCCTTGCTTGATGTGTTCCAGGAGTGTAGACTGGGGATGAGGCAACACTAGTCAATGGGGGGATTATTTTTATGGCAAATATATTCATATAATATTATTATAAGTATATATTGGATGCATTCTGTACATACATTCATCGAATTATTTTGGAGAATGGTTTCATTTTCTAATGGGGAGGGCCAACAAATGATTTTTTTTGGCGGGCAAGGTTATTAGTTGGGTGGTAAGAAATTGGATCCTATTTTGTTGCAGTTGACAAAGTTGTTGGTAAAAGCTCAAGTTTGGGATGTTCCTAGGGAATTGGAGGAGTTCCTAGATGTTTTATTAGATGAGGTTATGACACTACCAACTCAATGATACGTCAAGTTCAGGATAAAGTTTCATCCAGGTGCATGTCTGATTTTGATGGCTTCCCATCTAATGGAACCCATAAAATTGCATGATTTAAGGATTCAGGTGGATGATATAATGCGTAGGGGTTTCATCCGACCTAGTGTATCATCGTGGGGTACTCTGGTGTTGTTATCCAAGAAACTGGATGGTAGTATGTGTAACGACCCGAATCCGGAGCCCTTCTACAGGTGCCCCGTACCCGGTTCGCCACATGACCTCAAGCGCATTTCCCTAAATGCCAGAGGCTGCCGACTAACAGCGAGGGCCTTGGTGAGTTGGTGGGAAAACTATGCCCTCATTCGGTAAAGTATACAGCGGAAGAACAACCAGACACAATAGTGGAAACAATAAACAACATACAACAACTGAAATGAATAGTGGAAGCAATGTATAAAACAATAATAATGCAACATGGTACATATGTCTATGGAAAGCAGTAAAAAAACCAACATGCTAAAGTACAAATGAAATCAAAGTATAAAAGAAAACAATGTAACTCCTCAGCATCACAAGCCATGGCTCGGTTCCATGCTCTCCAACTCCAGTGCAATCAAGAACCTGAAGTAGAAGGGATCTTTCCCTTATCTATACCTGCAGTAACATAGTCTTCTTGGTCCCAAAAGCATGGCCCAAATAGGGTGTGAGATACAATCCCAGTAGAAAATCACCCAAATATTTGTTCCTAACAGTTAATGAATACATGGTAGTAATAAAATAAGAAGCAGTAAACAGGAAATCACAAGCAGCTAAAATCCACAGTTCTAACAAAAAAAGTACACAAGTAAACAACCAGCAACAATAAGGAAAAAGGTAACCCTCTGGGTAGCTCTCATAGCCTAACCCCTATGGTTCAACCTATAAGTACTAGAAACCCTCTAGGAGGCACACACAGTCTCACCCCTCTGGTTCAGCTATGAAAATAACAGACTCTCTGGGGACGCACTCACTGTCAATTCCCCCTATAGTCTCGTATCATGCTAAAGGATATCTGGGGAAGCACTCAACGTCTATTCCCCCTGTGGCCTGCGTCAAGGAACTACAGACTCTTTGAGGAAGCACTCAACGTCAATTCACCCTGTGGTCTCGCATCATAATTAAAAGACATTCTGGAGAAGCCCTTCTGTCAATTCTCCATTTAGTCTACTACTCTAGGTTCTCACAGTCCTGAGTGAAAGATAAAACATGATCAGTGCACATAAATCGTCCAAGTAAACCTCAAGAACTACTTGGATATCATTCTAAGGCTCAACAACATAAAAAGTAGCAGTCCCTCTATCCTACGACTAGGCAGGGAAACTGGAAAAACACCAAACAGGCAGAAAAAGCATGGAAAAGCAACCTAAGCACAAAATAAATACTCTAATCATAAGTATAAACCTCTACCATAGAATTCAGGAAAAGCAGGCAAACAACAGAGCAAAACAGGTAACACGCAATACCCTATTCAAGGGTATTGGTGGAATTTTCACAAAATACTCATAAAATTTCTACGGAAAGGCACAAACCACCTACCTCGATCCTAAGAGATCGATATAAGTGAACCACGATGACAAATTCCCCTTAGAACGTCTTAGATCTGAGAAAATGCACAAAATTCTCAACCCACGATAACTCTAAAATGAGGAGGAATCATAAAACAAGGCTTAAGAAGAAGGAAGAACTCACCGCTGCGGTTCCAACGCAATCGACCGTGCTTGAATCGGAGAACGGATGAAGCGGTGGGAGCTCGTCGAAGATCCAGCCATACGGGTCACTCTCGGACGAACGAGACCTAGAAGGAGGTGTTTTTGTGCATCAGGCGTGACCCTGGTCCGTTTAGTGAAAAAAAGAGAAGTACACGGCGTGTATTTTTAAAGTAAAAAGCGTGTACTAGGTCTTTTCCGTACTCCGCCAAAAACTTCCTCTACGTCACCCCTACACACTGTGTGTGTGGCCCGGGCATGGCCAGCACACGGCTTCGAGCTGGAGAAGAGTACACGACGTGTACTCAGAAAGTACATGGCGTGTACTTCGAAAATTTCCAGAAAGTTCATTTTTCTTAAAAAATCCAGAAAAAGGAAAACCATACCTGAAATGAAGATCCGGGTTCTTACAGTATGAGGTTGTGTATAGACTAACATAGGTTGAATCAGGTAATAGTCAAGAATCATTACCATCTTATAAGGATTGATGATTTTTTTCAACCAGTTGAGAGGATCTAGTTGGTTCTTTTAGATCGTTCTGTGGTCTAAATATCACCAGTTGAGGGTGAAAGATGTGGATATATATAAGGCTACCTTCTAATGCAGGTATAGACACTTTGAGTTTGTAGTCATCCCATTTGGTGTTATAAACACACCATCCATGTTCACGGGGCTTATGAAATCTATGTTCCGTGAGTTTGTAGACTAGTTTATCAATGTATTCATCGATGATATATTAGTTTACTCGAAGTCAAAGTAGGATTATTTTGAGTATCTCATAGTTGTTTTGCAAGTCCTTCAAAAACAAAATATTTATGGGAAGTTTTCCAAGTGTGAATTTTGAATGTGATAGGTATGTTTCCTTGGAAATGTGGGGTCTCTCTAGGGTGTTTCAGTGGACCTATAAAATGTAGAAGTGGGTTTTTCTTGGATATAACCAAAAAATGTGGCAAAGGTTCGTAGTTCCCTTAGTCTTGCGGTCAATTATCAGTGGTTTTCACCTGATTTATCTTGATTTTTAGCCCTTCTAATAGCACTGACTAGGAACAAACAAGATTTTTGTGTGGATATATCATTTCATGGTGGTGTTTGGTTACCTAAAGGAGATGTTGGTTAGTGCTCTAGTGCTTCAGTTTCTAGAGGAGGGTGTGTTGTTTGAGGTATTCTATGATTCATACCATCTTGGATTGGGATATATGTTGATGTAGTAGAGAGCGGTAATCTATAATGGGTCTAAGTAGTTATGTCCCCACAATAATAATGACTCCACCCATGATCTGACATTTATGGAAGTTGTATTCGCACTAAATTGTTTGCGGCATTACCTTATTAGTGAGAGTTTTGTGGTTTTTATGGAACACAAGTTTCTGATATATATTTTCTCTCAATGTAATCTAAATATATGCTAGTGGAGGTGGATGAAGTTTATTTTGTATTAAAATTTTGAGATCTCTTACACCCTAGGGAAGGGTAATGAAGATGTTGATGCATTGAGTTGGAAGTACTGAGAGGATGTGGATTAGGAGTTTTTAGATGTTTGGAAAGGAATGGAGGAGATTACAATGATTCATATTGATGTTGGAAAGAGTAGTGGTTGATGTAGTCTTTATCAGATGACCTTGGAGTCATTTTTATAAAATAGGTGGAGGAGTATTATTGGGGAGACTTAGAGGTAGAGGTGATGCGTGATCATGTTGTCCATGGTGACACTCCTGAGGGATGGTCAGAGGATGGTCGAAATCAGGTGTTGTTCTAGGAGAGGATGTTTGTCCCACATGTGATACATGATGAAGTTCTCCATGAGTTTTATATACCACCTTTATTGTTACATCCTAGTGTGAAAAATATGTATCATGGATTGAGGAGACAACTTTGGTGGCCAGAGATGAAATGGTTAGTAGCAAAGTTTATGGAAAGTTGTCTGGTTTGTTAGTAAGTGAATGAAAAGCATAGTGTTCTAGGAGGTTTGTTTTAATCATTAGATGTTCCCACATGGTAATTGGATTACATATTGATGGATTTTTTCATAGGGTTACCTCAATATTAGGGAGTTTGTGATGCAGTTTGGATGATAGTGGAATGAAAGATGAAATCAACTCACTTTTTGGCGATCCATTAGTTGAGTGCTATGGATACTTTGGTGAGGAGATACATGGATGATGTGGTTAGGATTCAAAGGGTACTGAGGACCATAATCTATGATCAGGAACCTCATTTTACCTCATGGGTATGGAGGATATTTCATCATGTTATTGGTTCCTGGTTTCACCTTAGCACCACTTTCCACCCTCAGACAGATGTGCAGATGAAAAGGACCATCTAGATGCTGGAGGATATGTTACGGGTATGCATCTTAGACTTCGATGGATCTTCAGTATGACACCTACCTTTGGTTAAGTTTATATACAATAATAGATATCACTCATCTATTGGTATGGCTCCATTTAAGGCATTGTACATGTGTTCATATTTTTCTCTGTTATGCTGAATGAAGGTTGGACATTCAGAGGTTCTTGGTCCTGATGTGGTGCAGAGCATGATCGAGAAGATATAGTTGGTTCATGAGTATATGAGGGTGGAAGTGGACTGTCAGAAGGCCTATGATTATCGTAGGTGGAGTCCCATGGAGTTTGAGGTTGGAGACCATGTGTTATTGAGAGTCTCATCATGACATAGGAAATAAAGGTTTGGTAGGGGGAGTGAGCCTTATCCTAGTTTTGTTGGGCCCTTTGAGGTGTTGGGGTATATTGGCGAGGTGGCATATCTATAGTGATCCTGATTTTTCTTACAAAACTATTACAACATTTTAAAGATAAACAACATAAAAGAGTTACAAAACCAAGATCCAAAGTTTTGGTGTCTTCAAAAAATTAGGACCATACATAACTTTACATAAAAAACACAAATATTTATTTAATTCCTTCTTTTTTAGTTTCTTATTGGCCCTCGTGTTCTCCTTAGTACAAGTATTCAACTAAGGATATACATAAAAATGAGTGAGCTAAAATCCCAGTAAGAGGATGAATAATAGATATGAAACATGGGTGAACATAATCACCATCATCATAATTTAAGAAAATGATCATAACCATAATCATGGGAGGAAACATTAGATAAAGGCATGGAATATTGAAATGCATAAAAATGAAACATCATGTCTTAGTGGTCAAATACCACACATAGTTGTGAACAAATATAGAATTATGATTACAAATATTTCACTTTATCTCATGAGATTCATCACATTACCTAATAAATTTGCACTCTATATAATTTTAGGTGCACCCATCATATCATAACATTTACATGCACTATATAATTTCGGGCACACCCATCACATCATAACATTTACATTATCATGAATGCCACATAGAGCGTATATAAATCTTAGAAATAAAGTAACCCATAGAAAGGAATGGGTTTAATTACATAAAGAATATATTCATAAACGTTTGAGTTCCCAAAAAAAATGAATAAGATGCTTGGTATCAATCTTTATTGAAGAAGAAACAATCTCATGAGAAGTAAAAGATGTGTTTTTTTGAAAGAAGAGTTATTTTTGAAAAGTCTTTGCATTTTTCATAAAACCATATTGAAAACCTGTATATCCCAAAGAATAAAATGGAAGGAAAAAAGAAATTATATTTATATAAAAATAAAGGAACATCCATACCTAAAATGGGTGAAACAAAGAAAACCCAAAGGAAGATAATTGAGTTCAATAATTCCCCCCACATTATATTTGAATGCTTTATTCACTTAAATATCCCATATAATAAAATTAAATTCATTAATTTAGAAATCCAAAACCGTTTATACATGAATTTTATTCATTATAGTTTTATTAAGTTCATTTACGGTCTTTTAGATGAGTTATAGAGTTTAATTTCATCGTTCGTTTTCTTGGTTTTCATGATTGGTCCACTTGTATATAAGTATATAAATTCATGTACAATTGGAATAATTATAAAAAATTGAAATTATAGGTTATTAATAATAATATATAAGTTTAAATTTTCATATATATCATTTTATTATATGATATTATAATGAATCATTAGATAAGACATTAGTGATAACCGTTTAGATTATTACGACTGTTTTTGATTACAACGAACTCATTTTGTTTTATTATTAAATATTATGTAAATATTCTACTTCAATAACATAAAATGGTTTATAAAATAAAATTTAAAACCTATTTTAACCATTTAAATGGTTTCATGACCAGAATTAAAGGCGGTAAGGGAAGATGAAAACATTTCATCCTTGAAGGCGATAAATCAACACCTCATAGACGATGCTTTCATTTTAAGAATAAAAGAGATGGGAGAAGGGGTTTGATGATGGATTATTACATTAGAATAATAAAAATATAGTATATGTAAGGTACTGGAGTTATCATGCCATTTTTATGAGGGGAGGTGAGGATAGAATAAGAAAACAAAATAACTTTAAAAGAAATTAAAAGAAAATATAGAGGAGTTTTCCTCTTGAATTCTTCTCCTTGAGAACCTCCATAGGGAAAAGAGTTTAGTATTTTGATGTGACCAAGATTTTCTAGATGCGGGGTAGGGGATTGAGAAGAGTATTGGGAATAATTTGGACAATTCTAAAATCTTGGAAGGTGTGAGGAGAATAGGTGGTGATGGGTGGTATTTATAGGGGAGGAGAGGGGCGTTTTCTCATTATTTTATTCATTAGTTTATTATTTTGGATTAAGAATATGAATAGTTTGATAATTATCACCTGATATATTAAAATAATTAATGGGAGTTTGATATTATAGTGCTTACATTATCAATGACTTAGGTAATAGTGTATTTAACTTAGAATGTATATATACTGTTAATCATCATATTTTACTATTCACACAAAAATCAAGTATTTCAGAAAAATAAAAAAAATACACCCTAACCATATTTCAATGTTTAGAATTCAAAAATAAACTTAATTTTAGGAAAATTATTTTTTAAATATAAGAAATTTAATTTTTAATTAAAATCATCATTTACCTGGAAAATACAGATTTTAAAATTATAACTGATTTTATAACACTTTAAAAATTTAATTAAGGTATCATAAAATTATCTTATAATCATAAGACAAAAAAATATTAATTTATAAATACATTTTATGAAAATAAAATTTCTTTTAAATCATTATATTAATTATAAAATTGTAATTAAATATTTATGACTTACAAAAATTCCAACACTTAATTAATAATTTCTAAAACATTTATTTACTTATACTATTATATAATTATATAATATTACCATTTACAAGATTCTTAAATTTTATTTAAACTTTCATGGGTGAAGTTACTATTCTACTAGCCAATTTACTATTCATAAGGTTCTTATTACTATTCCAGAGTTCAAGTTACTATTTCACTGGGATAGGTTCCTTAACTTATAGAAATACCTATTATTTCATTCATTCTTCATTTATAAAGTTTTTATTGTGTTATATAAGTGATTTTATGTGGGTTATGCTATATAAAATAATTATAAGAAGGGAATTTCCATTGATAAAATTTTGGGTCATTACATTCTTCCCCCCTTATGAAATTTCACTGTCGAAAATTTCTTTTTTCATTCTATGTTGAAAAAAGTTAAGGGTACTTATCCTTTATCATTTCCTCTGGTTCCCATGTTTCCTCTTCATACTTATGGTTTTTCCGTAGTACTTTGATTAGGCGAGTAGTATTGTTGCGTAAAACTTTATCTCTACGATCCAAGATCTTCACTGGCCTCTCCTCGTATGAGGGATCATTTTCCAACTGTACCACCTCTGGATTTCGTTCATGTGAGGGATATAGTATGTACTTCCTCAAGAGGGATATATGAAATACATCATGACATGAGACATTAGGGGTGAGATTTCTAGTTGATAGGCCACAAATCTGACTCGATCAAGAATCTCGAAGGGGTCGATGTACCTGGGACTCAACTTTACTTTCTTCCCAAATCTAATGGCCCTATTACATGGAGATATATAGAAAAATACCATGTATCCAACCTTAGAATCTAGGTCTCTTCAATTATTATCTGCATAGATTTTCTGTCGACTTTGTGCTTCCTTTATGTGATGTTGTATGGTTTTCACATTTTTCAAAATTTCTTCAACCATTTTAGGTCCTAGTAGCTTACATTCACCAACTTCATCCCAAAAAATTGTTATTCTGAACATTTTCCCTTAAAGGGATTCATATGGAGCCATTTGGATACTCAATTGAAAAATATTTTTTTTATAGAACTCAACCAAAGGAAGATTTTGTTCCCATCCTTCTTTAAAATCCTTAAAACATGCCCTCAACATGTCTTCTAGTGTCAATAGATCATTTAGGTTGGCCATCATTTTGAGGATGATAAATTGTATTGTAGTTCCACTTAGTGTTTAGATCATGTTAGATACTTTTCTAGAACTTAGAGGTGAATCTCAAATCTTGATCGGATACAATCGATATTGGTACTCCATGAAGCCTTACCACTTCTCTGATGTATATTCATGAAATTTTATCTAATGGGAAGTCCTATAAAATTGGGATAAAGTGATATGTCTTTATAAGATAATCCAATAACCCATATAATATTTTTTCCTCTGGATGTCTTTAGAAGTCCAGTGATGAAGTCCATGGTGATGTTTTTACATTTCCATATTGGTATGGGTAATAGTTTCATAAAACACTTAGACTTTTGTATTTAATCCATCACTTGCTGAAATACCAGGTATATTAATGTATATTCAGTTATCTCCATTCTTTATATTGTCCCACCAATAGTTCTCTTAGAGATATCGATACATATTTATGCTCCCTAAGTGAATAGAGAAGGTTGAGTTATGTACATCATTTAGAAACTCATTCTTTATCTATGGATCAGATGATACATATAGTCATTACCCAAATCAAACAACTCCTTCTTCATCAATTTTAAACTATGAGGATTTCCCCTTTCTCATAGTTTCCACATTCTTTTTAATTTCCACATGATTTCTTTGAGAATCCTTTATTTTCTTCATAAGGTATGGTTGAGAAATAATTTGAGAAAGGATTAATGATGTTTTTTCCTTAATGATTCTCATGTCCATCCTTTTCAAATATAATAATATTGGATCCTTATCAATTTTTATCATTAATAATATTATAGGATCCTTTCTACTTAGAGAATCCACCACTTTATTCTCTTTGTTATAATGGTAGTGGATTGAGTAATCATAATCCTTGATGAGATCGAACCATCTTCACTAGAAGATATTAAGCTCATTTTGTGTGAATATATACTTTAGTATCTTATGATTAGTATATATTCCAAACTTCTCCCCATAGAGATAATGCCACCAAATTTTCAATGCAAAGATCATAGGTTCTAACTCTAGATCAAGTGTGGGATAACTTTTCTCATGAATTTTAAACTGCCTTGAGGCATAGGCGATCACATTATCATTTTTTCATCATTACATATCCTAATACATTTTTTAAATAATTTATATATACTAAAAAGATTCCCTCACTTTTTGGAAGTGTGAGTACTGGAATAGTGATAATCCTATTTTTTAACTCGATGAATTAGTCTTCATATTCGTTGGTATATACAAAATTTTCCGCCTTTTAAGTCATCTTGGTTATTGTATTTGAAAATTGAGATAATTTCTTCAAAAATCATTTATAATACCTAGATAGACCAAGGAAACAATGGATCTCCATTACATATGTTTTTCCAGGCCACTCCTCGATTTCCTTTGTCTTGGAAGGGTCCACATATATTCCTTTGCTTGTGATAACATGCCCCAATAATGATACTTCCTCCATCTAGAACTCACATTCATTGTACTTTTCATAAATTTTGTCCCTTCTAAAAGTATTTAGAATAGTATTCAAATTCTCCTAATGTTCCTCCTTGCTTTTGGAGTATATCAGAATACCATCAATAAACTACCACAAATTTGTATAGGTAATCTTTAAATACTCTATTAATTAATTCTATGAATATTTATAGATAATTAGTGAGTTCTAAAGTCATCACTATATAATCATAGTGTTCATACCTCATTCGAAAGGTAGCCTTATGAATATCTTCCTTCCTCACATTTAATTGATGATATCCCAACAGAAGGTCCACCTTAGAGAAAAACTTGGAACCACATAGTTTATCAAACAATTCATCTATCCATGTAAGGGGATACCTATTATTTATTGTGATTTTGTTGATATTATGATAATCAATTCAGAGGATAATTTATCTATCCATTTTCTTAATGAAGAGGACTGGTTCACCCCATGGTGAAACACTCGGGTGTATAAAAAAACTTGTCTATATTCTCTTGTAAATGATTATTTAGTTCTTCCAAATCCATGGTGGACATTATATAAGGTTTCTTTGATATATTAATAGATCTAGGAATAAGTTCAATTGAGAAATCAACCTCCCGGTCAGGAGGACGACTAGAAAATTCTTCAGGGAACACATCAGTGTAGTCCCTTACAATGGGAATGTCTTCGATTATGATTATCTCCTTTGTATCAATAATTTTAGCTAGATAATCTTACTCATAAGGAAAAAATACCCACACTTGATATAATGGATATGAATAAGATTCATACTTCTCATTACACTTATATAAAATTGGAGGATGATTCAGGATGTGAAGAGTGATCTCCCTTTCCCAATAGTTGATATTGGCTTTTTATAAAGATAGCCAATCCTTGCTTAATAAAGAATCAAACTCCACCAAAGGAAGTATGAAAATATTTTCTATGAGTTTTATTTCACAAATATTAACCTAGGAGGAGTTATATACTTTAGATGAAATAATTTCCCCATTTGATGTTCTCATAAATAAATCAACCGCCTTATTTAGAGGTGATGTTTGAATAGTTATACTAAACTTGAAATATATGAATGAATCTGTAGAAATTGAATCAAATAGTATGCTCACTATTCTTGAATTAATAACCAGAATACCCATAACCATATCATTTTCAGGCTACACGTCAGCATTAGTGATGGAATAAGCCTCGCCTTTCTCCTTTGGCTTTGGTGGGTGATGATGCTGATTACCCTCAAGGACTTAGGTTTTAGTGCATTATCATACACAATGCCCTTGCTCCCTATAGTTGAATCTTTGAACCATGCGTGGTTCTCTCCTTTACTCCACTACATTTTCCTACATCCTCATGTCTCTTCAACATTCATCATCTTGTTATCCTTATCCCCAATACTTATATCATTTCACCATGCTTTTGAGGCAATTACCATGATGCTTCTTACCACATTTTTGACATGAGGGTGGTTGAGTTTTCTTTCCACCTTTCTCATTATATCCTATAGCTTAAAAATATATATTTTTTTCCTTATCACTATATCCATGATACCATTATCTAAACTACATATCCACTTTGAGAGAAAATCAAAAAACTTATTCATAACTACTAGAGTCATAAATTACTAGAGCCTTTATAAGGTGTGATTTTAAACCACTAAAGAATATATCAATTTTTCTATCATTTTTTATAATAAATCATGAAGTGTACCTTGAAATCCTTGTGAAAGTTTCTTTATATTCCATGATATATTCACCTTCTTTTTTCTTAAACTCTATGAATTATCTCTCCATATTTTTATAAAGAGTTAAAGGGAAATAATTGTTAAGAAAAATTATCTTAAAGTATTCCCACTCCATCTCTTTAATTTCACCCTTCTTCTTGGTGTTCTTAATCAATTACCACCATTGGTCAACCTATCTACCTAGAGGATAAATGTCCAAAGTCACCTTCTCCATCTCAGAACAACAAAGTATGGAAACAATCTTCTCCATTTAGTTGACTCACTATTTCATGACTAGTGGATCGAAAGATCCACTAAATGTCGGTGGTTATTGCCACATAAAAAACTCGATAGCCTGTTTCTCCCTCTTAGGTGAAGGAGGATGTTCCACATTATTTAGTTTACTATTCATATCCCAATAAAGATAGGTAATCATCACTATAAAATTTTTAACTCCACCTCCCAAAGCATTGGGGATGTCATTTGAGCAATCACTGCATTGTCCCTCACATGGGTTGTTGGCTTGGTTTCTCTTGGTTCCCACTATTTTCTAAAATATAAAAGGTCAAAACAAAATATAAGTTTACAAGTCATGAATAAATAATTTATTCCTTTGTACAATTAATTTTAAAAGAATATTTTGTGGGATCCTAATGTTTATATTTTTTATAAAACAAATCTTATTGAGTTATTACTTATAATTAGTCTCATAATAAGGGTTTTCACTAAGGTTATCTAATCCTAATTCCCAAATTAAATAAACCATGCAATAATATTAACTATAGAGACCCCACTTTTTCTTACAAAATTATTACATAATTTTAAAGATAAACCACATAAAATTATTACACAACCATTATCCAAAGGTTTAGTTTCTTGGAAAAATTAGGACAATACATAAATTATACATAAAAAAACATAAATATTTATTTAATTCCTTCTTCTCTAGCTTCTTATTTGCCCTCATGTTCTCCTTAGTACAAGTATTCACTTGAGGATATACATAAGAAAGGGGTGAGCTAAAAGCCTAGTAAGAGGATGAATAATAGAAATGAAACATGGGTGAGCATAATCATCATAATCATATTATAATGAAAGGATAATAATCGTAATCATGGTAGGAAACATTAGATAAAGGCAAGTAATGTGTCAATTCATAAAAATGAAACATCATGTTTTAGTGGTAAAATACCACACATAGTTGTGAAAAAATATAGAATCATGTTTACACACATTTAACTTTATCTAATGAGATTCATCACATTACCAAATTCACTGGAGTGCTATATAATTTCAGATGCACCCATCACATCATAAAATTTACATGTGCTATATAATTCTGGGTGCACTCGTCACATCATAACATTTAAATTATCATTAATACCACATAGAACATATATAAATCTTTAACATAATGTAACCCATGGAAAGGAATGAGTTTAATTTCATAAATCATACATTCATAAACTTTTTTATCTCCCAAAAAATGGAATAATATTCTTGGAATTAATCTTGATTGAAGAAGAAACAATCTCATGAGAAGTAAAATATGTGTTTCTTTTGAAAGAAGAGTTCTTTTGGAAAACTCTTTGAATTTTTAATAAAACCATATTGGAAACATGTATATCCAAGAAAATAAAATGGAGGAAAAAATAAATTATATTTATAGACAAATAAAGTAACATCCATACCAAAAAATGGGTGAAAGAGAGAAAATCCAAAGGAAGAGAGTTGGGTTCGAGAATTCCACTTAACTTATGTTTGAATTATTTCTTCACTCAAATATCCTGGATAATCAAATTAAATTCATTAATTTAAAAATACATAAATTTTTATAAATTATTTTATTCATTATAGTTTTATTAATTTCATTTTTTCTCTTTTATATTAGTTATGGAGTTTAATTTCATCGATTTAGAATGTTTGTTTTCTTGGTTTTCATGATCGGTTCTCTTGTATATAAGTATGAAAATTCATGTAAAATTGGAATAATTATCTAGAATTTAAATTATAGGTTATTAATGATCATAAATAATTTTAAATGTTTATATATATCAATTAGTTATATGATATGATAATAAATAATTAAATAAGACATTAATGATAATTGTTTAGATTATTACGGTGATTTTTGATCACAATGAACTCGTTTTGTTTAATAATTTAGTATTATGTAAATATGTTACTTATAGAATATAAAAAAGGTTATAAAATAAAATTTAATATATTTTTTAATCATTAAAATTTTTTCATGACCATCCTTAAAGGCGGTAAGGGAAAATAAAAACATATCATCCTTGAAGGTAATAAATCAACACCTCACAAACGATGCTTTCATTTTAATAGTAAAAGGGAGGGAATAAAGAGTTTGATGATGTATTATTACATTATAATAATAAAATTATAATATATTTAAGTTACTATAGTTATCATTCCATTTTTACGAGGGGAGGTGAGGAGAGAATAAGAAAACAAAAAAAACTTGATAATAAATTAAAAGAAAACGAAGAGGATTTTACCACTTGAATCCTTCTCCTTGGGAACCTCCATAGGGCAATGGGTTTGGTATTTTTATGAGAATAAGTGCTCATGGATATGGGGTAGGGTCTTGATAATATTATTGGGAATAATTTGGACCAAACTCAAATCTTTGAAGGTATGAGGAGAAGATGTTGTGAGGCGTGGTATTTATAGGGGATGAGAGGAGTGTTTTCTCATTATTTTATTCATTAGTTTATTATTTTTGCTCAATATTGTGAATAGTTTGAGAATTATCACTAAATATATTAAAATAATTAATTTAAGTTCTATATTATGGTTCTTATATCATCGATGGCTCAAGGAATATTTTATTTAACTTATAATGTATATATACCGTAAATTACCATATTTTACCATTCACAAAATTCAAGTATTTTAGAAATATCCCAAAAATTCCCCCTAGCCATTTTTTTAATGTGTATAATTCCAAAATTAAATCTATTTTATGAAAATAATTTTATAATTATGATAATTTAATTTTTAATTAAAATCATCATTTACTTGTAAAATACAGATTTTAAAATTATAATTGATTTTATAACACTTTAAAAAATTAATTAAGGTCTAATAAAATTTTATTATAATCATAAGAAAAAAAAATAACAATTTATAAATAAATTTTATGAAAATAAATTTTCTTTTAAATCATCATATTAATTATAAAATTATAATTAAATATTTATGACTTACAAAAATACCAACACTTAATTAATAAATTCTAAAAAATTTATTTACTTATACCATGATATAATTATATCATATTACTATTTATAAGATTCTTAAATTTTATTTAAACTTTCATGGGTGAGGTTACTATTCTATTAACCAGTTTACTATTCATATGGTTCACATTACTATTCCAATGGTCAAGTTACTATTCCATTGAGATAGTTTCCATAAATTCTAGAAATACCTCTTATTTATTTCATTATTCATTTATAAAGTTTGTATTATGTTATCTAAGTGATTTTATGTGGTTTATACTATATGACATAATTATAATAAGTGAATTTCCATTTATAATGTTTTGTTTCGTTACAATATTTTTTGGCGTTTCCACCGCTATCGGAGAGGATTCATGATTTATTCCAAGAGTCCCATATTCATTGATATCTTAATGATAACTCCCATATTATTTAATGGGAAGAGTTGGATATTGATGAAGAAATGAAATTTTGGAGTGGCCAATTGAGATATAGGATCATCTAGAGAAGGTGCTGTGTGGTTGGAAAATCCATTTGGTCTGTATGTTATGAAGGCATGGTGGATTAGAGGAGAGTACTTGGGAGTGAGAGATGTAGATGCATGACCAGTAACCAAAGTTGTTTTTAGTTTTTCATTTCTCTATTTTACTTATAATGTGATGTTTGTATTTTTTTATGTTATGAGATCTATGATTTCCCTTGATGTGTGATGTGTTATAAAACCCTCGACATATATAAATTGGATGACCTGATTCCTAATAGAGACACATTAACTACTATGCAATTAAACCCATGTGAGCAAGTAAGTGGAACCCAGAGTAGATAATATCTTGATATGGAGGATGAAATTCTAAAATTTATAAGTTTTGGGAAGTGTGGTTTTTGGTTATGATGGTTGTTGGTTTGGTTACATGTCATGTAAGGATTATGTGAAGTGAAAAGGCTAGTATTCTAGGTTTTAAACCCATTTCTCAGCTAATCCTTTCTTCATTCGGCATGACCAACACCCCTGCAGTGTTCATGGGACTCATGAACAAGATCTTTCAGCCATACCTCAATCACTTTGTGGTGGTATTCATCGAAGAAATCTTGATATATTTGGCGTCAGATGAGGAGCATGCTTATCATCTGCAAATAGTTCTGGATACACTCTGAGAGCACCAACTTTATGGTAGGATCTCAAAGTGCCAGTTCTAGATACGAGAGTTCCACTTTATGGGACACGTTATCTTGGAGGCCGGAGTTGCAGTGGATCCGGTGAAGATAGAGGTTGTGTTTTCTTGGGAGCAACCCAGGAGTGTAACCGAAGTGTGATGTTTCTTGGGGTTGGCTAAGTACTACCAGAGATTCATACCCGAATTTTCTAGAGTTGTGACACCCTTATCAGCATTGAAAATGAAGGGATAGCCCTTCGTATAGATATAGATATTCCAGCAGAGTTTTCAGGAGATGAGACAGATACTGATGAGTGCCCCCCATCTTGAGGCTACCATAAGAAGGCGTTGGGTATGTAGTCTACTGCGACACATCAGGGATTGGACTTGGATGTTTCTTGATGCAAGAGTGAGTAGATATCACTTATGGTTCTTGATAGCTGAGAAAAAATGAGCAGAATTACTCTACCCATGACCTGGAGCTAGCAGCAATAGTTTTCGCCTTGAAGAATTTACGACACTACTTGATGGGTGAATGGTTTACTATTTACTTTGATCATAAGAGTCTCTGGTATATCTTCTCACAGAAGGACCTGGACCTGAGATAGTAGTGATGGATGGAGTTCCTCTATGACTATGAATTTGAGATAGTATATACTCCTGGGAAGGGGGACATAGTAGTAGACACACTCATCAGGAGGTCTGGTTTACAACTACTGAGTGAGGAGACATAGAAACTAGCTGCGTTGCAGATATCCTTTGTGGATAGAGATAAAATAGATTACCTCTAGTCTATGACTGTCACTCCCCCACTTATTTAGTGAGATCGAGAGGCACAACTTGGGGACATTGAATGCGAGGCTCGACGTGCCCAGATATCCTCAGGACAGGCACCTGATGGATTTTTTGAAGGTGGGGAGCACGTCATCCTCTTTAGAGGACGCACCATGGTTCCAGTGGCACTATGGGAGGAGGTGTTAAAGGATTTCCATACGTCCCATTTGGTAGTACATCCTGGTGTGGAAAATATGTTCCAGGACCTTTGGCATCAACAATGGTGGTCAGGGATGAAGAAGGTAGTGGCAGAGTTTGTTTCATGATGCCTCACTTATCAGCAAGTGAAGGCCGAGCATCAAGTTTTAACAGGCTTAGTGCAGCCACTAGAGGTTCCAGAGTGGAAGTGGGATGGTATCTCCATGGAATTTGTGATAGGTCTTCCACGTATGTCCAGGGGACATGATTCCATTTGGGTGATCGTTGACCGACTCACCAAGTCGGCCCACTTCCTACCCACCAGAGAGCAGTGATTAGTAGAGGGCTTGGGACGCCTCTACGTACAAGAGATTGTACGACTTCATGGGGTTCCATTGATGATAGTATCTGACCATGACACACATTTTACATCCTAGTTGTTGAGGGGATTATAGGAGGTGTTCGGTACTCAGCTAAATTTGAGCACCGCCTTTTATCTGCAGATGGATGGTCAGACGGAGCAGACCATTCATACATTGGAGGACTTGCTTTGTGCTTGCGTCCTAGATTTTGGCCATAGTTGGGAGGATCACTTTCCCTTGGTGGAGTTCGCATAAAACAACAACTATCACTCTACCATTGGTATGGAACCATTTGAGGCCTTGTATAGTCAACCTTTCATATCACCTCTATGCTGAACAGACCCAGGGGAGTCAGCACTTATGAGTCCAGAGTTGGTACGGGCTGCCGCTGAGAAGGTGAAAATCATCCAGGAGCAGATGAAGAATGCATAGAGTAGGAAAAAGTATTATGCTGATAGAAAGTAGTGACCTTTGGAGTTTTAGGAAGGAGAACATGTATTTTTAAGGGTCTCACCTCGATGAGGTTTGTAGAGATTTGGCCGGGGTGACAAGCTATCTCCAAGATTCATCGGACCCTTTTAGGTTCTCACCAGAGTTGGCAAGGTAGCGTATCACCTAGCTCTTCCCTCACAGATGCATTAGGTGCATTAAATTTTCCACGTGTCGAAGCTGAGAAAGTACATGCATGATTCATCGCACGTTATAGACTGGGGTGAGATGGAAATTGATGACGGGGAGACGTTTATAGAGGTTCCAGTGGAGATTGAGGATTGACAGGAGTGGGTCCTTTGTGGACGATCGATTCCTCTGGTGCACATTTGATGGCCGCACAAGAACCTCCAAGAAAGCACATGGGAGTGAGAGGCTCAAATTCATGCTCAGTACCACCATTTGTTTCCATAGTCTATGTTGTGGCTTTTGGGAGTGAAAATTACTAAGGTGGGGAGAATTTAAAAACCCAGATTTTCCATGTAATTTTTTTAATTATATGGGACTATTGCAAGGTTGTGAAATCTGACAGTGTTTGATTCTGATGCCCGATGTGCCTAGAGTGGAATTTTAAACTTTCTTTAAGGTACATTCAATAAATGTGCGAGTGAGAAATCCTAACTTTTGAACTAGTGCTCGGAATTGAAATCTGAGGGCACCGTTGAACTCATAGCACCAAGATTCGCTTAAGGGAGGTTTAAGCTCGACCACAATAAATCGAGTAGGAAAGTTGTTTTTGCATTTATCATGGATGAATAAATAAAATAAAATTTATTTTAGTTTATTTATAAAACATCCTTCCACCTCACTTTTAAGTTTTTATGGTGGGGACCACAGGGGTGGTCAGGCATTTAATGAAGGACACTAAATTCCCAGTTACACAATGGTTCTGTAACCATCCATCACGTGATTAATGAGGCTGATTAATTACACCAATTAATGAAACTCTTAATCAAATGTTAGAGAGTTAAACTCTAATGTGGGGTTTTGGAAAATTGTTAGAAAAGGGTTGATATTGGGAGGATTCTTCACGAATAAAGAATCCCCTCACCAAGAAAGAACCGAAGAATGACGATTGAGCGGCGTTATTGGAGGCTTGTTGCGGGAACGACGAACACCAACTCTTCCTCAAACACGGGTGTTCTCCAAAAATATTGAAGTATGGTTTTTATTTGGTTTAGTTTTAAAACAATTGTTAAATATTATTCTTCTATCATGTTATCAAGCTAATGTAGAGTGCGTTGGCCAAATGAACAAGGCCCTGACCCTCCTCTATTTTGTTGATTTATGCGTTCTTCATGGAATTTTTATTTGGGTTGAACAGAACCCAGAACTGAGGGTCAAGCGGTGAAGAGGGTGTCTCGGGGAGGCCGTTGATACCTTCAGATTAAAAAATGGGACACCAGATCTCACCCGGTGACTTGCGGAAGACCGACGGCGTGACACTGGCACAAAAGCACCAGCGACCGGCAACGACCGGCCGTGAAGAAGATGGTGGTGTGCTGTTGCGTGCCACTAATAGAGAAGGCCACGACCGTAGCCATAATGAGTGAAGACAGTGGCCAGCTCAGGCTGGACGCGGAATGTGGAGCAGTGCGCAACGATGTGCCTCCAGAGAGGGTGGCCACAGATTTGACGCCGCAACAGTAGGGACCCACTCCCTGTGGGCCCCACAGAGAGACCAGGCGGTGCCACGTGGTGCCGCCGCACGAACCCAACATACTTAGACATTAGAGAAGACCGAGGGGCCGCTCCCCCCGTGCCATCTAGGGCGGGCCCTGCTCCAGCGGGCCGCGCCCTCCATGAGCCGGGCCGCGCAAGCCCAACGGGCCGGGCCACACCAGCCTTGCAGGTCGCGCCGCCCAGGCGGGCTGGGCCGGTCTGTGGCCCAGCGGGCCAAGCCTACTGTGACCCAGTGGGCTGAGCGTTCCATGACCCAGCCCAACTAGGCTGGCCCAGGCTGGTTCGGGTTAGGCCGGGTCATACTCAGATTGGGTCGGGCGAAGTCGGACCGGACCCAAACCCATCCAGGCCCAGTTTCGCTTAAAGGGCCATAAATTGTGAACCAGACATCTGTTTGAAGAACAGTCTACGAAATTGGGATCCTTTTAGTGATACAGACCTTTTGGTATACTCCACTTGAATTTTGGATAAAGTTAGAGTACGACTAGGTTGGATCGAACCTGAATCCAACCGAGACCTTGGTACTAAAATGCTTCTAAGTCACAGATCGGGCATCTGATTGACGTATCATCTGTCGCATTGGAACCCTTATGATATGGTGGTACTTTAGGATAATATTTTGTGAAACTTAATGGTGGTTGAGGTACTAATAATGGATTTATGAGAGGATCCTCCCAGAATCAAGCGTGCTTAGTGCATGAATCTCGTGGCTGGATGTAATGTGAAGAAAGAACATCAATCCTATGTGGGTTATCATCTATTGATCCTATGTGGGTCAGCATCTATCGATCCTATGTGGGTCAATGATTATCAATCCCGAGTGGGTCAGTGCTCACCGATCCTATGTGGGTCAGCATCTACCGATCCTATATGGGTCAGTAGCAGAGCCTCTCGATAGAATAAGATGATCCAATGATACGTCTAATCATATGCACTTCTGTACTGAAGTTATTCCTAGTGTGAGATGATACTTTACCTTTTTGGTACTTTTACCTTCTTGGTGTTACCTTTATGGTGTTACCTTTGTGGTATTCTTCTCTCGTGGATCAGTTGTGCAAAGGGCTTCAAAATTAGAGCCTTATGTTTCCTCATGTATGCGACGAGTATATTTTGATAAATTAGGTATATGTATGGGCATATACCTAAGTAGAGTTGATGACTGCTTAGTGCTTTGTGATTGAGGTCTTACTTTGTGGTTTTTCCTTTGTGGGACTCTGGAAGACCTTCAGGGGTCTCGGGGTATCTACCGAGTATTGTTATACTCACCCCTGAACAGGCTACGCCCGCACCTTATTATGTCTTGTGCAGAAAAAAGAAAACATTGATCGAGGCTGAGGGATCCAGGACTGTACGGTTCTCATAGGTGGACTATTTGACATGACGTGATGCAGTGACTACTGATCATGAGCTGTACCTACCCTTCAGGTAGGATCCACATTGGACAATCCAGGATCTATTTCCTCTTTTCTGATGTACTTGTACTTTTTATTTGGGCTTGTATTCCAGCCCCTTTACTTTTAGTACAATTTTTACTATAGCAGTTTACTTCGTGGTTTCTTCTTGTTGTGTTCTTAGACTGTGTGTTTGTAGGTTTAAAGGCAATTTCTTCCAATTTAAAGGGATATGCCTTTCCGGTGCTAGTCGCTAGCCCCTAGCCTATGGAATGCGGGCTTGGGGTAGTCACGAAATGGGCCCTAGGGGACGAGTTGTGACATAAAACAACCAAATATAATCAAATAATTCTTTATCACATCTCTTCATTATTAATCTATTTCTATTTTAATTTATGATTTACTTTTAATTTGTGTTTTGTATTGATTTGTTTATCTACAAAATCACAATCTACTATATTAAACCAGATAGTACTTGATACTCTCTCAAATATTTTATTTTTATTCCCAAGAAGAATCCTGTAAGTGTAACGCCCCGACCCTAGTTACCCAGAGTTGGTGCATTATTGCGTAACATTGGCATGATCACAAAAGATCAAGTCTCGAAAGACCGATTAGTTTAGTAGCCTTGGAAACACTAGATACATTCATAAATGTTACATTACATCATAAAGTAAAAAAACTACAATAACATAGTCTCCATTTTCCACACTCATATCCCCTTCAGACTATCCCTACAGGTCATTCCTAAAATACTTCTTCACATCCTGGAAAAAATTAAAACATTGAAAGGGGTGAGCTCAGATGCTCAGTAAGGATAACAATATAACAGAAGCTTTCATAAATAAACATTAAAATTTAAGGCAATGTATAACTAAAAAAAAATCCTTTTTAAACTTGAACTTTAGCATAATATGGAAAAAATAAAATTAAATAATGCCATTTACTTACTCACATGGATATTCTACCAGTCGAATAATCACATGCAATATCAATAACAACTTTCATAATGATGGAATACATAATGTCAGACTATCATAACCACGTAGCCAAGGCCTCGTGCCAAGACTACAAATAAGATTTTGTCAAGGCCTCGTGCCAAGATGCTAGTTTGTCTCATGAGACCTACCGATGCATCGAGGAGCTATAGCGGGCTCCACCTGTCACTTATTAAGTCCAATTCATTCCTCATATGAATAGGTTTAAACATATTATAAACCATAACATAATCGTATCACATAAAACATGCATAAATGAAACATAACATTCCCACATTTCAATCACAAGATATCAATACAACACATTTCTATAATAAAAAAATTTTCAAAACCATTTTCAATACCAAAATAAAAGAAAATTAAAACTTTGTAATTATTTTTCATTTAAAAAAAAGTTATGGCTTGTAGAGGAAGCCGAAACTCAAATAATGGTCACGACGATGGAGAAGTTGTTGTCGCCGCATATGTAAGACAAAAAATTCCCTTTGTTGTTTAGTAAAAACACTTCGTATAAAAAAAATTCCTTTTGAATAAACGTAAAAGTCAAAGGGGTTTGTACACCGTATAAAAGAAAGTTGTGTATAAAACAAAATATGCCTCAATGAAAGGAGATTGAGACAAAGTCCTTTACAAAGATCATTTTTTTAAATAAAATAGATCTATTATGTTTATTCACTATAAGTACACATAAATAAAGTACAAATACAAGATAGGACATAATAATATCATGACATAATTTGAAAGTAGGAGATTAACCCAAAGAATGGAAATTGGGTTAAGAAGTTCCCTTACCTCGTGTCCGACTTGACTCGACCATTCTTTAACCTCCTGAATAATAAACTAGAGTTAATTTATAGTTGCTTAAGAACCTTTTTCAAGTTTATTATTCCTTTTATATCACTTATTACCATGTTATGAACATTATGTAATTATTTATGTTAATAACGGTCGTTTTGTCGATCTTTGGTACTTGAGTCAAAAATAAACTTCTTAAAATTACAAGTTGTTCATGTGGTAAAATATACATTATATCCATAATTATATTAATGATTTAGATATCATATAAATCATATATATCCGGTATATACATTCATTTATAATATTACATAACATTTAGAGGTAAGAAATGAAATGCACCGTTCATGGAGACGGTAAGCCATACGTACACATGAACGCTACTTTCATTTCTATTTTGTATTTAATGGAATGAAGTTATAATTATATAAAGGTATAATATAATTCTAGTATAATATAATGTATAATACCATTTACTCCATCCTTTATACATCACACATATGGCATTAACGATTCAAATCACTTTGAGGGGGCGGTAGTCCGCACTTCCTAAAATGAAAATATCACTTTTACCCATAATGAAAACCATAAAGGTATGCCAGAAATGAAAAATACAGAAGATTAAGGAAAACATAAACATATTATATATCATATATAAATATAGTGACATCTTAATGGCCACCTTTGAAGGTTTTATATGAGTTTTGAACAATCATCGTTTCGTGAGGCAGAAATTCACCATCCATAGGAATAGTATGTTCTTTAACCATTAGATGTAGGTGTGTGTAAGTGTAGCTCGAATAATTCTTATAAAAACATCCTAGTATATTTAATATACTGTTTTTTTACAAAATAAAGGAATAAAAAGAGTTTAAGGGGTTGGAGAATCAAAATAAAACAAAATAACATAAGAGAAGACATTACCTTAAAATCGGGTAACTCTTTTTTTGATTTGAGCCAAAGGATTCCTTGGGAAGAATTCTGACCAAAGTGAGTCTTCTAGGAGTAAGATAGGGAAGTTGAGAGAGTATTTGGGCAGAGTTTGTCCAAGTCAAATGGCTTGGAAGGTGTGAATAAGGTGGTAGTGGTGGGGGCCTTTTATAAGAGGAGAGGAGGGGCACTCTTGGAAAGTCATGAAATGTTACTTTATTATATAATGAGTTTCGGATTTTAAAGGTCCCACACTTATATATTTAGAGGATAAGGTGATAAGGGTTTGAAATATACTCATCCAATATGTTTTTAACAAGTGTAAGTCTTAGATTTTACATTATCTTTTTATTTTATTTAAATTGTTAATTAATGAGGTAATCGCTGCATCATCATGGTGTCATAAATAATTTAATTTATTTAATGTATAAAAATTATAAAAAAATTATCATGATGTAGGAAATATTTTAATCTTTCTAATTAATATTTATAGTCAAAAATATGACTTGTATTACCCCATTTAAAAATTGTTTTATTAAAACAACTCATGTTTGTGACATTTTTATTTTAACATTAAATAAAAATTTTTTAATGTCATTTTCCTACCAAAGTGGATCCATGGGGTAACCAAGTTGACCCATGGATTGTATTGGTCGGAAATGACTCATAAAATAGGGGTAGGACAAGTGTAAATGTATTTTCATATTTTTATAATATCATTTTTACCTTAAATTTCACTAATTACCTTTAATCGCGATTAATTAAACTTAAAAGTTACTATTCACCAAAAATTATTTTAATCCCATTGAACCAAATTTTACTTCCTAATGACAACCATGTATGTAGGATTTTTGAAAATCAAATCACAGAAGTGGAAATGTTTCATTTAAACGAAAAATCAGTTTTTTAACTACCACTTAGTGGTTTCACTATTCATCAAAAATTGAAGTTTTTCAGAACAATCCCAAAATTTCACCCTAAGCTATAATTGATATTCCGAATTAAAAAATGATTTCTATTTTACAAAATTCCAAAAATATAAGTTTCATTAATTAATTTTATAACTAATTCCCGCTGTCACAACAAATAGCGTGTTTTTAAGAAACAATATATATCAAAAGATTGACAATTGTTTATGTCCAATTTCAAAGTGAAATTAATTCTATTGAACAACATTGGATAAAATGGTAAAAATATATTCTAATTATACTTTAAAACCACTAAATAGTATAATTTATCACTATAAATTATTTTGATTAAAAAAGTTGTTTTTAAGTATTTTTCACTATTCATAAAAAATTGGAAGTTCTCCGAATATTACAAAAAATTCAACTTAGGATAATTTCTTTATTCCGAATACAAAAACAAAGTCGATTTAGAAAGATAAAATTTATAAAATTTCAAAAATTAGGTATTACTATTCATAACGGCTACTTTGATTGGTTGCGGTGTGTGTTAGAACTCAAAGTTGCGTACAACACACGCTACTGTATTATTCAAAGAGAAGTGTACCGTGGAAGCTTGGGGTGTTACATTCTCCCCTCCTTCAAATAATTTCATCCTCGAAATATTATATAATATCATTGTATAAAAAGACTTGGGTGATTCTTCATCATAAGTTCCTTGAGTTCCCACGTTGCCTCCTCCATCTTATGGATTCTCCATAGAACTTTTACCAGATGAGTCATCCGATTTCTCAACACTTGTTCTCTTGTATCAAGAATCCTGAAGGGATCTTCTCAATAAGACATATCAGGTTCCAGTTCTAATTCCTCATAGGTGAGTACATGGGTTGGGTCAGGCATTTATTTTCTCAACAGTGATACGTGGAATACATCATGAACTTTGGAGAGACTTGGCGGCATTGCCAAACGGTAAGCTACAGCCCCAATTCGTTCTAGAATTTCGAAGGGTCCGATGTACCTGTGACTCAATTTACCCTTCTTACCGAAACGTATAACTCCATTCCATGGAGATACCTTCAAGAAAACATGATCTCCTACCTAAAATTCCAAATCCTTCCTTCAGTTTCCGGCATAGCTCTTCTGCCTACTTTGAGATGCTTTGATGTGGTTTTGGATTACTTTCACCTTTTCCATCATTTCCTCCACCAGTTCTGGGCCTATAAGTTTTCTTTCACCAACGTCATCCCAACAGGTTGGTGTGCGACATCTCTTTCCGTATAACGCTTCATATGGTGCCATCTAAATACTTGAATGGAAGCTATTGTTATAGGAAAATTCTACCAGAGGTAAATATTGATCCCACATTCCATGAAAGTTAAGTGAGCATGATATCAACATGTTTTCTAAGGTTTGAATAGTTATTTCTGATTGTCCATCTGTTTGAGGGTGGTAAGCAGTGCTCAAACGAAGTTCAGTATCTAAGGCCTTCTGATGACTTTTCCAGAATCTTGATGTAAAATGGGGATCATGATCCGAGACAATCGACAGGGGTACTCCATGAAGTCTCACAACTTCATTAATATATAGTCTTTCTAGACGTTCAAGTGGTAGATCTTCCCTTATAGCAAGAAAATGTGTTGAATTCGTGAGATGATCAACAATGACCCATATTGCATCATTCCTTCTAGGAGTCTTTGGTAGTCCCATGACAAAATCCATCGTAATATTATCCCATTGCCACTCAGGTATGGGAAGAGGTTGCAATACTCCACCAGGCAGTTGCCTTCTAGCTTTCACTTGTTGACAAACCATACATCTTGACACAAAATCAGAAATCTCCCTCTTCATGTTGTCCCACCAAAAATGTCCCTTTAAATCTATATACATTTTGGTGCTCCCGGGGTGTATAGAGAAATTGGAACTATGAGAATCATCCAACAGTTCCCTCTTTAAATCAGGTATATCGGGAACACAAAGTCTCCTCCCAAATTTCAAAATTCCATCTTCATACACAAAGTCACTCAATCGCCCATAATTCACAGCTTTAATATTCTTTTTCAACTCTTCATCATCGGTCTGAGAACACTTTTTCCTTTCTATTAAAGATGGTTTGGAAACCATTTGAATTTTTTTTGATGTTTCACCCTCCATGGTGATTCCCATATCCATATTTACTAGATCCATGAAAATAGGATCCCTTTCCACTCTCATCATGTTCAAAACTCCATGATCTCTTCGACTCAAAGCATCTGCAACCTTATTTTCCTTCCCTGGGTGGTAGTGTATCGTGCAATCATAATCCTTGAGTAGTTCAAGCCATCGCCTTTGCCTCATGTTGAGTTATTTTTGTGAGAAAATATATTTTAAACTCTTGTGATCAGTATATATCTCACATTTTTCTCCACAGAGATAATGTATCCATATCTTTAAGACAAAGATTATAGCAGCTAACTCGAGATCATGAGTAGGATAGTTCTACTCATGAATTTCTAGCTATCGTGATACATTGGAAATAACCCTATCATTCTTCATAAGGACACAACCAAGTCCTTTCATTGATGCATCACTATAAATAACGAACCCATCATTCCCTGATGGTAGAGTCAATATATGAGCGTTGACTAATCTTATCTTTAGTTCTTCAAAACATTCTTCACACTCTTTTGTCCAGACAAATTTAACCCCTTTACGTGTAAGCTTCATTAATGGGTTAGCCAATCAGGAAAAATTATGGACAAAACGTCAATAATAACCTACCAAACCAATAAAGCTGTGTACCTCAGTTATACTTGTCGGTGTTGGCCATTATTGGATTGCCTTGGTCTTAGAAGGATCAACGGAAATTCCATCCTTAGAGAAAATATGGCCAAGAAAAGAAATTTCCTGAAGCCAGAATTCACACTTGCTAAACTTCCCATATAATTCATGCCTTCTAAGATTCTTCAAGATAATACACAAGTGATTTTCATGATCTTTGTAGATTTTGGAGTATACCAAGATATCATCAATAAATACCACCACAAAATCATCAATATATTCCTTAAAAACTCTATTCATTAGATCCACGAATACAGAGGGTGCATTAGTCAATCCAAAAGGCATTACTGTAAACTCGTAATGCCTGTACCTTTTTCGAAATGATGTCTTCGGAATGTCTTCCTTCTTCACACACAATTGATGGTATCCAGATCGAAGGTCAATCTTTGAAAAGTATTGAGCTCTATGAAATTGGTCAAATAAATCATCAATGCGAGGTAGGGGATACTTGTTCTTTATTGTTATAGCATTGATCTCCTTGTAGTCAACACACAACCTCATAGATCCATCTTTCTTCTTAACAAAAAGGACAGGGGATCCCCATGGAGAAACACTAGGGCGAATAAATCCCTTATTACTCAATTCCTCTAGTTGTTTCTTTAGTTCAACTAATTCCACGGTGGCCATTCTATAAGGGGTCTTCGATATAGGACTTGATCCAGGAATTAAATCAATGGAAAACTCAACTTCTCATTCTGGAGGATGTCCAGGTAAATCTTCTAGAAAAACATCTACATATTATTTCACAATAGGTACATCCTCTATTTGAACATTAATTTCCTCGCCCTTAGTCATTTCATTCTCTTCCTCCCCAATAATTGAATTTAGTTGATCTACTAGGGGTGGATCTAAATAAGAATTAGGTGGTGACAATTCTGCTCTAAAAATAAGGTGTTCCTTATCATCATCATCAAAAATCGTAACCTCCTTCTTTTTACAATAAATATTTGAATCATAGTCTGAAATCCAATCCATACCGAGGATTATATAAAACTCAATCATAGTTATGACAATGAGATCATCGGATAAAGAACATTTATGTGCTCTAATGGGGACTGATTCACAAAACATTGTTGCAATGATACTTCCCTTATGAGTTTTTACTGACAATTATCTTGTTAAATAAAATTGGAAATATCTAATTTTCTTAGCAAACTGGGAAGATATGAAACAATGCGATGATCCAAAATCAAATAATACATTTTCTAAACTTGAGGAAACCATTAAATTACCTTCCACCACGTCTTTCGGAGCTTTAACCTTAGTAGTAGTGATAGCATAAGCTTGGCCTTGATCCCTTGGCATCTTCTGAGGTAAGTTCCCCTGACACTTAGGATATTCATTTGCATAATGTACCATATCTCTACAATTATAGCATTCCACATTGACAGCAACTTTCTTTCCCTTGCAATCATGAGCTTGGTGGCCTTTTTCACCACACTTGTAACAGACTCCCATTCCCTTCAAGAAAGTACCGGGGTATTTCTTCTCACATTTAATACAGGACTGATATTCAAATTTTCCCTTCTTCCCCTTATTTCCATTTCTAGATTGATCAGAAGATCTCTTCTTTTCTTGCTTTGATTTAAAGTCATAAGACTTAGAGAA